>OY986435.1:304663907-307073907 GCA_963920525.1 Dichetophora obliterata
AAAACAATGAAACGAAACAAAACGAAAAAGAGTCCGATGCGAACTAGCATTATTTAATAAAAAGAGTCCGAAACGGATACCGTGACGATTCCGAAAAAGTGAAAAAAGCAATTCGTATTTTTGAGAGGAATTTCATGCAAAAAAGGATCGTTTCCGGATAGGGCATCTAATCCCGGACTTTTTGAGTCCCGACAGTCCCAGGATTTCAAGGCCTAAAATCCCGGGATTCACGGGATCCTAGGAATCCCTTCACTGCAAAAAAATTCCAAAATATTTCAACAATAAATTTAATGATACCACCTAAGAACAAATTTATGTGATTTGAAAAAAATTTTTAAATAAAATTGTTACTAAATAGTAAGTGCAAAAACATTTGAAGTCAGTTTTTTTTATCATATTCGGTAAATTTTTTTTTATACATGAAAATTTTATCGGAATTTTAGTAAAAAATATTTCAGGCTGTGGCATCCTGAGGACATCTGTTGAAATTCAAAACTGCCAATCAATTAACACCTGCGCTAGACTATCAACCCAGAGTTCCCTGATTCGAATCCGGGCTCGGAAATGGTTCTTTTTACTTTCTTTGTTCTTTTCTACATTTAAAAATTATGGAAAAAACTAAAAATCCACAACTAAATTGTGGAAAATGTGAAATGAAAGGACAAGAACAACTTAGGGTGGAAATGCTTGCCAAGGTTAAGGCATAATACTAGCCTCGGTTAAAAGCAATTCAAAGTATCTTTCACGTTTGTTTCGCCTAAACAATAATTCATGTATTGTTTCAATCAATTCCTCTAAATAATATATCCCTTTCATTTCAGGTCAAAAACCAAACCTTGTTTGTATAAGGCGCATGCCTTTGTACTTTGATCTTTTTTTTTTAAAAAAAAAATTGTTTTTGAGTGACTAATGAAAACAAAACTTTTGTTTATATCTGCAAAGAAACGACATCACATGCACACATTTTCCTCGAAGACATGAATATACATTTGACTAAGTAGGTACATGATTAAGCTGACACAACTGACACAAATATCCATATTATGAAGTAATCAGCTATCGGTTATCTATTTTTGTAGTTGACATAGACGATTAAATCAGTTCATAATATACAGCCTTTATTCTTTTGTCAATATTCATGGACAAAAACGGAAATGGCATTTCCGTCGATTACACTGTATGACATTTTTAAACTTTTTCCAAAATTCCAGATTCGTTCTCATCGATGGTAGAGGAGACAAAAAAATTTACGTGTGCTTTACAAGTTTACGTGTAATTAATTTTTAATAAAGATTTTAATTTTAATTCAATTTTTGCAATTTACCAATAAAAGGAGCAAGGCAATTGTTTTGCTCTTGCCGTAATAGTTGTTTTCTCAAACCTAGGGTGAAATTTTTAAAAGTTTGTAAATATTTTTGTGAAATACTTTAACCCCCCATTTAAAAAAAAATGTTTAAAAGGGTGCGCTCCAACGTAGTCGTAGGGAGTTGAAATATTCTATTGAGTAGTTTTGTCTAGGCGTTCTTCTATGTAGAAAAATATTTAGTTTTTATACACTTCCAAGACTTCGTGATACCAAGACGTAACATTTTGATTGCATAGTTTTATGGAATTTAAAGGAGAGTCACTATATACTGTGTCTGTAAACACAACAACTATGCCATATTTACATATTTAGCAGTTTGTTTACTATTTATGTTTGTGTATTGCTAAACTAAGAGTAAAATTAAAACCTATATGAAAAAAGACTAAGACGTTAACTTCAAAAAGGTGATATACTCACAATTGCTTAATATATTTTTACCAGAATCCATAATTTTTTTAGCTGTTGAACTTTGTTATTTTAAGGTCGAACCACCCGCATTAAATTAAAAAAAAAAAACTTTAATTAACAGCTTAAACAATCTGCGAAACAAACTGCTATGTTTGCATATTAATTTGTGTTAAAATATTGCACTATTATAGATTTAAATGTATCCAACAATAGATGAAACGGTGATTAAAAATTCAAAAAGGCATGTTTAATAATTTAAAAAATAATATCTGAATATCAACAAAGACAAAAAAAAATATAACAAAAACAAACAGCTGTGAGCTGCTACAAAAGAAGGTGCCGAAAGCATTTATTTTAATGCAAAAAATTACCAGACATAATCTCCGTATTAAAGCCATAAACAGGGCCTTAAAATTGAGGTCTTGAGAAATATGTGAAATTCGATATGAGTACCACTAATACTTCAACGCTGTAGAATAGAAAAATGAAATGAAGCTTTATTATGAATGCTCATTATTATCGCTGGAATTTCAATGAACTGGGTTAATAGATAATTTTGTCATATTCAGCGCTCTTGTGAGTTGAAATTTTAATCTATAATTAAATATTACCTATAAGGCTTTTATTAAAAAAATAAAATCGAATGTGTTAAGAGTTAATTTACTTATGGCATCTACCTATTATAGTATAAGCTTATGTAAGATAAAATAATATTCGAATGTGGTTAGTTTTAATTAACAAATGACTTGAGATAAACAAAGAAGAAATTTAAGAAATCGACCATTAAGCTGATGTGTAGGAGAATTTTCTATTGTCTACGTGCAGCTCAACATAATATCTAAAGCGGATATCACTGACAAGGTTCAGTGACATTATTGAATCAAAATTAATTTATACAAATTAGTATTTTATTTAAGTATCCATTAAAAAATTGAGTCTCTATTTATCCAAGGACTTAAAAGTGCTACAACTTAATTACTAAAATAATTACTAAACGATTCTGCCTCTAAGCTTAAATCGGTGATAATTTGCTAAGTTATGAGCAGCTATTTAATTTAATCATTATCTTGTACGCTCACGCACTCCAAATGGCTATGAAAAGAAAATAAATCGTTAAACTACGAAATTTTAACTGAAACTACTAAGGAGTTGGACCGAAGTTAAAATATCCTCTCAGGCGTATTTTATTTATTCGAAGTTTTCCATGTTGTATTATTTTAATGATGTTACACTAACTATACAAGGGGAGAAACAATACTTTAATAGTAAGCAAATATTTTGTTTGATTTAAGAAAATTTAAAATTAAGCCTCATTTGCTCAAATCAAGCATTAAACACTAAATTGAAAAACAAAATTGCAAATTTATAATGAGCATTTATTTTTAAAATTGAATAAAATAAATTATTGCTTGAAACAAAAATAAAATATTTGATCCTGGATCGTTCAACAAAACTTAAATAAAGATAATATTTTCTTAATTTAGGCAAACGCTAAATTGGTTGTTAAAAATTCTATTGAATTGATAACTTCATTGAAAAAATTCCAGTGTTAAGAAAATTGTTTACTTTAATAAAGCAAATTGTTCTCAACTCAAGGAAGTAGTCACTTTTTCGAACTTTTGTTTTTTGCAAAATAGTAAAAAAAAAGACATTCCTTTGAGAGGCAAAAAATTGCACAAATAAGTCTGTTTTGATTAACTCCTTAAACACGGGACAATGTTTTCAGACTTGGGCTAGTTTTGACTTTATTTTTATTTTTATGTGATACTGTTAGTTTTGTGACATCCGACTTAGTGATATGGCATCATCGTCCTTATTGGATTAAGCAGAAGTTGCGAGTATAAGCTTATTAAAGTGGGTAGGCTAAGGTGCATGCCACACACAGAGGATACGGACAAATTTGTTGTTGTTTTCGTGGGTAAAAGAAAAAACTGGAAATTGAGAGAGCTTCTCACTCATCAAAAAATTTCCAGGCAACCGACAAAAATGTTCACGGCCCAAAGCTGAAAACAATTTGGACAACGGTTGCATTTTCTTGATATTTTACGTTTAGTAGTAATAAAACTGCACTGCAGTAGGAAATGTACTATTTGAATTCATCAGTAATGCGATGTTTGTTGTTTAGTATTGAATTGTACGCTGCTAGTGCTATACATGGCTTGAATGGTATTTATTTATAAAAAGAAGAAGAATACTTAACGAACATGCAAAATGCAGCCCGGCTACCTGTAGCAAATGGATTCAACTGAACAGCTAAATATTATTAGTGATTGTTGTGAATGTAATATTAATGATTTAATGTATTGCTTTTTAGTGATTGTGTATTTTTTAAAATTAAAAACTATTCCATTGCATATATGAAAGCAACACGTCATTGTATATAGAATTTTTAGTGCTTGTATGTACAGCTGCAGTTGTCTCTTTCACCCTTGTAATTTAGGACAATCGTCAAGAGAAAATGTGAGCAGTAGATTTACTGATGGTATAACTGATCAAGCTAGTCATACATTACAGCCGCGTAGTTAACAAATAAACTGTTTATATATACATATATCTTGTAATATCGTTTAAATCGTTAAAATTTACAATATTCTAAGAGATAAGGTTATGGCTATTAATTGGAGTAGAAATATTACTGAAATGTTCATAAATGAATTTCAAAGCCAACCGGCTTTGTGAGATATTCTTAAAAAAATTGTAAATGCTTTATCATCAGTGAATCTTAGCTCCTTTGATAAGTTTATCATCCCTTTCTTATGTCTGCCAATTCTCCATGGCTTAATCCAGCAGGATCTTTTTTCACTTTTTTTAACTCCATCCAGAGTTTCATCAACTCAACAATTGTTTTTATTGTGACCATATCGTTGTCATCTATATATGTGGATACACTTCCTGCATACATATTGGCCAATGTAATTAATTTTAAACCCCGGAGATAAGAATTTAACCCATTAATTTTAAATGCAAATAAAACCACTTATAAACAACCTATAGAGGGTAGCCGTTTTGTTGAATCGATTGCATAAAGGAGCATTACCTGCACGAAATGGTAGCAAAAACGTAGTAAATTTAGCTTCCGCCATTATCGAACAGAAAACTACGTGTAGCATACCGTGGACAAAACAATGAGCGAGAGGAAAAAAAAGTCGAAAATTCCAATGTTTGATGGACAAGCAGACACCGTGTGACATGCCCCTAATGAAACCACAGAAGACTACTGTAGAGTTGACTCTGTCTAGTCGGGTTGGTGGTATGTTCTGCAAAAATTTTGTTGTTGTTGCAACCTGTTGCTTTATGAACTTATTTGGCATGAAGCATTTACCTGAGGTTTGCCATTATCTGTGGCGGCCGAACAGAAATATTAATTCAATTGAAAAAACATTCTGATTGAGCTAGGATTTGAACCGCAGTTATTTAGCTTACGGGATACGCCTTCTACCAGTAAGCCTTGGCCACCACATTTATGTTTAAATATAAGTTTTAAGAATCAAAGGCAATTCTTAATTCTTAAAAATTTCGAGATCTGGATAGGCTTATTTGTTTTACTGAATCGTGCTGCATTGTGATTGAAACCACTTTTAAAAGCTTCAAAATAAAGAAAATTCCTGAACATTTTCAGCGTTTTCAAAGTGAGGAATCTAATTAGAATGGCCTTCTTCTTTTTCCAACCTCACTCATTGTGCTCTAATTTTTTTCAGCCAAGGATTTAACTCATTGGTTGGTTTTGCTTTTTAGTGTAACATTTTTATGTGAGTTGCTGCTGATTTTTTAAGTTCGGTGTTAAACAAAAATCTTTTTTTTTTTGCATACAACCTCTGAAAAATAAATAAATTACTTATATAAGCAGATTGAAGTTTTTTCAAAAACCGAAAAAAATATATTCAAAACAGAATTTTTTTATAACGTAACGCACAAATGCCCCCACCCCTCTTTGTATGTCATATTTCATCAAACACAATTTCGACCCAATCCACTTCTAAAAGTGTGATGTATTACATGGACTACCACCGAGTTTATGGAGAAAAATTATTTTAAGAGAGTTTATAGTTTTCACTATATATATATCGATTAATGAAAATGCCATCATTTACTTTTAACTTAGTTGTAGCTATTTTTTATAATTTCCAAATAAACCAATGTTTTAACAATAATTTATTTTGTTAATTTTTTTATTTAAATATAATTAATATTCTTATAGCTTAGTTTTTGAAATTATATCACATTTAATTTCCTGATTTCCTTGATAATTTTCAAATAACCAAACCTTTAAAATTGAATTCACAATAAAAAATACGAAAGAAATAAAAAATTATATCTAAAACATTCCTATTTAATAAGTCAAGATAGAAGAAATTGCAATTATTTATTAAAATAAAATTTCAGCAAAAATGTTTAGAAACTGATAAAAAAGCTTTTATTTTGACATCACAAGAATTTTTATAATTTTTTTTTAATTTAGGATTTATTTATTTATTAGTACAAAAAAGTTATTAAATTTTTGTTTAAAAATTACTTAAGTTAATTACAAAAATTTATTTAATTCAAACAATAAAAAAAAAACTCGAGCTTTTATCTGATGAAGTGAAGTATTAAAGAAAAAGGGGCAAAATGTAAAATATAGACAAAGTAAAAGAGAAAAGTGAATTTAAGAAAAATGTGCAGATATTAATTTAAGTTTTGTGCATTTGAGATAGGTTTGGGTTCCACAAACTAATGGTGCTTACGAAAAGAAGTCTTGATAAGTTTAAATATGAAAAGCGAGAAATTAAAAGATTTAAGCTTCTAGATGATAAACAAAACTGAATTTTTGAATAAAGATTGTTCGGAGTTTCCTGCTAATGCAGGAATATACAATGCATCGCTTTTAAATAATTTTCTATATTGCAACCTTGAATACGATTGCTTAGACCAGTAACATGGCTAAATCTTCTGAGTCCATTCATACACTATTACATGCATTATTACATTTTTCCGAATGGTAAGGATATCATTAATAAAAATTCCAAAGTCAAGTTGCCCAAGAACTAAGCCATGAGACATTCCGCTGTTAAGGTATTTATAATTGGAGTAACTACTGTCAATTTTTACTCTTTGGGATCTACCATTTAATAAGATTGACTGCAGCTGAGGAAAAGCTAAAGAATAAATCATGTTTTATATATAACAGAAAATGATATACAGTATCAAATGCTTTAGAAATATCCAAAAGGCAGAGTAAAGTAAGATGTTGTTTATCAAAGGATATTGGAATGTCGTCTAAAATTTTAATTACTGTAATTGAGGAACTATGTCCAGAACGAAAACCGGACTGAAAGGGAGATATAGTTCCTTAATTGCAGTAATTAAAATTTTAAATGATAACAAGCTGAGAGATGATAGCAAGGTGATAGGTCGAAAATCGGACGGTTCAGATGCTCTAGCTTTTTTGCAATGGAAAGAATTGTTGCTACTTTTCACATTTTAGAATAGTACGAGCTAGTAAAGTAGTGTTTAATAGTGAACGTTAACGGACTCAAAATGTAAGGCAAAATTATTATAACAAACCTAATATCTAAACCATCTTCTTCAAGAGCACTGGACTTAATTCTCATTATAGACTTGGCTACTTTATATTCCGATACGCTGGAAAACTCAAAATTTTTTATATTATTGACAGAATTCGTTCTGTTTTGATAACAACTAACAACGGGAAGTGAGTCAGAGACAAAGAAGTTATTTAGATCATCTGGATCAATCTGACACTTAGACAACTGTTTGTTGCACACTCCAATTTGTTTTAAACTTTTCCATGGTTACTTAGCGAAAAGTGTTACATCATAGTAAGATAGGGTTTCCGTTATTAGCTACCCTAGTAGGCATACTACTGTTAACAATCGATAAACCAGCATGAGTCAAGCCTTCATATAATTTTGTAGTTACTTTGTCATTAACAAGCAAATTAACATTGAAGCCCCCACATAAAACAAAAAAAGTATTTTCTATTAAACAAGTAGATAATGAATCAATGTAAGGTTCATTTTATTACTGCGCTTGGAGTTATAGACACAAGAGAGAAAGACTTTGGTATTATTACAATCACAAATTTGTACATTTAGGAACTCAACACCAACATCAATGAATTTACTAATGACTTTAAAATTCAAAGACGACTTATAGTATATTGCAACTCCGCCACCCTTATAACATAATTTAACCTATCGTTTCTTAGCAGTTCGTAATTATTTAGATTATAATATTAATCATCAACATCATTGCTAAACCATCCCAGTAGTTCACGGCATCAGTGATGAACTTTTCGTGATGATTTTTTAAAGGAAGTTTTTGAAGTAGCAAACAACTTCAAGATATGCATGATTGTTGCAATTCGCCGAATCGTTCAAAGGCTAAACTGTAGAGTTCGCAAACTATCGATGACACTATCGATACAATCGATAGTTTCACACTATCGTTACTATCGATAGTTTTGGACTGACTATCGATGGTTTTCGAAAGTATTTAAATATTCATTGACACCACTTTGTCATTGCCATTCGACAGCAATGCCATTCGTTTGATTTTAACAATTTAGTACAATTTTTTTCTGTTTTGTAGAGTGAAAGCACAGGTGATATTTATTTTAAATGTATGAGCACTGTCTTGATTGGGAAGATGGGTGATAGTTAGTTAGTGGTTGAAAAGAAGAAGTAGTTTAAGTGAAGATTTGTTTTAAATTTGCACAGCTCAAAACTGACGGGAAACACGCTCGCAGGGAGACTATTTCACAATTTTAAAGTACGACTAAAGAACGAATTATCACTACAACGTTAGGTTCTGTGTGGCATTAATGCAATGGTTAAAGAATGGGCTTGTATAGCTGCCCGAGTGGACCTGGAAAACATACGGTTTGGTGGCGTCAGGCCATTACACTACGTCGATTTACAATAAAGTTGAGAGGATGTTGAATTCGGTACAGAAACACGTTTCGATTTTAACTCCTTGACGTCTTTTCTATTCGATATTGGGTTCGTGCATGATAAATCCCGGCGTTTCTGCATTGCGTCTTGCACGAATTTGGAACATTTATATGAAATTTTCGTCAATGAAACACGCATGTTTCAAATTAGCATGTTTCGTCAAGGATCAAGAAAAATCATACATGATTCATTTGAGATTTTTTCAAGACTGGAACTACTGGGATGTAGTGTAGAAAAACATAAACAGCCGTATTCATAAAAATATTTTAAAACAGCTTTCAAACGTTTTTTAGTTAAAATGCTTTTTAAAGTTAAAATACTCTTTAAAAGCGTTGTATTCATAAACGAGCTTTAAAAGTCTTATTGTTGAAGTGAGAATACTGATGCTTTAAAATAGAAACAGTTGTAATTTTCGTTTGTGACTTTGATAAATATAATAAAATTTGCTTCAAAATTTAAAAAAGAAAAAAATAGGTTTGTGCATTTGATATATTGACAGTCATTTGTTTAAAATTTTGTTTACCTTTAATTAAAAACAGCGTTGCCATATTTTTTTTTAAACTTTAATTTTTAGAAAAAAAAAAACATATCTTTTTGTGAAAATGCTGGCACTCAAAAAAAAGATAACTAAAACATATATTTTTAATATGTGGGCTTTTTTATTATTGTATTCGAAATAAAGTTTTTCAATTAAATTAAAAATAAAAGAAAACAAAAAAAAAATAGCATTCATAAACAAAAATTATTTAAACTTTCAATTTATTAAAAAAACTTAAACATTTGTATAAAAAAATATTGATATTTATTTGAATGTAAATGTCATTACATATTTTTGCGATCATAGTAAATAACATGCAATATAAAATAGTTTTGCACATTAATAAATCACATTAATTTTAGTGGATTAATTTAACACATGTGGAGATAATTCCTAGTCTTTTCATAACAAATAAAAGTTGTTTATGCTGTTTTATCGATTCCTGAAGCACCAGCAAATGCAAAATGCATTTTTTCTCAAATTTCCGGTAATAAGCCCAAACTCAGAAATAAATTTTATATCAAACTGTTGTGAAATTTTGCAATGGAAAGACTGTTTAAAAAAAAATCGAACAGTCACAAATTATGAAATGATGATGAAATCTGGAAAATTAAATTATTTTTTATACATATTTTAATCAAACTTTTTTATCATATCTGATGATTTTTTGAAATTTGTGCAGTTCCAATCGTTTTTCCTTAAAAAATCTTTAGTTCAAAGAATCCCACACAAGGTGGGAATTTATAATTTATTTCTGATTATAGTTTTATTAATATTTATTTGTGCAAAAGTACGTTCTACATTTGCTGTTGCTACAGGTATCGTTAAAACAACATAAACTAGTATTCTAAATAAAGGAAAGACTTCGGAATTATCTCCATGTTTGCTTTCCAAAAAGTTTCAATATTATTTTCATTCAGTAAATTCAAATCACTGAAATTAATGTGGCGCAACTCATGTGACTCATCGTCAATTTCTTGCAATTTTTCTGAATGGATGACATTAATTAGAAAAATACCCAAATTGAAAATAGTGAAATCTTGCCTTTTTAAAATTTTCGTAGGTACTAAAAGTTCGACACATTTTAGAAAATCATTCCCAAAATCAAAATTTTATAAACATTTGCATAGCTCAACATATAATTTTAAACAATGTTCTCTAAAATCTATTTCATCTGATTCGAATAATTTATGCGTATAACTTAAAGCGAATATACCTCAGCTCCTAAATAAATGTCTTTAGGACTTTTTAAAAACTTGGAATCATTTACATCAACTTCTGTGTAGTTTTCAAGGCATATGTATATTGACCGTCAAGACTTGACGAGTAGAAATCGAGACAAAAGAACAGAAGCAACGAAAGCAACAATAATAGCAACAGCGCTACCACATAAATAAATTTTTGAAAGGGCGTGAAAAGTAGTAGTAGCAGCTTCAAATGTTACTTATATTTTTGTAGTAACATACACTTTATTTTGTGTATTGTATTTGATTCATAAAACTAGTTAGCATTGTTTTAATCGTAAAAACTTGAAAAATTTGGTAAAATAAATAAAAATTATTTTTTAGTCAAAAACTGGAAAACTGTCTACCCTCTCAAAAAACTGACAAAAGAAGTTTTATCTGCCCATATGGTAACACTGATCACAAAACACAATTATTTGCATTTATTTATTTGTTTGTTGACATTTTAGTTTCTCACAAAATGAGAAGATTTTTCTCAATTGAGAACATTAAAATTTAAAATGGCTTTGTAGGAGGTTTACAGAAGGTTTGTTCCTATTTTAAAATTCTCTAATTTGTGAAACTGTTACAAAAGGTTTTTTTCGTTATTGAACGTTTATGAATAACGTTTTTAGGCATGTGTATTACAAAGGGTTTACAAGAGGTTTGTAACTATTTATGAATACGGCTGAAAATATCTACAAGCGAACTATAAAAACATGCCTTACGTAGTCAAGCTTAGAACCGTTGAGAATTCTGGCGTTGAAATGTGTAACTTTCAATCCCTGATACTGCTTGCATAGTATATCAATACCTTTTTTTTACAAGCACCATAGTTACTATTATTATTCAACAAACTTAAGAGTTGTATCAAGAAGTGATAAAAGTTGTAGTAGGAAATTAAAGAAAATATGATATTTTTATCAAAAATATGTAATTAGATCATAATAGTAATTTTTTAGAAAGGTGTAAAATAATAAAATGTGAGTAGTAATTCTTATAAATATTTTCTTATTAATCAATAAAATAATGTCATATAATGAAAACCCTAGTTCATCTGTCTGACGCGGCCGTGTCATACTGGGTAGAATGCGTGTTCTATGCTTATATGCTAAAGAACCGCGGTAGCCCAGATTCAATTTATATCTGAGACATTTTTCAATTGGATTAATATTTTTTTTTCGACCGCTACCTATAGACAAGGTCGCACTTCAAAGAGTAAAAAAACTGACACGTAAGCCTTCTTGAGTACTCTCTTGACAGTCGGCATACAACTCGTACGTTTAGTTCTCGATCATTTGAGTCTTAAAGTAAGTTAGACGGGGAGAAACAGAAGGTGCCTGTATTGCAAAGTATTTATTTTCTTAGCCATATATCTCAAGATCTATTTATTATATGGATGTTTAAACATTATTATTTTTTTTTGAAAAAATAAGCCAAAGGAAAATTGCACAACAACAAAAATTTCCGCTGGTTATAAAAAACTTATACGCATACGGTTTCGAAAAAATTTTCGACACGTTATTTGTAATGCGATTTACCCTGCGTCTTGGGCAAAGCAAAAGCCTCCTTGGTGGAATAAGGGACTGGAAGATCTCCGGAAAAAGAGCAAAAAACTTTTCAATAGGGCAAAGGCAACAAGATCCATAGATACGTGGTCAAATTATAAAACAGCTCGCAAAGAATATAAAAATGAATTACGAAAAGCACAAATACAGTTCTGGAGGACCTTCTGTGAAAGTATCTCACAGACCTCTGAGACGTCAAGGTTTAGGAAAACTCTAGCTAAGGCTCCCTCCAATCCAAGCTTAATGAAAAAGGAAGATGGTACTTGTACCGTCTTCATTTGGGAATGAGGAATCTCTGAATGTTTTGGTTGAAACCCACTTTCCGGGATGTTCAGAGATATGTAACGCTCCAATTCAGGAATATAAGTTACCATCTATGAACAGGTCTCTAAAAATACTCTCACAAAACAAAGCTCGAATGGGCAATCAGTAGCTTAAACCATTTAAGTCACCAGGACCAGATGGTATAGCTCCCATAGAAATTCAAAAGTCGTATGGCATCATTAGGAGCGGCTTTTGTTGATCTACCAAAGCTGCCTTGACCTAAACCACATTCCCAAGCGATGGCGTAATGTGAAAGTTATCTTTATACCTAAGGCAGCAAAAGCTCACACGTAAACCCAAAAGACCTTCGACCAATTAGTCTGTCATCTTTTCTTCTAAAAATCCTCAAGAGATTAATTGACATTCACTTGAGATCCATGATAGAAAAGAAGCCATTATCTATAGCACAACATGCTACAGTCTACCAAAGGCGAATCCGTGGAAACAGCCCTCCACTCCATAATCTCCATCATTGAAAAATCCCTCCATCTGAAGGAATATACAATGATAGCTTTCATTGATATAGAAGGAGCCTTTAATAACGTCGAGTCAAGAGCTATAAGCAATGCGCTGACGGAGCTTGGTGTGGATGCCGCACTGATAGCACTCATAAATCAAATGCTAGTTGGCAGGATTATAAGTGCAAAATTTGGAGCGGCATCCACGTTAAGATCTGTACCAAGAGGAACCCCTCAGGGGTGGGTTCTATCGCCTCTACTCTGGAATTTAGCAGTAAGTGAACTGTTAGTTAAAGTAGAATTAGAGGGGTGCAGCGTGATAGCTTATGCCGACGACGTTGCTATTGTTACCTCTGGAAAATATATATCTACTTTTCGAGACATTACGACATCGAGACTATCAGGTGTGGGCTCAGCGTTAAACCTTATAAAACTGAGTTTGTGGTTTCCACCAGAAAACACAATTTACCTCTAATTAGTTCTCCTAAACTAGGAAACACAAGACTAAGCTTCTCAGATCAAGCAAAATATCTGGGCCTTATACTGGATAGGAAACTAAACTGGAAGCCCAATTTGCTCGAGAGAGCCAAAAAAGCGAATTATGCCCTATACTCATGCAAAAAAGCGGTAGGTAGAAAATGGGGCTTACAACCAAGTGTTACTCACTGGCTATATACAGTAGTTGTAAGGCCAATCTTGCTTTACTGTGCTATTGTCTGGTAGTATGCACTCGAAAAACAGACTCACGTTAACCTTCTCCATAAAGTTCAAAGATCAGCGGATCTGTGCATCAGTGGAGCCGTAACAGCTACTCCGACAGACGCAGTAGACAGAATGCTCTATCTTACACCACTTGACAACCTAGCTAAATAGATGGCCGCTCATACAGCCATCCGCCACCTCCCAGTGGAAAAAAGGTACAGTAGGATATTCTTGCATTAGAAAATTTCTCCCTCCCTTATCTACGTCCATTCACTACATTACACAAAAACTATCATTTGAAAGGAAGTTCGATGTATCCATTTCCTCTCGAGAAGAGTGGGAACTAGAAAACCGTTCACCTCACAATGTCAAAGTGAAATCGCTGCTAAACCTGAAGCGTTAACTTGGCTTCATGTAAAAGAAATATCTTCCACAGTTATTTGCATACTTTCTGACAGTCAAGCTACTTTGAAAGCCCTGGGAACTATTAAAATAACATCTGAAACTGTTCTCAACTACTGCAGATGGCATAGCAGCTCAAAATCCTTCTATACTGGATTCCTGGACATAAGGTAACTGTAAAGCAGATGAACTCGCTCGTACAGGTACTACCAAACAACTATCTACCAAAGACAAGACAAACCTTGTCATTCCTCTCACCACATGTAAACTCCTTACACATGAGTTATCCTGCATCAAAACCAACAATTAATGGTCAGCAGGTAACACGTGTAATATAACACGACAAATCTGGCCTAAACTCAATCTTAAGCGTTCAAAAGAACTCATTTCTCTCAGTAGAAACCACATTAGCACCATGATAGGGATCCTGATTGGGCACTGCCTCATTGGCAGGCACGCTCAAAGATTAAATACAGATTGCAGAAGCTGTAGAGATGAGGAGGATGAGGAGGAATCTACAGAACACTTTCTTTGCACTTGCCCAGCGCTAGGTTAAAAAACGTTTTCCTCACTTAAACAACTGGTTTTTCAAAGACCTCGAAGAACTCTCGGAAATATCGGTATACCGAATCCTAAGCTTTGTGAACAGCTCAAGCTGGTGCAATCCCCGCTTAAGTGCAATCCCCGTTTGGGTGCCTATAATTTATTGCATTTTACCTTTTTCTGACAATACAATATGTATTATATCCTCTTTTCAGTACCTCTCGCTTAAGTAACAGACTCGCTTAAGTGCCTCTGAATTCAAGTGCTCTAATAAAAAAAGTTCATGTTATTTTCCCCTATTTAGTACCACTTTTAAAATTAATGAAACATTGTCTTAAATATGGAAACATACATAATTCGATTATTAATAATTTTAACTGTGTAAATCGTTCATCCACTAAATTTCAAAAATAATTTTACATTGTAAGTTACAAGTTTGTTGTATTATAATTTTATAAAAAGAATGCCTGGAAAAGGGCGAAAGCTAACGCCATTAAAAATTAAACAAAAAAGAAAAATTTTAGTGTTGATTGACGCAAATGAAAAAACAAGAAAAGAAATAGCAAAGGATTTTAATTACGATGTCGCATCGTAATTAAACGCAAGGACTTTGAGGCAGCAGCTACCAAAAACAATTTAAAACGCAAGCGGCTGCGTGGCAGCAATTGCGATAGAATAGAAAAAAGCTCTATCAAAATGGTTTGACCAGATGCGATCTGCGAACACGGATATTTCTGATGATAAAACTTTACAGAAGGCCAAAGAGTTCGCACATAAAATGGATCGTGATGTTGAGCCAACCATTTGAGTGGTTGGCTGTGGCGTTTTCAGCGCAGGGAAAACATAAAATTTAAGAAAATACAAGGCGAGGCCGCAGATGCAGACACTGAAGAGGCTGAATATTCAATACAGCCAAAAGTGGTCTTTTTTACAAGTCTTCGCCAAATGGAACTTTGTGTAGAGGAGACAACAAAGCGGTGTGTGCTTTACTATTCGCAAAATAAAGCTTGGATGACTGTGGTCCATTAAAATGAAAGAATTTGACCGTGAAATTGGAAAGTTAAAACGAAAAGTTCTTTTGATAATCGACAACGCTGCTTGCCATAAAGTTGATGGCTTAAATTTAGAAAAGGTTAAAGTCGAATTTCTGCCACCAAATACGACATCAATATTGCAGCCTCTTGATCAAGGCATAAAACACTGCTTCAAAGTTTATTTCAGGCAAATGTTGATTCGGAAGCAGCTGCTTGCCATCGAGAAAGGCTTATCAATTAAACATATTATAAAATCTATTTCAGTGCTCGATGCGCTTACGTTTATTAAAAGTTCTTGGTGGCTTGTCACAAGCGAAACTATAAGAAATTGCTTTCGAATAGTAAATCTTTCATTCTGTGGGCTTGTTCCAATACGTAAGAACGTAAATATATTTTTTAATTCTTTAATTTCGTTTATCAGGCAGGGTTCCAAAGAAGAGCTAAATCATTTGATAATATCGAGGAAAAGGTATCGATAGGTTTATATGCCTATTGATATAGAAGATTTAAAGAATACGTGGCTTGCGACCAAACTGTATATTGTTTTGTTACTCTAACGGATATGATAAAATAGTGGAGGGTGTATTATTAAATGAAGAAGAAGCTGAATATTTGTCGTCAGAACAATCTACAGCAACAATTACGTCTGAGCTTATTGTAACGAAATTATTTAGAAAAATTTGAAAAATTTTCGTCAGAAAAAAATTACGGAATTGTTTTTAAATAATTAAACGTTTTCTAAATTTGCCTAAAGATATGTTCGTATTCTTTATAATTTTTTTGAATAATTGAAATGTAAGCAATTGAACTTACATTGCAGAGCAATTTATGAAAAAATATTGTATTTATATGCAAAAAATAATCTTAATTTCTTATTTGGATTTTTTTTAATGAATTTTTTTTTTAATAAAATGTTATTTTTGATTAAAATTTCATTTACTAGGAACAAGTAACTCGAGATTCTTCAGCGTGATTTTTATAAGTACTTCCAGGTACTTAAGCGAGTTTCTTCTAAGTGCCTTTCCCGCTTAAGTACCTTAAAAGTCTATCATCTTAAGGAGAGTTACTTAACCGGGTCTTACTGTATGTCAAAAGTTAACTCTTAGCTCGAAGCTTCAGATGGTCTCGTCCACGGATCGCAAGCTATGAATGACCATATACGAACTGATTTTACCTTAACATACGATAGATGCAAAATACAAGAGTTAATTTCAAAGATACATGATGAAAGATTAAAAATACAAAGATGCAGTTTCATCAATCTTAATGATACATAATAAATAACTTAAGATACAAGAGGCACAATATACAAATTAATAAAGAGGTACAATGTACAAAATACGAGGTAAAAGACATAAGAAAAAAAAAATTCAAAGTCACAGCATACAAGAGAAAATACATAACACTCATAAATGTTTGGAAATGTTTTAAGAAATTATTTAATCAAACTCAAAATTGTTTGGAAATCTTTAAAATAATTATTTAAAAAAGTCAAAAAGATCTCTAATCTTCTGAATACAAAAGATTTTTATCGAGCTTGATTGTTGAAAGATTTCTTAATTGATTTGTCTCTCGATCATTTAGGACTTAAAGTTTGGTCATGGAAACATCAATAGTTGTAGGTGCACAAACTCCCATCTTCTTATAATAAATCTCTATAGGTTTAAGTCAAATAAAGCATCAATTCCCACAAAGTGTCACACAACCTTTGACTCGTCTCTAAAATCATGAGTTATTTACGTTGTAAACAACACATAAAGATCACCGCTCGATTATCATAACAAAAGTCCAATTGATAGCCCACTCAAAGCTATCGAGAGAATCCCAACAAAACACAACGAACTCAATGACCAAAAAGTTTATCATCCGATAATTTGCATAAATTATGACGATTATTGTTTGATCGTAAAGCCGATTGCAATTAGAGATACCCAAAAACGAATCGATCGCGTGCCACTGTGAAAGAGCGATATACAGTGATTAGTCAGAAGAAACATTTAGATAAGCCGATGCAGCGTTCTGATGGATATAAAAAAAGCTTGTTGTGAGCCAAGTTAAATCATTCTCACTCTGAAGCTTCAACTTCACTTTACATACTTACCTATTCGTGATTAAAAAATAATTCCTAGATAAAATACAAAATGCGTGCTTTTATTGTTTTGTGTCTGATTGGAGTCGTCTGTGCTCAACAGTTCGGTTATAACTACCCATCCGCTGAAGGCTCGAACCAAGTGTTGGTTCTGAACTCAGGTGAAGGCGGTAGCCAAAATGTTGGATTATCAAATCTTGGTCAAGCGGCTCAGTCTGGCTCGGGTGTTCTCTCTGAACCCATTCAAGGTGGATTCCAAAACGTTGGCCCAGCTTATCTGGCTCCAGCTGCTCAACATGGCTCGACTGTACTCTCTGAACCCATTCAACCTGCTGCTGCAGCTGCTGTTCCATCCTACTCTGCTGCTGACTCAGGCTACAATAAGGAGTTTTATACCTACTCGGCGCCTGAAGAAGAATTTAACGATCCCGCTGCCAGTGAAAAGATTTCAAACGCAGTGAAACAAGCTCTTCGTGTGGTCTTCATCAAAGGACCTGAAAACAAGGCTCTCGAAAACGCCGCACTAAACTTGGCCAAACAGGCGAGTGATCAAAAGACCGCCATCTATGTGCTGAACAAACAAGCCGATATCGGTGATTTGGCCAACAAGCTCAATGCTATCCGTAACAACAACAACAACAAACCTGAAGTACACTTTGTCAAGTATCGTACACCCGAGGATGCTGCCAATGCTCAACAGCAGATTCAGTCGCAATACGACTCCTTGGCTGGTCCATCGCAGTCCCATAATGGTGGTCTTGCTCCAGTGCTTAACTTTGCATCGCAAGGACAAGTACAGCGTGCTCCGGAACCTCGCTCTCCCGGCAATTCATACCTGCCCGCATCTATTTTCCGTCGTTTCAGACTGTAAAATGAAAAAAAGTTGTGGGATAAAAACGATATAGTGCATGACTGATTTTTAAATACCTCTGTTAAGATTTGTTACTTTCTTTTATTAATTAAAACTTTAAATACGATAACGCTTGTTTCTTTAAAATGTATCGAGAAAAATATTCGGACTTTTGATATCTCAAAGTCTTAAGAACCTGATTCTGATTCATTTCAAAAAATTTAATTTTAACGCTTATAGTTATCTTAATGGATCCCATAAGACTGATTTGGCAAATGACCACGTTTTTACCTGTAACTGTTTGTACATCACAAAATTTATACTCGGATAAAAGAAAGCAAAACTTAACAAAAAAATCCTTGCTTAAAATGGAAAATTATACAATATTACATATTCCAAAGTTATCTGCACGAAAGAGGGCGTTGTGAAGATAATTTTTGTTAAACCAAATTATTAATCAGCACTTTTGAGTTCTTTGACTTGCACCTAGAGGTTTATGGGAATTGCACTCATTAAACAAGGATCAAATGAAAAGAAAGGACTTTATTCTTATAATCACTAGCCAACAAGATAAAATAGAACTGTACTATAGATGAAAACGAACGGTCCAGTATATTTTGAGCTATTTGAATCCCTATTATATTAGTTTACAAAAATTTACAAAATTTAATTAGAAATTCAGGATCACTTTCTTGTTTGGATAGGTACACACTTCATTTTTTGATAAGGAAGTTTTTTTTCGTTTTGCATTTTTTAGTCTATTGTTTGATATTCACTGACTTGAACTCTAAACAATTTAGTATATTAATACATATATATATGTATATATGTGCTTGTAATTGTATATTTATACAATTATATTTTACATTAATTGTATATTTAAAGGGGTTACACATTAGCGAACTTGTTACTCAAACAACATGGCGGGTCTAACTTGTTCGAAAGAGGTAGCGTTGAAATTAAAGCAACGTTCGTCATACAAACGAAGAATTTTTGTCGTTTTTCGTCATCATTTTGTTTTACAACCCTGCTTTGAAGGAAAAAATAAAAAATTTTTGCCAACAGGCCCACCGGTTCAACAAACCATAAAATTAGCTTCTTAGCTGTCAAATTGGTTCGAGCATGGCCGCCGTATGACGAACAGGTACGCTAATGTGTAATCCCTTTTAGTGTAAATTAACCAAACTCACTCATCACTTTTTGGTCGGCCTTTGTAGTTTAGTGGAGAGTGCACTAGAGTATCAACCCAGAGGTCCCTGGTTCAAATCTAGGCTCGGGCATGGCTCTTTTCACTTTCTTTGTTCTTTCCCACAGTTAAGAATTATGGAAAACTAAAAATCCACAAATTAATCGTGGAAAAAGTGAAATTAAAAGACAGGAACACAACTAAGGGCTGGAAATGCTTGCCGAGGTTAAGGCATAACACTAGCCTCTGTTAAAAGCAATTAAAATTGCCTTGCAAGGTTGTTTCGCCTAATCAGTAATTCACGTATGGTTCCGGTTAATTCCTCTAAATAAATGTATCCCTTTCTTTTCAGGTCAAAAACCAAACCTTGTTTGTATAAGGCGCATGCCTGGGTTCTTTAATCTTAAAAAAAAAACAACTTCAAACATAGGACTTCCCCAAATATAGGACTTTTAGATTCAGGTGGTTGATTTTTCCTCAATTGTATAAATTTGACATTCAAGAAAAAATAAAGAAAGTAAGGAAAATAGGCATTGCTTTGAATACTGGACATTTCCGAACATTTCTACAAAGAGCAAAAGCAGAATTGTAGATTGAAAATAAAAACATATTTCTTACAGGCCGTTTACACAGGCCTGTGACAGTGAAAGTGCGAAAGAATACGTGTAATGTTCGAATGATTCGAAAAATTTCGAAATTTCGTGCTAGTAGCAAGAGATGCTTTTTCAACCTAATGATGGAGAAGATCGATCATCCGAGCTGCTGATCTGAGACGTAGTGGCACAATATTCTACAAGAGTGCTATGCTGCTTGCGTATGCTGATGACATCGATATCATTGGCCATAATACGCGCGAAGTCAGTGCAGTATTTTGCAGATTAGAAAGAGAGTCAAGTCGAATGGGTCTGGCAGTGAATGCAGATAAGACGAAATACTTAGTGTCAACAAACAAACAGTCCCAGCGTCTTGGAACCCACGTTACCGTTGACAATACCTCCTTCGAGGTTGTGAAGAACTTCGTTTGTCTGGGATCCGGCATTGATTCAACCAACGACATCAGCATTGAGATCAAACGAAGAATAACTCTTGCCAACAGGTGTTACTTTGGGCTCAGTAGGCAATTGAGAAGCAGAGCCCTCTCTCGACGAACGAAAATCACGCTCTATAAATCGCTCATCATGCCCGTCCTACTTTATGCATCAAAAACCTGGACGCTGAGCAGTTTAGATGAAAAGACTTTAGGAGCATTCGAGAGAAAGATTCTTCGTAAGATCTACGGACCAATCTGCGTCAATGGCGAGTACCAAATACGGTGAAATGATGAACTGTATGAGCTGCACGCTGACATCGACATAGTCAAGCGCATTAAAATCGAGCGGCTTCGCTGGCTTGGTCATGTTCAGCGCATGAAAGACGATGCTCCAGTGAAGAAAACATTCGATTCGGTACCCAGCGGCGGTCAACGCAGAAGAGGACGACCGCATCTTCGTTGGAAATACCAAGTAGAGGACAATCTGACGAAGCTTGGAATTTCCAACTGGCGCCAGCAAGCGAAAGACAGAAATGGCTGTCGCAAATTCTTAGATGAGGCCAAGACCGATATACGGTTGTAGCGCCAACTAAGTAAGTAAGTAATTAAGCAAGAGGTGGTACACATGCTCGTGAAAGTTCATTCAAAAAATTCCATCGAATGCAAAGGTTCTCGCTGCTATTGCAGTTTGCGTGTGCTTTACTTGTTGTTTTTTTTTTGCTTAATTGTAAACAAGCTATCAGTGTTACTTCCTGTATGAAATCGAAAAAAACCCGAAATAAACCCACCAAAAGTAATTAAAAACAACACTGATATCCTCCTTTTTGACATACACTGGCCGCTGCTGTCAAAATCTACTGGCTCTGATATTTCGTTGCCAGTAGCGATGAAAGTGGCGTGAAAGTGAATCCAATGTGAGTGTATTTGTAAAAAGTGTGAATGTATTGAGTTTTTCGAACTGGCTTATACTCTATTGTATACTAGCGTGTGTAGCATGCCTGTGAAATTTATAAATATAATTTTTTTATTCATATTACATTATGAATTTAATTTAATTAAATTAATTTTTTATAATTAATTAAATTAAATATAGCAGAATACAAATTTTTTAAACAGTAATCTCATTTTTTCAAGTTTACTTCTTTACTTAAATGTTTCAGCAAGGTCAAAATGGAAGAAAAAGCGAAATTGCTTACCTTTTGAAAAATTATAGAATCCATAAGGCCAACTAGGTTTTTAGCGTTGGAGGTATTTTCGAAAAGACAATAAACATTCATTGTGAAAAACCTATAAATATTTTTTAACTTCAGGTTATATGAAGGTTTAATGAAGATAAAATATCAAAAACCTGAATATCTCTAGATTTTGTTCTGATTTGGAAAAACTATGTATGCCACTAAATTCTACGACCAAAAATTAAGTTTACGTGTCTCGTAAATATGAACGCTTTTTATTTAATTTTTCATATTTGTAAAATATTAAAATAATCTTTTTTAATATAGTTTGTATTGGAAGTTTGAGTATCGGTAGTAACCGAGTCTGAGTATATCTGGGAATTGTCAATATCAAACTGCTTCAAAATATTTTCCACTTCCATTTTTGCGACACAATATCCTATCACACAAAACAAAATAACAAATTTAAAATACTTTAAAAAAACAGGCAAAATGTTAACCCGCTTGGCTATTGCCCGTACCACCGAATCATAGCAAACTGTTAATTTTAAGGAGTTTAATAATTCATATATCATTCAAAAGGTTCTGTAACAAACAGTTATGCAGAAACATGTAATATTTTGGTTAAGTGACCTATGACCCGAAATAAAAGCATCAAAATAGGTTTATTTTTGTTGCCTGAAAAGAGCATATTCCTAGAAAAACAAGAAAATGAGAAGACAATCATTGGTGTAGCAAGCGGCGAGAAAGGGGGCAGTTGCCCCCCCCCGCTTATTAAACTAGGTAAACAATTTAAAAAGAAAACTTCAAAAGTTATTCAATATATCAGTTTTTTTACAACGATAATATTTCTGTATTATATATTTTACTCTTCTTTCTCTCTTCTTCATAACCATGCTTTCGGATAACCATTTTCCTTCTCTGTGTTTGCAAAAAGATAGAACAAAATGTAGAGTTTCTAGAGTAGAGTTTGTAGAGTTTAATAGTTGAAAAAACTATTAAATGAAGTTGAAAAACTTGTTGCTTTGGTTTTCACTGTGCCTGCATCAGCAGCTTCATCTGAGCGTTCTTTTAGTGCACTAAGACGACTTAAAACGTATCTTCGAACAAATATGACACAGAAACGACTCACTCATGCGGCACTTACATACATTCACAAATATAAAACCGAAGAATTTAATTCGATGGAGGTGGTGAAAGAGTTTGTTTCTCGCAAGAACAGAAATAAAAATGTTGGAATAATTTAAATTAATATAACTTGTTGTACCTTATTGCATTTAAACCATGTAAAGATATACCTAGTCTTGCTTTATAAAAGCAACAATTATTTCTTATATTTTCATATTACCATATGAAATATCCTTTAAAAATTATCTCTAATATCGAAATTGGAAACACGGTTAACACTTTGGTACAATTGTACCAAAAAATTGAAACATTGATTTTAACCTGGTACCTTGGTACATTATTTTCAGAGTTGGTACATTTTGTAAGAGATTTAAAATTTAACAACTTGTTACAAAAAGCGAAATTAGGTACCACTGCAGAAATGTTCAGACTTATGTTTAGTGGAACTTCCATTGCATTAAGTTCTAAAAGTTGAAAGCTAACATGCTTTTCTTGTCATAGATATTAAAAAACACATTTTTTTGAGACTTAAGGATTTTTTGTGAGAATTTTTACAAAAGCAGAAAAATATCTCCAATCAGAAAATTTTGCTCTTATTACCAAAGATATTCTAAAACAAATTAAAGGCATGTTCGATTTAGGTAAAGAAGATCTAAATGTTTTGAATATAATAACATCTTCACAAGAAAACAAAATTTCTTCATTGCCATAATTCAATAATTCATATTAAAATATCATCTCATAGAATGCTACCCTAACGTTATTGTGACTCAGAGGAATCTTGTTCAGGATTCAAATATTAGTTTTTATTGTATTGTATTGTCATATTGTAATGACGTTGGGAAAAAATTTGGGTATTTTGAGAAAAAGTCTGGGTCGTGAAGAATGGATTGGGGAAACTTGTTTTAATGATTTTATCAATTTTGTATATAGTCTGATGTGCCTTCCACACAGCTCAGCAGCTGCTGAACCAATATTTTTTTATTTTAGCCTGATTAAAACTAAGCTAGAAATAAATTGGAATATAACACAGTTAGCAACATAAAGCTCTCTAAAAAAGTGTGTGTCGAACGCAATGAATCTAATTATATTTAGCCAGCAAAAGAACTATTTTGATGTATTTATTATTTTGTTAATAGCGTATAGCATAATTTAATATTTTGGTATGTTTGGTATGTAAACAGATATACTACAGTGAATTATTATAATAAATGTTATAAATTTATTACATTAAAATTAATACATTTTTTTCAATTTGGTACATTTTTTCGCAGAATTTGGTACAACAAAAAATAAGCAAGTGGCAACCATGATTGGAAAAACTTTTAAAAATAATGTAATTTTAATATTTTTTATTTAGTTTTATATTTTTTTATATATATATATATATGTGCAACACTTTATATTCAATTCTTAGCAAACATAACTTAATTTGTTTTTAAATTATTTTTTTATTGAATTAATATTAAGAAGTTATGTGTAAATCAATATATAGCTTATTTAAAAAAGTTGTTTTTATTAAAAAAATCAACATAAAATTGTAATGTATTTAAAAAGTTCATAGAAAATATTTAGATGTGCAAAACCTATTCTTATTGATTCTATGGAATAAAATAGAAATATATATATATATATATTTCATAAAAAAAATATGTCTTTCTTTCTTGTATATGACTTGGTTAAGCGTTAATGGCATGAAGTACATCAACGATATGAGGATGGAGCCATCGATTTTCTGCCATTCATCGTAAAGAACTGTTTTCAGTTGTCCTGATATTTATAGCATGTGAACTCAACAAACACATCATCTAATAACTCAATATACATTTTTTGCATTCGATTTGCACGAAATAAAATACAGGGGTGACTTTCAAAGTATCTGAAACCGGCTGATATCATCAATGATCTCCAGCCAAGGTTACGCGCATTCCTAATTTGTCGTGGCTATCGCAAATTGTGCCGGTTGTTCTGGCAATCGTTGGGCCGTCATGGTTGAACCTTTTCTCATCACTTAATATGAAATTCCCAAATTCTTTCTCACAATATTTGTACTTTTCGGCATATGCTAGAGTGGCCGCAATGTGTAATGGTAGAAGACAGGGTTGAGAGAAGGGCGATTCATAACTGATGTTGGCATTTTTATCCAAAATTGTTGAATTCTGTTTCTGGCAGCCCTTAGATTCAAATGCAAAGCAATTTCACCACTACTCATCACTTTCTCCACATCAAGACGTCGAATTCGTCTTTTGTGCCGTTGGTCAATCACGGATTTTCTTTCACTACGCTTGATTATAGCATAGTTGGCAGGGTCTTTCAAAAAATTTGTTATGGTGTTTCGGTGACGATTTCTCCTAGCAGCCATAGCACCTACTTTTATACCGGATTCATTTAAGCTTTTTATATTTCAACGATCTTCTTCAGATAAAGTGGTTCCACGTGGCATTTTTATTTGAAAAATAAAATAACTCTAAAATGTGCTCATATTTTGTCCCAAAAATGTATTACCGTTTTGTTTATGATTTTTCTTACAAACATTATTAGCAAAATTTGGTAATTTTTACGTTATAGCAGTTAAAACACAAAAAAAGCAATTTTGCACATATAAATATTATCTATTGCACGCGCGAGATTTGGCACTATTTTCGATTAATGGTACTACGAATACGAGGAATAGAAGAATTCTCTGATCGACTAAGAAACTCCATCCTTTAAAAATTTTTTTGGAAAACTCATAAAAATTGTATTGTTATAAACCAGGTAGAAAAAATAAAAAATATATGTGCACATATAAATATTTTACTGAGGTATTATATACTAAATTAGAAAAAATTTTCACCGCTAATATAATTAAAAAATTTCCGTTACACGAACGCCAACAAACACACGTCACTACAATCGCTTAAAAAGTTTATTCTAATCTTTGTGTTCATGGGCGTTGATTTTTTCTAGGGGGGGGGGGAGTGGCAAAGGCATAAAGGAATCTAGAATGAACATAAACAAAATGTGACCTATATAATGCATTTTTTTTTCTGTTATTGGCACTAATTTTGTAAGTATTATACGCACACTACACCGATTGACACACGCTTTTACACATAAGAAAATATAATATATTTTAAGGATCGTAAAAATTTTATTTAATTTTTTTCATGTAGTACATTTCAGTAATTTTTTGCTAAAGCAAATATTCTTAATAGTTTAATAAATTCAATAATTTGAGGCCTATATCCTTAAATCATATTAAACAATATATTTTTTGTTGTAAATCTGAAAGAAACAAACTAAATTTTTTGACTAATTTTAACGTTGGAAGCCTTTTACTCCTAAACAAGTTCCTACAATCGAGTACAGCAACTGAATGATTTAAAATGCATTTTTTTTATTTAAAACGTATGAATAAATAAATAAAGAGGTACATGTATATTAGATTTTTTTTTTGGGAATCATACATTTTCTTAACATATTCCAGAACCTCCCTGCAAGGCTTGATTATGAATCCTGGTTTAAGATAAGCACGTGACATGAAAAAAAGTTCACACAAATCTCAAACTGGGTGGGTGCAGCTAAATAACGTGAATTTTAAGAAGTAAAAAATGGTTGTTTCAAATCGAGTTTCTTATTTACGTTTATTACATAAAAAACTTTTGACTATAAAAAATTCTAATTTAAAATCGTTTGCTTACTATGATACAAGATTTTTTTTAAAAAATTAGTCCTTGGTCCAAAATTGGCCTACATTCTTAAATTTTTTTCTCTTTTGAATCAGAAGCTTTGCTCTTGCCTAGATCTCTGCAACTTTCTTCAAGTTAAATATTTATGATAGAAAAAAGAGGCGACTTTTGAAAAATCATTAATTATTTTATAAAATGTATTTACTTTGTCTTCTATTTGTTTACAATGACTTCCAAATATAAATTTGCACATCGTCAAAGTTTATATCCGTTATTGAATTAAATGCTATCTGTTGCTACAAAGAATGATCTTCGACTAATAAGCGATATCATTACTTAACATTCCTCAATTTTTCGTAGGAATAACTTCGTAATTTCTTTCATTACATTCGTAGTATTTACTAAAAAATGCATTCGTAGGCTGACCGTACTCATTATTCGTAGAAGGTACGAAGTTTTAGTTGAGTTTAAAAAATTTATGTTATGTTAAAGATACGTTATGTTAAAAATATGTATTGAAAAGTGTTTGTGAAACAAGGGTTAAATGAAATGGTATCGTAACTTATTAGGTCGTGTTCATATTAAGCGTTTTTGTAGCGATTGAGACAACGCAACCAATTTTTTTCGCAAACGCAGCTGAAAAATACTGAATATTAAATAAATAAATGTGTTTCAATACGTACAAAATTCACTATTTTTCAGCCGATTCTGCAAAAAAAAAAAACGCGAGGGCGGTGACGTGACAAAAACGCGTAATCTGAACACTGTCATCCAGCAACGGGTACAACATACTATATAAAAATGAGTAAATTTATTTATTTATTTACTAATTATTTATAAATTAACTTTATTCATAAATTAACCAAAAAAATGTATTTTTGTTTTCTCTTCAAAATATATTAAAAATATAATAAACATAACTGTATATGAAATAAAACAATCCGTAGGTTACTAAAAATTCAAAATCGACTTTTTGACTGATTACACAGGGCAACACTGATTCTGCGGCATGGGATTTGGTAGTCGATTTTATTATATACATTGATGAAGATCTAAGCCTATAATTTAGATTATTTGAATTGACTCTGGTTCTCGCGATAAACCACTATTTTAAAAATTAAGGATGTTTCATCACAGATCTTAACATATCTCCAGAACAGCTTTTTGCTTCTCTTTTAAAATTTGTAAATTTGAAATAATGGCTTTTTTGATTTAATATGAAGATATATGAAAAAAATTTCATCGCCTAGGGTGCAAGCGCCCTCCTGTGTCCCCCTGCTTACGCCCATGTTTGTGCTCATTCTGACCGTTCTACAGACAACCATAATGGTACAATACATTATCATAATGTTTGCGTAGCAATGAACTATTTTCGACCTGTTATGTGTTTTTGCAGGGAGACCCCAGAAGAGTGGTAGGGAATTGAAGTGGGTATCTTTGGAAAAATTTTTAATTGGACCATTTTAATAGGGCTAAAAAAATTAATAATAGGACCAGCTATACATGTAACCCTACAAGCGATCACCTCGAGGAGGTATGAATAAATTTTTTTTTAGAAACCCTAGAAGGATATCGGTTAGGAGGTGGGTTTGTTATGAAGACATGTTTGAGGTTAAAAACAGTAGGAATTTCTCACATATTTGATCAACCTAGTGGTATCGCTCAAGTAAATTTGTATTCGATCGCATGATCCAAATATTAACAAATCCGAATAAAACAAACATGTAAACAATTTTCTTTTTAGCTTTTTACAAGCATACTTGACGAAAGTTAGCCATTTTTTTGACCATTTTTGGAAATAAATTTATTTTATTGAGATATATGAATAGTTTATTATCGACATTCTTAACAAAAGTTGTAATTGTATGAATTGAATTTTATAAAAGGATTTTTGCCCACATCTAGATTTCTCAAAATAAATAAAATAAGACTTACGCCACTTGTGCTCAGCGCAGCTTATATAATGGTATAGTATGACGGAATTGTATGATAGTATTTTATGGTTTGAAAGTATAATTTGATAGCTTGGTATGATTTGATGGGTATGGTATCATCTGATGAGTGGTACATATAATGGTATGAAGGTATATTATGGTATGATGGTATAGCATGGTATGGTTTTTTATTACCATTTTCTTCTAATATCTCTACTACTTGTTTCTACTACTATTAATGCTTTTTACATCTTTTTCAATTTCATTTTTCTACAATTATTTCTTATTCCATTTCTGACTACTATTTGTGTTTCGTACGGAATGAAAGTATTAAAGATAAGATGCTATGATATTATGAAATATCATACATAATGTGTATTTATACTATTACTTTCTTCTCCTATTTCTAATACTATTTTAACTGGAATTTTGAACTATTATGCATACTACTTTTTTACTACTAATTTTTAGTAACATTTTGTAATACTATTTTGTAACACCGTTTCTATTAGTGTTAATTTCTGCTGCTATTTCTGCGTTTTTTTTTCCTTCTATTACGTATGGTTTGGTATGATGGTATGGCATAAATGTTTTGTATGATGGTAATGTATGATGGGCTTGGTACAAAAACGATATGCATATTTCTACAACTATTCCATTCTATTTCTTACTACTTCTTGTACTACATTTTTGACTGCTCATTTTTTTTACTACCTGTAGAATGAAGCTATGTATTGTATGATGGCATGATTATATTGGTCAATTTTAACATATTTGATATATTCGAATCATTAAATGAGATAGGAATTTTTAATTGAACCCTTTTTAAAGAGTATGTTATTCCGAGCATATATATTCCAGTAGAGTAAATTCTTTCAATTAAAAAAAAATTTTCATGGAATAAACACAAGCTTATCTTGTAACTAAAACATAATATTTCATAGGTATAAATGTTCTTTAACGAAATAATAAAAACCTGTTTGTGTACTAACGAAATGATTTTGTTTAAAAAATACATTTCTTTAAGGAAACAATACGAATCTTGTTCAGAAATAGCGCTCTTTCAAAGAAAAAAATTATTTTGAACAAAACATAATGCTCACATTAATAAGTTTGAACAAAAACTTTATTTTGTGAAAAAGTTTTTTGTTAAAGGAAATACTAATTTAGTTCAATACACCTCAAATCTCTGGTTAAAACAAATATTTTGTAACGAGGAATAATTTATACGTAAACCAAATATTATTTTTATGATTTAAAATATTTGGTTTGAAATTTTTTAACATGAATGAAATACAAAATTTATAAGAGATAATAAAAATGCTAATACTCACCGACAATGTTGTAAAACAACCAATTATGTTTAAAATTTATGAGCGGACTTTTTTACAATCAAAATTATGATGCTGTCATCAAATGCCTTCAAAATAATTCCTTAATTATGCAAAGAATGCAACGAACAAGTCAGTCAGAAAAATAAACGAAACGAACACAACGCGTTACGAGCACCCACATTTTTGTGATGACAATAAAAATTTGCATTTTTTTTAACAACAATGTCAACAATACAAATAAACGAAGTAAACTTATGATATACAAAAATAAATAATCTTCCAAATAGCCAATAAAGAAAACTTAAAAGATCATAGATATGTGATGCAAATGAGCTAGGATAGTACTGCAGTTACCACGAAGGACTAACAAGAATTGGTTTAATCCAAGTTATGAGCAAGAGGTCACACATGAAGTTGCTTTGTTTAAGCAAATTTGTCATGGAAATTCAATTAGAATAAAACAGAAGGATTTAAAAAATTCTATGTCACATCAATCTAGCACTTTCAAGAAGTTGTTACAATATTAGAAATATTAGTTAAATACATTATCCAACGAATTATTTTCACTCTCTTATAAAGTAAGTAGACTGCCGGTAAAAATATACTTTAAACAATAATAATGCGTTTAGGAGCATATTAACCCTAGAATCGTAAGAGAGTTTTACCTACGTACGAACACTTTGTATGCGGTGTACACCTAAAATTTACGTTTATTACGAATGCAGGTTTAACAATAACATTGGTATTCAAATGAAAGCAAAAACTTTAATACCACAGAACTTTACAAAAGTTGTCTAATAATAATGGCAAAAGTTTTAGGCACACAGCAAAAAGTTTTCACTACAAACAGCATCAACAAAATCCGTGAACAGAACAATTGAAAAATAAATACAAATGTGACACCAACTGTGCTCTACGCTAGCTACAATCAGTGTTGCCAGATTTTGGGAAATATCATTTCCGGTTTTTCATGCATTTCAAGAAGCTTTTCCCGTTCTTCCCTTAACATTTTTCCGTTTTTCCCCCTTTTTTAAAGTATATTTAAGAAAAATTACCGACGTTTTATTTCTTGCTTCATTGTCTTATTTTAAATAGAAAACCATAACAATATACACCTAAGTAATGTAACTAAAAATATGCCATTTAAACAATATAACACATTTATTTCTTGTACATACTACATGAGTGTAGTTGCAAACACTTCCTTTCGATTTCTAATCCTATGCCGTTTTGCTTTTTCATAAGCATTTTAGTGTGTAAAATAACATTTGCGGTATTTTAATATTAGTTTTATTTAAATTTAGGGAAAATTTTACTTGTATCAGCAAATTTCATATTTAAAACGTGATGACTAATATTGTGCACATTTTTTGTTACCACATATATATAATAAATCAATATTTCTTAGTGACCTTATTTCTAAGTCGAGATAAATTTATTGAGATATTTAAAGTGTATGCAGAAAATAGGAACACCATTGATTTAATGCAGAATACGTTTAAGTTTGCAAAACGATTGGTTTAACAAATGCGAAAAGCCTAAATGCTCCGCCTTCGTGCGAAAAATTAAATCTTTTAAACAGCCTTAAGCTTACAGCTGATGACAATCCAAATGAATTTAAATAAAATACACAGGCTAATTCAGATAATAATATAATTAAAATAAAATTCAATATGATTTAGATAATAGTAAAATGTATTTTAATACAATATATTAAAAAATTCGAAACCCAGTGGGCAATTGCAGGAGTCCGAAAGCCTTTCAGAAAGCCTGCGTTAGGTTTTAAAAGGCCTTCCACACTCCTTGCAAACACCGTTTTATTGCTTATATTGTATAATTTTTCAGGCCTTCCGCTCTCCTTGCTCAAAAGAGACCTGCCAGAAGAGCTCTTTCGAGAAGTCACGTCAGAAGGAAAAGCATTGTAAATATAAACTTAAAATAAAAAACGACTAACAATTTCAGATTCCACAAGTTCCGCATCGTTCAACTCTGGGCAAAACATTTTATGTGTACAATTTGTTTCGAGTATCTGTAAGAAATAAATTTTAAAAAATAAGTATAGATTCAGGAATAACTTAAAGACTAGAATTTTTAATTGTGATCGTGTATCTAATATTTTCGTAAATGAATCCCTTTCCTTGAAGTGTAGATTACATTTAAAATTGAAAAAATTATAATTATTTTTGGGTTAGGAACGGTAAAGTTTTTATGCGCAAAAAGGAGGGTGATATTGCTATAGTTATTAACTCATTTGAAGATCTAAATAATATAACATAAGTCAGAAAATTTGATTTATTCAAGTTAATATCAATATGGAACATTTTAATCCTCAAGAAAATTTATTCAATATTCCTTTTGCGCTCTGTAATAATGTTAATTTTAATGATATTTTATTTAACCTAATTAATCCTAATAGTTTTTATATACCTCATCAAAACTTTAGAAGTTTAAGAAAAAATTTTGACAATTTCATATTGCATCTCGAGTCATTTATTCATAAGCCTGTCTTCATCTTTTTAACTGAAATTTGGATCTATGATTATGAAACTTCCTTATTTAATATTCCTGGATATAAAACTTATGCTAACTGTAATAACGATTATGGAGCTGGAGGAGTAGCAGTTTTTGTAAAGGAGGAATTTAAGTGTGATTTTTGTTTTTTTAATTTCATAAGCTCTGATGTGGCAAGGATTAGCTGTTTTATTGATAGTCATAAATACTGTTTTCTTTGTATATACAGATTCCACAAAAATTTAAAAAATGATGTGTTTTTGGGTGACTTGAATGTCCTTTTGTCTAATGTTAAGTCAGATAATGTTTTATTGCTGGGTGGTATTAACATAAACATTTTACAAAATTCATCGCTGGTTGATAAATATTTATTCTTGCTCTCTACGTATGGTCTGGAATCGTGCATAAATGAACCCACGCGAATAACAGATAACTCTTCGACTTGCATTGATCACATTTTTGTGAAGATAAGTCAATCTAGTTGTTAATCTTTAAGCAGCTCTGTTTCGGACTTTCATTTTTCTGATCATTGTATGACGTGTTTAAGTTTTGATAATGTGATTTTGCCAGAGAAAACGCATCCGCAGCGTGAAATTTCATTTAATAAAACTGATTTTGTTTCATTACACAACAAACTAATGTTTGAACCTTAGTATAATGTGTATTGTGAGCCAAATCTAAGACTATCATATCAAACGCTTTTAATATGTTTTTAGATATTTTAACTGGTCACGTAAATTCATTTACAACTAAAGTGAACAAGTGTGACTTATTGAAAAAAATTAAAAGTAAAAATAAACTTTTCAAAAAATATTCCAAGAACCTTAATAACACGATTCATAAATTTAGATACAAGGTTCTATGCAAGGAAATTTCTATGGAAGTCTCAACATGTAAAACGAATTATTACGTTAATGAATTAAATAAAATAAGATGAAATTTTAAAAAGGAATGGAAATTGGTAAACAATATTTTAAATTATTCCACGAACAATAATTTTAACAAAACTAAATTTGCAAATGTTGAAGGAACATCTTTATATGAGGATATTGACAAGGCTAATGCCTTTAATAAATTTTCGCTAGAATAGGCACGGATGTTTTTTCGAGCGAGTGAGTTAGCAGTTGTGTTTGTAAATGTTTAGATAATGAACCGTTACATCCAAATAGCTCTTTTATTGAACCTATTTCGTCTTTTGAGTTGCACAAAATTGTTATGTCTCTTAAAAACTCTAATTCATGTTCTGATGGGTGTTTTTCTAATGTTTTTATTTAAAAAAAAAATTGTATTTAACATTGTTGATGTTCTTTGCAGTATCTTAGTAAATAAAAGTATAAAACTTGGAATATTCCCTGATAGTCTTAATTATGCAGTAGTTATTCCATTATTTGAAAAAGGTGATGCATCTGTTTTGAATAATTACAGACCCATCTCGTTATTGCCGGTTTTTTCGAAAGTTCTTGAAATGCTGTGAAATCGAGAATGCTTCAATTCTTAGCTAAAACCAAATTTTTAGACAATTGTCAGTATGGCTTCAGAGAGGGTTTATCCACCGAAGATGCTCTTTTAAATTTTTGCGCAAATATTTACAGTGGTTTAAATAATAAAAAAGTCTGTGCTGCGCTCTTCGTAGACAACACAAAATCCTTTGATACTGTCGATCATGTAATTTTACTTAATAAAATTTGGAGATGTGGTTTCAGAGGTTCTATATATTGCTGGTTTCAATCATATTTGTCAAATAGAAAGCAGATAGTAAGAATAAGTGGAGAGTTTAGTGGCATTGTTAATATAAATATAGGTGTTCCACAGTGCTCTGTTCTGGGGTCTATTCTGTTTCTTGTTTACATTAACTCAATTTTTAGTCAGCATTTTTTGAGTAAAACGATAGCTTTTTCTGACGATATGGCATGTACGTTTACCAGTGATTCTGCCTTAAGCGTACATTGTGATATAAAACACGACTTAGAACTATTAAGACATTGGTTCTCATCTCACAAATTAGTTTTGAGTGATTAAACCAAAATTATGTACTTCAGTGTAGCGGGAATTGGTACAAATTTAGGAAATTTTACCTTTCATAGTGAAGGCTGTAAAAAATACGTAATTAATAATGATATATGTACATTTTCGTGTCAGTCAAATACTTTTTATGTTTCTAGAAATTGCTCGTCAAAATGTTTTTCTATTGCCTGCGTTAAGTCATTTAAATATCTCGGACTGCAACTAGATTGGAAAATGAACTGGGTTGATCATACAACCGCTCTTAAAAGATACCTTATGGGCACTACCAGACAAGTTTAGCTTCTTAAATCGTTTTGCTTCTGTAAACTTCTAGTTTGCATTTATCATGGCATCTTCCACTCAAAACTAAAGTATGGCTTAGTCTGTTGGGGTGTAATCCATGCTAATAAAATTAATCCTTTACTTATCGCTCAAAAACACGTTATTCGTATTATCTGTAACAAAAACTGCCTTGAAAGTAGCTTTCCTTTGTTCAAAAGCTTGAACATTTTACTTATTGAAATGTTTAATTACTTAAGAGTGCTACAAATGTTTTTTATAAGTTCCGGTTATTTATTGAGCAGAAATAATTCTAGCCACAATTTGAAAACTAATAGTCAAAACTTTACAATCGTTCCGCCTCACTACTTAAATCATTTTTTATCCTTCTTTACATGTACTGCTCCCAGAGTCTTTAACAGTTTACCATATAATGTTCGTTGTTTGCGTAACAAAAATGTGTTTTTTAAAGAAGTGAAGTCATGGCTTTTTAATAAAGATTTCAATGTAATTGACTCCCTTAACACTGTGTCCTTTTAATTTAAATTCATTTGTTTTATAATTTCATTAATGTGTATTCTTCATTATATTATTTTATTATATTGAGTTCTTTATTTCAAAATTGTTGTTAGACCCCACTACCTTACTTTATTTAAAGCTATTTTGTTTAATGTTAAGTATCACAACTGCATTCGCCACTTGTTTTAATTGAACAACAGAATGTAGTATTTATTAATCAATTCTGTATATAGTATTAAAACTATTTTGAAAATTGTATACTTCTATAAACCTATTGATTGATAAATAAATTATTATTGAATTGATTGATTGATGATTGATTTGAACCATGGTCCTCCCATGTGGCGGTCCGACATCTTACCCACGCGTCTATTGTGGTTGTAAAGAATCAATAGCTTATTTTGCATCAATACAAATGAAAGTATGCTTTCGGGAGCCAGGGTTCGAGATTCAACTCGGAAAAAATTTTTTTGTTGTTTTTTAAATATGCATTTTTTTTACAAACTGTTCTGTATATTCAAATTATTTATTTTAATTTTTTTTTCTTCATACAAAAATATAAGAAAAGACTTGGAGTTTTTCCATATAAATATTTTCATATTATATAATATGTAATGTATTAGTTTTCGGGAGCCCGGGTTCGAGACCCAACTTGGAAAAAAAAATTTTGTTTGTTGTTTTTTTAATCAACATATTTTTACACAGTTTTCTGTGTATTTAAAATTTTTTTGGAATTTTTTTTGTAAATTTTTCATGTATAATAATATGAAAAGAATCAGAACCTTCAAATGGTAGGCCTTACAGAAACACTCATCAATGCAGTGATCATGGAAGGTGTATTGACGCCAATCATAGCAGTGCTAGCATGCCTTCTTTTGTGGAGCACTCTCTAAAATGCCCACTGGGTGCATAATATGTTGACCTTGTGAAGAAATTACACCGTTTTGCGCAAAAACGCGGTCAATCTCATTTTGCCCGTTTTTAAGAGTGTTATTCCCATTTTTCCTACTCGGTTGAAAATTCCCTTTTTTGGCAACACTGGCTACAATAAACATTTAAAACACTAAACTCATTCAGGCCTGCACACAAACATTCTTCTCTTTGAGGATAGTTTCATAAAGTTGCATACTCTTACAAAATAATTTCAAAAATAAATTTGTTAAGATTTGAAACAAACAGTCGAGCAAAAATTTAAGTTGAATTCACATGTGCAGCAAAAAACGTGCATATAACGATATAATTAATATATTATGTACATTAAGGCGCCTGACGAGAAAAAGTTGTTCGACACAGTTGCTCAAGATAATCCTTGGTTTATGTTACGATGATTCACCAAATATTTCGACTCCAGCGATAGCCATCCGTGAGCTGGAATGGTTTGAAATAACCTCTAAAAATCGAGTTTTTTAACCATTTTTGTAACCATTGTGTAATAGATGCAAAAAATAAACTGTCAGAAATTACAGCCCGAAAAAAGCTCTTCCAATCTGGATCAAAAAATTCAAATTTTTCAGATTAAAATTAGGATTAAAGAAAATGCTATTTTTCATGAATTTTTTAAAAATTTATTTTCACTTATATTTAAAAACTTAATTATTTCCAATGCGATCCTCCCTTTCAAGATATCGTTGCAGAGGTTTTGAGTGCTCGCATTGATTTGAACATTTACAATTTTTTGATGCAGATTGGAGAGCTTTTTTCTGCCTATAATTTTAGACATATAATTTTTTGAAATATTTTGACAATTATTACAGCAGCCAATATTTTTACAAAAAACTAAATTTTTATAAGTTATTTTAAACCATTACAGCTTAAGAATGGCTATCGCTAGAGTCAAAATATTCGGGGAATCATCGAAACTGAAACCAAGAAATACTTTGAGCATTTGTGAGAAACAAATTTTACTTTTCTATGGAGCGTGAGGCGCCTTAAAGTATATATTATGTTGAATTCTATTCTGGAACCTCAGAAAAAAGATTTTTAGTACATTCATATAAATTTTCCACTAAACCGACGAAAAAATATTTAAAAAAAAATTAATAAGTAAATAAATTGTATATAAAGGGTCCGCCAAATAACTTTTTTTTTGAAAATTCCATAAAAAAACTACTCAATATTTTCTCAAATTTCTTTTTTTTATTTGAAAATAGAATCCTTCCGGTTAATAATGAAAAATAATTTCATTCGAATGGCTGCCTTGGCTGGCCATGCAGTAGCCTACACGATCGGTCCAATTTTTAAGCACATTATCGATTGTGTGCAGCTGTATTTCACTAATGGCTTCACGAATATTGTCCTTTAAAGCGTCAATTGTCTTTGGCTTGTCGGTGTAACACTTATCTTTAAAGGGCATCCCACAAATAATAGTCCAACGGTGTCAAATCGCAGTCCGAGGTGGCCTAACGACATCAGCTCTGCGGCTGATAATGCGATCTTCAAAAACAGGGCGCAAAACATCGAGTGTAGCTTCGGCTGTGTGGCACGTAGCGCCGTCCCGTTGAAACCAAATGTTGCCAATATCCTCCTCTTCAATTTTTGTGAACAAAAATTTGTTCAACATGGCCCGATAACGATCGCCATTGACTGTATCGGCCACTCCTTGCTCATTTTCGAAGAAAAATGGCCCAATTATGCCTCTGGACCAACATCCGCACCAAACAGTGACTCGTTTTGGGTGCAGCGGCTTTTCAATGTATGCGTGCCCCAAATGCGACAATTTTGCTTGTTTACATACCCTCCAAGATCAAAATGAGCTTCATCTGAAAAGATGATTTTTTTGACAAAATCGGCATCTTCTGTAAGTCGATCGCAGGCCCACTTAGCAAAGCGAAGACGCATTGGATGGTCAGTTGGCTTCAACTCCTGGAATAGATGGAATGTCGGGAAAAGAATGGAATAGATTTTGTTATTTATTTTCATTTTCAACAAAAAGATCAATATAGCCGTAAAAAAAACGGTGGAATTATCTTCAACTAGACCGAAGTTAAAATAACCCCACTTTTATGAGGCGTAATTTTTCAGATATAAATATTTCAAATTTGAAATGTTTTGAAATGTACACAAAATTAAGTTTAAACAGTACAGAGTTGTTGTTGTTATTGTTGCTTTCATCAAAACATACTTGATCTACATAACTTTGTAGAGGAGGTAAAATCACTTTGTATAGGAGGTAGGTGTGGTTTTTATCTGATTTTAATAAACTTCTAATATATGATGAATATTTTACTTCAAAGCTTAGGTGCAAAATAAGAAGTTACTACATGAATTTTTGTGGCATTTTTAGAAATTTTATTGTTTTGATAAAGTAAGTTTGTATCGTTAACGTATGGCCAATTCCGCCAAAAATACCCACCTTCATGTCCTCACAGTTTTGAGTAATACAAAACTATTTTTTTTTTATTTTAAAATACTCCAGCTGTTTTAAAAAGTTTATGTAGTAACAGGTAATTAAAAAATTAATTTCAAAATATTACGTATACCGTGTAATGCACATCTGTCATTTCAAATACATAATTATAATATTTTTTAACGTTTGTTTTATCTACAAACTTTTTGTCTCTCGCTTTTAGCAATTTTTGAATTTTGCGCCCATTAGTGTAAGCCAAACTAAGAGACAGGTATTTTTTGAGCGCCCTCTTATTGTGACTTTTTGTCGCTATTTATATTTAAGTTCAAAAAATACACCAGTGGTTTTGAGCTTGAGGCTTAAGTGTAATAATAATTTTATTTGTTATATTATTAATATTTAAATCAAAAAAGTTGTAATTTCTGTAACCTACTTTGTATTTAGTTAGTGATAGACTAAAACGAAATTAAGTACAACACATGAAAACAGCTATTTAATATAGATTAAAAACGTGTGGAACATTTTTTAGTTTTTCGAATAATGAATAAATCTTCAAATAAAGATGATTTTGTCATTCCTGAAATCGTCATTCCTCACATTTTGTGTCATTCCTGTAACAACTCAGATACACAGAAAATGCATATTAATCAATTTCATGACGCTATACCGCGTGGCCTTAAGCAATTTTGGCTTACTTTGGGGCCAAATAGTATAAATACACCATAATTTTAGTATCTAATTTTATTTGACATTGATCCATTTTTCAAATTAAAAAAGGGCATTAAATACCTAAGTACCAAATTTCAATACAATAGCTTACTAATTGCGGTTGTAATAGTGTCAACAGACGGACAGACAGACAGACATACGGACTGACGGATAGACGGACAGGCAAACAGACATGAAGATATCGACACAGGAGGTGATGCTTATCAAAAATATATGGAAAATTTTGGTGTAATTTTATATGTAGTCTGTATTAACATATCTGTTGCAAATAAACAGCATTGCAAATTAAAAATCCTGAAAAAAGTTTTTTTTTTATGAAAAAAATTACCAAAAATTGGTTTTATGTTGAATAAGTTAGAAATACTTTTTATTGAAATAGAAATGTATGTGAAAATATATTAGTTTTGAACATGGTTTTTGAAGCAAAAATTCAAAACACAATTTTTTAAAATAAGAGATAAATTTTGTAAAATTTAAGTAGATTTTTAAAAAGAATGAGAGGCGTTTAGGAAGAATTTCAGATAGAGTAGGGGACAGTGGGGAGTTTTGAATCATGGGTAGTTGCGAAGCAAGGCCACATACAGTGATGTGCTAAGAAAAAGGGACACCTGTATTTTTATATTTAAAACTGCATGAAATATATACAAGGTGCCTCAGATATAGATTAAACTCTCTCAGGTGGTGTTTCTCCTTGATAAGGCGAGTACAAACATGCAACGATGAGGTTCATTCCTCCCCCTTTTGAGAGCTAGAGAGGAAAAAATTAATAATATGTGTCATTCAAAAGGATTTATGCAAAAACATTCGATGTGTTACTGATGCGGTGGCAATTTTAAAATAGTAGCGATTGGGGTGAAATAAATCACAGCAAGTGGGGAGATATGAAGCACGGCAAATATGACAGATGTTTACCTGAAATCGTATTTTACACGCGTATTAAGTCGTGTTTATATTACGCATTTTTGTCGTGATTGCGACACCGCACTCAAGTTTTTTTTAGCAAATGCGGCTGAAAAAACTGAGTTTTGCATGTATTTTAATACATTTAGTAATTTATTTAATGTATTTAATTTGTATTTAAATACATGCAAAATTCTGTATTTTATGGCCACGTTTGCGAAAAAAACGTGAGAGCGGTGTCGCAATTGCGATAAAAACGCCTTACACATTATTGGTAAAAAATTCGAATGTTTCGTGCAAGTTTTTGGATTTTTTTTTTATAAATTTTGTTATTATTCTGTGTTACGAAAATTATAGTTTTCAGCTCATGGAGTTTTCAAATATTAAAAATAAAAGATACTCATGAAATCTATTAAAAAATTTGGAATCTTATAGATTGACGAAACGATGAGAAAACCTTGAAAACTATTCGAAAACTATGAAAAAATTCAAAAACTATGATAAAACTTCAATTTATAGGCTTCATTGTCTAAAGTTAATGAAAAAATGGTTGAGGCTAGAAAAGGCCAATACATAAAATTTGTTTTTTAATTACCAATTTTCACAATGACTTAACTACCTAATTACTTAATGACCCAATTGAACTACAATGGAAGTTTAAGTAACGTTACGGCAGTTCGAAAAGCCTCATAAAAAACTTTGAAAATAAACTTGTATTATTTCTCATTTTCCCCATTTTCTTAACTCTTATACATAAAAATTATAATAATCTGTCATTTTCTCCGATCACAATAAAGAATTTTTACTAAAATATTCAATTTTCTGCAATTTTTAGTCATGCTTCACAACTCTCCACGGTTTTTGAAAACTCTAAAAACCAGTTTTTTGGGCTAACAGGCAAAAATTGTCGATGATTTTGGATTTCATGCAAATCCTTCAACCAGAAAGTGTATTTTAAGATGCTCTAGAGATTCGATTCGAATTTTTGACCCCCAAACAAAGCGTGCTTCAAAACTCCGCACTCTCCCCTACTTAAATATAACTCGTTGGTCGTACTTTTAGATAGTAAACTAATGTCTGCATTTAAGCCGCATTAAAGTACAAATGTTCTTGTATCTACTCTGCAGTGAAGAATCGTACTAGTTATGAATTTAACTAGTTAACTCACTAGTTAAAATAAAACTAGTCAAAAATATACTAGCTGTTAAACTAGTCAAATCTTACTAACCAAAAAATTACTAGATAAGTTACTATCTGTATTCCAGCTAGTTCAGAAATACAAGCTGTTTTACTAGTTATAAAATAGTCGAATTTTAACTAGTTAAAAATATACCAACTGTTTTTCTAGCTCATAACTATGTAGTCATAAATGTACTAGCTTTTTTGCTAGTTGCAAACTCGCTAGTTTTGAATAAATTTTGTAAACATTAAATAAATTGACTTCTAAGTTGTAAAAACAGTAACAATTACGTAAAGCTTCAAAGATTTTTAAAATCTGTATTTTGTTACATTAGGTATTAAATACAAACATTAGTTGCTACAAAAATTTGTTTATATTATCATTTATTTATTTCTTATAGAGTCAATCGGTGGAATTGACTTCTCAGACCTGGCCCGTAGATAGTATGGTGTTAGGGCAGGCTAAGCCTAAGCCTAGCCAAATTTTCGTATGCTTTTACAACTGTCCTTTTTCATTTCGCAGTTGAGCACAGTGTTATTAGACCTTTGCAGTAAGCATACGCCGAAAATGTGGCAGCACTGTCATTTGACAGCTGAAAATTAAGAAAACAAAATTTCACAAGTCATTGCCAATAACAGCTGGCAAAAAGTTGTAAAAAAAGTTAATTTTTGCTGAAAATTTATAGAATGTTGTTGTTTTAATTGTTTTCAAGATTTTTTGAGCGAGTTTTTTAGAAAATTTATTATTTTAAGTTTTTTAAACTAAATATACACAAAAAAAAAGAAAATTGCAGTTGGTGCAGTCGTTTTTCCAGCAGTTTCTTCACTTTTTGTGTCTACCAGTTTGCTGTTCTGATTGGGGAAAAGCACTTGCAACTACTTAAGGATGAATGTGGAGGATTTTGAAATTATATCATAATTCAAGCGCCAGCTCACTACATTTCGGATTTTTCAACTTTAAGCGGCTGTACCAGGTCAGCAGTCTTCACCTATTCCTGTAATCTAAATCCTTTGCATTCATTCACAAATAGTTATACATACTTACCCCAATCTGAACTACTAATTGGGAGCAAAAATATTTGGAAAGGCTGTTGGCAAAGCGACTTTACCAACGTGGATCTTGCAGACATAGCTTGCGATTGAATAGTAATTTTGCTCAAAAACAATTAAAATAACAAGGTTTTATACAATGTTCATTGCTTTTTTTACAACTTTATCAATATCCATCAGTATATTTTTCCTTTATAAAATAAAGATATTTTGATTTGCATGACGAACTTATTCTAATTTCCACTGAAAAATGAGGAAGATAAAAGATCCAAAGCAGCCATCTGTTTTCAATGCATTTAAAATTTTAAATACGAGTAAGCGAAAAAGAAATTTTGATCATTACGGATATAGATTTAAGTAAATTTGTAGGTTCTGCAGCGAGCAATAAAACCAATGATTTGTCCAACGCTACTGCAATTGCCAATGCTACTAAATCTAGAGCGGATTCGGCTCAAGTTACTGTAACAACAGCAGATACAGCGGAAAATGTGTCTTTTACTGTCGACAGTCTTTCTCTATTCTGTTAATTTTTTTTGTGTGTCAGCTTCAGCTATGAAATTAAATGAAATTTATATTATTTTTAGTCACTGCCGAAAACGCAACTCAACCTACGTTGCCACCAATCGACGTAACGCAACTTGGCTATCCGATTATTCGAAAAATTTTTTCCAAAAATAAGTTTCCAAAAAATTCAAATGGCCGATCATTTCAACCACAATGGCGTCAACAATACTAGTAGATGGAATATTCTGAAGGTGATAATGCCGTTTACTGTTATGCTTGTCATAATTTTGGAATTCGTTTAAAAAATCTGATTTTTGTAACCATCGGCTACAACGATTGGAAAATAGCCTTGGCTAAATATAAAGGTTTCCACAAGCATGACACAAGCGACACGCATCTAGCAAATATGAGATCATGGAAAGAGAAAGAAAATCGCGAAGCAGGGCAGAAAGAAATATTTTCACTCCTAGAAACAGATGTGTTTGAAAAAAGGCGGTATTACGTTCAAGGTATACTAAAAACTATTTTATTTCTTGCAAAAAATGGATTGGCATTCCGTGGTTCTTGGGACGGTGAAACCTAACAAGAAGAAGGTTTATTCAACAGTTTTTTCAAGTGTTTGATTTCATCTGACGAAAAACTTAAAAACTGTGCCAAAAGGATGCCCAGAAACGCCAAATATACTTCACCAGACGTTCTAAATGAAGTTATTGGCATTCTAGCTTCGATGGTCCGTGAAAAAATCAGCTCGGAGATCAGACTATCGGACCATTTCACCATTCTCGTCGACGGAACAAAAGACAGAAATGGTGTCTAAATATTATCTATCGCAGTTCGATACGTTAAAAATGGTAGAATAATTGAAAATTTGCTTGAATTTCAAACTACAGATGACTTGTCGGCAGAGGCAACCGATGCAGTCATTTTGTCAACCATCCGAGAAAATGATTTAGACGTCGACAAAAAATTAAGCCAATAGTACGATGGCGCGGCGGTTATGAGTGGAGCAAAGGTGGAGTCCAAACAATCGTTCAGCAAACATTGAACAGAGAAATTCCATACGTCCATTGCTTCAACCACCGTCTACATTTGGTTAAAATTCATTCTATCGAGCGCGTGCAAATGGCAAAAAATTTCTTTGGCGAATTACAGTTGTTGCACAATTTCTTTTCTCGCCATAAAGTGAAGAAACTATATAAGGGTTCGGCTGTTTCGCGATTAATTTTTACTCGGTGGGCGGAACACTTGAAAGCAATAAAATCGGTGCTTGAGAACTACAGAGAAGTCATCACCACTTTGCCGCAAGTTCATTCAAATAGCAAATTTAAATTTGAAAGTGAGGATATTGCGCTAGCCTCAGGAATTCTAGTGGCTATTCAAACAAGACGATTTGCTTTTATATTACATTGCATGAAGGATTTACTTGAGACTATAGAACCAGCAAATAAAATGCTGCAAAAACGTGAAATTGGATATCGTCAATCAATTCCACTCATTTCATCAACAATCGCACAATTGGAAGAGTTCAGAACGCCAGAAAAATTCGAACAATATTATTCAGCAGCTAATAATCTGACTCGCCAAAAAGAGAAACCACATGCAGTGATATCGCGCAGAGTGCACCGTCGATCGAATCTATTAGGAAACTCAGTAGTGGAACAAACTATTGGTGAGAGAAGTGAATATTCTATTGAAATTAAGTAGGCTTACTTTGACATCGTTGATAATATTATATTCGAATTAAAAAAGCGTTTCACCGAAAATGATTGTATATTGTTGGCATTGTCATCAGCTTACGAAATGAAGCTGGCTAGTTTGAAAATATAATGTTCAATAGGTTTAAAAATACCATCATAAATATCTGGACAAAAAAAAGGATCAACATCAGAAAACATCACCAAATTCAATCAGTTTTGATACGTTGAATGAATTGTATCTAATGCGCGATGCGTTTCCTGATACTTATAATTTGTTTTGTGCAATCAAAACATTCGGCAACAGTACGGCGGTATGCGAAGCATCATTATCCCGTGTAAACCGAATCAACAGAGTTCAAAGATTATCGATGACTACAACACGTCTGCGAGAACTTTCATTGATCGCTTTTGAAGGCCTTTATTTGGAAAAAATTTGTCCCGAAACCATTCTTCGCAAATTTAATGAGAAACTAAGACGATTGCCTTTGTATTAAACAGCAGAGCTGTGACTGTAATGGAAATCAATATAATACATTAGAAATTCGCTTTCAAACATTGAACTCATTTATGTTATATTTAATATGTTAATATACTTAACTTTTTTTTACTAAAATATACATTCGAACAAAGAACTCATTAAATAACATGTAAATATGTATATAAAAAACTCATTTGAAAATATGTTAATATATATATATATATATATATATATATTTATGTACAAATGTATGAAAAAAAATTGTTTTTTTTACTGGAATCTCAGCCTGCCCGGCTCTTAATTTCTGGCTACGGGCCTGTCTCAGACACCCCGGAGAAGTTATTTCGAAAATCGCTTTAAAGCATTAAAAAAAGACATTTTCAATGTTAACAACCCCACATAATTATTTGGTTTTTGTTATGTTTTCTAACTCTCATATGAGTATTTTCATATTTGATTTTAGTCGCCCATTCACTTTCAGATATAAAGTATTTTAATTAATTTTTTCTTTCATTTAATTTTAACTATTACCTTTACCTATTACCTATCCATTTTTGGTCATATTTTTGGACTTAAATAAAATATGTTAAAAATTATGGTATTAAGGATGTAACCGTTTTTTACAATAAAAGTACAATATATTGTGAGTATACTGTGAAAATTTGAGACGAACATTTAAAATTTTAACGAAGTTATAGCACATAGTCAATAGCACCTCATAACTGCGTGCTGTATGTTATTAAAACTATAAAAGCGTTTTTATTGACGCAAAAATGTGTTTTAAAAATTCTATCAAGCCGATTGAACTGACATTTTAAAAGGTTATTATAACGCCAATGGCTTTCACAGATAGTAGAATTGCACATTTAAATTAATTTTTTCTTAATAAAATTTCTATTTAGATGTCTTCCATTTTTTTATTTTTTAATGAAAATGTTTAAATCAACTACCTGCCAAAATGACAAGTCTAGAGAACAATAATCTATTTAAATTGCTTCTTTTAAATTACTTCAAGTACCGTTATCACCAGGGCCAGCAAAACACCCAAGGGCGTCCCCAGGATTTGTTCTAGGGGGGGGGGGGAGGAAAGGCATAAAGGAGTCTAGGATGCACATAAAGAAAATGTTACCTTGAAAATGTATATAATTCTATTTATCTAGATTGTTGATACTAATTTTGTTACCATGATACGCCGGTTGACACACGCTAGTACACATACTAAAATTATATATACATATTTCAAAGATGGGATAAAATCTTTCTCGTATCATGCCCGACACATTTTCAAATTTAATATTAGTTTCATGTAATTTAAAACATTTTTTCTCAACAAATATTCTTAGTAATTTAGTAAATTAAATAATGTGAGGTCTCCCTTATCCCTAAATAAAATCGCATTAATTACCCCCAAGTTTTCCTCATTTCAAATAAGAATACAAAAATATCCAAATATTTTTTTTCAATTGAATAAAACCATCAAGATTTTTAGATAATTTTGGACAGTTTTTGAGGCCCATTACTCATAAACCAATTGCGAGCGGCCTGAAATTTATCAGATTTGCATTTAGGAGGTAAAAATCCATATCATCCACACACATTAAAAATTAGAGTTGTCGCTATTCTAGAAATGTTCCCCGCATGGACATCAACTGACTTATTTCTTCTTTCAACATGCATCAGTTTAAGCAGCATTAAAAGTTACAAAAACCGAGTTTGGAAACATACCTATTATATGAACTATTAAAAAATTAATTTTTTTTTAATTTAAAACGTATGAAATATATATAAAGAGGTACATGTATAGATGGGTTTTGGGCTCCATTCATTTTTTAAACATATTCCAGAACCTCCCTGCAAAACTTGATTCTAAATCCTGGATGTATTATAAGCACGTGACGTAAAAAAATCCAGAAAATTCTCAAAATGGGTGGACACTTGTTATTAAACGTAAATTTGAAGAAGTTAAAATAAATGTTTCAAATCGAGTTTCCTATTTAAATTTTAGTTATATAAAAAACTTTTGACCATAAGAATATTCTAATGTAAAAGCTTTTTATTAAAAAGAATTCACCATCAGATTTTTTAAAAATATATGCATGATTTAAAATTAGCATACTTTCCTAGAATATTCTAATTTTTTTCGCTTTTGAATCAGAAAGCCTTTCCCTCGCCTAGATCACTGCAATTTTCTCAAATTTAAATGCTACTAAAAAAAAATTATTTAAATTGGATCATCTCTATGATAGAAAAATGATTTTTTTAAGCCGACTTTTGGGAAAACATTTAGTTTTTTTAAATTCATTTTGCTTTGTTTTCTTCTTGTGTTTACTTACTTTAAAACATAAATTCGCTTATCGTACAAGTTCATATGCGTTATAAGCTTGAATGCCCCTTACCATGTGTTGCTCCGAAAAATTATATTTGACTTATAAGGATATCAAATCTTATCATTCCTCAATTTCTCGTACGAATAACTTCGTAATTTCTTCCATTAAATTCGTAGTATTTGTAATGGCTTCGTTCTATTTAGTATTACTTCAGTTTAAAACAGTTTATAACCGAAATCTTTCAGCTTGGTTTGTTGAACAATTACCGAATATAAGGAAATGTATGATTACAAAGTGGCAGTAGTCTACTGAAAGAGTACGTGGCCCGTAAGCTAAAAAACCGTGGTTCAAACCCCAGATAAGATAGAATGTTTTTTTTTGTTATAAGTAAATTTCAAAGCTGTAAAATCGGTATTCATTTTCAGAATTTTAAGTACAACTGAAAAACTATATAAGACTGCATTCAATGCATGCAAAATTGATTAATAAATGAAATTTTTAATTCACATTCATTTTTACAAAAATGATTTATTACTCATTTTAATTATTAATTTTCGTTATTAAGAATAATAAATTAATTTTTTATTCATCAGAATGCTATTTACAAAGAATGCAATTCACAAAGAATTTCAGAACTTTAAACTTTTCTTGTTTTATTCATTATTCATTTTTTATTCATTATTAGTTTTTTATTCATTATTCATTTGTTATTCTTCATTGATTTTTTATTCATTTTAGTCCTTAACAAAATAAAATAAATAAAAAATTTAATATGAATAAAAAATGAATAACAAATGAATAATGAAAAAAAAGAATAATGAATAAGAAGTGAACAATGAACAAAAATAATGAATGAAAAATAAACTACGAATGATGAGTAAGGAAAGAATAATTGAAAATTCTGAAACTCTTTGTGAATTGCATTCTTTGTGAATATCATTCAAATGAATAAAAAAATTAGTCATTATTCTGAATAACATAAATAAATAATTGAAATTAATAATTAATAATTTAAAGTTTTTTCCAAATGAACTTGTTATTTATTATGTTGATTTTATATGATTTAAATACAATTTCTAAATGTTTGATAGTTTAAACCTTACTTGATTTTAAATACGAATTCCAGTTGTTTGATAGCTTAAAATCGTTTATTGAGCTTAAGGTCAAAGTTAGAACAATAAATTGTTCTAACGAATCTTTCCAAAGAAACAACAACAACAACAACAAAGTTTTTTCAAAATGAAAAGGAAAAAAACACTAGCTGATTTTATTGCAATTTCGGCCGTGCTAAAGGCTTCATCAGAAATCTTTGTGATACCCGTGCAAGCGCGCGGTCATTTAGAAAAAACTTTAATCAAATTTTAGAGCACGACCAAAACAGAAAAAAGCTGAAAATATATCAGCAAAAATCTAAAAACAACTTCAGTAACCATGCTTTGTTAGTGGAAGACTTCCAGCAGACTGTTGGACTCCATAATAATAACATAAGCATAAAGATTAAAGTAAAGCAAAAATACAACAACAAATGTGAGAATGTGAAATGGGAGAAAAACTGAGAAATTGACACTTCAAATCTCATCGCCTCTGTGGTGCAGTGCGCTAGTGCGCGCTTGCACGGGTATCACAAAGATTTCTGATGAAGCCTTTAGCAGAGCCGAAATTGCAATAAAATCAGCTAGTGATTTTTTCCTTTTCATACTAAAAAAACTTTGTTGTTGTTGTTGTTTCTTTGGAAAGATTCGTTAGAACAATTAATTGTTCTAACTTTGACCTAAAGCTCAACAAACGATTTTAAACTATCAAACAACTAGAATTTGTATTTAAAATCAAGTATGATTTGAACTATCAAACATTTAGAATTTGTATTTAAATCATATAAAATTAACATAATAATTAATAATAATTTTTAAAAAAGAATGTGAAATAAAAATTTGGTTTACAAAACAATTTTGCATTCATTGAATGCATTCTTATTTCGTTATTCACTGATTAACTTTTTTGTGTATTAAATCAAATTGGTCAAAACTTTCACAGCTTTGATAAATGTAGCAAATGAATTCGTACAATATATAAGATTCGTACAATATTTTGTACGAATATGAATAAAATATTTGTAATATGCACCAAACTATGTCCAATCTACCAATCTTGTTCATGACTGAAAACTACGAATAAAAATTCATTGATTGGACGCAGTTATTAGTAATATTTTCCCACCAAATTTTTTGAGTATATGAATACGTATAGAAAAGTGCTTGTGGAACAAGGGTAAATGAAATGGTATTCTAACTTATCACTGCGACGGGTATAACATACTATTTAAAAATGTTTAGCTCAGCTTTATTTATAAATATACTTAAAAAATGTATTCTTGAGTTCTCTTCAAAATATATTAACAATTATAATTAAAATATTGTCATATAAAATCAAAAAAGCCAAAAGTTACAATAAATTCAAAGTCGAATTTTTTTTTTGATTATTGATGCACCTTATCAAAATACATGTTCCTGCTTAATTGTACAATCCTACAAATAAAAACGAAGATTTTAGTTAAACATTTCTAAAATCCCTAAGTTTGAGCGCAACATACAATTACAATTTATAAAGGTTTTTGACTCTCCAGTAAAATTTTTTAATTGTAGCTTACGGCTTTTTGATTTAATAGGTCTGTTTCCGTACTCGCCTCAAGTAACTTGAAGTTACTTGAGAGCGTTTCTTTACACATTTTTCAAGCACGAGAGAGAGAGAGAGGAAAAATAACCAAAATATCACTCTCTATTCTATTACAATTACTTGAACTTTACTTGAAAAATTTCTTCGAGCACGAATTTTAAGCTACAAACAGCTGAATGCCAAATATCATGTTACTCTTTATTACTTAAACTTTACTCGAACTTTACTTGAAGTTAATATGGAAACAGACCTCATATGAAGATATTTAAAAAATTCACTGCCTAGGGGGGGGGGTGGCGAGTGCCCCCACTTTTCCCTGTGGACGCCCATGAAACACCTTCTTTTGTTTAGTCCACTTTGGACGTACAAACTAAAAAAAATTGTAAATAAAAAAGTGTTTTTTGGACAGTTTCAGATGTTTTTACAACCATATAAAAAATATTTAAACGATTGTATTTTATTTTCTTTTAAAAAAATCATTCCGAAATAAACCTTGAAAAGTACAGCTTTTTAAAAATAACAATCTGCTTGAAAATAGAAATCTAAATATAGTTTCAATAATACAAGTATAAAGCCAGTTTACGTAGTACTAGCTTACAACTGGTTTTAAAAAGACTAGAACAAAATGAACACTAACATTCAACTTGTATGAAAACTATTAGAATTGAACTGGGTAAAATAATACTAATATGAAAACTTGTGAACTAGCACAAAGGTGGCTCAAATCATACCAGTAAAAGACTAGTTTTATTTATAAAGGGTGGTTAAATTTTAAGGGCCGATGTTGAATGTGACCCACACCTAAACGTCAAGGTTTTTTATGCATTTCATTTGACATTTCTTAATTTCGGACTAATTCAATTTGAACCATGGAAAAATACACAATCAAACAACGCGTTAAAGTTATTCAGGCTTCTTATGAAAATGGTCGTTCAAATCAAAATGGATATCGTACACTTCGTGATTTTTTCGGTCAATGTAATCGTCCAAATGTGCTTACAATCGGAAAAATAGTGCAAAAATTTGAGCAAACCGGGTCTGTAGGAGATGTGAAAACACCAGTCGACCAGAAAAGCCGTCCACCTCAATTCGTCGTCGTGCCCAAGAATTGCACCTCTCACGCTCGTCGTTGATGAACATTATGCATAAAAACATGCATTTACACGCTTACAAGGTGCAATTAACTCAAGAACTAAAGCCTCTTGACCATTTCAAGCGTAGTCAATGGTCCGAATGGTGGCAAGAAATGGCAACAGTGGATGATCAATTTTCGAAGAATATCATCTTCACATTAGGCACATTTTCACCTCAGTGGATTCGTCCATAAGCAAAATTGCCCTATTTGGGCGAATGATAATCCAAGAATGATTGTCGAAAAACCAATGCACCCACAAAGAGTGACTGTTTGGTGCGGTTTATGGGCTGGCGGCATCATCGGGCCGTATTTTTTACAAAATGAGGCCGGTCAGGCAGTTACTGTGAATGGTGTTCGCTATCGTGAGATGATAACGATTTTTTAATGGCCCGAATTGGAAGATATGGATGTGGACGATATGTGGTTTCAACAGGACGGTGCTACTTGCCACACAGCTAACGAAACTATGGCTCTTTTGCGCGACAAATTCAATGGCCGTGTTATCTCACGTGGTGGCGATGTCAATTGGTCGCCAAGATCATGTGATTTGGCACCGTAAGACTTCTTTTTTTGGGGTAATTTGAATGAAAAGGTGTATGACGATAAGCCAGCATTAATCCAAGAGCTAAAGGATGAGATAATTCGGCACATTAACGGCATAGAACCTAAATAGAGCCAAGGTCGCGGCGGCCATTTGGCCGATATTTTGTTCCATACATGATTGAACCATACCAATATTATCAAATAAAAAAAAAGAATACAATAATTTCCTAAATAATTTGTGTTTTATTCAAAATCAACATCGGCTCTTAAAATTTAACCACCCTTTACTATAGTATTTTACTGGTTTAAATATTACTACTGTCACAACTAGTTCAAATTATGCTAGTAAAAATACTACCTCTATTCATATCGAGAATAAGACTATTGTCTGTTCCTATGACATCAACACAGGAAAATAACCAGTTTGCTCAATGTAAAAAACATTTGAGCTGAACTAGTACTGGCATTTTTTGACCTAGTACATTTACTAGTATTTCAACTAGTTGGCTACACTGCAAGATATTTATAATGGCAATTGCAAAGTCAAAAAATTTTAATTTTTTTTATCTCTTTCGTTTTCAAAAATCTCGGAAATTAATCAATACATTTAAATAACCTTTAAGTATTACATGTACCACTGACATACACTTCGATTCATATGGTTTGAGCCAGTGGAACTAAAGAAAATAGACTGTTATAATTTTTAATGAGAGAGGTCAAGGGGACAATTGAATTTGAGTTATTAAAGTTTAAAGCATATTTAGTAAACAAAATATACCAACAATCAATTTTATTCTTAACCTAACTGTTTTTTTGTTGATTTTGCAAAGAAAACATATGAAAAATGTGTTTATTTTTAGTTAATAAGATTAGAGCCATTATGTGTTTTGGCAGTTTTGCTTTGGTGGCTTCAAGTGTTTATGCTTAAATGTTAGAGGTTAAGTTCAAAGAACCATAAATTCATAATGTAAAAAGAAATGGGAAAGAAAAGAATTCCAACCGGTTGGGAAACTGCACAAATTAATGTTTATCATGAGGAATGATATTCAAATAACGTAATATCGAAGAAAATCGGGCATAGTTATCACGTTGTTGATAATTAAAAGAATCCAGCAAAATATGGAAAAAATGATAAAAGACGAACTTATAGTACCTCAGGATAGGCGAAAAATTCTCAGGACTGCTCACAATTCAGCGATATCAATATCAAAAATTTAGTCCGTAGCTAGGATTAAAGTTCTAGCATTTAAAGCTCCAGAAACTACAGCAAGGTACCCATGATAACCGACTTTTTTTGACCAAAATCTAAGAATTGGACTTGGTTGACATTTGGTTTCAACAAGACCTTGCCACATGCCACACGGCACGCGATACCATGGACCTATTGAGAGGCGGGTTTCGTGAGAAATTAATTTCGCGTTTTGGAGCATTGCTTTATCCACCAAGATCATACGATTTGACCCCACTAGACTATTTTTTGTGGGGCTACGTGAAGCCACAATTGCAGCCCTGGAAAACAAGATTACGCTGACATTGGTGAGATACTGGCCGAATGCCGAAAAAGTATGCCAAAATTAGAACTAACGGACGGAACACCTCAGGTGTAGCCGCTGGAACCATTTACTTGAAGAAATCAAAAAAATTAAATGGCATAAATGGCTGGCATTGATGTTTAGCTCCAAATAAATATTTAATTCACTCTTGTAAATTTTCTGTTTTTATTTAATTTTTTAAAAACCAAACGCTTACAAAATCGCCCTATAAAACCAATAGATTAAATCAAGGTTAAATTTTCTTTACTTTCTCTAGTCCTACTTCGGCTTTTGACCATTGTTGTTTCATCCTGTTTTTGCAATTTCTGTAATTTTTCTAATTGACAATTCATCAACCATATAAAAATAATAAGAAAAATTTTTAGACTAGTTCAATCTGGTTAACAGCTGGTTCGTTTTTCGGTATAGACTTAAAAACCAACCAATAGAAAGTCATTCAAAATTTTAAAAACAACATCATAAAACACAAATATTTCAGTCTGCCTATCAATTTTTTTTAAGAGATTTTATATACAAATTTATGCAAGTTTTACTTCAAGTTCAAAATTATCACAAAATGGAACACAGAAACGTTGGGGGACACTACTCGTATTTAAATTTGATATATGTTGTCAATACTTATTTTTGTTAGCTTTGGTGAAAATAAATTTGAAGATTTTTTGATGACCCAACACAATAACAAATCAAACTTAATAGTATTGCAATCAGTATGAATCTTAGAAAAAATTTGCATTCAATATATCGAAGAAGAGCAGGTAATGTCCATTTAGCTTAATTAAATTGAAACAGATGCAAATCATTGCCACTGATTGGCTTGTGGCTATATAAAGAGGACAGTGCAGTGAAGACAATTTTAATACGTTACGATCGACAAAGTGGAAAGCAAGTTTATAGCAGCTCAAAGCCAAAGCAGCTTAAGCTTATAAGCAGCAGCAACAAAGAAGATGTTAAACTTTGTTGTGAGTTAAGAGAAAAAAAATTACAGTCTGATGTGTAAAATTAAAAAGCAATTAAAAAGAAATTGACTTTCATAATTATAACAAATTGATGGTTAAAGCTAATAATTTTGTTTTATTTGTTTAAGATATTCTGCATACTTGGTTTTGTTTTTGTGAACGCAGAAGAGCCCTACAGAGTGGCGGATTTTCCAGTGTTCAAGAGTGGTTCGAATGCAGGTGTAAATCAGCATTTGCTGGATTCAAAAGCAGATTCTCACTACCAACAGCTTGCTCCCATACCCACAGCTCAACGATTTTACCAATATTTTTCACATTTTCAATCAACCCAGGATGTTCAAAGGGCAGTAAAGCATCCGAAGAACCAATACTACAACAGTGTGAAAGACGTTACGGATGTCAGCGATTGGATAGCTTCTGCAAATGCAATAATAGCCGCTAGCGATGCTAAGTGATAGAATATGATGGTAGAAATATGTTCTAAGCCAGAAACACGTACCACCATTCAAGCTCACAATAAATTTACATTCGCTAATTACTTTGTTGTTGGAGCGTAAATAAAGACTGTTTACTTTTAAGCAAATTGAATGACTTAACCAAAATATACTTACTAACAATTTTTTACAATTATTTTTAATTAAGATCTATAGCTGTGATGAACAAAAAAAAAACCAACTCTTAAGCAAGAAATTTACCTTTCGATGAAAGCTTTGAAAAGTTCGAAAGAATTCTTTTAATAAGTTTATTAAAATAAATAAGGTCTTGGAAAAGGCGCTAGGAATCACTTAAACACTGTCACTCAGCATGCAATGTTATTAAATTTTTCTCGAAACTTGTTAGAATATTTTAAATAACAAGCAAAATTCTTTCCTTGCTCATTATGTTCCTCAACAGTGTTGTCAACGTAGCAACGCTATCTTTTTGGAAGTTTGTTTTTTGCTGCTATATAAAACGTTGCCCCCAGAAACAACGTCATTTAAACTGAGAAACTTTTAATGATTGTCGACTGTAGCTGAATAACATAAAAAAAAAATATTAATGAACAATATAATGTCTGGACAACTTACAATCTAATAATGTTTCGATAACGTTAAAGTAGGAAAGGAAAACAGAAGGTTTGGAATTTTTTGGTACTCATGACAACTTAAAGCACTTCTTTTAGATAGCAGCTTGTTTTGACAAAATGAGACAAATCTGGCAATGATAACGAAAATGTTAACTAAGGTGCAGAAAAGTCCTGGCCTGTAGTGTAAAAAAATAGCTGCAAATTTTTAAGTGTTTTTACAAAAATATTTTATAAATTGGGACTTGACTTGAAATTTGTATGCACGCCATTTCTACCACTATTCACACTTTATATCTCCGATTGGCCTTTAAATTTGGAGGTCGATAGACACTGACAAAATAGAAAGAAACACATAATTTTTGCTTTTTTATTGCATATTTGAAAAAGTTACAGTGAAGAAAAAATATAACGTTTTGATTTTCTATCTTTTGGTTTTTGTTATTTTTCAATTATTTCAAATCTTAAGGGAAGGACAATTCAGAAAAAAACACACGTGCGTTTTGGAAAATGGTTTATTTTTAAAAACATTTTTATTACAAAAGTTAGTTTAAAAAAAAGTAGTCTTGTGGTAGCGGTTTGATTGTCGCCCAGAGGTCCCGGGTTCGAATTCGTGCCGAGCCATGGTCCTACGCTTTAACCTTTCTTTCCTTTTTTCTTTTAAAACACATCAATTTACGATGAAATTTTGTAGTTGGTGGTGGTAGGAAAAGTTTGTGGAGAGGAATGCTTAATAACTTGATTTGAATGAGGTCAAGGCATAACACTTGTTTAACCTAGTTCAAAAAAATATTTGTTTAAAACAAATATTTGAAATTGACCCTTTAAAAATACAGAAAGTGAGAGACATAAATTCTATAAAGTGACCTAAAGAGGGGAGCCTAGGGTTGTCTGAAACTAAAAAAAAAAAAAAAATAAGTTTATGCTTCCTAGGCAACAAAAATTGTATTATATTTGAAAGGGTTACGATATTTTCAAAATTTCTTTTTTTTTTTTTGTTAAAAACCTATGTGAATATGAACACAGAAAAAATATTAAAAAAAAAGCTGAAAGGTGGATTTGCTGAGTTGTCCCCAAAAACTGGAAAAAATTTTCAGCATTTAAGTAGAATAAGTTTTAAGAGCACACTGAGAACCTCTGAAGATACTAGTGTTTAAGTCAGCCATAAATAAATGTAGTCAATTTTCAAGTGTAGGATATAATAAAAAGTCATTACGAACGCAACACCTTCAACCTCTCAATTTTCAAGTGATGTTTGAAACTTGTTAAGTCAGGTTGTTGATTCTATTTGTTGCTGTCGGGTGTATGAGTATAGGAACAACAACTACTAAAAAACAGCAACAATGCGTAAAAGTCAAGCTAGCTTAGATTATGCATGAGATATTGTAGCGTAATTTATATCCTTAGCGTGTGTGTATATGTGAAATGCAGTTGAGTGAGATGCTGGAATGTGAGCTTGCTTGAAATGGGTGTTTAGTGGTGTGTGTGTGTGTACGTATGTGATTACCCAACGAGGCAAGTATTGCCTCTGAAATACTTATGTGCTGTTTTTGAAGTTACAAGCACATCTTTTTTCCGAACTTTATTGGTTTTAGAAATAACTGCTTCAGAAACGATTTCATTAAGAGCATAAATTATGAATATTTTATAGGGAGTGAAATCGATTGTTTACAAAATACTAAAGCGTTACATTTTTTTTTCCATACTTTATTTTAAGTTTTTCAAACTGTACCACTGTGTTTGATATAGAACAAATTAGAGGGAAAAGTCGAAAAATTATAGTAATGCTATTTATGTCAAATACAGTTTGTGGTCAGAATAAATATTCAAAATAACGTTTTCGAGTATGAAAGTCAAAAAGTTTTGCAAGTGTCATTTTTAACACGCAGCAAAGTTCACATTTCAATATAAAAAAAATATTATTTAAATTAAAGCTTCCCTTTGAGCCAATTTAAACGTGCTACTAAATTTTTTATTTGTGTTTCAATACAGATATCATTTTTAGTGGTATGGTTAAAAAAACTTCTAGAAATACACTTAAATTTAAAAAAAATACATTAGAGTATTTGCTTTTGATAGTGATTTAAAAAAAAATATAAAAATTGTACTATTTTCAATTCAAGTGTTTTTAAGTATTTAGACATACGGTTTTTAGTGTTGATAAGAATTATGTACCTTCACATGCCGTTGACCCATATTTTCTGCTTTTAAGGGTGCAACGTCCCAATAGAATCGAGTCACTGAATAACAAACGAAAATGAATTTTACTTTTTTCGCAGAAAAGACCTTCTGAAATAGACCTTTACCAATTGTGCGAATGAAGTTTTAAAAAATGCAGAATATGCCAGAAGCAAGTTAAATTTTTCTTTGCTCTTCTATTTAAAAAATGGATAGGACAAATGCGTCCAATTAAATTCTTTTTTGAAAAATGAAGCCCTGCGGTTAAGCAAAGATTTTGTGCTGTATAATAGTCATAATGAAAATAAAATTCTTAGAAGGTCCCTAAAAGATTTCTCAGCGCTTTGTGAAAAAACTCAACAACAAAAAGAAAACACATGCTTAATCAATCATCTAACGAGCTTATGCTAGCTCATGGGAATTGTTAATTATTATAAAATGTTCCTTGTGTTTAAAAAGTTATAGAATGAAATACCATAAAAAGTATTTTCTTAGAATATGACAAAATATAACAGAATCCTGAATATGAAATAAAGGTCATTTCGTAGAAATTTCTGTTACGATGTTTCGTCTTTTAGAGTATCGATAAATATTGTCTGTGCATAGTTTAATTGGCCACTAATCTGAGATGATATGCACATTTTTGTTTATAAATTAATAAGAAATGGAAAATAACCTTTTTTTAAAGTAGTTCTGTAAATATACATTCCTAATATTATATTTTATTATATTATGCTATTAATCATTTCTTCAATCCAGTTATCTAATGTCATAAATAAATATGCTTAAATACTTTTTAAAGCATGTTAGTGTCGTCAGTTTTGTGTAAAAATTTCAATTTAAAACAAATATCCTTATATATATATTGGAATTATTTTTTTTTTAAGAAAATCCTAAGGTACATGCATGCCTACCAAATTAAATACTTTTGCCTTCAGCGTAACCTTTTCATGTGGTGCCACAAATCACAAATATATTTCGGAAGTTTTTGATATTGTTAGACTAACATTTGGTAATTTAGTTTCTATGGTTACTTTCGGCAACTATAAACATTGGCAGAATATTGTAAAAAAAAATAAAACAGACTTTGAAACAAATTAATTTTCATCAAAAAATCATGGTAGGTTGTGCATGATTTTTAATCATAGAAACTGTGTGTTAAATAAAAAATATTTGCTACAAAAAATCTTTTGGCCAATTTTTTGAGCACAAAATGTTTTAGAGTTTTTAAAAAACAATATTAAACATTGAATTGGTGAGGTAACGGTAAATTTTTTAAATTTCTTCAAATTTATCTTCCAAACAGAGAAAAATTGATGAAAATCGATTTGAAAATAGCGAAGATATTGGCTTGCTAATTCAAAACTTGAAATTTCAACCGTTTTTCCTCATTCTGAGGCTTAAGAAAATGCGTTATGCTGAGGATAACTATAGTTTTCGAGATATATGAATAATTTTTGTTTTATAATTACTGGAATTTTTTCAACATACTATCCGCATAAAATATTTTCGTAAAAGCTTTCTTTTACCGTTATTTTTTTGATCAACGACTTTTCATCATACAAAAATGAGCTGTGGTGAGAAAACCTATAGTTTTCGAGATATCGACTAAAGTTTGACGTCATAATAATGGTTTTATCCAAAATTTACGAAGAATATTTTTATATTCAGAAACTCTGTTACAAATTACATTCTTATAAACAAATTCTAAAATTTTTTACCCAAAACTTTTTATAACACTGTTATGCAAGACTTATTAAAAAGTGAAAATACATAAAAAAAACTTTACCAATCATCTTTACGTCATCATTACAATTACCGTTTAAAAAAGGTAAGTGAAATAATATAAAGATTTTTTTAATATCTATTCCATTTTTTTATTATTACACTAAACAATCTCAATTATTTTTTTATTTTGCATTTGGAGATACAAAGTACTATTAAATACTTTAATTGAAAGATTTAAAAATTTTAAATGTTATTTAATGTTTTTATCGCAGGCGAGGCAGTATGTTTTTAACTAATGAACACGTACGTATATCACGATACAAATACTTCGTATATTTTACGAATATTCGCAGAATGCACGAATATTTTTGCCACGAGTATCATTCGTAGCCATTTTGCAAATACATTTTTTGAGTGTATGTATTTAATGTAAAAAAGCTTATATTTTCTGCACTTTGGTCTGAGAGACCGATGTTACTAACCATGTTAGGGGTCGTCCATAAACTACGTTACCAATTAAGGGGGGGGGAGGGTTTTGAAATGCACTACGATAAGTAACGGTAGGGGGGGAGGTGTTCAGATATTGTAACGTTACCAAAAATTAAAAAAATCGACGAAAAACCTCTAATTAATAACACAATCATTTAAAAAATTTTTAACCTTACATGTTTATGTTTGATCGTCTAAATTGATGGTTAACTTTTGTTTCAACGATTTCTTCCACCACCTTTTCCCTCGACACAGGAACCTTTTGGTATTCCTTCACCATCTCAGCACACGTCTGAAAAATTTGGGTCTTTGCTTTTGCGACAGGCTTTGACGTTAAGGCCTGAATGTTCTTGATCAAAGGAGATACCGTATGACATGTACTGTCCTTTTCAAAAAGAAGAGATCGGTTCAAGGTCGTGTCCTACCTGCGGCTTGTATTTCGTTTTTAAAACTTCTATGAATTGCCATAAGTTTGTATTATATCGTTTACAATAAATCGGAATAAAAAATACTATTTAAATAAATCAATTTTCAGAAAGCATTTACACAAAAACACAGAACTTGGTGCAGCTCGGGTGCAGCCTTTAAGGGTACTCTGTCAAAGACCAGGTGAATTTCTTTGCGTTAGAAATGAGGATTCATCTGAATGGGTCGACATAGAATCCGATGAAAAATTCTATTTTGAAGAATCCTCAACAAAGCTACCAGCTTCTTCTATCCCAGTGGTTGAGAGCATCGAATCATGGATCGCAGATGGAATAGCTTTTACAGATGATACTAATTATAGATTTTTTTCCAATTGTTCCTTTAATGTATCAAGTCATACTAGTCACTAATACTAGTGAAAATTCTCAGAGCTAGTCAAAATATATAATCATTCGAATGAATTAATTTCATATGTCACGTTACTTTATGGGGGAGGGGAGGGGATTTGAAAAGCACTACGAAAAGTAACGCAGGGGGAAGGGGGGGTAAGAAAACCGGAAAATCAGTAACGTAGTTTATGGACGACCCCTTATGAAATTCATGTTAGTAACGGAAGTTATTTAAGCATTGAAAAATGAAAAAACAATTAAAATATTCTCGTTTTATTTTGAAAAATTGCTAGAAGTTAAGCCCAACATTTAAAGCTAAATGCCGAAAAAAGCTAAATCTAGCTTTAATAAAGCTAACTTGGTAACACTGATTCCAACGCAATAAAATGAGCTGTTGCTAGGAGCGCTCTTTTTTCCAGCTGGGTGTTTACCTTTGTGTGTGATGTGTGTGTATGTGTGTGGCGTGTGATGGGATCAAATTGCTTTAAACAGTCTAAAGTACAGCATTGAATGTTGTTGTAGCGAATTAAGTTTTTAAATGAAAGCAGACGATGTACATAAGGCAACTTTACGTTGAGCGTATATACATATGTAGATAGGTCCACAAAAATATATGCATGTGTGTGTATATATATATGTGATAAATGAAGAGGCGGAAGGAAGCCTTTCATACGTGTACGTGTGTGGGTACATTGTTAGGAAACTGTAAGGAATGCTTAACATGTGCTTTGAAATCCTACACGTACCAAGCTTGATGCAGGAATTTTAATACATTTCGGTAGAAGTGCTGCCTAAATATTTGGTACAAAACAAAAACCCAGACTAAAAATAACAATAACAACAACAACAAGGTCGGAAAGAAAACGAAAATAAAACCGTAAAATTTATTTAAAATCTAAACTCCGCTCTAGATAAGCTAGAGCTGAGCTGAGTTTCAGCAGCATTTATAACGCAGTCAAACAACTAAAATAATAAAAGGCTTCGACCAACAGCAGAGAAGATAAAAACTTTATTCTTTAATCAGCAGTTTAAAAGTTTGCATCTGAGTCAATTTTAATATACTTTTGGTTTTAGGTTTACTCCAAATTATTATTACATCATAAGTAAGAAAATGACTTAATGTTGTGTTTACAGACCAGAGATCTGCAACGAAAACTTAAAAATAAGTAGTACTTGAGTACTATTCATTCACAACTCGGTGATTTAAATCAGAGATTTGAAATGAATCACATATTTGCATCATGAGCAACTTACTCAAAAATGAGTATGAATAATTATAAGTAGTTTCCAAAGTAGTACTCATATGTGATTATTTAAAAAAAAGTGAATCAAATAAGTATAGAATAAATTAAATATTAAGGGTTGCCACCTAATAATATGTATTTTTAAGAATTTTAACCATCATTTAGCAGTCGCTGATTTCGAATCTGAAGTCAAAATTTAAAAATTCAATATGGTTTTACAAATTCGGTGCTGGCACGAACACTAGGTAAAAATTGGCCGCCGAATCCGAATCCGTTGTAAGAATTTTAAAATTATGTCATTTCTTATGATAGGGTTACCACCTGATGATATATAATTTTAAGAATTTAAAACATCATTTAACAGCATTAGGAAGTCACTGATTTCAAATCTGAAGTCAGAATTTTAAAATTCAATATGGTTAAAAGGTGGCCACCCTATTATAAAAAATTACATAATTTTGAAATTCTGACAACGAATTCGGATTCAGCGACCCATTTTTGCATAGAGTTCGCACCTGCACCTAATTTGTAAAAATTAAAAAATTAAGTTGGCAACCCTATTAACCATATTGAATTTAAAATTCAGACTTCAGATTCGAAATCAGAGACCCCCCAAACACTGTAAAATGATGTTTAAAATTCTTAAAAATACATATTATTGATGGCAACCGTATTATTTAAAAATAACATAAATTGAAATTCTGACCACGGATTCGGATTCAGCGACCCATTTTTACTAGTGTTCGCGCCAGCTCCAAATTCGTAAAAATAAAAAAATTTGCTGGCAATCCTATCCTTCATATTTTTATTTTAAAATTCTGAATTCTTAAAAATACATATTATTTAATTCATTCTGTACTTATTTGATTTACTTTGTTTTGAATCAATCACATACGAATACTTCTTAGGACACTACTTATACTTATTCATACTCATTTTTGTGTAAGTGGCTCATGATTAAAAATATGATGCACTTTTTTTCGAATCAATAACATATGAGTACCATGATACAAAGAACTACAGATAAAGTATCGCGCATGTCCGCCGTCTTTGCTGTGACGTGCAAGGTGCTCATTGGTTGCAACGTAGTCACAATTTATTCATAGGGTATAACGATTTTAAAATGCCTATATTTTCTTATGAAAACTTGTTTTACTGAAATGAAATAAATATTGTTAAATAAAGCACATGTCCAAAATAAAGTAAATATTTTTTTTAGTACTGTTTAAGAGAAAAAATTTGCATATTTTGAAGGGTTGTTTTTTCCCTTTTTACCGCTTTACACAAAAAGTGGCTGCGTTGCTTGATGTGCTTGACACAATTTTGACTGTTTATTCGTTTTCATTTTGCTATCTTCGTCACTTTTCGACATTTTCTTTTGAATGTATTCATCAAGTGTCACATTTGACGAGCACCAATGACGAAGTGTGCAGCAAATGTTGATCGTTGCGCCGGGACTACTTTATCTGTAGCTCTTTGTATCATGTTTGAGTACTACTTTGGAAACTACTTTATACTTATTCGTACTCATATTTGAGTAAGTAGCTCATTGATTCAAAAATGTGATTCGTTGCTGATCTCTGCTGCAGCCCTATAGCGTAATTGTTCCAAAAACTATAATATAATATAGTATAATATTTAATACTATAGTATAATATTTTAATAATCTAGCATCATTTTTATAGATCTTTCTTGAGCCTTTTTTAAACAAGTTTCAAAAGTGCACTTAAGTCAAACATGGTCAAAATGTTACGTGCAAATTTTCCTAAGCACATTTAGTCACTTTAAGATTTAATTATTTCACTATAAGTTTTTATGGACAATATATTTATGGAAAAAGATAGTAAACTTTACTTTGTATTACGAATAAGCACGCCAACGATAAGAAATACACGAGCAACAATACTTTCTTCCATACAAGATTGTATTGCTTTTCGTATATTTTACGCGTATTCATAATGAACATTACGGCAGGTTATAGGGCTTTATGCATTTATTAATAAAAAACTCAATAGTTTTCTTAATAGAACGTATTAGATAAATGTTGTCCAAAGAGATTAGTAGTAAAATTTTCCAAGAAACAATATCTGTTCAAACCCTGTAATTTTGGAACAAGTTAAAATTGTCAACCTGTGTAATTTTTCTTTAATATCAAAAAAGCCAATAACAAAAATTTAAGCTATTTTATAACACTCCAAAATCTACTTCAGCCACTTTCTAACCTAATCTCTGTAAGCCCCTTCAAAGTTGAACCACTTCAAATGTTCTGTATTCGTAAGAGTTTGTGTTAACCTTTTTAACGAGCGGCCAAAAACGCTTTTGCATTGAGCATCAGTTTTAAAAAAAAGGACATTCGTATCCTGTTGACATGCGCTGGCAAAAAACTTTGACAGCTGTCGAAACATTTGCGAAAAAGTTAGTAGAAAAAAATCTCTAATTTTTTGTTATTTTTAATTTTGTGCAAAGAAACTTCTAAGTTCTTGCAACTCGAAGCAACATCCTTATTTAAAGAGTTTTATTTTTTAAGCAAGTCCTTAACTATGACTTGTTTTCTTTTCTATTTTGTTTTTGTTCTTCTGCTGTATTTTGTTGTGCCTCAATCGTGCCCTCTTATCTGTCTGAAGTTTAAATTAGTTAAAGGATTACTAGGCTGTTGAAAGAGTAGCACAAAAGTTGACTACTCAGCATAATAAAAGGTATAATTAAAAATATAAATAGAGGATTTGAAATGTTCTTATTTTTTTTCAAGATTTGTTTTTGTACATTACTTTAGCAGTGAGGTAAGTCAATGAAAGAACGATAGAACTTGGAGGACTGTCTTTAAAAATTTTGCAGCAACTGTTATGTAAAAATGATCTTTTAGAGCTCAAAGAATTGTTATGAAAAAAGGAGATTGTCATTTAAAAGCAAAAGGAGCGGTATATGTGTTTGACCGGTATGTATATATGTATGTATGTATGTAAATCTCTTTAAATGTCACTTCTAAGCTACTTATCATAATTCGACATGTGAGATTCCGTTAGAAGCATTTTGATCGTCTGTTGGTTAAAGGCTGTGTGACGTCACATTAAATTTAATAAAGCTCCCTTTAGAGGACATAAAGACATAAAAGTAGAAAAAAGTTTTTTAGTAACATGAGCAAATGATACACCGTTAAATGAATTTTCATCGTCCGCCGAAAAAAAGTTATGTAGCATAGAATTAACTTGAAAATGGAGCCCTTTAGAAGACAGAAGGTCAACTTAACCCCAACTAAACACAACACTTGGAAGGTATGTGAGTGCACTCATACGAATTGTTTCAGTTTTGTTTATAAATATAATTATAAAACGAATTCGTGGTTACTTCAACTAGTTTACCACAGGTATTAGTAACACTTTACGTGTAACTTTCTAAGGATATCACGATAAAAATACTTCGTATATTTTACGAATAATCGTACAAAGCTCAATATTTTGAACACGAATGTCATTCGTAGCCATTTTGCCAATAAAGTTTTTGAGTGTATTCATGAGCCTAATTATAAAACATAGGCAATTGCTTTTCATTGAACTTTTCAAGGTATTGCTTATATACTATACGAATACACACTTAAACAATATCAAATTTTCCAAGTAAAGGACAATTTAACTATATTTCCTTATTTTTCAAGATATTGCCAAAAAACGAATGAATAAACCAAGGAATTGCTGGAGCATAGTTAAGAAATTGCTAAGAATTTTTCAAGCTGCTCTAACCTGAAGCTGAATTGACTGATGTGTGTTTTAATTTGTGTGATACTGACTGCTTTCCAGAAAAAAAAGAGAGAAAAAGTTTTTTTTAATGTGCGAACAAAATGCAGGGATTACGATTTTCAGAAGCTATATCGTTTTAATTGCAAAAAACATCCTTATGGTTATTATCGAAAGCAATCGCATTCAATTCTGAGGCACACAAAAACAACTTTAACTCATAAGCAAATCAACACCAATCGCTCAAGTTTGTATTTAAGTAGTACGTACGTGTATACATATTTATTTAAAGTCAAGGTTAGTCTTTGTTTAAGTATGAGAAAACAAAGAAATTTTTTTCTGTTGCTAAGCCATTGCGTATAAGCAATATCTTGAGCTTATAAGGAATTGCTTAGCTTTTAAATATTAGGCTCAATGACTCGAGAGGGACGTGATTGGTGGCAGTGTCAGCCTACGTATTGTCCTGCCAACGAGCATCTAAGATTTTATTCGTCTCATTGAACTCAAAGTTTTGCAAAATTATATTATTTTTCGATTTTAATAATAATATTAGCTTTGTCGGTTGTACACGGTTTAAAATCTTGGACTATGTTTTAAACTTTTTTTGGATTACATTTAGGACAATAACAAAAAAAGATTACTTTTTAATCCAAGGAAAAGTTTAAAATTTTTTTATAAAAAATATTAGTTTTTAATCCGAAAAAAGTTTTAAAAAGCAATAAATATCAACTTAAAACCATTTCTTACCATTTCATGATTTGAACACACGTCCTCTGTTGTGCTGGTCCAACACCTTATCAACCCGTACATCTCATTTGTTAAGAAAGTTACGCTTATTTTGCATCATAACGAATGCAAGTAAGCAAGCGAGCAGAAACGTGGGTTCGAGACCCCAGCTAAATTAAAGTTAAATAAAAAATGTTCTGACCAGCTCGCGATTTCAACACATGTCCTCTGATGTGCTGGTCCAATACCTTATCGACTCGTCCAACTCAGTTGTTAACATAGTTTCGCTTATTTTGCATCATTACGAATGCAAGTAAGTTCTTTTCAGGAACGTGGGTTTGAGACCCAGCTAAATTAAACTAATGTTTGGATTAAAAAGCAGTACTTTTTGGATTAAAAAGTAGTACTTTTTGGATTAAAAATTCATTGTTTAAATGAACTTGGTTTACAAACTTTGGCTTACAAAGTTTGGATTAAAAAGTTGTCCAATATTTTTATCAGTGTAACGCCCGTAAGGCGGAGTGGGAAGTATATACAAGTATATATATATATTCTTAATCAGCGTTGCCCCCTGAGTCGATTTAGGCATGTCCGTCTGTAAGTTCGTCACTCCACACGATAATAGCCACAATTTTGAAGCTATCGTTATGAAATTCAAAGCTCCTCTTATACAAAGTGACTTTATCAAAACAGTAAAATCTCCTAAAATTCCACAACAATGCATTAAATAAAAATTGTATTTTTTAAAAGTGAAAAACCAAATATTAAAAAGGTTTTGGAAATCAGAACTAATGTAGATTTTAATGATAAATATAACTTAAAACCTAAAAAAATTAGACCCTAACTGAGGTTATAATACAAATATCTTCCCCAACTTTTCTCTTTTTCCAAAGCAAACTTAAAAGCCTTTAGGTTGCAACGCCTTAGTTCCAAAACCATCAAATTCTAAACGCGTCTCATTTTACCTTAACCAGCCATTCTCATCTCACTAGAGGTCCAAACACGGTGATGATTTTGTCTTTTTTTATAAATGAAAAAAATAAACTGGCCATGGAAGGACTTTGAACTAGCTTCTATTGATCAATTGTGTTGTGCGTGTTATTAAATGTTTGATCACAAATGACCGAGAACGGGATCTACGTGTTTTGTGCCGACTCCGAACGGATTATGCTCTCAAGAAGCTTTACATGGCAATTTTTACTCTCTGAGGCTTGCCATTATCTGCAGAGAGGTGACGACCGAACACAAAAATTATTTCAATTGAAAAAATTTTCTGTCTGAGCTGGAATTGAACCCGAGCTACTGCGGTTCTTTAGCTTAGGGGCCACGCACTCTACCCACTAGGCTACGGTCGCTACGTATCTTGAACCTATCATCAATAAATAGTTGAAAATTACAAAAATAAAAAAAACAACCGTCCAATATCTTCTGATTTTAGGTTTAGGATCCAATAAATTGTATCTACTTTAAAATAAACATAAAAAAAAATTAAAATCAATCTAATGACTAGTTCTTAAGATATCGTGGAGGCCATTTTGTATAACATGATTTTTCAGAAAACGCGTTTAAAGATTTGGTTAACGATTGTTTTGAGTGCGTTTATGAAAACATGGGTTCTTTTCGTATGCGATAGCTTTTTATGCAATTGTTATTATCCAAATCGCTTTGGGAATATATGCTACACATCATAAGCTATCGAAAAATAAAAAAAAAAATAAGTTTCCTTGTCGAGCTTCATGAGAACCTGCCCTTAACTCAGAGTTTGATCAACTTTAATCTTTTTGTCTTCACAGACGATGCTTTCTCGTTTTTTTATCAGAGTGTATTTTCTATACTAAATATTCATGTTCCAAAAATAAAGAAAAAAATTAAACAAACTATCGTGATTCGATTCAAAACTAAGACAGTTAAGAAATCAGAGAAATAAACTTTACAGAGTCATTAAAAGCGCCGTTATTGTTAGTGATGAGGTAAAGGCAAGATATGAAAAATTGTCTAATAAGTTCTCTGTCAAGTCTGAAGAAGCTTATAAGTATTACACCAACTTAATTTGAGAAATAATTATTACATACCTTAAAAATTTTTTAAGCGTTTAGCGACAATCGACCAGCTAACCGACTGCAGATTTTTCTGCAAGACAGCTTCTAGGTAATACTGAGCGTTTATTTTTACACCTTTGCCAATGAAGTTTAGCAGCAATTTATGTTTTCTGGATATCGCACGCCAGACTGTAATGGATTTTGTCATTTGGGATGTCCTTGTATGATACTGCCCATAATCGGTCATTTTGCGTGTGGTGCGGTGCCTTCAGAACGAAAAGTTTTTCGTCAGAAAAAATGATATCATCGCCAACGTGCCAAGAAAGAATAAATTTTAATCTTTGCAATCGCTTGCCCACGGTTGAGTTAGTAAAACCATGCATTTTCTTCTTTTTAAAGGCTTTCATATTGATTCTCGGTTCATTCCTATTTTTTTGGCCGTCTTTCTGAACGGTCACAGTTTCGTCGAATTCGTTCTCTCACTATTTTAATCGCATTCACGTTACGGACGTTCCTTTTTCTCCCACTTTTCTTACGGTCTTGTATAGAGCCAGTATACAGAAATGGCTTAATCGTATTATATATTTACTAGCAAACACCCGCTGCTTCGCGATAAAAATATTGAATGCTATGTAAAAGTTTGAAATCTTAAAATTAAATTATTTTTTTTTATCTTCAAATGCAAAATATAAAAATAGTTATCTTTGCTTAATTGCTTAATAATTAAAAAATGGTATAAATATTAAAAAACTAGATACTTTATTTTATTTGAATTACCATCTAACAGTAGTTGTTATGGTGATATAAAGTTGCTTTGCTTTTGCTGTATTTTGATTTTTTAATAAGTCCTGAATAACAGGATTTAAAAAAAATATTGGTAAAACATTTTTTAAATTTGTGATTCAAAAATTTAATTTTTTAACTTAGATTCTAAACATTAATATAGTTTTCTTAAATTTTGAAAAAAATTCCATTATTATGTCATGAAACTTTTGGCTCTATCTCGAAAACTATAGATTTTCTCACTGCAACGCATTTTTTATGAAAAGTCGTTAATTAATAAAAATAACGGTTAACGACAAATTTTTCAAAAATATTATGTACGTATATCTAGTATATTGAAAATTTTCATTATTATTATATCAAAACTATTGCAATTTGAAACTACAGATTTTCTCAATATAACACATTTTCTTTAGAATTAAAATGAGAAAAAAACAATTGAAATTTTAGTTTTTTATTTTGAAAGCAAATATCTCGGCCATTTTCAAATTGATGTTCATCAAATATCCTTTGTCTGAAAGGTCAATTAAGTGGATTTAGAGAAATTAGCAAAGATTAACCGTTACTTCACCAATTCAATGCTTTATATTGTTTTAACAGAACGTTTAAAATATTCAATTTGTGCTCAAAAAATAGGCCAAAAATAATTTTTTTTTTCAATTTCCATTTTTCCCACTCTTCAAAGTGCATATCATTTATCTGAAAATATTGCTTAATTTTGACACAAAATTCAATAAAGAGTTTCTAGCATTAAAAATCATGGGCTACCATATTTTTTTCAATGTTCTACAGCTTAAAAATAATTTCTGTGGAAAAATTTCAAATATTACAAACAACGTTATCAAATTTGAGTCTTATACTACGTTAGCATTGAGTCAAATGACTCATTTCAGCCGATTTGGTTAAATGAGAAACGAAGTCTTTTCATTTCCCATACAAATTCTCAGTTGCAATTCAACTTATTTAAAACAATTGAATGAGATTGTGTACGTTCTTAAAACTTATTACAAACTATTTCGAACGCATTCAATGGAGAATGTATACAAAATTACCGAACACACTAAAAATTAAGGAAAACGTCAAACAACAAATCATTTTATACGCGTGTATCATCGTCAATATCAACCAGTAAAAACAAAACAAAGAAGCAGTTGTCAAACGAAATGAGATCCTTTCGCAAAAAAAAAAAAAACCAATGTAAGCACTTTTGAATGACTGATTCCAAATGAGTCATTTGGCCCAATTTAAACGTTGCATTATACGACCAAAACTGTTTGAAATATAGCATTTTTATTGATTTTTGAGCGGTGGTAACTCATTTTTAGTACAGCTGCCGAATCAGTAATACAAATAAAATTACAAAATGTTAGTCTTGTACGACCAAAACCGACTGAAATATAGCATTTTTAGCATATTGTAGACGTAAAAATTATTAGCAAAATATCAATAGCCTATCACGATTAAGTTTAAATAACAAATCGTTTGGTACCTATATCGTTCAAATCGGTTCAGACGTTTTTGCGTGATTGTCAAATATCCGTGCAGTATCACAACGTTTGTAAAAGTATAGATAGATAGTATAGATAGATATATAGACTAATACAATCTCAAGTCAGGAAAGTTAACTGGCAAGGCTACAAAACATAATTTATGCTTATAACTGAATTTTGGCAACTCCCCTCAAAACATTTGCAAAGAATATTAATCAACACTGTATGACAGCAAGAATTTCCATGAAAGAAATTACACAACATGGCTGCCGTGTTATATTGAGATAAGCTCTTGCGACAAAGGCGGGAAACATTTTTTGCTGTTGTGTTGTGCTGCTTGTTGAATGTAGCATTAAATAAAATATGTGATTTTTTGTAATAATAAAAGAATAGACTTTGCGAAAAACTTAGTAAGCCTTCACACTGAAAATTATCATAGGAATTGAGAAAACAAAGAATTATCAAAATTATTGAATTGTAATCAAAGAATTATAAAAAAAATAATCGGTTCTTAAAAAAACTTAAAAAACTCTACTTAAAAAAAGTTGAAGTATTTTCTCACATGTTTTAAATTTTGCAATATAAATCAGAGCACATAAAAAAACATATAAAGTCTTATAAGGTTTTTGTAAAAAGCGGTTTACTTTGTTAGGAAGATGTCATCAGTAGTTTAGAGTCGATGCCCGAAGAAATGTATTTCAGAATTGTGTACAGGTGTTGAGGGCCTCGCAGGTACATTGTATTTAAGATATATTTGATAACGTCATTTGTCCATTTACCACTGGGTTGTTTTCAGTGTGCTCTTTAAAGCGCTTATTATTACAAACTCAATATGAGAGAGAATAAATGTGCAAAGATACCCGACACCGTAATAGAAAGAATGAGAAACAATGTAGCAGAGGAAAAGAGAGGTACAGAGTAACGATACACCCTTTAACACTACCCATAGACAAAAAATTAACGCATGGTAAAGTGTTCTTAATATAATTCCAAGAACATTTTTGACCATATAAAACCCATGTTTGCTTTTTTATGACCCACTTGTGGTGTAGCAAACATGTTCAATACTTTTTGTCACAACTTGTGTGGCAATGCTAAAATTATAAATTAACTTTCAAAAATTGCGTAAACAAATTCTTCGAACCCACTTGAACAACCAAAAACTAATATCGGTCGTCAAGTGCATTCGAAAGAACATGAATTTCCACGGAAAGTCAAGTGAGCGCAAACATATTGCGTAAACAATACCACTGGCTGACCTAAAAGAAAGTAACACAAGGCAGAATTGTGCAAGCGAGTCAGTCGTTCACTTATCGACCTAGTTCGATTCTTAAGAAAGAAACGCAGGCAAATGTGCACTAGTGAACGCATGCTGACCAGTCATCGCTTGATGAAAACAAAAGTAAAACATAAAATTGAAGAATTTATATTTGAACCAATAACAATGGAAAGAAAGTGTTGTACGGAATTTGCGTCACTTTCTTTCCCATCAAAAGTATATGCTAAAAGAGCACAAAAGTAAGTTTGAGACTTCTAAGTATAACAATTAAGTTATTATAAATACTAGAGTTACGAGTATTTTACGAAGCAGTTAACAAGTTAAGTTTAAAAAATAAAGTTATTATTTACACACTAAAACTTGTGTATTAAATTCAATATTAATACTATACAGCTTTATGCTGCTTGTGTTTCTTACAATTTAATGAAGCAATTATTTTCATGTTTGGTTTTTTAGCTACTTTATAAATTTAAATTGTAATAACTTTCAGGAATGGTTTTGAAAAAATAAAAGCTGTATGATTCTAAGGGAGCGTTTATAGTGGCGACTTGTTGCTGGACCGAGCCGAACCGAGAAGGAAAGCTGGAAAACGCTGCACATACAATCATATGAAACAAGCTCAAAGTGCGTATAGTGCCAGCCGAGCTGGCAACTTCAAGTGACTTGTGCGCTGGTTTCCATCTCTCCGATTGTTCGCTCGCTCGCACGGTTTGCATGTTATTTGATTCGTTTTACATGTTGCTTGCTTATTACTTTCGTTAAATAACATGAAATGGAAAAAGAAACAAGGAAAACCATTTATGTTGTTGTTTTTGCTGATGCTCCTTTTCTTCGTTTTTTCTTTGCTTTTCCTCGGAAAAATATTAATATACGCAAAAAACAACAAATTGCAGCACACTTGACTGCTAGCGTCGCGATCGATCCTGTGTTTCCTCGAATTCATTCATTCAAGAAAACAAAGAACACACGATAGCAACAAAGAAGACCAACAAAAAATATAATAAGCACACAAGAACACGAAATTGCGCTCAGTTGTTATGCTGTATTTTCTTGCCCGCAAAAAATACGCACAGAAACAGCATTATAAAGAAGCAACGAAGATAAATTTCTATCAACTGTTGCCATGGTAAAACTAGTAAAGGTATATGGATTTCTGACTGCTCTCTCTTTCTCATTGACAGAATTGTCAAACTCAAGCATTTTGCAATTCTTGCCTATTTTTGCTTTCTTATCGCATTCTCATCGTTTTCAGATTTTGTATGAGCTTTCAACTTCGTTTTGACAGTTCCGGCAGTCTGTCTCTCCGAAATGCATATACCTTCTCTAATTCTACTATGACTGTTGCACACAAAAAACAAAAAGAGAAATAGTACAAAAAGCTAAACCAGCCGGTAAAGCAATTCGTCGATTAGCGGCTGCAAGTGCGTTTCATCTAAAACAGAGAATCGAAGATTATCAAATATTCCTATGTGCGCTCTTCATTTCTATTTGATTTTGTGCACAAAAGTAAACAAACAAAAATAGCAGCAACAAGATAAAAACTTTGTTTAGATTAGTTTCGTATTGCTTTGTTGCAAAGTCAAAAATATTACAACAAAAACAAAACCTAAAGAAAAAATTTAAAAAAAGTTTAAAACAGTTGGATGATCAAGTGGCTTCATGCGGCTTGAAGTGATGTACATTTTTTTAATGTGCATTTTTTCTACGTTCTTATTTTTTGTCAAAAAAAAAAAAATTTGAAATTAAAATACAACAAGAAGGCAACAAAAATCAGCAGAAAATACTTGCGAAAAAATTCGAAACAAGCTGGTACCTCAAGTGACTTGAAACGACTTGCAGTTGCAGGAAGTGTGTTTCAGCAGTGTTTTTCGCATTTTCGTCTCTGCACTTGTTGTCCGCTGGTTTAAGGAAAGCAAAATGAATGAACGAAATCGTGTGGGTTTTTTGATGCTTCGGTTGCAAAAATAAACAAAAAAAAAATACTAATAGCTATATGCAAACAAACCCAAAATAGTCAAAAAACAGCTGAAACAAGTCACCAGCGACAAGCGCGCACTATACGCACTTTCAGCTGCTTTTAGCAGGACGCGTTTCCAGCTCGGTCCGGTCCAGCAACCAGCTGGCACTATAAACGCACCCTAAGTTAAACATGTAGCTTTATTTCAGGGAAAGAGTTACTAAAATCGGTTAAGTAGTTTTTTAAGTTAAGCGTCGTCACAGATACGTGAGAAGCCTTTTATGTAATAATACAGATGTGCTGGCAGAGTGATGACTTTTTCTCTATTTCATGTGCCTAAATATATAAGTACTCACATTCGACGACACTATTCCAAACATATGAAAACAAAAAGTGATAATGACAAATGGTAAGGGAATTGTCAGGGATCGGAGGGTTAAAAAATATTTTTAAAACCAAACCTACAATGTAAAAGCATATACCATTTAAAAAAAAAACAAAGCAAAACTATAAAATACAAGCATTACGAGTAAAGAAGCTGCTCTAAAAAATTCGTGGGAATAATTTGCTTTAGTTAAAGTATATTTTTTAATTTTTTTTGTGGAACATGTATTGCTAATATTAATTAATGACTGCTCTCATCTGGTTTAGAAGTTATAGGGGTCGAAAATTTGAAAAAGTAGACTCTAAAAACTTGCTTTATTTTTGCTATACATAAAAAACTAAGCAAACTGGGTACTAAAAGAAAGGCTATGGTATTATCATTCAATAAGATATTAATCATAAAAGTCGTGCATTACTTTTTAAGATATAACGTTTTTAATGTACCTACTTTTTTCAAGAAAGCTTAGCTTCAGAAATTTATTTTAGTTTTTTTATTTAATTTTGACTTTGAGCTTAACAGTATATCAATATATGAAAAATATATATAAAAAGTCGTGCGATGTTTTATAATGATACATATATATATATGTATCATCATATAATTTTTTGGAGGTCTGGCTCAGCGAAATTCGTAAAATACATGTAATTTCAAGACTTTTTCTCCACTACAGCATATACAAATTCTGAAAAAAAGCTGTGCGGACTTTCGTAAATAGATTTTGTTCTCAATTATAAAATATGAATGTATGAATGTATGTGTATGAATCTATTTACGAAAGTCCGCACAGCTTTTTTTCAGAATTTGTATATGCTGTAGTGGAGAAAAAGTCTTGAAATTACATGTATTTTACGAATTTCGCTGAGCCAGAATTTGACCCGCCCTAATATATATATATATATATATATATATATTTATAATTGAGAACAAAATCTATTTACGAAAGTCCGCACAGCTTTTTTTCAGAATTTGTATATGCTGTAGTGGAGAAAAAGTCTTGAAATTACATGTATTTTACGAATTTTGCTGAGCCAGACCTCCAAAAAATTCGTCCATACAAATTGACCCGCCCTTATATATATATGTTGAGATTGATGAAATAAGCTCTGCAGGCTAAAAATAATTTAAGTTTTGATATATTAAGCTGAAAGTCCAAATTAAAAGAGTTTTCACTATTAAAAATTGGTTAAACGAATGTTGTTTCATTAATATCACTAATTTTATTTTTAATTTATTTTCTCTTCTACACAGTTCTGAGAAGCAGAACAAAAGTTTTCTGAATTGCCACTTATAAAAACTAAACTCAAAAATTAATTAGAAATTAAAACAATAAAATGCATAATGTTATGCAAAGATTTAGTACAAAAGACTGAAGGACATTATGTGTGGTCTGCAAAACGAGATCTCAAAAATAATAAAACGTTATATAGTTTTTATTTATCTTATATGTGTGAATTTCAATTGATTTGTAGTTTTGCTTATGCATATTTTGCTAATTTACCAATGTAATGAGTTATATTTGTTTTAAATTTTTGGTAGCGTAAGAGTAATTTTGGTACGTTTTTGAGAAAAATTTAGTGGGATAAAATTTTCCTAAGTGACAACACTGGTTATAATGTAACTTCTCGCTGTGGGACCAAATTGAATTTTTTTGAAAATACAAAAAGGAGGGGTTTTAAACACAGTTAACTAATTTTTAGCATTGAAATTGTTAATAATATATCGCAGCCCATAAAAATATCGTGTAACCTGGTTGAATGCTAAGTTTAGTATTAATTGAGATCGGGAGTCCAAACTGCAATAAATACAGGGTTGCCCATATTCGAAGCGTATTTATTTTTAAATAAATCAAAAAAACCACAATTTTTTGTCTGTTCGTCATGAATATCATTTAATTGGGTTCAAGTAGATTTGCTTACATTATTTTTTGAATATGATATCTCGTAAATGGTCGCTATTGGCCTCTACGACATATTGTGCCCGTTTTGCAGCATTTTCAATGGTTTTCTTCAACATTTCGATGGGAATGGTGGTTATTTCTTGACGGATGTTGGTTTCCAGCTCTTCTAGGGTCTTTGGCTTGTTGACGTAAACCTTTGATTTCAAATAACCCCACAAAAAGAAGTCTGGAGGCTTTAAATCTGGTGATCTTGGCGGCCAATCGAAATCACCATTTTTTGACATCAAACAAAAAGAACGGCCCAATGAGCATTTTAGCAAAAACGCCGCACCAAACAGTGACTTTTGCATCGTGAAGAGGTACCTCTTGAATCTCTTGTGGATTTTCAGTGGCATAAATACGGCAATTTTGTTTGTTTACCGTTCCGTTCATTTTTTTCGTTTATTTTTTTGAAAGCACGTTGAGTTTTCACTATTGACTTGTTTTGTTGAATGTAAATTTCAACAATATTAGAGCGTTCGCGTGGCGTGTACTGTTCCATTGTAAAAATTTGCTTGGAATGATGCTTCAAACGCGGTATGTCATTAGTCGATTTGGCATCACTGCGGAGAGTTACAGTGTTGCCAGATGGGCGCTTCGAAGGCGTAAATTCTGCTGAAACTCTTAGATTACGCAGAATATAGTATATTTTACTAACCATGCTGTTAATGTGGTCACTGCAGGTAAGTGTAGAGTTAATATGAAAACCAAAATTTTAAATTTTGCTGATGAGACTTAGCTTTTGGTCTTTTAAAAAAGGGTCTGGTATGTCTTCAAAAAAAAACAATATCCTTACTGATGGGTAATTAAAATTATTTTCATTCATCAAGTTGAAGGGCATTATTAAGAGCCTAATGACTTATACTCTTTAGATCCTCATTAAACTTGCATACCAGGTCTTCCATGAGACCAGTTCTACGAGAGAAATATATCTGCATACAATCAGCCTAAGCATGCATTGATGAAAAGCTGAAAATATCATTTGCAAAAATAGAGATTAAAAGAGGACCTTATACCGATCCTTGAGCAACTCCACTTGAAAAATTATGAAAGACTCGAAAAATTTTCACCGACCTTAACTTTCTGTACTCGACAGGAGATGTAATTGAAGCAATTTTTTAAAAAGCCTGCAAAATATACGTGTTAAATAAATATCCAAAATAATTTTTTTACAAGCCCTGTACAGATTTATTTGTATGGTTAAAATAAAGCTTAAGATAAAGATTTTACTTTTTACTTTTGCAAAATATGCATTTTTGATGTATATCCAACACAAGATTTCTTACAAGCACTGTCTTCTTTTTTTTTTTCAACATATGCTCTTGACCTGCAGCAAATGGGGTATATCTCATTGCAATAAAATTAATATTTGATCTGTATATGTTGTCATTTGCTGTGTTTTTTATTTTTAAATGAGCATTTTGAAATTATTTTGAAGTCATCATTAATCTTGTCCTATACATATTTGTTGATTTGTGTTTATGATTGCTTATTTTTAAGATTTTGATATATTTCCTCAGTTCAGCTTACATTCGATAGTAACTAAGGTTAGATATGAAACAAGCGCAGTAAAATGCAGTGCTAAACAAGTCTTAGGCGGAACTTTTAACCTTACTCAACAAGATGTATGCAAAGTCAATGAAACGTTAAATTAAATCAACATAGCAACCAAGAAAAACTTTATAAAAGTTAATAAAATTAAGAAGAAAAATTATATCAATTATCGATGAGCATAGGCAGCACCCACTGTTAGCGAAGAAACCCAACAAAACCAGCAACAACCAGTCGGAAATTTTTATCATTAGTGGCTGTTATTAACACATGATGCGTCGCTGATGTTGCGCATCAAGAAACTTGATACCGCTTTAAGTTTACAGCCTAAAGAGGCATCAAAATAAAAGCAGAAATAAAGATGCATAGATATTTATACATGCTATCCAATGCATATTTATGAGGCGTCATCACCACCACCGAAAAAATCAGCAACAATAGCAGTAGCAACAACAACGTGAGATCATTTAATGTGTCAATAAGACGAAAAAAAAACGAGTCGTGATTTCTTAGCGGCATGGCACGGCTGCGCTTTGGGCTTGAATTTGTATCATTTTACTAATCAGTTAATGAGCTAAGATGTATTTAAGTACAAGCCGCAACAAAGGCCGCTGCTCCAAGCGTTGCCACATAACGCAATAATCTAAAAACACCAACAACATCAACAACTAATCTAAGAGTGTTTTGGTATCTTTGTTTTCATAGTTGTTTACAACTCATCACTTATGTTGGGGGCGGGACGGGGCAAGTGACGTCTTATTTTTTCGGCGTCAAAATTAAATTCATTAAATTAAGCGTGGTTTTAAATGTTTTTCCTTCAAATGAATTGGGTTGATTGCCAACTTAGGCAGATTGCATATAAAATGTCGGGAAGCCTGGCCTATTAAGACATTCATAGTTTAGTTGCGGTAGCATCAAGTGGTCGTGTTTTTTTTTTTTAATTTAACCTCCCAACAGTCCAAAGTGCAAGATGCGCGCTCTAGTTGTAAGTATATGCATAGATATAAAATAGTTTTCTTCGTCTAAAAACTTTATTGCTTGCAGCTTCTGGCAATTGTTACAATAGCCTGTGCCCAGCAATTGGGGTATAATTACAAACCGCAGCAGGAATCTGGTTCCGTTACATCAGCCAGCAACAACGACCTGGTTTCACAGAGTATTGTTGCTCCAGAAAACTCCCAACCAAGTCAACAACAAGATTCCTCCGTTCAACAGTTGGCCCCTAGTGAGGAATTTCAAAAGGAATTCTATTCCTATGCTGCACCCGAAGATCAATTTAACGACGAAATTGGCAACCAAAATATTCTCAATTCACTGAAGCAGAGTTTGCGTGTTCTTTTTATAAGGACTCCGGAAAATAAGGGGCTCGAAAATGCTGCCCTATCTTTGGCTAAGCAAGCAGGTGATCAGAAGACTGCCATCTATGTGCTTCAGAAGCAAGCCGACATCGGTAGCTTGGCTCAACGTTTGCAGATCATTAAACAGCAGATAGATAATAGACCGGAAGTACATTTCGTCAAATACCGAACCGCACAAGATGCGGCCCATGCACAGCAGGCCATTCAGGCGCAGTTTGACTCGCTGCCAGGGTCTTCGCGCAGTTCAAACGAGGGAGCAGCTCCAGTACTGAATTTCGCCTCTCAAGCTTCAACACAGCCTGTCTCTATATCAGCTGGTCCTGGCACCCAGTATTTGCCACAGCATCCTGTGCCAAATCAGGAATACCTTCCTGCAAGCCTGCGGCGTTACCGATTAAAGTAAACGTCAAAGCATTTCAAGCGATTGATCTTGAGCTATTGTGTTATTTGTGATGGCATTTCGGTTATACTTGTTAAATATTGTTAAGTATTTTTGTAAGTTTAGAGCATAATTTTATAGAAAGATATATATTAAATTGTGAGAATGTCTTAAGAGATGTTGTAGTATTCGCGTGGTAGTAAACGGATTCGATAGTCAGGATTACACGGAATTTCCGAGGCTATTAGAAATAAATTTTGAACAAACTGAATAAAATGTGATTCAATCTTTTGCACCGATTACTCTTCGAGTTAATTTGCCTTGTACACCATTCTGAGTTTCGCGGGAACCAAGGAGCAAGGGCACACAGTGATTTGTCTAAATCCAAATACAGAAATCCAAAAGTTTTTTTTAGCGAATAAGAAAATATTGGTATTGTTTTAAAGATACGCCATCCACGAAAATAAGTTACATTTGCTTCAAAAATTTATTGATTTCATATGAATTCTCCAAGAAATAATACCAAAACTATAATTTTGGAATGAAGAATAATTAATATATATTAACAAAATATGTAACAAAAGGGTGGCATAAGTATGACCACGTAAGTGTATCGTCCAATTTGAGCTGTCTTTTTATACCCCCACGCATATAAAAATGCTTAAGGGGTATACTAACAAGGTTGTTCGCACAGTGTAGCAAGGTTGGTCTGTGGGATGAGAAATGAAAATAGAAAGAATCATCGTAGGTACTTGAAATTTAGCACGTGTAATTATTTTATAAATAAAAAACGTTACACAAACTTTTATCCGTATCCGTCACACCATTCGGCCTGCTCCCAATAAAGAATAAAAGTGCAACATTTAGAGTTGTAAGAAGTATGAGAAAGGAAATTAGCTAAGTTTTTATTTACTAGATTCACATAATTGCCAATAAAAATGTCATCAAAATCTGTAACGCCCTTCGCCCACCCCCCGTAAAAAATGAAGAATAAAAGTGCAACATCTCAAGTTTCAAGAAGTATAAGAAAGGAAATTAAGTCATATTTTATTTACTGTATTCATAAATTTATAAATAAAAATTTTATCAAGATTTTCCGCGCCCTTCGCCCACCTCCAATACAAAATGAAGAATAAATTGCAACATCTCGAGTTGTAAGTATAGGAAAGAAAATGAACTAATTTTTTATTTACTAGATTTATAAATTTATCAATAAAAATTTTTCAATACAAAATGGAGAATAAAAGTGCAACGTCTTGTGTTGTAAAAAGTATAAGAATAGAAATTAACTAATTTTTTTATTTACTAGATTCTCATAATTATCATATAAAATTTCAGCAAGATCTTATACGCCCTTCGCCTACCTCATATACCTCATAAATGAAGAGTAAATGTACAACGTCTCGAGTTGTTAAAAGTATAAGAAAGGAAATCAAGTTGTTTCTTTTAACTTTTTTCACTTAATTATAATATAATTATTAGAGCACCCACAATATATATGATATATACAAATATGTTTTTTTTCTCTCCACCATTATAAAATGCATAATAGAATGAGGTTAAAAAATAAGATCTGCATCAAAAGATTGGTATCGTTAGTGGAAAATAGCCATCCAGTTTTCATTTGAAGCCTCAAAAACAGCCTTAAAATTGCTTGAAAATAGCTTAAACCACGTTTGCCCTGTAATATTTTTAAAAAAATGGTAAATTTTTTTTTTTTTTTTCTTTTCACAGAAAATGTAGAAGTGTAGTTTTTTTTTTGGTAGGTATGATATTTAATGGTATTTTTGAAGACGAAACTAAATTTTTTACTCATTTTATATGTTTTTTTTTTGTTAAAAAAATTCCCAAAAATCATAGAAAAATCTATGAGCTATCAACATTTCATCATAATAAAGGGCATTTAATAAGATTTAAGAAATTAATTACGTTTTATTTTTTTTTTTATTTTTTTACTTATGAACTTACGTCTTAAATGCAAACAAATGGATTTTAATTTTGTTTCATTCAATTTAAATCTTTCAAATTATAACAAAGTGCTTCTCTTACTCACCTAAATCATTAGTAATGATCCATTTATATGTTGTGAGAGCGTTTAGGCTTTATCTCCATTTAGTTTAACTCATAAGCCTCGTCGATAAAAAATTTTAAATGTTTTTGTTTTTTCACGGTGGATTTTATTAAATTGGGCTCGTTGGGCCCCAATTTGTCGCTAAAATGTCAAGGAAAAGGAAAGTGATGTTTTAGCTCGTATAAATTAAGTTCGATAACTTATACATTGGACAAGACTTGGAAACAAGAATTTTTAGTACAAAAACTTGCCGGTACAGAGCAAGTTTAATATTTCCCTTTCGTTTCCAAAGCTCACGTAAACTCACCACGATTTGTCCTACAAACTCACATTCTTGCTTTCAAGTCTTGCTCAATGCATAAGGGGTCATTGAGTTGTTAGAGGCATAAGGAGACAACACTTGTGGGACCTCCAAAGATGTCAAATCTTCCTAGCGAGCTCTCCAGATAAATCCAACTTAGTTTTTTATAAATATATTTTTTTAACATAAGCAGTAAAAGAAGCACTTTTTTAAAATTTGAATGATTTATATTGAATGAAAGAAAAATAAAATCCATTTGTTTGCATTTAAGACGTAATTAATTTCTTTAATTTAAAATGTACTTAATTTTTTAGACCTTATTAAATGTCCTTCCAAAATTTTACCATATTTTAAAAAAATTACAGGGCAAACGATGTTTGAGCCACTTTCAAGCAATTTTAAGGTTGTTTTTGAGGCTTCAAATGAAAACCGGAAGGCTATTTTCCACTAACGATACCAATCTTCAGATCTTATTTTTCAAACTCATTCTATTAGAAAATGCTGGTGAAGCGAAAAAAACACCTTTACTCTTTTGGGTGAACTAATAATTATTTAATTCAGATTGACCAGCCCTTCGCCCGCTTCCCACACAATATTCAAAGAAATTTATTAATTCAAAAATATTTTTATTTTAATACATAGGATTGTGTAAATTTTACACAAACCTTAAGAATGCGTGAAAAAACAGAGCAATTTATTGATTGTCATCATAGTAAGTTGTAGATTCACTCGACACAAAGTCAGAGAAATCGAAATAAGAAATGAAGTTAATTGTGTCAACATTCGCATCAAGAGCTTCATTAAAAATTAATTCACCGATTCTATTATCATTATTCTTTCTTTTTCAGGCATGATTTAAGCTCATTTTTTAAACTTTTTATGACTAGCTTCTAAGGAAAAAACAAAATAAAAAAAAAAAAATATGGAAACACAATGTAAAGTGTTCAATAAAGTGCACAATGTAAAAAATGTGGCATCAGAGGGTTAATGGTTCAAAATGATAACGTTTTTTAAGAAGTCACGTAAGGAGGGGCAAATTGTAACAAAACTTAATAATTATAGTGAATGTTGAAGTCAGAACCCCAACAAACCATTCAAGACAAACCACGATCAAATGAAATGCGTACAACACGAGACATCTTGGCCCTGACTTAAAACGACTTTTTTTTGGAACGACTAGCATAAAACATAATATTAAAAAATTAAAAATTATTAAAATATTATTTTTTATAGATATTATTTACTTAAAAAATTTGCAAGTCTATACACCGAAAAACTAAAGAAAAGGAGCTTTGCCGCAAAGACTTTTTATTTATTTATTTTCTTGTGCCTTAACAGTTTTATAGCAATTTTGTTGGTTAAATCGTGCCCAAAGACAAAGACGATACTCTTTTCTATGCGAGATAAGTTTTTTTTGCTATTCTAAAGAAGAATAACTACAATAAAAGAGTATACCAGAGATTACCTACTTTTTCCTTGATTTATCGACACAGAATTTTTGACTTTTGGTTTGAAGATGCAGCTTGTCCGATTTCGTTTAGTAATAATTTTTTTCATGTTTGAAGGGTTTAAAGTATTAAAATAAACTTTTTGATGTAACTTAAATGTAGCTTAAAAGTCCTTTTAACTCATTAATCCTAGTTGGCTATTTTTTACCCATGAAAACGCTCCAGCAGAATTGATCATATCTCAGGATTGGTAACAGCTAAGTGTTAATTTTTTATTTTTTTACATTATTTACATTTTTTATTTATTATTGGGGGTTGGAATTAGTTTTAAAGGTTTTCTAAGAGATGACGTAACTATCAATAGATCGCATCGGGCACACCTGTGACTATATTCATTTCAAAGTACATTGTCTAAGCTTCATTTTTTAGTATGTGTCATTCCACTGAAGTGTAAACAACATATATTTTTTCTCTGTGAACATGTCGACTTTCGTTCCAACAAAACGCAATTTGCGGGAAGATTTACTTTTGTGCTTCCATTTGAAGAAAAAAGCGGTTGAAGCACAACGCACGCTTACTGAGGCTTACGGGGAATGCTCCATCGATTTCTACTTGTGAGTACTGGTTCCGTCGGTTTAAAAGTGGTGATTTTGATACGGAAGACAAAGAGCGTCCGGGCCAGCCGAAAAAGTTTGAAGATGAGGAATTGGAGGCTTTGCTCAATGAAGACCCGTGTCAAACCCTTCAAGAATTGTCAGAATCATTGGGAGTCGACTTATCAACGGTCGGCAAACGCTTGAAGGCCATGGGAATGATTCAAAAGCAAGGAAATTGGGTGCCGTACCAGTTGAAGCCGAGAGACGTTGAACGGCGATTTTGCATGTGCGAACAACTGCTTCAACGGCATAAAAGGAAGAGTTTTTTTCATCGTATTGTCACTGGCGATGAAAAGTGGATCCATTACGATAATCCTAAGCGAAAAAAATCGTGGGGACCACCTGGCCATGCATCAACATCGAGTGCCAAGCCGAATATTCATGGCGCCAAGCTTATGCTGTGTATTTGGTGGGATCAGAAGGGTGTCGTGTACTATGAGCTGCTAAAACCTAACGAAACCATCACTGGGGAACGCTACCAACAACAATTGATGCAATTGAGCCGAGCATTAAAGGTTAAACGGCCGGAATATGCCAAAAGACACGACAAAGTGGTTTTTCAACATGACAATGCACGGCCACATGTTGCAAGAACCGTCAAGGAAACGTTGGAGGCGCTGAATTGGGATGTGCTACCCCACCCGCCTTATAGCCCAGACATAGCCCCTTCCGACTACCACCTATTCAGATCGATGACGCATGGCTTGGCTGAGCAGCGCTTCACTTCTTACGAGGATACCAAGAAATGGGTCGATTCGTGGATTGCCTCAAAAGACGAATCGTTCTTCCGGCGCGGAATCCATATGCTGCCAGAAAGATGGGAAAATGTTGTAGCTAACGATGGACAATACTTTGAATAATATACATTGTACCGTTGTTTCTAAATAAATGCTCAAAAACCGAAAAAAAACCCTTAAAATTAATTCCAACCCCCAATACTATAGTTTTGCTTAGGTCGCTTATAGTGCAAAAAGAGTACAGTTGAACGTCATCTGTATACATGTGTATCTCACAGTTACTTAGAACAGAAGGTAAATCATTGATATAATTGGAGAAAAGCAGAGGTCCCAGAACTGAGCCCTGAGGGACACCTCTGGTTAGACGAATGTATGACGATAACGTGTCACCACAGCTGACTGCCTGCAATCTTTCAGTCAAGTATGATTCAATGAGCTTCGCTGCGCAAGGCTCAAAACTATAAATTTTCAAAAGTTTTGTGACAAGTATCTCATGGTTTACAGCATCAAACGCTTTAGAATGATCTAGCAGAGTTAGGATGGTAACCTTGTTAACATCCAGTTCGGACCGAATCTCCTCAACGACGTCAATTAAGGCAGTCACACATCCACGTTTAGATCTGAATCCTGATTGCTTTTTCGAAATCAGACAGTTTTTTGTGAGATAAGCATTCATTTGTTTGAAAATTAATAGTTCCAAGACTTTCGCAAGATAAGACAAAATTGCTATAGGTCTGTATTCTTTATCGGTTTTTTGTATTGGCAAGATTTTCGCCTGCTTCCAGTTTTGAGGAAAAACACATCTGTTAAGACATTATTATAAATAAAGGTAACATAAGACAGCAGTTTGGGAATAAATGCTTTCATGAAAACCGAGTGAATATTATCAGCTCCTGCAGCATTTGATTTTATTGACAAAAAGCTTAGAAGAACATCAGCCTCACTAACATGATTAAATTTAAAAGAAACGTTGCTTCTAGTTACACTGGTGGAATTTTTATAAAAGTTTTCAGTGACTGGTGGCACTGAAATATTCGCAAATTTTTCATTGAGATCATGTACACTATCTACAGAGACGGAGCTTTGAGTAGTTCTTTTACCGATTCCTATACCCCGGATTTCCTTCCAAGTTTTTTTCCCATCCTTCAATGATGAGAAACGGCTTTCATAAAACTGAATCTTAGCTTTTTTTATCGCATCGATAGATTTCTTTTTTAACAAATAGTACATATTATACAGTTCGGGTGTCTTGTAGGGTTTCCATCGATTATATGATCTGTTACGATCAGCAATAATTTTTTTAATGTTACTATTAAACCAAGGTCTTGCAGGATTAATTATTGTTTTAGTTAATGGGAAAAAACTTATCAAAAAGATAACTAGTGTTATTTTGTAAGAATTCAACTTGGCTGTCGACAGAATCTTTTTGTATATACAGCACCAATTGATAGAATCAACTTCTGCATTTTAACTAGCATAGTCAATGTGCTTAAAATCCCAATAACTGAAGCTTTGGGGACAAATATCTGGCTTAAAATTAAATGTTCAAAAAAATTAAGTCGTGTTTTGAGAAAACTGGAACCGAAATCTGATTATAAAATAGCGTTTTTTTTATATCATTGACAAAGAATAAGTCAAGAAGAGTATTGCACGTATTTGAAAAGTGCGTTAGTGTATCATCATTGACTGGCAATAGTCCAAGTCTTTTCAGGCTTAAAGTTAAACTAGTTTCATTAAGATATTACTATTAAAATCACCTGCAATCACGATGTTAGAGTAAGGTATTGAAATTTGCTCAATTATATCTGTTACATCAGTAAAATCAACATTTTTATTTGGCCTATAGGCACAGCCAATCAGAGCTTTTTCAGACCCATGCATAATTTAGATAAATAAATATTCTATAATGCAGTCCGTAGATGACTTACATACTAGCTTGCATTTGATACCATCCTTCACAAATATTGCAACACCACCCCCATGGCTTACTCTGTTCGCTCGAAAAATACTAAAACCTTGAAGTTTAAACAATTCATCATTCATACTGACATTAAACCAAGTTTCAGTGACACAAACAATGTCAACCATGCTATTTTCAAAAATTTACCTGAATTCATCAATTTTTTAACCAGAATTTGGGCATTAATATGGCAAATATTTAAGCCATTATTTTTTGAGAAAATTTTAACCATATTGCGCACATTGTCCCTAGAATCTCTTCCTCTGTTATTGTTTAATTCCATTTGATACAGTAAGATAAAAATTTTTAATAGTATTAGCAATGCATTGCACCAAACTGGTGGACAATATAATGGAATGTATATTGATATGAGAAAAAAGTAAGATTTGAAATTATTCACAAGCATAAAAATAATTGCTCATAAGAAAAATTGTCTTAACATTAACAAAAAAAGAGATCATAACATTAATTTAATTTTTAACGACACCTGAACCACCCTGTGTTTCAACCTGGCTTATGTTTACAATTTCAGTGAGCTTTGTTTTAATTTGTTCTTTATCCTCAAATAAGAAGTTAACTTCTAGCAGTGTTGACACTTACAAATAAACATAAATAATAATAATGGCATTACTTGTCTCTTTGTTCCTCCCCAGGAGTATTTGGTTGAGTGATGATAGTATTCCGAAACCCATTGCTGCGATGTGAGGAGATTTCATTAGAAGATGGAAAGTGATTATGTTGTGATGAATGCTTGCTGCTGTTATGGGAGGTAGAGCAATTAGCAACAGATTCTACATAGATCGGAGAGTCATCACGAGTTCTCTTAGCGTATACTAACCCTCTTCTGGTGAAGACAGCCCAAAGCTGTTTTTGTTTCTTCAAGCGGTGGGTAGCTTTGAAGATATCGTGGTTTTTCTTTAGAAAGGCATTCATCGATGTAAATTGGCATGTCGGACTGAAACCCTACGTGGTCATGATTCAATTATATAAAAGGTTAAGTAACCATGAAATTGATCTCCTACAACAACAAAACTTGGATTGCAAAATGTCAAAGTAAAACAAAAAAATACAAGTAAACAATCAAATTAAAATTTCTGACTAGAAGTCAAACTATTGGATTTTAATATTAAATTTGTGTTTCAAATAATTTTTAAATAATTTTCTTGGAGTTTGAGTTTTTGTTACTACCTCAAAATGCCAAAAAAGTACGCGATTCGCCAAAACTATTGGAACAAGGAAAACGTTTCCTTTTTTAAAGTGCCCAGTGACATTTTTAAACGAAAACGCTGGATGGATGGAATTTGGATCGGCGAACAGAAAAAAGCTGTTTCTGACATTCGCCGAGAGATATGTGTTCTCAGCTTACTCAACCTTATATATAATTGAATCATGTACGTGGTGCAGACGAAGCAAATCCTTTGCGTTATTTTTAAAGTTAGCAATCGATCTTAGAAGACTATTACGATCTCCCGGTGTAGTAAGTTTAATTGCAATTATCGGGTCCGTTCGGGAACGATAAGCTGCATTGCTTTTTAGGCGATAAATAGATTTAAGAGCAAGAGTGCAAAAGCTGAGAGTTTGGCAAAGAGTGTAAAAAATATCCTCTAAATTTTCACCATCGACGATAAGAATTTCGTGCAACCGAAGCTCACCTGCCACCGCAGCGTTGTCGTGCTTAGCCAGTTGCTGCTTTAGATTCGCAAGCTCGGCCTCAAGCTGTCGAGTCTCCATTGCAACCCCTTCCAAGCGTTCCACTTTGTAGGTAACAGCAGCGAGACTTTCTTGTAAATTGTTTACTTTTAGTTGAGCGTAGTTTCAAAGGCAGCGAATTTTTGCGCCATCAGCTCACTCTGCTCAGCAAAACGAGTATCCAATATTGCCAATTAGCTAATTGTTCAATTTAGGCAGTTTGGAGATTGGAGAGCTCTTTACGACGTTGTTGTGCTTACGTTCGAGGAGTCCATTTGGGTGTTCACACGTGTGTCAAATGATTGAATCTATCAAAATTTGTTGTTGCTTTCCTATGTTAAAGAAATGAACTCTTTGCGAGAGCGAAAATGAACTTCAAACTCTTCATCGAATCAGTCAAAATTTTGATTGAGCTCCAGACCTGCATCAATCAGTCAAAAGGTTGCATTTTTTTACTTGTCTGTTGTTTGGCAACAAATTATTTCTAAAAAAGTACTTATTTGAAAACAAAAGCAGTTTTTTGAAGAGAAAAAAGGAAGAGTAGACAGAAAAGTAAGCAAAAATGGAGGCAGAAGAGTAACAAATGCCTGCATCGGTACTTCAATCAAAAAATCATGTGTGAGCAGAAATAAATCAAAAATTTTAGAGTGAGTAAAAGAGAGTAAAAAATCGCGATATACTTCAATCATTTGACAGACGTGTGAACACCTCTCATGCATTATGGATTTAACTGTTTGGTTTAATTGTTTAGCTATTAGTTGTTGCTTTTGACGTTTTGCTTGTAATTTGTCCCGCCAAGAAAAATTATGGTAACAAATATTAGCAAGTTTGTGTGCTTCAAACAATTGAAATTAAATTATTTAATGTTTAAAACACAGATTAGGCTTAAGCGAAACAGTTAATCAATTGATTTAATTGTTAGAAAATAAGCTTTTCTTAATTTATAACAGGAGCGATTATAAAAATTAAGCTGCGCGCACAGAGTTGCCAGATTCTTCCCCTGTTGCTTTAAAAAAACATAGAGCTATCAATTGTTTTTGAAGTATTCCAAGAAATTTTTATATTAACTACTAAATTTTCAAAGTCATAAGTGATTAAGTCTTAAAATTAGAAAATTTGTGTTATTATCATTTGTAAAAAATTTTATATATAAAAAAGTGTAAAAGCTCTCTTCGCCAATGAACAAATTATACATGCTATTGACAGACAATTCCTGATATAAAACTATGCTATCGTTGCAGAAGAAATTTGTGCCCCTTTATAACACATTAATGACGGTTGGGTATAAAAATATCTCGACTACGGTGAAAGATACAAAGTTAAAATTTGATGTGGTAAATCCTGTGCTCAATATAAGAAAGCACATGCAATTTAAAAAAAATCATACAAAGCTTTTGGGAGCCGCGGTAAATGGCTTAACAAAAACTACGACGTTCTGCGGAAAATGCCAGAAAGTATTTTTACTGTACTTTAGGTCTAATTTTAGACGTGTATGGCATACACGTACGTATGATTTACTTAGTGCTTAAAAAGTGCTGTCGCAAGGTCTAAAAAGTGTAAAATTTTTTGATCGATTGTTTCGTAAATAAAATACAAAATCTGGCACGCCTGGGCAGTGTCGGATTGAACTCAAATTTTAGTAAATTATTTCTAGCACTAAACCTTATTTTAAGTCTTTTCATGTTATAGGCACACATGTGCATAGTTTTTAGAAAACATCTCTCCCAAATTATCCTAAAAGCTTAAAGGTACTTCAAACTGTGCACGTGTTACTTAAGAAAACACTGATTGCAACATTTATAGTTTCTTGTATTTTTGCACCTTAACATATCCGAATAAATTTGCTCTTTTCAAACAACATGGTTTTCCATATCAAAGCTACTTTCATGACTACGAGTGTTATTATTAGTAAAACATTACCGACCAAGTTTTGACTACTTCTTGTTTTTAAGGCGTTGCCTTCTAATCTGTCCAGCTTTATATTGGCCAAAAGACACCTTCATGTATCCGTTTAATAAATATTTTCTGGTTTGTCTACCATGGAGACTCTCAGCCAACACAAAGTTTTAACCTTTTAGAAGACGCTAATAATATACACGTGTTAAGGGCACAAAGTAGACCAATTCATTTAACAAACAGCAAAAACTTTTCATAACAAATTGGAATCTATTTCGTTTGCCGAACCTTGTAGTGTGGTCTTATTATCAACCACATAATGATGAAAATAAAATAAGTGAATGGAGCTGAAATGAAAACCACAGCCATAAAAGCAGGCAGGACAAAGAACTTTGACGGTTTTCTTGTGCGAAACTACTCAAAACTTGAAACCATTTTGCAGTAGCAAAGTAGCAGGTGAAGTCAAATCTTGTCTAACGATTTGTTCTGGAGCAAATTCAAACTTTTCAGCAAACAACTTTAAACATTCAAGACACACACAACAACTATGTGTTCGGTCGTACGTTTGCCTATTTATTTAATCCTTAAAATAATAGCTGGGATATATTCGGTTAAGGTCATAAAACCTAGTAACACGACAAGCACATGGCCTAGAAAAGGTGAATAGAGGACAAACGAGAAATGTGAATATGCCGCAGAGGTGCTGTAAACTTGAGTGGAATGAAAGTTTTATCTTAAGATACTATGTATGCTGATAAGACCGAAAAAATATTCTCATGAAAAGAGATTTCAGAATAAATAATTAAAGGGATGTGCAGTTGAAATATTGTTTTGAGTTAAAAAAACACTGATCACCAAAAGTTGACTGAGCCACTTTTATATATTCGAAGTTGAATTACAGTGATAATTAAATTAAGAATCTTAAATTTCTAACTCTTTCAGAGAATTTCATTTAAAGTTACAACTTAATATATGTTTTCTCTCTTCAAAACTTACAAATTCTATCAACTGAATACTGACTGCTTTTCTAAAGGAAGCTCACGTTTAAAGAAAAAATTCAATAAAAACTCCTTTCTGCCCTTTTAAAGGACATTAAAGAGCTTTTAGCAGTTCCAGCCACTTACCTGCTTGTCTACTACATAAAAGTGTCATAATATGTTTGCAAGGCGCATTCAATTTTCCCTCAGAACAACAATTTTCACAGACAACAACAGAGTGGAAAAAAAAACAAACGCAAAAAAAAGGTACTAAATACGTAAGATGTCACGTCCTATCTATAAACATAACCGTCAGCTCTTAGGTACCCTTTGTGGACACCACTGTCCCAAAAACCAGCAACATTGTTTCACTTTGTCATGGCAAACACATAAACGTCAAAACCGAAACTAGAAAGACGTAAACAAAACACGAAGCACAGTGGCTCGATGTGAATTTTTTCGTTGCAAAAATTAAGACTTTTTCCATTAAAATATTATATATAATTTTAAAGGTGTCAAAAAAGGTAATATTTGTTACATAGTCGAACGGATTTTTCAAAAATATTTGCTTACATAATATTATAATTGGAGTGTTTTAAATTATTATGTAACTAAAGACATATTTTGCGAAGAACATTTATTTATAAACCTATATACACATAACACAAATAAATAATAATTGAGTTTTTTTTTTTAAATTTGTCAATATTAAAATTATTAAATAGTTTAACGACAAAAATACTAGTAGACTTCAAGACTAATGGATTCTGGCAACAGAGACTAAAAAATATACATGTTTCAACTTTTTGAAAGTACTTACTTTAAGTACAAGTGCAAGTGTTATGACAAAGTTAGTTCACGGTGTTTATCTCTGGAGAAAAAAGGTAAACAAATTTCAATGCTCTCTTAAACAATGCAATGAAAATTTCTTTCGAATATTTCTTCTGTTTGGAATTTAAAATTTTTCTTTATACAAGTAAGCCTTTTATTTTTTTTAGAATAAACCAACGCTCAGGGGATGCCCCTATAAATGTGTAAGCACTGTGTTGATTCGGAAGATGGGTGATAGTTAGTTGGAAGGTGGATAGATGGAATAGTGTTAGTTAAGATTTGTTTTAAATTTGGACAGATCAAAACTGCAGGAAAAAATGCTCGCAAGGAGACTATAAAAAAACTTTACCGTGCGACTAAAAAATGAATTATCTCGGTAATACGGAAATCTGTTAGGAATTGAGGCAATGGTAAAGGGGTGGGCTTGGACAGCTGCCTATGTATACCTGGGAAGCACACTTTCATCCTCTATTAAATATATCGCACGACGTTAAATTCGATCCAGAAACTTCACATAATATATTGAAGCTCCTGTCCAAATGTGCGAATTGTACTCCATTTTCGGACCGATATATGAGCAGTACATCCAACGTCGTAGATAGGTGTTTCATAAGGGGGGAGGTTAAGGATAGGTTAAAGTGGCTGTCACTTTTCAGAGACACACTTAAGCCAATGAGGCCTATTGTGATACCATGGGGTTAATTTTCCTACTCAATTTCTATTTTAACTAATGTGAGCTATTTACAAAATTTATTATTTTCACTAAAGTTCAAAAAACTTAATTATTTCTAATCATATCTTCACTGGTCAGAAGTGCTGGCCAGAGTTGCTTAAAATAAACCAAATTAAAACTTTAATATTAATTATAAAATAAACATCTTTTAAAAAGATATTGTAAGATATTAAAAAAAAAAATTATGAAGTTGTTTAAATTTTTTAAGGTTTTTGTATGGAAATAAAATAAAAAATATCAGAAAATTATGACGCAGATTGGAAGAGATTTTTCCGGCCTATAATTTCTGATAGTCTCTTTTTTTTAATATTACGCCAGCCAATATTTTTACACAAAAATCAATTTTTGGAGGGTATTTCAAACCATTCAGCTCACGGATGGCTATCTGTAGAGTCGAAATATTTGGGGGATCAACATAGCATAAGCTCAGGTTTTTTGAAGGAAAGGCTCATTCAACTTTTTTCGTTTCTATGGAGCATCAGGCGCCTTTATATATTTAGTTATAGATACTTACATAGTTAGTGCATTATTTTTTTGGAATGCGAAGTCAATTTATCGATGACAGTTTCCTCGTTCATAGAAATATCCTTATGAATATTTAATAGCGCTAGGCCAGAACATGATTCTATTAGATCTTTATCAATTTTTTACAACAGTATAGTCAAAGCTGAAGTAAATTAATATATTTTATGTATTAAATAAATTGCAACGAAAATTCTGGACTCGTAACTTCATATATTAATTGGTGTGCTTGAGATGAAGTGTCACCGCTAGAATTTGAGGAGAACACTTTTTAAAACCATTTTGCGATACTCACACCTTAAAAAAAACCTTAAACCGACAAATGTACAAATTAAATTCACTTTTACGTTCATTTAGTAACACTGTAGGGGCGTCAAAAAGACATACGAAGATGCCGAGAACGTAAACCTTTTTTTTGGTCGAAGAATTTAGTGGCATACTCAGTTTTTCCCAATCAGATCAAAATCTCGAGATATTTGCGATTGAAGTTTAGTCCTATGTTTAGTTACATTTTCCTTATTTTTGAAGAATAAAAATTTTGACCACCTCCGATTTTGCTTAAACTTTCAGAATTTAATCAAATTATAAAAATACTAATTTGAGTAAAATAATTTCAAGATTTTTTTAAAGATTTTACGTTTAACATTCAAATTTGGTCAAAATGTTGAGAAATGCATAATTGCTTAAACTTTAAAAATTATAGATTACACAAGGCTTTCACGTTGGAGGTATTTCCCAAAAAACAATAAAAATTGATTGTTAAAATACTATAAAAAATTTTTTAAGTGATGTCAAATAACAAAAATCTGATTATCTCGATAATTTGATCTGATTTTGAAAAACTGAATATGCCACTAAATTCTACTTTCGAAAATTAAGTTTACGTATCTCAGCTTTTTTTTGTGTCTCTTTAAAAGTTGAAATTTTACTTACAGTGTAATTTAGCGAACAATGAAGCATTGCTTGTCATCATTTGAATTTCACAGACTGGCTTGGAATAATTTTGCTCAATTTATTTGTATACGTTGTGCGAAAAAACATTTATGATATGGTTGTGTACTACATATTCCACTGTGCCATGGCACAAAAGAAAGAAAACAAAAGAACTGTATGTGAAAGTAGCTAACTTCTCCGAAACTGTTGAAAATGATTCTGAAACAACGCAACGTAACAAAAACCTCAGCCTTGATAAAGGTGCAAAAATAAAGGTACGTATTTTTTGACCTGTTTGAGGTTGTGTGTTTTCAAAAAAGCTTACATCTAAGTGAACCTAGGGATGTGTGCAATTCGAAGTCAAAGTAAGTCGAAAATCGACTTTTGCGTGATAATTTTCGACTTTTGGCGGTCGACTTTCTAATATTTTGAAAAAAAGATCATAATCGGCTTTTACTTTCGAATTCTTTATTTTATGCGGATTCAAAACTTGACGATATTCTGAGAACTGCTCTTCTCTAAACTAATGAACGAAATTGTTGTTTAAAAACAAATAAAGCTGCATTGGTAACTCTCGATTCGATAAATATGAAACTTAAATTATTATTTTTTTTTTTCAATTTGCAAACAGTTGTAGCATGTAACGTTTTGAAAAGTAAAAAAAATTGGTTATTCATTTGAGAGCAAAGCGGATGCTTGCCTGAACTACCGGCTTTGACTCGTCGGCTAATAGGGTGGTGTTCAAACCGCATCTTACAAGAATTTTATTTTGCATGCTTACTGATACACAGAAAATAATATTGTTCGTATATTTTACGAATGCTGTACAGTTGAAAACGTTCATTTCAATATTTCAACCCTGCACATTTAACGTACCGAACGTTAGCTGTAAAAACTGCATTCGTTAACAACATTCGTCATACGTAATTTTGTTCATACGTACAACGAAGCAATACGTACAGCGAACGTATTTCTTTTTTTAGACATTGAAATAGACATATTGTACATAGTAGCGTATGTATAAGTACATATAACGAATAATTGTAACGTATCCATACGTTCGCACAATGCATAACATTGACGCACACGTGCGGATTAATAACGTTGTACGAATGAGAATTTATACGTACAATTTGTTACAAATTAACGTATGAATACGTACGAATATAACGAAAATAACGTATGAGTAAATAAGATATGTAGCTATTACGCAGAAGCATTGCGTTTATGAAAAGTTACAAACAATTTGCACGTACAAGTACGTACTGGCAACGAATAACAATTAAGCGTCGCATTACACTGAACGTACCCTTACGAACATACAAATACCAAACGCGTCAAATCTGGTGCCAAGTTGATATTACTTTTTGTTTGTGCAGCGACGGTTAAGCACGTATTATTTCAAATGTTCTATTTAAAGTGTGATCTACAGCCGCTAATTAATTTTTTATTTAAATTATATTATTTTAAATTTATAATATATAACAAGTTTATTTTAAAATTTATTATTTTTTCAGTTATGCAGACCGATTTCTCTGTTATTATAAAACTAAACTAATTGTTAAATTTATCCTTTTTAGCCCAAAGAATAACCATCACTTAAGCTAATGGAGCCTCACCATTTTGAAGCCCTTTTTAGATGCCAAGCAGTAGGAGATCTTGTTATTTTTGAACACCATCTAAAAGTGTGGCGGCGAAAATTCTCCTTATCGAAAGATGGGGTATCTTCTGTAATGCTAATCGTTCGAAAGATTTCAGCATCGACTTTAAACATTCATTCACCATCATCAACCAATCAACCAATCATCATCATTATTCATGATAGGGCTGTATAATTTATATCAGATTGTGTAGCATTTTGTTACTGCTATTTAACACCAATCTAATTAGTCAGAATTTTTTTCAAGCCACCTGAATGTGCAACTATACGTTTTTTCGCTTAATAAAAGTCATTCAAATTAGGTGTATTCACGATTCAGTGCACTTGTCAGATTAAATTAAATTAAATTAAATACTTAATAAATACCATGGAAACATGTATTTTTAGCTCACATTTGTTTCATTGTAATTTTCAGGATTTCAAATTTGATGTGCAGTGGGTCTCTGGATATGGAATGCAAATCTGCTGGGACTCCTTGTTACCTCCGGACTCATTTGCATCGAGCACACAGGCCGATACGTATGTAAAATTAACGTAAGATATACGTTTAACTTTCGTAAATACGTGTTCTGAACGTGCAGTGTACTTAAATAAAACGTACGCTGTAAAAGTTTCATAAATACGTATTTTAAACGTATGTTGTATAAATACGTATTTTAAGCGTATGTTGTTCGTAAATACGCATCGTTACTTACGCTGTAAGTAAAATTTTCGTAAATACGTATTTTGAACTCGTGGTATACGTAGAAGTTTCATTAATACATATTCTAAACGCATGCTGTACGTAAAAGTTGCATAAATGCGTATTTTGAGCGTATGTTGTACGTAAAATTTTGGTAAGTACGTATTTTTAACTTATGCCTTACGTAAAATGTTCGTAAATACGTATTTTGAACACGTGACGCACGTAAAAGTTTCGTTAGTACGTATTCTGAACGTATGCTCTACGTTAAAATTTCATAAATACGTATTTTTAACGTATGCTGTACGTAAAATGTTCGTAAATACGTTTGAAGAACGAACAAAGTACGCAAAGCTAGCGTATGGTGTACATCGTAAAAAGGAGTAGCGCACTTAATAAATTCGTAAATACGTATGCTAAACAAACAGCGTACGCAAAAAAGTCACTAAATCCGATTTTGTAAATACGTATTCTGAACGAACTGTGTACGTACGAGCAATATATGGATTACGATACCGAAAAATATTCTAAACAAACAAGTACATACAAACAACGAATAGCGTTCGTAGCTGCGTTTGTAAAATTTGTAGTTATACGTACATCGTGCATAAAATTAACGTATGTGTATACGTTAAACCAACGTTTTCTTATATGGGATCAATTTGAATGAACGCGTTAGTTGCCTAAACAAACTTATTCGCTGTCACTACGTCCTTTTTTGGTTAAGTCTAGGGTTTAAGCAAACCAGAAATGAAAAGAAAGAGACAAGACATTACCATTACAAATATTTTAAGGCAATTTTAGCTATATGTAATGGTGATCATGGGTGATATTGATCCCACCTTAGCCCTCCCAACCATGACCAGCAAAAAAATAAATAATATAAAATGCTGATCCAGAATTTTATAGCAATTACATCGCAACTGACCAAAAGCCAGAAATCTTAACAAAACATTATATTTAGCTTTTCATGTTAAATATTAATTTATTAAAAAATAAAAACCCAAAAGTATAAGAAAAAATACGATCATTTATATGGTAATGGTACATCAAAAATATTTTCTAAAATTGTAATAATAATATTTGCATAATATGGCCTTGTAAAATTTTATTAAAAATATATTTTTCAATTCAAATTTTAATAATTAATTTTAATTTCATTGAAATTACATTTTAAATTTAATGTAACTTATTATAATTACATTTTTGTTTTAGTTTTTATAAATATATCTACACATATATAATTATATTGTTAACTCTTTTAAGTTAAAAGTTACTAACTTTTTCTTTAAATTATCTGATATGACAGAAGAGTAAAACCGAAAAAAAACCACGAAAAGTTAATGTACTTTGTGTCAGTTAGACCAATTCAAAGATTTGTTTTAATTAGAATTTTCTTACAAATGCTTCTAAAGCATTGCCAAATCAAAGAATTTTAAGTTGAAAATATAAGTACTTATTTGATGAGTGCGAGATTAAAACGGGAAGCAATTTTTACACTCAAGAGAACAAACAAATTATTAAAGAAAAAAAACGACTTGCGTATATGGGCAATTCCCAAAATCTTTTAACATTTGGGTGTAGAGAAAAATGGGAAAAAAATTTGATGGCACATTAAGGGGCTTTTGCATACTCAACAAGCATCCCATCAAAGTAATAAATCTGAAGGCGAACACAACATTTAGTGCGGCGCGCGGTAAGGGGGCGCGGTTTAGTGGTTTTTTGTAGTGTTTACCCTATAGCATGAGAACTAGTGCACCGATTTTGATGTAATGGGTATCAAATGATTCGTATGAGTTCAAGGGAATAGAAATTCATTATATTTTTACAAATTTTTCACTGAAATGCCAGAAATTTCGTTAGTTAATCTTACAAAAACCTTACAAGTCAGTATTTTGTACATATTCATATCAAAATTTTAACAATTTTTACATAAACCCCGAATATCAGTTATGAACTGCGTACTCAATGAGAAAAAGTAAATGGATTTGCAAAAAAATGTGTACACCAACTATTTAATATATGCGCTTTTTTATATAATTTTTTTTGTATACTGTATTATATTTTCATAGAATTAATACAAAAAGTAAATAAAGTGCTTAAACATTTTTGCCAATGGTTAGAAAACATTAGAATTTAAAGCATAGTGACTGCAGGGTGGATTTTTCTTACAAATTATGCAAGACAAATAGTTTAAAAATAGTTTTTTTGATTGATTTGATTAAATATGGAAAATTTATTGATTTAATGGACAAATCATCGTTTCGTCAAATCATCTTCGCACTACCCTACTTACAGTTAATATACCTAAAAGCTTGTTTTTAGATACAAACGACTTATGCAGGTTAATATTTTTGACAAGAGCTCAATACTTTCACATAAAGTCCAAAAGACAAATTTTGTCACGAGAATTCTGTGTCGATGCGCAATAACAGCTTAAGTCTTATTTCAAAGTTTCCAGAAATCTTGCTTAAAGGTTTTCAATCGCCATATAAGTTATATGAAAGGTTCTATTGTTTTTGCGTCATATCTTTAGCCAAGATCATGCTAGAAGTTCTAGATTTTGTGTGTTCATAGTAATATATACGTTGAACACAACTATGTCAATAACTCAGTTCTGTCTTAAATTGACTTAGGCGATTATTGCTTATCGACACAGAATTGCGCTTGTGCTCTACTTTGTACAGGTGTCAGTATCAAAAGTAGGCTTAAAATAAAACCAATATCAATTATTTTTGGCAGGATTGGTGGCATACATAACATAAAGCACCATGCCAATTCTTATCATTGTAACATTAAAAGGTTGACATTAGTTTCACATTGACCATTTATGGAATATGAGGAGTACACGAAGTAGTGAACCAATTTAGCCCATTTTGATTTTGGTATCATGTCTTGTTGTCATAATGCTTATTACTAAGTTTCATAGTTCTAGGGTAACTACTTCAAATTTTATATTACTGAATTTATCGCTTTATAAAAAAAAACGAATTTTGATCATCTTGGCACATCCAAAATATTCAACATTTTTAAGAGCGCCTTGTGGCAAACATTCAAAAATGTCAAAAGCATACATGTGCAAAGAGGAGCGTTCTCATCCTTTCAGGATCTTCGATGTGCCAGTAAAAAAAGTTACATTTTTTGATGGTGTTCGTTTGAAATGACCATTTTAGAGGAGTTGTTGTGTGAATAATATTAATGGCACACTAATGCCAACCACCTCAAAACTTTTTAAATCGCATAAAATTAATTAAAATGAGTACCTTTCTTATGGCGCGCGTTTTCTATATCTCAAAAACTATGAAAAATTAACAAATGCCACAAAAGTGGTATCACGCCTTGAATGTGTTATAACTTTCGTTAACTTCATGGCACATCAATAATAAAAGTATATATTTTGTATTCAAGTATTTTTGTACAAACCTCATATAGATTTTACCGAGAGTTGGTGGCGCACGATTTTTATATAGGTTTGAAGGTAAAAATCTGTGTGTAAATCAACTCAGTTTTTAGTGTTTTTTTTACTTTCGATCCCAGTAGCAAATTAAGGTAGCAACTTATGAAACTCAAATTAGTGGATAAATTTTGTTTCATGTATTCCAAGTACACGCTCATTTAAAACTTGAGCTTTACTTAAGAAACATGAAAGTTATTAACACGGTTATATCAAAATCATAGATTTTACAAGATTTTGGGAACTGCCGATATACATTATATGTATACATTATCCGGCGATGTTACTCCCACGATGAAAGTACTTCTATTGTGTTGGCCGTAAAAATGGCCGTAATCTTTAAATAATGATTATAATATTCTTACACGCGATAAATTACTATTAGAGCATTTATATGATAAAAAGAGACAAATGATGATGGTTGGAGCATATTACACTTATAATTTTTGTGCATTCTTTCTTTTAGTTTTGACGAAATTTAAGGTTAAGTTTATTTTTCCGCATATTTTTGTTTTTCTCTTTACATCAAAATTTGTGTACACTTTTATTATGTTAATGCTTAACATGCTCTTTATTATATTACTGCTTTTATCTATTTATTATTAGCAGTCATAGCCGATACCAGTGATGTTCCTCGACGCGTCGTCTTTAATTGTCGACATTTTGGTGTCGACAATGCAGAATGTGTCGACAATGTAGACAATGTCGAGAATTGTGTAAGTAATGTCAACAAAATGCAACACTGCGAAAATGCAAGTTCCATTTAGATTATGCTGATTCTTAAAACCTTTTGAAAAGTCGTTTAATTAACACAAAGTAACAAATTTTACAATTAAACAAATAAAGCCATGCCCAGAAGGCGTAAAAATAAGGAATACTTCGAACTTGGACTCAATTTAAGTAAATATTACAATAAACATGCAGCCTTTTACATTAATTATCTACACGTCGTTTAAAGCAATTGTCTACACGACATTCTCGACACCGTCGACAATAGTATTGTCGACATCATGTTCTCTACGCCGCACATCACTGGCCGATACACATTGACTGCAACAGGCGTCCACCGACAAAACAAAAACTTACCGTCAGAGAGAAATGTAATAGTATTCACGACGACTTGATTATAATGAACGCAACAACGACAATCTGTATTTCACATAAAACATAAACAAACTCTGCTATGGTCGCCTTTGTCTTCTATTAAATTAGAAAAAAGCAGCGAACACATAGCTCGCTACAGGCGACGAGCGCAAAATGTCACTTTTAATTTACATGTAATTATTATGGGAAGAATACTTGGAGACTTTTACGACGACATTGTCGCGCGGCATTGAATACCGTTGTCGCTAGCTTCAATTTAATTCTAATTTGACACGCGACAAAAGGAAATTTCTTTCATTGTATACATTTGTCATTGTTTCGTGCCACAAATGTTACAAATAAAGTTTATAGAATTACGTACATATATGAAATGAGCACAAATCCACACAAATAATTGATTGTAAATATCAAATGTTAAAAACATTTGCTGCTGAAGTTTGTTGCTGTAGCGTTTATTAAAATCAAGTCGCTCAACATATCTCTACAACGACAGAATGTAGACATGTCGCTCAAGCGACTTGTTGTGCTGAATGTGTTCAGGACTTATAGATTGAAGTCTGCGCCAGCAAAAATTGTGGTCGTGTTCTCTCTTTGTCGTGTTGTCTTTTAAAAATATATCTGCTTAAGAAAACATGCGTTCTTTATTTTGACAATTGGCGTTCGTCGCTTGTCGCAGTCAATGTGTATCGGCTATCACTTAAAGCGAAATATGCTGTTAATTCTTTTCATTATTAAACATTTTTAAATAACCGTTTTTCCCTTAAATTTCCTTGCATACAATTTTGTATAATTTGTAATTCTATTTTCGCATTTTGTCACTTATGTTGGTAGTTTTGATTTATCTCAGCATATTTTAAAAAGTTTTTCTATCTGAGTTTTTTTTTTGTAAGTTATGAAAATTCGATGTTTTTACAATTCAATGCGATGGGAAGCGGACTAGGTTCCAATCTTTAAATTAATCTTTAAATTAATAAATATAAATTATCGAGAGAAGAAATTTTACCCTTTCGGAATTTGGCACCAATTGAAATATTTAAATTTTACCTTTCGGAAAATGAGGTTATGTTGAAAATCCACAAAAATCTGGCAGTTCATCTTTGATGCTATTTTGTTAGCAATTTAAAGTAAAACAAATTTACTTAGATGATGCAAATAATTTAGAGTCTAAATTAAATTTTGGTTAAAGTCAAATTAAATTACAAAGAAAGTTCTCTGTCGATTTACTTACTTTAAAAGAAGCTAAAAATAATAAAAAATATATATATTTTAATAAAATAAACTCTCAAATTTAAAAAAGAATGCAATTTTCCAAATCTGAAATTTTAGCAAACTTAAAATAAAATATATCGTGAATCGTCGAATAGTACGATAGATAAATTGGACTCAGAACTTTTACGTGAATGTTGACTACTTTAAACGATACTCAGCTTAGCAAAGATCGATTATAGTTTTTAATCACGCCACAAAGCCTTCGTTTTCGGCATGATTAAACAAAATTGTAAAACGCCATTTTTAGTTATAAAAAATACATTTTTTGTCGATTACGTTAACAATCGTTTGCTTGCAACTGCTTACGTGTGTAGAATTTCAGATCGACCGACCGGAAGTAAGTTACAGGGTGGTAAAAAAAACCAGAGATAAATAAAGTGAAATTGAATCATTTTTGGCTACAAGCGCCTGCACACAGTGCAGGATAGAATTAAAATTTTAATGACAAAAATTATACAATAAAAATTTTGTTTTTGGCGCTTATGTTAAGGAAGCACTACTACTTAATTCAAAAAATTTCGAAAAAAGTTTAAAAGTCAACTTATAAAAGTTCAAAAAGTCGATGAGTCGACTTTTACATTTTCAACGCTTGAAAAAGTCGAAATCAACTTTTTCTGGCAGTTGCACATCCTTAAGTGAATCTATGTAAGTGTGTGTGTATGTGTGTATATGCACTGCTAGATTGTTATCATCCTAGATGAAAAACAAAGCAGGCCTGCCGATGGAAGGAATGTGGAAGTTTATAATTTTAATGCCAAGTTTTGAAGTCTACTTTTTGAAATTTTAAAAACTTCCTCTTTACTTCTAAGTGAGGTGCATTAGCAAAAGTATCATGATTTGCTAATGCTAAATTTCGGTTAATTTTAAGGAACAACAACTTCAATATTTTCATGATTGTCTGTTTTTTCTAGTGATTTCGTTCTGATTTCTTGCATTAATTGCTTATAATAACAAAGCGAACGCATTAATTTTCTTACTATATGTACGTACGTTTATTTTTAATGAAGCAAATTATGCGACGATTAGTTAACAGCTGCGATGGTCGAATGGATAAGCTGATGCACTTACACTCACGCGGCCGCGTTTCAAGTCTCCGGATAATGGTAATTTTTCAGTTGCCAACAAAATTAGTTGGAAATACAGAAGACATGCTCGCCTCCATACCTGCTTATATTATTTTTCTACAGGCATGTCCTAGGACAGCATGTCTGTCAAATGAACTGCCGTAGCAGTAATGCAGCATGTATCTCATTGTATGAATGCGGAATCAATACCATTTGATGAATGCAGCATTTATGCCGTGAGATGCATGCAGTATTGCTGCTACGTCGGCTCATTTGGCACACCTGCCAGCCTAGGACATGCCTATAGAAAAAAGATATAAGCGGGTATCGAGGCGAGTATGTCTCCTGACCTTCCGAGGCATGTTTGCCGGCAGACATACAGTAGTGCTCCTTTTTCAACTGGGTTGTTACCGTGGTTCTATAGTTGTCTGCAGGTGTGTACATCTGCTACGTGCATGTTTGTGATGTGCAATATGTGTGCGAAAAAGTTAATTGCTAGGCAAGACAATCAGCCAGTCAACGAGCAACATTAATAAAAGCAACAACATAAACTTCGTTTTAGGCAACAAAGTAGTTTGTTTAATCGTGAGTGCTGGATGGAGGGGTGGGAAGGAAGTTGAGCTATAGGAATAATTATCTGCAGTATGAGTTGCGTTGAAAGGAGCAGATTTTATGAGTTTTATATTTTTTCCAAACTAACTTGCTTGATTATAAGTTGGTGGTGAATTTAGTTTCCGGTCTTCTTTTTTTGCTAATACGCATTTAGTATAGATATAATGCAGCTATAAAAACTTTATGTGTTAAATTATTTTCATTTAATGTTTACATCTGTCTTAGAAGTGAGACTTACACTGATCCTAGTTAATTAATGCAATGTAAGTATGTTTATACAGTTTGCGTCAAAAATCTTTAAGTAGTTCATTACTTTAAAAAGATTCTTCTTTAAAGAAAAACTTTTAAAAAAATCTAAAAATCATAAAGTACCCGAATACTTCAATTAAACGTAAACGGTTCAGTTAATCATCGGTATTAAGCTTATTTCCTTCAAAGTTATCTCCACGGCAAGCAATACACATATTCCTACGCTTCCTCCAATCTTCAAAACACTCCAATTTTCAGCTTCTTCTACGAATTTTTCTGTTTTTTACCATAATTGGAGCTATGTTGGAAAATCAAACCGGCCTTCAAACTCTGTTGTATTTCTTAATACTTTACCCATTCGAAAAAGCACTGTGTTTGAAAGTCGCATTGAAAGTACGCTTAGGCACTTCGTGACTCGTCTAGTGCTTCGTAACAGCCAAAATAAACTCCATATTGATCCATTCTTTTTTCTTTTACTTCGTTTTTATCCGTGCAAATGAAGCATCCGTTATCCTTATTCTGTCCATATGTCATGTAATATTTAATCTTAGACAAAATTTAAAAATTTATATCGAGGGCTTAAATTCAAAAGTGTCCATCTACAAAAACACAAATTTTCAGGTGAGAAGAAAACTGTTTTAACCTTCGCCTTACTAATGCCTACCCGGGTGGTTTTTTGGATTTTGATTTCTTAATAAATTCTTGTATTTTGATCGAAACTAACTAGGGTTTCGACTCACTGAACAAATTTAAGAGTGTTTTTGTATAGTCTAAGCAAAATAATTATTTTCAAGTATTTTAATCCTTTTCAGTTTTAATCCTTTTCAGTTTCAGTAAACGATGCACATAAAAGTGTTCCGTAAGGCGAAGGCTATTCGATAATTAGCTACAATTTTGATTCTATGATATTGGCTATTTCCATCAGGTTTCGAAAAAAAGTCGTCTCTTAAAAATTTAGAAAAGAATCTGCAAAAATATATGTGGCTGCCCCATTGTTAAAGACAGCAAAACACTTTTTTTAAGTTTTTTCTTTTACCGTTAGTCCGTGGTGCTACTCGAAACTCTTCGGGATCGCCCCAAAAAGCATTTGTTAGGTGTATACGATTTCCCTTATACCTTTACTTCTAAAGCTTAGTATGCTGTAAAAGCGAAAAGAAATCTTCCGTAAGAAATGCATCGCGCTTTTGACAGCGAAAAGGTAGCGAAATATTTTTCGTTGGCTAGTACGCTGTTGAACCGAAAAATTGTTCAATGCAGCCAAGTTCACAACCATGATTGGAGAGTTAAAATGTCAAAACTTCGCTGTCTTTTATATGTCCTTACATTTAATTGGCGTGAAAATTTAACATTCAACAATAATGTTCAACTAATACATTCAAAAAACACGTTATGGTAAGCTTGTGTTAGTTTTGAGTCTACACCAAAATTTCGCGGGTAGAATTAAATGCCTAAAAATTTTCGTTCCTACAGCATACTAAGCGTAATGTAGGTATTATCTTCATTTAAAAACAGTTTTACATAGAATTAATTGTGGCTTAATGTGTAATTAAATTAAACTTAACTTATTGCAACCATATTAAATTTTTCCGATTTTAAGCACCCAGTTTTTAATAGTTACAGTTTTTCAAAATTGATTATTTTTTCCTAATTCTTATTTAAATACTCTTTGATTAAGTAACGTAAAAAAATTAGAAAGAAAAACTACAGGTTTGCATATATCATGCTTTTAAAATAGGAATGTACGAAAAATATGTAAATCGGACCCTGTATCTCCGAAGACGCAAATTTAAAAAAATCTTAAATTTTTTTTTTATTTGTAGCATCACTAATTTTCAATACACTAATAAAATTCTGAGAGTGTGCCTTGCGTCGTTTTTGAATAAATGCGTTTTTTTTAAAGTTTTTAAAAAACTAATGTAATACAAAAAGCATACACTTAGGGATTGTATACCAGAAGAATTTTTTTTTGCAATTTTATTTCGGATTCGTGTGAGAAGCATATTAAGAGTATCAGAAATGTTTAACTTGAGTCGAGTGCGCTCAAAGCAAAAAAGCATTTTTTCCGAATCTTTTTACAGAAACTTTCAAATTTATTTTTTTTAAGAAATTAAATGTTCGTAAGAAATAGCTAGACACACCGATTCCAACATAAAAGTAATCGCTTAATCTAATGCCATTATCAGTGTTTGCAAATATTTTGCTCTTTATTCTCTGTCAAAGCTTAAAATTTGAATTTTATTTTAGAATTTTTGGTTTTAACCGATGCAACGAACTTAATGGTACTTGTTGATGTAAAAATAAATACTATTCATTGATGCATATTTTTTTTTGGGGAGACCCTGAAGCGTTTCGAATGGCACAACAAGCTAACGGTAAAAGAAACAAAAAAGAAAAAAGTTTTTTGTTGTCTCACCTGCAGGGACTGTCACATATATTTTAGGGAATTTTTTCTAGATGGTGAGGTGACCACCTTTGCCAAAATCTTATGGAATGTGTGTATTAAACGCCACAACTAAAAATTTCTTAGATTTCGAGTTATTTTAGCTGCTATGGTAGATAGACAGTATTGCATTTAAAACGAAATTCTTATGTATGAGCATAATAAATATGTAGATAGACACTTTGCACTTAATATTAACAATAAGGTTTTTTAATAAAATATGAATGATTTAAATCATTTTTAACGAATAGTACCAAAGGATGTTTTTTTTAATATTTTTAATTTCGTATAACAATTTAGTACAAATATCAGAAGAAAAAGTAAAAAAACTTAATTAATTGAATCATTTTAGTAGATATGCAGATCTTTAACTTCGCCTGGCTAACATTACCGTAAAAGTAGTGATACTCCTGTAAAATGACCGCCTTTAGTTAAGTTAAATTTAGTTTAGTTTAGCTTCATAGATAGTAAAGAGATCTGAGATGAAAACCTTTCGGATCAGTTTTTGCTCTACCAGTAGTGGAATTCCCCAACGCGTTAACGAATATTTTCGATATCGCTTTCGGATCAGTTTTTGCTCGACCAGTAGAGGAATTCCCCAACGCGTTAACGAATATTTTCGATATCGTTAGTTAGCGAAAACTGTCATTTACTATGAACGTGGAACGCACAATGACCAATAACGATAACGATAACGATTATTATAGTTAAATTCTTGGGAATTCCACTTCACGTTTTATGCTCGAATATCGAATAAAGTTAGTATCGCCATAGTTTTGAAAAAAATAATAGCCTAAATATAATGCATTAAATGACTTTTAAAAAATATTATCGTAAATTTTGACTATTTTTCGGGCATCTTTGTTTACCCTGACATAGTCGTATGTCAAATACCTGGTCTGGTTTTTCAATTTTGCCTCTATCTTTTCATGAGCACTGAACCCATATTAAAAATGAGTTTTTTTTAATTTAAATTTTTATAATAGATTCAGCTATGCACAGTGGTTCAGCCGCTATGGAGAAGCGGTCAAAAATCTTTAACTTGGAAAGTATAGTAGATAAGTTTTTGAAATTAAGTGGTGTTTTTAATGAATAAAAGAACTTTAACTTAACTAGTTAAGAAGTAAATCCGCAAGTTTTAGAAGGTTCTTTAAGGCTAAGAAGTTACACATAAAAAGTCACATTTAGAAATTTTCGGCTTGATAATTTAAAACGTTCTCACGAATAACGTTGCAAGCGACAAAATTATAATTGTTCACTCTTATTCATTTTACAAAAACTTTTATTCATTTTTTAATAATTTTTTTTTGGGTATGTGATAAAAATACAGCAAACTGCTAAACTGCTTACTCAGTTCTATTTTCTATACTATTATATAAAAGGAGATTCACGAAATTGATCCAGAATAAGCTCGGTAACAGCTGAACCAATTTTGATAATAATTTTTTTATTCGATTCCTATGATAATATATATTGTTATAGCTTACCAAGGTTTTCGAACAATTTATTCTTTAATTATTACAAAATCACGCATTTTATTTGATGCCTTCATTCAACCAGCAGCACAATATAACAGCAAACAAAGCTTTTCTCTCTTTGTCGCGAGAGCTTCTCTCAATATAACACGGCAGCCACAAGCGCGTCGCAAGCGAATTTCATCTGGGGGGGCAGTACAAATGGGGGGGGGCAGTACAAATGGTGGTGCAAAAAAAGTTCACCAAAATTTCTTCAAAGAAACATGAATGTGAATAAACAAATTTTTTATTTTAGTTTAAAATAAAAAAATATATAAAAATATATTAAAAATATTAAAATTTCATTATTTTTAAAAGTTCTTCCAATTTTAATATAAGAGATCATTCTTTAAAGGATCTTTCATATGGTAATATGAAAATATAAGAAATAATGGTTGCTTTTATAAAGCAAGACTAGGTACATATATCTTTACATGGTTTAAATGCAATAAGGTACAAAAAGTTATATTAATTTAAATTATTCCAAAATGTTTCTTTCTGTCCTTGCGAGAAACAAACTCTTTCACCACCTCCATCGAATTCAATTCTTCGGTTTCTGTGTCATAGTTGCTTGTAGATACGTTTTAAGTCGTCTTAGTGCACTTAAAGAACGCTCAGATGAAGCTGCTGATGCAGGCACAGTCAAAAGCAAAGCAATAAGTTTTTCAACTTCATTTAATAGTTTTTTTACAGTATCCGAATTTTTCGCAAATTGGGATACAATGCCACTACAATTTCAAGGTGTTTGGCCAGGCAGTTGCCTCAGCAATTTCATCTGCAAAAAAGTCATCTGCATAAAGATCTAGTTTTGTTTTTAGATTTTGTTCAGAAGGCACTTTTCCGTTGAAGGCTTCGATTACAATATTTTCCAACGATTCCAGAGTGTCAAGATCTGTTTAAATGTACAATAAGATTTACAAAGTGCCAGTTTACACTAGCTTCACTGAACCGACTTACCGAATGTTAAATTAAAGTGAGTCTGTTGAGTGAAGCTGGTGTAAACTTGCAAAACTAAAAAAAAAGTAAAACATCAACCTGTTTGATTGAATCTAGCCGTTATCTCATTTGAGGGAAGATCCAAAATTTCGAAATAATCTTTTCGTAGCCGATCATATAATGGCAACTGTACTGAAGGAACCGGATTTGATGTTTCTTCAAAGCGTCGAGGTGGATTTTCATCAGCTAATTCACAGTAGGGGCTTTCGCATGGTCCAAAACATTGGACCAACATGGCAGATTGTACAACATGTAGTACCATGCGTAAACTAAAACGATAGTCGAAATTTTTGGTTTTTTTCTGCCGATTGTACAAAATTGTACAATTAAGTAAAATTACTGCTCAATTGTTAGGGCATCTAAAAGTTGCTTAGCTATTAGCCGGATGTGTTCTGCTTGAGAGCTTGCAATTATTGCTGTTGCTTTACAAGTTGGATCATTCGAACGCTCAATCAAATAGTCCCATTAGTTTTCCATCTAACTTATCGTACAATATGTCGTCCAATACGGAAAGCCCCTAAGAACATGTCAAATTTTTTCTTACCAGAGTTGCAAAATTAACAAGCACTAAGCTACTACATTTTGTTCTATTTTTTTGCAAACACAGAGAAAGAAAATGGTTATCCGCAAGCATGCTTATGAAGAAGAGAGAAAGAAGAGGAAAATGTATGATACAAAAATATTATCGTTGTAAAAAAAACTGATATTTTGAATAGCTTTTGAAGTTTTCCTTTTAAATTGTTTATCTAGCTAAAAAAGTGAGGGGCAACTGCCCCTTACCCCCCGCTTCCGACGCCAATGGGCAGCCATGTTGTGTAGTTAAGATGGATTCACTGATAAACTTCAGAATATTTTTGTGTGATTTAAAATAATGTTAATCAAGTTGAGAGCGTGCAGAAATTTTTCTCTCTGAGCGAAAACTTCATATAAAAAAATTGCAAAACATGCTGAAGGTGATCAGTGAATTCAGCCTTACTTTCAGGGAGATTCTTGCTTTCATACAGTGTTGATTAATTTTCTTTGTTAATGTTTTGAAGGGAGTTGCCAGAATTTAGTTATAAGCATTAAGTTTGTTTTGCAGCCTTGCCAGCCAGCTTTTCCCCACTTGAGATTGTGTTAGTCTATCTATACAAATATATATAAGCGTTGTGATACTGCACAGATGTTTCACAATCACGCAAGAACCACTCAACCGATTAACACGATACAGGTATCAAACGATTTGTTATTCCATCTTTATCGTAATATGCTATGTAAGATTTGCCATGTCTACTTTCCATGCCCACTTTTTGCAAAAAATGCTATATTTCAGACGATTTTGGTCGTATGAGACTAGAATTTGGTAATCTACGTTGTATGGTTCGCTAACTTTACTAAAAATGGGCATGACTCACTTTAGTTAAGTCCACTTTTCGGGGGATAAGCTTGGAGTAAAGCAAAGCGCACTAGGTTTAAGCTCAATTGGGCTGAAAATCTGGAATTCTATTGTTTCGAGTATGAGATGGTTTAAGTGAAAAAATTTAGCCGCACACGAATTAAACGAAAACGTTATACTTCGAACGGTTTTGGTTGTATAAGACTAAAATTTGTTAATTTAGTTCATACGGGTACTTTCGGCAACTGTACTAAAAATGGCGAATGTATAAGTTTTTTTTCCGAACAGCATGAAAATTCGTATATAGCAGTAAGGTGGTCTACGGCAGGACAACGTCTGCCGGGCAATACTATACATCAATAAGAATGCTGTATATATCAGAAAATTCTGATCGTCATGCATTGACGTTTCAAACGTTTCAAAACGATCATAAAAATTTCATTGAATTGGGTCAGGACAATGTCTACTATAACTATAACGTTAACTATGAATATAAGGTAAGGAAATAGATTAAAACATAGATTTATGTATATAACTTTAGAATAGTATGAAATATTTGAAATATTTTTCACAGAATTATTTTTTAAGCATTTTAGGCTTTTAACAAAAGTATTTTAGGCAAATTATTTTTCATCAGAATAGATGGGATAGAAAATCATAGAGGGGATAGATGGGCAATGATTTTTTATGATAGACACTGTTTGTGTCAAAAAAGATTAATTTTTGCAGATAAATTATGTTATATAAAAGAATAAGAAAAATTAAAATTAAAAAAAAATTAAAATGAAAAAAAAAATATGTAAAACAAAAGTAGCTCTTGGCCTATTTTTGAGTACAAGTTGGATATTTAGAGGTTCTTTGAAAACAACACAAAACATTGTATTGGTGAGGTAACAGTAAACCTTTTCTCATTTTCCCAATGTACTTAATTGAACTTTCAAACAAAGAAAATTTGATGAAAATCGATTTGAAAATGGTGGAAATGTTTGCTAGCTAAGTCAAAACATGAAATTTCTACCGTTTTTTTCTCATTCTGAGGCTTAAGAAAATGAGTTATACTGAGAAAATCTATAGTTTTGAGATATCGCAATGATTTTAATGTCATAATAACAGGTTTTTTAAAACATACCTAATATCCGTACAAAATATTTCCGAAAAGAAAAGATTATAATTTTTACCGTTCATTTTATTAATGAACGACTGTCCATACAAAAATGCATTGTTATGCATTGAGAAAGTCTATAGCTTTTGAGATATCGCCATATTTGGATGTCATTATAACGGTCTTTTTTTTAAATTTGTGTAAATATGTAAAGAATATATGTAAAAAATTACAAAAAAAAAAGAAAGCCAGGTAAATTTATGTCATCATAACAATTACAGTTTAAATAAAATATTCAAATTAAATAAAGTAATTTTTTAATATATATACCATTTTTTCATAATCAAACAAAACAAACACAATAATTTTTATATATAGAATTTGATTCAATATGATTAATTATTGTACTTAAATTTTAAGATTTAAAATTTTTACATGGTATTTAATATTTTTATCGCAGGCGAAGCAGCGGGTATTTGCTAGTATAATATAAGAGAGTAATTCTCACAGGTATTCGCAAAAAAAGAAACACTCTAAAAAATGTCGCTTACAACGTTATTCGCGATTATGCATCAATTGCAGTTAGTTTGCTTTATAAAATTTCGTGCAAACCAGAAAAAAATAATACTTAAAATTGAAATATTTAGTATTTATTAAATTTTAAGCATAAGTAACACAATATTTACTAACATGTACATATGCTAGGCCGCAACGAGTTTCAAAAGTGCATCCAATCGATTTGACTCAGGGCACATTCGACAGGTATTGTAACAAGCATGTAAGCTAAAACATTTAATTTCGATCTGATTGCATCTTCCTTCTCCGGTTTGTCCTCAAAATTAGGACATTTTTAAACAAATTATTGTGTGAAATATCTTAAGGACTAGTTCGATTAGTACAAACATGATGTGGAAGCACACAAAATTTCGTTCTGTTCTGATCACATCTTCCTGCTATAAGATATCCTTAAAAATGATACAAAGTAAACAAAAAAACCATTTTGCAAAAATTTTAATATGAAGTTAGAGGTACTAGCCCAAATAAAGATTATATGCAATTTTTTCGATATAACCGTCATCTTCTCATTCCAGAATGTCCTTGAAAATCATAAAAATCATTTAAAAATTGGGTCAAATCAGCAGATAATAGGATAAACTACAAACATACGAAATTTGATTACGATCCTACTTCGGAGTGTCGTTGGTATTTCCGTAACAGACTGGATTAGAGTAGATTGTAGTTTGAAATCTTAAAATATTTGATTAGCATAATCGTATTTTATTTCCAAAAATTTTAAATTGAACATGTAAATCTAGTTTTTATGAAAACACATACAAATTGCTTCTCTTAACTTAAATTAAAAGAAATTAATTGTCTGGTTTTTTGTTTGTACGTTTTTCACGTTCCAACAGAACTTAATGAAATTTGAAATATAGGTTTAAAACGTTGTAGGCTATTTTAAAAAGCTTCAAATCTTGAGATTGCAATAAATAAAAATGCAATTATAAAAAAAATTTACAGGTATTGCAAATTTTTACAGGTAAGGAACATTTTTCTAAATGAGTCAGTTGACAAGTTATTTTATTTTTAGTGGCTGACTTAATAAAAAATTTTTGTTGTTTTCGAAATGACTTTTATGATTTGAGCAAACATTTTCAGTCATCTTATCGACAAACTATATTCTATATAGTGCAATGCAATGCAAAAAATATATTCTCTCTCAAATATAAATGACAACCAGGGTTTTGTGGTCTTCTATGAAAAAAGTTATGTTTCAGTGTATTGTTGTGTATTTTTTTTTTAAAAAGTACTTATTCTATATTTTGTTGTTAGCAGCAAAAAATAGTGTGCATTGCGTTTATAATAATTATTGCTGTGATAGTTATTATTGAAAATTGTTTTGTTGCGAGCCATTTTTTTCAATTAATATATAAATTGCGACTATTAAGACGTGCGGTATTGGCAAAACAGTGTATTTTGGTGATGAAATTAAAAAATATAATGTGCCAGTGGATCCAATAAGCCGTCAGCGTGTGAAAAGATTTGCACAACAAAATATTGAAATTAGTTTTTTTAAAACTTACTTAAATTTTCTATCAAAACAAACAAGCAGTGCAGAACGTAGTAGAAAAAGCAGCAGTGAAATGTATCCGCGGGTATTTAGTACTGCAAAAAAGTATGATATTCCTGCAACTGATTACTTTGATGGCATTAAAAAATTACTCTTTTGCTCTCCTCTTCAATTTTACGGGTGTATATCTTCATTCTTCTGAGTAAACGTCAAATGAATGGACAACCGATAGTAATTGAATCATGATGTAGATTTTAAATGTAATTATTTTTGTACAGTTAGCTGGAATTTTTTTAGACTTTTTTAGCTACAGTCGGCATATGACAACTGATTTATTTTAGATAAGAGTTTAAATCAATTTTTGAAATTTTGTATAAATGGCTGACACTATTTCTTTTAACAAAATGTACTACCATATCAAAAATATATACATATAATTAATATCATTTTTTTAAATTATTTCATTATTGAATTAATTTAAAAATTTAAATATTTGTTGACTTTATATGATTTAAATACAAATTCTAAATGTTTGATAGTTTAAATCATACTTGATTTTAAATACAAATTCTAGTTGTTTGACAGTTTAAAATCGTTTATCGAGCTTAAGGTCAAAGTTAGAAACAATTAATTGTTCTAACGAATTTTTCTAAAGAAACAACAACAACAACAAAGTTTTTTCAATATGAAAGGAAAAAAAACCACTAGCAAATTGATTTTATTGTACAATTTCTGCGTGCTAAACGCGTCATCAGAAATCTTTGTGATTGCCCGTGCAAGCGCGTAGACGCACTGCACCATCGGGGCGATGAGATTTTGAAGCTTCAATTTCTCATTTTTTCCCTTAATTTCATAATGCCACATTTGTTGTTGTATTTCTGTTTTACTTTAGTTTCTATGCCTATATTATATGTAGTCCAACAGCCTGCTGGAATTCTGCACTAACAAAGCATGTTTACTGAAGTTGTTTTTAGAATTTTTGCTGATTTTGTTTTTCAGCTGTTTCCGTTTGGTCGAGCTCTACCATTTGATTAAAGTTTTTTCCTAAATGACCTCTATGTTTATTATGTTGACTTTATATGATTTAAATACAAATTCTAAATGTTTGATAGTTTAAATCATACTTGATTTTAAATACAAATTCTAGTTGTTTGACAGTTTAAAATCGTTTATCGAGCTTAAGGTCAAAGTTAGAAACAATTAATTGTTCTAACGAATTTTTCTAAAGAAACAACAACAACAACAAAGTTTTTTCAATATGAAAGGAAAAAAAACCACTAGCAAATTGATTTTATTGTACAATTTCTGCGTGCTAAACGCGTCATCAGAAATCTTTGTGATTGCCCGTGCAAGCGCGTAGACGCACTGCACCATCGGGGCGATGAGATTTTGAAGCTTCAATTTCTCATTTTTTCCCTTAATTTCATAATGCCACATTTGTTGTTGTATTTCTGTTTTACTTTAGTTTCTATGCCTATATTATATGTAGTCCAACAGCCTGCTGGAATTCTGCACTAACAAAGCATGTTTACTGAAGTTGTTTTTAGAATTTTTGCTGATTTTGTTTTTCAGCTGTTTCCGTTTGGTCGAGCTCTACCATTTGATTAAAGTTTTTTCCTAAATGACCTCTATGTTTATTATGTTGACTTTATATGATTTAAATACAAATTCTAAATGTTTGATAGTTTAAATCATACTTGATTTTAAATACAAATTCTAGTTGTTTGACAGTTTAAAATCGTTTATCGAGCTTAAGGTCAAAGTTAGAAACAATTAATTGTTCTAACGAATTTTTCTAAAGAAACAACAACAACAAAAAAGTTTTTTCAATATGAAAGGAAAAAAAACCACTAGCAAATTGATTTTATTGTACAATTTCTGCGTGCTAAACGCGTCATCAGAAATCTTTGTGATTGCCCGTGCAAGCGCGTAGACGCACTGCACCATCGGGGCGATGAGATTTTGAAGCTTCAATTTCTCATTTTTTCCCTTAATTTCATAATGCCACATTTGTTGTTGTATTTCTGTTTTACTTTAGTTTCTATGCCTATATTATATGTAGTCCAACAGCCTGCTGGAATTCTACACTAACAAAGCATGTTTACTGAAGTTGTTTTTAGAATTTTTGCTGATTTTGTTTTTCAGCTGTTTCCGTTTGGTCGAGCTCTACCATTTGATTAAAGTTTTTTCCTAAATGACCTCTATGTTTATTATGTTGACTTTATATGATTTAAATACAAATTCTAAATGTTTGATAGTTTAAATCATACTTGATTTTAAATACAAATTCTAGTTGTTTGACAGTTTAAAATCGTTTATCGAGCTTAAGGTCAAAGTTAGAAACAATTAATTGTTCTAACGAATTTTTCTAAAGAAACAACAACAACAACAAAGTTTTTTCAATATGAAAGGAAAAAAACCACTAGCAAATTGATTTTATTGTACAATTTCTGCGTGCTAAACGCGTCATCAGAAATCTTTGTGATTGCCCGTGCAAGCGCGTAGACGCACTGCACCATCGGGGCGATGAGATTTTGAAGCTTCAATTTCTCATTTTTTCCCTTAATTTCATAATGCCACATTTGTTGTTGTATTTCTGTTTTACTTTAGTTTCTATGCCTATATTATATGTAGTCCAACAGCCTGCTGGAATTCTGCACTAACAAAGCATGTTTACTGAAGTTGTTTTTAGAATTTTTGCTGATTTTGTTTTTCAGCTGTTTCCGTTTGGTCGAGCTCTACCATTTGATTAAAGTTTTTTCCTAAATGACCTCTATGTTTATTATGTTGACTTTATATGATTTAAATACAAATTCTAAATGTTTGATAGTTTAAATCATACTTGATTTTAAATACAAATTCTAGTTGTTTGACAGTTTAAAATCGTTTATCGAGCTTAAGGTCAAAGTTAGAAACAATTAATTGTTCTAACGAATTTTTCTAAAGAAACAACAACAACAACAAAGTTTTTTCAATATGAAAGGAAAAAAACCACTAGCAAATTGATTTTATTGTACAATTTCTGCGTGCTAAACGCGTCATCAGAAATCTTTGTGATTGCCCGTGCAAGCGCGTAGACGCACTGCACCATCGGGGCGATGAGATTTTGAAGCTTCAAAATCTCATCGCCCCGATGGTGCAGTGCGTCTACGCGCTTGCACGGGCAATCACAAAGATTTCTGATGACGCGTTTAGCACGCAGAAATTGTACAATAAAATCAATTTGCTAGTGGTTTTTTTCCTTTCATATTGAAAAAACTTTGTTGTTGTTGTTGTTTCTTTAGAAAAATTCGTTAGAACAATTAATTGTTTCTAACTTTGACCTTAAGCTCGATAAACGATTTTAAACTGTCAAACAACTAGAATTTGTATTTAAAATCAAGTATGATTTAAACTATCAAACATTTAGAATTTGTATTTAAATCATATAAAGTCAACATAATAAACATAGAGGTCATTTAGGAAAAAACTTTAATTTAAATATTTTTTATATCTTTTTATATAATAACACAATATACATGCACGCTATATATAGTTTGTGTTGTATATTTAAATAAGAATATATAAGAAATAGGTAAAGTATATAAATTATATATAATTTAATATAATAAATGTACGTAGGCAGTTTAACCGCCTAGTGTTGTAAATTGAAAACGCAAGCAAATAAATAGCACTTTGCTTGCTATTTTTTCTGTTTGCCTGCTAGCAAGATCTAAAGTGGAGGCATTAAAAGAGACTTCACGACAGTCAAACAAAATACAAATATGAAAAATTGAAATTTCATTTTATATCAGCAGTTAGCTCTGAAGTCTCTTTTAATGCCTCCCTCCATTTGAGATCTTTTAAGCAGGCAAACAGAAAATATAGCATGCAAAGTACTGTATATTTTACGCCGTCAATTCGGTTCATCCCCTCTAAAGCTGCGCAACCGCTGAGATCTTGTCATTCTCTTTGCGTTGTTGTAAATTTGCTAAGTAGTTATTGTTGCGCAGTAAGCTTTAATTTTTTGTAGATGTTTATTTGTAGCTACAGTCAGCATATGACATCGAACTAATTTAGAAAACAGTTTATACATATGAATTAAAGAGTATATATAATATTGGTAAATCGTTTTGTTTTTTGTAAAAGTGTTACCGTATCGGAAATACATACAAACATATATATACATACATATATATACATACATATATATATACATATATATAGTTCAAATATGAACAATTTAACTCATTGAGGAAACTTAAAGAGTATTTATGTATATTTATATAATAACAATTACGTAATAAACCTGCAAAATAATTAATATTTTCAGTAGTAATTGGATAACTAAAGTCTGCTTATCCTATGCATTCTATTTTTTAAACTGTTTAGCATCAATTTCTTATATGAATTATATATAATTTATATGCTACAGATCTTTCTTAATTTTATAATATTCTATTTTTAATAAACAACGCACTATAGAAATGGTGAACATGTATATTGTGTTAGTGTCATGATATAAATAGATATAAATAAGCTTACATTTTTGTATCAATTGAGTAATGAAATAATTTAAATAAATTACTTAAATTATATGTATTTTTGATATGGTAATACTTTTGCTTAAAAGAAATAGTTTCAGTAATATATAAAAAATTTAATAAATTGCTATAAGCTCTTAACAAAAATAATTCTAATTTCATATGCTCACTGTAGCTACACTACACATTAGAATTCACAACGTCTACAAAAAATTTCCAGCTAAGTGCGTCTACAACAAGTGACCAAGGAAATCTACAAACAAGGAAGCACAGAGAAGAACAAGATTATGGCGGAACTTTTAGAACTTTTTGATTTTCATCCTACATGTAGTATGAGCTGCAGTATGAGCTAACTCGCATTCCTACATGTTCATCCGACCTGTCAAATTCTTCCTACATGTAGGATAGTCCGAAACCCTATATTAGCATGAAAATTCTTATATAGCAGTAAGGGTTGTGGCAGGACAATGTCTTCCAGGGAATACTAATATTTTATATATAGGTTTTCGCTTCGGTCGGCAGTCTCCTCACTGCTATACTTTTTTTTTATACATACATAGCCTTATTTTGCGCAAAATTTTACTGAAAATAAGTGGATTTTGTTTTTCATTACCAAAAAGGTACTTACATGGCTGTAAAAATTCAATGAATGTCGGCTAGAGTGGAGGAACGATTTTTTAACATCATCGGCTTCATATATTTTTAAATACTCTTTGTCAAAACCAATTTTCCTGTATTCTTCGTTTTTTCTGTGACATAACTTTCGACTTTGCCCGAGGGTTTTTGTATTTTATTGCCATATTTTTTTAACAGAAATTTTTTTAATTGAGATCGAAAAATCTAAGTCAACATTTTTTTATGTAAACCTTTTAATAAAGTCAGAATTAACAACCAGTCACGAGTTCTCTATAAGCCCATGTACACGTTAGAAGATATTTGGGTTCAAAGTTCACCGAAATCGGTCATTGGCCAGTAAAATCTACAGTTTTACGCTTTAAGACCGTTTATGTGCAAAGTATAATTTTCTTACTATGAGCAGATTTTTATAACTTTAATTATAAGTGAGCTATTGGCAGAATTTTAATATTTGTATCTTATTTTCTCACTTTGAACATTTACCTCGAAACGAACACATCGTCTAATAAATGTGGGGGAAAGAGCTGGGTTGGGAACCGGGTTTTGTTTTTGGGGTCTTACTTTTATATAATAAAGATATCGAATAATCCAACCGTTGGCAAGGTGAACATAAAACGACACTTTTAAGTTCAGAGAGATTAGCGTTTTGATTAAAGTTTAAGTCTTTAAGGCCAATTTTAAGGCTCATACTAAGTTAGGTATTTTTGGCTCTTCCAAAAAATTGCCTGGGTTGTGAATCATCTGGCAAATACTAAGAAATAAGTTGATATTTTATTTATTCAAAAGGCATCAAGAGGAAAAACAAGTTATAATGCCGCCACTTAGGCTAAAAAATCGTAATGAATGGAAGTGTTCAATCATAATTTACTTATTCTTCATCCAAATCGGTGTCGCAATGCTTGCATTTGAAATACGAACGCATTCCTATATTGGCGCGCTTCAAATGAACAGGCCAGCCACATGTGTTGCATTCGGTGGAGTTTGCACAAATGGTGCAAAAATCAATGTCATCATCAGATGGTTTTGATGGTTCTTTTGCCTTGGGACGCTTGGGTGGTGCTGGTTGTACCTTCTTCGGTGTTGTTTTTGCTGGGTATTTTAACTTTGCTGTGTTTTTTTCTGCTTCAAATCATACATTTTGTCTGGAGAAGTCAGCCCGCAGCTCTCCATTACATTTCGGCCACGTTTTTATGGTTTCTTTGGGGTGGCTGCTTGTAATAGACCAAATTTATCAAAAAGTGACAAAATATTGGTGCTTCCTGACGCTATTTTACAGTTCTAGTACGAATCTAGTGTAATCACCACAGTGCATATTATGTTGTTCCCATACAAATATTTAAAAATAATAGAAGGATTGTTCCTATGATAATGCAATTTTGTATGCTTAATAAGTCGGTTAAACCTCAGGGATACCTCCGATGGACCTCCTGTGGACCTATATTAATTTTATTGGTGACTTTGTATTAGAAATATAACAAAGGTTGGCCAATCTTAACCAAAATTGTCATAATCAAAAAGAAGTATATACTGAAAATAGCCGAAATCGGTACGACCGTAGGTACCTTTCTTAGACCTATTTAAATTTTTTTACTTGATTTTGTATGTAAATTTTTCATTTCAAGCATTTAAAAAAAAAATATTTTTGTAGGGCGAAGTAGGAAAAGTTATTTGCTTTTCCTGTTATAAAGAATTTATGCTAGCAGATTAAAAAAGAATGGCACTTAATTTTATAGGATTTGTTTTTTTTTTTATCGAAATTTGTCTATTTCTAAAATTTTTCATTTGATAATATTAAGATCACTAAAATATCCATCAAATTTTATATTTATTTATAAATATAGCTTTTTTAATTATATTTATTTATTAAAATAATTTGCATGGTAAAAACATTTACTTGGCTCAGTTTAATGAAAACACAAATTTTTAACAATTATTTGTTTAAAAGAACCTGAAACGAATTGAACGAAACATAATTTTTTTTTATAAATATCTCAACTTTGAAATGTTACAGCGTAGCCAAAACTGAGTATTACCCCTTATTATTCTATTTTTGTCTTCTCTATGCAAATTTCTGTCACTTGATAACAGAGCTGTAAAGTCTGCATTCATATTCAGAATTTTAAGTACAACTGAATAACGACATAAGAATGCATTCAATGAATGCAAAATTGATTTATACATAAGATTTTTAATTCACATTCAATTTTAAAAAAATGATTAATTAATCATTTCAATTATTCATTTTCATTATTCAGAATAATGAATCAATTTTTTTATTCATTTGAATGCTATTCATAAAGAATGCCATTCACAAAGAATTACAGAATTTTTAATTATTCTATTTTTATTCATTATTCATTTTTTATTCGTTATTAATTTTTTATTCTTTATTCATTTGTTATTCATTACTAATTTTTTATTTATTATTCATTTGTTATTCATTATTCATTTTTTATTCATCATTCCTTTTTTATTCATTATTCATTTGTTATTTATTATAAATATTTATGCATTGCTCATTTTTAATTCATTATTCTTTTTTATTCATTATACATTTGTTATTCATTATTCATTTGTTATTCATTATTCAGTTGTTATTCATTATTCATTTTTTATTCATTATTCATTTGTTATTCATTATTCATTTTTTATTCTTTATTCACTTGTAATTAATTTTTTTGTCATTGCTTAGGACTCGAGCTGTGTTTTTTTTTTATAACAGCCCTTTTCTGGCAAATTAACAAATTGTTAACCAATATTTTGAATATTCAATATTAGAAATATTCAATTTGCTAATTTAACAATTTTTTAATTTTTCTATTTTTAATTTTTCTATTCAGTTAACAATTTGTTAATTTGCCAGAATAGGGTTGTTAATTTGACGATATACAGGGTTGCCAATATTCGAAGCGCCCATTTTATTTTTAAATAAATCAAAGAAACCACAATATTTTGTCTGTTCGTCATGAATATCATTTAATTGGGTTCAAGTAGATTTGCTTACATTATTTCTTGAATATGATGTCTCGTAAATGGTCGCCATTGGCCTCTACGACATATTGTGCCCGTTTTGCAGCATTTTCCATGGTTTTCTTTAACATTTCGATGGGAATGGCGGTTATTTTTTGACGGATGTTGGTTTTCAGCTCTTCTAGGGTCTTTGGCTTGTTGACGTAAACCTTTGATTTCAAATAACCCCACAAAAAGAAGTCTGGAGGCGTTAAATCTTGTGATCTTGGCGGCCAATCGAAATCACCATTTTTTGACATCAAACGCCAGGGAACAATTGCTTCAAAAAATCGATTGTAGTGCGGCTTGTGTGTGGTGGCGCGCCGTCTTGTTGAAACCAGTAGTTCCTGATACGCTTTCGACGAACGATTGGCATGAAAAAATTGTTTATCATATCGCGATAACGCTCCTGATTGACAGTAACTCTGTGGCCATTATCATCTTCGAAAAAGAACGGCCCAATGAGCATTTTAGCACAAACGCCGCACCAAACAGGGACTTTTGCATCGTGAAGAGGTACCTCTTGAATCTCTTGTGGATTTTCAGTGGCATAAATACGGCAATTTTGTTTGTTTACCGTTCCGTTCAACTGAAAATGAGCTTCATCGCTCATTGAGTTGAGTTTTCACTATTGACTTGTTTTGTTGAATGTAAATTTCAACAATTTTAGAGCGTTCGCGTGGCGTGTACTGTTCCATTGTAAACATTTGCTTGGAATGACGCTTCAAACGCGGTATGTCATTAGTCGATTTGGCATCACTGCGGAAAGTTACAGTGTTGCCAGATGGGCGCTTCGAATATTGACAACCCTGTAGATAACAACAGCAAAAAATTTTTTATAAATATCTTAAGAAATAAAAAAAAAAACATAACAGACAAACCTAAATCGTCGTGTCTACAATGTTAAAAAAACGCAACAAAAAAAATTTTAGGAAATTGGTGAGAGAATTCGGTGGCATTAAAAGCATGTTTCATTTGGGCCTTACTAGTTTCTAAATGTACACTTGATCTCTGTTGTCTTAACTTATGAAGAACCAATTCCTCACACCCCGCTGGAATAAGTATATCGGTTATGACATAAAATTTAAGAGTATGTAGTTGGTTACTTCGGTTATCCATTTACCACTGGGACGAAGAAGCAAGCTCGGCATTAATTCGCTGGAAATAGTCATGACTGCGTGCTTAGCTTACTCTGAATTTTATTAACACTCAACCTACCGATATTTCTTCTATAACTTTTCCTGAACCTCATCATCAAATTACTGGTAATTATCATAAATGCAGATTTTATATAAAATAGGCAACAAATTTACAATCGTAGCTTTCGCAAAAAAAAAAACGAGTTACGCATTTTCTATATTAAGCCATCGATATAAAAGTACAAAAAATTATTTTGAAGTTCTCACCAGTTTTTGGTAACTGAAATTGTACATACTTTTATTAACAGATATCTTTCTGCTCCTGAAGTTAGAGAACGACGCGTTTTATATCAAGTTTTATGTTGGATTTCTTAAACCAATTTTTAAATGAAAATACTTTAACCCGAATAACCCTGAACAAATTTTTTTTAAATTTTAAGAATGACCTGTTAACGCAAATATAAAATGGTTTAAACTAAAATAAGCACATTTTAAGTGTTTGTGTTTGCGTGTCCATGTAGCAACGACAGGGTGTTTCGGGTTAATTGTGAGCTATTTAGATCAAATAAGTTTGAAGAAGGCAACAACAGCTCTGTACATATGTATATTAACTTTTTAAATTTTTTTTCTGTTCTTATCAATATCGTCAAATTGATAAGCAATGACAAAAAAATTAATAACAAATGAATAAAGAATAAAAAATTAATAAGGAATAACAAAGGAATAATGAATAAAAAATGAATAATGAATAACAAATGAATAATAAGTAACAAAAGAATAATGAATAAAAAATGGATAATGAATAAAAAATGAATAATGAATAAAAATGAATAATGAATAAAAAATGAATAATGAATAAAATATGAATAATGAATAACAAAGGAATAATGAATAAAAAATGAATAATGAATAAAAAATGAATAATGAATAACAAATGAATAAAGAATAAAAAATGAATAACGAATAAAAAATGAATAATGAATAAAAATAGAATAATTGAAAATTCTGTAATTCTTTGTGAATGGCATTCTTTGTGAATAGCATTCAAATGAATAAAAAATTTGATTCATTATTCTGAATAACGAAAATGAATAGCTGAAATGAATAATTAATCATTTTTTTTTTAAATTGAGTGTGAATTAAAAATTTTATTTATAAATCAATTTTGCATTCATTGAATGCATTCTTTTTTCGTTATTCATTGATTCATTTTTTTGTGATTTAAATCAAATTCAATGCTTCCTTTTACAGCTCTGCTTGATAATAATTTGAAGCTTCAAAATCTCATCGCCCCGATGGTGCAGTGCGTCTACGCGCTTGCACGGGCAATCACAAAGATTTCTGATGACGCGTTTAGCACGCAGAAATTGTACAATAAAATCAATTTGCTAGTGGTTTTTTTCCTTTCATATTGAAAAAACTTTGTTGTTGTTGTTGTTTCTTTAGAAAAATTCGTTAGAACAATTAATTGTTTCTAACTTTGACCTTAAGCTCGATAAACGATTTTAAACTGTCAAACAACTAGAATTTGTATTTAAAATCAAGTATGATTTAAACTATCAAACATTTAGAATTTGTATTTAAATCATATAAAGTCAACATAATAAACATAGAGGTCATTTAGGAAAAAACTTTAATTTAAATATTTTTTATATCTTTTTATATAATAACACAATATACATGCACGCTATATATAGTTTGTGTTGTATATTTAAATAAGAATATATAAGAAATAGGTAAAGTATATAAATTATATATAATTTAATATAATAAATGTACGTAGGCAGTTTAACCGCCTAGTGTTGTAAATTGAAAACGCAAGCAAATAAATAGCACTTTGCTTGCTATTTTTTCTGTTTGCCTGCTAGCAAGATCTAAAGTGGAGGCATTAAAAGAGACTTCACGACAGTCAAACAAAATACAAATATGAAAAATTGAAATTTCATTTTATATCAGCAGTTAGCTCTGAAGTCTCTTTTAATGCCTCCCTCCATTTGAGATCTTTTAAGCAGGCAAACAGAAAATATAGCATGCAAAGTACTGTATATTTTACGCCGTCAATTCGGTTCATCCCCTCTAAAGCTGCGCAACCGCTGAGATCTTGTCATTCTCTTTGCGTTGTTGTAAATTTGCTAAGTAGTTATTGTTGCGCAGTAAGCTTTAATTTTTTGTAGATGTTTATTTGTAGCTACAGTCAGCATATGACATCGAACTAATTTAGAAAACAGTTTATACATATGAATTAAAGAGTATATATAATATTGGTAAATCGTTTTGTTTTTTGTAAAAGTGTTACCGTATCGGAAATACATACAAACATATATATACATACATATATATACATACATATATATATACATATATATAGTTCAAATATGAACAATTTAACTCATTGAGGAAACTTAAAGAGTATTTATGTATATTTATATAATAACAATTACGTAATAAACCTGCAAAATAATTAATATTTTCAGTAGTAATTGGATAACTAAAGTCTGCTTATCCTATGCATTCTATTTTTTAAACTGTTTAGCATCAATTTCTTATATGAATTATATATAATTTATATGCTACAGATCTTTCTTAATTTTATAATATTCTATTTTTAATAAACAACGCACTATAGAAATGGTGAACATGTATATTGTGTTAGTGTCATGATATAAATAGATATAAATAAGCTTACATTTTTGTATCAATTGAGTAATGAAATAATTTAAATAAATTACTTAAATTATATGTATTTTTGATATGGTAATACTTTTGCTTAAAAGAAATAGTTTCAGTAATATATAAAAAATTTAATAAATTGCTATAAGCTCTTAACAAAAATAATTCTAATTTCATATGCTCACTGTAGCTACACTACACATTAGAATTCACAACGTCTACAAAAAATTTCCAGCTAAGTGCGTCTACAACAAGTGACCAAGGAAATCTACAAACAAGGAAGCACAGAGAAGAACAAGATTATGGCGGAACTTTTAGAACTTTTTGATTTTCATCCTACATGTAGTATGAGCTGCAGTATGAGCTAACTCGCATTCCTACATGTTCATCCGACCTGTCAAATTCTTCCTACATGTAGGATAGTCCGAAACCCTATATTAGCATGAAAATTCTTATATAGCAGTAAGGGTTGTGGCAGGACAATGTCTTCCAGGGAATACTAATATTTTATATATAGGTTTTCGCTTCGGTCGGCAGTCTCCTCACTGCTATACTTTTTTTTTATACATACATAGCCTTATTTTGCGCAAAATTTTACTGAAAATAAGTGGATTTTGTTTTTCATTACCAAAAAGGTACTTACATGGCTGTAAAAATTCAATGAATGTCGGCTAGAGTGGAGGAACGATTTTTTAACATCATCGGCTTCATATATTTTTAAATACTCTTTGTCAAAACCAATTTTCCTGTATTCTTCGTTTTTTCTGTGACATAACTTTCGACTTTGCCCGAGGGTTTTTGTATTTTATTGCCATATTTTTTTAACAGAAATTTTTTTAATTGAGATCGAAAAATCTAAGTCAACATTTTTTTATGTAAACCTTTTAATAAAGTCAGAATTAACAACCAGTCACGAGTTCTCTATAAGCCCATGTACACGTTAGAAGATATTTGGGTTCAAAGTTCACCGAAATCGGTCATTGGCCAGTAAAATCTACAGTTTTACGCTTTAAGACCGTTTATGTGCAAAGTATAATTTTCTTACTATGAGCAGATTTTTATAACTTTAATTATAAGTGAGCTATTGGCAGAATTTTAATATTTGTATCTTATTTTCTCACTTTGAACATTTACCTCGAAACGAACACATCGTCTAATAAATGTGGGGGAAAGAGCTGGGTTGGGAACCGGGTTTTGTTTTTGGGGTCTTACTTTTATATAATAAAGATATCGAATAATCCAACCGTTGGCAAGGTGAACATAAAACGACACTTTTAAGTTCAGAGAGATTAGCGTTTTGATTAAAGTTTAAGTCTTTAAGGCCAATTTTAAGGCTCATACTAAGTTAGGTATTTTTGGCTCTTCCAAAAAATTGCCTGGGTTGTGAATCATCTGGCAAATACTAAGAAATAAGTTGATATTTTATTTATTCAAAAGGCATCAAGAGGAAAAACAAGTTATAATGCCGCCACTTAGGCTAAAAAATCGTAATGAATGGAAGTGTTCAATCATAATTTACTTATTCTTCATCCAAATCGGTGTCGCAATGCTTGCATTTGAAATACGAACGCATTCCTATATTGGCGCGCTTCAAATGAACAGGCCAGCCACATGTGTTGCATTCGGTGGAGTTTGCACAAATGGTGCAAAAATCAATGTCATCATCAGATGGTTTTGATGGTTCTTTTGCCTTGGGACGCTTGGGTGGTGCTGGTTGTACCTTCTTCGGTGTTGTTTTTGCTGGGTATTTTAACTTTGCTGTGTTTTTTTCTGCTTCAAATCATACATTTTGTCTGGAGAAGTCAGCCCGCAGCTCTCCATTACATTTCGGCCACGTTTTTATGGTTTCTTTGGGGTGGCTGCTTGTAATAGACCAAATTTATCAAAAAGTGACAAAATATTGGTGCTTCCTGACGCTATTTTACAGTTCTAGTACGAATCTAGTGTAATCACCACAGTGCATATTATGTTGTTCCCATACAAATATTTAAAAATAATAGAAGGATTGTTCCTATGATAATGCAATTTTGTATGCTTAATAAGTCGGTTAAACCTCAGGGATACCTCCGATGGACCTCCTGTGGACCTATATTAATTTTATTGGTGACTTTGTATTAGAAATATAACAAAGGTTGGCCAATCTTAACCAAAATTGTCATAATCAAAAAGAAGTATATACTGAAAATAGCCGAAATCGGTACGACCGTAGGTACCTTTCTTAGACCTATTTAAATTTTTTTACTTGATTTTGTATGTAAATTTTTCATTTCAAGCATTTAAAAAAAAAATATTTTTGTAGGGCGAAGTAGGAAAAGTTATTTGCTTTTCCTGTTATAAAGAATTTATGCTAGCAGATTAAAAAAGAATGGCACTTAATTTTATAGGATTTGTTTTTTTTTTTATCGAAATTTGTCTATTTCTAAAATTTTTCATTTGATAATATTAAGATCACTAAAATATCCATCAAATTTTATATTTATTTATAAATATAGCTTTTTTAATTATATTTATTTATTAAAATAATTTGCATGGTAAAAACATTTACTTGGCTCAGTTTAATGAAAACACAAATTTTTAACAATTATTTGTTTAAAAGAACCTGAAACGAATTGAACGAAACATAATTTTTTTTTATAAATATCTCAACTTTGAAATGTTACAGCGTAGCCAAAACTGAGTATTACCCCTTATTATTCTATTTTTGTCTTCTCTATGCAAATTTCTGTCACTTGATAACAGAGCTGTAAAGTCTGCATTCATATTCAGAATTTTAAGTACAACTGAATAACGACATAAGAATGCATTCAATGAATGCAAAATTGATTTATACATAAGATTTTTAATTCACATTCAATTTTAAAAAAATGATTAATTAATCATTTCAATTATTCATTTTCATTATTCAGAATAATGAATCAATTTTTTTATTCATTTGAATGCTATTCATAAAGAATGCCATTCACAAAGAATTACAGAATTTTTAATTATTCTATTTTTATTCATTATTCATTTTTTATTCGTTATTAATTTTTTATTCTTTATTCATTTGTTATTCATTACTAATTTTTTATTTATTATTCATTTGTTATTCATTATTCATTTTTTATTCATCATTCCTTTTTTATTCATTATTCATTTGTTATTTATTATAAATATTTATGCATTGCTCATTTTTAATTCATTATTCTTTTTTATTCATTATACATTTGTTATTCATTATTCATTTGTTATTCATTATTCAGTTGTTATTCATTATTCATTTTTTATTCATTATTCATTTGTTATTCATTATTCATTTTTTATTCTTTATTCACTTGTAATTAATTTTTTTGTCATTGCTTAGGACTCGAGCTGTGTTTTTTTTTTATAACAGCCCTTTTCTGGCAAATTAACAAATTGTTAACCAATATTTTGAATATTCAATATTAGAAATATTCAATTTGCTAATTTAACAATTTTTTAATTTTTCTATTTTTAATTTTTCTATTCAGTTAACAATTTGTTAATTTGCCAGAATAGGGTTGTTAATTTGACGATATACAGGGTTGCCAATATTCGAAGCGCCCATTTTATTTTTAAATAAATCAAAGAAACCACAATATTTTGTCTGTTCGTCATGAATATCATTTAATTGGGTTCAAGTAGATTTGCTTACATTATTTCTTGAATATGATGTCTCGTAAATGGTCGCCATTGGCCTCTACGACATATTGTGCCCGTTTTGCAGCATTTTCCATGGTTTTCTTTAACATTTCGATGGGAATGGCGGTTATTTTTTGACGGATGTTGGTTTTCAGCTCTTCTAGGGTCTTTGGCTTGTTGACGTAAACCTTTGATTTCAAATAACCCCACAAAAAGAAGTCTGGAGGCGTTAAATCTTGTGATCTTGGCGGCCAATCGAAATCACCATTTTTTGACATCAAACGCCAGGGAACAATTGCTTCAAAAAATCGATTGTAGTGCGGCTTGTGTGTGGTGGCGCGCCGTCTTGTTGAAACCAGTAGTTCCTGATACGCTTTCGACGAACGATTGGCATGAAAAAATTGTTTATCATATCGCGATAACGCTCCTGATTGACAGTAACTCTGTGGCCATTATCATCTTCGAAAAAGAACGGCCCAATGAGCATTTTAGCACAAACGCCGCACCAAACAGGGACTTTTGCATCGTGAAGAGGTACCTCTTGAATCTCTTGTGGATTTTCAGTGGCATAAATACGGCAATTTTGTTTGTTTACCGTTCCGTTCAACTGAAAATGAGCTTCATCGCTCATTGAGTTGAGTTTTCACTATTGACTTGTTTTGTTGAATGTAAATTTCAACAATTTTAGAGCGTTCGCGTGGCGTGTACTGTTCCATTGTAAACATTTGCTTGGAATGACGCTTCAAACGCGGTATGTCATTAGTCGATTTGGCATCACTGCGGAAAGTTACAGTGTTGCCAGATGGGCGCTTCGAATATTGACAACCCTGTAGATAACAACAGCAAAAAATTTTTTATAAATATCTTAAGAAATAAAAAAAAAAACATAACAGACAAACCTAAATCGTCGTGTCTACAATGTTAAAAAAACGCAACAAAAAAAATTTTAGGAAATTGGTGAGAGAATTCGGTGGCATTAAAAGCATGTTTCATTTGGGCCTTACTAGTTTCTAAATGTACACTTGATCTCTGTTGTCTTAACTTATGAAGAACCAATTCCTCACACCCCGCTGGAATAAGTATATCGGTTATGACATAAAATTTAAGAGTATGTAGTTGGTTACTTCGGTTATCCATTTACCACTGGGACGAAGAAGCAAGCTCGGCATTAATTCGCTGGAAATAGTCATGACTGCGTGCTTAGCTTACTCTGAATTTTATTAACACTCAACCTACCGATATTTCTTCTATAACTTTTCCTGAACCTCATCATCAAATTACTGGTAATTATCATAAATGCAGATTTTATATAAAATAGGCAACAAATTTACAATCGTAGCTTTCGCAAAAAAAAAAACGAGTTACGCATTTTCTATATTAAGCCATCGATATAAAAGTACAAAAAATTATTTTGAAGTTCTCACCAGTTTTTGGTAACTGAAATTGTACATACTTTTATTAACAGATATCTTTCTGCTCCTGAAGTTAGAGAACGACGCGTTTTATATCAAGTTTTATGTTGGATTTCTTAAACCAATTTTTAAATGAAAATACTTTAACCCGAATAACCCTGAACAAATTTTTTTTAAATTTTAAGAATGACCTGTTAACGCAAATATAAAATGGTTTAAACTAAAATAAGCACATTTTAAGTGTTTGTGTTTGCGTGTCCATGTAGCAACGACAGGGTGTTTCGGGTTAATTGTGAGCTATTTAGATCAAATAAGTTTGAAGAAGGCAACAACAGCTCTGTACATATGTATATTAACTTTTTAAATTTTTTTTCTGTTCTTATCAATATCGTCAAATTGATAAGCAATGACAAAAAAATTAATAACAAATGAATAAAGAATAAAAAATTAATAAGGAATAACAAAGGAATAATGAATAAAAAATGAATAATGAATAACAAATGAATAATAAGTAACAAAAGAATAATGAATAAAAAATGGATAATGAATAAAAAATGAATAATGAATAAAAATGAATAATGAATAAAAAATGAATAATGAATAAAATATGAATAATGAATAACAAAGGAATAATGAATAAAAAATGAATAATGAATAAAAAATGAATAATGAATAACAAATGAATAAAGAATAAAAAATGAATAACGAATAAAAAATGAATAATGAATAAAAATAGAATAATTGAAAATTCTGTAATTCTTTGTGAATGGCATTCTTTGTGAATAGCATTCAAATGAATAAAAAATTTGATTCATTATTCTGAATAACGAAAATGAATAGCTGAAATGAATAATTAATCATTTTTTTTTTAAATTGAGTGTGAATTAAAAATTTTATTTATAAATCAATTTTGCATTCATTGAATGCATTCTTTTTTCGTTATTCATTGATTCATTTTTTTGTGATTTAAATCAAATTCAATGCTTCCTTTTACAGCTCTGCTTGATAATAATATTGTTAGGTGGCGAGATATAAAAATGGGACAACGCACTGTGCAGTGTGGTTCACAACCCAGCCATGACACCATTTTGGAAACGTCAAGAACAGCGACACTTCTTAGAGTAAATATTCATTGCACTTACCTTTTTGGGAAAAACTTCATTAACTTGGATAACACTTTGAAAAAAATCAAAAAGTTTTTGTACTTGATTTTCAAACACGATGCCTGTAGCTGCCACAAGCAATACGTCTGTACGGCTCTATGAAATAAGGCCCCAAACTACAAATGAAAGAGGCCCCATACATTTACAAATAATTGGGATGCTTTTTCCTATTTTGGGGCTTTTGAAAAATGGGACTTTATTTCATAATGAAATAAGGACCCAAGAGTTAAATGAAATAAGGACCCAAAAATTGAATTAGGAATTAAAGGTATGAATGTTTGAGGTGTTAATTCATTTTTTAAATAAGGGTTTTATTCCATTGTTAAATAGGCCACCAAAAATTTCAACACTCCTTGATGGTCAGACTTGGATACGGTTGTTATAAGAACTTTTCGATTTTTGTTATTTAACATCAATTAAAAATTTCTCAATTGAAGAAATTGTTGATTTTATATGATTTAAATACAAATCCTAAATGTTTGATAGTTTAAATCATACTTGATTTTAAATACAAATTCTAGTTCTTTGATAGTTTAAAATCGTTTATTGAGCTTTAGGTCCAAGTTAGAACAATTATTTGTTCTGACGAATTTTTCCAAAGAAACAACAACAGCAACAAAGTTTTTTTCAATACGAAAAGGAAAAATCACTAGCTGATTTTATTTCAATTTCAGCCCTGCTAAAGGCTTCATCAGAAATCTTTGTGATACCCGTGCAAGCGCGAACTAGCGCACTGCACCACAGAGGCGGTGAGATTTGAAGTGTCAATTTCTCAATTTTTCTCCAATTTCACATTCTCACATTTGTTGTTGTATTTTTGCTTTATTAAATCAAGTATGATTTAAACTATCAAACATTTAGAATTTGTATTTAATTCATATAAAATCAACACAATAAATAAATAAATAACAAGGTCATTTAGAAAAAACTTTAATTGAAGAAATTTTAAAAAATATGTTAAGTTTTGATATTTTTGCCACTTAGTGAGGACATAACAAAAAATTGAAAAATAAAATGAATTGTGAAAAATTTCATGGTAAAAGAAGGACCAGTGAACTTATCTATGTCCTCGATCAAAAAATGATACATAGAAAAAATCCACTTATAAAACTAAAACAAAATATTAATGTCGGCAAGAGACCTGTAAAGCAAGAGTTAACCTTTTGTCGGAAGGAAAATTTTGCGACGTTCGCACTTCACACGATCTTTTACGAGTAGGAAAACAACTCTTTGAACTTAAATTAAACTCTATTGAAAATAAAATTAAGGTACGAGATATAAGGGAACTCACAAATTTTTCTTTATAATTACATATTTGTAAGTTAAGATAGATTTACAAAACTATAATTATATCATCTAAGCTCAAACGATTTGGATTACAAATTTATAAAAATATTTCGTACTGCGGAATACTGTTTTTTAAATTCTTGATAAGATTAATGAATTCTTGAAGATATTAATTCATTCATGTTTACAAATAAAAATAATAGCAATTAGAGGGTGTTTTTATTTATTGTGCGGTCATTCTTCATAAATTTTTGGGGAGCTATTTCCTTAATATTGGGGTTTGATTCCGTTTTAAGATTTGAGGCCTTTTGTTTTGGGGTGCACTTTTTTGCAGCCTCTTAAAAAACTGGCGTGTTTAAGTTTGGGGCCTTATTGCATCATATTGGGGCTTATTTCGGCATAATTGAAGAATAGTGAAAACTCAGATTTTACACTTTTACATTTAATTTAAAATTTCAGGCCGCTCTGAAGTGGTTTGGAAGTTAAAGGGTTCCAAAATTGTAAAAATTGGCCTGAAAAACTTGCGATAACTTTTTATTTTCATACAAAACTAACAAGTATGGGTTTAAAAAAGGCTATGCTGTACCTATTCAACGAGCCATTTATCATAAAAATCCATGAATTACTTTTGAAGATACATTATTTTACGTATTATGCACTGCTTACACGAATTATGTTCATGTCTCATTATAAAGATAATTATATCCAGAAGTACTGTAGACAGCGTAGCCGGTGTTTGACTTACTGAGGGTTGTAGTCCCTGACCAGCGCCCGAAGTTTTTCATATAAAAAAAATAAATTTTCAAATTTGAAGCCACGAGTTATACTTCGTATTTCTTAAAGTACTCAAAGGATTTCATTAATTGATATCTTATTTAATAGAAGATCACATTTAAACCATTTAAAAAGTAAACATTTTTTGTACATTTTATTTCACATTAAAAAATTTGGTCGTTTTCATATACATATTTGAAATGGTAATTTCTTGCAACTTTGAACCTCTGTAACTTCGAAACTACTTGAGAGAAATTTTTTCAGAAATGGACTTGGAAGGCTTTAAAACATATGATTAAAAATTTTAAAATTCGAGTTTTCATTATTCTTCAATTGTTCCTTTATTACATAAGAACTTGTTCCATAATGAAGTAAAGCTCCAATTTTGGGGCCCTATTTCATTTTCGGTTGGGGCTTTATTTCGTTGAATTGGGGCTTTATTTCGTATGGTGTTATTTCATAATGAAACAGAAACCCATATTTGGAGCCTTATTTCGTTTTTGTTTCGGGGCTTTATTTCCCGGGGCCTTATTTCACAGTGCCCGTCCGTACACTTAGTTGTAACTACGAAAACTCAGTCATGTCAAAAGACAAACTTCGCACTTGAAAAATTGGCAATATGTCGATTAGGAAAAGAAAAATAAGTAATGGTTCACAATCCAGCCAGGGTAACAACCCAGCCCTTTCCCTTTTATTTATTTTAAAATTACTGTAATTAATTATATTATTATTTCTACTTTGCACTATTGAGACATAAATAGTCTCATAGCGTGTAAATTGCTGGTTTTACATTTAATTGGTATGAGACATTTTTGAAGACAATTATTAAATTTACAATTTTGTTGTAACCATATTTTATGTCCAACAGAGAAGAGCGGAGATAATGGCGAATTACCGACTTCGGTGAACTTTGAATCCGAATATCTCCTAGCGCGTACATGGTATCAAAATTAACTCATGACAGATTGCTAATAATGACTTAAGAGGCTTGCATCAAACAAATTGAAACGCACATTTTTTTGATTTCAGATTAAATAAAAAAATTTTAGTGACAAAAAAAAATATGGCAATGAAATAGAAAAACCCTCCAATTTCACAGTCTAAAGTTATGTCACAGAAAAAAACCAATGATGCAGAAAAATTTGTTTTGACGAGTTTTCAAAAATATATGTAGCCAATGAAGAATTATATTTGCTTCCATACACTTCGTTCCACTCTAATGTCGGCACAACAAAATTCGAACACTTCAACTTTAAAAATAAATTAAAAAAGTTGTGATGACATTGAGAGGTTAGTCCAGGTGCAATGATTCGCAACATATTTCTTTATAAGAATTTCTATCAAGTTTGGTTGTGCTTTTTTTTATCGATTTTGTCACACTGTGTTATTATTATTAAGAATTTAGCCCAACATTTAAACAAAGTCTTGCTACCAGCAGCTGCACTGAAATTATCTAAAACTATTATTGAACATTTTTTGAAGCATAATTTTAAAATATTATTCTTTGGTTTTACACTATCGGTTGGGTGCTTAAGTGTATAGAATTAATATTTAATTTCTTATTAATAACCATGGATTGTCATATAATAATTGAACCAGTACGTTTTTTGTGCCTCCACAACAATAGATATGCTACGTTGTCCAACACCGCCGGCTTTCACATAGGCTCTGCCTAGAGTATTGCTCTGATTGACCTCGATTTCCACAAAGGAAACAATTGCGCCAACGCCAGAGCTTGGATACGTTGTCAAGAGATGAACATTTTGCGGTGCAGCCCAACTGTAGTTCGCCTGATCCGTAGAAACAATTTTGTCACCTGTTTGGGATCAACACAATTTTAATGGAAAAGCATTGTTTTAGTTTTAGTATTCTTCACAATTTCATTCCATAGTCACCGTTAACGCGTCGTCCAATAGTATAAACTATAACAACTCTAGCTTCATCCAACTCTGCGGTTATATTTGATGGTTTAGCAGGTAAGATTTGTACCGAAAGCGGCTGTGCACCAGGATGTTTTCTTAGCATAATTTTCATATCTGCAGATGTAATCAATTGCACAGATACATTTGCAGCTTCTGAACTAGCTGCTGCCAGTGTGGTAAGCACGCTCAGGAGTATAGCAAAATTGAATAAAAACATGCTGCTTTGACTAGCTTTTGTTGACTGTTTCGGCTTTTTGCCAAAAGCTCTTTTATATATACCACAGTCAATGTTGTTGTATCTAAAATAAAATTTCTGACTTACATATTCTTTCAATTTTAAGCTATTTATTGTTTATATTTGCCCTCAAGAATCTCAAAAAGTTTTTATCAACATCGATTGCTGCTTAATTGAAGATTAGAGTGCTACTCGTGCTCGATTCCGCACTATCAACAAAGCGGGATGTTTTACGCTACAAATATGCAGCTATAAGCTTTTATATTTACCATATCAAGACGGTAGATAAATGTAAGCAGCTGTGGAAAGCGAGCCATTTTGATAATTTGTAATATGTATATATAAATTTGTAGTGCGGAAATGAAGCATCGGGTTAAACGACACTTACGCCAGCATGCTAATTGCAATAGCATGATAAACCACATGATTAGAAAAATTGTTTACGAGAAAAGAGTTCGGCTTTGTTTTATTTTTTGTTTTAATTGAATGTAAGCAAAGCCAAGTGCACTAAAAGGTATGCTCTTTTGTAGAAAAATATAAAAAGTTTTAAAAGACATAATGGACTTAAGAAATAAAACAATCATAATAACAACTCATAGGATTCAAAACATAAAATTATAACAAAAATTTAAATGCAAAATAACTTCATTTAATTAATACTATTTAATATTAAAAAAAATGTGGCGGCAGTAGCCTAGTGGGTAGAGTGCGTGGCCCCTAAGCTAAAGAACAGCAGTAGCCCGGGTTCAATTCCAGCTCAGACAGAAAGTTTTTTCAATTGAATGAATTTTTCTGTTCGGTCGTCACCTTTTGCAATGGCAAACCTCAGAGAGTAAAAATTGCCATGTAAAGCTTCTTGAGAACATAAGCCGTTCGGAGTCAGCATAAAACACGTAGGTCCAGTTCTCGGTCATTTGTGATGAAACATTTAATAACACGCACAACACAATTGATCAATAGAAGCTAGGTCAAAGTACTTCCAAGGGCTGAAATGGCCAGTTTATTATTTTATTATTATTATTATTATTATAATATTAAAAAGATATCTTAGAGAGGGAGATGAATTAAAAACCAAATACAGTTATAAGAAAAGAGATAGAGACTAAAGAGAGAGAAAGTAGACTAAAGAGTGGAGAAAAAGGAAAAGGTAGATTGCCTTAAAGATACTCTCCCACTGATCTCCCTAAGCCTTCGTGGCAGACCGTTCCACAACGTAATGGCGTTGATGAAAAACAGGTGGGAAGGGTTTAACGAGTTAAAGTGTTCAAAATAAAACTTATTTGTCATCCTTTTGAGAGAGATTCCAGGAAAGTATAACTTAGTTGCTGAATTTTTCAATTTGGGTATGCCATGACAATTTTGGGCTTTGAGTTTTATGCCGAGATATAAATTCCTCACAGTTATTTACATGCTGTGTCGTAGAGTGGGCTTGAGCCGCCTGGGGCGCAGACCAATTTTGCCACCCAATTATTTACAGGCTGACAAATATATATGGTAACAAATCAAAAGTGCCATAGTTTGTATAAAAACAGTTCAGTTTAAATTTTATTTTGTAATTATGAATACAAAAGATTAAATTTCTTATAACTAAAAAATCATTCAATTGCGTTGCCTCCTTTTGCTATAACACCCTAAACACCGCCTTAACCTTTTTTGAAGGCATGCGGCACGCACTATTTCAATTGAAATTTCGTTCCAGATTTTCTCAATTACTCTTTTAAACTGATTCAAACAACGGTACTTGTTATCCTTAAGCTTCTGCAACATATAACCCTATATACAAAAGTCCAAACGATTGAGATCCGGTGAGCTAGATGGGTATGAAATCTTCTTTAGGTATGAAATCAGTTAAATACTGACTGCACCATTCCTGCACAACCTTAGCAGTATGGCCAGGAGCACCGTCTTACTGATAACAGTAGTTATCCTCTCCGTACATCTTCAGAGCATTTAGTAACAAATGTTTTTGCAAAACCTCTTCCAAGTAGTAGTTTGCGTTTATTTTTACTCCTTTATCAATGAAAAGCAGTGTCAGGGTTCCGCTTTGACAAATTGCTCCCCAAACCATAACCGATGAGGAGTTCTGGTATCTTGGTATATGTTTTTTATCGTTTGGAATGTCTTTCAGTGATACTGTTCGCACGCGATCGTTTTGCACGTTATGCGGAGTTTGAAGAACAAAATGTTTCTCGTCAGAAAAAATTATTTATTTAAATTATTATGTCGTGCATGCCAAGAAGGGAGCACTTTGCTTTTGACCACGCGTATTTCTATTATGGCATCCGTAAAACCATACATTTTTTTGTTTGAAAGGTGACATTCCAAGATTAGTTTTTAAAAATTATAATATTGTTTTTCTATTAACGTTCAGATTTTTCGCCATTATTGAACGAAAACAGACAGACTGATCACAGTTTCTTCGAATTACATTCTTTAATAGATTTGCCGTACGAACAATCTTTTTTCGTCCAGTTTTTTTACAATTTTCATTAGAACCTGTATCATAATAGCGTTTGACGGCACGATAAATAAATTGTCTGTTCATTTCAAGATGCCTAAGTTCTTGAAAAATCCTTCCGCATTTTCCGGTTTTAAATTTTTCCACAATTATGTCGCGTAAGTCTGACATGTAAGGGGAATTTGGGGGCGATGCAACAATGTAACATGTCTGACTGTCTCAACCTGGCGAGGCCAGCATAATCTTTGTGACATCGCCTCAAGTCGATTTAAACCTCCACGTGGTGTTTCCTGGGCAACGTCAAAACTGACAACCGTTAGTTTGGCGGCCAATCTGAGCGGCGGGCCTCCCTAGGCTTAAAATAGGTTGTGCGTAAGGTTTGAAGCCCACTCGTAAAAACCCATTTCAATGAAAACAACTAAGAAAAGAAGAAAACTGATCCCCAAATCTGATGACGACTTCCGCAAACGAAAAACTGATAATGATTTACGGATATGCAAAGGTGCCTCTTTCCAACTGACTGATACAAAGCTGATATCACTGCTATCCAAGAAATGCGATGGAAGGGACAGGGTTGCATTCGGCATGCACCTTGTGTGAGTTTGGATGCGGATTTGTAGTTGGCAAGAGACTACGGCCTCACGTCCTGCGATTCACACCTGTGAACGAATGACTTGCCATAATCCGCATCAAGGTTAGATTTTTCAATTTTTCAGGAAGACAAGGACGATGAGATCAAGGAAATTTTCTACGAGTGCCTTGAAAATGCTTACGAGCACTGCCCCCGTCACGACGTAAAAATCGTGCTTGGTGACTTCAGCGCTAAGGTGGGCAAGGAAAATATTTTTGGTACAACAATCGAAAAAATCAGCCTCCACGACAACACCTCCGATTACGGAAAGAGGCTGATTGACTTCGCCGCAGCACGAAACGTGGTAGTAAGTAGCACTAGATTCAAGCATCTCAATATTCATAAAGCCACCTGGATGTCCCCTGATCAAAAAACCAAGAATCGAATTGATCGACGGTAGGCACTCTTCCAGTGTATTGAATGTACGCACGATCCGTGGTGCAAACATTGACTCAGATCACTATCTTGTTGCAGCCAAGATCCGTACACGTCTGTGCGCAGCTAAAAATACACGCAACCCTCCACAGAGAAAGCTAGACGTCGACAAGCTGCAATCGAAACAGACAGCCGATGCTTTCGCCACTCGACTCTCACTCCTGCTTCAAAGCACTCCTCCAATCGATGATATATGCGCGCAGTGGACACACATTTCCAACTCCATGCGTGCGGCTGCTGAAGAGGTGATTGGCTACCACCGCCCTCGCCGAAACCAGTGCTACGACCAGGAGTGTCGCGACGCCACTGCAGAGAAAGACGCCGCCTACAAAGCCACCCTGCAGTCGGTTTTAACGCGCGCTGCTCAGGAGCGAAACAAAGAAAAGAGGAGGGAAGAGAGACGTATGTTCAGGCGGAGAAAAGAGAGGCAGAAAAGCGCAAGCAGCAGAATATTGAGATGTATGGTGACAGGGATTAGGCCCGAAAATTTTTCTAAAAAATAAGACGCCTTGCCGATGGTTTTTTAAAACTGGGGCCTCTTCCTGCAAGGATGAAAACGGGAATCTAGTGACAGATGTCCAGAGTACACTGACGTTATGAAGGGAACACTTCTCTAAGCTTCTAAATGGCGACGCTGACAACAATCCCGCCAGTAGAGATGATATTCCGGGAACCCCAATTTCGGATGACAGCGTCGAGGTTCCGCTGCCCGACTAAAATAAAAAAAAAGAATGACGCTTAAAAATAACAAAGCCGTGGGAGCTGATGGCTTACCTGCTGAGCTGTTTAAGCGCGGAGGCGAAGCTCTACTTAAATGCATTCACGAGCTTCTATGCAGAATATGGTCGGAAGAATGCATTCCGAACGATTGGAATCTCAGTGTGCTCTGCCCAATCCATAAGAAAGGCGATCCCACTATCTGTGCCAATTACCGTGGGATAAGCCTTCTTAATATCGCATATAAGGTCCTGTCGAGCGTTACATGTGAAAAATTGAAGCCCATTGTAAGCGAACTGATCGGACCTTATCAGTGTGGCTTCAGACCTGGAAAGTTCACTATCGAGCAGATTTTCACGCTACGACAAATCTTGGAGAAGACTCAAGAAAAACAAGTCGACACCCACCATCTTTTTGTCGACTACAAAGCCGCCTTCGACAGCCCAATAAGGAAGCACCTGTACTCCACCATGTCTGAATTTGGTATTCCTGCAAAACTAATACGACTTTGCAGGATGACACTGAGCAACACCAGCAGCGCAGTTAAAATCGGGAAGGACCTCTCCCCACCATTTATTACCCAACGAGGTTTTAGACAAAGTGATTCCTTATCGTGCTACTTTTTCAACCTAATGATGGAAAAGATCATCTGAGCTGCTGATCTGAGACGTAGTGGCACAATATTCTACAAGATTGTTATGCTGCTTGCGTATGCTGATGACATCGATATCATTGGCCATAATACGCGCGAAGTCAGTGCAGTATTTTGCAGATTAGAAAAAGAGTCAAGCCGAATGGGTCTGACAGTGAATGCAGATAAAACGAAATACTTGGTGTCAACAAACAAACAGTCCCAGTGTCTTGGAACCCACGTTACCGTTGACAATACCTCCTTCGAGGTTGTGAAGAACTTCGTTTATCTGGGAGCCAGCATTAATTCAACCAACGACATCAGCATTGAGATTCAACGAAGAACAACTCTTGCCAACAGGTGTTACTTTGGGCTCAGTAGGCAATTGAGAAGCAGAGCCCTCTCTCGACGAACGAAAATCACGCTCTATAAATCGTTCATTATGCCCGTCCTACTTTATGCATCACAAACCTGGACACTTTAGGAGCATTCGAGAGAAAGATTCTTCGTAAGATCTACGAACCAATCTGCGTCAATGGCGAGTACCGAATATGTTGGAATGATGAACTTTACGAGCTGTACGCCTGGTACGACATAGTCAAGCGCATTAAAATCGAGCGGCTTCGCTGGCTTGGTCATGTGAAAGCGCATGAAAGACGATGCTACAGTGAAGAAAACATTCGATTCGGTACCCAGCGGCGGTCAACGCAGAAGAGGACGACCGCATCTTCGTTGGAAATACCAAGTAGAGGACAACCTGACGAAGCTTGGAATTTCCAACTGGCGCCAGCAAGCGAAAGACAGAAATAGCTGGCTCAAATTCTTAGATGAGGCCAAGACCGACATACGGTTGTAGCGCCAACTAAGTAAGTAAGTAAGTCTGACATGTTCTCTGAACACCTAATTTCAACTAACAAGCAAAAATGTTATTCTCATATATTAAACATATATTGGAGTATTTTTTTAAAAGAAAGCTACCAGATTGCTAAGTTTTATTTCCATTCCAAATGATCTCAATTAGTTGTAAATACGGATAGTTGTCACCCTGTAGGTCTTTAAATTCAAGACTCTGAAATTTACAGTAAAAAACCTTTCGCCAAAAACAATTATCGTTATTGCGTATTATATAGATTACAAACTACAAAAATCATATATATGTTTTTACAATATATTAATCATATTTATAGAAAAAATTCTTAGACGTATGCTTGTCACATCAATATAACGGGTAAATAATACTAATAATTGTTCATTGCCGATCGAGAACATTAAGCTTTTACCGACTTGAATATCAAATGCAAATGGACTTTCAAATTAGAACTAGAACAGAACTACTACTGACTAGATGCTATTACAATTAATATATTTTTTTTTTAAAAATAGTAAAATTAAAATTAAAAATAAACTTATGTCTGTAACAAGACCTTTATTCGTAACCTCTTTTGAGAGCAAAATCTTTTATTGCACTATCAATGTCTGTGACACTACACACTTCTTGCTCAATAGACAAGATTGCTAGATTAGATAGTCTTAAAGTTCTTATTGCTGATCTTAAATTACACTGTAGGGACCTCAAAAAGATACGAAAACGCCGTGACACGTAAACTTAATTTTTGGTCGCAGAATTTAATGGCGTAGCCCCTTTTTTAGCTCTTTTTTATTTATGTTTTTGGAGACCAAAACTTTTAGCCACCTCCGATTTTGCTTAAACATTCAGAATCTTCCTATGAGATAAAATTACTTATTAAAGTAAAAAAATTTTAAGATTTTTTTTATAGTCTGGCCAAAAAGAAAAAAAAAACAAAAAAGCTTTACTTTTGAAAAATCATAGATTCAGTGTGGTGTTTGTCTGTTTAGTTCTTTGTTATTTAAAACTAATATTGTATTTTAAAACACTGAATGTATTTATTTAAGAGATTTTAGTTTGAATGAAAAATATTCGAATAAATAATAATTCAAAAATCTTAAAAATTTTTTTCAAAATCTTATAGCCCAAACAGAATAAGCATAGCCAACACGCAGCCAACAGAAAAAAATGTCAACTTGAACTTGTAACTTTTGCCGCAGCCAACACGTAGCGAAATGTCAAAATACATAGTTCAAATTAGAAAACTGAAAATTGACTTAAACATATTAGTCCAAATTAGTAAAAAGACAAACAAATTATTATATGCAAAAGGCTGTATCTATTAATTTTGTAAAAAATAACAAAATATTGTAAGCATAAAGCTCTATCTGCGTTATCAACACAAATTCTATTCTGTTCACAACATTTCGTTGGCTACGTTTTCGACAGCTCGCTACGTGTTGGCTATGTCTATTCTGTTTGGGCTATAATAAGATTCTCATAATTTATAAAAACAAGTAGCTAACAAGGAAATATTATCGAAATAAGAACAAGTATTTATAAAAAGTAAAGTAATTAAGTCACTACATCACTCTGTAGTGACTTACCAGTGTAACCAAAAAATTATTAATAAAATTAATGCGGTTAATTTAAACAAAATGTTACTTGTTTTTGAATTGACAAATCAGATGTTGATATTTCTTTTGAAAAAGTGTTTTCTATGTGTGCGGGTTTTAATAAGTCGATTGAAACAGTTTTAATCTTGGCCCCATATTGTATTTGAAAAGTTTTATTATTTTTGCTTAATACTTTGAATGCTCCCTCATATGGTGCTTGAAGGCCCGAAGAACGAACAACTTTCACAAAAACATAACCAGTATCAAACAAATCTTTTGAAACATAACTTTTAGTCGAACTGCAGTGATGCACAATGTTACTCCTGATCGAAATATTCTCTCAGTTTATTTAAAGTGTCGTTTGATGAAAAAACTTCTGTCTTTTTAACGACAATCTCACCAGGAAGTCTCAATGTTTGTCCATATACCAGTTCTGACGGCCCACACTTAAGATGTTCCTTAACAGCTGAATGAAAACCAAGAAGAATCATAGACAGTTGTTCTGACCAATTATCTATATTACGAGAAGCTACTATTGATGCTTTTAATTGACGGTGGAATCGTTCAACCATACCGTTGGATTGTGGATGATAGGAAGATGTATGGATAGTATGAGATCCAAGTAGTTTTGTTAATTGCGTAAATAAATTGGAAGTGATCTGAGTTCCGCGATCAACTGTTATTTTCAATGGAACACCAAAACGACATATATATTCTTCAAAATAATATTTAGCTATTGTTTGAATAGTTATGTCTTCTGAGGGATACGCTTCTGGCCATCCTGTGTATCTATCTACCACAGTTAAAATATACTTGTATCCGTTTGAAACTAGTAGAGGTCCCACCAAATCCATATGTTGTATATGCTCAAATCTTCCAGAAGGTATGTCAATATTGATAACTGGTGATTTTGTATGAATTTGTACTTTAGATTTTTGGCAGTTTATACATATTATTGTCCACTCATTTATATCTGTTCGCATCGTTGGCCAAAAATATTTATTTTGAATTAATTTTCGAGAAGCACAAACACCAGGATGAGATAATGAATGAAGCTTTTGATAAGTTGTTTGCCTCATTGATTGCGGAATATATGGTCGAAAATTTTTACCAGATGTTTCACACCAAATTTTAAATTTAAGAAGAGGTACATTAATTACTTTAAGATTAAATTTTGAATTTTGATTACCTATTAGATTTTGAAGTTCTATGTCTGTTTGTTGCTCATTATATATAAATTGTAACTTTAGGTTGGATGAAGATATTTCGTTGATTTCATGTATTCGTGATAACGTATCTGCTACTACATTATCTTTTCCGGAAATATATTGTATATCATTTGTAAATTGTGCTATGTATTCCAAATGTCGTGTCTGACGGGGTGATCTATCATTTTTTGAATTAAGTATAAATAGAAGTGGTTTGTGGTCTGTAAAAATGGTAAATGTTCGTCCTTCAAGAAAATGTTTGAAATGTTTGATTGTTGAATACACTGCCAGAAGTTCTCTATCGAATGTGGAATATTTCATATCACAAAAAGTACGTTTTTTGGAATAATATGCTATTGGTTCTAATATTTCATTTTTATTTTGTTGCAGAACAGCTCCGATTGCGGTGTTTGAAGCATCAACTGCTATTGAGAGAGTGGCGTTATCGTCAAAATGTGTCAAAAGTGTTTTGTGTGCAACTTCAATTTTTAGATTATTAAATGCTGTTTCACCTTTTATGGTCCATATAAGATCTTTTGTTTTTGTTTTATTTGCTTTTGATAACATTTTATGAAGTGGACTAAGAAATAAAGCAACCATAGGTATGTACCTGTGGTAATAGTTTACCATGCCTATAAATTTTTGTAATTTATTGATTGAATTTGGTTTTTCGAAAGAAGAAATTATTTCAACTCTATCTAAAGAGGGTTGGATACCATTTTTTGAAATTTTGTAGCCAAGCAAATCTATAGCTGGAACTCAAAAAAGACATTTCAAAGGTTTGATATTAAGACCATATTTATCGAGACGTGATAATACAATTTTTAAATGTTCAATATGTTCATTTTCGTTTTCGCTAGCTATTAATATATCATCTACATAAGCAAATACAAAATTTAATTTGCAAAATACTTCATTTATGAACCTCTGAAAAGTTTGAGCACTGTTTCGGACACCGAAAAGCATTCTAGTGAACTCAAACATTCCGAATGGTGTTGTAATAGCCGTTTTATAAATATCTTCTTCTGCCATGGGAATTTGGTGATACGCTCTAATTAGCTCATTTTTTGAAAAAATAATTTTGTTGATTAAATCGATACTGAGATCATGGATATGTGGTAGGGGATATCTATCGGGAATTGTAATAAAATTCAATCTTCTATAATCCCCACATGGTCTCCAATCATTTTGTTCCTTTTTAGGTAATAATTGTAATGGTGATGCAATTGGAGATCTAGATGCTCTACAAACACCTACTTTTACAAGGTATTCGAATTCAGTCTTCGCTATTTTTTGTTTAACGTTGTCCAGACGTCTAGGTTTTGAAAATGAAAAGCAAGCGCGTCGGAAGCGAATTTCATCTGGGAGGGCAGTACAAATGGGGGGGCAGTACAAATGGTGGTGCAAAAGAAGTTCACCAAAATTTCTTCACATGAAACATGAAGAAGAGAGAAAGAAGAGGAAAATATATAATACAAAAATATTATCGTTGTAAAAAAACTGATATTTTGAATATCTTTTCCTTTTAAATTGTTTATCTAGCTAAAAAAGTGCGGGGGCAACTGCCCCCCTTGCCCCCCGCTTCCGAAGCCAATGATGAAAAGACACCAGTAGTTTCAATTCTATGAACAGTTGAATGTTTAACCTGTTTTGTATAATCGGGTTCAGAGACAATCGATGGAAATTGTTGCAAGAGATTAGAAAATTGATTTTCTTTAATTGAATTTTTAACAGTTGTAATTTCCCATAGATTAGAAGAAAAATGAACCGACGAATTAGTATCAGGGTCTATGATTTGTTTGTTTTTCATGTCGATAATAATGCCGAATTTTTCGAGAAAATTGGCACCTATGATGGCATATGATACGTCTGCTAAAACAAAATTAAATTCAAAGTCTCGTTTAAATCCGATATTAAGTGAAAGAATTAGATTCCCAAAAGTTTGGATATTTGATCCATTTGCAGCTAATAGAAAAGAGTTAGAAGAATTATTAGGTTGTGAATTTAGAAACAGGTATAGTGGAAACTGTTGCGCCTGTGTCAATAAGAAACTTTATTTTGTTATTAGAATCATAAACAAATAGACGACAAGATGCCTTAGATGAAATTATATTGTTATTCTCTTTCATAGAAACTTGAGGGTTTATCCCACAGTGAGTCGTCAATAAAATGGGATTTTTTAGTTTAAAGTCTTAGAACTAGAGTTTTGATTTTTGTCTTTAATAAAATTACAGGGTGATATACATTTTGTTGCATTTAAACCAAACTTCGAATGGATACCAAAAATATAAATTTTCTGCATTTACTTTTTCTATTGGATTTTGATACCATCCTCTTGTTGAATTCTTTTTTGGTAGTAATATTTTAAACTCCATTACTTCGGAAGATAGTTTGTTCATGTTTTCACAAATGGTTGTTGTTATTTCAGTAAAATTTTCAAGCAATATTTCAACGTTGCTAATAGTAGTGTTTGATGGTAAAGATGAAATGTGAGATCGGTTTGAAATCTCAAAAATTTAATCTGCCAATGATAGTTTGTGATTGATAGATGAATTAGTGTTTGAAGCAAGTTGAATTTGGAGTTGTTGTGGTAATTTCCTCACCCATAATTTGAACAATAAGTCACGGTTAATTAACGAAAATTGACCAGCTAGTCATCCCTCACCGAGAGAAAATCGATCAAGAATAGTCTTTTTAATGTGATTTTATTTATTAGTTAAAGGTGGATATTGAATCACATCTAGTGCCTTAGTGACAACTTCAGGTGGAAGTGCAACAATAATATTTTGATACATAATATTATCATTAGTTATGTTATTTAACGTAAATTGTACTTCTGACTGTGCAAACCAGGCTTCTGGACATGGTTACCAAAATGATGGTTACTTAATCGATGTAATTTGGTTATGTATTGTGTTTTGTGCATTAATCATAATTGGAGAATTTGGTGTTGATCTAGGGTTTGTTGTGTGATCTATAGGATCATTTAAAACGTCAATTTGAACAGGCAACGGATTTCTATTTGTAAAAGAACGAGTTAGTGGCATGTTTAAGTAATATATTAACTGGTGGAAGGTTCACAGCTGAATTTTTGAATATGATAATTATTTGTGAATAAAATAAATAGTGGTTAGTAGTAATTTTTAAGATAAAGAGTAATTAAATTGTAAAATATGAACAGTTGAAGTAGAATTATATAAATATTGTTTTAGATAAGTTTAAAGAGAAATATATTTCAAACTCTAATGGATTAAAGTGGAAGGATAAACAGTTATATGAACGCGTGCTGCGTGGTTTTTAAATTTAAATGTTCAGTGGAACGTTGTAATGAAGAACTTATCTTGATATTCAGGAACGATATAGAAGGATTCCAGAAAAAGTTTTGAGTGCCAATTTTTAATAAGAATTTTTCAGCAAGCGTGTAGTTATGTTTGATTGCAGTATTTGATTGAAGATGCAGTATTAAATATCAGCTGTTTCAGGTTTGGTTTACAGGATCGCCAATGTGGTGCTTGTCTCCTTAGTTCTTTTTTATTGAAAACTAATATTGTATTTTATAACACTGAATGTATTTATTTTAGAGATTTTAATTTCAATGAAAAATATTCGAATGAATAATAATTCAAAAATCTTAAAAATAATTTTCAAAATCTAACAAGATTTTCATAATTTATATCAAGGAAAGGAAATATTTTATAACAAATAAGAACAAGTATTTATAACAAGTAAAGTAATTAAGTCACTACATTCAGCAAGGCTAACTCGATTTTCTCGCACAAATTCTTTTTAAATTTTTTTAATTGTAAGGTCAAATATTAAAAATCTGAATATATCGAGATTGGTAAAAACTGAATATGAAAACAATTCTATGACGAAAAATTATGTTTACGTTTAAGCCGAAATTATTCGGATTAGAGTTTATCATTTCTGTATAGCGACTAGTCTATATAACGAATTGATTTTCAAGCCCTTTCCGGCTATAGGAAAGTTCGACTGCATAACCAAATTTTGGCTGATAAAAAAAAACTTTCCTTACTGTAACCTTCCTGTAATTTAAAATATCCAAATTAAATTTCAAATTAGTTCTGGTAGAAGTAAGAACGGAACTTTTTCTACTTTAACTTCGCGAGAAGCGAGAGCATTACTTATTTCACATTGGAAGAAAGTAGTTATAAAACAAGTTCTAAATGAAACCTCTTATTGATTTTCTGGTGTGGGATTTTCACAGCAGGTTGTTGTTGACAACAAAACGAAACACAATTCAAAAAATACCAGCAACAATGAAACGTCGACGGATACACGGCACACAAATAGAACAGAACTAAACGTAACGGACGTAAAAAAAGAAAATAACTGCAGTGGAAGCTCTTGAAGGCACTTACAAGCTGCTTCATGTAATCATCTTAATTATTATCAATGCTGTAAGGACTCACACACAATCGCACCCACTCTTACCCCACCCAGCATTAAGGATATGCACCAACACCAACTCAGCATGTTTCACATGTTCACATTAATAAATAAATAGTATGCCCCAACAATTGCCAAATACGTATGAACTGGGGAAGACAATTTCAGACGGTTTTTACGATTAAAATCCCGGGATGATATCTCCCACTAATATTGTTTAATCTCATCTTATTAAAGGTACTTATCATACCTTTTTTGATATAAATAAAATACACCAGAAATAATGCTAACACAATAATTCCAAATTGTTTTACACTATATGTTAATTAGACGTATTACAGGTAAATGACAGGTAAAAAATTGCATGAAAATATATTTTAGCGTAAGACTTTTCGAACCAATACTAGTAAAAACCTGATTTACATAGTTCTAGCATACAACTAAATTTACCAGTTAATTAAAACTAGCCAAAAAAAATTCTAGATGTCTATTAGATCAGCCCAAAATGGAAAGGTGTTTTTTTAAATGATCCACCAGCATTTTCTAATATAATGTGGTTAAAAAATAAGATTTGCATTAAAATATTGGTATCGTTAGTGGAAAATAGCCACCTAGTTTTCATTTTAAGATTCAAAAACTAGCATAACATTGCTTAAAAATAGCTCAAACAAGTTTTGCCATTGAGAGTGTAACGACTTCCTGTTTTCTCAGGATCTATAGCTGGGATAGATCAGCCTGTCTCCAGGGTCGCACAATTATTTATTTGGATAGAGACACTGATTTAAGGTTTATTTAATGCTATTCTTTATTTTCTTTCGTAATCGTTATAAAAATAATAATATATTATATGAGCTAACTTCCATTCTTAACGTACCGGAAAAATAAAAATTACGAAATGGCCATCTCCGATTTCGGTAAAATTTTACTGATGAAAATCAAAAATTTATTTTGGAGGAAAAAGTTAAGCGTAATTTTTGGCAGAGTCAAATCAATCAATCAGCACATGTATTTAAATTTCTAAATGTTTTTTAAAATTTTAACTGGATAAGAAAGGTTGCATTTTTGAGAATATCGGGATCACGGAAATGACTTCCCTCGTATGTGTACGCTTCTCTCAACAACCAACAACTACCTGTTCATAATCACACATTCAGACAAACAGCAGGCAAGGATATCATTTACAACACCACTTGAGAAAAATGAAAAGTTTTTTATATTGCCTCAGCACGCCCACACATACCAAAATAGCCACAGATAAATATGTAGCCACTCACTTAAGCAGCAGCACCAGCTAGATAACCTTATGAAAGGAATTTCACTGAACTTTTCACTGTAAGCATTGGGAACAAAGGTTAAGCACAAGGCTCAGTCCGCTTGTGTAAAGGCTTGCTAACATATCATTATTTTTTGCATATTTTACTGGAAAGTGTTTTTTTGTATCATTCATTAATACACAAATCGTACACTTGGGGAAAAAACCTATCTTTTTATGATAAAAAATTTCTCTATTTTCGATAGTTGGATTTTCTCTATTTTGAAGAAAAATTTTCTTCAATTAGAATAAATTTTCACATATTTGAATAAATATTTCCACGCTTGAAGTAATATTGGGAAATGAAAATATTTCATGTCTCTAATATTGATATTTTTTTTCCCGCACTACAAAATTCTCATTTTAAGAGAAACATTTATGGAAAATAAGAAATGTTCTCTAGTGAAGATAAACAATTAGCTATGCGAAATATTTTAATCAATAAAAACAAATACTTTCTCAAAAATATAAAGGCTACTTCTCTAAAAAAAAAGTATATTTGTTTTTATATTGAATTAGGTACGAAAAAGAAATAGAGAGCGTAAAAGCGACTGAATGATGCTGTGAAAAACAAATCTTGCATATTCTGCATATTATGACGATTGTTTCTTCAAAGCAGTGGCGTAGTTATGGGGGATCCGCGCGTCTGGACCCCCTCCAGAGCCATGGAAACATTGCCAAATATTTCACGTTATTGTGAATTGATTCTAATATTAAGTGAAGCACGAATCCAAATGTATATGTATTGCCAAAAATTCTTTTTTTTTCTCAAGAAAGTTATCAAAATTTAATTTAGTTCAGTGTTTAATTTTTCTAAATCGGTCAAAAATTACTACAGATATAGTGACATGAAGAGCTTCCAGAAATTAGGTGTTGCTTAGATTCAATTCAAGAAGCCCATAATCTTTTTTACCAACGTTTCAACAAAGTAAAGCTGCGAAACAAGATATTCGGCTTCACAAAACAGTCATTTAATAAGCTATTCAAGATTATAATTTTTTAAAGTTATTATATTTTTTACTTATCACCGCCATAACCAAAAGCTATCTAAGCCACTGCTTCAAAAGGAATTTTTTTTATAAACCTAGCTACACAAGCGATGTTGTTTATTGGCACTGGTTTTTTGACGGATTTATAAAATTGCTTTTCAGAAGAAATTTCTGAAATATTTATAAAGGGTTGCGCAGATAAAATATATTGTAAATTACTATTGCAGATGTATTTCTCTGTTTTAGAGAAAAAATGTGCGCAATAGAGAAACATGTTATACAAATATTAAGTAAATATATCTCTTTTATGAAGAAAATGTTCGTTTTTGTGAGAAACTATAAATGCAATTTAAAAAAAGATTTATTAAAATTAAATAAATATTTCTCTGTTTTCGGGAAAAATCTACTCAATAAAGAGAACAGTTAAACGTGTTATAAAGAAATATTTTTCTGTTAAAGAGAAGAAGAAGAAAATATTTCTCTTTTTCATGGAAGCTTTTTACCATTTTTAAGATTTTTGGGATCATATTATATAGGCCATAATATGGACTTTGATTTTCTTTTCTATTACCGAACTTTACTAGTACTAAATCTCCTACTTCTTAGTTTAATTTATTATTAGTTTTTATACTGCTATCTTTACATTTTTTTTTTTTTTGCATTTATAAATAGTTTTGCTTTATGAATGAAAGTTTGTAAACTTATTTTGAGTTCGCTGGCATAAGAGTCAATGTCATATGTTTGTGTATTTTTGTTTATATTTTCGCTTGACATATACAGTAGCTTTCCGAAAACTAATTCGTTATGCTTGGTTTTCACTATGTCATTTTCAGTGGTCAGTTGTTGTCAATCAAATTAAAAACACCGACATGTAGACATTTTTTTAAACTTTGGCAATCGTGGAACATTAAAAACAATTAAATAATTAAATGGAGCTAGGCATAAAATGTTCTAAAGCTTTATTAAGGTGATATTTCAGTTGATAAACATTTGTGTTTTCATAAAAATGACATAGTGAAAACCAAGCATAAGGCGAGTAGCCTGTGTCTACATTTGGTGAAGTATTATAAGCAAAAGTGTAAAATGATATCCCATTCATTGTCTTCTGCAAAATTGAGCATATATTCATTAAGAACTCTATGATTCCGTTCAACGGTGCCTTATGTTTCATGTTGGTAGGGTGCTGAAAAAATTTGTTTCATAAGTAGTTGCTTACAAATACTTTCCACATTTAAAAATTCAGTTCCTCTGCCTGATTTAGCTACCTTAATTGCTGGTTCACTTTTGTTGAAATAACCGGTTTTGCATTTTTGATTTCCATTTAGTATGGCATAAAAAATTCTGTAAGCTCGAATTGTGCTGTAAGTATGTATCTGTTCCCGTTTGAAATTTTTAAAAAGCCAACTGTGTCAATTTCTACTACTTGTATTGAAACTTGTATTCGGTGTGTCTGCAATAACTAATCTTTTTTTTTATGTCGTACCTGCTTATTTATTGTACATTGTTTGCAGTTTGAACCAAATTTCTTAATCATTTTTGACATATTTTTCCATATGTATCGTTACTTCAATTTTAAAATTGTTTTTCTAACTCTAAAATGCCCTACGAAAGGCGAGTTATGATAATACTCTTTAATTAAGTTGTATTGTATTATTTCTTCGTTTATTCTTTGGGGACTTTTATTAATTAATATATTATACCTGAGCGAATTTAATTATTAACATTTTTTTGCATCAAATTATACTTTTCTTTAAATTAATTCTTCTGCATGTTCAAATATTTTATCTTCTTCATTTAGCGCTAATTTATTCATGTTAGATTGTGCATTGTTGACTATAGCTTCTCTAAGGAGAGATCTAATTTGTTAAGATAATCAATACATTTCACAGCTACTATCCAGAAAACCAGAACTACCGTTTTTGAATTCATTTATGAACCTTTTCGGATAAAAAAATTTCATTTTCGGCACTCATAAATTAACTCTTTTTGTATCAATCGTCAGACTAAAATGCCTCTCAAAAATAAACCTTATTTTGTTCGGAAATGTGTTAAAATAGAACTATAAATTGTGCTTTTTTTTGTTCAGAAATGAGTTAAAAAAAGAGCCATAAAAAAGTTATTTTTCGGTACTCAGAAATGATCCCTTTTAGAATCTATCGCCGAACGAAAATGCCTCTCAGAAACGAACCTTATTTTCTTCGGAAATGAGTTAAAAAATTAACCATAGAAAAGTTATATTTCGGATGAAAATGTACGGATGAATTTAAGATGTGCAATCGTAAATGTGAAGGTGATCAGTCTTCTAGGGACAACTACATTTTTTTTTATTTTTTCTTTTTCTGCATTACACTTTGCAGCCATGCCCTCGTTATTATAAGTGTTTTCTCGTTCATCGTGTGTTTTTGGCATCACTGTCTTAAGTAACTCCGAGTAATTTTTTATCCTGGACAATGCATCAGCACTGGTATTCATTTTGCCTTGTTTGTAGTTAAACAATGTTATAATCATAATCAAAAAGTTCAAAACGTATTCTTGTGAGCTTAGAAGATTCTTATCCAAATAAATATGGTCTAAAAAACTAATGCCCCAATGGATAGCTAATAGTTCTTTCTCTATCACTGGTTTGTTTAATTCAAGCTTGTAAGGTGTTTTGCTGGCATATTAAATAGGTAAATCGGATTATGCACCTAATGCATAGTCTGATGCGTGATTTGTTAAAATTACCGATTTTTCAAAATCTGGATATTGTAATACTGGTGGATTAATAAGTTCTCGATTTACAGTTTCAAATGCATTTTGATATTCCTCTGTCCATATAAAGGTTGTTTATTTTGTAGAAAATTATTTAAACTTTTATCTAAATTTGCAAAATTTTTATAATTTTTCTGTTATAAGTGTATCGTATATTTAAGCCAAGATAAATTAAAACTAATTTCTAGCAGCGTATTAATAAAAATATTTTTTCATATTATAAATATACCCATTATAACTTTATATATAGTCTGTATCAATGGCGTAGGCAGGGAGGTTGGCAACTGCTTCTGTGATTTTTTATTTAATCGAGAGCTTTTTAAGTAGTTTCTATATGTGATTCTTTTTTAATGTGTGGTTTAACCTTTTTCTTTAAAACTAGAGCTGAAAAAGTCAAAAGTAAATCAGTATTTTTAAAGCCATATTGTGTAATTTTGTATAATATTGTATACTGTTCGAACGGAAAGTTAAAATATCTAATCTACATGGAGTAGATAATATTTATTTACTTATTTATTTATTTATTAATTTACTGCCAGGTGATAACAAAATAACTTTAGGCATAATTATAGTTAAATATATAATGTAAAGGTGAACAATTTTATTTTATTTTTCGCTATACAGAAATGAAAATAACCTTTTTTAATACCGTTTGTATTGGAGTTGTGAGTATCGGGCCAATATCGAACTGCTTCAAAATATTTTCCACTGCCGTATTTTCAGCACTTGATCGGATTACACAAACAAAAAGTTCAAAATTTAAAAGAAGTTTTTATTCAAAACCACATCCAGAGTGACATTTGGTTAGCGCCAGCTATCTGTGAGTTGCAGCAAACTAATCAAAAAACTGAACACCGCCAAGTTGGATTTGTGAATTGATTCAATGCACGTTTCACATTCTTTATTTCAAATTTACATATATATATATATACTAGCAAATATCTGCTGCTTCGCCTGCGATAAAAATTTTAAATCTTAAAATGAAAGTATTTAGTTGTATTAAAACAAATTCAAAATATAAAAATTATTGTGTTTGTTTTGTTTAATTATGAAAAAATGGTATATATATTAAGAAATTTCTTTATTTAATTTGAATAGTTTATTTTAACGGTAACTGTTATGATGTCATAAATTTACCTGGCTTTCTTTTTTTTTTACTTTTGAAAAAACCTGCATAACAGCGTTATAAAAAAATATGGGTAAAATATTTTTAAAATTTGTAATCAAAAATTTAATTTTTACATATATTCTGAAAATAAATATACTCTTCTTAAATTGTTGTAGTTAATCGGCCTTCTTCAGTTATTAGTTGTTGTTATTGGGCTTCGGCCAAACAAAAATTTTTCTTAAATTTAAAAAAAAACTGTTATAATGACATCAAACTTTTGGCGATATCTCAAAAACTATAGACTTTCTCAATGCGTAACAATGCATTCTTGTATGTATAGTCGTTTATTAATAAAATTAATGGTCATTTTCTTTTCTTTTCCTAAATATTTTGTACGGGTATAAGTTATGTTTTAAAAAAACCTGTTTATATGACTATAGATTTTCTCAGTATAACTCATAAGACTCAGAATGAGAAAAAAACGATTGAAATTTCATGTTTTGACTTAGCAAGCAAACATTTCCGCCATTTTGAAATCGATTTTCATCCAATTTTCTTTGTTTGAAAATTAAGTAAATTAAGAAATTAAGTAAATTGGGAAAATGAGAAAAGGTTTACCGTTACCTCACCAATGCAATGTTTTATATTGTTTTCAAAAAACCTCTAAATTGTCCAACTTGCACTAAGCAATAGACCAAGAGTTGCTTTTGTTGTACATATTTTTTTTTATTTTACAATGCTTTTGAAAACTAATTTGCTTAAAATGCTGTTATATTTTTTTCCAATGTGCTACAACTTAAAAACTAATTTATGTGAAAAACATTTTCCAATATAGCTTAAAAAATAATTCTGTGAAGAATATTTCAAATATTTCAAACTATTTCAAAGTTATATGCACAAATCTATGTTTTAATCTATTTCCTTATCTATATATTCATAGTTAACGTTATAGTTATAGTAGAATTTGTCCTGACCTAATTCAATGAATTTATAAAGATCGTTTTGTGAATATGTAAAAGTGTAAATTGACCCTCGAACAAAACACATGCTAGACGTTTCCATGACGACCAGAATTTTCTGATATATACAGCATTCTTATTGAAGTATAATATTTCCCTACAGACGTTGTCCTGCCGCAGACCACCTTACTGCAATATACGAATTTTCATGCTGTTCGGAAAAAACAAATTATATATTCGCCATTTTTAGCGCAGTTGCCGAAAGTAGCCGTATGAACTAAATTCTCAAATTTTAGTCTAATACAACCAAAACCGTTCGAAGTATAACATTTTTGATTAAATCTGGGCGGTAATGGGGGTGTGGCAACATTTTTTTACTTAAAACATCTTATACTCGAAACAACAGAGTGCCAGAATTTCAACTCAATTGAGCTTTAACCTAGTGCGCTTTGCTTTACTCCAAGCTTATCCCCCGAAAAGTGGACTTAACTAAAGTGGGTCGGTCATGCCCGTTTTTAGTAAAGTTAGCGAAAGTAAATTTTACTATAGAAAGTATTACCAAATTCTAGTCTCATACGACCACAATCGTCTGAAATATAGAATATTTTGCAAAAAGTGGGCATGAAAAGTAGACGCGGCAAATCTAACACAGCATATTACGATGAAGTTGGAATAACAAATCGTTTGATACCTACAGCTGCGGTCAATATAATAGTAGCGCCCTTATATTCATACATGTTTGGATAAATAATACTAGTGTACGAATTTCGGATCCGGTAAGTCCATTATCATTCCTATATGTACTTTCAACACTCGTTCCAACTCCGTACTCAGTTTCCTTCTATATTGTAAAACTTTCAAGATACAGGGTGTTTTACGGTTTTGGTACGTGTTTAGTATTATTGATCTAGAATCTAAACTACTCACCATAAAATAAAAAATAATATTTTGTATTCTAGAAAAATATCAGATTTTTCATAAGTGTATCAATCGCTTTCGTGTCATGTGCTGTAGCGGAGAAAAAATTTTGAGATTATCCAAAAAAATATCTACAAATTTTCTATCTTTTGTCTTAGCGGAGCTGTTACTGTCCAAAGTTAGAATTTAAAAAAATACTGTTGATTAAGTGTATTTTTACATGAAAAAAAGACATTTTAAATTTGGACGATGACAGCTCCGCTAAAACAAAAGATACAAAATTTGTTGATATTTCGTTGAGTAATCACAAAATTTTAGCTCAGCTGCAGCACATGACACGAAAGTGGTTGATATATTGATGGAAAGGTTGATATTTTTTCTAAAATAAAAATTATTATTTTTTATTTTATGGTGAGTAGTTTAGATTCTAGATCAATAATACTAAACACGTACCAAAACCGTAAAACACCCTGTATCTTGAAAGTTTTACAATATAGGAGGAAACTGAGTACGGAGTTGGAACGAGTGTTGAAAGTACATATAGGAATGAAAATGGACTTACCGGATCCGAAATTCGTATACTAGTATTATTTATCCAAACATGTATGAATATAAGGGCGCTACTATTATTTTGACCGCAACTGTATATCGTATTAATCGGTTCAGTGGTTCTGGCGTGATTGTCAAACATCCGTGCAGTGTCACAATGCTTTTATATATTCGTATAGATAGACTAACACAATCTCAAGTGGGGAAAAGCCGGCTGGCAGGGCTGCATAACATAATTAATGCTTATAACTAAATTTGGCAACTCCCCTCAAAACATTAACAAAGAAAATTAATTAACACTGTATGAAAGCAAGAATCTCCTTGAAAGTAAAGCTGGATTCACTGATCACATTCAGCATGTTTTGAAGGTTTTTTTCATATGAAGTTTTCGCTCAGAGAGAAACATTTCTGCACGCTCTCAACTTGATTTACATTATTTTAAATTACACAAAAACATGCTGAAGGTTATCAGTGAATTCAGCTTAACTACACAACATGGCTGTCGTGTTATATTGAGAAAAGCTCTCTCGACAAAGAGAGAAAAGCTTTGTTTGCTGTTATATTGTGCTGCTGGTTGAATGTAGGCATTAAATAAAATACGTGATTTTGCAATAATTAAAGAATACATTTTTCGAAAACCTTGGTAAGCTATAACAATCTATATTATCATAGGAATCGAATAAAAAAATAATTATCAAAATCGGTTCAGCGGTTGCCGAGTTTATTCTGGATCAAATTTCATGAGTCTCCTTTTATATAATAGTATAGATATATATATAAAAAATAAAATAAAAAATAAAAAGTTAAAATCGATCGAAAATTTTTTAAAATAGTAAAACTTCTCTAAACTACATATGGGCATTCCCACAGAAAAGTTTATCATTACCCAAAATTAAAACTTATTAAAAACTTATTAATTATTATGATGATATTTTCTTAAAGAAAGATTTTAGTTTTATTAATTCAAGCTATTTCTACTTAAATGATGATGACGACCATGACGTTTAAATTGACTGCTTTGCTGTTTTACACTGCAAAAGTGTAGTTTTTCTTTTTCGTTAATGTGTAGTAAATGATTCGTAAACTTTTTTGTTTTAAGGCCCAACCAAGTTATGCTTAAGCAAACAAAAGTTTGAGAGCAAAAGCATACACAGCAACATATGAAGTCACCCAAATTTTGTCTAAGCATTCCTACCGATCAGTTTTTCAACTTTCGTTTACTTTTTGAAACTTGAAGGTCTAACCAAGTTATGCTTAAGCAACCAAAAGTCTCAGAGAAAAGTCGCACAAGTTGACAGATTTCATGCTTATCAAAATGCCAAACGTTCACAAAATCTTGACAAAAATAAATTAAAAAGTTCAAAAGTTCTTTGAAAAATTTGTTAAAGTAGTGCCTGTCAGCTTTATCATATATGTTTTTATATTTTTGGATACTTTTTATAATAAAGTTTTTCAACAACATTTTTATCTGCATTCATTTAGAATCAATAAATTAACGAATTTTTCTTTTCAATTGACAGATAAAAAAAATTTGTATACATATGTTAAAGAAAGTTGCTATCAGCTAACACAAAAAATATATTTATTGTGCTGATTGGCTTACAAGCTGTGGTTAACGTAAAATTTCAAAGCAAAAAGATAAAAATTTTCCATAATTTGCTTAAATAGACACAAAAAAAAAAAATAAAACAATATTTTTCATGGAAAAAATTTGACATGCAAATAAAAACATTTTAACTAAACACATTCTCAATACTGTTAGTAACCTTATTTTGCTTAGCAAACTACGATGTCAAGCGCTCTTTCTCAAGGCCCAACCAAAATAGACGTTTTGCTCCGTAACGAGTAAAAACGTAAGTGTTCGGTTAAATGCATATTAATGTTTTTACCCAAAATGAGCAAACGTAACTGAACGAAACTTAACGAAACAGTTTGACAAGAAGTATTATTCCGTAAGAACCGAACTGCTAGCGTAGCAACTCGTCAAGAACAGCTGTGCAGAGTGCGTTTTTATTTTATTTTCATCAATTTGTTTCAATTTCGTCATTATTTTACTAATTTTCCACAAATATTTATTAAAAATTACAAAATGCACAATATAAGTAAAACTCGATTGCCGTTTGATCAACTATTTCAGACGAGTTGAGCAAATCGTTTCATTTTGGGTTAAGTTCGTAAATATCCGTAACGAGTGCAGACGTTCGTCAAAATGCTATCGTCTCGTTTCGTCTATTTTGGTTGGGCCTTCAAGTTTTAAAAAGTAAACGAAAGTTGAAAAACTGACCTAAAGGAATGCTTAGACAAAACTTAGGCAACTTCATATATTGCTGTGCAAGTGCGTGCTTTTGCTCTTAAACTTTTGTTTGCTTAAGCATAACTTGGTTGGGCCTTGAGAGAGAGCGCTTGACATCGTAGTTTGCTTAGCAGAATGGAGTTGCTTACAGCATTGAGAATGTGTTTAATTAAAATTTATTTATTTGTACGCCAAATTTTTCAATGAAAAATATTGTTTTTTTTTGTTTGTGCATATTTAAGCAAATCATGGGAAACGTGTATATTTTTGCTAAGAAATTTTGCGTTTGCCACAGCTCATAAGCCAAGCAGCACAACAATTTTTTGTTTTGTGTTAGTTAATGGCAACCCTTTTTAACATATCTATACAAAATTTTTTTATCTGTCAATTGAAAAAATTACGTTAATTTATTTAATCAAAATTAATGCAGATCCCAAATTTGTTGATAAACTCATAAAAATTGTTAAAAAATATAAAAACATATATGAAAAAGCTGACAAGCATTACTTCAACAAATTTTTCAAAGAACTTTTGAACTTTTTTATTATATTTTTGTCAATATTTTGTTAAAGTTTGACATTATTTTTAAATTTGATCGCTTGGAGAATAAACTTATGTTATTTTAAACCCTTATAAAAAAGTTATGTACAAAAAATCTTAACCAATTCAGAGAGTTTTGCAAATTTTGTAGTCCAAGTCAAAAACCACTTCCGTTTTTTGTAACGTAACGCCAGGACATATGATTGCTTATAATTTAAAAACTTTACTGTCGATTATTGTCATTGCTTTTACTTAATATAATTCTACCTAATTACTACGCAAATATAAAAAAGCCTTTTAAAAATTAGATATTTTCATTATCTTTTTTTATTACTTCTTCGAACAAATCATTCGTAACGCCGGTTTGTAAATGCCTATAAATAATATTCTGTGTAATAACGTTTGCGGAAATAATCAACAATTACGAATGTAAATAATTTGACACTTAGCTATGGGTAACAAAACCTTAGCAAATATTTGCAACCAGGCACTTTTGCATTGCTCTAACATACAATATATCTTGTTTGGGTAAAGTTCGTTCTTTTATGTAAATTATTACCCTGAAAACTAAAACGTTTTAAACAAACAAATAAATTATAATTAGTAAAAAATGTAACTTAAGCTAAAGTAACCGTTTCAGATTATAAATTACGAGTACTTGTTATTTCATATAAACACAATATTACTGTCTTTTATACGAATTGGTAGAGTCCTCATTAGCCGCAGAGTGAGTGAGAAAAGCATGAACATTTATCGATTCACTTTTCTTACACAAACACTTTTTTAAAGATTCCATTAAAGTGAAATCGGAAAATGTGACAATTTATCGATTTGGAATGAATGAATCCAACAGAAATCGATTCAGATTATTACACATACAGTGTAGGTGAGAATTACGTTAGAGTGACGTCAAATCGGTAACATGGATTGGTAAGTGCGATCGTTACGAGTTACAAGAACGAGCTTCTGTTTTCAAATCTCATCTAAGGTTGCCCGCAGAGTAAGCGCCGAAGCAGACAGGCAGGCAGACAGGCACAGGAAAACTATGTGAACAAGAGAGAAAAAAGTTATTTCTATCTCGTTTCTTCGCAGGGCCTGCCTGCCTGCCTGCCTGCCTGCCTGCTTCGGCGTTTACTCAGCGGGCAGCCTAAGACAACAAGTTTTTTCAATTGAACTAATACTTCTGTCGGCCAATCCTATTTCTGCAGACAATGGCGAAGCCTTAGAGAAAAACAACTATTATGAAAAGCTTCTTGAGATTATAAAGAATTTGGAGTAGGCGTAAAACTCGTAGTTCAAGTTCCCGATTATTTGTGTTCAAACATTTAAAAACACGCACAACACAAATTAATGTCAATAAAAGCTCGATCAAAGTACTTTTAAGGTCTGAAATGACTAATTAGTTTTTTCGTTCTGAAGGAGCAGTCAGGCCTCAGTGATGCCAGTCATAATGATCCATTTCTCAATAAAGTTATGGTTAAAACTTTTAGTTTGAACTTCTTTACAAATATTGTTGTTGTTGCTGCCTCCACCTCTGCTGTTATTGCTGATAATGATGTAAGAGCTGCTCTCTCGTTATTAGAAGTAAATAATCTACCCGGTGCACATAAGTTGCATACAAACACTCATGTCAATGAACGTTTTGAAGGCCACGGCTCTGGGACATATGTTGAAGCTATAGATACAGCTTTACCAACCGATAATATTCTTAATTATCATGCAAATAATTTTACGGATTCTAATCAACGTTTTAATAGAAAAACTAATGCTATAATTGGCACTAGTGACTACCAAGGTGAAAATATTGATGTCATAAGACGGCGCAAATGGTTTCATCTATCTAATTTTCGACCTACGACAACGTACGAAGCTATCCTGAACTATGTCTTATCTAAGGCTAGTATTGCTGCATCGGAAGTCGTATGCTATAGCCTAGCTAAAAGAGAGGTTCTAAATGCCAATCGTGTTTGTTTTAAATTAGGCATTCCTGCCATTCACGCACACACAGTCTTTAACTCGAATTTTTGGCCTGCTGGAGTTCGAGTAAATATATTTAACAACATTCCAAAAAACGTCAAGCGTCCGTCGGTACAGAACCAGCAATTTTAAATGCTTCTATACCAACGATCCCATACAATTATGCACCACTGCGTCCACTTAAAACAAAAGTATACTATCATAATGTTGGTGGACTTCGCACTAAATCAACAGAATTTTCTTTAAATGTGATTGACTGTTCTTATGATGTCATTGCCCTAACGGAGACCTGGTTGCATCAGAATATTATAACATCTGAACTTTTTGATGACCAATTCGAAGTATTTAGACGCGACCGCAGCTCAACAACTGGCTTAACTCGTGGAGGTGGTGTATTAATTGCCATCCGTGCACATTTTAGATGTCAAGAAATATCATTACAACATGTGTCAGGTGATGTGGAGCAAATATGCGTACGTGTTGATTGTCCGGTTGCCGGCGACGTGGTTGCTGCACAACCCTTTTTAAGTATCTATATTTTTGTATCATATATCCCACCATGCTCAAATAGTGAAATTTATACTAAGCATTTTATTAATATACTTAATGTAGTTGAACGACTTAAGGACAATGATTATCCATTAGTTCTCGGTGATTTCAACTTGGGCAATACTTTTTGGTCATACTCTAATGAAATTATGAGTATGATTCCAAGCTCTATGACTAATATTGTTGAAATAGAATTTTTAGACTCCGTCTTCTCGTTGGGATTGTGTCAATTAAATTCGGTTAAAAATAGTTTAAATAAAATTTTGGACTTAGTTTTTTCTGATCGCGATCTTAATGCTAATTGTAACGAAGCTGATTTCCTTTTGTCAAATAACTCTTTGCATCATAAGGCGCTTTTAATTCAGTTGGATACAGCAACCTTAAGTATACCTGCTCTAGAAGAGGATACTTTTGTATTTGCTTTTAATAAGGCAGATTATGTTGGCATGTCTAACTTCTTATCTAGTGTCGATTGGCGTAACGTTTTTGGGGAAAATCTTTTAGTTAATTATGAATTTTTCATTAATATTATTAACGAAGCATTTGTGACTTTTGTTCCCATAAGGAAAATTAAGAAGAACACCAAGCCGGAATGGTTTAGTAGAGATCTCTTAAAATTAAAAAACCCCATGAACAAACTATACAGAAAGAGTAAATTGAACATGTCCTTTCGTGAAAACTATCTTGTGGCTCGTAAGCAGTATGAAACTCTGAAGATCTCCCTTTACAGAAGTAATGTCCGGGCGTTGGAATCGGATATTAAATGCAATCCTAGAGCTTTCTGGAAATTTTTTAACAAAAAGAGAAATACTAAGGGTCTTCCTAAAAATATGTATTTTAAAGATAAAACATCGAACAATATTGAGGATGCATGTAATATGTTTGCTGACTACTTCCAATCAAATTTTGTTGTAGATAATGTTCCTATACATCAAGATCGATCGCTATATAATGGAGAGCGAATCACTGATTTGGGCAGTTTAGTTCTTTCGGTAGAAGATATTTATAACGAGTTGTTGTCACTCGATATTAATAAGGGTGCTGGCCCTGATAATATCCCACCAATCGTCCTTCAAAAATGTGCTGCTGCACTTGCTCAGCCTCTTTCACTAATTTTTAATTTGTCCCTTGAGAAAGGTATATTTTTGGATATTTGGAAGGTTTCAATTATAGTCCCTATTCATTAATCTGGATCAAGACAAGACATTGGAAACTATAGACCAATATCTAAGTTACCATCAATTCCCAAATTGTTTGAAGCCTTGGTTAAAAAGCAGATCTATCAAGGCATTAAAAATTCGATATCTGAAAGCCAGCATGGTTTTGTCTCTGGAAAATCAACCTCTACAAACCTGGTTCTATTCACTCATTTAATAAAAAATTATTTGGAGAATGGTAAACAAATAGACGTTATTTTCACAGATTTCGCTAAATCATTTGATAGAGTTCAGCACTCTATTCTAATTAATAAGCTCAGTCTAATGGGTTTTCATTCTTCACTCTTGTCTTGGCTTAGTGAGTACCTTTTAGGTCGTAGCCAAAATGTATGCATCGGAAAGACGATCTCAAAAGCAATAATTAATCATTCAGGTGTGCCACAGGGTAGCCACATTGGGCCGTTGTTATTTATTCTTTTCATCAATGATCTTCCTAATTTTATACAGTACTCTGAATGCCTTATGTATGCTGACGATGTTAAGATTTTTAAATCTGTAAGCTCTCTCAGTGATCAATGGAGTTAACAAAGTGATTTAAATAGTCTGCACTCATGGTGTATGCTAAATAAATTGAATTTAAATTTGTCAAAATGCAACATAATGTCATTTTATATGGTTATATCTCCAATGTTTTTTGATTACTCAATTTTATGCAACGCCTTGATTAGAGTAGATTCTAAATCTGATCTAGGTGTACTCTGTGACAAAAAGATTTCATTTTCAGGTCATTATGACAACATAATCAGCAGGGCTAATGCTATGATGGGATTCGTTAGACGCAACACTAGAGAGTTTGCTGACCCGTATACCTTAAAGACTCTTTTCATTTCCATTATAAGATCAATACTTGAGTATGGGTGTGTAATATGGGACCCATTTTATGAGTCGCATAGTACAAGATTGGAAAAAGTCCAAAAACGTTTTACTCGTTTTGTTGTGAAAAAACTAAATTGGAATTTTATGCCAGAGTATAGCTCCCGATGTGCACTTATTGGGCTTAAATCATTGAGTTCTAGAAGAAAATATTTTCTTATAACTTTTGTTCGAGATCTTTTAATGAATAATATTAACTGTGCGCCAATCCTCGCCCGTCTCAATATTTATGCTCCGGAAAGACACTTTAGGCAAAGAGATTTTTTTTACATTCCGCACCATAGAACTAACTATGGCCGGAGTGATCCGATTTTTAACATGTGCACTGTCTATAACAGTGTAAGTGCTCGTATAGATTTCACTCAAAATAGAGAGGCATTTAAGCAAACTGTATTGATTATTGTATAAATCCTTAATTTTATATTCTTATAATAATTCCATTATATTTATTGTTTTAGTGTAATCTGTGATGTAATAAATAGACTGTTAAGCATTTTTGTCGATAGTTTATAAATAAATAAATAAATAAATAAATAAATAAATAAAATATTGGTACATTTTGGAAACAAAAACACACAACGATAACAGTAAACTGAGGGGATTATTATGCAAATATTTCTGAAAATGACAGTCGGGCGGCAGCATAAATAGTCAACAACAGAAGCCAGTTAGATTAACACACGGTTTTATAAAATTTAATTGCGGTTTTATATGTTAAACGACAGCAAAAGGTGGAGCACGCCGTTTTTTGCTAAATCGCTTCCAGCAAGCGTCGAATGATGAGAAAAACAACTCCACGCTTAACAGCTGAAAGTGCTCATTAGTTCACAAGCTTAACCATTTTTTGCCCTAAGCAGAGACTGGCTGACAGTTTGTTTGACAGTCTGGTAATAAGTCGGTCAGTTAGTCAGAAATTCAGTCATCAGCAGAATTCCACAGATACAGCCCAGAGAGCAATAAAGTGGAGAGTATGAACAAATTTCATGTTAATGTTCTTATTTAATATTTATGTTTACAGAAGACAGGAGACACATTTCAGCGGTCTCCACCTCAGCCATTAGCAACATCCGCATCCTTGAATGGAAAACAACAAAAACAACCACTTTGCAAGTAATCAAAAGTGGTAGTGAAAATTTTTCCAATGGCGGAATGTAACGGTATGAATTTTTGGTGAATGTTTATGCCAAAGATGTTATTGTTTCGTGTACCAAATTTGTTTTTTTTTTTTCATTGCAAGAATGTTGGGGGACTCATCAGCGTCTGTGTGCGTGGGTTTCTGTCGGGTGGTATGCTAAAAAAAAATGTTAATAGCCAATTTACATGCAAAGCTTTCATTATTGCTTGCTTGCGCCACCTTTTTTTTTTTTTGAGAAACTAAATCCATACACTTATCTGTCGTAGTCAGTCCGTTGATTTGTCTTTTTTGTAGTATTATTTTTAATGAGTTTGGTGGTGAAGAGGTTTTAATAATTATTAGCACATTTAACACTAAAGCAGCTAGGTACTAACATAGGCTACAGAGCTTAAATATATTTCGCAAAAGTTAAGTGACCAAGTTTAAAATATGTGTTTTAGCAAAGAAATTTCATTAACATAAAGATATAGATATGTACTTTTCTACAGTAAGTACTTTGCATATTAAGTGGCATCGAGTTGTCGATCAATTTTCGAGATCAATACTGATTTGATCGAAAAAAAATCGATCCAGAGATATTGTTAGTTAAAGTCTATATTTACTTTTGCTTTAAGACATATGCAGTTTTTCTAACAAAAATCTTAACATTTTGAGATCATTATGTTTTACCATTTTTCTTAAAAAAATTTTTTTTCCTTGCGGGAGAGGAAGACATCCCTTATTTTTTTCTTTACATTTTTTGGGTGATCTTTTCCTAAGCCTTTTCAAAAGGTGGGTGAAGTAACATACTTTTTTTTTTCAAATCCATATATACAATAATTCGAAAAAAATCTGTATATTTTTATTTTTTGTTTTATTTTCTATTTTATACTAGCTGAAACCCGGCGCGTTGCTGCCACTCTCCCTATTCAAACGCCCATAAAATGTTATCAGTTAAACAGCATGTCTAAATTGAGGTCAAATACTGAATTCTGAGACTGTGCGACCTATATCCACAAAGCTATTCGATATAACAAATTTGGGTTGTATAGGAAGTGCCACTCTCTCACCGCTAATAGAATGTAATCAATTAAACTGGATGTCTACATGGAGGTCGAATACCGAATTCCAAAACTGTGCGACATATAACTCCAAAACTATTCGATAGCACAAATTTTGAATGTATGGGAGGTGCCACTCTCCTTTTCCCTACGCCCATAAAATTTTAGCAATGAAACTGCATGAGTACATTGAGGTCGAATACTGAATTTTGAGGCTGAGTTACCTATAACTCCAAATCTATTCGATATCGCAAATTTGGGTTAAATTGGAGGTGTCACGCCCCCCCCCGACAAACTCTAAAAAATTTTATCAGTAAATCTGCAAGCGTAAATTTTGGTCGAATACTGAGTTCCGACGCTGTGCGACCTTGAACTACAAAGCTATTCGATATCACAAATTTTCGTTGTATGGGAGGTGCCACTCCCCCTTGATCAACGCTCATAAAATGTAATCAATGAAACTGCATGTGTACATTGAGGTCCAATACTGAATTCCAAAGCTGTGAGACCTATAACCCCAATGCTATTTGATATCTCTAATTTGGGTTAAATAGGAGGTTTCACGCCCCCTTGTCGTACGCCCATAAAATGTAATTAATGAAACTGCATGTATAAATTGGGGCCGTATACTGAATTCTGACGCTGATATTCAATATCGCAAATTTACGTTAAATGGGAGGTGCCACGCCCCTCTTACCAATGAACATAGATTGAATCAATGAAACTGCATGTGTATATTGAGGTCGAATACTGAATTTCGGCGTTGTACGACTTATAACTCTAAAACTATTTGATAGCACAAAGTTGGGTTGTATGGGAAGTGCCACTCCCCTTTGCCCTACGACGACAAAATGTAAGTATTGAAAATGCATGTATAAATTTAGGTCGAATACCGAATTCTTACGCTGTCAACCTATAACTTCAAAGCAATACGATATCGCACATTAGGGTTGTAAGGGAGATGTCACGCCTCCCTGTCCAACGCCCATAAAATAAAGACATTGAAACTGCATGTGTAAATTGAGGTCAAAAACTGAATTCCAAAGATGAATTCCTATAACTTCAAAGCTATTCGATATCACAAATTTGGGTTGTATCGGAGGTGCTCCTCCCCCTTGTCCACTCCCATAAAATTTCATCACAGAAACGGTACGTCTAAATTGTGGTCGAATACCGAGTTTCTAAGCTGTGCGACCCATAACTCTAACTAAAGCTATTCGATAACAACAATTTTTTATTTATATGTGGGAGGTAAAAGGGGGTGTGGCATTGTCCCTTAAACCATCTCGTACTCAAAGCAAAGCGTACTTACAAAATTTGAGCTCAATCGGACCAATGGTTTCGAAGTATTTTGATATTTTCTTTAAAGTAGGCGTAGATGAATTGTGACCACGCCCATTTTTTCAAAGTTAATTATAGTTATCATGCGAACTTATTTACCAAATTTTAATTTCATACGACCAAAACCGTCTTAAATACAGCATTTTTATTGATTTGTGGGCGACAAAAGGGGGTGTTGTACAAAACCTGCAAAGATACACACATGCAATTTCTTATGTGCACCCTCCACACAGACCCCAATCACCCCTGAAAATTTCATTGAAATCGGGCAAGCCGTCTAGGAGGATTATGCGAACAGGAAGTTTTGCCACTTAATTTTATATATATAGATATCAAAACAGTGGGCGCAAAAGTGGGCGTGGTCAATTTTTCTTTCAGTAAACACTTAAATTGGATTACTACGAACATTTGAAAAAAATGATCCAAATCGGTCCAGCCGTTTTCCGATTTTAGATAAATTGAAAAAAGTGGGCGCAAAAGTGGGCGTGGTCAATTTTTCTTTCCGACAAAACTTAAATTGGATTACTATGAACATTAAAAAAAAATTATCCAAATCGGTCCAGCCGTTTTCCGATTTTAGATAAATCAAAAAAAGTGGGCGCAAAGTGGGCGTGGTCAATTTTTCTTTCCGTAAAAACCTAAGTTGGACTATTACGAACATTTAAAAAAAAAATTATCCAAATCGGTTCAGCCGTTCTCAACTGATGCAATTACCAACGAACGACATTTGATTTTTATTTATATAGATAATTTTTTCAAGTCAAATAATGTAAATGAACAATTAAATCAAAAAATTTGGTGTTATATATTAGGAAAAAATATTTTTTTATTGAAAATTAAGATGTAAAATTATCCTGAGAGATGAAAATGAGCTTGGCGATGTTTCTTTCATGACGCACCAAGGCGTTGCGCATTGAATAATAATCATGTTCCTCGCATGAAGCTTAAATTGATAGAAAAGTTGGACTGAAAACTGGATTTACGCAAGAGTGTAAAAAAAAACATTTTTAGAGTTCACCCTAATGTCGGAAGAACTTTTTGAAATCCTAAAATAAAATTCGAAAATAGTGACCAGCACATCTAAAAGGAGTATAAGGCAAAAACACATTTTTAGGGTCCACCTTAGTGTCAAAAAACTTATTGAAATTCTTACATCAGATTACACTGTATTTCACACATTTTCTGCAGTATCCAAATATTCTCACGTATGACTTAAAATAAATATATATATAATATATATTATATATATTAGGGTGGGTTGATTTAAAAATTGCCAATTGCTCAGTAAAAATCGTATTCTAGGGATCAAAATGAGAAACTTTGCCCGAGGAACTATACCTCTAAAACGAATCTAATGCCCAAACTTTTGACTTTTGTCCCGTAGGGTCAAATTTTGAAAAATTCCTCTTTGACCCATTTAGAGAGCCCCAATCGAGTCCAAATATATGACCGACCCCTACTAACTTTGGAGGGCCGATCCACCCATGCCAGTGGCACACCCCCTGGAACCCTCTGGGGGTTCACCATACAAACATTTGTTTCAGGGGGTGTGCCTCTGGCATGGGTGGATCGGCCCTCCAAAGTTAGTGGGGGTCGGTCATACATTTGTTTTAATGTTTCTTCCACGCGTGTAAATTGTGGTCGAATACCAAATTCAGAGGCTATGCGCTCTATAATTGCGAAGCTATTTGATATAGCAAATTAAGGTTGCTTAGGAGGTGCCACGCCCATTTTTCAATGCAAAAATCATTCTTGGTATGCGTTTTATAACTTGCTATAGTTACACGAAACCAAATTTTGATGCTGTGTGACTCATTACTCCAAAGCTATTCGATCTCGAAAATTTGGGTATATTTGAGGTGTCACTCCTTTTTTTGCAATCAGCACCAGACTACACAAGAACATTCTGAAGACTTTTCTACCGTTTCCCTGAAAATTTCATAAAAATTGGTTCAGCGGTTTCGGAGTCCTTACACATACATATATTAATTTTTCTTATAAAGATAAATGGGCAAAAAAGTACGCATGGCAACAATTATATTTATATTGATTGCATGGTAACAATATATAACATTTGTTTGTATGGGGAACTATGTTTGTATGGGAAACCCCCAGGGGGTTCCAGGGGGTGTGCCACTGGCATGGGTGGATCGGCCCTCCAAAGTTAGTGGGGCATTAGAATTCGTTTTAGAGGTATAGTTCCTCGGGCAAAATTTCTTATTTTGATCCCTAGAATACGATTTTCACTGAGCAAAATTTCACGAATTTAGCACACATTATGTTAGTAACTCTAATTTGAAATTTTTTACATCTTAGCTTAAGAATTGTAATCAAATCTTTTTTGTTGAGTATTGTTTATGAAGTTAACTCTGTGTACCGTAAGCTAGTTTCTTGGCTATTCTTAAATCTTCTGACATATTTCAAGTAGTATCAATCAATGTGGCTTAAATGCTGGACACGAATTCAGCACAGGTAAGAATTACTGTTCCATATCTTATTTTATTTTGGTTAGTTTAACTTTAACCAGTAAGATATACAAAATTTATTAAGTTTTTATTTGAGTTCTAACAAAAAATTGCAGAAAGGTATGGCAAAATTCTACTGATTTTCAGAGGCTCAGCGGCAGTTGATTCAGCGAATGAAAAATGGTGGAATCACAGTTTCAAAGATTGCTCTGCTTCTTAGATGTTCGTGAAAGTTATTATATAATGCACTACAACATGTAGAGCAGTATTAGAGCATTAAAAATGTAAAATAGCGACCTAGAGCGCGAAAAACAATAGCAAGAGATGGCCATTTGATTTATAGAGTTTTACTTAGTGATCCTTTTAAGACCTCAAATAAAATTTAAAATGAAATTTCATCAAAATATGGCATAAATGTATCCTCAGAAGTCATAAGAAGACGCTTGAATGAAAACAATTTCTTTAGCTTTATAGCCCAACATACACCACATGTCTCGCAAAAAAAAAATTAAATACAGTCTTGCGTTTGCAAAAGAATATTTAAAAAGTCAACGAATTTTTGGAAAAATGTGCTTTGGAGGGGAATGAATCAAAGTTTTGCCGGTTCGCATCTGACATCAAACAATATGTGTGGCGTCCTCAAAACATGCAGCACAATCCAAAGTACATGCTCAAGACTATTAAACAGGGTGGCTCAAATATTATGGTATGGGAGGCGTTTTCTTGGAACAGAGTTGGTTAGATTGTTAAAATTTACCAAAAAATGGATCAGCACGTTTACAAAAACGTACTTCTCAATACCATGATACCGTTTCAAGAGGATAATTTGCCGCTTTAATGGCGTTTTATGCAGGATAATGATCCAAAGCACAGTGCTCACATAGTTAAGAGTTGCTTGGAAGACAACCGAGTGGATATTTTGAAGTGGCCATTGCAGTCATCGGCCCGATTGAGAATCTGTGGACGGATGTCGAGCAGCAAATACTAACAGTAAAACCCAAAAATTTGCCAGATTTGTGGAGGGAAATCCAAAGGATTCGTTATAGTATTCCAAAGTACCGTTGTGAGGCTTTGGTCGAAAGTTTACCAAGGATATGAGATGCAGTGATTAAGAATAGGGGATTTCCTACGAAATATTCAGTTTTATGCAATAAATTTTGATTATATTTTTCGTCCTAGACATTTTTTCGCTCGTGTGCTAAATTCGTGACCAAGTCAAAATGCTGATTTTTAATTTTGATTTGATTTTAAGTTCTATAAAAAAAAGTTTTGAAATTAAAGAATGTATATAAGAAATAAAGAAGATATAATATATACACTGAATAAAAGTTCATTAAAAATTTACAACGAATAAATGGAAAATTTAAGTATTCACTTTACTTTTTTAAGTGTGCTAAATTCGTGACCACTACTGTATATACATATACTGTATATACATATATATATATATATATGTATATGTATATATGTATATATATATATTAGGGCGGGTCAATTTGTATGGACGAATTTTTTGGAGGTCTGGCTCAGCGAAATTCGTAAAATACATGTAATTTCAAGACTTTTTCTCCACTACAGCATATACAAATTCTGAAAAAAAGCTGTGCGGACTTTCGTAAATAGATTTTGTTCTCAATTATAAAATATGAATGTATGAATGTATGTGTATGAATCTATTTACGAAAGTCCGCACAGCTTTTTTTCAGAATTTGTATATGCTGTAGTGGAAAAAAAGTCTTGAAATTACATGTATTTTACGAATTTCGCTGAGCCAGAATTTGACCCGCCCTAATATATATATATATATATATATAGGGCCGCCACTCTGTCGCATTGCACCTATATACCAGTTTTCACTATCAAAACGTTAGCATGATTTCGAAAAAGTGGGCGTAGATTTTCTACGACCATAGTAAACATATAAACTAAACTACCAAATTTTATTTTTATTTGATCAAAGCCGTCTTATATATGAATAAGTTTCATTGATTTGTGGGCGGTAAAAGTGAGCGTGGCATCATTTATATATAGTTCTCTGTCAAAATTTGTACAACTAAGTAATTGACATGTTTTTGAAAAAGTAGGATTCGAAAAAGGGCGACCATGCCCATTTTTAGTACAGTAGCAGATAGTATCCATCTAAACAAAGTTTTAGTTTTTTACGATCCAAACCGTTCGATATATAGCATTTTTTATGGTATGTGGGCGATAGCGTAAATTTAGATTGTAAGGAAGATACAACGCCCCCTTGTTCAATCGACACCAAACTTCCCAGGAGCACTCTCATGATATTGTTTTAATTTCCCTGAAAATATCATAAAGATCGGTTTTTAAGTCTATACGCGATATACATACGTACATACCCACATACATACATCCACTTTTGTATATATAGAATTTTTACTCGATTAATCTATTTGAATTTTTTTTTAATGTTAGAAAACAATGAATAATTAATTACTTTTAACGAGAATATTGCATGCATTTCATTCATCGATGAAAATAGTGCTCCTTGAAAAGAGTGTGTAAAATTTACACACAACGAACCTATTCGTTTCTAGAAATAAGGGACCGATGAAGGTTAAGAAAACATAGAGCTACAAATTATTTTTGGAGTGTGTCAAGAAATTTGTACGTGAACTACTACATTTTCAAAATCAAAAGTGATTAAGCTGAAAATTCAGAAAATGTGTTTTTATGATTAGTAAAAAATTGTATAGTTTAAAAAAAATTTAAAACTTGAAATTTAAAGTTAAATTAACCAACTATACCTGCTATCATAGAAAATTCCTGATATAAAACTGTGCTGTCCTTGCAGAAGGAATTAGTGTCCATTTAGAACCCATTAACGATGGTTGGGTATTTTTATATCCAACTCATATCATATCAACGTGAAAGATACAAAGTTGAAATTTGATATGGTATCAATATAAGAAAGCACAGGAAATTTTTAAAAAATCGTACGAAGCGTTTGGGAGCCACGGTTAATGAGTTGTTGGTAGTACGTGAACCTGTTTTTAAAATTGTATTCATAGTACATCGGTATATGATAAGACACAATCAATGAGAAATAAATTTGTGCGATCTCAACAAAGGAATTTATTTAACCTCTAAGTGGTGACGTGAACTTTTTTTGCACTACCAGTGACGTGAGGTCTCATAGGCTACTTTACTTAATTGTTTGTTTATTCAGTAAACACTAATCAATCTTTTAAAAAAACTACAAACGTTGGGTTATAGAAGTAAAATTAAAAGAATAAATTTTTAGACAATACTCTTTTCTTTTTATTTTAAAATTTTAATCAAAAATAAACACTTAATTGTAAGTACTTAGTAAACACTTAGGCCTGTGAGACTCCACGTCACTACTTAAACGTTAAAAAAAGTTTCAAAGGAATTTTTAATAAGATTTTGCGAAAGCTTGCAAATACATTATTTGTGCAGCAGAATAAAAACTATTTTTTTTTAACAGATTTAAATAATTTTATAAAACATGAAATATTAATTTATATAGAAATTTATAGGATTAGCTTTAAAAATCCTACAAATCAATTTATAAGAGACGATATTTACTTAGGCACTGAAGTCACACTCAAAAAAATTTGCATCCCTTAAATTAAGAAACTAGTTTCAATTCATAGGCATAGCTTTTTCTATATTCTATAGAGGTTGTTCTTAATATAGAGAATCTTACATGCTTTAACGACAAAACGTCTTGATTTCATTGCAACGTTATCAAAACAGCTTCTTAGTTTTGAAGACAGGTTTTTACTCAAATATAAGAGATGAAGGTATGATCACAGTAAAACTTCCAAAAATTGTATTAAAGCAGAAATAATTTAAAGAAAAACTGTATTGATATCAAGTCCGCTTGCAACATTTACAGGATGATGTCTTAAATTTAGAGAAATATAAGTTACAATACTTGGATATTTCATAGAAGCTTTTGTTTTTTTTTACACTACAAGTGATTTTTTTTTTTGAGAAGGCTATTCTTATATTTCTAGAAAAAATGCTTTAAAGTTACTTTATTAAGAATCATTCAATGAAGCAAATTAAGAGACGATTTTTTAACAACTGCAATGGTCGAATGGATAAGCCGATGCACTTACACTCACGTGGCCAAGTCTCCGGTTCAAGTCTTCGGATAGTGGTAATTTTTCAGTTAAATTTAATGTTAATAATAATTATAATAATAATGCTTGCAGTTTTAGGTCAGTATAAAAATAGTTCCACAGAATGCTGTTTAAAATCTTGAAAAAGTCTTTATTTTTGCAAAAATTCCAAAACTTTTCCAGGGATTCGATGAAAAATTTCTTATGTTGAGAGGCTACCGATGATTATAAACGGTAGAAAATTTTTCATTTTCCAATAAAATGTTTTCCGTAGTTATAGCCGACGATTAATAAACAAAAGAAAATTTTCATTTTAAGAGAAAATGTTTCATTTAGTTATAGCCTAAATATAGTAATAGTATATATAAATATACGGCAGAGAAACTATCTCAAATGTAATAAGATTTCAACACAACTGCGCTAAGATTTTTCAATTTAGCGAAATAGTTCGTAAATGATTTGACAATTTTCCTAAACTATTTCAAACTTCTGGTGTCAATTTAATGAAAAACATGTTATTCCTTTTTAGAAAATCGGCCATGGCGCTAAATGAAGCCCGATATTCTAGCGATTGGGTGCAATTTTTCTAGATTTTCTGGAAATTATTTTCTGAGTACAGACAAAAACTTAGTTCGCAGTATTTACAAATTGATGATGCTAGCACAGATGTTAATTTGTCAACAACTGTATTAAATTTTATATTGAACTATGCAATCAAATAAAGAAGTTTCAATTTTAATAATCCAATTTAAAAAAAGAACTTAGTTAAATTAGACCCACAAAACATTTTAAAACATGAAGTTAAATTTTTTCAAAATTAACTTTAGCTATTTCCAAATTTAGTTTCTCAGGATGATTTACAAAATACTGATAAATAAGTATTCACTTCACTTAACTTCACTTTTTTCCAAAATCGGAAATTTACGAAAAGTTCAGCGCAATTGTTGTTGTTTTGTATTTACGAAGTTTTCTTAAGTTTCAGCAACTATTTAGTTGATTAAAATAATCGTCGGAAACTTACGAAATAAAGATGTGTTCAGTGCACACAAGCAATTATATTTCATGAAAAAAACAACATCCTGAATGGTCTTCTCCCATAAAACTTAAAACAAAGACAAAGGTTCCAATAAATTAACAATTTGTAAGTTAATCGCGAGTAACAAATATTTAATAAAAAAAAAAAAAATCGAAAAGCAGTCCGCTCACTTCGACTCCTCGTAAGTTTGCGATTCCAGAAAATTTCGAAGTGAAGTGTATACCCTAAATTAGGTCTGTTTCCGTACTTACTTCAAGTAAAGTTCGAGTAATAGAGAGTATTTTGATTATCTTTCAAAATGAGAATATTTATCAAAAAGTACGGAAACGACTTCAAGTAAATTTCAAGCACAACAGCTGTTAACGCATTTTTGCAGTGGAAAAAAATTGATTTTTGCTTGAAATTATTAGTTTATTCTTATAAAATAGACTTTTAACAACAAATATAAAACAGTGACACTTGCATTTAATGATTAAAATAATTTTTATTTCACATATTTTAATAATTTGACAGCTGACGTTTGTAGCTGGAAATTCGTGCTCGAAGAAATTTTTCAAGTAAAGTTAAAGTAATTGTAATAGAACAGATAGTCACATTTAGCTTGTTCTTCTTCTCTCTCGAGCTTGAAAAATGTGTAAAGAAACGCTTTCAAGGAACTTCAAGTTACTGGAATCGAGTACGGAAACAGACCTATTAATTCTGAGAATTAAAAAATTTTATGATTTTTTTATGAAAATGTCGAAAAGATAGAATATTTTTGGAGAAAAATACATAATATTGAAAGCCAGATTCAAGTTTGGCATTTCCTTAGCTAACATCATTTGTTGCGACAAATAACATCATGCGAATGTTGAAAGAATTTTCTCAAAAAAATATCAATAAGACAAAACTGAGAAATTGATTAGAAACAAACACAATGGCAGGAATTTCACTGACACAAGATTTTTCTTAAGTTAAATAATTTCACCAGTAGTTCCATTGCTCATCAGACTGAATTGTTAAAATTTAAAAATATATGATTAGGTTCTAATATTCTTTTTATTTTTTTATTTTCCTAAAAAACATATAGGTACTTGTTTTGTGAAGAAATTTTTGTATTTAACACAAAGTACAAATACACTTTGTGATGAAATTCCATTTGTTTTTAAAAATTTTATGGTTTTTGTATTGAAGTAATACATAACTTTTTAAATAAATAAAAATGATGTATTTTTTTAAATGACGTATTTTAAATCACAAAATAATGATTTTGTATTAACGTTTTATAACAACGCTGCTCGGCTGCTAGTTTATAGTCTGCTCAATACTCGCTCGCATACACACAGAATCACACAGTTAAGTGATCTTTTCATGCAGCTTTTGAGACCTCTTAGAATGTGAAATTCGAAAAAAAAATGTAATTCGATACAACCTAATGTCTACTCTACATTTTAATGACCCTTGACGGAGCCATTTAAATTCGTGTTATTGACATTTGTAAAGTACTCCGTGATCTATGGCTTTCACGTGATGAGTTGTGTAAAAGTTTTTCGCTTTCCCTATTTTGGACGTTTTGTGGAGGTCTTCGACATTTGCAGCCATGTTTTGTTGAGATTATTTGTGTTTATCTGTTATTTTTTTAAATTTGATGAGTTTTTATATATCCTTTTTATTCGTTTTCTGTTTCCAATTTAAGCACACTAACAACTCAGGCACACATACAAATATAAACACAAACACGCACACCCGGGGAGAATTGAACGGATTAAAAGGATTTCTTTCAATTTTGCGTAAATCCTTTTGTTTTGTTGTTTTTAGTTTTGTTTAAGTTTCATCTTCATTTATTTCCTTTTTTTATTGTTTTGTGTTGTCTTGATTATACATGCATGTATTTCTGGTTGTGTTGCTTTCTATTTCATGTCCTGACAGATACGGATGTTCTTCGGAACCTAGTCATTTGAATCCCAATGAGAAATCAACGTATTTATCATGCATTAAATGTATTCTGTATGCATGAATGTGTTTTATATTGCCAATTGAGCTCATACATAAATGTTTGTTTTGTTTGTATGCGTGTATTTTTTACATTTATCTGCATACAATACTGCCGTTCAATAAAAGACGATTCACTACGAATGACTTCAAGGTCAATGTCTTGCTTTCATTTTTCATCTTTAAATTCTGAGTAAGGTACAAAGCAGGGTTTAAATGTCTGCTGCCAAATTAGCAAAAGCATGAAAATTTTTAATGTGGCTGTGCTTTAGCATTTTAAATTTTTCATAATTAAATTTTGCTTCGGCTGCAAACTACAAAAGAAACACATAGTTTCAGCAACAAACAGCAACAGCAAATTCGACCTCAAACTTTGCTTCGACCTCATCCCGTAAAAATGTTAAGCAGGGGTAAAGAACGATTGTTATGCAACGTCGGGACGACGCACGGTATGAGAATTTTATAATCTAGGAGGACATAAGTAAAAAAGTTGTCCAATTAAAATAAATTTTCGATATCTCATATAAAATTCTTCCGTTATTACAAATATGAACAAAAAAATAAACAAAAAACGGCAGGTTCAGCGTACACGGCAAGCAAACATGATCAATTTTACAAACTATAAAATTATTTTTATAGTAGATGTTTTAACCGTTTTTAAAGAAATTTTGAAAGCGCAGGCATTAATTGAATACATTATTTTTGATTTGTAGTTATTTGTTTTGTCAGAAATTCAGACTTAAAACTTTTAATATATTATTTTTTTAATGTTTTTATTCAAATTAAATAGACAAAAACTAATAAAAGCTTGTATTGGCAAATATTTTTATTGCACTCTGTGTCAAGATATATGTTTATAACATATTAAAATCTACATGCGTACGCTTGATAACATTTAAAATTTTAAGCCTTTTCTAAAAGGCCTTTTCTTCCAAAAATCAAACTCATTTTAGTCCGTTTTTATGCTATGTTACTAAATTAATTTGAAAACGCACAGTCTTGCATTCTTCCAATAAGACAACTTTCGGAGAACGCTCAAGAAGCACGAAATTAGGACAGTAAAAGATACTGACAAATAACCAAAGTCAGTAATTGTTAAAATATTTACTTGTTTTATTTTTTATACTTTACGTTTAATTATGTTTATTATTTATAATCACAAAAAAAAAGTCAAAGATAAAAAATTGTATTAAACAAATTTTTTTTTTTAATATATAAAATAAAAGCTTCAAACTATAAAGACCAAAAAAAAAATTTTTTTTTTAATGTAAAATAAAAACAATATGTGGATATATTATTAAATTAATTTTTACCAAAATAAAACACCACCATAATTGGCGATCCTGCATTCAATCCTGGATTTTAATCAACAATCAACTAATTATCATACGGATAAAACTAGAGGTGGGATTCGTGAATACATTTTTGCACACTCACGCACACTCACGAATATGTTGTTGTACATTCACTCACACTCACGTGTGAAAATTTTTAATTTTTCACAATCACGTGTGATCACGAACCATTTTTGAACATTCACGAAAGCTCATGAAGATATTTTTTCACATTCACGTGTTCACGAATATTCACGAAAATTCACGACAAGAAAAAAAAAACAGAAAATAGAGAAAATATAAAATTCCAACTGACAAATAATGCTATTGAGAGCATAACGTGGCAAAATTATCGGAAGTCTGTTATTTAAGTAACTACCTATAACAATTTTAGAGAAATTTTAGAGAAATTGGTAAAACATATATAACTTAAAATCAATTTGTTAGAATAAAAAACATATTTATTTGTATATTATACAAGAAAGTGTAATACATATACATATGTAAAGTTTTATGATTTGTATTTTAATATATAAAATTATTATATAGTTTTATTTAGAAATAAAAGCATATCTACATTTTCTCCAAGTAGTTTACTTCGTCTCTCTTCCAATATCCTTCCAGATGTTGAAAAAACTCGTTCGCTCGTTGCTGAACTGGTTGGTATACAGAGAATTATTAATGCTATTTTCTTCAATATAGGAAGATCACTTGCTTCTTTCCAAATTTTTAATATATCGCATTCTGCTTTGATTTGTTTGAGTAAATAATTTTTAATTTCTTGGTCGATATCATTATGTTGACTTGACGTAGTTGGATATACGTCCATATATTCATAAAATGGGTTATTTTTGGAAGTTGATGGTTCATTTTCTATTTCGACAATTGTTTCTTTAGGAATGTCTTGCACCATGGATTTATTAGTTGCATAAACCATATTTTTCTCATCTTCTGTGCAAAACTTCAATTCCTTAAATGGAGGATACAAAAACAACGCAATATAGTGCACGAGTTCCGGTTTTAATCGTTTTTGAATTGCACGTTTTGCACAAAGTTTCAGTTCTTGCATTAATTCGGAGTCGATAATATCTGCTTCACAATGTTTTATCAGTATTTCATACCATTATAAATACATGTTAATTGTGGGAATAGATTCCATGCTCAGAAATTCAGAGCATTCCGTGAATAGTTGAAGAAATTTTAAAATGGTTGTCAAAAATGAAAAATCTTTCTATATATTTAAAATAGGATGTGTGTTTGTATGTAACGTATGGACTCCAAAATGGCTGGGCCGATTTTGATGAAATTTTCAGGTAATGTTCATCTTGGTACGGTGGGTAACATAGGCTATATTTGGACCCGATAGGTGGCGCTGGGGTGGACTTATATCGAACATTTGAATTTATGGACCAATTTAACTGAAATTCAGAATGTATGTTTGTTTGATCATAAGAAAATAATTTGTGTATAAATGGACACGGTAGGTGGCGCTGGGTTGGACTTATTTCGAAAATTCGATGGCGTGAAAAATATATAAATACTTTTAATTTTATTTTATAACGAGGGGAGTAGCGAAGCACACCGGGTTCAGCTAGTATTAGATATTCTTTCAAGTTCATCGTTTTCATTCAAAATTGTTTTAATTTCTGTTTTCATTCGTTCAACACTGTGCAACATGTAATATACAGAGTTCCATCTGGTTTTAACGTGTTGTTTGAGCGAAAAAGTTAATTTCTTATTTAAACCAGGATGTTTAAAGTATCCAACTAACTTTTTACAACCATCTATCAATCGTTGTACATCAGAAATCTTATCCTTAAATAGGACGTCTTCCATTGCCAGGTTAAGATTATGACATGCACAGGATATCCTTTTATACGACTTGAAAGCAGCAACGACATTGGCCCCATTATCAGTAACAAATACGCTATTTTCAATTTTGTCCTCAACATGAAAATCTTTTAATATATTTTTGACGAATTCTAAAATATGAGCTCCAGTCTTTCGTCCTGCTCGCATTGTGTATTAATAAAATGGCATGATAATGTTAAAAAATCCCTTTATTGTACTCATCAGTCCACATGTCAGTTGTAAATGCCATATTTGCATTGCTTAGGATACTTATCAATTCATCTTTAGTATCATTATATTTTTCATGAAGAATTCTGCTTGTCAACGTTTTGCGGTACACCAGTACATCTGCTACTGGAATATTACCATGCTTCGCTCCAACTGCTATCAAAGCCTGTGCAAGTTCTTTGAATCCCTCACCTTGAAAGAAAAAGTTCAACTAATTAAAGAATAAAATAAAATCGAATACAAAAAACTAATTACCATCAGTGACAGAAAGCGGCCGCAAATCTTTTACAATAAAATTCAATTGCTTCTCACCAATTATGTGTTTGGCTTCCGTGGAGATTTTTGCATTCACCAAAAAATTGGAAACTGATGCTTGAACATGACCTTTTGCAAGACATTTTGTCTTAACAATCCTCCTGTCCCACTTTTTGGTGAAAATTTTATCAATGCTTTGCATTTATTGCATTTGACAAAACCCACGCTTTCTTCGTCTTTTTGAACTATTTTAAAGTTTTTCCACACTTCACTTGTAGTTCCACTGGGTTGAACAAATGTATATAAATGCTCGTTTTTTTTAATATCAATTTCAATGTCCAATTTTTGTTTTTTAATACTCATTTTGTAATTTTAATTGTGGTTTATTTATTTTACAACTTTGACAATCAAATGAGCTGTTCAGAGCACAAGTGGCGTAAGTCCATTTTTTAGGGAAATTGAGTTAAGTACGTAGAAGTGAAGAGGAAAATGTAACCTATTTATGAGTACGGGCTAGAAACTCCTAGCTTACGTAATCTCTGAACAAAATGCAATACTTTGTTATTGCTCTGACAAATACCATTATTTTTTCAGAGCACAAGTGGCGTAAGTCCATTTTTGGTAGTTTTGAGAAAATTGAACGTTTAGAAAAATTCTTAAATAATTCTAAGTATGAAGAACTCAGTTTTGCTTATAAGCTTGGTCAAGAGCATAATTGGAGCTATCCATATCGTAAAAAATAAACTAAATAATACACGAAAACAATATTGCATATTAGTAAAAACATTTGGAATTGCGCCACTGAAAATTATTTTAAATTTCTCGTTTCCGTTGTAGAAATCTAATAGGAGATATTTTTCAAAAACTTTTTGATGACGAATGGCAGCATTTTTACCTAGAAGTTAGACAAAACCACCCCTTAGCGATTATTTGCATTATTAAGGGAGATATAAAATGAATGGACTTACGCCACTTGTCCTCTGAGAATTTTTAAAAATTCCTCCTTTCCGCTGTAAAAATGTAATGGAAAATATTTTTATGAATTTTTTGATGAGGAATGACAGCATTTTTATATGGAAGTTGGACAAAACTACCCATAAGCGATTATCACCATTATTAAGGGAGATATAAAATTAATGGACTTACGCCACTTGTCCTCTGAAAATTTTTAAAAATTTCTCTTTTCCGCTGTAAAAATGCAATGGAAAATATTTTTAGGAATTTTTTAATGAGAAATGACAGCATTTTTTCATAGAAGTTGGACAAAACTACCCATTAGCGATTATCTCCATTATTAAGGGAGATATAAAATTAATGGACTTACGCCACTTGTCCTCTGAACATTTTTTTAAAATTACGCTTTTCCACTGTAAAAATGTAATGGACTATATTTTAAATTACGCTTTTCCACTGTAAAAATGTAATGGACTATATTTTTAAGGATTTTTTGGTAAGGATTGACAGAATTTAGTTTCAGAAGTGCGATTAAACATCACTTTGTGATTTTCTGAATAATTGAGGAGGCCAGAATGCATTTATTCTTATTAAAGTTAAAGTCTTATTAAACAGCTGAAATTAAACACAAGTAGGAATGTAATAATATGTAATATTTATTAATATATTAAAAAATGTAATAAAAAATCTTTACAAATATAAGTTTTCATCGTTATCGTTATCGTTATTTGGAGCAATGGTAAATTTTCGAAAAGGTATATATCAAAACTCCCTTTATAATGAAGATAATCGCTAAGGGATGATTTTGTCCAAATTCTATGTAAAAATTCTTAAAAATATTTTTCATTACATTTTTACAGTGGAAAAGGGTAATTTTAAAAAATTTTCAGAGGACAAGTGGCGTAAGTTCCATTCATTTTATATCTCCCTTAATAATAAAGTTAATCGCAAATGGGTAGTTTTGTCCAACTTCTATGAAAAAATGCTGTCATTCCTCATCAAAAAATTCTTAAAAATATTTTCCATTACATTTTTACAGCGGAAAGGAGGAATTTTAAAAAATTTTCAGAGGACAAGTGGCGTAAGTCCATTCATTTTATATCTCCCTTAATAATAAAGATAATCGCTAATGGGTAGTTTTGTCCAACTTCTATGAAAAAATGCTGTCATTTCTCATCAAAAAATTCTTAAAAATATTGTCCATTACATTTTTACAGCGGAAAGGAGGAATTTTAAAAATTTTCAGAGGACAAGTGGGGTAAGTCCATTCATTTCATATCTCCCTTAATAATGAAGTTAATCGCTAGTGGGTAGTTTTGTCCAACTTCTATGTAAAAATGCTGTTATTCCTCATCAAAAAGTTTTTGAAAAATATCTCTTATTAGATTTCTACAGCGGAAACGAGAAATTTAAAATAATTTTCAGTGGCGCAATTCCAAATTTTCTTACTAATATGCAATATTCTGCACCATTTTAATATTCTATTTAGTTTATTTTGTGTGATATGGATAGCTCTATTTATGCTCTTGACCTAGCTTATAAGCAAAACTGAGTTCTTTATACTTGGAATTTATTATAAGAATTTTTCTAAATGTTCAATTTTCTCAAAACTACCAAAAATGGACTTACGCCACTTGTGCTCTGAACAGCTCAAATGTCAAAATAAACAGGTTGTTTCATGTGACTTTTTTTCGCGCACTAAGGGTTACCAGACTAATCATAAAAATAGTGATGCCAAAAAAATCTGAATTAGAGTAAAAAAAATATTTTATTTGTCGTGAATTCTTGTGAACACGTTCACGAACAACATTTTCACACTCACTCACGCTCACGAAGAGGCTGTTGCACATTCACTCACACTCACGTGTGAAAATTTTTTATTTTTGCACATTCACGTGTGTTTCTACGTGATTCCATCGTGAACACACTGTATATGTGAATCACGCCCACCTCTAGATAAAACTACCACTTCCAATTCCAACAATAACGCTTCACCAACGAATGTAACTTCCAACAACTAACAACTATTTAACTAACTGAGGTAGTCACAGCATCAACACTGCCTAAATTACAACGCTGTTGGCACACAAAAAAATTTACACAACAAATTTTGTGGCCCAACAATACGTGAACCCGCACACCCACGCCAACATCATCATCATCAAATACCGCCGTTTGTCTACGGAAGCACCAACCACACAAGTCGCTACCAACTACAAAACAAGAACAACCTAACATCAACAACAAACTGCAAGATAAGTTTAAATAATATTATTAATGATTTATTACTTATTACAATTTATATTATCATTACAAATATTATTATCATTGCATATTACACATATATTTAATTTTATTATGCACTTTGCTCTTAACTAACAATAAATCAACAATTTAACTTTTAAATTTAAACTTAAGTAATATTAATAAACTTAATTAATTTTTTTCCCAATCTTTAAAATCTTTTAAAACTTATAACTTATTAATCAAATCTTCTTAATCAATAAACTAGTTTGTTATTGATTAAATTTTCCTACTTTATAATATTGTTAAATAACCTACAACTGTAAACAACTCTCCAATTGAATAACTTTACTATATTAAAATTTTTTTAACGGTATAAACTAGAACTTTTACTAGAAATAATCCATTTATTGATTTTAACATTCCCGCTTCCGAAGAAAACACAAACATTTCTCCAACACCTCCATCTAATATATCAACACCAATGCACCACTCACCAGATCCAAACGCAACAATGGAAAACAACACCACAACTTTTCAAAATCAAACCACACATATTCCTCATACACCTATTACTCAAACTCATATTAAATTACCAACATTCTGGGTTGAATGTCCCGATGCTTGGTTTTTTACCAAAACATGTTATTACCAAAATTTTAGATATTATTAATCCAACTCCAAATATTCACAAGTACCAATGCATTAAAAATGCATTGTGTGAAAGATTTTCTCTTAGCGAAGAGAAAAGATTGGAAGAACTATTTTCCAACACTCAATTGGGTGACCGTAAGCCCTCCGAATTTTTCAGAGACATGAAGTCCCTGGCCGGTTCTGAATCAATCGTCGGTCGCGAACTACTTTATAAATTGTGGCAACGCAAATTACCACAACAATTACAAATTCATTTAACGTCTTGTAGTGATAAAAGTGTCGATGAAAGAATAAACTTGGCAGACAAAATTTATGAAGTCACCAATAAATTTAAAAATTCAACTTCAATTTCGAGCATCAATCAAAATTCTATGGAACAATGTATGCAGAACTTAGTCCAAATTACTACAAACACTTTGTCAAAATTTAAATCAAATTACACCGGACATAGCAGAACTTAAAACAAGATCAAGATCTCACGACCGGAACAATTCAAAATTTAGATACAACTCCAGACGACGATATTCAAATTCACGTGATAATATTTGTTGGTACCGTAGAAAATTTAATAAAAATGCAATAAAATGTATAAAACCATGCGCTTTTGTTAATAAAAATGAAAACAATAACACATTGAACCAAAATTTAAACTAAATAATTTCATTATGACGGTGGCAGATAATGGAACTCAAATTAAACCTGCACGCCGCCTTTTTGTTTTAGATAAATGCAATAATTTAAATTTTTTAATAGATACTGGTGCGGCAGTTTCAGTTGAACCATCTTCAAAATTCAATTTTTTATCTCTGACTTTTTTTGCGATTATAAATAATAAACATAATTAAACGTTAAGTATAAAAAATAAAACAAGTAAATACTTAAACAATTTGTGGACACTATACTAAGTATGACACTGATACCGACTTGCTACATAGACTGTTAATTTCATCAGATCCACTTGTCGCAAGTTTACGAGCCTCTCCAAAAAAAAAAAAAAAACGAAAATTACACAATAAGTATTAGATTTATTGAAGTTATCTTCAATAAATTATACAAGCGACAATGAAGCTGCTTCCGAAATCGAAGAGAATAGTTTTCGTAAGATTTTAATATAAGTAGTTATTCAGATTTATATAAGTATGCATAAATTGTTATATATAATTATAATAATAAATATTATTTATGTGATATAAAATAATATTATTTGACTTTGAACTCTAAATGATAGATTTTATTCATATAAAACTTTTTTATTAAAGCAACACAAATGTTATCCATTCAAAAATGCAACTTTTATATTGATAAAAGTTTTTTGTATCAAAAAAATTCTAAATAATTAATAAAATATTATTTTCCTCCAAAATTGCTCAAAGATATACAGTATTTTATTTATGATAACACGCCCCTTTGTTGTATAACGGCCACTTTCTACATTCTACTTATAAACTATCTTACCTAACCCTATACCAAGTTGTTGGAAATTTGGAGCACTAGTTCTGGTGTTATTAATTTGGTCCAGCTAGACTCGTGAACTCTCACACTGTGCGACGCTTCGTATTGTAGCTGTTGTTAGGGGACATACCAACAAAAAGTTATTATTAAAAAATATATGATATGATAAAAATTATACACATATTCCAATTTAGATAGTAAATAAAACATAATTTTGGACAGTGTTTAAAAAACTGCCTGCAAAACAGCAATAGCACCAAAAGATGCAACCGCTGTGCAGCGAAAGCAGCTTTTTTACTTAAAACAATTTTGGCTTTGCTTTACTGCGCACATTTCAACAGCAAAGCCGCAGCACAGCCGAAATTTATTTGTCATGTAACTGTGCTGTTGCTTTGACTGCGCAAATTGAAATAGTTCTGTCGAAGTACTGTGCATATTTTTGTTTGTTTAAATGTGCTGTTGCTTGACTGCCGAACAAAGACAGCTATGAAATACGAATATGAAACACTGCACAAAACTGCTTCGTGTATCTGGTGCGTTTTTGCTCGCTTACTAGCAAATGACTGCTTTACTTGGAAACTGAATGAAATATAACAGAGTAGTGAACATAAATTTGTGACTGCAATTGATCGTGGTTAGAATTTATTTTCTATAAATAAATATCAACAATTCAATAGTAATTACTACTAGGGCTATAGTTTTTGTAATCTTATAACATTAATTACAAATATTAAATTTATAAAAAATACACAATACAAATACAAATACGCCACATCGTGCATACCCCTATAGTAAATGCCCCTATTGTGTATTATAAACTCCCTGCAAGACACTCCTAACCGAAACTTTAACACATTCACAAAAAATTTTGTATTCACTAACACAAATGCATGGTATTTTGTTATTAAAATGGCGGTACAAAATACTATTAGTTATTAAACCTATTATTTAACAGGCAGCAATTTAGTTATACATCCCTGTTTTCTCTTATTGGTGTGGTAGACAGAGACAAATGATTTTCGTTGTGTTCTACTTGCTTTGTCTTGTTCTTTCTTATGAGAAAAATAAATTTGATGTACACACAATTTAGAAAATTTTCAAACGAACGATTTATATCATGCAACGCATGTAAGTACTTTTAATTGTGAAATATATTAAATAAAATATTGTATAATGTAAAAACAATTATATTTTAACACTTTTCTAATGAAATAGACGAAGCTGGTGGTCGTCAAGTGCAGGTGATAGCTGCTGCTCCGAGTACTACTGGAATACCATTGACTGCAGCTCCACAACCGCAGGCTCAAGCTACACCAGCAGTCACCTCTACGGCTCAATAAAATGGAAATATTACGACCTTGCTTTTCGTTCTGCTAACTTTGGCATTCAGCAGCAAACTTTGGTGCAACAAAATACTTCGCCAACAAGTGTCTGACCACCGTGGCCATAGCCAATACGATAGTTCTCGCCCAACAAGCAGGAGCTCCTAGCATGCTTATCACGAATACTTTTGCTGCTATTACACACAGTGTTTCCAAGTGGATTTGTTAATGGAGCTACGCAGCAAATTTCAATATGCAATTTTCAATAAAAATTCAAAAAATAAATGTGTTCATATAGTTAAAAAATAATAGGGAATTAACCAGTCAGTTAAATGGTAGGTATAACTGGTGTACTTGGCATAACAAATAGTTAATTACTTAGTCATTTCACTGGTAGCTGCGACTGGTATTTTTGCCATATAAATAAGTTATTGAACCCACTATTTAACTAATTGCTTTAACTGGCAAGTTTGACAGATATTTTCAGTTATTTAACTTATTATATAACTGATTGGAATAACTGGCATATAAAATGTGTGAGCGAGATGACTATGCAATTTAAACTTCTGAAAAAGTATGTGCAAGAAAAGGATACAAAATCACACGTACACAAATGTTTTGGTAAGATTTTTCACATGGCCCTTAAGAAACTGATAGAAAATACTGACCGAAACTTCCGCATTGCTTTTCTTTATATAACCAGTAATATAACCGGTTGTGTTCTTGCAGGGCTTTTATTTACTTAATTTTTTTTCGCATTTGAAAATTCTTTAATTGTTTTCGTTTTATTAACTTCGGCTTGCACTGCCAAAAGTTACAGCTACGAAAGTAAAGTAACAGCAAAAGCAACATTCGAACTTTAGGTTTTTTCGTGCAGTGGAGATTTTCACAGCACAGCAATGGTCGATCTGCAGCTTTTTTATATTGATGTTGCTTTGCTCTCGTGCTGCTTTTATTTTTGCAGCAAAGCGACAGTACAACTTCGGATTTGTTTGTTTTTGTATGGCTTTGCTGTCGTGCTTGCAAATTTCCGCAATCGAATAAATCACAGCCGAAGCAAATGAAAGAAACCTTCTGCCTAAAGAATGTTCAAAAGCAACGACTTCAAAATTCGATGTGGCTTCGTTCATTTTCAAAAATTACAGCAGAAAAGCACACATGACTGCAAAAACCGATCAATCGCTGTTGTTATTTGTATTTTTCATAGTCGAAAGCAAAAGCAAAAAAGAGACTGAAAAATTTCGCGTATTCGTAGTTTTGTCAAGTATTCAAGCCAGACAAGAGAAAAGAAAGTTTATTTTTAATAGACATTTGAAAGCACTTAAATGTTTTAAAAATTTTAAAAAAACTCTCGAACAATAAATAACCTTTATCAATAGAAACACTAAAGGCGCTGTTGATATTTTAACAAGAACCATACTTTATATCCAGATTTGTTAAATATCCCGATTTTTCATTGCTTCAACAAATTTTCACGAAATATTTCTTGTAATAAAAATACTCAATGTTTAAAATTAAGCTTTCAGAATAAAAAACAACTTTTGGACATAAATATATGTAAAGTATTTGGTAATTTTTAGAAAAACATTCTATTGCAAGAGTCACAAACAAGTACCAACAACCACTGAATCTGGAAGTTATTCCAAAAGTTTGAAAAAGAATTATACAAAATTGCATTAAAAGAAAGTCCTAGGAATTTCTTCAACATTGTTGCATATTTGTTGCCTCTGTTGCAGAAGTTGAAACGACATGACTAACACAATACTCTATCCCGCAACAACACTCTGCCGCACCTCAACTGTCACAACACCAACCACTTAAATGCCGCACATTTAACCTACAATCCTTTTGGTTGCATGCGTACGTTTGATGTTTTTTACCTTCTTTATTCTGTGGTCGGCCGCATGTTGCTTGTCAGTTAATGTTGGCTGTAACACTTGTCATCTGAAAGTGGCAGCCACATATCGTGCGTATATTTTTACAAACAGCTAAAAAATATCACAGTGTTGCCATCTAAAAATAGCTTATATATGACACAATAACTAGAAAGATCTGAAAATTGCTTGAATAAAGATGTTGACAAGAAATATTATAGTGTTCAAATGTAAACGGGTCGCCTTAACCTCTTCGGGTAAAATGGTCACATATGTGGACAAAAGTTTTTGTATTGAAATATTTTCTTATTTGTCGTTATATCTTTCAAATATTGGCGCAATGCATAGAGAAAATACTCTTCCTCATAAGCTTGCCTTTAATTTCTCAAATATGTCGCGTAAGAAGGCTCCTCTGTATGGTAAGTAAAAAAGTATTGATAAATAATGAATTTATTGTAAAAAAACTATAATAAATACACATACCTGCACATTTAAAAACTATTACTTCCAAAAAAATTTTTTAATGCAAAATGCAAATATGTCTGGAAAGAAAAAAAAGTGTTAAGAAATAAAGAATTTATTGTAAGAAAGTACAGTATGTCCATGTATGAGCACGTTTAAAATTTATTACTTCAAAAAATTTTCTAATTTTTTTTACAGAAATGTCTTAACTAGACCCTATTTAGAAAGGATAATACCTTAAAAAATATTTTTTCATTGTAAAGGGTGTTTTTTATAGAGTAATACAACTTTGAGTCGGCATCACTTCTTTATTTGAACACCCATTTAACAGCTGATAGTTGCTTTTTGTTTAGTTTGCTTTGACATTTCATTATAGATCGACTTACACCAGAGCAATGCGGCAAATTGTGGATATTTTTAATCAAAATAATGGTTCTGTTCGTCAAACTTATCGTGCACTTCGTCCATTTTATGGCGTACATAATCGTCCTTCAGAGCTGCTAATTCGAAGAATAGATTGTTTTTGGACCACATTTACAGTTACTGATAATGTGCATCCGGTGAGATGCAGGAAACCATTAAAGATGATCCTAATCAATCAATTCATCGCCGTTCTCAGCAACTGGGGTTGTGTCCTTCCACTTTATGGAAGATTTTACAAAAAGATCTTGGCTTAGAACCTTTCAAGATTCAACTTGTGCATGAATCAAAGCCAAACGACCATCGTATGCGCTGCCAATTCGGTGAATGGGCTGAAGCACAAATTGATATTGATTTTGAATTTCCATGGAAAATTTTATTTTCCTATGAAGCCCATTTTTGGTTGAATAGGTACGTAAACAAACAGAATTGTCGTATTTGGAGTGAGGAGAAACCACAAGCTTTTGTCGAAACACCATTACATCCACAGAAAATTACTGTTTGGTGCGCTTTATGGCCTGGCGGAGTCATTAGCCCATATGTCTTAATGATGGTCAGAATGTTACTGTCAATGGTGAACGGTATAGGAACATGATTCAAAGTTTTTTCGTACCTCAATTAGCTGGCATTAATCTTGCTGATATGTGGTTCCAACAGGACGGAGCCACATGCCACACAGCGGGCGCTACAATTGATTTACTCAAGGAAACTTTTGACGAAAAAATAATTTCACGAAATGGCCCAATTAATTGGCTCCCAAGATCGTGTGATTTAACCCCATTGGATTATTTTCTTTGGGGTTATGTAAAGTCACTTGTCTACGTCGATAAACCACAAACAATTGAATACGTGGAAGTCAACATTCGAAGAGTTATCGGCAAGATACGACCGCAAATGCTGCGAAAAGTTTGTGAAAATTGGTGTTTCAGACTGCGCCTTGTACGCGCCAGTCGTGGCAGTTACATTGTCAAAATCATCAAATTTTCTATCTGATTAAACTCATTTAATTGACATTAAAAATATATTACTATGTTTTAATATGACGTAAACTTGTATCACTTTATAAAAAACACCCTTTATTTCTTGGTGCGGGAATGAAGAGGTTACACAAGGCGCGCTTAATAAATTTTTTGAAGTTGGTAGCACTGCCTTTGACATTGTTGCAAATTTCATGCTACATATACATAAAACGGGAATATATCTTTATAAATAAGCAATAATCACTTAAGTCGACGTAAGACAGAACTGATTTATTGATGTAGCAGTGTTTCACGTAAATAGTACTAAAAACTCACAAATTCTTCTTAACAAAATACTTCTAGCATGACATAATCCAATGTTTTAGCACAAAAACAAAAGACCCTTTCATATAATTTATATGGCGATTGAAAACTTTGCACCAAGTTTTCTCGAAACTTTAAAATTAGACTTAAGCTAATATTGCATACCGACCAGAGAACTGCAAAACTCAATACTTTGATACACCAAAATTCTAGTTCACATCATATCACTCTTCAAAACTCAGCTTTGTTTAAAACCAGCACCTTGTTGGTGAACGCGTTATTCATGTGAGCATGTTGGCTGATCCAACATTTTTCATTAAAATTTAATCACACAAAAAAACTCAGCGTTGAATAAAATCAGCATTTTGTTAGCGAGTATGAATTTTCTGATCGATCATGATTTATTCTTATGTTTTAGCAAACTAGCGTTGGCGTTTATATTGAAATGAATGTGTATGTATTTCGTAAAAGAGGAATCAAAAAATTAGATTTCCTTAATTGTTTGAAAAATTCGTTACAAAGGCTTCACTGCTTCCAAAAAAATGTGAGACGACCAAACTTTTGCAATAGAGCAATTTTTAAAAGTGTTAACAGCAAACAAAGTGTTTGTTTCGTTTTAATTAAATTATTTTGCTTGTGCTTCTAAAGGGTGGTTAAATTTTAAGGGCCTATGGTGAATATGCATCAAACCTAAACGTCAAGTTTTCTTTTGCATTTCAATGGACATTTCTCAATTTCAGACTAATTCAATTTGAACGATGGAAAGATACACAATGAAGCAACGTGTAAAAGTTATTCAGGTTTATTATGAAAATAGACGTTCAAATCAAAATGCATATCGTGCACTTCGTGATTTTTTCGGTCAATTTTATCGTCCAAATGTGCGTACAATCGGAAAAATCGTGCAAAAATTTGAGCAAACCGGGTCTGTAGGAGATGTGAAAACACCAGTGCATGCTCGTACAGCTCGTACTGCAGAAAATATTGCTGTTCTTCGCGATAGTGTGGCTGAAGAGCCGCCCACCTCAACTCGTCGTCGTGCCCAATAATTGCACCTTTCACGCTCGTCGTTGATGAACATTATGCAGAAAGACTTGCATTTACACGCTTACAAGGTGCAACTGACTCTAGAACTAAAGCCTCTTGATCATTTCAAGCGTCGTCAATGGTTAGAATGGTGGCAAGAAATAGCAACAGTGGATGATCAATTTTCGAAGAAAATCATCTTCAGTGATGAGGCACATTTTCACCTCAGTGGATTCGTCAATAAGCAGAATTGCCGTACTTAGACGAATGATAATGCAAGAGTGATTGTCAAAAAACCAATGCACCCACAAAGAGTGACTGTTTGGTGCGGTTTATGGGCTGGCGGCATCATCGGGCCGTATATTTTCCAAAATGAGGCCGGTCACGCAGTTACTGTGAATCGTGAGATAATAACGAACTTTTTATGGCCCGAATTGAAAGATATGTATGTGGACGATATGTGATTTCAACAGGACGATGCTACTTGCCACACAGCTAACGAAACAATGGCTCTTTTGCGCGACAAATTCAATGGCCGTGTTATCTCACGTGGTGGCGATGTCAATTGGCCGTCAAGATCATGTGACTTGACACCGTTGGACTTCTTTCTTTGGGGTTATTTGAAAGAAAAGGTGTACATCGATAAGCCAGAAACTATTCAAGAGCTAAAGGATGAGATAATTCGGCACATAAACGGCATAGAACCTCAATTATGCCTCAGCGTCATCGAAAATTTGGACCATCGGATGGAGGTGTGCCGCCGAGGTCGCGGCGGCCATTTGGCCGATATTTTGTTCCATACATAATTGAACCATACCAATATTATCATAATAAAAAGAAATGACAATAATTTCTTAAATAATTTGTGTTTTATTCAAAATCAAATTTAACCTTAAAATTTAACCACCCTTTATTCGTCTCGCTCTTTCTCTCTCTTTCTCTGCCAGCCTATGCAAAAACTCATACGCGTTTATTTGTGCTTTTTGCGTTTTATAGCATCTTTCTGTAAAACGAACGTAACGTGCATTTCACGAAGGCTTCGTTCAAACGCCAAATGTCAGCTGATTTCGCTTGATGTAAAAATAATTTTTTAGCCCAACGAGAACAGCTGATTCAGAAATGAACGACAACGTAACTGTAGTGAAAATTTGGCTTGATGTATTAAAAAAATTTGAAACGAAACGTCAAATATGGACGATGAAAATTTTCTTATCGCTTAGAAATTTGTTGACATGGAAGTTGCTGAAAAGAAATCGTAAGTATTATTTTATTAACAAATGCAAGAATTTAGAATCAATTAATTTATATTTTATTTAGCACACCACAAAAACCACAAGCGAGCCATTTGGAGTTGGATTGGATCTTGGAGTTTTATCTGCTTTGCAGATTTGCCTGCCTTGCCTGCTTTGTATTCATTAAAATTGTATAAAGCGATCGCTGAAAACCTTATAATTATTAATTTTCACAAAACTTTTCACTATGATCAAATTTGCAGCAAAAATTAATCATATATGTAAAAAAAAACAAAACAAACGAAACAGCTGATGCAAAAAATGATGCCACCTCGTAAATATTGCTTAGAATAAGTATAAAATATTTAAGGTTTTTGTCAGTTTTACGCAAAATGATGAACTTTTACAATCTGGTAATAATGTTTTTGACAAATACTCACGTTAAGAGTATTTGAGCAACGTAAGCAACGTAACAGTGGACGACGACGCAAGGAAAAAATACATCAAGCCAATTTTGTCCGATATCGTCGGAAAACGAACGAAGCTTAAGACGAAGGCTACGTTTTACCTAAAGCTGCTATTATTCTTGATCAAAGTAATCATTGCTGAGCCGAACGAACAAACACGAAATGATTGTTATGAAAACGATCGATGATTAAAATCATAAAGCCAACACGAAGCACATGATTTGATTGAATTAAACTGAACAGCGAATATGTGCATTCGAGCAAGTTTGATCGGTTGAGCGCAGAGGCATGTTTTTTACAGTGTTGATTACGTATGAATATTTTTATGTGAGTTCTGCAATTCTCTGATACAGACACAGATATATAAAGACCGAATTTTCTGCTTTTTACTCATTTCTGTTGACAAGCTGTTCAAATAAAAGTCCTTGTTCTGGCAACAAATTTAGTAAGACAATAGTTTTCATTGATTTTGCTTAGAAATTAGAGAGTTTTAATTGTGAATTTTTTTCTTTTAGTAGTGCAATGAGGTTTAAGTATGTGGAATCATTTCAAGAAAAATGAAAATACCAATTGGAAAATAGCATATCAATACTTTGAGTTTAGATATTTAGATATTAGATAGAATTTTGAATTTATTTATTTATATTCAATTTAAAATGTTGTCATTTTCACTGAAATAACATGGAAATAACAGATTACTTAAATTTTTTTAAACTGCAAAAATTTCAATATTTTTTAAAAAAAAAAACTTGTCATTAAAATTAATTTGTGAAAAACAAAGACTGAAATATATCAATAAGTGATCCCTTTTTTTGTTTTTTTTTTTTGTTAATGCTTATTTAAACGATTTTTTAATTAATTTTAAATGTGTTTAATACTTTTATATGCATATATTACTAAACAAACAGACAAAATAAATCATGAAAAATTGGTGTCTGTTTTTTAATTTATAACTACCGGTTTACCGGTTAATTTTTGGTAACCATAACCGATTACCGGTTAATACATTTTTCCGGTTAATACTGTTAACCGATAACCGGTTGCTAAAATAAGTTGGTTAATTTATAACCCTAGTTCAAACCATTTGTCATAACATTTATTTCATTCCGATTGAGGCAATTGCAAAACACGGGCTTCTTCTGGAGTCGAAAATCGTTGTCCACGCAGTTAGTCCTTGAAGTCATTGGGTGCCAAATCAGGAATGTACGGTGGATGACCCATTAATTCGATGTTTTGAGTGCTCAAAAACGCCTTTTTTTGAGCTGATGTTTGAGAGATCGCATTGTCATGATGAAGAATGAATATTCGGCACTTGTTTATCTTCTCTACTTCACGGAAAACTTCTGAAAATAAAATACTTGTGTACCATTACGAATTGACCGTATCGAGTCTCAAGTAGTACCTTGGCTATATGGCCAGTTTTTGGAGGAAACTTGAACAACTTTTTTAGAATTTGGTTTATTTTGAAGGACCCATTCAGAGTACTGCTGTTTACTTTCAGTCTCATACGCATAGATCCATAATCCGTTCCAAGTCAAGATCTTAAAACCGTCCTTTGAAACACAGCGATTGAATTTCTTGAGCATTTCTTTGCACCAATCGACAAAAGCGTTTTTTCAGCGGTTGTCAAATTACGTGGAATCCAAAGTGAACAAATCTTTTTCATAACTATGTATTTATATAAAATGATATGTACGCTGATGGAAGAAATGGAACGCCTCAATCTCCTGGTATTTCAAATGAATATTAAGCATTATCAGTTTGCGCACAGCATCATTGTTTTGTGGTGCAACAACAAACTTTGAACGTCCTTCACTAAATTCGTCAGGGAGCGAAGTGAAGCGGCCCCGCATGAATCTGTATACCACCGATAACACAGTTCTTTTTTAGGTTGCTTTCTTTGCCAAAAGTAGAATTAAGTGCATCAATGCACTCTTGTTGAAATAATTATCGTCGACGTATGCTTAGTACTAAAACATTTAGCACTCGTTTTTTTAAAGAGAAGAAGAAAGATAAGTTCTTAATTTTTGGAATGTGTGATATAGTTGGTCAACGAAAATGTATTCAAGCTTTTTCTACAATTTATTTTTATAATTCCAAAAAAAAATTATTTTAATTATTAAATTGGCATATAAATTAAATTATGCCATCATTAATTTTTCGCGAAAAGGTATTTTGTTTTGCTTTCGTTATGATAATAAAACAGATAATATTGCGGTGGGCTTTTCGTGGCCAATCTCTGACAAGAACAAGAATCATTTGGTGGTAGAAGATGTTCAAATAGGGACGTGAAAGTATCGGAGATGAACCTCATCATAAACTATCAAGAACATCAACGAATTAAGGATAGTAAGGATTTATTTTAAAATAAAAGCCTGTCATTGTATATAAAAATCAATGGATAAGTTTTTAATTAGTTGAGAAATTATTGAAGGTACTTCATTCAATTTAATTGCATACGCCTTGTAGCATCATTCTTTATTTAATTTTATAAAAAACTAGCTGATATACCCAGGGTTACTTGGTAGTTTATATTTTTTGAAACTATCGCATATATAAGTTCATTCACCATTTATTATTTAAGTTTGATCATATATTCGGATAAAAATTTTTAACAATTTTAGTTTAAATAAAATTCTTATAATATAGTTCTGAAAACATAATTTTAACTGATTTCATGTCATCAGGTCTTGAATTAGATCTAGTCTTCTTAAGATGGTATCAGTTCATAATAGAAGTGCATTGCATTTGGCTATAATGACAGTATCATATTATTAACTTCAAATTATATAAACTGCATTTCCGTAAGTGAATTAATACATCCAATATAATTCTGGAAGCTAAAATGAGAGAATAATACGTTAGGACCCCAATAGATTGAACATATAAAAATAAAATATGTTCAAGTTATTTAAGTTATTTACTTAAAAAAAAATTAAAGCCGAAAAAACTTATTATTATTATTATGTGGAGACACATCTTTCTTATTGCAAACTTCAAGTGCCATCACATGAAATTTGTTTAATCTTTTTTTCTGTCTTAATGCCTTATGTCAATATACTATTTTATAAAGCAGTACGGATGATTTAGATTTGATGAATAATTTTGATTTTCAAAATAAATTCAAAGTGTTAGAAGTTGCATAAAATAAGGAAATTCGTTTCATGACGAACTTTTATGCATTCCACCCAGTGAAACACTTTTATTCAAACAGTTATTTTAATAAAATTGAAAACTTTCAATTTTATAACTACATAATATAAAACTCATGACTACATAATATAAAACTTATGACGTGTTGTACTAAATTGTTGTGCGCCCAACAAGTGACGTAAGGAACCTACATGTGAAGTTTGAAGAAAATCCATGCAGTAGTTTTCACGTCATACGCGTTCAGACAGACAGACAATATTGTTAAAAATTACATTTTTCGAATCAAAAACGTTCAAAAAGTTGAGTGCAAGAAGAATTTGGAAAAAATATTCAATGTACAGATTTTTTTTACAGTTTTATAGATTATAGATAAGATAGCTGATGAGGTGAGATTTTGACATAGACTTGTGTTTATAACTTTTGATCGAAATGAGATACTTCAAGGAAATTACACTTTAAGGCCAAAGCATTTTTAAAAATTATAAAAACAACATTTAAAAAAAATTAATTTCATCACAAAAATCAAAGTACCCTTGTACTTTTTTTAAAGAAATAGAAAAACCAATTTTGTGTCAAACTGCAATAGTTTTTGCATAAAAGTGATACATCATATGAAAGAGCAGAAATTATTAAAGGTACTTCATTCAATTTAATTGCATACGCCGGTTTTTATTAATTGTAATTTTCGGTTTTTATTATTATTACAACAACAAATTTTTTATAATTTTTTGTAAAAAAAATTTTTTGAACTTTTTAAAAAAAAAAAAAAAAAAACATAAATCCTTAGTAATTTTTTGCAAGTAATATCATTGAACTTTTAGACAAAAGAAGATTGAATGAAATATATGCAAACATAAAGAAGCTGTGTTAAAACACTAAAAAACTTTGAATTTGGAGTAGTTTTTTTGGCTGTAGGTAATGATGTTATATACAAAAATTCATTGTACTAAGATTTTCTATAGTTTTCAAGATATGAGTATGTTGTTGGTGTCAAACAAATGGAAATTTGTTTTTGGATAATTTGCATTGGAAAAAAAATTCATATTGTAGGGTACTCATTGGAGATCTACAAAAAATGTCCAGGTGGTCTTTGTAGCCCTTTTAATTACCAAAAACTCTTTCGTAGGTTATTCAAGTTTTATTTTAAGTATATATAATCATACAAATATTTAATATTTACCTTTATTAAATTGCCAATATAACCAATATATATCCATTAATTCTCATATGCGTGATTTCGTTGTATTTGGAAATAATCCATCTTTACAATTAGCCCACTAACGCTGAAGGGTGCGAAAACGCACCAAAAATATAGATATAATTTAAAGCTCATAGAATATCATATCGTGGATATGGTAGGTAAATGATACCGATTTCCGTCTTTTGGTATCGATAAAACATAAATGGGTCTACATATGCTTCCTGCACAGGTAGGACATAAGCGCCATCTACAAGTTGTTATCAGCATCTCCAGGCGCCGGTTTTCCGAGAAGTGAAAAAATCACCATTCAAACACCGAAAAGATATGAAAGCATTTTTTCAAGATATGAATTCATGGGATCGGTAGTTTGTGAGATTTGTGATATCGCAAAAATGCACTTTGAGCAACGAGTATAAATTATACCAAGAGATTGCTTCATCCAGCGTTCCAACTTCTTTCCAGACTATCAGCCATCCACCGACAGAAAAACCAAAACAATGACAACCAACGAGTTTTTGTACTCGTTATTGACGCATTGCTGTGAGTAAGAAGAAGTAAACATGAAAATGAATACGACAAGTAACGAAAGGAGAAGAAAACAATATTATAAGTATGTATGTGAATGAAAATGTAACTTCTATTTGCCACAACTTTTACAGCTTATTTTTTTGTGTTAATTTTTGGGATCTTCTTGTGTTTGACGAATTGATATTGTTTCTAGCTGGACATTGTTGTTGCGATTTTATTCTAGCTAGATTTTGGTTGCATCTGCAAATAATAATTTTTTCATTAGCCGAATAAAAAGACGGAATTCAGATTCGGCTAAAGAAATAATTATTCTTTAATAAGGAGTTGCAAATATGTTTTTTTTTCATGAAGAGAAGAAAATTGCTTGTTACCCATTTGCTTTAATGTTGTTGAAATGGTTTTTATGTAGGTATTTTATTAAAAGATACCAAAGTTACAAGCAGTCATGATTTTATTTTAAGAAATTTATTTAAGAAAATGATTTTATTTTTTATTAAAATGTCAATTTTACGACAAAACCATTGATCGTAGATGCATGTATATATATATATATATAGTATAGAATAGTATAGATATATATTAATATTATATTTATTATTATATACACATATACTTATAATTTTATTAGTATTCTTATTAGGTTATCTTAAACCACCAACCAAAATATACCTATCTGCCCAATCAGAAAACCCTGCAAGCATAATCAAAAGTATATTTTGATTCAATTGGAAAATATTTAAGAATTCCATTTCGTTATAATAAGATATTTATTTCAGATAGATTTTATGTTGAAATGTATATAACTAATCCGAGTAAAACAATTTCATTTAGAACATTTTATTTTTTTATATATTTTTATATACTTTGTTTATCACGTAATTAAAATGCAATGATAAAATTTTTAACATTTATTAGAATAATTTTGTACAAATGTAATATTGTGACGAAATTTGTTGTGAGCATTTTTATCATGCATTTCTTAATTGGTTGGTTTTAAGCATTTTAAACATTTTAAAAATAAACAGTTTTAAACATAATATATATATATACAGTTTTAAACATTCATAATATATATGAATTATTTCATATATATTACTTTTGAGTAAAATTTCATGTGAGTATAATTTATATAATTGTATAATAGCATATATTGAAACGATGTTATTTTTTTTTTATTAAATATTTACAAGTTGTTAGTTTATTTTATGAAGTTTAAAGTATATATTTAATACAATATGTGACTATTGTCTTCTGTACATGCTTTTATTGGGTAAATTTTGATGACCTGTTTTTGGTTTTTAAAGCATTATTAAAGCACAAGAGGTTTTCATATTTTTATGTTTTTGTTCAATGTAAAAAGTGAACATTTCTGTATTTTATTACTATGTTTAGAGGTCAGTTATATGTAAATGCAGACGTATTAACCTCGTTTATGATTATTGCCATTTTTTTAAAAGTTTGAAGAATACGATACTTTTGCATCATCGGGAGAATTAAATGGCAAGTTTCATAGTTCCGTATGGTTGATCAATGGATTTAATTGTTGCGATAAATGCCAATTTTCACAGTTCTGTAAGGTTGATCAATGAATTTAATTTAATAATGATAATTTAATAATAATTAATTTAATAATGATAAAACTACATATCAGATAAGGACGATTCATGCATTAAAATGAGCACCAGGTCCTCGTTCTTAAGAAGGGATACTCCTTTGTCCAAATGCCGTTTGCTCTATCTCTTGTAGTTTAGGAGTTGTCGAACACTTTTTGGAGTGAAAGCTGGCCAAAAACATGTGCTTTTTCCGTCATAACTCTTACAACGAGTATAAATTATACCAAGAGACAACGAGTATAAATTATACCAAGAGATTGCTTCATCCAGCGTTCCAACTTCTTTCCAGACTATCAGCCATCCACCGACAGTTTCTTTTAGTACAACTTTAAGAGTAACGATCCAAATGTTTACACAACACGATAAGGGATGCAGTTTTTGCTAGAAACCTTATGATATTACATCTATAATATTTATGCGTTTGCTAATTCCTTTATCATAAGCCAATAATTTCTTCTTATAATTTCATTACAATAATTAAAGTGATACTGAATAATTAATTAAAAAATATTTTTTAATGAGTCATTATTCCTACCTATTAAATAATTAAAACAATTGCAAATATATCCAAAATATTCATTAAATTGTTTGATTGATCCTTTTCTAATAATTCTAAATCAATACTGATATTCGAATTTTCAATCCAGGGACTTAAGTCATGTAAAATTGTGTTATTTTGCAATATTTTTAATGCAAATGTAGACAAAAACCATTCTACCCCCAATTTCCGATATTCTAACCACTTTTTGGATGTTTGTCTTGAAAAAAAATCAAATTCCAGAAAACTTTTTTCTGAATATGCAGTCTTGTGTATATATGTATTAGAAACAATTTGGTGTATAAATCGTCCTTGTAGGATGTATGGTTTGGGAGTTATGACGGAAAAAGCACATGTTTTTGGCCAGCTTCCACTCCAAAAAGTGTTCTACAACTCCTAAACTACAAGAGATAGAGCAAACGGCATTTAGACAAAGGAGTATCCCTTTTTAAGAACGAGGACCTGGTGCTCATTTTAATGCATGAATCGTCCTTATCTGATATGTAGTTTTTATTTTAGAAAATAAATAAAAAAAATAAAAATTGACAAAAATTTTAACTATTGTAAGATTCTTGAAAAAAAATCAAATTCCAGAAAACTTTTTTCTGAATATGCAGTCTTGTGTATATATGTATTAGAAACAATTTGGTGTATAAATCGTCCTTGTAGTATGTATGGTTTGGGAGTAATGACGGAAAAAGCACATGTTTTTGGCCAGCTTCCACTCCAAAAAGTGTTCTACAACTCCTAAACTACAAGAGATAGAGCAAACGGCATTTGGACAAAGGAGTATCCTTTATTAAGGACGAGGACCTGGTGCTCATTTTAATGCATGAATCGTCCTTATCTGATATGTTGTTTTTATTTTAGAAAATAAATAAAAAAATAAAAATTGACAAAAAAGGGCACATGAAATTAACATGAAATCTAATTTTTAAAATTATTTAAAGGACACAGTCTTGTGGGCAGTAGCTCAAGGAGCATTTTGATGCATAAATCGTCATTTTATGATGTATGGTTTAGAAGTTATGGCTAAAAAATTAAAAAAATCGCAAAAAACCACGTCAAAAACTATGATTCATGTAAAAAATTTTAACTAAGATTCTTGAAAAAAAATCAAATTCCAGAAAACTTTTTTCTGAATATGCAGTCTTGTGTATATATGTATTAGAAACAATTTGGTGTATAAATCGTCCTTGTAGGATGTATGGTTTGGGAGTTATGACGGAAAAAGCACATGTTTTTGGCCAGCTTCCACTCCAAAAAGTGTTCTACAACTCCTAAACTACAAGAGATAGAGCAAACGGCATTTAGACAAAGGAGTATCCCTTCTTAAGAACGAGGACCTGGTGCTCATTTTAATGCATGAATCGTCCTTATCTGATATGTAGTTTTTATTCTAGAAAATAAATAAAAAAAATAAAAATTGAGAAAAAAGGGCACATGAAATTAACATGAAATCTAATTTTTAAAATTATTTAAAGGATACAGTCTTGTGGGCAGTAGCTTAAGGAGCATTTTGATGCATAAATCGTCATTTTATGATGTATGGTTTAGAAGCTATGGCTAAAAAATCAAAAAAATCGCAAAAAACCACGTCAAAAACTATGATTCATGTAAAAAATTTTAACTAAGATTCTTGAAAAAAAATCAAATTTCAGAAACCTTTTTTCTGAATATGCAGTCTTGTGTATATATGTATTAGAAACAATTTGGTGTATAAATCGTCCTTGTAGGATGTATGGTTTGGGAGCTGTAACGGAAAAAGCACATGTTTTTGGCCAGCTTCCACTCCAAAAAGTGTTCTACAACTCCTAAACTACAAGAGATAGAGCAAACGGCGTTTGGACAAAGGAGTATCCTTTCTTAAGGACGAGGACCTGGTGCTCATTTTAATGCATGAATCGTCCTTATCTGATATGTAGTTTTTATTTTAGAAAATAAATAAAAAAAATAAAAATTGACAAAAAATGGCACATGAAATTAACATGAAATCTAATTTTTAAAATTATTTTAAGGATACAGTCTTGTGGGCAGTAGCTTAAGGAGCATTTTGATGCATAAATCGTCATTTTATGATGTATGGTTTAGAAGCTATGGCTAAAAAATCAAAAAAATCGCAAAAAACCACGTCAAAAACTATGATTCATGTAAAAAATTTTAACTAAGATTCTTGAAAAAAAATCAAATTCCAGAAAACTTTTTTCTGAATATGCAGTCTTGTGTATATATGTATTAGAAACAATTTGGTGTATAAATCGTCCTTGTAGGATGTATGGTTTGGGAGTCATGACGGAAAAAGCACATGTTTTTGGCCAGCTACCACTCCAAAAAGTGTTCTACAACTCCTAAACTACAAGAGATAGAGCAAAATGCATTTGGACAAAGAAGTAATCCTACTTAAGGACGAGGACCTGGTGCTCATTTTAATGCATGAATCGTCCTTATCTGATATGTAGTTTTTATTTTAGAAAATAAATAAAAAAAATAAAAATTGACAAAAATTTTAACTATTGTAATTTCATTATTGAAATTCCACTCCAAAAAGTGTTCTACAACTCCTAAGCTACAAGAGATAGAGCAAACGGCATTTGGACAAAGGAGTATCCCTTCTTAAGGACGAGGACTGGTGCTCATTTTAATGCATGAATCGTCCTTATCTGATATGTAGTTTTTATTTTAGAAAATAAATAAAAAAAATAAAAATTGACAAAAAAGGGCACATGAAATTAACATGAAATCTAATTTTAAAAATTATTTTAAGGATACAGTCTCGTGGGCCGTAGCTTAAGGAACATTTTGATGCATAAATCGTCCTTTTATGATGTATGGTTTAGAAGTTATGGCTAAAAAATCAAAAAAAATCGCAAAAAACCACGTCAAAAACTATGATTCATGTAAAAAATTTTAACTAAGATTCTTGAAAAAAAATCAAATTCCAGAAAACTTTTTTCTGAATATGCAGTCTTGTGTATATATGTATTAGAAACAATTTGGTGTATAAATCGTCCTTGTAGGATGTATGGTTTGGGAGTTATGACGGAAAAAGCACATGTTTTTGGCCAGCTTCCACTCCAAAAAGTGTTCTACAACTCCTAAACTGCAAGAGATAGAGCAAAATGCATTTGGACAAAGAAGTAACCCTACTTAAGGACGAGGACCTGGTGCTCATTTTAATGCATGAATCGTCCTTATCTGATATGTAGTTTTTATTCTAGAAAATAAATAAAAAAAATAAAAATTGACAAAAAAGGGCACATGAAATTAACATGAAATCTAATTTTTAAAATTATTTTAAGGAAACAGTCTTGTGGGCCGTAGCTTAAGGAACATTTTGATGCATAAATCGTCCTTTTATGATGTATGGTTTAGAAGTTATGGCTAAAAAATCAAAAAAAATCGCAAAAAACCACGTCAAAAACTATGATTCATGTAAAAAATTTTAACTAAGATTCTTGAAAAAAAATCAAATTCCAGAAAACTTTTTTCTGAATATGCAGTCTTGTGTATATATGTATTAGAAACAATTTGGTGTATAAATCGTCCTTGTAGGATGTATGGTTTGGGAGTTATGACGGAAAAAGCACATGTTTTTGGCCAGCTTCCACTCCAAAAAGTGTTCTACAACTCCTAAGCTACAAGAGATAGAGCAAACGGCATTTGGACAAAGGAGTATCCCTTCTTAAGGACGAGGACTGGTGCTCATTTTAATGCATGAATCGTCCTTATCTGATATGTAGTTTTTATTCTAGAAAATAAATAAAAAAAATAAAAATTGACAAAAAAGGGCACATGAAATTAACATGAAATCTAATTTTTAAAATTATTTTAAGGATATAGTCTTGTGAACCGTAGCTTAAGGAACATTTTGATGCATAAATCGTCTTTTTATGATGTATGGTTTAGAAGTTATGGCTAAAAAATCAAAAAAATCGCAAAAAACCACGTCAAAAACTATGATTCATGTAAAAAATTTTAACTAAGATTCTTGAAAAAAAATCAAATTCCAGAAAACTTTTTTCTGAATATGCAGTCTTGTGTATATATGTATTAGAAACAATTTGGTGTATAAATCGTCCTTGTAGGATGTATGGTTTGGGAGTTATGACGGAAAAAGCACATGTTTTTGGCCAGCTTCCACTCCAAAAAGTGTTCTACAACTCCTAAACTACAAGAGATAGAGCAAAATGCATTTGGACAAAGAAGTAACCCTACTTAAGGACGAGGACCTGGTGCTCATTTTAATGCATGAATCGTCCTTATCTGATATGTAGTTTTTATTCTAGAAAATAAATAAAAAAAATAAAAATTGACAAAAAAGGGCACATGAAATTAACATGAAATCTAATTTTTAAAATTATTTTAAGGATACAGTCTTGTGGGCCGTAGCTTAAGGAACATTTTGATGCATAAATCGTCTTTTTATGATGTATGATTTAGAAGTTATGGCTAAAAAATCAAAAAAATCGCAAAAAACCACGTCAAAAACTATGATTCATGTAAAAAATTTTAACTAAGATTCTTGAAAAAAAATCAAATTCCAGAAAACTTTTTTCTGAATATGCAGTCTTGTGTATATATGTATTAGAAACAATTTGGTGTATAAATCGTCCTTGTAGGATGTATGGTTTGGGAGTTATGACGGAAAAAGCACATGTTTTTGGCCAGCTTCCACTCCAAAAAGTGTTCTACAACTCCTAAACTACAAGAGATAGAGCAAAATGCATTTGGACAAAGAAGTAACCCTACTTAAGGACGAGGACCTGGTGCTCATTTTAATGCATGAATCGTCCTTATCTGATATGTAGTTTTTATTCTAGAAAATAAATAAAAAAAATAAAAATTGACAAAAAAGGGCACATGAAATTAACATGAAATCTAATTTTTAAAATTATTATAAGGATATAGTCTTGTGGGCCGTAGCTTAAGGGACATTTTGATGCATAAATCGTCTTTTTATGATGTATGGTTTAGAAGTTATGGCTAAAAAATCAAAAAAATCGCAAAAAACCACGTCAAAAACTATGATTCATGTAAAAAATTTTAACTAAGATTCTTGAAAAAAAATCAAATTCCAGAAAACTTTTTTCTGAATATGCAGTCTTGTGTATATATGTATTAGAAACAATTTGGTGTATAAATCGTCCTTGTAGGATGTATGGTTTGGGAGTTATGACGGAAAAAGCACATGTTTTTGGCCAGCTTCCACTCCAAAAAGTGTTCTACAACTCCTAAACTACAAGAGATAGAGCAAACGGCATTTGGACAAAGGAGTATCCCTTCTTAAGGACGAGGACCTGGTGCTCATTTTAATGCATGAATCGTCCTTATCTGATATGTAGTTTTTATTTTAGAAAATAAATAAAAAAAATAAAAATTGAGAAAAAAGGGCACATGAAATTAACATGAAATCTAATTTTAAAAATTATTTTAAGGATACAGTCTTGTGGGCCGTAGCTTAAGGAACATTTTGATGCATAAATCGTCTTTTTATGATGTATGGTTTAGAAGTTATGGCTAAAAAACCAAAAAAATCGCAAAAAACCACGTCAAAAACTATGATTCATGTAAAAAATTTTAACTAAGATTCTTGAAAAAAAATCAAATTCCAGAAAACTTTTTTCTGAATATGCAGTCTTGTGTATATATGTATTAGAAACAATTTGGTGTATAAATCGTCCTTGTAGGATGTATGGTTTGGGAGTTATGACGGAAAAAGCACATGTTTTTGGCCAGCTTCCACTCCAAAAAGTGTTCTACAACTCCTAAACTACAAGAGATAGAGCAAACGGCATTTGGACAAAGGAGTATCCCTTCTTAAGGACGAGGACCTGGTGCTCATTTTAATGCATGAATCGTCCTTATCTGATATGTAGTTTTTATTTTAGAAAATAAATAAAAAAAATAAAAATTGAGAAAAAAGGGCACATGAAATTAACATGAAATCTAATTTTAAAAATTATTTTAAGGATACAGTCTTGTGGGCAGTAGCTTAAGGAACATTTTGATGCATAAATCGTCCTTTTATGATGTATGGTTTAGAAGTTATGGCTAAAAAATAAAAAAAAAATCGCAAAAAACCACGTCAAAAACTATGATTCATGTAAAAAATTTTAACTAAGATTCTTGAAAAAAAATCAAATTCCAGAAACCTTTTTTCTGAATATGCAGTCTTGTGTATATATGTATTAGAAACAATTTGGTGTATAAATCGTCCTTGTAGGATGTATGGTTTGGGAGTTATGACGGAAAAAGCACATGTTTTTGGCCAGCTTCCACTCCAAAAAGTGTTCTACAACTCCTAAACTACAAGAGATAGAGCAAACGGCATTTGGACAAAGGAGTATCCCTTCTTAAGGACGAGGACCTGGTGCTCATTTTAATGCATGAATCGTCCTTATCTGATATGTAGTTTTTATTTTAGAAAATAAATAAAAAAAATAAAAATTGAGAAAAAAGGGCACATGAAATTAACATGAAATCTAATTTTAAAAATTATTTTAAGGATACAGTCTTGTGGGCAGTAGCTTAAGGAACATTTTGATGCATAAATCGTCCTTTTATGATGTATGGTTTAGAAGTTATGGCTAAAAAATAAAAAAAAAATCGCAAAAAACCACGTCAAAAACTATGATTCATGTAAAAAATTTTAACTAAGATTCTTGAAAAAAAATCAAATTCCAGAAACCTTTTTTCTGAATATGCAGTCTTGTGTATATATGTATTAGAAACAATTTGGTGTATAAATCGTCCTTGTAGGATGTATGGTTTGGGAGTTATGACGGAAAAAGCACATGTTTTTGGCCAGCTTCCACTCCAAAAAGTGTTCTACAACTCCTAAACTACAAGAGATAGAGCAAACGGCATTTGGACAAAGGAGTATCCCTTCTTAAGGACGAGGACCTGGTGCTCATTTTAATGCATGAATCGTCCTTATCTGATATGTAGTTTTTATTTTAGAAAATAAATAAAAAAAATAAAAATTGAGAAAAAAGGGCACATGAAATTAACATGAAATCTAATTTTAAAAATTATTTTAAGGATACAGTCTTGTGGGCAGTAGCTTAAGGAACATTTTGATGCATAAATCGTCCTTTTATGATGTATGGTTTAGAAGTTATGGCTAAAAAATAAAAAAAAAATCGCAAAAAACCACGTCAAAAACTATGATTCATGTAAAAAATTTTAACTAAGATTCTTGAAAAAAAATCAAATTCCAGAAACCTTTTTTCTGAATATGCAGTCTTGTGTATATATGTATTAGAAACAATTTGGTGTATAAATCGTCCTTGTAGTATGTATGGTTTGGGAGTTATGACGGAAAAAGCACATGTTTTTGGCCAGCTTCCACTCCAAAAAGTGTTCTACAACTCCTAAACTACAAGAGATAGAGCAAACGGCATTTGGACAAAGGAGTATCCCTTCTTAAGGACGAGGACCTGGTGCTCATTTTAATGCATGAATCGTCCTTATCTGATATGTAGTTTTTATTTTAGAAAATAAATAAAAAAAATAAAAATTGAGAAAAAAGGGCACATGAAATTAACATGAAATCTAATTTTAAAAGTTATTTTAAGGATACAGTCTTGTGGGCCGTAGCTTAAGGAACATTTTGATGCATAAATCGTGCTTTTATGATGTATAGTTTAGAAGTTATGGCTAAAAAAATAAAAAAAAATCGCAAAAAACCACGTCAAAAACTATGATTCATGTAAAAAATTTTAACTAAGATTCTTGAAAAAAAATCAAATTCCAGAAACCTTTTTTCTGAATATGCAGTCTTGTGTATATATGTATTAGAAACAATTTAGTGTATAAATCGTCCTTGTAGGATGTATGGTTTGGGAGTTATGACGGAAAAAGCACATGTTTTTGGCCAGCTTCCACTCCAAAAAGTGTTCTACAACTCCTAAACTACAAGAGATAGAGCAAACGGCATTTGGACAAAGGAGTATGCCTTCTTAAGGACGAGGACCTGGTGCTCATTTTAATGCATGAATCGTCCTTATCTGATATGTAGTTTTTATTTTAGAAAATAAATAAAATAAATAAAAATTGACAAAAAAGGGCACATGAAATTAACATGAAATCTAGTTTCAAAAATTATTTTAAGGATACAGTCTTGTGGGCCGTAGCTTAAGGAACATTTTGATGCATAAATCGTCCTTTTATGATGTATGGTTTAGAAGTTATGGCTAAAAAATCAAAAAAATCGCAAAAAACCATGTCAAAAACTATGATTCATGTAAAAAATTTTAACTAAGATTCTTGAAAAAAAATCAAATTCCAGAAAACTTTTTTCTGAATATGCAGTCTTGTGTATATATGTATTAGAAACAATTTGGTGTATAAATCGTCCTTGTAGGATGTATGGTTTGGGAGTTATGACGGAAAAAGCACATGTTTTTGGCCAGCTTCCACTCCAAAAAGTGTTCTACAACTCCTAAACTACAAGAGATAGAGCAAAATGCATTTGGACAAAGAAGTAACCCTACTTAAGGACGAGGACCTGGTGCTCATTTTAATGCATAAATCGTCCTTATCTGATATGTAGTTTTTATTCTAGAAAATAAATAAAAAAATAAAAATTGACAAAAAAGGGCACATGAAATTAACATGAAATCTAATTTTTCAAATTATTTTAAGGATACAGTCTTGTGGGCAGTAGCTTAAGGAACATTTTGATGCATAAATCGTCTTTTTATGATGTATGGTTTAGAAGTTATGGCTAAAAAATCAAAAAAATCGCAAAAAACCACGTCAAAAACTATGATTCATGTAAAAAATTTTAACTAAGATTCTTGAAAAAAAAATCAAATTCCAGAAAACTTTTTTCTGAATATGCAGTCTTGTGTATATATGTATTAGAAACAATTTGGTGTATAAATCGTCCTTGTAGGATGTATGGTTTGGGAGTTATGACGGAAAAAGCACATGTTTTTGGCCAGCTTCCACTCCAAAAAGTGTTCTACAACTCCTAAACTACAAGAGATAGAGCAAAATGCATTTGGACAAAGAAGTAACCCTACTTAAGGACGAGGACCTGTTGCTCATTTTAATGCATGAATCGTCCTTATCTGATATGTAGTTTTTATTCTAGAAAATAAATAAAAAAAATAAAAATTGACAAAAAAGGGCACATGAAATTAACATGAAATCTAATTTTTAAAATTATTTTAAGGATACAGTCTTGTGGGCCGTAGCTTAAGGAACATTTTGATGCATAAATCGTCTTTTTATGATGTATGGTTTAGAAGTTATGGCTAAAAAATCAAAAAAATCGCAAAAAACCACGCCAAAAACTATGATTCATGTAAAAAATTTTAACTAAGATTCTTGAAAAAAAATCAAATTCCAGAAAACTTTTTTCTGAATATGCAGTCTTGTGTATATATGTATTAGAAACAATTTGGTGTATAAATCGTCCTTGTAGGATGTATGGTTTGGGAGTTATGACGGAAAAAGCACATGTTTTTGGCCAGCTTCCACTCCAAAAAGTGTTCTACAACTCCTAAACTACAAGAGATAGAGCAAACGGCATTTGGACAAAGGAGTATCCCTTCTTAAGGACGAGGACCTGGTGCTCATTTTAATGCATGAATCGTCCTTATCTGATATGTAGTTTTTATTTTAGAAAATAAATAAAAAAAATAAAAATTGAGAAAAAAGGGCACATGAAATTAATATGAAATCTAATTTTTAAAATTATTTCAAGGATACAGTCTTGTGGGCAGTAGCTTAAGGAGCATTTTGATGCATAAATCGTCATTTTATGATGTATGGTTTAGAAGTTATGGCTAAAAAATCAAAAAAATCGCAAAAAACCACGTCAAAAACTATGATTCATGTAAAAAATTTTAACTAAGATTCTTGAAAAAAAATCAAATTCCAGAAAACTTTTTTCTGAATATGCAGTCTTGTGTATATATGTATTAGAAACAATTTGGTGTATAAATCGTCCTTGTAGGATGTATGGTTTGGGAGTTATGACGGAAAAAGCACATGTTTTTGGCCAGCTTCCACTCCAAAAAGTGTTCTACAACTCCTAAACTACAAGAGATAGAGCAAACGGCATTTGGACAAAGGAGTATCCCTTCTTAAGGACGAGGACCTGGTGCTCATTTTAATGCATGAATCGTCCTTATCTGATATGTAGTTTTTATTTTAGAAAATAAATAAAAAAAATAAAAATTGACAAAAAAGGGCACATGAAATTAACATGAAATCTAATTTTAAAAATTATTTTAAGGATAAAGTCTTGTGGGCCGTAGCTTAAGGAACATTTTGATGCATAAATCGTCCTTTTATGATGTATGGTTTAGAAGTTATGGCTAAAAAATAAAAAAAAATCGCAAAAAACCACGCCAAAAACTATGATTCATGTAAAAAATTTTAACTAAGATTCTTGAAAAAAAATCAAATTCCAGAAAACTTTTTTCTGAATATGCAGTCTTGTGTATATATGTATTAGAAACAATTTGGTGTATAAATCGTCCTTGTAGGATGTATGGTTTGGGAGTTATGACGGAAAAAGCACATGTTTTTGGCCAGCTTCCACTCCAAAAAGTGTTCTACAACTCCTAAACTACAAGAGATAGAGCAAACGGCATTTGGACAAAGGAGTATCCCTTCTTAAGGACGAGGACCTGGTGCTCATTTTAATGCATGAATCGTCCTTATCTGATATGTAGTTTTTATTTTAGAAAATAAATAAAAAAAATAAAAATTGACAAAAAAGGGCACATGAAATTAACATGAAATCTAATTTTAAAAATTATTTTAAGGATAAAGTCTTGTGGGCCGTAGCTTAAGGAACATTTTGATGCATAAATCGTCCTTTTATGATGTATGGTTTAGAAGTTATGGCTAAAAAATAAAAAAAAATCGCAAAAAACCACGCCAAAAACTATGATTCATGTAAAAAATTTTAACTAAGATTCTTGAAAAAAAATCAAATTCCAGAAAACTTTTTTCTGAATATGCAGTCTTGTGTATATATGTATTAGAAACAATTTGGTGTATAAATCGTCCTTGTAGGATGTATGGTTTGGGAGTTATGACGGAAAAAGCACATGTTTTTGGCCAGCTTCCACTCCAAAAAGTGTTCTACAACTCCTAAACTACAAGAGATAGAGCAAAATGCATTTGGACAAAGAAGTAACCCTACTTAAGGACGAGGACCTGGTGCTCATTTTAATGCATGAATCGTCCTTATCTGATATGTAGTTTTTATTCTAGAAAATAAATAAAAAAAATAAAAATTGACAAAAAAGGGCACATGATATTAACATGAAATCTAATTTTTAAAATTATTTTAAGGATACAGTCTTGTGGGCAGTAGCTTAAGGAACATTTTGATGCATAAATCGTCTTTTTATGATGTATGGTTTAGAAGTTATGGCTAAAAAATAAAAAAAAAATCGCAAAAAACCACGTCAAAAACTATGATTCATGTAAAAAATTTTAACTAAGATTCTTGAAAAAAAATCAAATTCCAGAAAACTTTTTTCTGAATATGCAGTCTTGTGTATATATGTATTAGAAACAATTTGGTGTATAAATCGTCCTTGTAGGATGTATGGTTTGGGAGTTATGATGGAAAAAGCACATGTTTTTGGCCAGCTTCCACTCCAAAAAGTGTTCTACAACTCCTAAACTACAAGAGATAGAGCAAAATGCATTTGGACAAAGAAGTAACCCTACTTAAGGACGAGGACCTGGTGCTCATTTTAATGCATGAATCGTCCTTATCTGATATGTAGTTTTTATTTTAGAAAATAAATAAAAAAAATAAAAATTGAGAAAAAAGGGCACATGAAATTAACATGAAATCTAATTTTTAAAATTATTTAAAGGATACAGTCTTGTGAACAGTAGCTTAAGGAGCATTTTGATGCATAAATCGTCATTTTATGATGTATGGTTTAGAAGTTATGGCTAAAAAATCAAAAAAATCGCAAAAAACCACGCCAAAAACTATGATTCATGTAAAAAATTTTAACTAAGATTCTTGAAAAAAAATCAAATTCCAGAAAACTTTTTTCTGAATATGCAGTCTTGTGTATATATGTATTAGAAACAATTTGGTGTATAAATCGTCCTTGTAGGATGTATGGTTTGGGAGTTATGACGGAAAAAGCACATGTTTTTGGCCAGCTTCCACTCCAAAAAGTGTTCTACAACTCCTAAACTACAAGAGATAGAGCAAAATGCATTTGGACAAAGAAGTAACCCTACTTAAGGACGAGGACCTGTTGCTCATTTTAATGCATGAATCGTCCTTATCTGATATGTAGTTTTTATTCTAGAAAATAAATAAAAAAAATAAAAATTGACAAAAAAGGGCACATGAAATTAACATGAAATCTAATTTTTAAAATTATTTTAAGGATACAGTCTTGTGGGCCGTAGCTTAAGGAACATTTTGATGCATAAATCGTCTTTTTATTATGTATGGTTTAGAAGTTATGGCTAAAAAATAAAAAAAAAATCGCAAAAAACCACGTCAAAAACTATGATTCATGTAAAAAATTTTAACTAAGATTCTTGAAAAAAAATCAAATTCCAGAAAACTTTTTTCTGAATATGCAGTCTTGTGTATATATGTATTAGAAACAATTTGGTGTATAAATCGTCCTTGTAGGATGTATGGTTTGGGAGTTATGATGGAAAAAGCACATGTTTTTGGCCAGCTTCCACTCCAAAAAGTGTTCTACAACTCCTAAACTACAAGAGATAGAGCAAAATGCATTTGGACAAAGAAGTAACCCTACTTAAGGACGAGGACCTGGTGCTCATTTTAATGCATGAATCGTCCTTATCTGATATGTAGTTTTTATTTTAGAAAATAAATAAAAAAAATAAAAATTGAGAAAAAAGGGCACATGAAATTAACATGAAATCTAATTTTTAAAATTATTTAAAGGATACAGTCTTGTGAACAGTAGCTTAAGGAGCATTTTGATGCATAAATCGTCATTTTATGATGTATGGTTTAGAAGTTATGGCTAAAAAATCAAAAAAATCGCAAAAAACCACGCCAAAAACTATGATTCATGTAAAAAATTTTAACTAAGATTCTTGAAAAAAAATCAAATTCCAGAAAACTTTTTTCTGAATATGCAGTCTTGTGTATATATGTATTAGAAACAATTTGGTGTATAAATCGTCCTTGTAGGATGTATGGTTTGGGAGTTATGACGGAAAAAGCACATGTTTTTGGCCAGCTTCCACTCCAAAAAGTGTTCTACAACTCCTAAACTACAAGAGATAGAGCAAAATGCATTTGGACAAAGAAGTAACCCTACTTAAGGACGAGGACCTGTTGCTCATTTTAATGCATGAATCGTCCTTATCTGATATGTAGTTTTTATTCTAGAAAATAAATAAAAAAAATAAAAATTGACAAAAAAGGGCACATGAAATTAACATGAAATCTAATTTTTAAAATTATTTTAAGGATACAGTCTTGTGGGCCGTAGCTTAAGGAACATTTTGATGCATAAATCGTCTTTTTATGATGTATGGTTTAGAAGTTATGGCTAAAAAATCAAAAAAATCGCAAAAAACCACGACAAAAACTATGATTCATGTAAAAAATTTTAACTAAGATTCTTGAAAAAAAATCAAATTCCAGAAAACTTTTTTCTGAATATGCAGTCTTGTGTATATATGTATTAGAAACAATTTGGTGTATAAATCGTCCTTGTAGGATGTATGGTTTGGGAGTTATGACGGAAAAAGCACATGTTTTTGGCCAGCTTCCACTCCAAAAAGTGTTCTACAACTCCTAAACTACAAGAGATAGAGCAAACGGCATTTGGACAAAGGAGTATCCCTTCTTAAGGACGAGGACCTGGTGCTCATTTTAATGCATGAATCGTCCTTATCTGATATGTAGTTTTTATTTTAGAAAATAAATAAAAAAAATAAAAATTGAGAAAAAAGGGCACATGAAATTAACATGAAATCTAATTTTTAAAATTATTTAAAGGATACAGTCTTGTGGGCAGTAGCTTAAGGAGCATTTTGATGCATAAATCGTCATTTTATGATGTATGGTTTAGAAGTTATGGCTAAAAAATCAAAAAAATCGCAAAAAACCACGTCAAAAACTATGATTCATATAAAAAAAATTAACTAAGATTCTTGAAAAAAAAAATCAAATTCCAGAAACCTTTTTTCTGAATATGCAGTCTTGTGTATATATGTATTAGAAACAATTTGGTGTATAAATCGTCCTTGTAGGATGTATGGTTTGGGAGTTATGACGGAAAAGCACATGTTTTTGGCCAGCTTCCACTCCAAAAAGTGTTCTACAACTCCTAAACTACAAGAGATAGAGCAAACGGCATTTGGACAAAGGAGTATTCCTTCTTAAGGACGAGGACCTGGTGCTCATTTTAATGCATGAATCGTCCTTATCTGATATGTAGTTTTTATTTTAGAAAATAAATAAAAAAAATAAAAATTGAGAAAAAAGGGCACATGAAATTAATATGAAATCTAATTTTTAAAATTATTTAAAGGATACAGTCTTGTGGGCAGTAGCTTAAGGAGCATTTTGATGCATAAATCGTCATTTTATGATGTATGGTTTAGAAGTTATGGCTAAAAAATAAAAAAAATCGCAAAAAACCACGTCAAAAACTATGATTCATGTAAAAAATTTTAACTAAGATTCTTGAAAAAAAATCAAATTCCAGAAAACTTTTTTCTGAATATGCAGTCTTGTGTATATATGTATTAGAAACAATTTGGTGTATAAATCGTCCTTGTAGGATGTATGGTTTGGGAGTTATGACGGAAAAAGCACATGTTTTTGGCCAGCTTCCACTCCAAAAAGTGTTCTACAACTCCTAAACTGCAAGAGATAGAGCAAACGGCATTTGGACAAAGGAGTATCCCTTCTTAAGGACGAGGACCTGGTGCTCATTTTAATGCATGAATCGTCCTTATCTGATATGTAGTTTTTATTTTAGAAAATAAATAAAAAAAATAAAAATTGACAAAAAAGGGCACATGAAATTAACATGAAATCTAATTTTAAAAATTATTTTAAGGATAAAGTCTTGTGGGCCGTAGCTTAAGGAACATTTTGATGCATAAATCGTCCTTTTATGATGTATGGTTTAGAAGTTATGGCTAAAAAATAAAAAAAAATCGCAAAAAACCACGCCAAAAACTATGATTCATGTAAAAAATTTTAACTAAGATTCTTGAAAAAAAATCAAATTCCAGAAAACTTTTTTCTGAATATGCAGTCTTGTGTATATATGTATTAGAAACAATTTGGTGTATAAATCGTCCTTGTAGGATGTATGGTTTGGGAGTTATGACGGAAAAAGCACATGTTTTTGGCCAGCTTCCACTCCAAAAAGTGTTCTACAACTCCTAAACTACAAGAGATAGAGCAAAATGCATTTGGACAAAGAAGTAACCCTACTTAAGGACGAGGACCTGGTGCTCATTTTAATGCATGAATCGTCCTTATCTGATATGTAGTTTTTATTCTAGAAAATAAATAAAAAAAATAAAAATTGACAAAAAAGGGCACATGATATTAACATGAAATCTAATTTTTAAAATTATTTTAAGGATACAGTCTTGTGGGCAGTAGCTTAAGGAACATTTTGATGCATAAATCGTCTTTTTATGATGTATGGTTTAGAAGTTATGGCTAAAAAATAAAAAAAATCGCAAAAAACCACGACAAAAACTATGATTCATGTAAAAAATTTTAACTAAGATTCTTGAAAAAAAATCAAATTCCAGAAAACTTTTTTCTGAATATGCAGTCTTGTGTATATATGTATTAGAAACAATTTGGTGTATAAATCGTCCTTGTAGGATGTATGGTTTGGGAGTTATGACGGAAAAAGCACATGTTTTTGGCCAGCTTCCACTCCAAAAAGTGTTCTACAACTCCTAAACTACAAGAGATAGAGCAAACGGCATTTGGACAAAGGAGTATCCCTTCTTAAGGACGAGGACCTGGTGCTCATTTTAATGCATGAATCGTCCTTATCTGATATGTAGTTTTTATTCTAGAAAATAAATAAAAAAAATAAAAATTGACAAAAAAGGGCACATGATATTAACATGAAATCTAATTTTTAAAATTATTTTAAGGATACAGTCTTGTGGGCAGTAGCTTAAGGAACATTTTGATGCATAAATCGTCTTTTTATGATGTATGGTTTAGAAGTTATGGCTAAAAAATCAAAAAAAAATCGCAAAAAACCACGTCAAAAACTATGATTCATGTAAAAAATTTTAACTAAGATTCTTGAAAAAAAATCAAATTCCAGAAAACTTTTTTCTGAATATGCAGTCTTGTGTATATATGTATTAGAAACAATTTGGTGTATAAATCGTCCTTGTAGGATGTATGGTTTGGGAGTTATGATGGAAAAAGCACATGTTTTTGGCCAGCTTCCACTCCAAAAAGTGTTCTACAACTCCTAAACTACAAGAGATAGAGCAAAATGCATTTGGACAAAGAAGTAACCCTACTTAAGGACGAGGACCTGGTGCTCATTTTAATGCATGAATCGTCCTTATCTGATATGTAGTTTTTATTTTAGAAAATAAATAAAAAAAATAAAAATTGAGAAAAAAGGGCACATGAAATTAACATGAAATCTAATTTTTAAAATTATTTAAAGGATACAGTCTTGTGAACAGTAGCTTAAGGAGCATTTTGATGCATAAATCGTCATTTTATGATGTATGGTTTAGAAGTTATGGCTAAAAAATCAAAAAAATCGCAAAAAACCACGCCAAAAACTATGATTCATGTAAAAAATTTTAACTAAGATTCTTGAAAAAAAATCAAATTCCAGAAAACTTTTTTCTGAATATGCAGTCTTGTGTATATATGTATTAGAAACAATTTGGTGTATAAATCGTCCTTGTAGGATGTATGGTTTGGGAGTTATGACGGAAAAAGCACATGTTTTTGGCCAGCTTCCACTCCAAAAAGTGTTCTACAACTCCTAAACTACAAGAGATAGAGCAAAATGCATTTGGACAAAGAAGTAACCCTACTTAAGGACGAGGACCTGTTGCTCATTTTAATGCATGAATCGTCCTTATCTGATATGTAGTTTTTATTCTAGAAAATAAATAAAAAAAATAAAAATTGACAATAAAGGGCACATGAAATTAACATGAAATCTAATTTTTAAAATTATTTTAAGGATACAGTCTTGTGGGCCGTAGCTTAAGGAACATTTTGATGCATAAATCGTCTTTTTATGATGTATGGTTTAGAAGTTATGGCTAAAAAATCAAAAAAATCGCAAAAAACCACGACAAAAACTATGATTCATGTAAAAAATTTTAACTAAGATTCTTGAAAAAAAATCAAATTCCAGAAAACTTTTTTCTGAATATGCAGTCTTGTGTATATATGTATTAGAAACAATTTGGTGTATAAATCGTCCTTGTAGGATGTATGGTTTGGGAGTTATGACGGAAAAAGCACATGTTTTTGGCCAGCTTCCACTCCAAAAAGTGTTCTACAACTCCTAAACTACAAGAGATAGAGCAAACGGCATTTGGACAAAGGAGTATCCCTTCTTAAGGACGAGGACCTGGTGCTCATTTTAATGCATGAATCGTCCTTATCTGATATGTAGTTTTTATTTTAGAAAATAAATAAAAAAAATAAAAATTGAGAAAAAAGGGCACATGAAATTAACATGAAATCTAATTTTTAAAATTATTTAAAGGATACAGTCTTGTGGGCAGTAGCTTAAGGAGCATTTTGATGCATAAATCGTCATTTTATGATGTATGGTTTAGAAGTTATGGCTAAAAAATCAAAAAAATCGCAAAAAACCACGTCAAAAACTATGATTCATATAAAAAAAATTAACTAAGATTCTTGAAAAAAAAATCAAATTCCAGAAACCTTTTTTCTGAATATGCAGTCTTGTGTATATATGTATTAGAAACAATTTGGTGTATAAATCGTCCTTGTAGGATGTATGGTTTGGGAGTTATGACGGAAAAAGCACATGTTTTTGGCCAGCTTCCACTCCAAAAAGTGTTCTACAACTCCTAAACTACAAGAGATAGAGCAAACGGCATTTGGACAAAGGAGTATCCCTTCTTAAGGACGAGGACCTGGTGCTCATTTTAATGCATGAATCGTCCTTATCTGATATGTAGTTTTTATTTTAGAAAATAAATAAAAAAAATAAAAATTGAGAAAAAAGGGCACATGAAATTAATATGAAATCTAATTTTTAAAATTATTTAAAGGATACAGTCTTGTGAACAGTAGCTTAAGGAGCATTTTGATGCATAAATCGTCATTTTATGATGTATGGTTTAGAAGTTATGGCTAAAAAATAAAAAAAATCGCAAAAAACCACGTCAAAAACTATGATTCATGTAAAAAATTTTAACTAAGATTCTTGAAAAAAAATCAAATTCCAGAAAACTTTTTTCTGAATATGCAGTCTTGTGTATATATGTATTAGAAACAATTTGGTGTATAAATCGTCCTTGTAGGATGTATGGTTTGGGAGTTATGACGGAAAAAGCACATGTTTTTGGCCAGCTTCCACTCCAAAAAGTGTTCTACAACTCCTAAACTACAAGAGATAGAGCAAACGGCATTTGGACAAAGGAGTATCCCTTCTTAAGGACGAGGACCTGGTGCTCATTTTAATGCATGAATCGTCCTTATCTGATATGTAGTTTTTATTCTAGAAAATAAATAAAAAAAATAAAAATTGACAAAAAAGGGCACATGATATTAACATGAAATCTAATTTTTAAAATTATTTTAAGGATAAAGTCTTGTGGGCAGTAGCTTAAGGAACATTTTGATGCATAAATCGTCTTTTTATGATGTATGGTTTAGAAGTTATGGCTAAAAAATCAAAAAAAAATCGCAAAAAACCACGTCAAAAACTATGATTCATGTAAAAAATTTTAACTAAGATTCTTGAAAAAAAATCAAATTCCAGAAAACTTTTTTCTGAATATGCAGTCTTGTGTATATATGTATTAGAAACAATTTGGTGTATAAATCGTCCTTGTAGGATGTATGGTTTGGGAGTTATGATGGAAAAAGCACATGTTTTTGGCCAGCTTCCACTCCAAAAAGTGTTCTACAACTCCTAAACTACAAGAGATAGAGCAAAATGCATTTGGACAAAGAAGTAACCCTACTTAAGGACGAGGACCTGGTGCTCATTTTAATGCATGAATCGTCCTTATCTGATATGTAGTTTTTATTCTAGAAAATAAATAACAAAAATAAAAATTGAGAAAAAAGGGCACATGAAATTAACATGAAATCTAATTTTTAAAATTATTTAAAGGATACAGTCTTGTGAACAGTAGCTTAAGGAGCATTTTGATGCATAAATCGTCATTTTATGATGTATGGTTTAGAAGTTATGGCTAAAAAATCAAAAAAATCGCAAAAAACCACGCCAAAAACTATGATTCATGTAAAAAATTTTAACTAAGATTCTTGAAAAAAAATCAAATTCCAGAAAACTTTTTTCTGAATATGCAGTCTTGTGTATATATGTATTAGAAACAATTTGGTGTATAAATCGTCCTTGTAGGATGTATGGTTTGGGAGTTATGACGGAAAAAGCACATGTTTTTGGCCAGCTTCCACTCCAAAAAGTGTTCTACAACTCCTAAACTACAAGAGATAGAGCAAAATGCATTTGGACAAAGAAGTAACCCTACTTAAGGACGAGGACCTGTTGCTCATTTTAATGCATGAATCGTCCTTATCTCATATGTAGTTTTTATTCTAGAAAATAAATAAAAAAAATAAAAATTGACAAAAAAGGGCACATGAAATTAACATGAAATCTAATTTTTAAAATTATTTTAAGGATACAGTCTTGTGGGCCGTAGCTTAAGGAACATTTTGATGCATAAATCGTCTTTTTATGATGTATGGTTTAGAAGTTATGGCTAAAAAATCAAAAAAATCGCAAAAAACCACGCCAAAAACTATGATTCATGTAAAAAATTTTAACTAAGATTCTTGAAAAAAAATCAAATTCCAGAAAACTTTTTTCTGAATATGCAGTCTTGTGTATATATGTATTAGAAACAATTTGGTGTATAAATCGTCCTTGTAGGATGTATGGTTTGGGAGTTATGATGGAAAAAGCACATGTTTTTGGCCAGCTTCCACTCCAAAAAGTGTTCTACAACTCCTAAACTACAAGAGATAGAGCAAAATGCATTTGGACAAAGAAGTAACCCTACTTAAGGACGAGGACCTGGTGCTCATTTTAATGCATGAATCGTCCTTATCTGATATGTAGTTTTTATTCTAGAAAATAAATAAAAAAAATAAAAATTGACAAAAAAGGGCACATGAAATTAACATGAAATCTAATTTTAAAAATTATTTTAAGGATAAAGTCTTGTGGGCCGTAGCTTAAGGAACATTTTGATGCATAAATCGTCCTTTTATGATGTATGGTTTAGAAGTTATGGCTAAAAAATAAAAAAAAATCGCAAAAAACCACGCCAAAAACTATGATTCATGTAAAAAATTTTAACTAAGATTCTTGAAAAAAAATCAAATTCCAGAAAACTTTTTTCTGAATATGCAGTCTTGTGTATATATGTATTAGAAACAATTTGGTGTATAAATCGTCCTTGTAGGATGTATGGTTTGGGAGTTATGACGGAAAAAGCACATGTTTTTGGCCAGCTTCCACTCCAAAAAGTGTTCTACAACTCCTAAACTACAAGAGATAGAGCAAAATGCATTTGGACAAAGAAGTAACCCTACTTAAGGACGAGGACCTGGTGCTCATTTTAATGCATGAATCGTCCTTATCTGATATGTAGTTTTTATTTTAGAAAATAAATAAAAAAATAAAAATTGAGAAAAAAGGGCACATGAAATTAACATGAAATCTAATTTTTAAAATTATTTTAAGGATACAGTCTTGTGGGCAGTAGCTTAAGGAGCATTTTGATGCATAAATCGTCATTTTATGATGTATGGTTTAGAAGTTATGGCTAAAAAATCAAAAAAATCGCAAAAAACCACGTCAAAAACTATGATTCATGTAAAAAAAAAATAACTAAGATTCTTGAAAAAAAATCAAATTCCAGAAACCTTTTTTCTGAATATGCAGTCTTGTGTATATATGTATTAGAAACAATTTGGTGTATAAAGTGTCCTTGTAGGATGTATGGTTTGGGAGTTATGACGGAAAAAGCACATGTTTTTGGCCAGCTTCCACTCCAAAAAGTGTTCTACAACTCCTAAACTACAAGAGATAGAGCAAAATGCATTTGGACAAAGAAGTAACCCTACTTAAGGACGAGGACCTGGTGCTCATTTTAATGCATGAATCGTCCTTATCTGATATGTAGTTTTTATTTTAGAAAATAAATAAAAAAATAAAAATTGAGAAAAAAGGGCACATGAAATTAACATGAAATCTAATTTTTAAAATTATTTAAAGGATACAGTCTTGTGGGCAGTAGCTTAAAGAGCATTTTGATGCATAAATCGTCCTTTTATGATGTATGGTTTAGAAGTTATGGCTAAAAAATAAAAAAAATCGCAAGAAACCACGTCAAAAACTATGATTCATGTAAAAAAAATTAACTAAGATTCTTGAAAAAAAATCAAATTCCAGAAACCTTTTTTCTGAATATGCAGTCTTGTGTATATATGTATTAGAAACAATTTGGTGTATAAATCGTCCTTGTAGGATGTATGGTTTGGGAGTTATGACGGAAAAAGCACATGTTTTTGGCCAGCTTCCACTACAAAAAGTGTTCTACAACTCCTAAACTACAAGAGATAGAGCAAACGGCATTTGGACAAAGGAGTATCCCTTCTTAAGGACGAGGACCTGGTGCTCATTTTAATGCATGAATCGTCCTTATCTGATATGTAGTTTTTATTTTAGAAAATAAATAAAAAAAATAAAAATTGACAAAAAAGGGCACATGAAATTAACATGAAATCTAATTTTAAAAATTATTTTAAGGATACAGTCTTGTGGGCCGTAGCTTAAGGAACATTTTGATGCATAAATCGTCCTTTTATGATGTATGGTTTAGAAGTTATGGCTAAAAAATAAAAAAAAATCGCAAAAAACCACGTCAAAAACTATGATTCATGTAAAAAATTTTAACTAAGATTCTTGAAAAAAAATCAAATTCCAGAAAACTTTTTTCTGAATATGCAGTCTTGTGTATATATGTATTAGAAACAATTTGGTGTATAAAGTGTCCTTGTTGGATGTATGGTTTGGGAGTTATGACGGAAAAAGCACATGTTTTTGGCCAGCTTCCACTCCAAAAAGTGTTCTACAACTCCTAAACTACAAGAGATAGAGCAAAATGCATTTGGACAAAAAAGTAACCCTACTTAAGGACGAGGACCTGGTGCTCATTTTAATGCATGAATCGTCCTTATCTGATATGTAGTTTTTATTTTAGAAAATAAATAAAAAAATAAAAATTGAGAAAAAAGGGCACATGAAATTAACATGAAATCTAATTTTTAAAATTATTTTAAGGATACAGTCTTGTGGGCAGTAGCTTAAAGAGCATTTTGATGCATAAATCGTCATTTTATGATGTATGGTTTAGAAGTTATGGCTAAAAAATCAAAAAAATCGCAAAAAACCACGTCAAAAACTATGATTCATGTAAAAAAAAAATAACTAAGATTCTTGAAAAAAAATCAAATTCCAGAAACCTTTTTTCTGAATATGCAGTCTTGTGTATATATGTATTAGAAACAATTTGGTGTATAAATCGTCCTTGTAGGATGTATGGTTTGGGAGTTATGACGGAAAAAGCAAATGTGTTTGGCCAGCTTCCACTCCAAAAAGTGTTCTACAACTCCTAAACTACAAGAGATAGAGCAAAATGCATTTGGACAAAGAAGTAACCCTACTTAAGGACGAGGACCTGGTGCTCATTTTAATGCATGAATCGTCCTTATCTGATATGTAGTTTTTATTCTAGAAAATAAATAAAAAAAATAAAAATTGACAAAAAAGGGCACATGAAATTAACATGAAATCTAATTTTTAAAATTATTTTAAGGATACAGTCTTGTGAGCCGTAGCTTAAGGAACATTTTGATGCATAAATCGTCCTTTTATGATGTATGGTTTAGAAGTTATGGCTAAAAAATCAAAAAAAATCGCAAAAAACCACGTCAAAAACTATGATTCATGTAAAAAATTTTAACTAAGATTCTTGAAAAAAAATCAAATTCCAGAAAACTTTTTTCTGAATATGCAGTCTTGTGTATATATGTATTAGAAACAATTTGGTGTATAAATCGTCCTTGTAGGATGTATGGTTTGGGAGTTATGACGGAAAAAGCACATGTTTTTGGCCAGCTTCCACTCCAAAAAGTGTTCTACAACTCCTAAGCTACAAGAGATAGAGCAAAATGCATTTGGACAAAGAAGTAACCCTACTTAAGGACGAGGACCTGGTGCTCATTTTAATGCATGAATCGTCCTTATCTGATATGTAGTTTTTATTTTAGAAAATATATAAAAAAAATAAAAATTGACAAAAAAGGGCACATGAAATTAACATGAAATCTAATTTTTAAAATTATTTAAAGGATACAGTCTTGTGAACAGTAGCTTAAGGAGCATTTTGATGCATAAATCGTCATTTTATGATGTATGGTTTAGAAGTTATGGCTAAAAAATCAAAAAAATCGCAAAAAACCACGTCAAAAACTATGATTCATGTAAAAAAAATTAACTAAGATTCTTGAAAAAAAATCAAATTCTAGAAAACTTTTTTCTGAATATGCAGTCTTGTGTATATATGTATTAGAAACAATTTGGTGTATAAATCGTCCTTGTAGGATGTATGGTTTGGGAGTTATGACGGAAAAAGCACATGTTTTTGGCCAGCTTCCAATCCAAAAAGTGTTCTACAACTCCTAAACTACAAGAGATAGAGCAAACGGCATTTGGACAAAGGAGTATCCCTTCTTAAGGACGAGGACCTGGTGCTCATTTTAATGCATGAATCGTCCTTATCTGATATGTAGTTTTTATTTTAGAAAATAAATAAAAAAAATAAAAATTGAGAAAAAAGGGCACATGAAATTAACATGAAATCTAATTTTAAAAATTATTTTAAGGATACAGTCTCGTGGGCCGTAGCTTAAGGAACATTTTGATGCATAAATCGTCTTTTTATGATGTATGGTTTAGAAGTTATGGCTAAAAAATCAAAAAAATCGCAAAAAACCACGTCAAAAACTATGATTCATGTAAAAAATTTTAACTAAGATTCTTGAAAAAAAATCAAATTCCAGAAAACTTTTTCTGAATATGCAGTCTTGTGTATATATGTATTAGAAACAATTTGGTGTATAAATCGTCCTTGTAGGATGTATGGTTTGGGAGTTATGACGGAAAAAGCACATGTTTTTGGCCAGCTTCCACTCCAAAAAGTGTTCTACAACTCCTAAACTACAAGAGATAGAGCAAAATGCATTTGGACAAAGAAGTAACCCTACTTAAGGACGAGGACCTGGTGCTCATTTTAATGCATGAATCGTCCTTATCTGATATGTAGTTTTTATTCTAGAAAATAAATAAAAAAAATAAAAATTGACAAAAAAGGGCACATGAAATTAACATGAAATCTAATTTTTAAAATTATTTTAAGGATACAGTCTTGTGGGCCGTAGCTTAAGGAACATTTTGATGCATAAATCGTCTTTTTATGATGTATGGTTTAGAAGTTATGGCTAAAAAATCAAAAAAATCGCAAAAAACCACGTCAAAAACTATGATTCATGTAAAAAAATTAACTAAGATTCTTGAAAAAAAATCAAATTCCAGAAAACTTTTTTCTGAATATGCAGTCTTGTGTATATATGTATTAGAAACAATTTGGTGTATAAATCGTCCTTGTAGGATGTATGGTTTGGGAGTTATGACGGAAAAAGCACATGTTTTTGGCCAGCTTCCACTCCAAAAAGTGTTCTACAACTCCTAAACTACAAGAGATAGAGCAAACGGCATTTGGACAAAGGAGTATCCCTTCTTAAGGACGAGGACCTGGTGCTCATTTTAATGCATGAATCGTCCTTATCTGATATGTAGTTTTTATTTTAGAAAATAAATAAAAAAAATAAAAATTGACAAAAAAGGGCACATGAAATTAACATGAAATCTAATTTTAAAAATTATTTTAAGGATACAGTCTTGTGGGCCGTAGCTTAAGGAACATTTTGATGCATAAATCGTCCTTTTATGATGTATGGTTTAGAAGTTATGGCTAAAAAATCAAAAAAAATCGCAAAAAAACACGTCAAAAACTATGATTCATGTAAAAAATTTTAACTAAGATTCTTGAAAAAAAATCAAATTCCAGAAAACTTTTTTCTGAATATGCAGTCTTGTGTATATATGTATTAGAAACAATTTGGTGTATAAATCGTCCTTGTAGGATGTATGGTTTGGGAGTTATGACGGAAAAAGCACATGTTTTTGGCCAGCTTCCACTCCAAAAAGTGTTCTACAACTCCTAAACTACAAGAGATAGAGCAAAATGCATTTGGACAAAGAAGTAACCCTACTTAAGGACGAGGACCTGGTGCTCATTTTAATGCATGAATCGTCCTTATCTGATATGTAGTTTTTATTTTAGAAAATAAATAAAAAAAATAAAAATTGAGAAAAAAGGGCACATGAAATTAACATGAAATCTAATTTTTAAAATTATTTAAAGGATACAGTCTTGTGGGCAGTAGCTTAAGGAGCATTTTGATGCATAAATCGTCATTTTATGATGTATGGTTTAGAAGTTATGGCTAAAAAATCAAAAAAATCGCAAAAAACCACGTCAAAAACTATGATTCATGTAAAAAAAATTAACTAAGATTCTTGAAAAAAAATCAAATTCCAGAAACCTTTTTTCTGAATATGCAGTCTTGTGTATATATGTATTAGAAACAATTTGGTGTATAAATCGTCCTTGTAGGATGTATGGTTTGGGAGTTATGACGGAAAAAGCACATGTTTTTGGCCAGCTTCCACTCCAAAAAGTGTTCTACAACTCCTAAACTACAAGAGATAGAGCAAAATGCATTTGGACAAAGAAGTAACCCTACTTAAGGACGAGGACCTGGTGCTCATTTTAATGCATGAATCGTCCTTATCTGATATGTAGTTTTTATTTTAGAAAATAAATAAAAAAAATAAAAATTGAGAAAAAAGGGCACATGAAATTAACATGAAATCTAATTTTTAAAATTATTTAAAGGATACAATCTTGTGGGCAGTAGCTTAAGGAGCATTTTGATGCATAAATCGTCATTTTATGATGTATGGTTTAGAAGTTATGGCTAAAAAATCAAAAAAATCGCAAAAAACCACGTCAAAAACTATGATTCATGTAAAAAAAAATAACTAAGATTCTTGAAAAAAAATCAAATTCCAGAAACCTTTTTTCTGAATATGCAGTCTTGTGTATATATGTATTAGAAACAATTTGCTGTATAAATCGTCCTTGTAGGATGTATGGTTTGGGAGTTATGACGGAAAAAGCACATGTTTTTGGCCAGCTTCCACTCCAAAAAGTGTTCTACAACTCCTAAACTACAAGAGATAGAGCAAACGGCATTTGGACAAAGGAGTATCCCTTCTTAAGGACGAGGACCTGGTGCTCATTTTAATGCATGAATCGTCCTTATCTGATATGTAGTTTTTATTTTAGAAAATAAATAAAAAAATAAAAATTGAGAAAAAAGGGCACATGAAATTAACATGAAATCTAATTTTAAAAATTATTTTAAGGATAAAGTCTTGTGGGCCGTAGCTTAAGGAACATTTTGATGCATAAATCGTCCTTTTATGATGTATGGTTTAGAAGTTATGGCTAAAAAATCAAAAAAATCGCAAAAAACCACGCCAAAAACTATGATTCATGTAAAAAATTTTAACTAAGATTCTTGAAAAAAAATCAAATTCCAGAAAACTTTTTTCTGAATATGCAGTCTTGTGTATATATGTATTAGAAACAATTTGGTGTATAAATCGTCCTTGTAGGATGTATGGTTTGGGAGTTATGACGGAAAAAGCACATGTTTTTGTCCAGCTTCCACTCCAAAAAGTGTTCTACAACTCCTAAACTACAAGAGATAGAGCAAAATGCATTTGGACAAAGAAGTAACCCTAGTTAAGGACGAGGACCTGGTGCTCATTTTAATGCATGAATCGTCCTTATCTGATATGTAGTTTTTATTCTAGAAAATAAATAAAAAAAATAAAAATTGACAAAAAAGGGCACATGAAATTAACATGAAATCTAATTTTTAAAATTATTTAAAGGATACAGTCTTGTGGACAGTAGCTTAAGGAGCATTTTGATGCATAAATCGTAATTTTATGATGTATGGTTTAGAAGTTATGGCTAAAAAATCAAAAAAATCGCAAAAAACCACGTCAAAAACTATGATTCATGTAAAAAAAATTAACTAAGATTCTTGAAAAAAAATCAAATTCCAGAAACCTTTTTTCTGAATATGCAGTCTTGTGTATATATGTATTAGAAACAATTTGGTGTATAAATCGTCCTTGTAGGATGTACAGTTTGGGAGTTATGACGGAAAAGCACATGTTTTTGGCCAGCTTCCACTACAAAAAGTGTTCTACAACTCCTAAACTACAAGAGATAGAGCAAACGGCATTTGGACAAAGGAGTATCCCTTCTTAAGGACGAGGACCTGGTGCTCATTTTAATGCATGAATCGTCCTTATCTGATATGTAGTTTTTATTTTAGAAAATAAATAAAAAAAATAAAAATTGACAAAAAAGGGCACATGAAATTAACATGAAATCTAATTTTAAAAATTATTTTAAGGATACAGTCTTGTGGGCCGTAGCTTAAGGAACATTTTGATGCATAAATCGTCCTTTTATGATGTATGGTTTAGAAGTTATGGCTAAAAAATCAAAAAAATCGCAAAAAACCACGTCAAAAACTATGATTCATGTAAAAAATTTTAACTAAGATTCTTGGAAAAAAATCAAATTCCAGAAAACTTTTTTCTGAATATGCAGTCTTGTTTATATGTGTATTAGAAACAATTTGGTGTATAAATCGTCCTTGTAGGATGTATGGTTTGGGAAATATGACGGAAAAAGCACATGTTTTTGGCCAGCTTCCACTCCAAAAAGTGTTCTACAACTCCTAAACTACAAGAGATAGAGAAAAATGCATTTGGACAAAGAAGTAACCCTACTTAAGGACGAGGACCTGGTGCTCATTTTAATGCATGAATCGTCCTTATCTGATATGTAGTTTTTATTCTAGAAAATAAATAAAAAAAATAAAAATTGAGAAAAAAGGGCACATGAAATTAACATGAAATCTAATTTTTAAAATTATTTTAAGGAAACAGTCTTGTGGGCCGTAGCTTAAGGAACATTTTGATGCATAAATCGTCTTTTTATGATGTATGGTTTAGAAGTTATGGCTAAAAAATCAAAAAAATCGCAAAAAACCACGTCAAAAACTATGATTCATGTAAAAAATTTTAACTAAGATTCTTGAAAAAAAATCAAATTCCAGAAAACTTTTTTCTGAATATGCAGTCTTGTGTATATATGTATTAGAAACAATTTGGTGTATAAATCGTCCTTGTAGGATGTATGGTTTGGGAGTTATGACGGAAAAAGCACATGTTTTTGGCCAGCTTCCACTCCAAAAAGTGTTCTACAACTCCTAAACTACAAGAGATAGAGCAAAATGCATTTGGACAAAGAAGTAACCCTACTTAAGGACGAGGACCTGGTGCTCATTTTAATGCATGAATCGTCCTTATCTGATATGTAGTTTTTATTTTAGAAAATAAATAAAAAAAATAAAAATTGAGAAAAAAGGGCACATGAAATTAACATGAAATCTAATTTTTTAAATTATTTTAAGGAAACAGTCTTGTGAACCGTAGCTTAAGGAACATTTTGATGCATAAATCGTCTTTTTATGATGTATGGTTTAGAAGTTATGGCTAAAAAATCAAAAAAATCGCAAAAAACCACGTCAAAAACTATGATTCATGTAAAAAATTTTAACTAAGATTCTTGAAAAAAAATCAAATTCCAGAAAACTTTTTTCTGAATATGCAGTCTTGTGTATATATGTATTAGAAACAATTTGGTGTATAAATCGTCCTTGTAGGATGTATGGTTTGGGAGTTATGACGGAAAAAGCACATGTTTTTGGCCAGCTTCCACTCCAAAAAGTGTTCTACAACTCCTAAACTACAAGAGATAGAGCAAAATGCATTTGGACAAAGAAGTAACCCTACTTAAGGACGAGGACCTGGTGCTCATTTTAATGCATGAATCGTCCTTATCTGATATGTAGTTTTTATTTTAGAAAATAAATAAAAAAAATAAAAATTGACAAAAAAGGGCACATGAAATTAACATGAAATCTAATTTTTAAAATTATTTAAAGGATACAGTCTTGTGGGCAGTAGCTTAAGGAGCATTTTGATGCATAAATCGTCATTTTATGATGTATGGTTTAGAAGTTATGGCTAAAAAATCAAAAAAATCGCAAAAAACCACGTCAAAAACTATGATTCATGTAAAAAAAATTAACTAAGATTCTTGAAAAAAAATCAAATTCCAGAAAACTTTTTTCTGAATATGCAGTCTTGTGTATATATGTATTAGAAACAATTTGGTGTATAAATCGTCCTTGTAGGATGTATGGTTTGGGAGTTATGACGGAAAAAGCACATGTTTTTGGCCAGCTTCCACTCCAAAAAGTGTTCTACAACTCCTAAACTACAAGAGATAGAGCAAAATGCATTTGGACAAAGAAGTAACCCTACTTAAGGACGAGGACCTGGTGCTCATTTTAATGCATGAATCGTCCTTATCTGATATGTAGTTTTTATTCTAGAAAATAAATAACAAAAATAAAAATTGAGAAAAAAGGGCACATGAAATTAACATGAAATCTAATTTTTAAAATTATTTTAAGGAAACAGTCTTGTGGGCCGTAGCTTAAGGAACATTTTGATGCATAAATCGTCTTTTTATGATGTATGGTTTAGAAGTTATGGCTAAAAAATCAAAAAAATCGCAAAAAACCACGTCAAAAACTATGATTCATGTAAAAAAAATTAACTAAGATTCTTGAAAAAAAATCAAATTCCAGAAACCTTTTTTCTGAATATGCAGTCTTGTGTATATATGTATTAGAAACAATTTGGTGTATAAATCGTCCTTGTAGGATGTATGGTTTGGGAGTTATGACGGAAAAAGCACATGTTTTTGGCCAGCTTCCACTCCAAAAAGTGTTCTACAACTCCTAAACTACAAGAGATAGAGCAAACGGCATTTGGACAAAGGAGTATCCCTTCTTAAGGACGAGGACCTGGTGCTCATTTTAATGCATGAATCATCCTTATCTGATATGTAGTTTTTATTTTAGAAAATAAATAAAAAAAATAAAAATTGACAAAAAAGGGCACATGAAATTAACATGAAATCTAATTTTAAAAATTATTTTAAGGATAAAGTCTTGTGGGCCGTAGCTTAAGGAACATTTTGATGCATAAATCGTCCTTTTGTGATGTATGGTTTAGAAGTTATGGCTAAAAAATCAAAAAAATCGCAAAAAACCACGTCAAAAACTATGATTCATGTAAAAAATTTTAACTAAGATTCTTGAAAAAAAATCAAATTCCAGAAAACTTTTTTCTGAATATGCAGTCTTGTGTATATATGTATTAGAAACAATTTGGTGTATAAATCGTCCTTGTAGGATGTATGGTTTGGGAGTTATGACGGAAAAAGCACATGTTTTTGGCCAGCTTCCACTCCAAAAAGTGTTCTACAACTCCTAAACTACAAGAGATAGAGCAAAATGCATTTGGACAAAGAAGTAACCCTACTTAAGGACGAGGACCTGGTGCTCATTTTAATGCATGAATCGTCCTTATCTGATATGTAGTTTTTATTCTAGAAAATAAATAAAAAAAATAAAAATTGACAAAAAAGGACACATGAAATTAACATGAAATCTAATTTTTAAAATTATTTTAAGGATACAGTCTTGTGGGCCGTAGCTTAAGGAACATTTTGATGCATAAATCGTCTTTTTATGATGTATGGTTTAGAAGTTATGGCTAAAAAATCAAAAAAATCGCAAAAAACCACGTCAAAAACTATGATTCATGTAAAAAATTTTAACTAAGATTCTTGAAAAAAAATCAAATTGCAGAAAACTTTTTTCTGAATATTCAGTCTTGTGTATATATGTATTAGAAACAATTTGGTGTATAAATCGTCCTTGTAGGATGTACGGTTTGGGAGTTATGACGGAAAAAGCACATGTTTTTGGCCAGCTTCCACTCCAAAAAGTGTTCTACAACTCCTAAACTACAAGAGATAGAGCAAAATGCATTTGGACAAAGAAGTAACCCTACTTAAGGACGAGGACCTGGTGCTCATTTTAATGCATGAATCGTCCTTATCTGATATGTAGTTTTTATTTTAGAAAATAAATAAAAAAAATAAAAATTGACAAAAAAGGGCACATGAAATTAACATGAAATCTAATTTTAAAAATTATTTTAAGGATACAGTCTTGTGGACCGTAGCTTAAGGAACATTTTGATGCATAAATCGTCCTTTTATGATGTATGGTTTAGAAGTTATGGCTAAAAAATCAAAAAAATCGCAAAAAACCACGTCAAAAACATGTAAAAAATTTTAACTAAGATTCTTGAAAAAAAATCAAATTCCAGAAAACTTTTTTCTGAATATGCAGTCTTGTGTATATATGTATTAGAAACAATTTGGTGTATAAATCGTCCTTGTAGGATGTATGGTTTGGGAGTTATGACGGAAAAAGCACATGTTTTTGGCCAGCTTCCACTCCAAAAAGTGTTCTACAACTCCTAAACTACAAGAGATAGAGCAAAATGCATTTGGACAAAGAAGTAACCCTACTTAAGGACGAGGACCTGGTGCTCATTTTAATGCATGAATCGTCCTTATCTGATATGTAGTTTTTATTCTAGAAAATAAATAAAAAAAATATAAATTGAGAAAAAAGGGCACATGAAATTAACATGAAATCTAATTTTTAAAATTATTTTAAGGAAACAGTCTTGTGGGCCGTAGCTTAAGAAACATTTTGATGCATAAATCGTCTTTTTATAATGTATGGTTTAGAAGTTATGGCTAAAAAATCAAAAAAATCGCAAAAAACCACGTCAAAAACTATGATTCATGTAAAAAATTTTAACTAAGATTCTTGAAAAAAAATCAAATTCCAGAAAACTTTTTTCTGAATATGCAGTCTTGTGTATATATGTATTAGAAACAATTTGGTGTATAAATCGTCCTTGTAGGATGTATGGTTTGGGAGTTATGACGGAAAAAGCACATGTTTTTGGCCAGCTTCCACTCCAAAAAGTGTTCTACAACTCCTAAACTACAAGAGATAGAGCAAAATGCATTTGGACAAAGAAGTAACCCTACTTAAGGACGAGGACCTGGTGATCATTTTAATGCATGAATCGTCCTTATCTGATATGTAGTTTTTATTTTAGAAAATAAATAAAAAAAATAAAAATTGAGAAAAAAGGGCACATGAAATTAACATGAAATCTAATTTTTAAAATTATTTTAAGGAAACAGTCTTGTGGGCCGTAGCTTAAGGAACATTTTGATGCATAAATCGTCTTTTTATGATGTATGGTTTAGAAGTTATGGCTAAAAAATCAAAAAAATCGCAAAAAACCACGTCAAAAACTATGATTCATGTAAAAAATTTTAACTAAGATTCTTGAAAAAAAATCAAATTCCAGAAAACTTTTTTCTGAATATGCAGTCTTGTGTATATATGTATTAGAAACAATTTGGTGTATAAATCGTCCTTGTAGGATGTATGGTTTGGGAGTTATGACGGAAAAAGCACATGTTTTTGGCCAGCTTCCACTCCAAAAAGTGTTCTACAACTCCTAAACTACAAGAGATAGAGCAAAATGCATTTGGACAAAGAAGTAACCCTACTTAAGGACGAGGACCTGGTGCTCATTTTAATGCATGAATCGTCCTTATCTGATATGTAGTTTTTATTTTAGAAAATAAATAAAAAAAATAAAAATTGACAAAAAAGGACACATGAAATTAACATGAAATCTAATTTTTAAAATTATTTTAAGGATACAGTCTTGTGGGCAGTAGCTTAAGGAGCATTTTGATGCATAAATCGTCATTTTATGATGTATGGTTTAGAAGTTATGGCTAAAAAATCAAAAAAATCGCAAAAAACCACGTCAAAAACTATGATTCATGTAAAAAAAATTAACTAAGATTCTTGAAAAAAAATCAAATTCCAGAAACCTTTTTTCTGAATATGCAGTCTTGTGTATATATGTATTAGAAACAATTTGGTGTATAAATCGTCCTTGTAGGATGTATGGTTTGGGAGTTATGACGGAAAAAGCACATGTTTTTGGCCAGCTTCCACTCCAAAAAGTGTTCTACAACTCCTAAACTACAAGAGATAGAGCAAACGGCATTTGGACAAAGGAGTATCCCTTCTTAAGGACGAGGACCTGGTGCTCATTTTAATGCATGAATCATCCTTATCTGATATGTAGTTTTTATTTTAGAAAATAAATAAAAAAAATAAAAATTGACAAAAAAGGGCACATGAAATTAACATGAAATCTAATTTTAAAAATTATTTTAAGGATAAAGTCTTGTGGGCCGTAGCTTAAGGAACATTTTGATGCATAAATCGTCCTTTTGTGATGTATGGTTTAGAAGTTATGGCTAAAAAATCAAAAAAATCGCAAAAAACCACGTCAAAAACTATGATTCATGTAAAAAATTTTAACTAAGATTCTTGAAAAAAAATCAAATTCCAGAAAACTTTTTTCTGAATATGCAGTCTTGTGTATATATGTATTAGAAACAATTTGGTGTATAAATCGTCCTTGTAGGATGTATGGTTTGGGAGTTATGACGGAAAAAGCACATGTTTTTGGCCAGCTTCCACTCCAAAAAGTGTTCTACAACTCCTAAACTACAAGAGATAGAGCAAAATGCATTTGGACAAAGAAGTAACCCTACTTAAGGACGAGGACCTGGTGCTCATTTTAATGCATGAATCGTCCTTATCTGATATGTAGTTTTTATTCTAGAAAATAAATAAAAAAAATAAAAATTGACAAAAAAGGACACATGAAATTAACATGAAATCTAATTTTTAAAATTATTTTAAGGATACAGTCTTGTGGGCCGTAGCTTAAGGAACATTTTGATGCATAAATCGTCTTTTTATGATGTATGGTTTAGAAGTTATGGCTAAAAAATCAAAAAAAATCGCAAAAAACCACGTCAAAAACTATGATTCATGTAAAAAATTTTAACTAAGATTCTTGAAAAAAAATCAAATTGCAGAAAACTTTTTTCTGAATATTCAGTCTTGTGTATATATGTATTAGAAACAATTTGGTGTATAAATCGTCCTTGTAGGATGTACGGTTTGGGAGTTATGACGGAAAAAGCACATGTTTTTGGCCAGCTTCCACTCCAAAAAGTGTTCTACAACTCCTAAACTACAAGAGATAGAGCAAAATGCATTTGGACAAAGAAGTAACCCTACTTAAGGACGAGGACCTGGTGCTCATTTTAATGCATGAATCGTCCTTATCTGATATGTAGTTTTTATTTTAGAAAATAAATAAAAAAAATAAAAATTGACAAAAAAGGGCACATGAAATTAACATGAAATCTAATTTTAAAAATTATTTTAAGGATACAGTCTTGTGGACCGTAGCTTAAGGAACATTTTGATGCATAAATCGTCCTTTTATGATGTATGGTTTAGAAGTTATGGCTAAAAAATCAAAAAAATCGCAAAAAACCACGTCAAAAACATGTAAAAAATTTTAACTAAGATTCTTGAAAAAAAATCAAATTCCAGAAAACTTTTTTCTGAATATGCAGTCTTGTGTATATATGTATTAGAAACAATTTGGTGTATAAATCGTCCTTGTAGGATGTATGGTTTGGGAGTTATGACGGAAAAAGCACATGTTTTTGGCCAGCTTCCACTCCAAAAAGTGTTCTACAACTCCTAAACTACAAGAGATAGAGCAAAATGCATTTGGACAAAGAAGTAACCCTACTTAAGGACGAGGACCTGGTGCTCATTTTAATGCATGAATCGTCCTTATCTGATATGTAGTTTTTATTTTAGAAAATAAATAAAAAAAATAAAAATTGACAAAAAAGGGCACATGAAATTAACATGAAATCTAATTTTTAAAATTATTTTAAGGAAACAGTCTTGTGGGCCGTAGCTTAAGGAACATTTTGATGCATAAATCGTCTTTTTATAATGTATGGTTTAGAAGTTATGGCTAAAAAATCAAAAAAATCGCAAAAAACCACGTCAAAAACTATGATTCATGTAAAAAATTTTAACTAAGATTCTTGAAAAAAATCAAATTCCAGAAAACTTTTTTCTGAATATGCAGTCTTGTGTATATATGTATTAGAAACAATTTGGTGTATAAATCGTCCTTGTAGGATGTATGGTTTGGGAGTTATGACGGAAAAAGCACATGTTTTTGGCCAGCTTCCACTCCAAAAAGTGTTCTACAACTCCTAAACTACAAGAGATAGAGCAAACGGCATTTGGACAAAGGAGTATCCCTTCTTAAGGACGAGGACCTGGTGCTCATTTTAATGCATGAATCGTCCTTATCTGATATGTAGTTTTTATTTTAGAAAATAAATAAAAAAAATAAAAATTGACAAAAAAGAGCACATGAAATTAACATGAAATCTAATTTTTAAAATTATTTTAAGGATAAAGTCTTGTGGGCCGTAGCTTAAGGAACATTTTGATGCATAAATCGTCCTTTTATGATGTATGGTTTAGAAGTTATGGCTAAAAAATCAAAAAAATCGCAAAAAACCACGTCAAAAACTATGATTCATGTAAAAAATTTTAACTAAGATTCTTGAAAAAAAAATCAAATTCCAGAAAACTTTTTTCTGAATATGCAGTCTTGTGTATATATGTATTAGAAACAATTTGGTGTATAAATCGTCCTTGTAGGATGTATGGTTTGGGAGTTATGACGGAAAAAGCACATGTTTTTGGCCAGCTTCCACTCCAAAAAGTGTTCTACAACTCCTAAACTACAAGAGATAGAGCAAAATGCATTTGGACAAAGAAGTAACCCTACTTAAGGACGAGGACCTGGTGCTCATTTTAATGCATGAATCGTCCTTATCTGATATGTAGTTTTTATTTTAGAAAATAAATAAAAAAAATAAAAATTGAGAAAAAAGGGCACATGAAATTAACATGAAATCTAATTTTTAAAATTATTTTAAGGAAACAGTCTTGTGGGCCGTAGCTTAAGGAACATTTTGATGCATAAATCGTCTTTTTATAATGTATGGTTTAGAAGTTATGGCTAAAAAATCAAAAAAATCGCAAAAAACCACGTCAAAAACTATGATTCATGTAAAAAATTTTAACTAAGATTCTTGAAAAAAAATCAAATTCCAGAAAACTTTTTTCTGAATATGCAGTCTTGTGTATATATGTATTAGAAACAATTTGGTGTATAAATCGTCCTTGTAGGATGTATGGTTTGGGAGTTATGACGGAAAAAGCACATGTTTTTGGCCAGCTTCCACTCCAAAAAGTGTTCTACAACTCCTAAACTACAAGAGATAGAGCAAACGGCATTTGGACAAAGGAGTATCCCTTCTTAAGGACGAGGACCTGGTGCTCATTTTAATGCATGAATCGTCCTTATCTGATATGTAGTTTTTATTTTAGAAAATAAATAAAAAAAATAAAAATTGACAAAAAAGAGCACATGAAATTAACATGAAATCTAATTTTTAAAATTATTTTAAGGATAAAGTCTTGTGGGCCGTAGCTTAAGGAACATTTTGATGCATAAATCGTCCTTTTATGATGTATGGTTTAGAAGTTATGGCTAAAAAATCAAAAAAATCGCAAAAAACCACGTCAAAAACTATGATTCATGTAAAAAATTTTAACTAAGATTCTTGAAAAAAAAATCAAATTCCAGAAAACTTTTTTCTGAATATGCAGTCTTGTGTATATATGTATTAGAAACAATTTGGTGTATAAATCGTCCTTGTAGGATGTATGGTTTGGGAGTTATGACGGAAAAAGCACATGTTTTTGGCCAGCTTCCACTCCAAAAAGTGTTCTACAACTCCTAAACTACAAGAGATAGAGCAAAATGCATTTGGACAAAGAAGTAACCCTACTTAAGGACGAGGACCTGGTGCTCATTTTAATGCATGAATCGTCCTTATCTGATATGTAGTTTTTATTTTAGAAAATAAATAAAAAAAATAAAAATTGAGAAAAAAGGGCACATGAAATTAACATGAAATCTAATTTTTAAAATTATTTTAAGGAAACAGTCTTGTGGGCCGTAGCTTAAGGAACATTTTGATGCATAAATCGTCTTTTTATGATGTATGGTTTAGAAGTTATGGCTAAAAAATCAAAAAAATCGCAAAAAACCACGTCAAAAACTATGATTCATGTAAAAAATTTTAACTAAGATTCTTGAAAAAAAATCAAATTCCAGAAAACTTTTTTCTGAATATGCAGTCTTGTGTATATATGTATTAGAAACAATTTGGTGTATAAATCGTCCTTGTAGGATGTATGGTTTGGGAGTTATGACGGAAAAAGCACATGTTTTTGGCCAGCTTCCACTCCAAAAAGTGTTCTACAACTCCTAAACTACAAGAGATAGAGCAAACGGCATTTGGACAAAGGAGTATCCCTTCTTAAGGACGAGGACCTGGTGCTCATTTTAATGCATGAATCGTCCTTATCTGATATGTAGTTTTTATTTTAGAAAATAAATAAAAAAAATAAAAATTGACAAAAAAGGGCACATGAAATTAACATGAAATCTAATTTTAAAAATTATTTTAAGGATAAAGTCTTGTGGGCCGTAGCTTAAGGAACATTTTGATGCATAAATCGTCCTTTTATGATGTATGGTTTAGAAGTTATGGCTAAAAAATCAAAAAAATCGCAAAAAACCACGTCAAAAACTATGATTCATGTAAAAAATTTTAACTAAGATTCTTGAAAAAAAATCAAATTCCAGAAAACTTTTTTCTGAATATGCAGTCTTGTGTATATATGTATTAGAAACAATTTGGTGTATAAATCGTCCTTGTAGGATGTATGGTTTGGGAGTTATGACGGAAAAAGCACATGTTTTTGGCCAGCTTCCACTCCAAAAAGTGTTCTACAACTCCTAAACTACAAGAGATAGAGCAAAATGCATTTGGACAAAGAAGTAACCCTACTTAAGGACGAGGACCTGGTGCTCATTTTAATGCATGAATCGTCCTTATCTGATATGTAGTTTTTATTCTAGAAAATAAATAAAAAAAATAAAAATTGACAAAAAAGGACACATGAAATTAACATGAAATCTAATTTTTAAAATTATTTTAAGGATACAGTCTTGTGGGCCGTAGCTTAAGGAACATTTTGATGCATAAATCGTCTTTTTATGATGTATGGTTTAGAAGTTATGGCTAAAAAATCAAAAAAATCGCAAAAAACCACGTCAAAAACTATGATTCATGTAAAAAATTTTAACTAAGATTCTTGAAAAAAAATCAAATTCCAGAAAACTTTTTTCTGAATATGCAGTCTTGTGTATATATGTATTAGAAACAATTTGGTGTATAAATCGTCCTTGTAGGATGTATGGTTTGGGAGTTATGACGGAAAAAGCACATGTTTTTGGCCAGCTTCCACTCCAAAAAGTGTTCTACAACTCCTAAACTACAAGAGATAGAGCAAAATGCATTTGGACAAAGAAGTAACCCTACTTAAGGACGAGGACCTGGTGCTCATTTTAATGCATGAATCGTCCTTATCTGATATGTAGTTTTTATTTTAGAAAATAAATAAAAAAAATAAAAATTGAGAAAAAAGGGCACATGAAATTAACATGAAATCTAATTTTTAAAATTATTTTAAGGAAACAGTCTTGTGGGCCGTAGCTTAAGGAACATTTTGATGCATAAATCGTCTTTTTATGATGTATGGTTTAGAAGTTATGGCTAAAAAATCAAAAAAATCGCAAAAAACCACGTCAAAAACTATGATTCATGTAAAAAATTTTAACTAAGATTCTTGAAAAAAAATCAAATTCCAGAAAACTTTTTTCTGAATATGCAGTCTTGTGTATATATGTATTAGAAACAATTTGGTGTATAAATCGTCCTTGTAGGATGTATGGTTTGGGAGTTATGACGGAAAAAGCACATGTTTTTGGCCAGCTTCCACTCCAAAAAGTGTTCTACAACTCCTAAACTACAAGAGATAGAGCAAACGGCATTTGGACAAAGGAGTATCCCTTCTTAAGGACGAGGACCTGGTGCTCATTTTAATGCATGAATCGTCCTTATCTGATATGTAGTTTTTATTTTAGAAAATAAATAAAAAAAATAAAAATTGACAAAAAAGAGCACATGAAATTAACATGAAATCTAATTTTAAAAATTATTTTAAGGATACAGTCTTGTGGGCCGTAGCTTAAGGAACATTTTGATGCATAAATCGTCCTTTTATGATGTATGGTTTAGAAGTTATGGCTAAAAAATCAAAAAAATCGCAAAAAACCACGTCAAAAACTATGATTCATGTAAAAAATTTTAACTAAGATTCTTGAAAAAAAATCAAATTCCAGAAAACTTTTTTCTGAATATGCAGTCTTGTGTATATATGTATTAGAAACAATTTGGTGTATAAATCGTCCTTGTAGGATGTATGGTTTGGGAGTTATGACGGAAAAAGCACATGTTTTTGGCCAGCTTCCACTCCAAAAAGTGTTCTACAACTCCTAAACTACAAGAGATAGAGCAAAATGCATTTGGACAAAGAAGTAACCCTACTTAAGGACGAGGACCTGGTGCTCATTTTAATGCATGAATCGTCCTTATCTGATATGTAGTTTTTATTCTAGAAAATAAATAAAAGAAATAAAAATTGAGAAAAAAGGGCACATGAAATTAACATGAAATCTAATTTTTAAAATTATTTTAAGGATACAGTCTTGTGGGCCGTAGCTTAAGGAACATTTTGATGCATAAATCGTCTTTTTATGATGTATGGTTTAGAAGTTATGGCTAAAAAATCAAAAAAATCGCAAAAAACCACGTCAAAAACTATGATTCATGTAAAAAATTTTAACTAAGATTCTTGAAAAAAAATCAAATTCCAGAAAACTTTTTTCTGAATATGCAGTCTTGTGTATATATGTATTAGAAACAATTTGGTGTATAAATCGTCCTTGTAGGATGTATGGTTTGGGAGTTATGACGGAAAAAGCACATGTTTTTGGCCAGCTTCCACTCCAAAAAGTGTTCTACAACTCCTAAACTACAAGAGATAGAGCAAAATGCATTTGGACAAAGAAGTAACCCTACTTAAGGACGAGGACCTGGTGCTCATTTTAATGCATGAATCGTCCTTATCTGATATGTAGTTTTTATTTTAGAAAATAAATAAAAAAAATAAAAATTGACAAAAAAGGACACATGAAATTAACATGAAATCTAATTTTTAAAATTATTTTAAGGATACAGTCTTGTGGGCCGTAGCTTAAGGAACATTTTGATGCATAAATCGTCTTTTTATGATGTATGGTTTAGAAGTTATGGCTAAAAAATCAAAAAAATCGCAAAAAACCACGTCAAAAACTATGATTCATGTAAAAAATTTTAACTAAGATTCTTGAAAAAAAATCAAATTCCAGAAAACTTTTTTCTGAATATGCAGTCTTGTGTATATATGTATTAGAAACAATTTGGTGTATAAATCGTCCTTGTAGGATGTATGGTTTGGGAGTTATGACGGAAAAAGCACATGTTTTTGGCCAGCTTCCACTCCAAAAAGTGTTCTACAACTCCTAAACTACAAGAGATAGAGCAAAATGCATTTGGACAAAGAAGTAACCCTACTTAAGGACGAGGACCTGGTGCTCATTTTAATGCATGAATCGTCCTTATCTGATATGTAGTTTTTATTTTAGAAAATAAATAAAAAAAATAAAAATTGAGAAAAAAGGGCACATGAAATTAACATGAAATCTAATTTTTAAAATTATTTTAAGGAAACAGTCTTGTGGGCCGTAGCTTAAGGAACATTTTGATGCATAAATCGTCTTTTTATGATGTATGGTTTAGAAGTTATGGCTAAAAAATCAAAAAAATCGCAAAAAACCACGTCAAAAACTATGATTCATGTAAAAAATTTTAACTAAGATTCTTGAAAAAAAATCAAATTCCAGAAAACTTTTTTCTGAATATGCAGTCTTGTGTATATATGTATTAGAAACAATTTGGTGTATAAATCGTCCTTGTAGGATGTATGGTTTGGGAGTTATGACGGAAAAAGCACATGTTTTTGGCCAGCTTCCACTCCAAAAAGTGTTCTACAACTCCTAAACTACAAGAGATAGAGCAAACGGCATTTGGACAAAGGAGTATCCTTTCTTAAGGACGAGGACCTGGTGCTCATTTTAATGCATGAATCGTCCTTATCTGATATGTAGTTTTTATTTTAGAAAATAAATAAAAAAAATAAAAATTGACAAAAAAGGGCACATGAAATTAACATGAAATCTAATTTTAAAAATTATTTTAAGGATACAGTCTTGTGGGCCGTAGCTTAAGGAACATTTTGATGCATAAATCGTCCTTTTATGATGTATGGTTTAGAAGTTATGGCTAAAAAATCAAAAAAATCGCAAAAAACCACGTCAAAAACTATGATTCATGTAAAAAATTTTAACTAAGATTCTTGAAAAAAAATCAAATTCCAGAAAACTTTTTTCTGAATATGCAGTCTTGTGTATATATGTATTAGAAACAATTTGGTGTATAAATCGTCCTTGTAGGATGTATGGTTTGGGAGTTATGACGGAAAAAGCACATGTTTTTGGCCAGCTTCCACTCCAAAAAGTGTTCTACAACTCCTAAACTACAAGAGATAGAGCAAAATGCATTTGGACAAAGAAGTAACCCTACTTAAGGACGAGGACCTGGTGCTCATTTTAATGCATGAATCGTCCTTATCTGATATGTAGTTTTTATTCTAGAAAATAAATAAAAGAAATAAAAATTGAGAAAAAAGGGCACATGAAATTAACATGAAATCTAATTTTTAAAATTATTTTAAGGATACAGTCTTGTGGGCCGTAGCTTAAGGAACATTTTGATGCATAAATCGTCTTTTTATGATGTATGGTTTAGAAGTTATGGCTAAAAAATCAAAAAAATCGCAAAAAACCACGTCAAAAACTATGATTCATGTAAAAAATTTTAACTAAGATTCTTGAAAAAAAATCAAATTCCAGAAAACTTTTTTCTGAATATGCAGTCTTGTGTATATATGTATTAGAAACAATTTGGTGTATAAATCGTCCTTGTAGGATGTATGGTTTGGGAGTTATGACGGAAAAAGCACATGTTTTTGGCCAGCTTCCACTCCAAAAAGTGTTCTACAACTCCTAAACTACAAGAGATAGAGCAAAATGCATTTGGACAAAGAAGTAACCTTACTTAAGGACGAGGACCTGGTGCTCATTTTAATGCATGAATCGTCCTTATCTGATATGTAGTTTTTATTTTAGAAAATAAATAAAAAAAATAAAAATTGACAAAAAAGGGCACATGAAATTAACATGAAATCTAATTTTAAAAATTATTTTAAGGATAAAGTCTTGTGGGCCGTAGCTTAAGAAACATTTTGATGCATAAATCGTCCTTTTATGATGTATGGTTTAGAAGTTATGGCTAAAAAATCAAAAAAATCGCAAAAAACCACGTCAAAAACTATGATTCATGTAAAAAATTTTAACTAAGATTCTTGAAAAAAAATCAAATTCCAGAAAACTTTTTTCTGAATATGCAGTCTTGTGTATATATGTATTAGAAACAATTTGGTGTATAAATCGTCCTTGTAGGATGTATGGTTTGGGAGTTATGACGGAAAAAGCACATGTTTTTGGCCAGCTTCCACTCCAAAAAGTGTTCTACAACTCCTAAACTACAAGAGATAGAGCAAAATGCATTTGGACAAAGAAGTAACCCTACTTAAGGACGAGGACCTGGTGCTCATTTTAATGCATGAATCGTCCTTATCTGATATGTAGTTTTTATTTTAGAAAATAAATAAAAAAAAAAAAAAATTGAGAAAAAAGGGCACATGAAATTAACATGAAATCTAATTTTTAAAATTATTTTAAGGATACAGTCTTGTGGGCCGTAGCTTAAGGAACATTTTGATGCATAAATCGTCTTTTTATGATGTATGGTTTAGAAGTTATGGCTAAAAAATCAAAAAAATCGCAAAAAACCACGTCAAAAACTATGATTCATGTAAAAAATTTTAACTAAGATTCTTGAAAAAAAATCAAATTCCAGAAAACTTTTTTCTGAATATGCAGTCTTGTGTATATATGTATTAGAAACAATTTGGTGTATAAATCGTCCTTGTAGGATGTATGGTTTGGGAGTTATGACGGAAAAAGCACATGTTTTTGGCCAGCTTCCACTCCAAAAAGTGTTCTACAACTCCTAAACTACAAGAGATAGAGCAAAATGCATTTGGACAAAGAAGTAACCCTACTTAAGGACGAGGACCTGGTGCTCATTTTAATGCATGAATCGTCCTTATCTGATATGTAGTTTTTATTTTAGAAAATAAATAAAAAAAATAAAAATTGAGAAAAAAGGGCACATGAAATTAACATGAAATCTAATTTTTAAAATTATTTTAAGGAAACAGTCTTGTGGGCCGTAGCTTAAGGAACATTTTGATGCATAAATCGTCTTTTTATGATGTATGGTTTAGAAGTTATGGCTAAAAAATCAAAAAAATCGCAAAAAACCACGTCAAAAACTATGATTCATGTAAAAAATTTTAACTAAGATTCTTGAAAAAAAATCAAATTCCAGAAAACTTTTTTCTGAATATGCAGTCTTGTGTATATATGTATTAGAAACAATTTGGTGTATAAATCGTCCTTGTAGGATGTATGGTTTGGGAGTTATGACGGAAAAAGCACATGTTTTTGGCCAGCTTCCACTCCAAAAAGTGTTCTACAACTCCTAAACTACAAGAGATAGAGCAAAATGCATTTGGACAAAGAAGTAACCCTACTTAAGGACGAGGACCTGGTGCTCATTTTAATGCATGAATCGTCCTTATCTGATATGTAGTTTTTATTTTAGAAAATAAATAAAAAAAATAAAAATTGAGAAAAAAGGGCACATGAAATTAACATGAAATCTAATTTTTAAAATTATTTTAAGGAAACAGTCTTGTGGGCCGTAGCTTAAGGAACATTTTGATGCATAAATCGTCTTTTTATGATGTATGGTTTAGAAGTTATGGCTAAAAAATCAAAAAAATCGCAAAAAACCACGTCAAAAACTATGATTCATGTAAAAAATTTTAACTAAGATTCTTGAAAAAAAATCAAATTCCAGAAAACTTTTTTCTGAATATGCAGTCTTGTGTATATATGTATTAGAAACAATTTGGTGTATAAATCGTCCTTGTAGGATGTATGGTTTGGGAGTTATGACGGAAAAAGCAAATGTTTTTGGCCAGCTTCCACTCCAAAAAGTGTTCTACAACTCCTAAACTACAAGAGATAGAGCAAAATGCATTTGGACAAAGAAGTAACCCTACTTAAGGACGAGGACCTGGTGCTCATTTTAATGCATGAATCGTCCTTATCTGATATGTAGTTTTTATTTTAGAAAATAAATAAAAAAAATAAAAATTGACAAAAAAGGGCACATGAAATTAACATGAAATCTAATTTTTAAAATTATTTTAAGGATACAGTCTTGTGGACCGTAGCTTAAGGAACATTTTGATGCATAAATCGTCTTTTTATGATGTATGGTTTAGAAGTTATGGCTAAAAAATCAAAAAAATCGCAAAAAACCACGTCAAAAACTATGATTCATGTAAAAAATTTTAACTAAGATTCTTGAAAAAAAATCAAATTCCAGAAAACTTTTTTCTGAATATGCAGTCTTGTGTATATATGTATTAGAAACAATTTGGTGTATAAATCGTCCTTGTAGGATGTATGGTTTGGGAGTTATGACGGAAAAAGCACATGTTTTTGGCCAGCTTCCACTCCAAAAAGTGTTCTACAACTCCTAAACTACAAGAGATAGAGCAAAATGCATTTGGACAAAGAAGTAACCCTACTTAAGGACGAGGACCTGGTGCTCATTTTAATGCATGAATCGTCCTTATCTGATATGTAGTTTTTATTTTAGAAAATAAATAAAAAAAATAAAAATTGACAAAAAAGGGCACATGAAATTAACATGAAATCTAATTTTTAAAATTATTTTAAGGAAACAGTCTTGTGGGCCGTAGCTTAAGGAACATTTTGATGCATAAATCGTCTTTTTATGATGTATGGTTTAGAAGTTATGGCTAAAAAATCAAAAAAATCGCAAAAAACCACGTCAAAAACTATGATTCATGTAAAAAATTTTAACTAAGATTCTTGAAAAAAAATCAAATTCCAGAAACCTTTTTTCTGAATATGCAGTCTTGTGTATATATGTATTAGAAACAATTTGGTGTATAAATCGTCCTTGTAGGATGTATGGTTTGGGAGTTATGACGGAAAAAGCACATGTTTTTGGCCAGCTTCCACTCCAAAAAGTGTTCTACAACTCCTAAACTACAAGAGATAGAGCAAACGGCATTTGGACAAAGGAGTATCCCTTCTTAAGGACGAGGACCTGGTGCTCATTTTAATGCATGAATCGTCCTTATCTGATATGGAGTTTTTATTTTAGAAAATAAATAAAAAAAATAAAAATTGACAAAAAAGGGCACATGAAATTAACATGAAATCTAATTTTAAAAATTATTTTAAGGATAAAGTCTTGTGGGCCGTAGCTTAAGGAACATTTTGATGCATAAATCGTCCTTTTATGATGTATGGTTTAGAAGTTATGGCTAAAAAATCAAAAAAATCGCAAAAAACCACGTCAAAAACTATGATTCATGTAAAAAATTTTAACTAAGATTCTTGAAAAAAAATCAAATTCCAGAAAACTTTTTTCTGAATATGCAGTCTTGTGTATATATGTATTAGAAACAATTTGGTGTATAAATCGTCCTTGTAGGATGTATGGTTTGGGAGTTATGACGGAAAAAGCACATGTTTTTGGCCAGCTTCCACTCCAAAAAGTGTTCTACAACTCCTAAACTACAAGAGATAGAGCAAAATGCATTTGGACAAAGAAGTAACCCTACTTAAGGACGAGGACCTGGTGCTCATTTTAATGCATGAATCGTCCTTATCTGATATGTAGTTTTTATTCTAGAAAATAAATAAAAAAAATAAAAATTGACAAAAAAGGGCACATGAAATTGACATGAAATCTAATTTTTAAAATTATTTTAAGGATACAGACTTGTGGGCCGTAGCTTAAGGAACATTTTGATGCATAAATCGTCTTTTTATGATGTATGGTTTAGAAGTTATGGCTAAAAAATCAAAAAAATCGCAAAAAACCACGTCAAAAACTATGATTCATGTAAAAAATTTTAACTAAGATTCTTGAAAAAAAATCAAATTCCAGAAAACTTTTTTCTGAATATGCAGTCTTGTGTATATATGTATTAGAAACAATTTGGTGTATAAATCGTCCTTGTAGGATGTATGGTTTGGGAGTTATGACGGAAAAAGCACATGTTTTTGGCCAGCTTCCACTCCAAAAAGTGTTCTACAACTCCTAAACTACAAGAGATAGAGCAAAATGTATTTGCACAAAGAAGTAACCCTACTTAAGGACGAGGACCTGGTGCTCATTTTAATGCATGAATCGTCCTTATCTGATATGTAGTTTTTATTCTAGAAAATAAATAAAAAAAATAAAAATTGACAAAAAAGGGCACATGAAATTAACATGAAATCTAATTTTTAAAATTATTTTAAGGATACAGTCTTGTGAGCCGTAGCTTAAGGAACATTTTGATGCATAAATCGTCCTTTTATGATGTATGGTTTAGAAGTTATGGCTAAAAAATCAAAAAAAATCGCAAAAAACCACGTCAAAAACTATGATTCATGTAAAAAATTTTAACTAAGATTCTTGAAAAAAAATCAAATTCCAGAAAACTTTTTTCTGAATATGCAGTCTTGTGTATATATGTATTAGAAACAATTTGGTGTATAAATCGTCCTTGTAGGATGTATGGTTTGGGAGTTATGACGGAAAAAGCACATGTTTTTGGCCAGCTTCCACTCCAAAAAGTGTTCTACAACTCCTAAACTACAAGAGATAGAGCAAAATGCATTTGGACAAAGAAGTAACCCTACTTAAGGACGAGGACCTGGTGCTCATTTTAATGCATGAATCGTCCTTATCTGATATGTAGTTTTTATTTTAGAAAATAAATAAAAAAAATAAAAACTGACAAAAAAGGGCACATGAAATTAACATGAAATCTAATTTTAAAAATTATTTTAAGGATAAAGTCTTGTGGGCCGTAGCTTAAGGAACATTTTGATGCATAAATCGTCCTTTTATGATGTATGGTTTAGAAGTTATGGCTAAAAAATCAAAAAAATCGCAAAAAACCACGTCAAAAACTATGATTCATGTAAAAAATTTTAACTAAGATTCTTGAAAAAAAATCAAATTCCAGAAAACTTTTTTCTGAATATGCAGTCTTGTGTATATATGTATTAGAAACAATTTGGTGTATAAATCGTCCTTGTAGGATGTATGGTTTGGGAGTTATGACGGAAAAAGCACATGTTTTTGGCCAGCTTCCACTCCAAAAAGTGTTCTACAACTCCTAAACTACAAGAGATAGAGCAAAATGCATTTGGACAAAGAAGTAACCCTACTTAAGGACGAGGACCTGGTGCTCATTTTAATGCATGAATCGTCCTTATCTGATATGTAGTTTTTATTCTAGAAAATAAATAAAAAAAATAAAAATTGACAAAAAAGGGCACATGAAATTAACATGAAATCTAATTTTTAAAATTATTTTAAGGATACAGACTTGTGGGCCGTAGCTTAAGGAACATTTTGATGCATAAATCGTCTTTTTATGATGTATGGTTTAGAAGTTATGGCTAAAAAATCAAAAAAATCGCAAAAAAACCACGTCAAAAACTATGATTCATGTAAAAAATTTTAACTAAGATTCTTGAAAAAAAATCAAATTCCAGAAAACTTTTTTCTGAATATGCAGTCTTGTGTATATATGTATTAGAAACAATTTGGTGTATAAATCGTCCTTGTAGGATGTATGGTTTGGGAGTTATGACGGAAAAAGCACATGTTTTTGGCCAGCTTCCACTCCAAAAAGTGTTCTACAACTCCTAAACTACAAGAGTTAGAGCAAAATGCATTTGGACAAAGAAGTAACCCTACTTAAGGACGAGGACCTGGTGCTCATTTTAATGCATGAATCGTCCTTATCTGATATGTAGTTTTTATTTTAGAAAATAAATAAAAAAAATAAAAATTGACAAAAAAGGGCACATGAAATTAACATGAAATCTAATTTTAAAAATTATTTTAAGGATAAAGTCTTGTGGGCCGTAGCTTAAGGAACATTTTGATGCATAAATCGTCCTTTTATGATGTATGGTTTAGAAGTTATGGCTAAAAAATCAAAAAAATCGCAAAAAACCACGTCAAAAACTATGATTCATGTAAAAAATTTTAACTAAGATTCTTGAAAAAAAATCAAATTCCAGAAAACTTTTTTCTGAATATGCAGTCTTGTGTATATATGTATTAGAAACAATTTGGTGTATAAATCGTCCTTGTAGGATGTATGGTTTGGGAGTTATGACGGAAAAAGCACATGTTTTTGGCCAGCTTCCACTCCAAAAAGTGTTCTACAACTCCTAAACTACAAGAGATAGAGCAAAATGCATTTGGACAAAGAAGTAACCCTACTTAAGGACGAGGACCTGGTGCTCATTTTAATGCATGAATCGTCCTTATCTGATATGTAGTTTTTATTCTAGAAAATAAATAAAAAAAATAAAAATTGAGAAAAAAGGGCACATGAAATTAACATGAAATCTAATTTTTAAAATTATTTTAAGGATACAGTCTTGTGGGCCGTAGCTTAAGGAACATTTTGATGCATAAATCGTCTTTTTATGATGTATGGTTTAGAAGTTATGGCTAAAAAATCAAAAAAATCGCAAAAAACCACGTCAAAAACTATGATTCATGTAAAAAATTTTAACTAAGATTCTTGAAAAAAAATCAAATTCCAGAAAACTTTTTTCTGAATATGCAGTCTTGTGTATATATGTATTAGAAACAATTTGGTGTATAAATCGTCCTTGTAGGATGTATGGTTTGGGAGTTATGACGGAAAAAGCACATGTTTTTGGCCAGCTTCCACTCCAAAAAGTGTTCTACAACTCCTAAACTACAAGAGATAGAGCAAAATGTATTTGCACAAAGAAGTAACCCTACTTAAGGACGAGGACCTGGTGCTCATTTTAATGCATGAATCGTCCTTATCTGATATGTAGTTTTTATTCTAGAAAATAAATAAAAAAAATAAAAATTGACAAAAAAGGGCACATGAAATTAACATGAAATCTAATTTTTAAAATTATTTTAAGGATACAGTCTTGTGAGCCGTAGCTTAAGGAACATTTTGATGCATAAATCGTCCTTTTATGATGTATGGTTTAGAAGTTATGGCTAAAAAATCAAAAAAAATCGCAAAAAACCACGTCAAAAACTATGATTCATGTAAAAAATTTTAACTAAGATTCTTGAAAAAAAATCAAATTCCAGAAAACTTTTTTCTGAATATGCAGTCTTGTGTATATATGTATTAGAAACAATTTGGTGTATAAATCGTCCTTGTAGGATGTATGGTTTGGGAGTTATGACGGAAAAAGCACATGTTTTTGGCCAGCTTCCACTCCAAAAAGTGTTCTACAACTCCTAAACTACAAGAGATAGAGCAAAATGCATTTGGACAAAGAAGTAACCCTACTTAAGGACGGGGACCTGGTGCTCATTTTAATGCATGAATCGTCCTTATCTGATATGTAGTTTTTATTTTAGAAAATAAATAAAAAAAATAAAAACTGACAAAAAAGGGCACATGAAATTAACATGAAATCTAATTTTAAAAATTATTTTAAGGATAAAGTCTTGTGGGCCGTAGCTTAAGGAACATTTTGATGCATAAATCGTCCTTTTATGATGTATGGTTTAGAAGTTATGGCTAAAAAATCAAAAAAATCGCAAAAAACCACGTCAAAAACTATGATTCATGTAAAAAATTTTAACTAAGATTCTTGAAAAAAAATCAAATTCCAGAAAACTTTTTTCTGAATATGCAGTCTTGTGTATATATGTATTAGAAACAATTTGGTGTATAAATCGTCCTTGTAGGATGTATGGTTTGGGAGTTATGACGGAAAAAGCACATGTTTTTGGCCAGCTTCCACTCCAAAAAGTGTTCTACAACTCCTAAACTACAAGAGATAGAGCAAAATGCATTTGGACAAAGAAGTAACCCTACTTAAGGACGAGGACCTGGTGCTCATTTTAATGCATGAATCGTCCTTATCTGATATGTAGTTTTTATTCTAGAAAATAAATAAAAAAAATAAAAATTGACAAAAAAGGGCACATGAAATTAACATGAAATCTAATTTTAAAAATTATTTTAAGGATACAGTCTTGTGGGCCGTAGCTTAAGGAACATTTTGATGCATAAATCGTCTTTTTATGATGTATGGTTTAGAAGTTATGGCTAAAAAATCAAAAAAATCGCAAAAAACCACGTCAAAAACTATGATTCATGTAAAAAATTTTAACTAAGATTCTTGAAAAAAAATCAAATTCCAGAAAACTTTTTTCTGAATATGCAGTCTTGTGTATATATGTATTAGAAACAATTTGGTGTATAAATCGTCCTTGTAGGATGTATGGTTTGGGAGTTATGACGGAAAAAGCACATGTTTTTGGCCAGCTTCCACTCCAAAAAGTGTTCTACAACTCCTAAACTACAAGAGATAGAGCAAAATGCATTTGGACAAAGAAGTAACCCTACTTAAGGACGGGGACCTGGTGCTCATTTTAATGCATGAATCGTCCTTATCTGATATGTAGTTTTTATTTTAGAAAATAAATAAAAAAAATAAAAACTGACAAAAAAGGGCACATGAAATTAACATGAAATCTAATTTTAAAAATTATTTTAAGGATAAAGTCTTGTGGGCCGTAGCTTAAGGAACATTTTGATGCATAAATCGTCCTTTTATGATGTATGGTTTAGAAGTTATGGCTAAAAAATCAAAAAAATCGCAAAAAACCACGTCAAAAACTATGATTCATGTAAAAAATTTTAACTAAGATTCTTGAAAAAAAATCAAATTCCAGAAAACTTTTTTCTGAATATGCAGTCTTGTGTATATATGTATTAGAAACAATTTGGTGTATAAATCGTCCTTGTAGGATGTATGGTTTGGGAGTTATGACGGAAAAAGCACATGTTTTTGGCCAGCTTCCACTCCAAAAAGTGTTCTACAACTCCTAAACTACAAGAGATAGAGCAAAATGCATTTGGACAAAGAAGTAACCCTACTTAAGGACGAGGACCTGGTGCTCATTTTAATGCATGAATCGTCCTTATCTGATATGTAGTTTTTATTCTAGAAAATAAATAAAAAAAATAAAAATTGACAAAAAAGGGCACATGAAATTAACATGAAATCTAATTTTAAAAATTATTTTAAGGATACAGTCTTGTGGGCCGTAGCTTAAGGAACATTTTGATGCATAAATCGTCTTTTTATGATGTATGGTTTAGAAGTTATGGCTAAAAAATCAAAAAAATCGCAAAAAACCACGTCAAAAACTATGATTCATGTAAAAAATTTTAACTAAGATTCTTGAAAAAAAATCAAATTCCAGAAAACTTTTTTCTGAATATGCAGTCTTGTGTATATATGTATTAGAAACAATTTGGTGTATAAATCGTCCTTGTAGGATGTATGGTTTGGGAGTTATGACGGAAAAAGCACATGTTTTTGGCCAGCTTCCACTCCAAAAAGTGTTCTACAACTCCTAAACTACAAGAGATAGAGCAAAATGCATTTGGACAAAGAAGTAACCCTACTTAAGGACGAGGACCTGGTGCTCATTTTAATGCATGAATCGTCCTTATCTGATATGTAGTTTTTATTTTAGAAAATAAATAAAAAAAATAAAAATTGACAAAAAAGGGCACATGAAATTAACATGAAATCTAATTTTAAAAATTATTTTAAGGATAAAGTCTTGTGGGCCGTAGCTTAAGGAACATTTTGATGCATAAATCGTCCTTTTATGATGTATGGTTTAGAAGTTATGGCTAAAAAATCAAAAAAATCGCAAAAAACCACGTCAAAAACTATATTCATGTAAAAAATTTTAACTAAGATTCTTGAAAAAAAATCAAATTCCAGAAAACTTTTTTCTGAATATGCAGTCTTGTGTATATATGTATTAGAAACAATTTGGTGTATAAATCGTCCTTGTAGGATGTATGGTTTGGGAGTTATGACGGAAAAAGCACATGTTTTTGGCCAGCTTCCACTCCAAAAAGTGTTCTACAACTCCTAAACTACAAGAGATAGAGCAAAATGCATTTGGACAAAGAAGTAACCCTACTTAAGGACGAGGACCTGGTGCTCATTTTAATGCATGAATCGTCCTTATCTGATATGTAGTTTTTATTCTAGAAAATAAATAAAAAAAATAAAAATTGAGAAAAAAGGGCACATGAAATTAACATGAAATCTAATTTTTAAAATTATTTTAAGGATACAGTCTTGTGGGCCGTAGCTTAAGGAACATTTTGATGCATAAATCGTCTTTTTATGATGTATGGTTTAGAAGTTATGGCTAAAAAATCAAAAAAATCGCAAAAAACCACGTCAAAAACTATGATTCATGTAAAAAATTTTAACTAAGATTCTTGAAAAAAAATCAAATTCCAGAAAACTTTTTTCTGAATATGCAGTCTTGTGTATATATGTATTAGAAACAATTTGGTGTATAAATCGTCCTTGTAGGATGTATGGTTTGGGAGTTATGACGGAAAAAGCACATGTTTTTGGCCAGCTTCCACTCCAAAAAGTGTTCTACAACTCCTAAACTACAAGAGATAGAGCAAAATGTATTTGCACAAAGAAGTAACCCTACTTAAGGACGAGGACCTGGTGCTCATTTTAATGCATGAATCGTCCTTATCTGATATGTAGTTTTTATTCTAGAAAATAAATAAAAAAAATAAAAATTGACAAAAAAGGGCACATGAAATTAACATGAAATCTAATTTTTAAAATTATTTTAAGGATACAGTCTTGTGAGCCGTAGCTTAAGGAACATTTTGATGCATAAATCGTCCTTTTATGATGTATGGTTTAGAAGTTATGGCTAAAAAATCAAAAAAAATCGCAAAAAACCACGTCAAAAACTATGATTCATGTACAAAATTTTAACTAAGATTCTTGAAAAAAAATCAAATTCCAGAAAACTTTTTTCTGAATATGCAGTCTTGTGTATATATGTATTAGAAACAATTTGGTGTATAAATCGTCCTTGTAGGATGTATGGTTTGGGAGTTATGACGGAAAAAGCACATGTTTTTGGCCAGCTTCCACTCCAAAAAGTGTTCTACAACTCCTAAACTACAAGAGATAGAGCAAAATGCATTTGGACAAAGAAGTAACCCTACTTAAGGACGAGGACCTGGTGCTCATTTTAATGCATGAATCGTCCTTATCTGATATGTAGTTTTTATTTTAGAAAATAAATAAAAAAAATAAAAACTGACAAAAAAGGGCACATGAAATTAACATGAAATCTAATTTTAAAAATTATTTTAAGGATAAAGTCTTGTGGGCCGTAGCTTAAGGAACATTTTGATGCATAAATCGTCCTTTTATGATGTATGGTTTAGAAGTTATGGCTAAAAAATCAAAAAAATCGCAAAAAACCACGTCAAAAACTATGATTCATGTAAAAAATTTTAACTAAGATTCTTGAAAAAAAATCAAATTCCAGAAAACTTTTTTCTGAATATGCAGTCTTGTGTATATATGTATTAGAAACAATTTGGTGTATAAATCGTCCTTGTAGGATGTATGGTTTGGGAGTTATGACGGAAAAAGCACATGTTTTTGGCCAGCTTCCACTCCAAAAAGTGTTCTACAACTCCTAAACTACAAGAGATAGAGCAAAATGCATTTGGACAAAGAAGTAACCCTACTTAAGGACGAGGACCTGGTGCTCATTTTAATGCATGAATCGTCCTTATCTGATATGTAGTTTTTATTCTAGAAAATAAATAAAAAAAATAAAAATTGACAAAAAAGGGCACATGAAATTAACATGAAATCTAATTTTTAAAATTATTTTAAGGATACAGACTTGTGGGCCGTAGCTTAAGGAACATTTTGATGCATAAATCGTCTTTTTATGATGTATGGTTTAGAAGTTATGGCTAAAAAATCAAAAAAATCGCAAAAAAACCACGTCAAAAACTATGATTCATGTAAAAAATTTTAACTAAGATTCTTGAAAAAAAATCAAATTCCAGAAAACTTTTTTCTGAATATGCAGTCTTGTGTATATATGTATTAGAAACAATTTGGTGTATAAATCGTCCTTGTAGGATGTATGGTTTGGGAGTTATGACGGAAAAAGCACATGTTTTTGGCCAGCTTCCACTCCAAAAAGTGTTCTACAACTCCTAAACTACAAGAGATAGAGCAAAATGCATTTGGACAAAGAAGTAACCCTACTTAAGGACGAGGACCTGGTGCTCATTTTAATGCATGAATCGTCCTTATCTGATATGTAGTTTTTATTTTAGAAAATAAATAAAAAAAATAAAAACTGACAAAAAAGGGCACATGAAATTAACATGAAATCTAATTTTAAAAATTATTTTAAGGATAAAGTCTTGTGGGCCGTAGCTTAAGGAACATTTTGATGCATAAATCGTCCTTTTATGATGTATGGTTTAGAAGTTATGGCTAAAAAATCAAAAAAAATCGCAAAAAACCACGTCAAAAACTATGATTCATGTAAAAAATTTTAACTAAGATTCTTGAAAAAAAATCAAATTCCAGAAAACTTTTTTCTGAATATGCAGTCTTGTGTATATATGTATTAGAAACAATTTGGTGTATAAATCGTCCTTGTAGGATGTATGGTTTGGAAGTTATGACGGAAAAAGCACATGTTTTTGGCCAGCTTCCACTCCAAAAAGTGTTCTACAACTCCTAAACTACAAGAGATAGAGCAAAATGCATTTGGACAAAGAAGTAACCCTACTTAAGGACGAGGACCTGGTGCTCATTTTAATGCATGAATCGTCCTTATCTGATATGTAGTTTTTATTTTAGAAAATAAATAAAAAAAATAAAAATTGACAAAAAAGGGCACATGAAATTAACATGAAATCTAATTTTTAAAATTATTTTAAGGATACAGTCTTGTGAGCCGTAGCTTAAGGAACATTTTGATGCATAAATCGTCCTTTTATGATGTATGGTTTAGAAGTTATGGCTAAAAAATCAAAAAAATCGCAAAAAACCACGTCAAAAACTATGATTCATGTAAAAAATTTTAACTAAGATTCTTGAAAAAAAATCAAATTCCAGAAAACTTTTTTCTGAATATGCAGTCTTGTGTATATATGTATTAGAAACAATTTGGTGTATAAATCGTCCTTGTACGATGTATGGTTTGGGAGTTATGACGGAAAAAGCACATGTTTTTGGCCAGCTTCCACTCCAAAAAGTGTTCTACAACTCCTAAACTACAAGAGATAGAGCAAAATGTATTTGCACAAAGAAGTAACCCTACTTAAGGACGAGGACCTGGTGCTCATTTTAATGCATGAATCGTCCTTATCTGATATGTAGTTTTTATTCTAGAAAATAAATAAAAAAAATAAAAATTGACAAAAAAGGGCACATGAAATTAACATGAAATCTAATTTTTAAAATTATTTTAAGGATACAGTCTTGTGAGCCGTAGCTTAAGGAACATTTTGATGCATAAATCGTCCTTTTATGATGTATGGTTTAGAAGTTATGGCTAAAAAATCAAAAAAAATCGCAAAAAACCACGTCAAAAACTATGATTCATGTAAAAAATTTTAACTAAGATTCTTGAAAAAAAATCAAATTCCAGAAAACTTTTTTCTGAATATGCAGTCTTGTGTATATATGTATTAGAAACAATTTGGTGTATAAATCGTCCTTGTAGGATGTATGGTTTGGGAGTTATGACGGAAAAAGCACATGTTTTTGGCCAGCTTCCACTCCAAAAAGTGTTCTACAACTCCTAAACTACAAGAGATAGAGCAAAATGCATTTGGACAAAGAAGTAACCCTACTTAAGGACGAGGACCTGGTGCTCATTTTAATGCATGAATCGTCCTTATCTGATATGTAGTTTTTATTTTAGAAAATAAATAAAAAAAATAAAAATTGACAAAAAAGGGCACATGAAATTAACATGAAATCTAATTTTAAAAATTATTTTAAGGATAAAGTCTTGTGGGCCGTAGCTTAAGGAACATTTTTATGCATAAATCGTCCTTTTATGATGTATGGTTTAGAAGTTATGGCTAAAAAATCAAAAAAATCGCAAAAAACCACGTCAAAAACTATGATTCATGTAAAAAATTTTAACTAAGATTCTTGAAAAAAAATCAAATTCCAGAAAACTTTTTTCTGAATATGCAGTCTTGTGTATATATGTATTAGAAACAATTTGGTGTATAAATCGTCCTTGTAGGATGTATGGTTTGGGAGTTATGACGGAAAAAGCACATGTTTTTGGCCAGCTTCCACTCCAAAAAGTGTTCTACAACTCCTAAACTACAAGAGATAGAGCAAAATGCATTTGGACAAAGAAGTAACCCTACTTAAGGACGAGGACCTGGTGCTCATTTTAATGCATGAATCGTCCTTATCTGATATGTAGTTTTTATTCTAGAAAATAAATAAAAAAAATAAAAATTGACAAAAAAGGGCACATGAAATTAACATGAAATCTAATTTTTAAAATTATTTTAAGGATACAGTCTTGTGAGCCGTAGCTTAAGGAACATTTTGATGCATAAATCGTCCTTTTATGATGTATGGTTTAGAAGTTATGGCTAAAAAATCAAAAAAAATCGCAAAAAACCACGTCAAAAACTATGATTCATGTAAAAAATTTTAACTAAGATTCTTGAAAAAAAATCAAATTCCAGAAAACTTTTTTCTGAATATGCAGTCTTGTGTATATATGTATTAGAAACAATTTGGTGTATAAATCGTCCTTGTAGGATGTATGGTTTGGGAGTTATGACGGAAAAAGCACATGTTTTTGGCCAGCTTCCACTCCAAAAAGTGTTCTACAACTCCTAAACTACAAGAGATAGAGCAAAATGCATTTGGACAAAGAAGTAACCCTACTTAAGGACGAGGACCTGGTGCTCATTTTAATGCATGAATCGTCCTTATCTGATATGTAGTTTTTATTTTAGAAAATAAATAAAAAAAATAAAAACTGACAAAAAAGGGCACATGAAATTAACATGAAATCTAATTTTAAAAATTATTTTAAGGATAAAGTCTTGTGAGCCGTAGCTTAAGGAACATTTTGATGCATAAATCGTCCTTTTATGATGTATGGTTTAGAAGTTATGGCTAAAAAATCAAAAAAATCGCAAAAAACCACGTCAAAAACTATGATTCATGTAAAAAATTTTAACTAAGATTCTTGAAAAAAAATCAAATTCCAGAAAACTTTTTTCTGAATATGCAGTCTTGTGTATATATGTATTAGAAACAATTTGGTGTATAAATCGTCCTTGTAGGATGTATGGTTTGGGAGTTATGACGGAAAAAGCACATGTTTTTGGCCAGCTTCCACTCCAAAAAGTGTTCTACAACTCCTAAACTACAAGAGATAGAGCAAAATGCATTTGGACAAAGAAGTAACCCTACTTAAGGACGAGGACCTGGTGCTCATTTTAATGCATGAATCGTCCTTATCTGATATGTAGTTTTTATTTTAGAAAATAAATAAAAAAAATAAAAACTGACAAAAAAGGGCACATGAAATTAACATGAAATCTAATTTTAAAAATTATTTTAAGGATAAAGTCTTGTGGGCCGTAGCTTAAGGAACATTTTGATGCATAAATCGTCCTTTTATGATGTATGGTTTAGAAGTTATGGCTAAAAAATCAAAAAAATCGCAAAAAACCACGTCAAAAACTATGATTCATGTAAAAAATTTTAACTAAGATTCTTGAAAAAAAATCAAATTCCAGAAAACTTTTTTCTGAATATGCAGTCTTGTGTATATATGTATTAGAAACAATTTGGTGTATAAATCGTCCTTGTAAGATGTATGGTTTGGGAGTTATGACGGAAAAAGCACATGTTTTTGGCCAGCTTCCACTCCAAAAAGTGTTCTACAACTCCTAAACTACAAGAGATAGAGCAAAATGCATTTGGACAAAGAAGTAACCCTACTTAAGGACGAGGACCTGGTGCTCATTTTAATGCATGAATCGTCCTTATCTGATATGTAGTTTTTATTCTAGAAAATAAATAAAAAAAATAAAAATTGACAAAAAAGGGCACATGAAATTAACATGAAATCTAATTTTTAAAATTATTTTAAGGATACAGACTTGTGGGCCGTAGCTTAAGGAACATTTTGATGCATAAATCGTCTTTTTATGATGTATGGTTTAGAAGTTATGGCTAAAAAATCAAAAAAATCGCAAAAAACCACGTCAAAAACTATGATTCATGTAAAAAATTTTAACTAAGATTCTTGAAAAAAAATCAAATTCCAGAAAACTTTTTTCTGAATATGCAGTCTTGTGTATATATGTATTAGAAACAATTTGGTGTATAAATCGTCCTTGTAGGATGTATGGTTTGGGAGTTATGACGGAAAAAGCACATGTTTTTGGCCAGCTTCCACTCCAAAAAGTGTTCTACAACTCCTAAACTACAAGAGATAGAGCAAAATGTATTTGCACAAAGAAGTAACCCTACTTAAGGACGAGGACCTGGTGCTCATTTTAATGCATGAATCGTCCTTATCTGATATGTAGTTTTTATTCTAGAAAATAAATAAAAAAAATAAAAATTGACAAAAAAGGGCACATGAAATTAACATGAAATCTAATTTTTAAAATTATTTTAAGGATACAGACTTGTGGGCCGTAGCTTAAGGAACATTTTGATGCATAAATCGTCTTTTTATGATGTATGGTTTAGAAGTTATGGCTAAAAAATCAAAAAAATCGCAAAAAACCACGTCAAAAACTATGATTCATGTAAAAAATTTTAACTAAGATTCTTGAAAAAAAATCAAATTCCAGAAAAAAGGGCACATGAAATTAACATGAAATCTAATTTTTAAAATTATTTTAAGGATACAGTCTTGTGGGCCGTAGCTTAAGGAACATTTTGATGCATAAATCGTCTTTTTATGATGTATGGTTTAGAAGTTATGGCTAAAAAATCAAAAAAATCGCAAAAAACCACGTCAAAAACTATGATTCATGTAAAAAATTTTAACTAAGATTCTTGAAAAAAAATCAAATTCCAGAAAACTTTTTTCTGAATATGCAGTCTTGTGTATATATGTATTAGAAACAATTTGGTGTATAAATCGTCCTTGTAGGATGTATGGTTTGGGAGTTATGACGGAAAAAGCACATGTTTTTGGCCAGCTTCCACTCCAAAAAGTGTTCTACAACTCCTAAACTACAAGAGATAGAGCAAAATGTATTTGCACAAAGAAGTAACCCTACTTAAGGACGAGGACCTGGTGCTCATTTTAATGCATGAATCGTCCTTATCTGATATGTAGTTTTTATTCTAGAAAATAAATAAAAAAAATAAAAATTGACAAAAAAGGGCACATGAAATTAACATGAAATCTAATTTTTAAAATTATTTTAAGGATACAGTCTTGTGAGCCGTAGCTTAAGGAACATTTTGATGCATAAATCGTCCTTTTATGATGTATGGTTTAGAAGTTATGGCTAAAAAATCAAAAAAAATCGCAAAAAACCACGTCAAAAACTATGATTCATGTACAAAATTTTAACTAAGATTCTTGAAAAAAAATCAAATTCCAGAAAACTTTTTTCTGAATATGCAGTCTTGTGTATATATGTATTAGAAACAATTTGGTGTATAAATCGTCCTTGTAGGATGTATGGTTTGGGAGTTATGACGGAAAAAGCACATGTTTTTGGCCAGCTTCCACTCCAAAAAGTGTTCTACAACTCCTAAACTACAAGAGATAGAGCAAAATGCATTTGGACAAAGAAGTAACCCTACTTAAGGACGAGGACCTGGTGCTCATTTTAATGCATGAATCGTCCTTATCTGATATGTAGTTTTTATTTTAGAAAATAAATAAAAAAAATAAAAACTGACAAAAAAGGGCACATGAAATTAACATGAAATCTAATTTTAAAAATTATTTTAAGGATAAAGTCTTGTGGGCCGTAGCTTAAGGAACATTTTGATGCATAAATCGTCCTTTTATGATGTATGGTTTAGAAGTTATGGCTAAAAAATCAAAAAAATCGCAAAAAACCACGTCAAAAACTATGATTCATGTAAAAAATTTTAACTAAGATTCTTGAAAAAAAATCAAATTCCAGAAAACTTTTTTCTGAATATGCAGTCTTGTGTATATATGTATTAGAAACAATTTGGTGTATAAATCGTCCTTGTAGGATGTATGGTTTGGGAGTTATGACGGAAAAAGCACATGTTTTTGGCCAGCTTCCACTCCAAAAAGTGTTCTACAACTCCTAAACTACAAGAGATAGAGCAAAATGCATTTGGACAAAGAAGTAACCCTACTTAAGGACGAGGACCTGGTGCTCATTTTAATGCATGAATCGTCCTTATCTGATATGTAGTTTTTATTCTAGAAAATAAATAAAAAAAATAAAAATTGACAAAAAAGGGCACATGAAATTAACATGAAATCTAATTTTTAAAATTATTTTAAGGATACAGACTTGTGGGCCGTAGCTTAAGGAACATTTTGATGCATAAATCGTCTTTTTATGATGTATGGTTTAGAAGTTATGGCTAAAAAATCAAAAAAATCGCAAAAAAACCACGTCAAAAACTATGATTCATGTAAAAAATTTTAACTAAGATTCTTGAAAAAAAATCAAATTCCAGAAAACTTTTTTCTGAATATGCAGTCTTGTGTATATATGTATTAGAAACAATTTGGTGTATAAATCGTCCTTGTAGGATGTATGGTTTGGGAGTTATGACGGAAAAAGCACATGTTTTTGGCCAGCTTCCACTCCAAAAAGTGTTCTACAACTCCTAAACTACAAGAGATAGAGCAAAATGCATTTGGACAAAGAAGTAACCCTACTTAAGGACGAGGACCTGGTGCTCATTTTAATGCATGAATCGTCCTTATCTGATATGTAGTTTTTATTTTAGAAAATAAATAAAAAAAATAAAAACTGACAAAAAAGGGCACATGAAATTAACATGAAATCTAATTTTAAAAATTATTTTAAGGATAAAGTCTTGTGGGCCGTAGCTTAAGGAACATTTTGATGCATAAATCGTCCTTTTATGATGTATGGTTTAGAAGTTATGGCTAAAAAATCAAAAAAAATCGCAAAAAACCACGTCAAAAACTATGATTCATGTAAAAAATTTTAACTAGATTCTTGAAAAAAAATCAAATTCCAGAAAACTTTTTTCTGAATATGCAGTCTTGTGTATATATGTATTAGAAACAATTTGGTGTATAAATCGTCCTTGTAGGATGTATGGTTTGGAAGTTATGACGGAAAAAGCACATGTTTTTGGCCAGCTTCCACTCCAAAAAGTGTTCTACAACTCCTAAACTACAAGAGATAGAGCAAAATGCATTTGGACAAAGAAGTAACCCTACTTAAGGACGAGGACCTGGTGCTCATTTTAATGCATGAATCGTCCTTATCTGATATGTAGTTTTTATTTTAGAAAATAAATAAAAAAAATAAAAATTGACAAAAAAGGGCACATGAAATTAACATGAAATCTAATTTTTAAAATTATTTTAAGGATACAGTCTTGTGAGCCGTAGCTTAAGGAACATTTTGATGCATAAATCGTCCTTTTATGATGTATGGTTTAGAAGTTATGGCTAAAAAATCAAAAAAATCGCAAAAAACCACGTCAAAAACTATGATTCATGTAAAAAATTTTAACTAAGATTCTTGAAAAAAAATCAAATTCCAGAAAACTTTTTTCTGAATATGCAGTCTTGTGTATATATGTATTAGAAACAATTTGGTGTATAAATCGTCCTTGTACGATGTATGGTTTGGGAGTTATGACGGAAAAAGCACATGTTTTTGGCCAGCTTCCACTCCAAAAAGTGTTCTACAACTCCTAAACTACAAGAGATAGAGCAAAATGTATTTGCACAAAGAAGTAACCCTACTTAAGGACGAGGACCTGGTGCTCATTTTAATGCATGAATCGTCCTTATCTGATATGTAGTTTTTATTCTAGAAAATAAATAAAAAAAATAAAAATTGACAAAAAAGGGCACATGAAATTAACATGAAATCTAATTTTTAAAATTATTTTAAGGATACAGTCTTGTGAGCCGTAGCTTAAGGAACATTTTGATGCATAAATCGTCCTTTTATGATGTATGGTTTAGAAGTTATGGCTAAAAAATCAAAAAAAATCGCAAAAAACCACGTCAAAAACTATGATTCATGTAAAAAATTTTAACTAAGATTCTTGAAAAAAAATCAAATTCCAGAAAACTTTTTTCTGAATATGCAGTCTTGTGTATATATGTATTAGAAACAATTTGGTGTATAAATCGTCCTTGTAGGATGTATGGTTTGGGAGTTATGACGGAAAAAGCACATGTTTTTGGCCAGCTTCCACTCCAAAAAGTGTTCTACAACTCCTAAACTACAAGAGATAGAGCAAAATGCATTTGGACAAAGAAGTAACCCTACTTAAGGACGAGGACCTGGTGCTCATTTTAATGCATGAATCGTCCTTATCTGATATGTAGTTTTTATTTTAGAAAATAAATAAAAAAAATAAAAATTGACAAAAAAGGGCACATGAAATTAACATGAAATCTAATTTTAAAAATTATTTTAAGGATAAAGTCTTGTGGGCCGTAGCTTAAGGAACATTTTTATGCATAAATCGTCCTTTTATGATGTATGGTTTAGAAGTTATGGCTAAAAAATCAAAAAAATCGCAAAAAACCACGTCAAAAACTATGATTCATGTAAAAAATTTTAACTAAGATTCTTGAAAAAAAATCAAATTCCAGAAAACTTTTTTCTGAATATGCAGTCTTGTGTATATATGTATTAGAAACAATTTGGTGTATAAATCGTCCTTGTAGGATGTATGGTTTGGGAGTTATGACGGAAAAAGCACATGTTTTTGGCCAGCTTCCACTCCAAAAAGTGTTCTACAACTCCTAAACTACAAGAGATAGAGCAAAATGCATTTGGACAAAGAAGTAACCCTACTTAAGGACGAGGACCTGGTGCTCATTTTAATGCATGAATCGTCCTTATCTGATATGTAGTTTTTATTCTAGAAAATAAATAAAAAAAATAAAAATTGACAAAAAAGGGCACATGAAATTAACATGAAATCTAATTTTTAAAATTATTTTAAGGATACAGTCTTGTGAGCCGTAGCTTAAGGAACATTTTGATGCATAAATCGTCCTTTTATGATGTATGGTTTAGAAGTTATGGCTAAAAAATCAAAAAAAATCGCAAAAAACCACGTCAAAAACTATGATTCATGTACAAAATTTTAACTAAGATTCTTGAAAAAAAATCAAATTCCAGAAAACTTTTTTCTGAATATGCAGTCTTGTGTATATATGTATTAGAAACAATTTGGTGTATAAATCGTCCTTGTAGGATGTATGGTTTGGGAGTTATGACGGAAAAAGCACATGTTTTTGGCCAGCTTCCACTCCAAAAAGTGTTCTACAACTCCTAAACTACAAGAGATAGAGCAAAATGCATTTGGACAAAGAAGTAACCCTACTTAAGGACGAGGACCTGGTGCTCATTTTAATGCATGAATCGTCCTTATCTGATATGTAGTTTTTATTTTAGAAAATAAATAAAAAAAATAAAAACTGACAAAAAAGGGCACATGAAATTAACATGAAATCTAATTTTAAAAATTATTTTAAGGATAAAGTCTTGTGGGCCGTAGCTTAAGGAACATTTTGATGCATAAATCGTCCTTTTATGATGTATGGTTTAGAAGTTATGGCTAAAAAATCAAAAAAATCGCAAAAAACCACGTCAAAAACTATGATTCATGTAAAAAATTTTAACTAAGATTCTTGAAAAAAAATCAAATTCCAGAAAACTTTTTTCTGAATATGCAGTCTTGTGTATATATGTATTAGAAACAATTTGGTGTATAAATCGTCCTTGTAGGATGTATGGTTTGGGAGTTATGACGGAAAAAGCACATGTTTTTGGCCAGCTTCCACTCCAAAAAGTGTTCTACAACTCCTAAACTACAAGAGATAGAGCAAAATGCATTTGGACAAAGAAGTAACCCTACTTAAGGACGAGGACCTGGTGCTCATTTTAATGCATGAATCGTCCTTATCTGATATGTAGTTTTTATTCTAGAAAATAAATAAAAAAAATAAAAATTGACAAAAAAGGGCACATGAAATTAACATGAAATCTAATTTTTAAAATTATTTTAAGGATACAGACTTGTGGGCCGTAGCTTAAGGAACATTTTGATGCATAAATCGTCTTTTTATGATGTATGGTTTAGAAGTTATGGCTAAAAAATCAAAAAAATCGCAAAAAAACCACGTCAAAAACTATGATTCATGTAAAAAATTTTAACTAAGATTCTTGAAAAAAAATCAAATTCCAGAAAACTTTTTTCTGAATATGCAGTCTTGTGTATATATGTATTAGAAACAATTTGGTGTATAAATCGTCCTTGTAGGATGTATGGTTTGGGAGTTATGACGGAAAAAGCACATGTTTTTGGCCAGCTTCCACTCCAAAAAGTGTTCTACAACTCCTAAACTACAAGAGATAGAGCAAAATGCATTTGGACAAAGAAGTAACCCTACTTAAGGACGAGGACCTGGTGCTCATTTTAATGCATGAATCGTCCTTATCTGATATGTAGTTTTTATTTTAGAAAATAAATAAAAAAAATAAAAACTGACAAAAAAGGGCACATGAAATTAACATGAAATCTAATTTTAAAAATTATTTTAAGGATAAAGTCTTGTGGGCCGTAGCTTAAGGAACATTTTGATGCATAAATCGTCCTTTTATGATGTATGGTTTAGAAGTTATGGCTAAAAAATCAAAAAAAATCGCAAAAAACCACGTCAAAAACTATGATTCATGTAAAAAATTTTAACTAAGATTCTTGAAAAAAAATCAAATTCCAGAAAACTTTTTTCTGAATATGCAGTCTTGTGTATATATGTATTAGAAACAATTTGGTGTATAAATCGTCCTTGTAGGATGTATGGTTTGGAAGTTATGACGGAAAAAGCACATGTTTTTGGCCAGCTTCCACTCCAAAAAGTGTTCTACAACTCCTAAACTACAAGAGATAGAGCAAAATGCATTTGGACAAAGAAGTAACCCTACTTAAGGACGAGGACCTGGTGCTCATTTTAATGCATGAATCGTCCTTATCTGATATGTAGTTTTTATTTTAGAAAATAAATAAAAAAAATAAAAATTGACAAAAAAGGGCACATGAAATTAACATGAAATCTAATTTTTAAAATTATTTTAAGGATACAGTCTTGTGAGCCGTAGCTTAAGGAACATTTTGATGCATAAATCGTCCTTTTATGATGTATGGTTTAGAAGTTATGGCTAAAAAATCAAAAAAATCGCAAAAAACCACGTCAAAAACTATGATTCATGTAAAAAATTTTAACTAAGATTCTTGAAAAAAAATCAAATTCCAGAAAACTTTTTTCTGAATATGCAGTCTTGTGTATATATGTATTAGAAACAATTTGGTGTATAAATCGTCCTTGTACGATGTATGGTTTGGGAGTTATGACGGAAAAAGCACATGTTTTTGGCCAGCTTCCACTCCAAAAAGTGTTCTACAACTCCTAAACTACAAGAGATAGAGCAAAATGTATTTGCACAAAGAAGTAACCCTACTTAAGGACGAGGACCTGGTGCTCATTTTAATGCATGAATCGTCCTTATCTGATATGTAGTTTTTATTCTAGAAAATAAATAAAAAAAATAAAAATTGACAAAAAAGGGCACATGAAATTAACATGAAATCTAATTTTTAAAATTATTTTAAGGATACAGTCTTGTGAGCCGTAGCTTAAGGAACATTTTGATGCATAAATCGTCCTTTTATGATGTATGGTTTAGAAGTTATGGCTAAAAAATCAAAAAAAATCGCAAAAAACCACGTCAAAAACTATGATTCATGTAAAAAATTTTAACTAAGATTCTTGAAAAAAAATCAAATTCCAGAAAACTTTTTTCTGAATATGCAGTCTTGTGTATATATGTATTAGAAACAATTTGGTGTATAAATCGTCCTTGTAGGATGTATGGTTTGGGAGTTATGACGGAAAAAGCACATGTTTTTGGCCAGCTTCCACTCCAAAAAGTGTTCTACAACTCCTAAACTACAAGAGATAGAGCAAAATGCATTTGGACAAAGAAGTAACCCTACTTAAGGACGAGGACCTGGTGCTCATTTTAATGCATGAATCGTCCTTATCTGATATGTAGTTTTTATTTTAGAAAATAAATAAAAAAAATAAAAATTGACAAAAAAGGGCACATGAAATTAACATGAAATCTAATTTTAAAAATTATTTTAAGGATAAAGTCTTGTGGGCCGTAGCTTAAGGAACATTTTTATGCATAAATCGTCCTTTTATGATGTATGGTTTAGAAGTTATGGCTAAAAAATCAAAAAAATCGCAAAAAACCACGTCAAAAACTATGATTCATGTAAAAAATTTTAACTAAGATTCTTGAAAAAAAATCAAATTCCAGAAAACTTTTTTCTGAATATGCAGTCTTGTGTATATATGTATTAGAAACAATTTGGTGTATAAATCGTCCTTGTAGGATGTATGGTTTGGGAGTTATGACGGAAAAAGCACATGTTTTTGGCCAGCTTCCACTCCAAAAAGTGTTCTACAACTCCTAAACTACAAGAGATAGAGCAAAATGCATTTGGACAAAGAAGTAACCCTACTTAAGGACGAGGACCTGGTGCTCATTTTAATGCATGAATCGTCCTTATCTGATATGTAGTTTTTATTCTAGAAAATAAATAAAAAAAATAAAAATTGACAAAAAAGGGCACATGAAATTAACATGAAATCTAATTTTTAAAATTATTTTAAGGATACAGTCTTGTGAGCCGTAGCTTAAGGAACATTTTGATGCATAAATCGTCCTTTTATGATGTATGGTTTAGAAGTTATGGCTAAAAAATCAAAAAAAATCGCAAAAAACCACGTCAAAAACTATGATTCATGTAAAAAATTTTAACTAAGATTCTTGAAAAAAAATCAAATTCCAGAAAACTTTTTTCTGAATATGCAGTCTTGTGTATATATGTATTAGAAACAATTTGGTGTATAAATCGTCCTTGTAGGATGTATGGTTTGGGAGTTATGACGGAAAAAGCACATGTTTTTGGCCAGCTTCCACTCCAAAAAGTGTTCTACAACTCCTAAACTACAAGAGATAGAGCAAAATGCATTTGGACAAAGAAGTAACCCTACTTAAGGACGAGGACCTGGTGCTCATTTTAATGCATGAATCGTCCTTATCTGATATGTAGTTTTTATTTTAGAAAATAAATAAAAAAAATAAAAACTGACAAAAAAGGGCACATGAAATTAACATGAAATCTAATTTTAAAAATTATTTTAAGGATAAAGTCTTGTGAGCCGTAGCTTAAGGAACATTTTGATGCATAAATCGTCCTTTTATGATGTATGGTTTAGAAGTTATGGCTAAAAAATCAAAAAAATCGCAAAAAACCACGTCAAAAACTATGATTCATGTAAAAAATTTTAACTAAGATTCTTGAAAAAAAATCAAATTCCAGAAAACTTTTTTCTGAATATGCAGTCTTGTGTATATATGTATTAGAAACAATTTGGTGTATAAATCGTCCTTGTAGGATGTATGGTTTGGGAGTTATGACGGAAAAAGCACATGTTTTTGGCCAGCTTCCACTCCAAAAAGTGTTCTACAACTCCTAAACTACAAGAGATAGAGCAAAATGCATTTGGACAAAGAAGTAACCCTACTTAAGGACGAGGACCTGGTGCTCATTTTAATGCATGAATCGTCCTTATCTGATATGTAGTTTTTATTTTAGAAAATAAATAAAAAAAATAAAAACTGACAAAAAAGGGCACATGAAATTAACATGAAATCTAATTTTAAAAATTATTTTAAGGATAAAGTCTTGTGGGCCGTAGCTTAAGGAACATTTTGATGCATAAATCGTCCTTTTATGATGTATGGTTTAGAAGTTATGGCTAAAAAATCAAAAAAATCGCAAAAAACCACGTCAAAAACTATGATTCATGTAAAAAATTTTAACTAAGATTCTTGAAAAAAAATCAAATTCCAGAAAACTTTTTTCTGAATATGCAGTCTTGTGTATATATGTATTAGAAACAATTTGGTGTATAAATCGTCCTTGTAAGATGTATGGTTTGGGAGTTATGACGGAAAAAGCACATGTTTTTGGCCAGCTTCCACTCCAAAAAGTGTTCTACAACTCCTAAACTACAAGAGATAGAGCAAAATGCATTTGGACAAAGAAGTAACCCTACTTAAGGACGAGGACCTGGTGCTCATTTTAATGCATGAATCGTCCTTATCTGATATGTAGTTTTTATTCTAGAAAATAAATAAAAAAAATAAAAATTGACAAAAAAGGGCACATGAAATTAACATGAAATCTAATTTTTAAAATTATTTTAAGGATACAGACTTGTGGGCCGTAGCTTAAGGAACATTTTGATGCATAAATCGTCTTTTTATGATGTATGGTTTAGAAGTTATGGCTAAAAAATCAAAAAAATCGCAAAAAACCACGTCAAAAACTATGATTCATGTAAAAAATTTTAACTAAGATTCTTGAAAAAAAATCAAATTCCAGAAAACTTTTTTCTGAATATGCAGTCTTGTGTATATATGTATTAGAAACAATTTGGTGTATAAATCGTCCTTGTAGGATGTATGGTTTGGGAGTTATGACGGAAAAAGCACATGTTTTTGGCCAGCTTCCACTCCAAAAAGTGTTCTACAACTCCTAAACTACAAGAGATAGAGCAAAATGTATTTGCACAAAGAAGTAACCCTACTTAAGGACGAGGACCTGGTGCTCATTTTAATGCATGAATCGTCCTTATCTGATATGTAGTTTTTATTCTAGAAAATAAATAAAAAAAATAAAAATTGACAAAAAAGGGCACATGAAATTAACATGAAATCTAATTTTTAAAATTATTTTAAGGATACAGACTTGTGGGCCGTAGCTTAAGGAACATTTTGATGCATAAATCGTCTTTTTATGATGTATGGTTTAGAAGTTATGGCTAAAAAATCAAAAAAATCGCAAAAAACCACGTCAAAAACTATGATTCATGTAAAAAATTTTAACTAAGATTCTTGAAAAAAAATCAAATTCCAGAAAACTTTTTTCTGAATATGCAGTCTTGTGTATATATGTATTAGAAACAATTTGGTGTATAAATCGTCCTTGTAGGATGTATGGTTTGGGAGTTATGACGGAAAAAGCACATGTTTTTGGCCAGCTTCCACTCCAAAAAGTGTTCTACAACTCCTAAACTACAAGAGATAGAGCAAAATGTATTTGCACAAAGAAGTAACCCTACTTAAGGACGAGGACCTGGTGCTCATTTTAATGCATGAATCGTCCTTATCTGATATGTAGTTTTTATTTTAGAAAATAAATAAAAAAAATAAAAACTGACAAAAAAGGGCACATGAAATTAACATGAAATCTAATTTTAAAAATTATTTTAAGGATAAAGTCTTGTGGGCCGTAGCTTAAGGAACATTTTGATGCATAAATCGTCCTTTTATGATGTATGGTTTAGAAGTTATGGCTAAAAAATCAAAAAAAATCGCAAAAAACCACGTCAAAAACTATGATTCATGTAAAAAATTTTAACTAAGATTCTTGAAAAAAAATCAAATTCCAGAAAACTTTTTTCTGAATATGCAGTCTTGTGTATATATGTATTAGAAACAATTTGGTGTATAAATCGTCCTTGTAGGATGTATGGTTTGGAAGTTATGACGGAAAAAGCACATGTTTTTGGCCAGCTTCCACTCCAAAAAGTGTTCTACAACTCCTAAACTACAAGAGATAGAGCAAAATGCATTTGGACAAAGAAGTAACCCTACTTAAGGACGAGGACCTGGTGCTCATTTTAATGCATGAATCGTCCTTATCTGATATGTAGTTTTTATTTTAGAAAATAAATAAAAAAAATAAAAATTGACAAAAAAGGGCACATGAAATTAACATGAAATCTAATTTTTAAAATTATTTTAAGGATACAGTCTTGTGAGCCGTAGCTTAAGGAACATTTTGATGCATAAATCGTCCTTTTATGATGTATGGTTTAGAAGTTATGGCTAAAAAATCAAAAAAATCGCAAAAAACCACGTCAAAAACTATGATTCATGTAAAAAATTTTAACTAAGATTCTTGAAAAAAAATCAAATTCCAGAAAACTTTTTTCTGAATATGCAGTCTTGTGTATATATGTATTAGAAACAATTTGGTGTATAAATCGTCCTTGTACGATGTATGGTTTGGGAGTTATGACGGAAAAAGCACATGTTTTTGGCCAGCTTCCACTCCAAAAAGTGTTCTACAACTCCTAAACTACAAGAGATAGAGCAAAATGTATTTGCACAAAGAAGTAACCCTACTTAAGGACGAGGACCTGGTGCTCATTTTAATGCATGAATCGTCCTTATCTGATATGTAGTTTTTATTCTAGAAAATAAATAAAAAAAATAAAAATTGACAAAAAAGGGCACATGAAATTAACATGAAATCTAATTTTTAAAATTATTTTAAGGATACAGTCTTGTGAGCCGTAGCTTAAGGAACATTTTGATGCATAAATCGTCCTTTTATGATGTATGGTTTAGAAGTTATGGCTAAAAAATCAAAAAAAATCGCAAAAAACCACGTCAAAAACTATGATTCATGTAAAAAATTTTAACTAAGATTCTTGAAAAAAAATCAAATTCCAGAAAACTTTTTTCTGAATATGCAGTCTTGTGTATATATGTATTAGAAACAATTTGGTGTATAAATCGTCCTTGTAGGATGTATGGTTTGGGAGTTATGACGGAAAAAGCACATGTTTTTGGCCAGCTTCCACTCCAAAAAGTGTTCTACAACTCCTAAACTACAAGAGATAGAGCAAAATGCATTTGGACAAAGAAGTAACCCTACTTAAGGACGAGGACCTGGTGCTCATTTTAATGCATGAATCGTCCTTATCTGATATGTAGTTTTTATTTTAGAAAATAAATAAAAAAAATAAAAATTGACAAAAAAGGGCACATGAAATTAACATGAAATCTAATTTTAAAAATTATTTTAAGGATAAAGTCTTGTGGGCCGTAGCTTAAGGAACATTTTTATGCATAAATCGTCCTTTTATGATGTATGGTTTAGAAGTTATGGCTAAAAAATCAAAAAAATCGCAAAAAACCACGTCAAAAACTATGATTCATGTAAAAAATTTTAACTAAGATTCTTGAAAAAAAATCAAATTCCAGAAAACTTTTTTCTGAATATGCAGTCTTGTGTATATATGTATTAGAAACAATTTGGTGTATAAATCGTCCTTGTAGGATGTATGGTTTGGGAGTTATGACGGAAAAAGCACATGTTTTTGGCCAGCTTCCACTCCAAAAAGTGTTCTACAACTCCTAAACTACAAGAGATAGAGCAAAATGCATTTGGACAAAGAAGTAACCCTACTTAAGGACGAGGACCTGGTGCTCATTTTAATGCATGAATCGTCCTTATCTGATATGTAGTTTTTATTCTAGAAAATAAATAAAAAAAATAAAAATTGACAAAAAAGGGCACATGAAATTAACATGAAATCTAATTTTTAAAATTATTTTAAGGATACAGTCTTGTGAGCCGTAGCTTAAGGAACATTTTGATGCATAAATCGTCCTTTTATGATGTATGGTTTAGAAGTTATGGCTAAAAAATCAAAAAAAATCGCAAAAAACCACGTCAAAAACTATGATTCATGTAAAAAATTTTAACTAAGATTCTTGAAAAAAAATCAAATTCCAGAAAACTTTTTTCTGAATATGCAGTCTTGTGTATATATGTATTAGAAACAATTTGGTGTATAAATCGTCCTTGTAGGATGTATGGTTTGGGAGTTATGACGGAAAAAGCACATGTTTTTGGCCAGCTTCCACTCCAAAAAGTGTTCTACAACTCCTAAACTACAAGAGATAGAGCAAAATGCATTTGGACAAAGAAGTAACCCTACTTAAGGACGAGGACCTGGTGCTCATTTTAATGCATGAATCGTCCTTATCTGATATGTAGTTTTTATTTTAGAAAATAAATAAAAAAAATAAAAACTGACAAAAAAGGGCACATGAAATTAACATGAAATCTAATTTTAAAAATTATTTTAAGGATAAAGTCTTGTGAGCCGTAGCTTAAGGAACATTTTGATGCATAAATCGTCCTTTTATGATGTATGGTTTAGAAGTTATGGCTAAAAAATCAAAAAAATCGCAAAAAACCACGTCAAAAACTATGATTCATGTAAAAAATTTTAACTAAGATTCTTGAAAAAAAATCAAATTCCAGAAAACTTTTTTCTGAATATGCAGTCTTGTGTATATATGTATTAGAAACAATTTGGTGTATAAATCGTCCTTGTAGGATGTATGGTTTGGGAGTTATGACGGAAAAAGCACATGTTTTTGGCCAGCTTCCACTCCAAAAAGTGTTCTACAACTCCTAAACTACAAGAGATAGAGCAAAATGCATTTGGACAAAGAAGTAACCCTACTTAAGGACGAGGACCTGGTGCTCATTTTAATGCATGAATCGTCCTTATCTGATATGTAGTTTTTATTTTAGAAAATAAATAAAAAAAATAAAAACTGACAAAAAAGGGCACATGAAATTAACATGAAATCTAATTTTAAAAATTATTTTAAGGATAAAGTCTTGTGGGCCGTAGCTTAAGGAACATTTTGATGCATAAATCGTCCTTTTATGATGTATGGTTTAGAAGTTATGGCTAAAAAATCAAAAAAATCGCAAAAAACCACGTCAAAAACTATGATTCATGTAAAAAATTTTAACTAAGATTCTTGAAAAAAAATCAAATTCCAGAAAACTTTTTTCTGAATATGCAGTCTTGTGTATATATGTATTAGAAACAATTTGGTGTATAAATCGTCCTTGTAAGATGTATGGTTTGGGAGTTATGACGGAAAAAGCACATGTTTTTGGCCAGCTTCCACTCCAAAAAGTGTTCTACAACTCCTAAACTACAAGAGATAGAGCAAAATGCATTTGGACAAAGAAGTAACCCTACTTAAGGACGAGGACCTGGTGCTCATTTTAATGCATGAATCGTCCTTATCTGATATGTAGTTTTTATTCTAGAAAATAAATAAAAAAAATAAAAATTGACAAAAAAGGGCACATGAAATTAACATGAAATCTAATTTTTAAAATTATTTTAAGGATACAGACTTGTGGGCCGTAGCTTAAGGAACATTTTGATGCATAAATCGTCTTTTTATGATGTATGGTTTAGAAGTTATGGCTAAAAAATCAAAAAAATCGCAAAAAACCACGTCAAAAACTATGATTCATGTAAAAAATTTTAACTAAGATTCTTGAAAAAAAATCAAATTCCAGAAAACTTTTTTCTGAATATGCAGTCTTGTGTATATATGTATTAGAAACAATTTGGTGTATAAATCGTCCTTGTAGGATGTATGGTTTGGGAGTTATGACGGAAAAAGCACATGTTTTTGGCCAGCTTCCACTCCAAAAAGTGTTCTACAACTCCTAAACTACAAGAGATAGAGCAAAATGTATTTGCACAAAGAAGTAACCCTACTTAAGGACGAGGACCTGGTGCTCATTTTAATGCATGAATCGTCCTTATCTGATATGTAGTTTTTATTCTAGAAAATAAATAAAAAAAATAAAAATTGACAAAAAAGGGCACATGAAATTAACATGAAATCTAATTTTTAAAATTATTTTAAGGATACAGTCTTGTGAGCCGTAGCTTAAGGAACATTTTGATGCATAAATCGTCCTTTTATGATGTATGGTTTAGAAGTTATGGCTAAAAAATAAAAAAAAATCGCAAAAAACCACGTCAAAAACTATGATTCATGTAAAAAATTTTAACTAAGATTCTTGAAAAAAAATCAAATTCCAGAAAACTTTTTTCTGAATATGCAGTCTTGTGTATATATGTATTAGAAACAATTTGGTGTATAAATCGTCCTTGTAGGATGTATGGTTTGGGAGTTATGACGGAAAAAGCACATGTTTTTGGCCAGCTTCCACTCCAAAAAGTGTTCTACAACTCCTAAACTACAAGAGATAGAGCAAAATGCATTTGGACAAAGAAGTAACCCTACTTAAGGACGAGGACCTGGTGCTCATTTTAATGCATGAATCGTCCTTATCTGATATGTAGTTTTTATTTTAGAAAATAAATAAAAAAAATAAAAACTGACAAAAAAGGGCACATGAAATTAACATGAAATCTAATTTTAAAAATTATTTTAAGGATAAAGTCTTGTGGGCCGTAGCTTAAGGAACATTTTGATGCATAAATCGTCCTTTTATGATGTATGGTTTAGAAGTTATGGCTAAAAAATCAAAAAAATCGCAAAAAACCACGTCAAAAACTATGATTCATGTAAAAAATTTTAACTAAGATTCTTGAAAAAAAATCAAATTCCAGAAAACTTTTTTCTGAATATGCAGTCTTGTGTATATATGTATTAGAAACAATTTGGTGTATAAATCGTCCTTGTAGGATGTATGGTTTGGGAGTTATGACGGAAAAAGCACATGTTTTTGGCCAGCTTCCACTCCAAAAAGTGTTCTACAACTCCTAAACTACAAGAGATAGAGCAAAATGTATTTGCACAAAGAAGTAACCCTACTTAAGGACGAGGACCTGGTGCTCATTTTAATGCATGAATCGTCCTTATCTGATATGTAGTTTTTATTCTAGAAAATAAATAAAAAAAATAAAAATTGACAAAAAAGGGCACATGAAATTAACATGAAATCTAATTTTTAAAATTATTTTAAGGATACAGTCTTGTGAGCCGTAGCTTAAGGAACATTTTGATGCATAAATCTTCTTTTTATGATGTATGGTTTAGAAATTATGGCTAAAAAATCAAAAAAATCGCAAAAAACCACGTCAAAAACTATGATTCATGTAAAAAATTTTAACTAAGATTCTTGAAAAAAAATCAAATTCCAGAAAACTTTTTTCTGAATATGCAGTCTTGTGTATATATGTATTAGAAACAATTTGGTGTATAAATCGTCCTTGTAGGATGTATGGTTTGGGAGTTATGACGGAAAAAGCACATGTTTTTGGCCAGCTTCCACTCCAAAAAGTGTTCTACAACTCCTAAACTACAAGAGATAGAGCAAAATGCATTTGGACAAAGAAGTAACCCTACTTAAGGACGAGGACCTGGTGCTCATTTTAATGCATGAATCGTCCTTATCTGATATGTAGTTTTTATTTTAGAAAATAAATAAAAAAAATAAAAATTGAGAAAAAAGGGCACATGAAATTAACATGAAATCTAATTTTTAAAATTATTTAAAGGATACAGTCTTGTGGGCAGTAGCTTAAGGAGCATTTTGATGCATAAATCGTCATTTTATGATGTATGGTTTAGAAGTTATGGCTAAAAAATCAAAAAAATCGCAAAAAACCACGTCAAAAACTATGATTCATGTAAAAAATTTTAACTAAGATTCTTGAAAAAAAATCAAATTCCAGAAAACTTTTTTCTGAATATGCAGTCTTGTGTATATATGTATTAGAAACAATTTGGTGTATAAATCGTCCTTGTAGGATGTATGGTTTGGGAGTTATGACGGAAAAAGCACATGTTTTTGGCCAGCTTCCACTCCAAAAAGTGTTCTACAACTCCTAAACTACAAGAGATAGAGCAAAATGCATTTGGACAAAGAAGTAACCCTACTTAAGGACGAGGACCTGGTGCTCATTTTAATGCATGAATCGTCCTTATCTGATATGTAGTTTTTATTTTAGAAAATAAATAAAAAAAATAAAAATTGACAAAAAAGGGCACATGAAATTAACATGAAATCTAATTTTTAAAATTATTTAAAGGATACAGTCTTGTGGGCCGTAGCTTAAGGAACATTTTGATGCATAAATCGTCTTTTTATGATGTATGGTTTAGAAGTTATGGCTAAAAAATCAAAAAATCGCAAAAAACCACGCCAAAAACTATGATTCATGTAAAAAATTTTAACTAAGATTCTTGAAAAAAAATCAAATTCCAGAAAACTTTTTTCTGAATATGCAGTCTTGTGTATATATGTATTAGAAACAATTTGGTGTATAAATCGTCCTTGTAGGATGTATGGTTTGGGAGTTATGACGGAAAAAGCACATGTTTTTGGCCAGCTTCCACTCCAAAAAGTGTTCTACAACTCCTAAACTACAAGAGATAGAGCAAAATGCATTTGGACAAAGAAGTAACCCTACTTAAGGACGAGGACCTGGTGCTCATTTTAATGCATGAATCGTCCTTATCTGATATGTAGTTTTTATTTTAGAAAATAAATAAAAAAAATAAAAACTGACAAAAAAGGGCACATGAAATTAACATGAAATCTAATTTTAAAAATTATTTTAAGGATAAAGTCTTGTGGGCCGTAGCTTAAGGAACATTTTGATGCATAAATCGTCCTTTTATGATGTATGGTTTAGAAGTTATGGCTAAAAAATCAAAAAAATCGCAAAAAACCACGTCAAAAACTATGATTCATGTAAAAAATTTTAACTAAGATTCTTGAAAAAAAAATCAAATTCCAGAAAACTTTTTTCTGAATATGCAGTCTTGTGTATATATGTATTAGAAACAATTTGGTGTATAAATCGTCCTTGTAGGATGTATGGTTTGGGAGTTATGACGGAAAAAGCACATGTTTTTGGCCAGCTTCCACTCCAAAAAGTGTTCTACAACTCCTAAACTACAAGAGATAGAGCAAAATGTATTTGCACAAAGAAGTAACCCTACTTAAGGACGAGGACCTGGTGCTCATTTTAATGCATGAATCGTCCTTATCTGATATGTAGTTTTTATTCTAGAAAATAAATAAAAAAAATAAAAATTGACAAAAAAGGGCACATGAAATTAACATGAAATCTAATTTTTAAAATTATTTTAAGGATACAGTCTTGTGAGCCGTAGCTTAAGGAACATTTTGATGCATAAATCTTCTTTTTATGATGTATGGTTTAGAAATTATGGCTAAAAAATCAAAAAAATCGCAAAAAACCACGTCAAAAACTATGATTCATGTAAAAAATTTTAACTAAGATTCTTGAAAAAAAATCAAATTCCAGAAAACTTTTTTCTGAATATGCAGTCTTGTGTATATATGTATTAGAAACAATTTGGTGTATAAATCGTCCTTGTAGGATGTATGGTTTGGGAGTTATGACGGAAAAAGCACATGTTTTTGGCCAGCTTCCACTCCAAAAAGTGTTCTACAACTCCTAAACTACAAGAGATAGAGCAAAATGCATTTGGACAAAGAAGTAACCCTACTTAAGGACGAGGACCTGGTGCTCATTTTAATGCATGAATCGTCCTTATCTGATATGTAGTTTTTATTTTAGAAAATAAATAAAAAAAATAAAAATTGAGAAAAAAGGGCACATGAAATTAACATGAAATCTAATTTTTAAAATTATTTAAAGGATACAGTCTTGTGGGCAGTAGCTTAAGGAGCATTTTGATGCATAAATCGTCATTTTATGATGTATGGTTTAGAAGTTATGGCTAAAAAATCAAAAAAATCGCAAAAAACCACGTCAAAAACTATGATTCATGTAAAAAATTTTAACTAAGATTCTTGAAAAAAAATCAAATTCCAGAAAACTTTTTTCTGAATATGCAGTCTTGTGTATATATGTATTAGAAACAATTTGGTGTATAAATCGTCCTTGTAGGATGTATGGTTTGGGAGTTATGACGGAAAAAGCACATGTTTTTGGCCAGCTTCCACTCCAAAAAGTGTTCTACAACTCCTAAACTACAAGAGATAGAGCAAAATGCATTTGGACAAAGAAGTAACCCTACTTAAGGACGAGGACCTGGTGCTCATTTTAATGCATGAATCGTCCTTATCTGATATGTAGTTTTTATTTTAGAAAATAAATAAAAAAAATAAAAATTGACAAAAAAGGGCACATGAAATTAACATGAAATCTAATTTTTAAAATTATTTAAAGGATACAGTCTTGTGGGCCGTAGCTTAAGGAACATTTTGATGCATAAATCGTCTTTTTATGATGTATGGTTTAGAAGTTATGGCTAAAAAATCAAAAAATCGCAAAAAACCACGCCAAAAACTATGATTCATGTAAAAAATTTTAACTAAGATTCTTGAAAAAAAATCAAATTCCAGAAAACTTTTTTCTGAATATGCAGTCTTGTGTATATATGTATTAGAAACAATTTGGTGTATAAATCGTCCTTGTAGGATGTATGGTTTGGGAGTTATGACGGAAAAAGCACATGTTTTTGGCCAGCTTCCACTCCAAAAAGTGTTCTACAACTCCTAAACTACAAGAGATAGAGCAAAATGCATTTGGACAAAGAAGTAACCCTAGTTAAGGACGAGGACCTGGTGCTCATTTTAATGCATGAATCGTCCTTATCTGATATGTAGTTTTTATTTTAGAAAATAAATAAAAAAATAAAAATTGAGAAAAAAGGGCACATGAAATTAACATGAAATCTAATTTTTAAAATTATTTTAAGGATAAAGTCTTGTGGGCCGTAGCTTAAGGAACATTTTGATGCATAAATCGTCTTTTTATGATGTATGGTTTAGAAGTTATGGCTAAAAAATCAAAAAAATCGCAAAAAACCACGTCAAAAACTATGATTCATGTAAAAAATTTTAACTAAGATTCTTGAAAAAAAATCAAATTCCAGAAAACTTTTTTCTGAATATGCAGTCTTGTGTATATATGTATTAGAAACAGTTTGGTGTATAAATCGTCCTTGTAGGATGTATGGTTTGGGAGTTATGACGGAAAAAGCAAATGTTTTTGGCCAGCTTCCACTCCAAAAAGTGTTCTACAACTCCTAAACTACAAGAGATAGAGCAAAATGCATTTGGACAAAGAAGTAACCCTACTTAAGGACGAGGACCTGGTGCTCATTTTAATGCATGAATCGTCTTTATCTGATATGTAGTTTTTATTCTAGAAAATAAATAAAAAAAATAAAAATTGACAAAAAAGGGCACATGAAATTAACATGAAATCTAATTTTAAAAATTATTTTAAGGATACAGTCTTGTGGGCCGTAGCTTAAGGAACATTTTGATGCATAAATCGTCTTTTTATGATGTATGGTTTAGAAGTTATGGCTAAAAAATCAAAAAAAATCGCAAAAAACCACGTCAAAAACTATGATTCATGTAAAAAATTTTAACTAAGATTCTTGAAAAAAAATCAAATTCCAGAAAACTTATTTCTGAATATGCAGTCTTGTGTATATATGTATTAGAAACAATTTGGTGTATAAATCGTCCTTGTAGGATGTATGGTTTGGGAGTTATGACGGAAAAAGCACATGTTTTTGGCCAGCTTCCACTCCAAAAAGTGTTCTACAACTCCTAAACTACAAGAGATAGAGCAAAATGCATTTGGACAAAGAAGTAACCCTACTTAAGGACGAGGACCTGGTGCTCATTTTAATGCATGAATCGTCCTTATCTGATATGTAGTTTTTATTTTAGAAAATAAATAAAAAAATAAAAATTGAGAAAAAAGGGCACATGAAATTAACATGAAATCTAATTTTTAAAATTATTTTAAGGATAAAGTCTTGTGGGCCGTAGCTTAAGGAACATTTTGATGCATAAATCGTCTTTTTATGATGTATGGTTTAGAAGTTATGGCTAAAAAATCAAAAAAATCGCAAAAAACCACGTCAAAAACTATGATTCATGTAAAAAATTTTAACTAAGATTCTTGAAAAAAAATCAAATTCCAGAAAACTTTTTTCTGAATATGCAGTCTTGTGTATATATGTATTAGAAACAATTTGGTGCATAAATCGTCCTTTTATGATGTATGGTTTAGAAGTTATTAGAAACTCAAAAAACCACGTCAAAAACTATGATTCATGTAAAAAAAATTAACTAAGATTCTTGAAAAAAAATCAAATTCCAGAAACCTTTTTTCTGAATATGCAGTCTTGTGTATATATGTATTAGAAACAATTTGGTGTATAAATCGTCCTTGTAGGATGTATGGTTTGGGAGTTATGACGGAAAAAGCACATGTTTTTGGCCAGCTTCCACTCCAAAAAGTGTTCTACAACTCCTAAACTACAAGAGATAGAGCAAACGGCATTTGGACAAAGGAGTATCCCTTCTTAAGGACGAGGACCTGGTGCTTATTTTAATGCATGAATCGTCCTTATCTGATATGTAGTTTTTATTTTAGAAAATAAATAAAAAAAATAAAAATTGACAAAAAAGGGCACATGAAATTAACATGAAATCTAATTTTAAAAATTATTTTAAGGATAAAATCTTGTGGGCCGTAGCTTAAGGAACATTTTGATGCATAAATCGTCTTTTTATGATGTATGGTTTAGAAGTTATGGCTAAAAAATCAAAAAAATCGCAAAAAACCACGTCAAAAACTATGATTCATGTAAAAAATTTTAACTAAGATTCTTGAAAAAAAATCAAATTCCAGAAAACTTTTTTCTGAATATGCAGTCTTGTGTATATATGTATTAGAAACAATTTGGTGTATAAATCGTCCTTGTAGGATGTATGGTTTGGGAGTTATGACGGAAAAAGCACATGTTTTTGGCCAGCTTCCACTCCAAAAAGTGTTCTACAACTCCTAAACTACAAGAGATAGAGCAAAATGCATTTGGACAAAGAAGTAACCCTACTTAAGGACGAGGACCTGGTGCTCATTTTAATGCATGAATCGTCCTTATCTGATATGTAGTTTTTATTCTAGAAAATAAATAAAAAAAATAAAAATTGACAAAAAAGGACACATGAAATTAACATGAAATCTAATTTTTAAAATTATTTTAAGGATACAGTCTTTTAAGGATAAATCGTCTTTTTATGATGTATGGTTTAGAAGTTATGGCTAAAAAATCAAAAAAATCGCAAAAAACCACGTCAAAAACTATGATTCATGTAAAAAATTTTAACTAAGATTCTTGAAAAAAAATCAAATTCCAGAAAACTTTTTTCTGAATATGCAGTCTTGTGTATATATGTATTAGAAACAATTTGGTGTATAAATCGTCCTTGTAGGATGTATGGTTTGGGAGTTATGACGGAAAAAGCACATGTTTTTGGCCAGCTTCCACTCCAAAAAGTGTTCTACAACTCCTAAACTACAAGAGATAGAGCAAAATGCATTTGGACAAAGAAGTAACCCTACTTAAGGACGAGGACCTGGTGCTCATTTTAATGCATGAATCGTCCTTATCTGATATGTAGTTTTTATTTTAGAAAATAAATAAAAAAAATAAAAATTGACAAAAAAGGGCACATGAAATTAACATGAAATCTAATTTTAAAAATTAATTTAAGGATACAGTCTTGTGGGCCGTAGCTTAAGGAACATTTTGATGCATAAATCGTCCTTTTATGATGTATGGTTTAGAAGTTATGGCTAAAAAATCAAAAAAATCGCAAAAAACCACGTCAAAAACTATGATTCATGTAAAAAATTTTAACTAAGATTCTTGAAAAAAAATCAAATTCCAGAAAACTTTTTTCTGAATATGCAGTCTTGTGTATATATGTATTAGAAACAGTTTGGTGTATAAATCGTCCTTGTAGGATGTATGGTTTGGGAGTTATGACGGAAAAAGCACATGTTTTTGGCCAGCTTCCACTCCAAAAAGTGTTCTACAACTCCTAAACTACAAGAGATAGAGCAAAATGCATTTGGACAAAGAAGTAACCCTACTTAAGGACGAGGACCTGGTGCTCATTTTAATGCATGAATCGTCCTTATCTGATATGTAGTTTTTATTTTAGAAAATAAATAAAAAAAATAAAAATTGACAAAAAAGGGCACATGAAATTAACATGAAATCTAATTTTAAAAATTAATTTAAGGATACAGTCTTGTGGGCCGTAGCTTAAGGAACATTTTGATGCATAAATCGTCCTTTTATGATGTATGGTTTAGAAGTTATGGCTAAAAAATCAAAAAAATCGCAAAAAACCACGTCAAAAACTATGATTCATGTAAAAAATTTTAACTAAGATTCTTGAAAAAAAATCAAATTCCAGAAAACTTTTTTCTGAATATGCAGTCTTGTGTATATATGTATTAGAAACAGTTTGGTGTATAAATCGTCCTTGTAGGATGTATGGTTTGGGAGTTATGACGGAAAAAGCACATGTTTTTGGCCAGCTTCCACTCCAAAAAGTGTTCTACAACTCCTAAACTACAAGAGATAGAGCAAAATGCATTTGGACAAAGAAGTAACCCTACTTAAGGACGAGGACCTGGTGCTCATTTTAATGCATGAATCGTCTTTATCTGATATGTAGTTTTTATTCTAGAAAATAAATAAAAAAAATAAAAATTGACAAAAAAGGGCACATGAAATTAACATGAAATCTAATTTTTAAAATTATTTTAAGGATACAGTCTTGTGGGCCGTAGCTTAAGGAACATTTTGATGCATAAATCGTCCTTTTATGATGTATGGTTTAGAAGTTATGGCTAAAAAATCAAAAAAATCGCAAAAAACCACGTCAAAAACTATGATTCATGTAAAAAATTTTAACTAAGATTCTTGAAAAAAAATCAAATTCCAGAAAACTTTTTTCTGAATATGCAGTCTTGTGTATATATGTATTAGAAACAGTTTGGTGTATAAATCGTCCTTGTAGGATGTATGGTTTGGGAGTTATGACGGAAAAAGCACATGTTTTTGGCCAGCTTCCACTCCAAAAAGTGTTCTACAACTCCTAAACTACAAGAGATAGAGAAAAATGCATTTGGACAAAGAAGTAACCCTACTTAAGGACGAGGACCTGGTGCTCATTTTAATGCATGAATCGTCCTTATCTGATATGTAGTTTTTATTCTAGAAAATAAATAAAAAAAATAAAAATTGACAAAAAAGGGCACATAAAATTAACATGAAATCTAATTTTTAAAATTATTTTAAGAATACAGTCTTGTGGGCCGTAGCTTAAGGAACATTTTGATGCATAAATCGTCTTTTTATGATGTATGGTTTAGAAGTTATGGCTAAAAAATCAAAAAAATCGCAAAAAACCACGTAAAAAACTATGATTCATGTAAAAAATTTTAACTAAGATTCTTGAAAAAAAATCAAATTCCAGAAAACTTTTTTCTGAATATGCAGTCTTGTGTATATATGTATTAGAAACAATTTGGTGTATAAATCGTCCTTGTAGGATGTATGGTTTGGGAGTTATGACGGAAAAAGCACATGTTTTTGGCCAGCTTCCACTCCAAAAAGTGTTCTACAACTCCTAAACTACAAGAGATAGAGCAAAATGCATTTGGACAAAGAAGTAACCCTACTTAAGGACGAGGACCTGGTGCTCATTTTAATGCATGAATTGTCCTTATCTGATATGTAGTTTTTATTCTAGAAAATAAATAAAAAAAATAAAAATTGACAAAAAAGGGCACATGAAATTAACATGAAATCTAATTTTTAAAATTATTTTAAGGATACAGTCTTGTGGGCCGTAGCTTAAGGAACATTTTGATGCATAAATCGTCTTTTTATGATGTATGGTTTAGAAGTTATGGCTAAAAAATCAAAAAAATCGCAAAAAACCACGTCAAAAACTATGATTCATGTAAAAAATTTTAACTAAGATTCTTGAAAAAAAATCAAATTCCAGAAAACTTTTTTCTGAATATGCAGTCTTGTGTATATATGTATTAGAAACAATTTGGTGTATAAATCGTCCTTGTAGGATGTATGGTTTGGGAGTTATGACGGAAAAAGCACATGTTTTTGGCCAGCTTCCACTCCAAAAAGTGTTCTACAACTCCTAAACTACAAGAGATAGAGAAAAATGCATTTGGACAAAGAAGTAACCCTACTTAAGGACGAGGACCTGGTGCTCATTTTAATGCATGAATCGTCCTTATCTGATATGTAGTTTTTATTCTAGAAAATAAATAAAAAAAATAAAAATTGACAAAAAAGGGCACATAAAATTAACATGAAATCTAATTTTTAAAATTATTTTAAGGATACAGTCTTGTGGGCCGTAGCTTAAGGAACATTTTGATGCATAAATCGTCTTTTTATGATGTATGGTTTATAAGTTATGGCTAAAAAATCAAAAAAATCGCAAAAAACCACGTCAAAAACTATGATTCATGTAAAAAATTTTAACTAAGATTCTTGAAAAAAAATCAAATTGTTTTGGCCAGCTTCCACTCCAAAAAGTGTTCTACAACTCCTAAACTACAAGAGATAGAGCAAAATGCATTTGGACAAAGAAGTAACCCTACTTAAGGACGAGGACCTGGTGCTCATTTTAATGCATGAATCGTCTTTATCTGATATGTAGTTTTTATTTTAGAAAATAAATAAAAAAAATAAAAATTGACAAAAAAGGGCACATGAAATTAACATGAAATCTAATTTTTAAAATTATTTTAAGGATACAGTCTTGTGGGCCGTAGCTTAAGGAACATTTTGATGCATAAATCGTCTTTTTATGATGTATGGTTTAGAAGTTATGGCTAAAAAATCAAAAAAATCGCAAAAAACCACGTAAAAAACTATGATTCATGTAAAAAATTTTAACTAAGATTCTTGAAAAAAAATCAAATTCCAGAAAACTTTTTTCTGAATATGCAGTCTTGTGTATATATGTATTAGAAACAGTTTGGTGTATAAATCGTCCTTGTAGGATGTATGGTTTGGGAGTTATGACGGAAAAAGCAAATGTTTTTGGCCAGCTTCCACTCCAAAAAGTGTTCTACAACTCCTAAACTACAAGAGATAGAGCAAAATGCATTTGGACAAAGAAGTAACCCTACTTAAGGACGAGGACCTGGTGCTCATTTTAATGCATGAATCGTCTTTATCTGATATGTAGTTTTTATTCTAGAAAATAAATAAAAAAAATAAAAATTGACAAAAAAGGGCACATGAAATTAACATGAAATCTAATTTTTAAAATTATTTTAAGGATACAGTCTTGTGGGCCGTAGCTTAAGGAACATTTTGATGCATAAATCGTCTTTTTATAATGTATGGTTTAGAAGTTATGGCTAAAAAATCAAAAAAATCGCAAAAAACCACGTCAAAAACTATGATTCATGTAAAAAATTTTAACTAAGATTCTTGAAAAAAATCAAATTCCAGAAAACTTTTTTCTGAATATGCAGTCTTGTGTATATATGTATTAGAAACAATTTGGTGTATAAATCGTCCTTGTAGGATGTATGGTTTGGGAGTTATGACGGAAAAAGCACATGTTTTTGGCCAGCTTCCACTCCAAAAAGTGTTCTACAACTCCTAAACTACAAGAGATAGAGCAAAATGCATTTGGACAAAGAAGTAACCCTACTTAAGGACGAGGACCTGGTGCTCATTTTAATGCATGAATCGTCCTTATCTGATATGTAGTTTTTATTCTAGAAAATAAATAAAAAAAATAAAAATTGACAAAAAAGGGCACATAAAATTAACATGAAATCTAATTTTTAAAATTATTTTAAGGATACAGTCTTGTGGGCCGTAGCTTATGGAACATTTTGATGCATAAATCGTCTTTTTATGATGTATGGTTTATAAGTTATGGCTAAAAAATCAAAAAAATCGCAAAAAACCACGTCAAAAACTATGATTCATGTAAAAAATTTTAACTAAGATTCTTGAAAAAAAATCAAATTGTTTTGGCCAGCTTCCACTTCAAAAAGTGTTCTACAACTCCTAAACTACAAGAGATAGAGCAAAATGCATTTGGACAAAGAAGTAACCCTACTTAAGGACGAGGACCTGGTGCTCATTTTAATGCATGAATCGTCTTTATCTGATATGTAGTTTTTATTTTAGAAAATAAATAAAAAAAATAAAAATTGACAAAAAAGGGCACATGAAATTAACATGAAATCTAATTTTTAAAATTATTTTAAGGATACAGTCTTGTGGGCCGTAGCTTAAGGAACATTTTGATGCATAAATCGTCTTTTTATGATGTATGGTTTAGAAGTTATGGCTAAAAAATCAAAAAAATCGCAAAAAACCACGTAAAAAACTATGATTCATGTAAAAATTTTAACTAAGATTCTTGAAAAAAAATCAAATTCCAGAAAACTTTTTTCTGAATATGCAGTCTTATGTATATATGTATTAGAAACAGTTTGGTGTATAAATCGTCCTTGTAGGATGTATGGTTTGGGAGTTATGACGGAAAAAGCAAATGTTTTTGGCCAGCTTCCACTCCAAAAAGTGTTCTACAACTCCTAAACTACAAGAGATAGAGCAAAATGCATTTGGACAAAGAAGTAACCCTACTTAAGGACGAGGACCTGGTGCTCATTTTAATGCATGAATCGTCTTTATCTGATATGTAGTTTTTATTCTAGAAAATAAATAAAAAAAATAAAAATTGACAAAAAAGGGCACATGAAATTAACATGAAATCTAATTTTTAAAATTATTTTAAGGATACAGTCTTGTGGGCCGTAGCTTAAGGAACATTTTGATGCATAAATCGTCTTTTTATAATGTATGGTTTAGAAGTTATGGCTAAAAAATCAAAAAAATCGCAAAAAACCACGTCAAAAACTATGATTCATGTAAAAAATTTTAACTAAGATTCTTGAAAAAAATCAAATTCCAGAAAACTTTTTTCTGAATATGCAGTCTTGTGTATATATGTATTAGAAACAATTTGGTGTATAAATCGTCCTTGTAGGATGTATGGTTTGGGAGTTATGACGGAAAAAGCACATGTTTTTGGCCAGCTTCCACTCCAAAAAGTGTTCTACAACTCCTAAACTACAAGAGATAGAGCAAAATGCATTTGGACAAAGAAGTAACCCTACTTAAGGACGAGGACCTGGTGCTCATTTTAATGCATGAATTGTCCTTATCTGATATGTAGTTTTTATTCTAGAAAATAAATAAAAAAAATAAAAATTGACAAAAAAGGGCACATGAAATTAACATGAAATCTAATTTTTAAAATTATTTTAAGGATACAGTCTTGTGGGCCGTAGCTTAAGGAACATTTTGATGCATAAATCGTCTTTTTATGATGTATGGTTTAGAAGTTATGGCTAAAAAATCAAAAAAATCGCAAAAAACCACGTCAAAAACTATGATTCATGTAAAAAATTTTAACTAAGATTCTTGAAAAAAAATCAAATTCCAGAAAACTTTTTTCTGAATATGCAGTCTTGTGTATATATGTATTAGAAACAATTTGGTGTATAAATCGTCCTTGTAGGATGTATGGTTTGGGAGTTATGACGGAAAAAGCACATGTTTTTGGCCAGCTTCCACTCCAAAAAGTGTTCTACAACTCCTAAACTACAAGAGATAGAGAAAAATGCATTTGGACAAAGAAGTAACCCTACTTAAGGACGAGGACCTGGTGCTCATTTTAATGCATGAATCGTCCTTATCTGATATGTAGTTTTTATTCTAGAAAATAAATAAAAAAAATAAAAATTGACAAAAAAGGGCACATAAAATTAACATGAAATCTAATTTTTAAAATTATTTTAAGGATACAGTCTTGTGGGCCGTAGCTTAAGGAACATTTTGATGCATAAATCGTCTTTTTATGATGTATGGTTTATAAGTTATGGCTAAAAAATCAAAAAAATCGCAAAAAACCACGTCAAAAACTATGATTCATGTAAAAAATTTTAACTAAGATTCTTGAAAAAAAATCAAATTGTTTTGGCCAGCTTCCACTCCAAAAAGTGTTCTACAACTCCTAAACTACAAGAGATAGAGCAAAATGCATTTGGACAAAGAAGTAACCCTACTTAAGGACGAGGACCTGGTGCTCATTTTAATGCATGAATCGTCTTTATCTGATATGTAGTTTTTATTTTAGAAAATAAATAAAAAAAATAAAAATTGACAAAAAAGGGCACATGAAATTAACATGAAATCTAATTTTTAAAATTATTTTAAGGATACAGTCTTGTGGGCCGTAGCTTAAGGAACATTTTGATGCATAAATCGTCTTTTTATGATGTATGGTTTAGAAGTTATGGCTAAAAAATCAAAAAAATCGCAAAAAACCACGTAAAAAACTATGATTCATGTAAAAAATTTTAACTAAGATTCTTGAAAAAAAATCAAATTCCAGAAAACTTTTTTCTGAATATGCAGTCTTGTGTATATATGTATTAGAAACAGTTTGGTGTATAAATCGTCCTTGTAGGATGTATGGTTTGGGAGTTATGACGGAAAAAGCAAATGTTTTTGGCCAGCTTCCACTCCAAAAAGTGTTCTACAACTCCTAAACTACAAGAGATAGAGCAAAATGCATTTGGACAAAGAAGTAACCCTACTTAAGGACGAGGACCTGGTGCTCATTTTAATGCATGAATCGTCTTTATCTGATATGTAGTTTTTATTCTAGAAAATAAATAAAAAAAATAAAAATTGACAAAAAAGGGCACATGAAATTAACATGAAATCTAATTTTTAAAATTATTTTAAGGATACAGTCTTGTGGGCCGTAGCTTAAGGAACATTTTGATGCATAAATCGTCTTTTTATAATGTATGGTTTAGAAGTTATGGCTAAAAAATCAAAAAAATCGCAAAAAACCACGTCAAAAACTATGATTCATGTAAAAAATTTTAACTAAGATTCTTGAAAAAAATCAAATTCCAGAAAACTTTTTTCTGAATATGCAGTCTTGTGTATATATGTATTAGAAACAATTTGGTGTATAAATCGTCCTTGTAGGATGTATGGTTTGGGAGTTATGACGGAAAAAGCACATGTTTTTGGCCAGCTTCCACTCCAAAAAGTGTTCTACAACTCCTAAACTACAAGAGATAGAGCAAAATGCATTTGGACAAAGAAGTAACCCTACTTAAGGACGAGGACCTGGTGCTCATTTTAATGCATGAATTGTCCTTATCTGATATGTAGTTTTTATTCTAGAAAATAAATAAAAAAAATAAAAATTGACAAAAAAGGGCACATGAAATTAACATGAAATCTAATTTTTAAAATTATTTTAAGGATACAGTCTTGTGGGCCGTAGCTTAAGGAACATTTTGATGCATAAATCGTCTTTTTATGATGTATGGTTTAGAAGTTATGGCTAAAAAATCAAAAAAATCGCAAAAAACCACGTCAAAAACTATGATTCATGTAAAAAATTTTAACTAAGATTCTTGAAAAAAAATCAAATTCCAGAAAACTTTTTTCTGAATATGCAGTCTTGTGTATATATGTATTAGAAACAATTTGGTGTATAAATCGTCCTTGTAGGATGTATGGTTTGGGAGTTATGACGGAAAAAGCACATGTTTTTGGCCAGCTTCCACTCCAAAAAGTGTTCTACAACTCCTAAACTACAAGAGATAGAGAAAAATGCATTTGGACAAAGAAGTAACCCTACTTAAGGACGAGGACCTGGTGCTCATTTTAATGCATGAATCGTCCTTATCTGATATGTAGTTTTTATTCTAGAAAATAAATAAAAAAAATAAAAATTGACAAAAAAGGGCACATAAAATTAACATGAAATCTAATTTTTAAAATTATTTTAAGGATACAGTCTTGTGGGCCGTAGCTTAAGGAACATTTTGATGCATAAATCGTCTTTTTATGATGTATGGTTTATAAGTTATGGCTAAAAAATCAAAAAAATCGCAAAAAACCACGTCAAAAACTATGATTCATGTAAAAAATTTTAACTAAGATTCTTGAAAAAAAATCAAATTGTTTTGGCCAGCTTCCACTCCAAAAAGTGTTCTACAACTCCTAAACTACAAGAGATAGAGCAAAATGCATTTGGACAAAGAAGTAACCCTACTTAAGGACGAGGACCTGGTGCTCATTTTAATGCATGAATCGTCTTTATCTGATATGTAGTTTTTATTTTAGAAAATAAATAAAAAAAATAAAAATTGACAAAAAAGGGCACATGAAATTAACATGAAATCTAATTTTTAAAATTATTTTAAGGATACAGTCTTGTGGGCCGTAGCTTAAGGAACATTTTGATGCATAAATCGTCTTTTTATGATGTATGGTTTAGAAGTTATGGCTAAAAAATCAAAAAAATCGCAAAAAACCACGTAAAAAACTATGATTCATGTAAAAAATTTTAACTAAGATTCTTGAAAAAAAATCAAATTCCAGAAAACTTTTTTCTGAATATGCAGTCTTGTGTATATATGTATTAGAAACAGTTTGGTGTATAAATCGTCCTTGTAGGATGTATGGTTTGGGAGTTATGACGGAAAAAGCAAATGTTTTTGGCCAGCTTCCACTCCAAAAAGTGTTCTACAACTCCTAAACTACAAGAGATAGAGCAAAATGCATTTGGACAAAGAAGTAACCCTACTTAAGGACGAGGACCTGGTGCTCATTTTAATGCATGAATCGTCTTTATCTGATATGTAGTTTTTATTCTAGAAAATAAATAAAAAAAATAAAAATTGACAAAAAAGGGCACATGAAATTAACATGAAATCTAATTTTTAAAATTATTTTAAGGATACAGTCTTGTGGGCCGTAGCTTAAGGAACATTTTGATGCATAAATCGTCTTTTTATAATGTATGGTTTAGAAGTTATGGCTAAAAAATCAAAAAAATCGCAAAAAACCACGTCAAAAACTATGATTCATGTAAAAAATTTTAACTAAGATTCTTGAAAAAAATCAAATTCCAGAAAACTTTTTTCTGAATATGCAGTCTTGTGTATATATGTATTAGAAACAATTTGGTGTATAAATCGTCCTTGTAGGATGTATGGTTTGGGAGTTATGACGGAAAAAGCACATGTTTTTGGCCAGCTTCCACTCCAAAAAGTGTTCTACATCTCCTAAACTACAAGAGATAGAGCAAACGGCATTTGGACAAAGGAGTATCCCTTCTTAAGGACGAGGACCTGGTGCTCATTTTAATGCATGAATCGTCCTTATCTGATATGTAGTTTTTATTTTAGAAAATAAATAAAAAAAATAAAAATTGAGAAAAAAGGGCACATGAAATTAACATGAAATCTAATTTTTAAAATTATTTAAAGGATACAGTCTTGTGGGCAGTAGCTTAAGGAGCATTTTGATGCATAAATCGTCTTTTTATGATGTATGGTTTAGAAGTTATGGCTAAAAAATCAAAAAAATCGCAAAAAACCACGTCAAAAACTATGATTCATGTAAAAAATTTTAACTAAGATTCTTGAAAAAAAATCAAATTCCAGAAAACTTTTTTCTGAATATGCAGTCTTGTGTATATATGTATTAGAAACAATTTGGTGTATAAATCGTCCTTGTAGGATGTATGGTTTGGGAGTTATGACGGAAAAAGCACATGTTTTTGGCCAGCTTCCACTCCAAAAAGTGTTCTACAACTCCTAAACTACAAGAGATAGAGCAAAATGCATTTGGACAAAAAAGTAACCCTACTTAAGGACGAGGACCTGGTGCTCATTTTAATGCATGAATCGTCCTTATCTGATATGTAGTTTTTATTCTAGAAAATAAATAAATAAAATAAAAATTGACAAAAAAGGGCACATGAAATTAACATGAAATCTAATTTTTAGAATTATTTTAAGGATACAGTCTTGTGGGCCGTAGCTTAAGGAACATTTTGATGCATAAATCGTCTTTTTATGATGTATGGTTTAGAAGTTATGGCTAAAAAATCAAAAAAATCGCAAAAAACCACGTCAAAAACTATGATTCATGTAAAAAATTTTAACTAAGATTCTTGAAAAAAAATCAAATTCCAGAAAACTTTTTTCTGAATATGCAGTCTTGTGTATATATGTATTAGAAACAATTTGGTGTATAAATCGTCCTTGTAGGATGTATGGTTTGGGAGTTATGACGGAAAAAGCACATGTTTTTGGCCAGCTTCCACTCCAAAAAGTGTTCTACAACTCCTAAACTACAAGAGATAGAGCAAAATGCATTTGGACAAAGAAGTAACCCTACTTAAGGACGAGGACCTGGTGCTCATTTTAATGCATGAATCGTCCTTATCTGATATGTAGCTTTTATTCTAGAAAATAAATAAAAAAAAAAAAATTGACAAAAAAGGGCACATGAAATTAACATGAAATCTAATTTTTAAAATTATTTTAAGGATACAGACTTGTGGGCCGTAGCTTAAGGAACATTTTGATGCATAAATCGTCTTTTTATGATGTATGGTTTAGAAGTTATGGCTAAAAAATCAAAAAAATCGCAAAAAACCACGTCAAAAACTATGATTCATGTAAAAAATTTTAACTAAGATTCTTGAAAAAAAATCAAATTCCAGAAAACTTTTTTCTGAATATGCAGTCTTGTGTATATATGTATTAGAAACAATTTGGTGTATAAATCGTCCTTGTAGGATGTATGGTTTGGGAGTTATGACGGAAAAAGCACATGTTTTTGGCCAGCTTCCACTCCAAAAAGTGTTCTACAACTCCTAAACTACAAGAGATAGAGCAAAATGCATTTGGACAAAGAAGTAACCCTACTTAAGGACGAGGACCTGGTGCTCATTTTAATGCATGAATCGTCCTTATCTGATATGTAGTTTTTATTCTAGAAAATAAATAAATAAAATAAAAATTGACAAAAAAGGGCACATGAAATTAACATGAAATCTAATTTTTAAAATTATTTTAAGGATACAGTCTTATGGGCCGTAGCTTAAGGAACATTTTGATGCATAAATCGTCTTTTTATGATGTATGGTTTAGAAGTTATGGCTAAAAAATCAAAAAAATCGCAAAAAACCACGTCAAAAACTATGATTCATGTAAAAAATTTTAACTAAGATTCTTGAAAAAAAATCAAATTGTTTTGGCCAGCTTCCACTCCAAAAAGTGTTCTACAACTCCTAAACTACAAGAGATAGAGCAAAATTCATTTGGACATAGAAGTAACCCTACTTAAGGACGAGGACCTGGTGCTCATTTTAATGCATGAATCGTCCTTATCTGATATGTAGTTTTTATTCTAGAAAATAAATAAATAAAATAAAAATTGACAAAAAAGGGCACATGAAATTAACATGAAATCTAATTTTTAAAATTATTTTAAGGATACAGTCTTATGGGCCGTAGCTTAAGGAACATTTTGATGCATAAATCGTCTTTTTATGATGTATGGTTTATAAGTTATGGCTAAAAAATCAAAAAAATCGCAAAAAACCACGTCAAAAACTATGATTCATGTAAAAAATTTTAACTAAGATTCTTGAAAAAAAATCAAATTGTTTTGGCCAGCTTCCACTCCAAAAAGTGTTCTACAACTCCTAAACTACAAGAGATAGAGCAAAATTCATTTGGACATAGAAGTAACCCTACTTAAGGACGAGGACCTGGTGCTCATTTTAATTCATGAATCGTCCTTATCTGATATGTAGTTTTTATTCTAGAAAATAAATAAATAAAATAAAAATTGACAAAAAAGGGCACATGAAATTAACATGAAATCTAATTTTTAAAATTATTTTAAGGATACAGTCTTATGGGCCGTAGCTTAAGGAACATTTTGATGCATAAATCGTCTTTTTATGATGTATGGTTTAGAAGTTATGGCTAAAAAATCAAAAAAATCGCAAAAAACCACGTCAAAAACTATGATTCATGTAAAAAATTTTAACTAAGATTCTTGAAAAAAAATCAAATTCCAGAAAACTTTTTTCTGAATATGCAGTCTTGTGTATATATGTATTAGAAACAATTTGGTGTATAAATCGTCCTTGTAGGATGTATGGTTTGGGAGTTATGACGGAAAAAGCACATGTTTTTGGCCAGCTTCCACTCCAAAAAGTGTTCTACATCTCCTAAACTACAAGAGATAGAGCAAACGGCATTTGGACAAAGGAGTATCCCTTCTTAAGGACGAGGACCTGGTGCTCATTTTAATGCATGAATCGTCCTTATCTGATATGTAGTTTTTATTTTAGAAAATAAATAAAAAAAAATAAAAATTGAGAAAAAAGGGCACATGAAATTAACATGAAATCTAATTTTTAAAATTATTTAAAGGATACAGTCTTGTGGGCAGTAGCTTAAGGAGCATTTTGATGCATAAATCGTCTTTTTATGATGTATGGTTTAGAAGTTATGGCTAAAAAATCAAAAAAATCGCAAAAAACCACGTCAAAAACTATGATTCATGTAAAAAGTTTTAACTAAGATTCTTGAAAAAAAATCAAATTCCAGAAAACTTTTTTATGAATATGCAGTCTTGTGTATATATGTATTAGAAACAATTTGGTGTATAAATCGTCCTTGTAGGATGTATGGTTTGGGAGTTATGACGGAAAAAGCACATGTTTTTGGCCAGCTTCCACTCCAAAAAGTGTTCTACAACTCCTAAACTACAAGAGATAGAGCAAAATGCATTTGGACAAAGAAGTAACCCTACTTAAGGACGAGGACCTGGTGCTCATTTTAATGCATGAATCGTCCTTATCTGATATGTAGTTTTTATTCTAGAAAATAAATAAAAAAAATAAAAATTGACAAAAAAGGGCACATAAAATTAACATGAAATCTAATTTTTAAAATTATTTTAAGGATACAGTCTTGTGGGCCGTAGCTTAAGGAACATTTTGATGCATAAATCGTCTTTTTATGATGTATGGTTTATAAGTTATGGCTAAAAAATCAAAAAAATCGCAAAAAACCACGTCAAAAACTATGATTCATGTAAAAAATTTTAACTAAGATTCTTGAAAAAAAATCAAATTGTTTTGGCCAGCTTCCACTCCAAAAAGTGTTCTACAACTCCTAAACTACAAGAGATAGAGCAAAATGCATTTGGACAAAGAAGTAACCCTACTTAAGGACGAGGACCTGGTGCTCATTTTAATGCATGAATCGTCCTTATCTGATATGTAGTTTTTATTCTAGAAAATAAATAAATAAAATAAAAATTGACAAAAAAGGGCACATGAAATTAACATGAAATCTAATTTTTAAAATTATTTTAAGGATACAGTCTTATGGTCCGTAGCTTAAGGAACATTTTGATGCATAAATCGTCTTTTTATGATGTATGGTTTAGAAGTTATGGCTAAAAAATCAAAAAAATCGCAAAAAACCACGTCAAAAACTATGATTCATGTAAAAAATTTTAACTAAGATTCTTGAAAAAAAATCAAATTCCAGAAAACTTTTTTCTGAATATGCAGTCTTGTGTATATATGTATTAGAAACAATTTGGTGTATAAATCGTCCTTGTAGGATGTATGGTTTGGGAGTTATGACGGAAAAAGCACATGTTTTTGGCCAGCTTCCACTCCAAAAAGTGTTCTACATCTCCTAAACTACAAGAGATAGAGCAAACGGCATTTGGACAAAGGAGTATCCCTTCTTAAGGACGAGGACCTGGTGCTCATTTTAATGCATGAATCGTCCTTATCTGATATGTAGTTTTTATTTTAGAAAATAAATAAAAAAAATAAAAATTGAGAAAAAAGGGCACATGAAATTAACATGAAATCTAATTTTTAAAATTATTTAAAGGATACAGTCTTGTGGGCAGTAGCTTAAGGAGCATTTTGATGCATAAATCGTCTTTTTATGATGTATGGTTTAGAAGTTATGGCTAAAAAATCAAAAAAATCGCAAAAAACCACGTCAAAAACTATGATTCATGTAAAAAATTTTAACTAAGATTCTTGAAAAAAAATCAAATTCCAGAAAACTTTTTTCTGAATATGCAGTCTTGTGTATATATGTATTAGAAACAATTTGGTGTATAAATCGTCCTTGTAGGATGTATGGTTTGGGAGTTATGACGGAAAAAGCACATGTTTTTGGCCAGCTTCCACTCCAAAAAGTGTTCTACAACTCCTAAACTACAAGAGATAGAGCAAAATGCATTTGGACAAAAAAGTAACCCTACTTAAGGACGAGGACCTGGTGCTCATTTTAATGCATGAATCGTCCTTATCTGATATGTAGTTTTTATTCTAGAAAATAAATAAATAAAATAAAAATTGACAAAAAAGGGCACATGAAATTAACATGAAATCTAATTTTTAAAATTATTTTAAGGATACAGTCTTATGGGCCGAAGCTTAAGGAACATTTTGATGCATAAATCGTCTTTTTATGATGTATGGTTTAGAAGTTATGGCTAAAAAATCAAAAAAATCGCAAAAAACCACGTCAAAAACTATGATTCATGTAAAAAATTTTAACTAAGATTCTTGAAAAAAAATCAAATTCCAGAAAACTTTTTTCTGAATATGCAGTCTTGTGTATATATGTATTAGAAACAATTTGGTGTATAAATCGTCCTTGTAGGATGTATGGTTTGGGAGTTATGACGGAAAAAGCACATGTTTTTGGCCAGCTTCCACTCCAAAAAGTGTTCTACAACTCCTAAACTACAAGAGATAGAGCAAAATGCATTTGGACAAAGAAGTAACCCTACTTAAGGACGAGGACCTGGTGCTCATTTTAATGCATGAATCGTCCTTATCTGATATGTAGTTTTTATTCTAGAAAATAAATAAAAAAAATAAAAATTGACAAAAAAGGGCACATAAAATTAACATGAAATCTAATTTTTAAAATTATTTTAAGGATACAGTCTTGTGGGCCGTAGCTTAAGGAACATTTTGATGCATAAATCGTCTTTTTATGATGTATGGTTTATAAGTTATGGCTAAAAAATCAAAAAAATCGCAAAAAACCACGTCAAAAACTATGATTCATGTAAAAAATTTTAACTAAGATTCTTGAAAAAAAATCAAATTGTTTTGGCCAGCTTCCACTCCAAAAAGTGTTCTACAACTCCTAAACTACAAGAGATAGAGCAAAATGCATTTGGACAAAGAAGTAACCCTACTTAAGGACGAGGACCTGGTGCTCATTTTAATGCATGAATCGTCCTTATCTGATATGTAGTTTTTATTCTAGAAAATAAATAAAAAAAATAAAAATTGACAAAAAAGGGCACATGAAATTAACATGAAATCTAATTTTTAAAATTATTTAAAGGATACAGTCTTGTGGGCCGTAGCTTAAGGAACATTTTGATGCATAAATCGTCTTTTTATGATGTATGGTTTAGAAGTTATGGCTAAAAAATCAAAAAAATCGCAAAAAACCACGTCAAAAACTATGATTCATGTAAAAAATTTTAACTAAGATTCTTGAAAAAAAATCAAATTCCAGAAAACTTTTTTCTGAATATGCAGTCTTGTGTATATATGTATTAGAAACAATTTGGTGTATAAATCGTCCTTGTAGGATGTATGGTTTGGGAGTTATGACGGAAAAAGCACATGTTTTTGGCCAGCTTCCACTCCAAAAAGTGTTCTACAACTCCTAAACTACAAGAGATAGAGCAAAATGCATTTGGACAAAGAAGTAACCCTACTTAAGGACGAGGACCTGGTGCTCATTTTAATGCATGAATCGTCCTTATCTGATATGTAGTTTTTATTCTAGAAAATAAATAAAAAAAATAAAAATTGACAAAAAAGGGCACATGAAATTAACATGAAATCTAATTTTTAAAATTATTTTAAGGATACAGTCTTGTGGGCCGTAGCTTCAGGAACATTTTGATGCATAAATCGTCTTTTTATGATGTATGGTTTAGAAGTTATGGCTAAAAAATCAAAAAAATCGCAAAAAACCACGTCAAAAACTATGATTCATGTAAAAAATTTTAACTAAGATTCTTGAAAAAAAATCAAATTCCAGAAAACTTTTTTCTGAATATGCAGTCTTGTGTATATATGTATTAGAAACAATTTGGTGTATAAATCGTCCTTGTAGGATGTATGGTTTGGGAGTTATGACGGAAAAAGCACATGTTTTTGGCCAGCTTCCACTCCAAAAAGTGTTCTACAACTCCTAAACTACAAGAGATAGAGCAAAATGCATTTGGACAAAGAAGTAACCCTACTTAAGGACGAGGACCTGGTGCTCATTTTAATGCATGAATCGTCCTTATCTGATATGTAGTTTTTATTCTAGAAAATAAATAAAAAAAATAAAAATTGACAAAAAAGGACACATGAAATTAACATGAAATCTAATTTTTAAAATTATTTTAAGGATACAGTCTTGTGGGCCGTAGCTTAAGGAACATTTTGATGCATAAATCGTCTTTTTATGATGTATGGTTTAGAAGTTATGGCTAAAAAATCAAAAAAATCGCAAAAAACCACGTCAAAAACTATGATTCATGTAAAAAATTTTAACTAAGATTCTTGAAAAAAAATCAAATTCCAGAAAACTTTTTTCTGAATATGCAGTCTTGTGTATATATGTATTAGAAACAATTTGGTGTATAAATCGTCCTTGTAGGATGTATGGTTTGGGAGTTATGACGGAAAAAGCACATGTTTTTGGCCAGCTTCCACTCCAAAAAGTGTTCTACAACTCCTAAACTACAAGAGATAGAGCAAAATGCATTTGGACAAAGAAGTAACCCTACTTAAGGACGAGGACCTGGTGCTCATTTCAATGCATGAATCGTCCTTATCTGATATGTAGTTTTTATTCTAGAAAATAAATAAAAAAAAATAAAAATTGACAAAAAAGGACACATGAAATTAACATGAAATCTAATTTTTAAAATTATTTTAAGGATACAGTCTTGTGGGCCGTAGCTTCAGGAACATTTTGATGCATAAATCGTCTTTTTATGATGTATGGTTTAGAAGTTATGGCTAAAAAATCAAAAAAATCGCAAAAAACCACGTCAAAAACTATGATTCATGTAAAAAATTTTAACTAAGATTCTTGAAAAAAAATCAAATTCCAGAAAACTTTTTTCTGAATATGCAGTCTTGTGTATATATGTATTAGAAACAATTTGGTGTATAAATCGTCCTTGTAGGATGTATGGTTTGGGAGTTATGACGGAAAAAGCACATGTTTTTGGCCAGCTTCCACTCCAAAAAGTGTTCTACAACTCCTAAACTACAAGAGATAGAGCAAAATGCATTTGGACAAAGAAGTAACCCTACTTAAGGACGGGGACCTGGTGCTCATTTTAATGCATGAATCGTCCTTATCTGATATGTAGTTTTTATTTTAGAAAATAAATAAAAAAAATAAAAACTGACAAAAAAGGGCACATGAAATTAACATGAAATCTAATTTTAAAAATTATTTTAAGGATAAAGTCTTGTGGGCCGTAGCTTAAGGAACATTTTGATGCATAAATCGTCCTTTTATGATGTATGGTTTAGAAGTTATGGCTAAAAAATCAAAAAAATCGCAAAAAACCACGTCAAAAACTATGATTCATGTAAAAAATTTTAACTAAGATTCTTGAAAAAAAATCAAATTCCAGAAAACTTTTTTCTGAATATGCAGTCTTGTGTATATATGTATTAGAAACAATTTGGTGTATAAATCGTCCTTGTAGGATGTATGGTTTGGGAGTTATGACGGAAAAAGCACATGTTTTTGGCCAGCTTCCACTCCAAAAAGTGTTCTACAACTCCTAAACTACAAGAGATAGAGCAAAATGCATTTGGACAAAGAAGTAACCCTACTTAAGGACGAGGACCTGGTGCTCATTTTAATGCATGAATCGTCCTTATCTGATATGTAGTTTTTATTCTAGAAAATAAATAAAAAAAATAAAAATTGAGAAAAAAGGGCACATGAAATTAACATGAAATCTAATTTTTAAAATTATTTTAAGGATACAGTCTTGTGGGCCGTAGCTTAAGGAACATTTTGATGCATAAATCGTCTTTTTATGATGTATGGTTTAGAAGTTATGGCTAAAAAATCAAAAAAATCGCAAAAAACCACGTCAAAAACTATGATTCATGTAAAAAATTTTAACTAAGATTCTTGAAAAAAAATCAAATTCCAGAAAACTTTTTTCTGAATATGCAGTCTTGTGTATATATGTATTAGAAACAATTTGGTGTATAAATCGTCCTTGTAGGATGTATGGTTTGGGAGTTATGACGGAAAAAGCACATGTTTTTGGCCAGCTTCCACTCCAAAAAGTGTTCTACAACTCCTAAACTACAAGAGATAGAGCAAAATGTATTTGCACAAAGAAGTAACCCTACTTAAGGACGAGGACCTGGTGCTCATTTTAATGCATGAATCGTCCTTATCTGATATGTAGTTTTTATTCTAGAAAATAAATAAAAAAAATAAAAATTGACAAAAAAGGGCACATGAAATTAACATGAAATCTAATTTTTAAAATTATTTTAAGGATACAGTCTTGTGAGCCGTAGCTTAAGGAACATTTTGATGCATAAATCGTCCTTTTATGATGTATGGTTTAGAAGTTATGGCTAAAAAATCAAAAAAAATCGCAAAAAACCACGTCAAAAACTATGATTCATGTACAAAATTTTAACTAAGATTCTTGAAAAAAAATCAAATTCCAGAAAACTTTTTTCTGAATATGCAGTCTTGTGTATATATGTATTAGAAACAATTTGGTGTATAAATCGTCCTTGTAGGATGTATGGTTTGGGAGTTATGACGGAAAAAGCACATGTTTTTGGCCAGCTTCCACTCCAAAAAGTGTTCTACAACTCCTAAACTACAAGAGATAGAGCAAAATGCATTTGGACAAAGAAGTAACCCTACTTAAGGACGAGGACCTGGTGCTCATTTTAATGCATGAATCGTCCTTATCTGATATGTAGTTTTTATTCTAGAAAATAAATAAAAAAAATAAAAATTGACAAAAAAGGGCACATGAAATTAACATGAAATCTAATTTTTAAAATTATTTTAAGGATACAGACTTGTGGGCCGTAGCTTAAGGAACATTTTGATGCATAAATCGTCTTTTTATGATGTATGGTTTAGAAGTTATGGCTAAAAAATCAAAAAAATCGCAAAAAAACCACGTCAAAAACTATGATTCATGTAAAAAATTTTAACTAAGATTCTTGAAAAAAAATCAAATTCCAGAAAACTTTTTTCTGAATATGCAGTCTTGTGTATATATGTATTAGAAACAATTTGGTGTATAAATCGTCCTTGTAGGATGTATGGTTTGGGAGTTATGACGGAAAAAGCACATGTTTTTGGCCAGCTTCCACTCCAAAAAGTGTTCTACAACTCCTAAACTACAAGAAATAGAGCAAAATGTATTTGCACAAAGAAGTAACCCTACTTAAGGACGAGGACCTGGTGCTCATTTTAATGCATGAATCGTCCTTATCTGATATGTAGTTTTTATTCTAGAAAATAAATAAAAAAAATAAAAATTGACAAAAAAGGGCACATGAAATTAACATGAAATCTAATTTTTAAAATTATTTTAAGGATACAGTCTTGTGAGCCGTAGCTTAAGGAACATTTTGATGCATAAATCGTCCTTTTATGATGTATGGTTTAGAAGTTATGGCTAAAAAATAAAAAAAAATCGCAAAAAACCACGTCAAAAACTATGATTCATGTAAAAAATTTTAACTAAGATTCTTGAAAAAAAATCAAATTCCAGAAAACTTTTTTCTGAATATGCAGTCTTGTGTATATATGTATTAGAAACAATTTGGTGTATAAATCGTCCTTGTAGGATGTATGGTTTGGGAGTTATGACGGAAAAAGCACATGTTTTTGGCCAGCTTCCACTCCAAAAAGTGTTCTACAACTCCTAAACTACAAGAGATAGAGCAAAATGCATTTGGACAAAGAAGTAACCCTACTTAAGGACGAGGACCTGGTGCTCATTTTAATGCATGAATCGTCCTTATCTGATATGTAGTTTTTATTTTAGAAAATAAATAAAAAAAATAAAAACTGACAAAAAAGGGCACATGAAATTAACATGAAATCTAATTTTAAAAATTATTTTAAGGATAAAGTCTTGTGGGCCGTAGCTTAAGGAACATTTTGATGCATAAATCGTCCTTTTATGATGTATGGTTTAGAAGTTATGGCTAAAAAATCAAAAAAAATCGCAAAAAACCACGTCAAAAACTATGATTCATGTAAAAAATTTTAACTAAGATTCTTGAAAAAAAATCAAATTCCAGAAAACTTTTTTCTGAATATGCAGTCTTGTGTATATATGTATTAGAAACAATTTGGTGTATAAATCGTCCTTGTAGGATGTATGGTTTGGAAGTTATGACGGAAAAAGCACATGTTTTTGGCCAGCTTCCACTCCAAAAAGTGTTCTACAACTCCTAAACTACAAGAGATAGAGCAAAATGCATTTGGACAAAGAAGTAACCCTACTTAAGGACGAGGACCTGGTGCTCATTTTAATGCATGAATCGTCCTTATCTGATATGTAGTTTTTATTTTAGAAAATAAATAAAAAAAATAAAAATTGACAAAAAAGGGCACATGAAATTAACATGAAATCTAATTTTTAAAATTATTTTAAGGATACAGTCTTGTGAGCCGTAGCTTAAGGAACATTTTGATGCATAAATCGTCCTTTTATGATGTATGGTTTAGAAGTTATGGCTAAAAAATCAAAAAAATCGCAAAAAACCACGTCAAAAACTATGATTCATGTAAAAAATTTTAACTAAGATTCTTGAAAAAAAATCAAATTCCAGAAAACTTTTTTCTGAATATGCAGTCTTGTGTATATATGTATTAGAAACAATTTGGTGTATAAATCGTCCTTGTACGATGTATGGTTTGGGAGTTATGACGGAAAAAGCACATGTTTTTGGCCAGCTTCCACTCCAAAAAGTGTTCTACAACTCCTAAACTACAAGAGATAGAGCAAAATGTATTTGCACAAAGAAGTAACCCTACTTAAGGACGAGGACCTGGTGCTCATTTTAATGCATGAATCGTCCTTATCTGATATGTAGTTTTTATTCTAGAAAATAAATAAAAAAAATAAAAATTGACAAAAAAGGGCACATGAAATTAACATGAAATCTAATTTTCAAAATTATTTTAAGGATACAGTCTTGTGAGCCGTAGCTTAAGGAACATTTTGATGCATAAATCGTCCTTTTATGATGTATGGTTTAGAAGTTATGGCTAAAAAATCAAAAAAAATCGCAAAAAACCACGTCAAAAACTATGATTCATGTAAAAAATTTTAACTAAGATTCTTGAAAAAAAATCAAATTCCAGAAAACTTTTTTCTGAATATGCAGTCTTGTGTATATATGTATTAGAAACAATTTGGTGTATAAATCGTCCTTGTAGGATGTATGGTTTGGGAGTTATGACGGAAAAAGCACATGTTTTTGGCCAGCTTCCACTCCAAAAAGTGTTCTACAACTCCTAAACTACAAGAGATAGAGCAAAATGTATTTGCACAAAGAAGTAACCCTACTTAAGGACGAGGACCTGGTGCTCATTTTAATGCATGAATCGTCCTTATCTGATATGTAGTTTTTATTCTAGAAAATAAATAAAAAAAATAAAAATTGACAAAAAAGGGCACATGAAATTAACATGAAATCTAATTTTCAAAATTATTTTAAGGATACAGTCTTGTGAGCCGTAGCTTAAGGAACATTTTGATGCATAAATCGTCCTTTTATGATGTATGGTTTAGAAGTTATGGCTAAAAAATCAAAAAAAATCGCAAAAAACCACGTCAAAAACTATGATTCATGTAAAAAATTTTAACTAAGATTCTTGAAAAAAAATCAAATTCCAGAAAACTTTTTTCTGAATATGCAGTCTTGTGTATATATGTATTAGAAACAATTTGGTGTATAAATCGTCCTTGTAGGATGTATGGTTTGGGAGTTATGACGGAAAAAGCACATGTTTTTGGCCAGCTTCCACTCCAAAAAGTGTTCTACAACTCCTAAACTACAAGAGATAGAGCAAAATGCATTTGGACAAAGAAGTAACCCTACTTAAGGACGAGGACCTGGTGCTCATTTTAATGCATGAATCGTCCTTATCTGATATGTAGTTTTTATTTTAGAAAATAAATAAAAAAAATAAAAATTGACAAAAAAGGGCACATGAAATTAACATGAAATCTAATTTTAAAAATTATTTTAAGGATAAAGTCTTGTGGGCCGTAGCTTAAGGAACATTTTTATGCATAAATCGTCCTTTTATGATGTATGGTTTAGAAGTTATGGCTAAAAAATCAAAAAAATCGCAAAAAACCACGTCAAAAACTATGATTCATGTAAAAAATTTTAACTAAGATTCTTGAAAAAAAATCAAATTCCAGAAAACTTTTTTCTGAATATGCAGTCTTGTGTATATATGTATTAGAAACAATTTGGTGTATAAATCGTCCTTGTAGGATGTATGGTTTGGGAGTTATGACGGAAAAAGCACATGTTTTTGGCCAGCTTCCACTCCAAAAAGTGTTCTACAACTCCTAAACTACAAGAGATAGAGCAAAATGCATTTGGACAAAGAAGTAACCCTACTTAAGGACGAGGACCTGGTGCTCATTTTAATGCATGAATCGTCCTTATCTGATATGTAGTTTTTATTCTAGAAAATAAATAAAAAAAATAAAAATTGACAAAAAAGGGCACATGAAATTAACATGAAATCTAATTTTTAAAATTATTTTAAGGATACAGTCTTCTGAGCCGTAGCTTAAGGAACATTTTGATGCATAAATCGTCCTTTTATGATGTATGGTTTAGAAGTTATGGCTAAAAAATCAAAAAAAATCGCAAAAAACCACGTCAAAAACTATGATTCATGTAAAAAATTTTAACTAAGGGCATTAATCTGTATCACGAAGCAGCACACCAACGACAAGCAAGACACGAGAAGCAATAGAATTTCGTATAGAAAAAAGTATTGCTTCTCGTGTCTTGCTTGTCGTTGGTGTGCTGCTTCGTGATACAGATTAATGCCCTAAGATTCTTGAAAAAAAATCAAATTCCAGAAAACTTTTTTCTGAATATGCAGTCTTGTGTATATATGTATTAGAAACAATTTGGTGTATAAATCGTCCTTGTAGGATGTATGGTTTGGGAGTTATGACGGAAAAAGCACATGTTTTTGGCCAGCTTCCACTCCAAAAAGTGTTCTACAACTCCTAAACTACAAGAGATAGAGCAAAATGCATTTGGACAAAGAAGTAACCCTACTTAAGGACGAGGACCTGGTGCTCATTTTAATGCATGAATCGTCCTTATCTGATATGTAGTTTTTATTTTAGAAAATAAATAAAAAAAATAAAAACTGACAAAAAAGGGCACATGAAATTAACATGAAATCTAATTTTAAAAATTATTTTAAGGATAAAGTCTTGTGAGCCGTAGCTTAAGGAACATTTTGATGCATAAATCGTCCTTTTATGATGTATAGTTTAGAAGTTATGGCTAAAAAATCAAAAAAATCGCAAAAAACCACGTCAAAAACTATGATTCATGTAAAAAATTTTAACTAAGATTCTTGAAAAAAAATCAAATTCCAGAAAACTTTTTTCTGAATATGCAGTCTTGTGTATATATGTATTAGAAACAATTTGGTGTATAAATCGTCCTTGTAGGATGTATGGTTTGGGAGTTATGACGGAAAAAGCACATGTTTTTGGCCAGCTTCCACTCCAAAAAGTGTTCTACAACTCCTAAACTACAAGAGATAGAGCAAAATGCATTTGGACAAAGAAGTAACCCTACTTAAGGACGAGGACCTGGTGCTCATTTTAATGCATGAATCGTCCTTATCTGATATGTAGTTTTTATTTTAGAAAATAAATAAAAAAAATAAAAACTGACAAAAAAGGGCACATGAAATTAACATGAAATCTAATTTTAAAAATTATTTTAAGGATAAAGTCTTGTGGGCCGTAGCTTAAGGAACATTTTGATGCATAAATCGTCCTTTTATGATGTATGGTTTAGAAGTTATGGCTAAAAAATCAAAAAAATCGCAAAAAACCACGTCAAAAACTATGATTCATGTAAAAAATTTTAACTAAGATTCTTGAAAAAAAATCAAATTCCAGAAAACTTTTTTCTGAATATGCAGTCTTGTGTATATATGTATTAGAAACAATTTGGTGTATAAATCGTCCTTGTAAGATGTATGGTTTGGGAGTTATGACGGAAAAAGCACATGTTTTTGGCCAGCTTCCACTCCAAAAAGTGTTCTACAACTCCTAAACTACAAGAGATAGAGCAAAATGCATTTGGACAAAGAAGTAACCCTACTTAAGGACGAGGACCTGGTGCTCATTTTAATGCATGAATCGTCCTTAACTGATATGTAGTTTTTATTCTAGAAAATAAATAAAAAAAATAAAAATTGACAAAAAAGGGCACATGAAATTAACATGAAATCTAATTTTTAAAATTATTTTAAGGATACAGACTTGTGGGCCGTAGCTTAAGGAACATTTTGATGCATAAATCGTCTTTTTATGATGTATGGTTTAGAAGTTATGGCTAAAAAATCAAAAAAATCGCAAAAAACCACGTCAAAAACTATGATTCATGTAAAAAATTTTAACTAAGATTCTTGAAAAAAAATCAAATTCCAGAAAACTTTTTTCTGAATATGCAGTCTTGTGTATATATGTATTAGAAACAATTTGGTGTATAAATCGTCCTTGTAGGATGTATGGTTTGGGAGTTATGACGGAAAAAGCACATGTTTTTGGCCAGCTTCCACTCCAAAAAGTGTTCTACAACTCCTAAACTACAAGAGATAGAGCAAAATGTATTTGCACAAAGAAGTAACCCTACTTAAGGACGAGGACCTGGTGCTCATTTTAATGCATGAATCGTCCTTATCTGATATGTAGTTTTTATTCTAGAAAATAAATAAAAAAAATAAAAATTGACAAAAAAGGGCACATGAAATTAACATGAAATCTAATTTTTAAAATTATTTTAAGGATACAGTCTTGTGAGCCGTAGCTTAAGGAACATTTTGATGCATAAATCGTCCTTTTATGATGTATGGTTTAGAAGTTATGGCTAAAAAATAAAAAAAAATCGCAAAAAACCACGTCAAAAACTATGATTCATGTAAAAAATTTTAACTAAGATTCTTGAAAAAAAATCAAATTCCAGAAAACTTTTTTCTGAATATGCAGTCTTGTGTATATATGTATTAGAAACAATTTGGTGTATAAATCGTCCTTGTAGGATGTATGGTTTGGGAGTTATGACGGAAAAAGCACATGTTTTTGGCCAGCTTCCACTCCAAAAAGTGTTCTACAACTCCTAAACTACAAGAGATAGAGCAAAATGCATTTGGACAAAGAAGTAACCCTACTTAAGGACGAGGACCTGGTGCTCATTTTAATGCATGAATCGTCCTTATCTGATATGTAGTTTTTATTTTAGAAAATAAATAAAAAAAATAAAAACTGACAAAAAAGGGCACATGAAATTAACATGAAATCTAATTTTAAAAATTATTTTAAGGATAAAGTCTTGTGGGCCGTAGCTTAAGGAACATTTTGATGCATAAATCGTCCTTTTATGATGTATGGTTTAGAAGTTATGGCTAAAAAATCAAAAAAATCGCAAAAAACCACGTCAAAAACTATGATTCATGTAAAAAATTTTAACTAAGATTCTTGAAAAAAAAATCAAATTCCAGAAAACTTTTTTCTGAATATGCAGTCTTGTGTATATATGTATTAGAAACAATTTGGTGTATAAATCGTCCTTGTAGGATGTATGGTTTGGGAGTTATGACGGAAAAAGCACATGTTTTTGGCCAGCTTCCACTCCAAAAAGTGTTCTACAACTCCTAAACTACAAGAGATAGAGCAAAATGTATTTGCACAAAGAAGTAACCCTACTTAAGGACGAGGACCTGGTGCTCATTTTAATGCATGAATCGTCCTTATCTGATATGTAGTTTTTATTCTAGAAAATAAATAAAAAAAATAAAAATTGACAAAAAAGGGCACATGAAATTAACATGAAATCTAATTTTTAAAATTATTTTAAGGATACAGTCTTGTGAGCCGTAGCTTAAGGAACATTTTGATGCATAAATCTTCTTTTTATGATGTATGGTTTAGAAATTATGGCTAAAAAATCAAAAAAATCGCAAAAAACCACGTCAAAAACTATGATTCATGTAAAAAATTTTAACTAAGATTCTTGAAAAAAAATCAAATTCCAGAAAACTTTTTTCTGAATATGCAGTCTTGTGTATATATGTATTAGAAACAATTTGGTGTATAAATCGTCCTTGTAGGATGTATGGTTTGGGAGTTATGACGGAAAAAGCACATGTTTTTGGCCAGCTTCCACTCCAAAAAGTGTTCTACAACTCCTAAACTACAAGAGATAGAGCAAAATGCATTTGGACAAAGAAGTAACCCTACTTAAGGACGAGGACCTGGTGCTCATTTTAATGCATGAATCGTCCTTATCTGATATGTAGTTTTTATTTTAGAAAATAAATAAAAAAAATAAAAATTGAGAAAAAAGGGCACATGAAATTAACATGAAATCTAATTTTTAAAATTATTTAAAGGATACAGTCTTGTGGGCAGTAGCTTAAGGAGCATTTTGATGCATAAATCGTCATTTTATGATGTATGGTTTAGAAGTTATGGCTAAAAAATCAAAAAAATCGCAAAAAACCACGTCAAAAACTATGATTCATGTAAAAAATTTTAACTAAGATTCTTGAAAAAAAATCAAATTCCAGAAAACTTTTTTCTGAATATGCAGTCTTGTGTATATATGTATTAGAAACAATTTGGTGTATAAATCGTCCTTGTAGGATGTATGGTTTGGGAGTTATGACGGAAAAAGCACATGTTTTTGGCCAGCTTCCACTCCAAAAAGTGTTCTACAACTCCTAAACTACAAGAGATAGAGCAAAATGCATTTGGACAAAGAAGTAACCCTACTTAAGGACGAGGACCTGGTGCTCATTTTAATGCATGAATCGTCCTTATCTGATATGTAGTTTTTATTTTAGAAAATAAATAAAAAAAATAAAAATTGACAAAAAAGGGCACATGAAATTAACATGAAATCTAATTTTTAAAATTATTTAAAGGATACAGTCTTGTGGGCCGTAGCTTAAGGAACATTTTGATGCATAAATCGTCTTTTTATGATGTATGGTTTAGAAGTTATGGCTAAAAAATCAAAAAATCGCAAAAAACCACGCCAAAAACTATGATTCATGTAAAAAATTTTAACTAAGATTCTTGAAAAAAAATCAAATTCCAGAAAACTTTTTTCTGAATATGCAGTCTTGTGTATATATGTATTAGAAACAATTTGGTGTATAAATCGTCCTTGTAGGATGTATGGTTTGGGAGTTATGACGGAAAAAGCACATGTTTTTGGCCAGCTTCCACTCCAAAAAGTGTTCTACAACTCCTAAACTACAAGAGATAGAGCAAAATGCATTTGGACAAAGAAGTAACCCTACTTAAGGACGAGGACCTGGTGCTCATTTTAATGCATGAATCGTCCTTATCTGATATGTAGTTTTTATTTTAGAAAATAAATAAAAAAATAAAAATTGAGAAAAAAGGGCACATGAAATTAACATGAAATCTAATTTTTAAAATTATTTTAAGGATAAAGTCTTGTGGGCCGTAGCTTAAGGAACATTTTGATGCATAAATCGTCTTTTTATGATGTATGGTTTAGAAGTTATGGCTAAAAAATCAAAAAAATCGCAAAAAACCACGTCAAAAACTATGATTCATGTAAAAAATTTTAACTAAGATTCTTGAAAAAAAATCAAATTCCAGAAAACTTTTTTCTGAATATGCAGTCTTGTGTATATATGTATTAGAAACAGTTTGGTGTATAAATCGTCCTTGTAGGATGTATGGTTTGGGAGTTATGACGGAAAAAGCAAATGTTTTTGGCCAGCTTCCACTCCAAAAAGTGTTCTACAACTCCTAAACTACAAGAGATAGAGCAAAATGCATTTGGACAAAGAAGTAACCCTACTTAAGGACGAGGACCTGGTGCTCATTTTAATGCATGAATCGTCTTTATCTGATATGTAGTTTTTATTCTAGAAAATAAATAAAAAAAATAAAAATTGACAAAAAAGGGCACATGAAATTAACATGAAATCTAATTTTAAAAATTATTTTAAGGATACAGTCTTGTGGGCCATAGCTTAAGGAACATTTTGATGCATAAATCGTCTTTTTATGATGTATGGTTTAGAAGTTATGGCTAAAAAATCAAAAAAAATCGCAAAAAACCACGTCAAAAACTATGATTCATGTAAAAAATTTTAACTAAGATTCTTGAAAAAAAATCAAATTCCAGAAAACTTATTTCTGAATATGCAGTCTTGTGTATATATGTATTAGAAACAATTTGGTGTATAAATCGTCCTTGTAGGATGTATGGTTTGGGAGTTATGACGGAAAAAGCACATGTTTTTGGCCAGCTTCCACTCCAAAAAGTGTTCTACAACTCCTAAACTACAAGAGATAGAGCAAAATGCATTTGGACAAAGAAGTAACCCTACTTAAGGACGAGGACCTGGTGCTCATTTTAATGCATGAATCGTCCTTATCTGATATGTAGTTTTTATTTTAGAAAATAAATAAAAAAATAAAAATTGAGAAAAAAGGGCACATGAAATTAACATGAAATCTAATTTTTAAAATTATTTTAAGGATAAAGTCTTGTGGGCCGTAGCTTAAGGAACATTTTGATGCATAAATCGTCTTTTTATGATGTATGGTTTAGAAGTTATGGCTAAAAAATCAAAAAAATCGCAAAAAACCACGTCAAAAACTATGATTCATGTAAAAAATTTTAACTAAGATTCTTGAAAAAAAATCAAATTCCAGAAAACTTTTTTCTGAATATGCAGTCTTGTGTATATATGTATTAGAAACAATTTGGTGCATAAATCGTCCTTTTATGATGTATGGTTTAGAAGTTATTAGAAACTCAAAAAACCACGTCAAAAACTATGATTCATGTAAAAAAAATTAACTAAGATTCTTGAAAAAAAATCAAATTCCAGAAACCTTTTTTCTGAATATGCAGTCTTGTGTATATATGTATTAGAAACAATTTGGTGTATAAATCGTCCTTGTAGGATGTATGGTTTGGGAGTTATGACGGAAAAAGCACATGTTTTTGGCCAGCTTCCACTCCAAAAAGTGTTCTACAACTCCTAAACTACAAGAGATAGAGCAAACGGCATTTGGACAAAGGAGTATCCCTTCTTAAGGACGAGGACCTGGTGCTTATTTTAATGCATGAATCGTCCTTATCTGATATGTAGTTTTTATTTTAGAAAATAAATAAAAAAAATAAAAATTGACAAAAAAGGGCACATGAAATTAACATGAAATCTAATTTTAAAAATTATTTTAAGGATAAAATCTTGTGGGCCGTAGCTTAAGGAACATTTTGATGCATAAATCGTCTTTTTATGATGTATGGTTTAGAAGTTATGGCTAAAAAATCAAAAAAATCGCAAAAAACCACGTCAAAAACTATGATTCATGTAAAAAATTTTAACTAAGATTCTTGAAAAAAAATCAAATTCCAGAAAACTTTTTTCTGAATATGCAGTCTTGTGTATATATGTATTAGAAACAATTTGGTGTATAAATCGTCCTTGTAGGATGTATGGTTTGGGAGTTATGACGGAAAAAGCACATGTTTTTGGCCAGCTTCCACTCCAAAAAGTGTTCTACAACTCCTAAACTACAAGAGATAGAGCAAAATGCATTTGGACAAAGAAGTAACCCTACTTAAGGACGAGGACCTGGTGCTCATTTTAATGCATGAATCGTCCTTATCTGATATGTAGTTTTTATTCTAGAAAATAAATAAAAAAAATAAAAATTGACAAAAAAGGACACATGAAATTAACATGAAATCTAATTTTTAAAATTATTTTAAGGATACAGTCTTTTAAGGATAAATCGTCTTTTTATGATGTATGGTTTAGAAGTTATGGCTAAAAAATCAAAAAAATCGCAAAAAACCACGTCAAAAACTATGATTCATGTAAAAAATTTTAACTAAGATTCTTGAAAAAAAATCAAATTCCAGAAAACTTTTTTCTGAATATGCAGTCTTGTGTATATATGTATTAGAAACAATTTGGTGTATAAATCGTCCTTGTAGGATGTATGGTTTGGGAGTTATGACGGAAAAAGCACATGTTTTTGGCCAGCTTCCACTCCAAAAAGTGTTCTACAACTCCTAAACTACAAGAGATAGAGCAAAATGCATTTGGACAAAGAAGTAACCCTACTTAAGGACGAGGACCTGGTGCTCATTTTAATGCATGAATCGTCCTTATCTGATATGTAGTTTTTATTTTAGAAAATAAATAAAAAAAATAAAAATTGACAAAAAAGGGCACATGAAATTAACATGAAATCTAATTTTAAAAATTAATTTAAGGATACAGTCTTGTGGGCCGTAGCTTAAGGAACATTTTGATGCATAAATCGTCCTTTTATGATGTATGGTTTAGAAGTTATGGCTAAAAAATCAAAAAAATCGCAAAAAACCACGACAAAAACTATGATTCATGTAAAAAATTTTAACTAAGATTCTTGAAAAAAAATCAAATTCCAGAAAACTTTTTTCTGAATATGCAGTCTTGTGTATATATGTATTAGAAACAGTTTGGTGTATAAATCGTCCTTGTAGGATGTACGGTTTGGGAGTTATGACGGAAAAAGCACATGTTTTTGGCCAGCTTCCACTCCAAAAAGTGTTCTACAACTCCTAAACTACAAGAGATAGAGCAAAATGCATTTGGACAAAGAAGTAACCCTACTTAAGGACGAGGACCTGGTGCTCATTTTAATGCATGAATCGTCCTTATCTGATATGTAGTTTTTATTTTAGAAAATAAATAAAAAAAATAAAAATTGACAAAAAAGGGCACATGAAATTAACATGAAATCTAATTTTAAAAATTAATTTAAGGATACAGTCTTGTGGGCCGTAGCTTAAGGAACATTTTGATGCATAAATCGTCCTTTTATGATGTATGGTTTAGAAGTTATGGCTAAAAAATCAAAAAAATCGCAAAAAACCACGTCAAAAACTATGATTCATGTAAAAAATTTTAACTAAGATTCTTGAAAAAAAATCAAATTCCAGAAAACTTTTTTCTGAATATGCAGTCTTGTGTATATATGTATTAGAAACAGTTTGGTGTATAAATCGTCCTTGTAGGATGTATGGTTTGGGAGTTATGACGGAAAAAGCACATGTTTTTGGCCAGCTTCCACTCCAAAAAGTGTTCTACAACTCCTAAACTACAAGAGATAGAGCAAAATGCATTTGGACAAAGAAGTAACCCTACTTAAGGACGAGGACCTGGTGCTCATTTTAATGCATGAATCGTCTTTATCTGATATGTAGTTTTTATTCTAGAAAATAAATAAAAAAAATAAAAATTGACAAAAAAGGGCACATGAAATTAACATGAAATCTAATTTTTAAAATTATTTTAAGGATACAGTCTTGTGGGCCGTAGCTTAAGGAACATTTTGATGCATAAATCGTCTTTTTATGATGTATGGTTTAGAAGTTATGGCTAAAAAATCAAAAAAATCGCAAAAAACCACGTAAAAAACTATGATTCATGTAAAAAATTTTAACTAAGATTCTTGAAAAAAAATCAAATTCCAGAAAACTTTTTTCTGAATATGCAGTCTTGTGTATATATGTATTAGAAACAATTTGGTGTATAAATCGTCCTTGTAGGATGTATGGTTTGGGAGTTATGACGGAAAAAGCACATGTTTTTGGCCAGCTTCCACTCCAAAAAGTGTTCTACAACTCCTAAACTACAAGAGATAGAGCAAAATGCATTTGGACAAAGAAGTAACCCTACTTAAGGACGAGGACCTGGTGCTCATTTTAATGCATGAATCGTCCTTATCTGATATGTAGTTTTTATTTTAGAAAATAAATAAAAAAAATAAAAATTGACAAAAAAGGGCACATGAAATTAACATGAAATCTAATTTTAAAAATTAATTTAAGGATACAGTCTTGTGGGCCGTAGCTTAAGGAACATTTTGATGCATAAATCGTCCTTTTATGATGTATGGTTTAGAAGTTATGGCTAAAAAATCAAAAAAATCGCAAAAAACCACGTCAAAAACTATGATTCATGTAAAAAATTTTAACTAAGATTCTTGAAAAAAAATCAAATTCCAGAAAACTTTTTTCTGAATATGCAGTCTTGTGTATATATGTATTAGAAACAGTTTGGTGTATAAATCGTCCTTGTAGGATGTATGGTTTGGGAGTTATGACGGAAAAAGCACATGTTTTTGGCCAGCTTCCACTCCAAAAAGTGTTCTACAACTCCTAAACTACAAGAGATAGAGAAAAATGCATTTGGACAAAGAAGTAACCCTACTTAAGGACGAGGACCTGGTGCTCATTTTAATGCATGAATCGTCCTTATCTGATATGTAGTTTTTATTCTAGAAAATAAATAAAAAAAATAAAAATTGACAAAAAAGGGCACATAAAATTAACATGAAATCTAATTTTTAAAATTATTTTAAGGATACAGTCTTGTGGGCCGTAGCTTAAGGAACATTTTGATGCATAAATCGTCTTTTTATGATGTATGGTTTAGAAGTTATGGCTAAAAAATCAAAAAAATCGCAAAAAACCACGTAAAAAACTATGATTCATGTAAAAAATTTTAACTAAGATTCTTGAAAAAAAATCAAATTCCAGAAAACTTTTTTCTGAATATGCAGTCTTGTGTATATATGTATTAGAAACAATTTGGTGTATAAATCGTCCTTGTAGGATGTATGGTTTGGGAGTTATGACGGAAAAAGCACATGTTTTTGGCCAGCTTCCACTCCAAAAAGTGTTCTACAACTCCTAAACTACAAGAGATAGAGCAAAATGCATTTTGACAAAGAAGTAACCCTACTTAAGGACGAGGACCTGGTGCTCATTTTAATGCATGAATTGTCCTTATCTGATATGTAGTTTTTATTCTAGAAAATAAATAAAAAAAATAAAAATTGACAAAAAAGGGCACATGAAATTAACATGAAATCTAATTTTTAAAATTATTTTAAGGATACAGTCTTGTGGGCCGTAGCTTAAGGAACATTTTGATGCATAAATCGTCTTTTTATGATGTATGGTTAAGAAGTTATGGCTAAAAAATCAAAAAAATCGCAAAAAACCACGTCAAAAACTATGATTCATGTAAAAAATTTTAACTAAGATTCTTGAAAAAAAATCAAATTCCAGAAAACTTTTTTCTGAATATGCAGTCTTGTGTATATATGTATTAGAAACAATTTGGTGTATAAATCGTCCTTGTAGGATGTATGGTTTGGGAGTTATGACGGAAAAAGCACATGTTTTTGGCCAGCTTCCACTCCAAAAAGTGTTCTACAACTCCTAAACTACAAGAGATAGAGAAAAATGCATTTGGACAAAGAAGTAACCCTACTTAAGGACGAGGACCTGGTGCTCATTTTAATGCATGAATCGTCCTTATCTGATATGTAGTTTTTATTCTAGAAAATAAATAAAAAAAATAAAAATTGACAAAAAAGGGCACATAAAATTAACATGAAATCTAATTTTTAAAATTATTTTAAGGATACAGTCTTGTGGGCCGTAGCTTAAGGAACATTTTGATGCATAAATCGTCTTTTTATGATGTATGGTTTATAAGTTATGGCTAAAAAATCAAAAAAATCGCAAAAAACCACGTCAAAAACTATGATTCATGTAAAAAATTTTAACTAAGATTCTTGAAAAAAAATCAAATTGTTTTGGCCAGCTTCCACTCCAAAAAGTGTTCTACAACTCCTAAACTACAAGAGATAGAGCAAAATGCATTTGGACAAAGAAGTAACCCTACTTAAGGACGAGGACCTGGTGCTCATTTTAATGCATGAATCGTCTTTATCTGATATGTAGTTTTTATTTTAGAAAATAAATAAAAAAAATAAAAATTGACAAAAAAGGGCACATGAAATTAACATGAAATCTAATTTTTAAAATTATTTTAAGGATACAGTCTTGTGGGCCGTAGCTTAAGGAACATTTTGATGCATAAATCGTCTTTTTATGATGTATGGTTTAGAAGTTATGGCTAAAAAATCAAAAAAATCGCAAAAAACCACGTAAAAAACTATGATTCATGTAAAAAATTTTAACTAAGATTCTTGAAAAAAAATCAAATTCCAGAAAACTTTTTTCTGAATATGCAGTCTTGTGTATATATGTATTAGAAACAGTTTGGTGTATAAATCGTCCTTGTAGGATGTATGGTTTGGGAGTTATGACGGAAAAAGCAAATGTTTTTGGCCAGCTTCCACTCCAAAAAGTGTTCTACAACTCCTAAACTACAAGAGATAGAGCAAAATGCATTTGGACAAAGAAGTAACCCTACTTAAGGACGAGGACCTGGTGCTCATTTTAATGCATGAATCGTCTTTATCTGATATGTAGTTTTTATTCTAGAAAATAAATAAAAAAAATAAAAATTGACAAAAAAGGGCACATGAAATTAACATGAAATCTAATTTTTAAAATTATTTTAAGGATACAGTCTTGTGGGCCGTAGCTTAAGGAACATTTTGATGCATAAATCGTCTTTTTATAATGTATGGTTTAGAAGTTATGGCTAAAAAATCAAAAAAATCGCAAAAAACCACGTCAAAAACTATGATTCATGTAAAAAATTTTAACTAAGATTCTTGAAAAAAATCAAATTCCAGAAAACTTTTTTCTGAATATGCAGTCTTGTGTATATATGTATTAGAAACAATTTGGTGTATAAATCGTCCTTGTAGGATGTATGGTTTGGGAGTTATGACGGAAAAAGCACATGTTTTTGGCCAGCTTCCACTCCAAAAAGTGTTCTACATCTCCTAAACTACAAGAGATAGAGCAAACGGCATTTGGACAAAGGAGTATCCCTTCTTAAGGACGAGGACCTGGTGCTCATTTTAATGCATGAATCGTCCTTATCTGATATGTAGTTTTTATTTTAGAAAATAAATAAAAAAAATAAAAATTGAGAAAAAAGGGCACATGAAATTAACATGAAATCTAATTTTTAAAATTATTTAAAGGATACAGTCTTGTGGGCAGTAGCTTAAGGAGCATTTTGATGCATAAATCGTCTTTTTATGATGTATGGTTTAGAAGTTATGGCTAAAAAATCAAAAAAATCGCAAAAAACCACGTCAAAAACTATGATTCATGTAAAAAATTTTAACTAAGATTCTTGAAAAAAAATCAAATTCCAGAAAACTTTTTTCTGAATATGCAGTCTTGTGTATATATGTATTAGAAACAATTTGGTGTATAAATCGTCCTTGTAGGATGTATGGTTTGGGAGTTATGACGGAAAAAGCACATGTTTTTGGCCAGCTTCCACTCCAAAAAGTGTTCTACAACTCCTAAACTACAAGAGATAGAGCAAAATGCATTTGGACAAAAAAGTAACCCTACTTAAGGACGAGGACCTGGTGCTCATTTTAATGCATGAATCGTCCTTATCTGATATGTAGTTTTTATTCTAGAAAATAAATAAATAAAATAAAAATTGACAAAAAAGGGCACATGAAATTAACATGAAATCTAATTTTTAGAATTATTTTAAGGATACAGTCTTGTGGGCCGTAGCTTAAGGAACATTTTGATGCATAAATCGTCTTTTTATGATGTATGGTTTAGAAGTTATGGCTAAAAAATCAAAAAAATCGCAAAAAACCACGTCAAAAACTATGATTCATGTAAAAAATTTTAACTAAGATTCTTGAAAAAAAATCAAATTCCAGAAAACTTTTTTCTGAATATGCAGTCTTGTGTATATATGTATTAGAAACAATTTGGTGTATAAATCGTCCTTGTAGGATGTATGGTTTGGGAGTTATGACGGAAAAAGCACATGTTTTTGGCCAGCTTCCACTCCAAAAAGTGTTCTACAACTCCTAAACTACAAGAGATAGAGCAAAATGCATTTGGACAAAGAAGTAACCCTACTTAAGGACGAGGACCTGGTGCTCATTTTAATGCATGAATCGTCCTTATCTGATATGTAGCTTTTATTCTAGAAAATAAATAAAAAAAAAAAAATTGACAAAAAAGGGCACATGAAATTAACATGAAATCTAATTTTTAAAATTATTTTAAGGATACAGACTTGTGGGCCGTAGCTTAAGGAACATTTTGATGCATAAATCGTCTTTTTATGATGTATGGTTTAGAAGTTATGGCTAAAAAATCAAAAAAATCGCAAAAAACCACGTCAAAAACTATGATTCATGTAAAAAATTTTAACTAAGATTCTTGAAAAAAAATCAAATTCCAGAAAACTTTTTTCTGAATATGCAGTCTTGTGTATATATGTATTAGAAACAATTTGGTGTATAAATCGTCCTTGAAGGATGTATGGTTTGGGAGTTATGACGGAAAAAGCACATGTTTTTGGCCAGCTTCCACTCCAAAAAGTGTTCTACAACTCCTAAACTACAAGAGATAGAGCAAAATGCATTTGGACAAAGAAGTAACCCTACTTAAGGACGAGGACCTGGTGCTCATTTTAATGCATGAATCGTCCTTATCTGATATGTAGTTTTTATTCTAGAAAATAAATAAATAAAATAAAAATTGACAAAAAAGGGCACATGAAATTAACATGAAATCTAATTTTTAAAATTATTTTAAGGATACAGTCTTATGGGCCGTAGCTTAAGGAACATTTTGATGCATAAATCGTCTTTTTATGATGTATGGTTTAGAAGTTATGGCTAAAAAATCAAAAAAATCGCAAAAAACCACGTCAAAAACTATGATTCATGTAAAAAATTTTAACTAAGATTCTTGAAAAAAAATCAAATTGTTTTGGCCAGCTTCCACTCCAAAAAGTGTTCTACAACTCCTAAACTACAAGAGATAGAGCAAAATTCATTTGGACATAGAAGTAACCCTACTTAAGGACGAGGACCTGGTGCTCATTTTAATGCATGAATCGTCCTTATCTGATATGTAGTTTTTATTCTAGAAAATAAATAAATAAAATAAAAATTGACAAAAAAGGGCACATGAAATTAACATGAAATCTAATTTTTAAAATTATTTTAAGGATACAGTCTTATGGGCCGTAGCTTAAGGAACATTTTGATGCATAAATCGTCTTTTTATGATGTATGGTTTATAAGTTATGGCTAAAAAATCAAAAAAATCGCAAAAAACCACGTCAAAAACTATGATTCATGTAAAAAATTTTAACTAAGATTCTTGAAAAAAAATCAAATTGTTTTGGCCAGCTTCCACTCCAAAAAGTGTTCTACAACTCCTAAACTACAAGAGATAGAGCAAAATTCATTTGGACATAGAAGTAACCCTACTTAAGGACGAGGACCTGGTGCTCATTTTAATGCATGAATCGTCCTTATCTGATATGTAGTTTTTATTTTAGAAAATAAATAAAAAAAAATAAAAATTGAGAAAAAAGGGCACATGAAATTAACATGAAATCTAATTTTTAAAATTATTTAAAGGATACAGTCTTGTGGGCAGTAGCTTAAGGAGCATTTTGATGCATAAATCGTCTTTTTATGATGTATGGTTTAGAAGTTATGGCTAAAAAATCAAAAAAATCGCAAAAAACCACGTCAAAAACTATGATTCATGTAAAAAGTTTTAACTAAGATTCTTGAAAAAAAATCAAATTCCAGAAAACTTTTTTATGAATATGCAGTCTTGTGTATATATGTATTAGAAACAATTTGGTGTATAAATCGTCCTTGTAGGATGTATGGTTTGGGAGTTATGACGGAAAAAGCACATGTTTTTGGCCAGCTTCCACTCCAAAAAGTGTTCTACAACTCCTAAACTACAAGAGATAGAGCAAAATGCATTTGGACAAAGAAGTAACCCTACTTAAGGACGAGGACCTGGTGCTCATTTTAATGCATGAATCGTCCTTATCTGATATGTAGTTTTTATTCTAGAAAATAAATAAAAAAAATAAAAATTGACAAAAAAGGGCACATAAAATTAACATGAAATCTAATTTTTAAAATTATTTTAAGGATACAGTCTTGTGGGCCGTAGCTTAAGGAACATTTTGATGCATAAATCGTCTTTTTATGATGTATGGTTTATAAGTTATGGCTAAAAAATCAAAAAAATCGCAAAAAACCACGTCAAAAACTATGATTCATGTAAAAAATTTTAACTAAGATTCTTGAAAAAAAATCAAATTGTTTTGGCCAGCTTCCACTCCAAAAAGTGTTCTACAACTCCTAAACTACAAGAGATAGAGCAAAATGCATTTGGACAAAGAAGTAACCCTACTTAAGGACGAGGACCTGGTGCTCATTTTAATGCATGAATCGTCCTTATCTGATATGTAGTTTTTATTCTAGAAAATAAATAAATAAAATAAAAATTGACAAAAAAGGGCACATGAAATTAACATGAAATCTAATTTTTAAAATTATTTTAAGGATACAGTCTTATGGTCCGTAGCTTAAGGAACATTTTGATGCATAAATCGTCTTTTTATGATGTATGGTTTAGAAGTTATGGCTAAAAAATCAAAAAAATCGCAAAAAACCACGTCAAAAACTATGATTCATGTAAAAAATTTTAACTAAGATTCTTGAAAAAAAATCAAATTCCAGAAAACTTTTTTCTGAATATGCAGTCTTGTGTATATATGTATTAGAAACAATTTGGTGTATAAATCGTCCTTGTAGGATGTATGGTTTGGGAGTTATGACGGAAAAAGCACATGTTTTTGGCCAGCTTCCACTCCAAAAAGTGTTCTACATCTCCTAAACTACAAGAGATAGAGCAAACGGCATTTGGACAAAGGAGTATCCCTTCTTAAGGACGAGGACCTGGTGCTCATTTTAATGCATGAATCGTCCTTATCTGATATGTAGTTTTTATTTTAGAAAATAAATAAAAAAAATAAAAATTGAGAAAAAAGGGCACATGAAATTAACATGAAATCTAATTTTTAAAATTATTTAAAGGATACAGTCTTGTGGGCAGTAGCTTAAGGAGCATTTTGATGCATAAATCGTCTTTTTATGATGTATGGTTTAGAAGTTATGGCTAAAAAATCAAAAAAATCGCAAAAAACCACGTCAAAAACTATGATTCATGTAAAAAATTTTAACTAAGATTCTTGAAAAAAAATCAAATTCCAGAAAACTTTTTTCTGAATATGCAGTCTTGTGTATATATGTATTAGAAACAATTTGGTGTATAAATCGTCCTTGTAGGATGTATGGTTTGGGAGTTATGACGGAAAAAGCACATGTTTTTGGCCAGCTTCCACTCCAAAAAGTGTTCTACAACTCCTAAACTACAAGAGATAGAGCAAAATGCATTTGGACAAAAAAGTAACCCTACTTAAGGACGAGGACCTGGTGCTCATTTTAATGCATGAATCGTCCTTATCTGATATGTAGTTTTTATTCTAGAAAATAAATAAATAAAATAAAAATTGACAAAAAAGGGCACATGAAATTAACATGAAATCTAATTTTTAAAATTATTTTAAGGATACAGTCTTATGGGCCGAAGCTTAAGGAACATTTTGATGCATAAATCGTCTTTTTATGATGTATGGTTTAGAAGTTATGGCTAAAAAATCAAAAAAATCGCAAAAAACCACGTCAAAAACTATGATTCATGTAAAAAATTTTAACTAAGATTCTTGAAAAAAAATCAAATTCCAGAAAACTTTTTTCTGAATATGCAGTCTTGTGTATATATGTATTAGAAACAATTTGGTGTATAAATCGTCCTTGTAGGATGTATGGTTTGGGAGTTATGACGGAAAAAGCACATGTTTTTGGCCAGCTTCCACTCCAAAAAGTGTTCTACAACTCCTAAACTACAAGAGATAGAGCAAAATGCATTTGGACAAAGAAGTAACCCTACTTAAGGACGAGGACCTGGTGCTCATTTTAATGCATGAATCGTCCTTATCTGATATGTAGTTTTTATTCTAGAAAATAAATAAAAAAAATAAAAATTGACAAAAAAGGGCACATAAAATTAACATGAAATCTAATTTTTAAAATTATTTTAAGGATACAGTCTTGTGGGCCGTAGCTTAAGGAACATTTTGATGCATAAATCGTCTTTTTATGATGTATGGTTTATAAGTTATGGCTAAAAAATCAAAAAAATCGCAAAAAACCACGTCAAAAACTATGATTCATGTAAAAAATTTTAACTAAGATTCTTGAAAAAAAATCAAATTGTTTTGGCCAGCTTCCACTCCAAAAAGTGTTCTACAACTCCTAAACTACAAGAGATAGAGCAAAATGCATTTGGACAAAGAAGTAACCCTACTTAAGGACGAGGACCTGGTGCTCATTTTAATGCATGAATCGTCCTTATCTGATATGTAGTTTTTATTCTAGAAAATAAATAAAAAAAATAAAAATTGACAAAAAAGGGCACATGAAATTAACATGAAATCTAATTTTTAAAATTATTTAAAGGATACAGTCTTGTGGGCCGTAGCTTAAGGAACATTTTGATGCATAAATCGTCTTTTTATGATGTATGGTTTAGAAGTTATGGCTAAAAAATCAAAAAAATCGCAAAAAACCACGTCAAAAACTATGATTCATGTAAAAAATTTTAACTAAGATTCTTGAAAAAAAATCAAATTCCAGAAAACTTTTTTCTGAATATGCAGTCTTGTGTATATATGTATTAGAAACAATTTGGTGTATAAATCGTCCTTGTAGGATGTATGGTTTGGGAGTTATGACGGAAAAAGCACATGTTTTTGGCCAGCTTCCACTCCAAAAAGTGTTCTACAACTCCTAAACTACAAGAGATAGAGCAAAATGCATTTGGACAAAGAAGTAACCCTACTTAAGGACGAGGACCTGGTGCTCATTTTAATGCATGAATCGTCCTTATCTGATATGTAGTTTTTATTCTAGAAAATAAATAAAAAAAATAAAAATTGACAAAAAAGGGCACATGAAATTAACATGAAATCTAATTTTTAAAATTATTTTAAGGATACAGTCTTGTGGGCCGTAGCTTCAGGAACATTTTGATGCATAAATCGTCTTTTTATGATGTATGGTTTAGAAGTTATGGCTAAAAAATCAAAAAAATCGCAAAAAACCACGTCAAAAACTATGATTCATGTAAAAAATTTTAACTAAGATTCTTGAAAAAAAATCAAATTCCAGAAAACTTTTTTCTGAATATGCAGTCTTGTGTATATATGTATTAGAAACAATTTGGTGTATAAATCGTCCTTGTAGGATGTATGGTTTGGGAGTTATGACGGAAAAAGCACATGTTTTTGGCCAGCTTCCACTCCAAAAAGTGTTCTACAACTCCTAAACTACAAGAGATAGAGCAAAATGCATTTGGACAAAGAAGTAACCCTACTTAAGGACGAGGACCTGGTGCTCATTTTAATGCATGAATCGTCCTTATCTGATATGTAGTTTTTATTCTAGAAAATAAATAAAAAAAATAAAAATTGACAAAAAAGGACACATGAAATTAACATGAAATCTAATTTTTAAAATTATTTTAAGGATACAGTCTTGTGGGCCGTAGCTTCAGGAACATTTTGATGCATAAATCGTCTTTTTATAATGTATGGTTTAGAAGTTATGGCTAAAAAATCAAAAAAATCGCAAAAAACCACGTCAAAAACTATGATTCATGTAAAAAATTTTAACTAAGATTCTTGAAAAAAAATCAAATTCCAGAAAACTTTTTTCTGAATATGCAGTCTTGTGTATATATGTATTAGAAACAATTTGGTGTATAAATCGTCCTTGTAGGATGTATGGTTTGGGAGTTATGACGGAAAAAGCACATGTTTTTGGCCAGCTTCCACTCCAAAAAGTGTTCTACAACTCCTAAACTACAAGAGATAGAGCAAAATGCATTTGGACAAAGAAGTAACCCTACTTAAGGACGAGGACCTGGTGCTCATTTTAATGCATGAATCGTCCTTATCTGATATGTAGTTTTTATTCTAGAAAATAAATAAAAAAAATAAAAATTGACAAAAAAGGGCACATGAAATTAACATGAAATCTAATTTTTAAAATTATTTTAAGGATACAGTCTTGTGGGCCGTAGCTTAAGGAACATTTTGATGCATAAATCGTCTTTTTATGATGTATGGTTTAGAAGTTATGGCTAAAAAATCAAAAAAATCGCAAAAAACCACGTCAAAAACTATGATTCGTAAAAAATTTTAACTAAGATTCTTGAAAAAAAATCAAATTCCAGAAAACTTTTTTCTGAATATGCAGTCTTGTGTATATATGTATTAGAAACAATTTGGTGTATAAATCGTCCTTGTAGGATGTATGGTTTGGGAGTTATGACGGAAAAAGCACATGTTTTTGGCCAGCTTCCACTCCAAAAAGTGTTCTACAACTCCTAAACTACAAGAGATAGAGCAAAATGCATTTGGACAAAGAAGTAACCCTACTTAAGGACGAGGACCTGGTGCTCATTTTAATGCATGAATCGTCCTTATCTGATATGTAGTTTTTATTCTAGAAAATAAATAAAAAAAATAAAAATTGACAAAAAAGGACACATGAAATTAACATGAAATCTAATTTTTAAAATTATTTTAAGGATACAGTCTTGTGGGCCGTAGCTTAAGGAACATTTTGATGCATAAATCGTCTTTTTATGATGTATGGTTTAGAAGTTATGGCTAAAAAATCAAAAAAATCGCAAAAAACCACGTCAAAAACTATGATTCATGTAAAAAATTTTAACTAAGATTCTTGAAAAAAAATCAAATTCCAGAAAACTTTTTTCTGAATATGCAGTCTTGTGTATATATGTATTAGAAACAATTTGGTGTATAAATCGTCCTTGTAGGATGTATGGTTTGGGAGTTATGACGGAAAAAGCACATGTTTTTGGCCAGCTTCCACTCCAAAAAGTGTTCTACAACTCCTAAACTACAAGAGATAGAGCAAAATGCATTTGGACAAAGAAGTAACCCTACTTAAGGACGAGGACCTGGTGCTCATTTCAATGCATGAATCGTCCTTATCTGATATGTAGTTTTTATTCTAGAAAATAAATAAAAAAAAATAAAAATTGACAAAAAAGGACACATGAAATTAACATGAAATCTAATTTTTAAAATTATTTTAAGGATACAGTCTTGTGGGCCGTAGCTTCAGGAACATTTTGATGCATAAATCGTCTTTTTATGATGTATGGTTTAGAAGTTATGGCTAAAAAATCAAAAAAATCGCAAAAAACCACGTCAAAAACTATGATTCATGTAAAAAATTTTAACTAAGATTCTTGAAAAAAAATCAAATTCCAGAAAACTTTTTTCTGAATATGCAGTCTTGTGTATATATGTATTAGAAACAATTTGGTGTATAAATCGTCCTTGTAGGATGTATGGTTTGGGAGTTATGACGGAAAAAGCACATGTTTTTGGCCAGCTTCCACTCCAAAAAGTGTTCTACAACTCCTAAACTACAAGAGATAGAGCAAAATGCATTTGGACAAAGAAGTAACCCTACTTAAGGACGAGGACCTGGTGCTCATTTTAATGCATGAATCGTCCTTATCTGATATGTAGTTTTTATTTTAGAAAATAAATAAAAAAAATAAAAATTGACAAAAAAGGGCACATGAAATTAACATGAAATCTAATTTTTAAAATTATTTAAAGGATACAGTCTTGTGGGCAGTAGCTTAAGGAGCATTTTGATGCATAAATCGTCTTTTTATGATGTATGGTTTAGAAGTTATGGCTAAAAAATCAAAAAAATCGCAAAAAACCACGTCAAAAACTATGATTCATGTAAAAAATTTTAACTAAGATTCTTGAAAAAAAATCAAATTCCAGAAAACTTTTTTCTGAATATGCAGTCTTGTGTATATATGTATTAGAAACAATTTGGTGTATAAATCGTCCTTGTAGGATGTATGGTTTGGGAGTTATGACGGAAAAAGCACATGTTTTTGGCCAGCTTCCACTCCAAAAAGTGTTCTACAACTCCTAAACTACAAGAGATAGAGCAAAATGCATTTGGACAAAGAAGTAACCCTACTTAAGGACGAGGACCTGGTGCTCATTTTAATGCATGAATCGTCCTTATCTGATATGTAGTTTTTATTCTAGAAAATAAATAAAAAAAATAAAAATTGACAAAAAAGGACACATGAAATTAACATGAAATCTAATTTTTAAAATTATTTTTAGGATACAGTCTTGTGGGCCGTAGCTTCAGGAACATTTTGATGCATAAATCGTCTTTTTATAATGTATGGTTTAGAAGTTATGGCTAAAAAATCAAAAAAATCGCAAAAAACCACGTCAAAAACTATGATTCATGTAAAAAATTTTAACTAAGATTCTTGAAAAAAAATCAAATTCCAGAAAACTTTTTTCTGAATATGCAGTCTTGTGTATATATGTATTAGAAACAATTTGGTGTATAAATCGTCCTTGTAGGATGTATGGTTTGGGAGTTATGACGGAAAAAGCACATGTTTTTGGCCAGCTTCCACTCCAAAAAGTGTTCTACAACTCCTAAACTACAAGAGATAGAGCAAAATGCATTTGGACAAAGAAGTAACCCTACTTAAGGACGAGGACCTGGTGCTCATTTTAATGCATGAATCGTCCTTATCTGATATGTAGTTTTTATTCTAGAAAATAAATAAAAAAAATAAAAATTGACAAAAAAGGACACATGAAATTAACATGAAATCTAATTTTTAAAATTATTTTAAGGATACAGTCTTGTGGGCCGTAGCTTAAGGAACATTTTGATGCATAAATCGTCTTTTTATGATGTATGGTTTAGAAGTTATGGCTAAAAAATCAAAAAAATCGCAAAAAACCACGTCAAAAACTATGATTCATGTAAAAAATTTTAACTAAGATTCTTGAAAAAAAATCAAATTCCAGAAAACTTTTTTCTGAATATGCAGTCTTGTGTATATATGTATTAGAAACAATTTGGTGTATAAATCGTCCTTGTAGGATGTATGGTTTGGGAGTTATGACGGAAAAAGCACATGTTTTTGGCCAGCTTCCACTCCAAAAAGTGTTCTACAACTCCTAAACTACAAGAGATAGAGCAAAATGCATTTGGACAAAGAAGTAACCCTACTTAAGGACGAGGACCTGGTGCTCATTTTAATGCATGAATCGTCCTTATCTGATATGTAGTTTTTATTCTAGAAAATAAATAAAAAAAATAAAAATTGACAAAAAAGGACACATGAAATTAACATGAAATCTAATTTTTAAAATTATTTTAAGGATACAGTCTTGTGGGCCGTAGCTTCAGGAACATTTTGATGCATAAATCGTCTTTTTATAATGTATGGTTTAGAAGTTATGGCTAAAAAATCAAAAAAATCGCAAAAAACCACGTCAAAAACTATGATTCATGTAAAAAATTTTAACTAAGATTCTTGAAAAAAAATCAAATTCCAGAAAACTTTTTTCTGAATATGCAGTCTTGTGTATATATGTATTAGAAACAATTTGGTGTATAAATCGTCCTTGTAGGATGTATGGTTTGGGAGTTATGACGGAAAAAGCACATGTTTTTGGCCAGCTTCCACTCCAAAAAGTGTTCTACAACTCCTAAACTACAAGAGATAGAGCAAAATGCATTTGGACAAAGAAGTAACCCTACTTAAGGACGAGGACCTGGTGCTCATTTTAATGCATGAATCGTCCTTATCTGATATGTAGTTTTTATTCTAGAAAATAAATAAAAAAAATAAAAATTGACAAAAAAGGACACATGAAATTAACATGAAATCTAATTTTTAAAATTATTTTAAGGATACAGTCTTGTGGGCCGTAGCTTAAGGAACATTTTGATGCATAAATCGTCTTTTTATGATGTATGGTTTAGAAGTTATGGCTAAAAAATCAAAAAAATCGCAAAAAACCACGTCAAAAACTATGATTCATGTAAAAAATTTTAACTAAGATTCTTGAAAAAAAATCAAATTCCAGAAAACTTTTTTCTGAATATGCAGTCTTGTGTATATATGTATTAGAAACAATTTGGTGTATAAATCGTCCTTGTAGGATGTATGGTTTGGGAGTTATGACGGAAAAAGCACATGTTTTTGGCCAGCTTCCACTCCAAAAAGTGTTCTACAACTCCTAAACTACAAGAGATAGAGCAAAATGCATTTGGACAAAAAAGTAACCCTACTTAAGGACGAGGACCTGGTGCTCATTTTAATGCATGAATCGTCCTTATCTGATATGTAGTTTTTATTCTAGAAAATAAATAAAAAAAATAAAAATTGACAAAAAAGGGCACATGAAATTAACATGAAATCTAATTTTTAAAATTATTTAAAGGATACAGTCTTGTGGGCAGTAGCTTAAGGAGCATTTTGATGCATAAATCGTCTTTTTATGATGTATGGTTTAGAAGTTATGGCTAAAAAATCAAAAAAATCGCAAAAAACCACGTCAAAAACTATGATTCATGTAAAAAATTTTAACTAAGATTCTTGAAAAAAAATCAAATTCCAGAAAACTTTTTTCTGAATATGCAGTCTTGTGTATATATGTATTAGAAACAATTTGGTGTATAAATCGTCCTTGTAGGATGTATGGTTTGGGAGTTATGACGGAAAAAGCACATGTTTTTGGCCAGCTTCCACTACAAAAAGTGTTCTACAACTCCTAAACTACAAGAGATAGAGCAAAATGCATTTGGACAAAGAAGTAACCCTACTTAAGGACGAGGACCTGGTGCTCATTTTAATGCATGAATCGTCCTTATCTGATATGTAGTTTTTATTCTAGAAAATAAATAAAAAAAATAAAAATTGACAAAAAAGGGCACATGAAATTAACATGAAATCTAATTTTTAAAATTATTTTAAGGATACAGTCTTGTGGGCCGTAGCTTAAGGAACATTTTGATGCATAAATCGTCTTTTTATGATGTATGGTTTAGAAGTTATGGCTAAAAAATCAAAAAAATCGCAAAAAACCACGTCAAAAACTATGATTCATGTAAAAAATTTTAACTAAGATTCTTGAAAAAAAATCAAATTCCAGAAAACTTTTTTCTGAATATGCAGTCTTGTGTATATATGTATTAGAAACAATTTGGTGTATAAATCGTCCTTGTAGGATGTATGGTTTGGGAGTTATGACGGAAAAAGCACATGTTTTTGGCCAGCTTCCACTCCAAAAAGTGTTATACAACTCCTAAACTACAAGAGATAGAGCAAAATGCATTTGGACAAAGAAGTAACCCTACTTAAGGACGAGGACCTGGTGCTCATTTTAATGCATGAATCGTCCTTATCTGATATGTAGTTATTATTTTAGAAAATAAATAAAAAAAATAAAAATTGACAAAAAAGGACACATGAAATTAACATGAAATCTAATTTTTAAAATTATTTAAAGGATACAGTCTTGTGGGCAGTAGCTTAAGGAGCATTTTGATGCATAAATCGTCTTTTTATGATGTATGGTTTAGAAGTTATGGCTAAAAAATCAAAAAAATCGCAAAAAACCACGTCAAAAACTATGATTCATGTAAAAAATTTTAACTAAGATTCTTGAAAAAAAATCAAATTCCAGAAAACTTTTTTCTGAATATGCAGTCTTGTGTATATATGTATTAGAAACAATTTGGTGTATAAATCGTCCTTGTAGGATGTATGGTTTGGGAGTTATGACGGAAAAAGCACATGTTTTTGGCCAGCTTCCACTCCAAAAAGTGTTCTACAACTCCTAAACTACAAGAGATAGAGCAAAATGCATTTGGACAAAGAAGTAACCCTACTTAAGGACGAGGACCTGGTGCTCATTTTAATGCATGAATCGTCCTTATCTGATATGTAGTTTTTATTCTAGAAAATAAATAAAAAAAATAAAAATTGACAAAAAAGGACACATGAAATTAACATGAAATCTAATTTTTAAAATTATTTTAAGGATACAGTCTTGTGGGCCGTAGCTTAAGGAACATTTTGATGCATAAATCGTCTTTTTATGATGTATGGTTTAGAAGTTATGGCTAAAAAATCAAAAAAATCGCAAAAAACCACGTCAAAAACTATGATTCATGTAAAAAATTTTAACTAAGATTCTTGAAAAAAAATCAAATTCCAGAAAACTTTTTTCTGAATATGCAGTCTTGTGTATATATGTATTAGAAACAATTTGGTGTATAAATCGTCCTTGTAGGATGTATGGTTTGGGAGTTATGACGGAAAAAGCACATGTTTTTGGCCAGCTTCCACTCCAAAAAGTGTTCTACAACTCCTAAACTACAAGAGATAGAGCAAAATGCATTTGGACAAAGAAGTAACCCTACTTAAGGACGAGGACCTGGTGCTCATTTTAATCCATGAATCGTCCTTATCTGATATGTAGTTTTTATTCTAGAAAATAAATAAAAAAAATAAAAATTGACAAAAAAGGACACATGAAATTAACATGAAATCTAATTTTTAAAATTATTTTAAGGATACAGTCTTGTGGGCCGTAGCTTAAGGAACATTTTGATGCATAAATCGTCTTTTTATGATGTATGGTTTAGAAGTTATGGCTAAAAAATCAAAAAAATCGCAAAAAACCACGTCAAAAACTATGATTCATGTAAAAAATTTTAACTAAGATTCTTGAAAAAAAATCAAATTCCAGAAAACTTTTTTCTGAATATGCAGTCTTGTGTATATATGTATTAGAAACAATTTGGTGTATAAATCGTCCTTGTAGGATGTATGGTTTGGGAGTTATGACGGAAAAAGCACATGTTTTTGGCCAGCTTCCACTCCAAAAAGTGTTCTACAACTCCTAAACTACAAGAGATAGAGCAAAATGCATTTGGACAAAGAAGTAACCCTACTTAAGGACGAGGACCTGGTGCTCATTTTAATGCATGAATCGTCCTTATCTGATATGTAGTTTTTATTCTAGAAAATAAATAAAAAAAATAAAAATTGACAAAAAAGGGCACATGAAATTAACATGAAATCTAATTTTTAAAATTATTTTAAGGATACAGTCTTGTGGGCCGTAGCTTAAGGAACATTTTGATGCATAAATCGTCTTTTTATGATGTATGGTTTAGAAGTTATGGCTAAAAAATCAAAAAAATCGCAAAAAACCACGTCAAAAACTATGATTCATGTAAAAAATTTTAACTAAGATTCTTGAAAAAAAATCAAATTCCAGAAAACTTTTTTCTGAATATGCAGTCTTGTGTATATATGTATTAGAAACAATTTGGTGTATAAATCGTCCTTGTAGGATGTATGGTTTGGGAGTTATGACGGAAAAAGCACATGTTTTTGGCCAGCTTCCACTCCAAAAAGTGTTCTACAACTCCTAAACTACAAGAGATAGAGCAAAATGCATTTGGACAAAGAAGTAACCCCACTTAAGGACGAGGACCTGGTGCTCATTTTAATGTATGAATCGTCCTTATCTGATATGTAGTTTTTATTCTAAAAAATAAATAAAAAAAATAAAAATTGACAAAAAAGGGCACATGAAATTAACATGAAATCTAATTTTTAAAATTATTTTAAGGATACAGTCTTGTGGGCCGTAGCTTAAGGAACATTTTGATGCATAAATCGTCTTTTTATGATGTATGGTTTAGAAGTTATGGCTAAAAAATCAAAAAAATCGCAAAAAACCACGTCAAAAACTATGATTCATGTAAAAAATTTTAACTAAGATTCTTGAAAAAAAATCAAATTCCAGAAAACTTTTTTCTGAATATGCAGTCTTGTGTATATATGTATTAGAAACAATTTGGTGTATAAATCGTCCTTGTAGGATGTATGGTTTGGGAGTTATGACGGAAAAAGCACATGTTTTTGGCCAGCTTCCACTCCAAAAAGTGTTCTACAACTCCTAAACTACAAGAGATAGAGCAAAATGCATTTGGACAAAAAAGTAACCCTACTTAAGGACGAGGACCTGGTGCTCATTTTAATGCATGAATCGTCCTTATCTGATATGTAGTTTTTATTCTAGAAAATAAATAAATAAAATAAAAATTGACAAAAAAGGGCACATGAAATTAACATGAAATCTAATTTTTAAAATTATTTTAAGGATACAGTCTTGTGGGCCGTAGCTTAAGGAACATTTTGATGCATAAATCGTCTTTTTATGATGTATGGTTTAGAAGTTATGGCTAAAAAATCAAAAAAATCGCAAAAAACCACGTCAAAAACTATGATTCATGTAAAAAATTTTAACTAAGATTCTTGAAAAAAAATCAAATTCCAGAAAACTTTTTTCTGAATATGCAGTCTTGTGTATATATGTATTAGAAACAATTTGGTGTATAAATCGTCCTTGTAGGATGTATGGTTTGGGAGTTATGACGGAAAAAGCACATGTTTTTGGCCAGCTTCCACTCCAAAAAGTGTTCTACAACTCCTAAACTACAAGAGATAGAGCAAAATGCTTTTGGACAAAGAAGTAACCCTACTTAAGGACGAGGACCTGGTGCTCATTTTAATGCATGAATCGTCCTTATCTGATATGTAGTTTTTATTCTAGAAAATAAATAAAAAAAATAAAAATTGACAAAAAAGGGCACATGAAATTAACATGAAATCTAATTTTTAAAATTATTTTAAGGATACAGTCTTGTGGGCCGTAGCTTAAGGAACATTTTGATGCATAAATCGTCTTTTTATGATGTATGGTTTAGAAGTTATGGCTAAAAAATCAAAAAAATCGCAAAAAACCACGTCAAAAACTATGATTCATGTAAAAAATTTTAACTAAGATTCTTGAAAAAAAATCAAATTCCAGAAAACTTTTTTCTGAATATGCAGTCTTGTGTATATATGTATTAGAAACAATTTGGTGTATAAATCGTCCTTGTAGGATGTATGGTTTGGGAGTTATGACGGAAAAAGCACATGTTTTTGGCCAGCTTCCACTCCAAAAAGTGTTCTACAACTCCTAAACTACAAGAGATAGAGCAAAATGCATTTGGACAAAGAAGTAACCCTACTTAAGGACGAGGACCTGGTGCTCATTTTAATGCATGAATCGTCCTTATCTGATATGTAGTTTTTAATCTAGAAAATAAATAAAAAAAAATAAAAATTGAGAAAAAAGGGCACATGAAATTAACATGAAATCTAATTTTTAAAATTATTTAAAGGATACAGTCTTGTGGGCAGTAGCTTAAGGAGCATTTTGATGCATAAATCGTCATTTTATGATGTATGGTTTAGAAGTTATGGCTAAAAAATCAAAAAAATCGCAAAAAACCACGTCAAAAACTATGATTCATGTAAAAAAAATTAACTAAGATTCTTGAAAAAAAATCAAATTCCAGAAACCTTTTTTCTGAATATGCAGTCTTGTGTATATATGTATTAGAAGCAATTTGGTGTATAAATCGTCCTTGTAGGATGTATGGTTTGGGAGTTATGACGGAAAAAGCACATGTTTTTGGCCAGCTTCCACTCCAAAAAGTGTTCTACAACTCCTAAACTACAAGAGATAGAGCAAAATGCATTTGGACAAAGAAGTAACCCTACTTAAGGACGAGGACCTGGTGCTCATTTTAATGCATGAATCGTCCTTATCTGATATGTAGTTTTTATTCTAGAAAATAAATAAAAAAAATAAAAATTGACAAAAAAGGACACATGAAATTAACATGAAATCTAATTTTTAAAATTATTTTAAGGATACAGTCTTGTGGGCCGTAGCTTAAGGAACATTTTGATGCATAAATCGTCTTTTTATGATGTATGGTTTAGAAGTTATGGCTAAAAAATCAAAAAAATCGCAAAAAACCACGTCAAAAACTATGATTCATGTAAAAAATTTTAACTAAGATTCTTGAAAAAAAATCAAATTCCAGAAAACTTTTTTCTGAATATGCAGTCTTGTGTATATATGTATTAGAAACAATTTGGTGTATAAATCGTCCTTGTAGGATGTATGGTTTGGGAGTTATGACGGAAAAAGCACATGTTTTTGGCCAGCTTCCACTCCAAAAAGTGTTCTACAACTCCTAAACTACAAGAGATAGAGCAAAATGCATTTGGACAAAGAAGTAACCCCACTTAAGGACGAGGACCTGGTGCTCATTTTAATGCATGAATCGTCCTTATCTGATATGTAGTTTTTATTCTAAAAAATAAATAAAAAAAATAAAAATTGACAAAAAAGGGCACATGAAATTAACATGAAATCTAATTTTTAAAATTATTTTAAGGATACAGTCTTGTGGGCCGTAGCTTAAGGAACATTTTGATGCATAAATCGTCTTTTTATGATGTATGGTTTAGAAGTTATGGCTAAAAAATCAAAAAAATCGCAAAAAACCACGTCAAAAACTATGATTCATGTAAAAAATTTTAACTAAGATTCTTGAAAAAAAATCAAATTCCAGAAAACTTTTTTCTGAATATGCAGTCTTGTGTATATATGTATTAGAAACAATTTGGTGTATAAATCGTCCTTGTAGGATGTATGGTTTGGGAGTTATGACGGAAAAAGCACATGTTTTTGGCCAGCTTCCACTCCAAAAAGTGTTCTACAACTCCTAAACTACAAGAGATAGAGCAAAATGCATTTGGACAAAGAAGTAACCCTACTTAAGGACGAGGACCTGGTGCTCATTTTAATGCATGAATCGTCCTTATCTGATATGTAGTTTTTATTTTAGAAAATAAATAAAAAAAATAAAAATTGACAAAAAAGGGCACATGAAATTAACATGAAATCTAATTTTTAAAATTATTTAAAGGATACAGTCTTGTGGGCAGTAGCTTAAGGAGCATTTTGATGCATAAATCGTCTTTTTATGATGTATGGTTTAGAAGTTATGGCTAAAAAATCAAAAAAATCGCAAAAAACCACGTCAAAAACTATGATTCATGTAAAAAATTTTAACTAAGATTCTTGAAAAAAAATCAAATTCCAGAAAACTTTTTTCTGAATATGCAGTCTTGTGTATATATGTATTAGAAACAATTTGGTGTATAAATCGTCCTTGTAGGATGTATGGTTTGGGAGTTATGACGGAAAAAGCACATGTTTTTGGCCAGCTTCCACTCCAAAAAGTGTTCTACAACTCCTAAACTACAAGAGATAGAGCAAAATGCATTTGGACAAAGAAGTAACCCTACTTAAGGACGAGGACCTGGTGCTCATTTTAATGCATGAATCGTCCTTATCTGATATGTAGTTTTTATTTTAGAAAATAAATAAAAAAAATAAAAATTGACAAAAAAGGGCACATGAAATTAACATGAAATCTAATTTTTAAAATTATTTAAAGGATACAGTCTTGTGGGCAGTAGCTTAAGGAGCATTTTGATGCATAAATCGTCTTTTTATGATGTATGGTTTAGAAGTTATGGCTAAAAAATCAAAAAAATCGCAAAAAACCACGTCAAAAACTATGATTCATGTAAAAAATTTTAACTAAGATTCTTGAAAAAAAATCAAATTCCAGAAAACTTTTTTCTGAATATGCAGTCTTGTGTATATATGTATTAGAAACAATTTGGTGTATAAATCGTCCTTGTAGGATGTATGGTTTGGGAGTTATGACGGAAAAAGCACATGTTTTTGGCCAGCTTCCACTCCAAAAAGTGTTCTACAACTCCTAAACTACAAGAGATAGAGCAAAATGCATTTGGACAAAGAAGTAACCCTACTTAAGGACGAGGACCTGGTGCTCATTTTAATGCATGAATCGTCCTTATCTGATATGTAGTTTTTATTCTAGAAAATAAATAAAAAAAATAAAAATTGACAAAAAAGGGCACATGAAATTAACATGAAATCTAATTTTTAAAATTATTTTAAGGATACAGTCTTGTGGGCCGTAGCTTAAGGAACATTTTGATGCATAAATCGTCTTTTTATGATGTATGGTTTAGAAGTTATGGCTAAAAAATCAAAAAAATCGCAAAAAACCACGTCAAAAACTATGATTCATGTAAAAAATTTTAACTAAGATTCTTGAAAAAAAATCAAATTCCAGAAAACTTTTTTCTGAATATGCAGTCTTGTGTATATATGTATTAGAAACAATTTGGTGTATAAATCGTCCTTGTAGGATGTATGGTTTGGGAGTTATGACGGAAAAAGCACATGTTTTTGGCCAGCTTCCACTCCAAAAAGTGTTATACAACTCCTAAACTACAAGAGATAGAGCAAAATGCATTTGGACAAAGAAGTAACCCTACTTAAGGACGAGGACCTGGTGCTCATTTTAATGCATGAATCGTCCTTATCTGATATGTAGTTATTATTTTAGAAAATAAATAAAAAAAATAAAAATTGACAAAAAAGGGCACATGAAATTAACATGAAATCTAATTTTTAAAATTATTTAAAGGATACAGTCTTGTGGGCAGTAGCTTAAGGAGCATTTTGATGCATAAATCGTCTTTTTATGATGTATGGTTTAGAAGTTATGGCTAAAAAATCAAAAAAATCGCAAAAAACCACGTCAAAAACTATGATTCATGTAAAAAATTTTAACTAAGATTCTTGAAAAAAAATCAAATTCCAGAAAACTTTTTTCTGAATATGCAGTCTTGTGTATATATGTATTAGAAACAATTTGGTGTATAAATCGTCCTTGTAGGATGTATGGTTTGGGAGTTATGACGGAAAAAGCACATGTTTTTGGCCAGCTTCCACTCCAAAAAGTGTTCTACAACTCCTAAACTACAAGAGATAGAGCAAAATGCATTTGGACAAAGAAGTAACCCTACTTAAGGACGAGGACCTGGTGCTCATTTTAATGCATGAATCGTCCTTATCTGATATGTAGTTTTTATTCTAGAAAATAAATAAAAAAAATAAAAATTGACAAAAAAGGACACATGAAATTAACATGAAATCTAATTTTTAAAATTATTTTAAGGATACAGTCTTGTGGGCCGTAGCTTAAGGAACATTTTGATGCATAAATCGTCTTTTTATGATGTATGGTTTAGAAGTTATGGCTAAAAAATCAAAAAAATCGCAAAAAACCACGTCAAAAACTATGATTCATGTAAAAAATTTTAACTAAGATTCTTGAAAAAAAATCAAATTCCAGAAAACTTTTTTCTGAATATGCAGTCTTGTGTATATATGTATTAGAAACAATTTGGTGTATAAATCGTCCTTGTAGGATGTATGGTTTGGGAGTTATGACGGAAAAAGCACATGTTTTTGGCCAGCTTCCACTCCAAAAAGTGTTCTACAACTCCTAAACTACAAGAGATAGAGCAAAATGCATTTGGACAAAGAAGTAACCCTACTTAAGGACGAGGACCTGGTGCTCATTTTAATCCATGAATCGTCCTTATCTGATATGTAGTTTTTATTCTAGAAAATAAATAAAAAAAATAAAAATTGACAAAAAAGGACACATGAAATTAACATGAAATCTAATTTTTAAAATTATTTTAAGGATACAGTCTTGTGGGCCGTAGCTTAAGGAACATTTTGATGCATAAATCGTCTTTTTATGATGTATGGTTTAGAAGTTATGGCTAAAAAATCAAAAAAATCGCAAAAAACCACGTCAAAAACTATGATTCATGTAAAAAATTTTAACTAAGATTCTTGAAAAAAAATCAAATTCCAGAAAACTTTTTTCTGAATATGCAGTCTTGTGTATATATGTATTAGAAACAATTTGGTGTATAAATCGTCCTTGTAGGATGTATGGTTTGGGAGTTATGACGGAAAAAGCACATGTTTTTGGCCAGCTTCCACTCCAAAAAGTGTTCTACAACTCCTAAACTACAAGAGATAGAGCAAAATGCATTTGGACAAAGAAGTAACCCTACTTAAGGACGAGGACCTGGTGCTCATTTTAATGCATGAATCGTCCTTATCTGATATGTAGTTTTTATTCTAGAAAATAAATAAAAAAAATAAAAATTGACAAAAAAGGACACATGAAATTAACATGAAATCTAATTTTTAAAATTATTTTAAGGATACAGTCTTGTGGGCCGTAGCTTAAGGAACATTTTGATGCATAAATCGTCTTTTTATGATGTATGGTTTAGAAGTTATGGCTAAAAAATCAAAAAAATCGCAAAAAACCACGTCAAAAACTATGATTCATGTAAAAAATTTTAACTAAGATTCTTGAAAAAAAATCAAATTCCAGAAAACTTTTTTCTGAATATGCAGTCTTGTGTATATATGTATTAGAAACAATTTGGTGTATAAATCGTCCTTGTAGGATGTATGGTTTGGGAGTTATGACGGAAAAAGCACATGTTTTTGGCCAGCTTCCACTCCAAAAAGTGTTCTACAACTCCTAAACTACAAGAGATAGAGCAAAATGCATTTGGACAAAGAAGTAACCCCACTTAAGGACGAGGACCTGGTGCTCATTTTAATGCATGAATCGTCCTTATCTGATATGTAGTTTTTATTCTAAAAAATAAATAAAAAAAATAAAAATTGACAAAAAAGGGCACATGAAATTAACATGAAATCTAATTTTTAAAATTATTTTAAGGATACAGTCTTGTGGGCCGTAGCTTAAGGAACATTTTGATGCATAAATCGTCTTTTTATGATGTATGGTTTAGAAGTTATGGCTAAAAAATCAAAAAAATCGCAAAAAACCACGTCAAAAACTATGATTCATGTAAAAAATTTTAACTAAGATTCTTGAAAAAAAATCAAATTCCAGAAAACTTTTTTCTGAATATGCAGTCTTGTGTATATATGTATTAGAAACAATTTGGTGTATAAATCGTCCTTGTAGGATGTATGGTTTGGGAGTTATGACGGAAAAAGCACATGTTTTTGGCCAGCTTCCACTCCAAAAAGTGTTCTACAACTCCTAAACTACAAGAGATAGAGCAAAATGCATTTGGACAAAAAAGTAACCCTACTTAAGGACGAGGACCTGGTGCTCATTTTAATGCATGAATCGTCCTTATCTGATATGTAGTTTTTATTCTAGAAAATAAATAAATAAAATAAAAATTGACAAAAAAGGGCACATGAAATTAACATGAAATCTAATTTTTAAAATTATTTTAAGGATACAGTCTTGTGGGCCGTAGCTTAAGGAACATTTTGATGCATAAATCGTCTTTTTATGATGTATGGTTTAGAAGTTATGGCTAAAAAATCAAAAAAATCGCAAAAAACCACGTCAAAAACTATGATTCATGTAAAAAATTTTAACTAAGATTCTTGAAAAAAAATCAAATTCCAGAAAACTTTTTTCTGAATATGCAGTCTTGTGTATATATGTATTAGAAACAATTTGGTGTATAAATCGTCCTTGTAGGATGTATGGTTTGGGAGTTATGACGGAAAAAGCACATGTTTTTGGCCAGCTTCCACTCCAAAAAGTGTTCTACAACTCCTAAACTACAAGAGATAGAGCAAAATGCTTTTGGACAAAGAAGTAACCCTACTTAAGGACGAGGACCTGGTGCTCATTTTAATGCATGAATCGTCCTTATCTGATATGTAGTTTTTATTCTAGAAAATAAATAAAAAAAATAAAAATTGACAAAAAAGGGCACATGAAATTAACATGAAATCTAATTTTTAAAATTATTTTAAGGATACAGTCTTGTGGGCCGTAGCTTAAGGAACATTTTGATGCATAAATCGTCTTTTTATGATGTATGGTTTAGAAGTTATGGCTAAAAAATCAAAAAAATCGCAAAAAACCACGTCAAAAACTATGATTCATGTAAAAAATTTTAACTAAGATTCTTGAAAAAAATCAAATTCCAGAAAACTTTTTTCTGAATATGCAGTCTTGTGTATATATGTATTAGAAACAATTTGGTGTATAAATCGTCCTTGTAGGATGTATGGTTTGGGAGTTATGACGGAAAAAGCACATGTTTTTGGCCAGCTTCCACTCCAAAAAGTGTTCTACAACTCCTAAACTACAAGAGATAGAGCAAAATGCATTTGGACAAAGAAGTAACCCTACTTAAGGACGAGGACCTGGTGCTCATTTTAATGCATGAATCGTCCTTATCTGATATGTAGTTTTTATTCTAGAAAATAAATAAAAAAAATAAAAATTGACAAAAAAGGGCACATGAAATTAACATGAAATCTAATTTTTAAAATTATTTTAAGGATACAGTCTTGTGGGCCGTAGCTTAAGGAACATTTTGATGCATAAATCGTCTTTTTATGATGTATGGTTTAGAAGTTATGGCTAAAAAATCAAAAAAATCGCAAAAAACCACGTCAAAAACTATGATTCATGTAAAAAATTTTAACTAAGATTCTTGAAAAAAAATCAAATTCCAGAAAACTTTTTTCTGAATATGCAGTCTTGTGTATATATGTATTAGAAACAATTTGGTGTATAAATCGTCCTTGTAGGATGTATGGTTTGGGAGTTATGACGGAAAAAGCACATGTTTTTGGCCAGCTTCCACTCCAAAAAGTGTTCTACAACTCCTAAACTACAAGAGATAGAGCAAAATGCATTTGGACAAAGAAGTAACCCTACTTAAGGACGAGGACCTGGTGCTCATTTTAATGCATGAATCGTCCTTATCTGATATGTAGTTTTTATTTTAGAAAATAAATAAAAAAAATAAAAATTGACAAAAAAGGGCACATGAAATTAACATGAAATCTAATTTTTAAAATTATTTAAAGGATACAGTCTTGTGGGCAGTAGCTTAAGGAGCATTTTGATGCATAAATCGTCTTTTTATGATGTATGGTTTAGAAGTTATGGCTAAAAAATCAAAAAAATCGCAAAAAACCACGTCAAAAACTATGATTCATGTAAAAAATTTTAACTAAGATTCTTGAAAAAAAATCAAATTCCAGAAAACTTTTTTCTGAATATGCAGTCTTGTGTATATATGTATTAGAAACAATTTGGTGTATAAATCGTCCTTGTAGGATGTATGGTTTGGGAGTTATGACGGAAAAAGCACATGTTTTTGGCCAGCTTCCACTCCAAAAAGTGTTCTACAACTCCTAAACTACAAGAGATAGAGCAAAATGCATTTGGACAAAGAAGTAACCCTACTTAAGGACGAGGACCTGGTGCTCATTTTAATGCATGAATCGTCCTTATCTGATATGTAGTTTTTATTCTAGAAAATAAATAAAAAAAATAAAAATTGACAAAAAAGGACACATGAAATTAACATGAAATCTAATTTTTAAAATTATTTTAAGGATACAGTCTTGTGGGCCGTAGCTTAAGGAACATTTTGATGCATAAATCGTCTTTTTATGATGTATGGTTTAGAAGTTATGGCTAAAAAATCAAAAAAATCGCAAAAAACCACGTCAAAAACTATGATTCATGTAAAAAATTTTAACTAAGATTCTTGAAAAAAAATCAAATTCCAGAAAACTTTTTTCTGAATATGCAGTCTTGTGTATATATGTATTAGAAACAATTTGGTGTATAAATCGTCCTTGTAGGATGTATGGTTTGGGAGTTATGACGGAAAAAGCACATGTTTTTGGCCAGCTTCCACTCCAAAAAGTGTTCTACAACTCCTAAACTACAAGAGATAGAGCAAAATGCATTTGGACAAAGAAGTAACCCTACTTAAGGAAGAGGACCTGGTGCTCATTTCAATGCATGAATCGTCCTTATCTGATATGTAGTTTTTATTCTAGAAAATAAATAAAAAAAATAAAAATTGACAAAAAAGGACACATGAAATTAACATGAAATCTAATTTTTAAAATTATTTTAAGGATACAGTCTTGTGGGCCGTAGCTTCAGGAACATTTTGATGCATAAATCGTCTTTTTATGATGTATGGTTTAGAAGTTATGGCTAAAAAATCAAAAAAATCGCAAAAAACCACGTCAAAAACTATGATTCATGTAAAAAATTTTAACTAAGATTCTTGAAAAAAAATCAAATTCCAGAAAACTTTTTTCTGAATATGCAGTCTTGTGTATATATGTATTAGAAACAATTTGGTGTATAAATCGTCCTTGTAGGATGTATGGTTTGGGAGTTATGACGGAAAAAGCACATGTTTTTGGCCAGCTTCCACTCCAAAAAGTGTTCTACAACTCCTAAACTACAAGAGATAGAGCAAAATGCATTTGGACAAAGAAGTAACCCTACTTAAGGACGAGGACCTGGTGCTCATTTTAATGCATGAATCGTCCTTATCTGATATGTAGTTTTTATTCTAGAAAATAAATAAAAAAAATAAAAATTGACAAAAAAGGACACATGAAATTAACATGAAATCTAATTTTTAAAATTATTTTAAGGATACAGTCTTGTGGGCCGTAGCTTCAGGAACATTTTGATGCATAAATCGTCTTTTTATGATGTATGGTTTAGAAGTTATGGCTAAAAAATCAAAAAAATCGCAAAAAACCACGTCAAAAACTATGATTCATGTAAAAAATTTTAACTAAGATTCTTGAAAAAAAAATCAAATTCCAGAAAACTTTTTTCTGAATATGCAGTCTTGTGTATATATGTATTAGAAACAATTTGGTGTATAAATCGTCCTTGTAGGATGTATGGTTTGGGAGTTATGACGGAAAAAGCACATGTTTTTGGCCAGCTTCCACTCCAAAAAGTGTTCTACAACTCCTAAACTACAAGAGATAGAGCAAAATGCATTTGGACAAAGAAGTAACCCTACTTAAGGACGAGGACCTGGTGCTCATTTTAATGCATGAATCGTCCTTATCTGATATGTAGTTTTTATTCTAGAAAATAAATAAAAAAAATAAAAATTGACAAAAAAGGACACATGAAATTAACATGAAATCTAATTTTTAAAATTATTTTAAGGATACAGTCTTGTGGGCCGTAGCTTAAGGAACATTTTGATGCATAAATCGTCTTTTTATGATGTATGGTTTAGAAGTTATGGCTAAAAAATCAAAAAAATCGCAAAAAACCACGTCAAAAACTATGATTCATGTAAAAAATTTTAACTAAGATTCTTGAAAAAAAATCAAATTCCAGAAAACTTTTTTCTGAATATGCAGTCTTGTGTATATATGTATTAGAAACAATTTGGTGTATAAATCGTCCTTGTAGGATGTATGGTTTGGGAGTTATGACGGAAAAAGCACATGTTTTTGGCCAGCTTCCACTCCAAAAAGTGTTCTACAACTCCTAAACTACAAGAGATAGAGCAAAATGCATTTGGACAAAAAAGTAACCCTACTTAAGGACGAGGACCTGGTGCTCATTTTAATGCATGAATCGTCCTTATCTGATATGTAGTTTTTATTCTAGAAAATAAATAAAAAAAATAAAAATTGACAAAAAAGGACACATGAAATTAACATGAAATCTAATTTTTAAAATTATTTTAAGGATACAGTCTTGTGGGCCGTAGCTTAAGGAACATTTTGATGCATAAATCGTCTTTTTATGATGTATGGTTTAGAAGTTATGGCTAAAAAATCAAAAAAATCGCAAAAAACCACGTCAAAAACTATGATTCATGTAAAAAATTTTAACTAAGATTCTTGAAAAAAAATCAAATTCCAGAAAACTTTTTTCTGAATATGCAGTCTTGTGTATATATGTATTAGAAACAATTTGGTGTATAAATCGTCCTTGTAGGATGTATGGTTTGGGAGTTATGACGGAAAAAGCACATGTTTTTGGCCAGCTTCCACTCCAAAAAGTGTTCTACAACTCCTAAACTACAAGAGATAGAGCAAAATGCATTTGGACAAAGAAGTAACCCTACTTAAGGACGAGGACCTGGTGCTCATTTTAATGCATGAATCGTCCTTATCTGATATGTAGTTTTTATTCTAGAAAATAAATAAAAAAAATAAAAATTGACAAAAAAGGACACATGAAATTAACATGAAATCTAATTTTTAAAATTATTTTAAGGATACAGTCTTGTGGGCCGTAGCTTAAGGAACATTTTGATGCATAAATCGTCTTTTTATGATGTATGGTTTAGAAGTTATGGCTAAAAAATCAAAAAAATCGCAAAAAACCACGTCAAAAACTATGATTCATGTAAAAAATTTTAACTAAGATTCTTGAAAAAAAATCAAATTCCAGAAAACTTTTTTCTGAATATGCAGTCTTGTGTATATATGTATTAGAAACAATTTGGTGTATAAATCGTCCTTGTAGGATGTATGGTTTGGGAGTTATGACGGAAAAAGCACATGTTTTTGGCCAGCTTCCACTCCAAAAAGTGTTCTACAACTCCTAAACTACAAGAGATAGAGCAAAATGCATTTGGACAAAGAAGTAACCCTACTTAAGGAAGAGGACCTGGTGCTCATTTCAATGCATGAATCGTCCTTATCTGATATGTAGTTTTTATTCTAGAAAATAAATAAAAAAAATAAAAATTGACAAAAAAGGACACATGAAATTAACATGAAATCTAATTTTTAAAATTATTTTAAGGATACAGTCTTGTGGGCCGTAGCTTCAGGAACATTTTGATGCATAAATCGTCTTTTTATGATGTATGGTTTAGAAGTTATGGCTAAAAAATCAAAAAAATCGCAAAAAACCACGTCAAAAACTATGATTCATGTAAAAAATTTTAACTAAGATTCTTGAAAAAAAATCAAATTCCAGAAAACTTTTTTCTGAATATGCAGTCTTGTGTATATATGTATTAGAAACAATTTGGTGTATAAATCGTCCTTGTAGGATGTATGGTTTGGGAGTTATGACGGAAAAAGCACATGTTTTTGGCCAGCTTCCACTCCAAAAAGTGTTCTACAACTCCTAAACTACAAGAGATAGAGCAAAATGCATTTGGACAAAGAAGTAACCCTACTTAAGGACGAGGACCTGGTGCTCATTTTAATGCATGAATCGTCCTTATCTGATATGTAGTTTTTATTCTAGAAAATAAATAAAAAAAATAAAAATTGACAAAAAAGGACACATGAAATTAACATGAAATCTAATTTTTAAAATTATTTTAAGGATACAGTCTTGTGGGCCGTAGCTTCAGGAACATTTTGATGCATAAATCGTCTTTTTATGATGTATGGTTTAGAAGTTATGGCTAAAAAATCAAAAAAATCGCAAAAAACCACGTCAAAAACTATGATTCATGTAAAAAATTTTAACTAAGATTCTTGAAAAAAAAATCAAATTCCAGAAAACTTTTTTCTGAATATGCAGTCTTGTGTATATATGTATTAGAAACAATTTGGTGTATAAATCGTCCTTGTAGGATGTATGGTTTGGGAGTTATGACGGAAAAAGCACATGTTTTTGGCCAGCTTCCACTCCAAAAAGTGTTCTACAACTCCTAAACTACAAGAGATAGAGCAAAATGCATTTGGACAAAGAAGTAACCCTACTTAAGGACGAGGACCTGGTGCTCATTTTAATGCATGAATCGTCCTTATCTGATATGTAGTTTTTATTCTAGAAAATAAATAAAAAAAATAAAAATTGACAAAAAAGGACACATGAAATTAACATGAAATCTAATTTTTAAAATTATTTTAAGGATACAGTCTTGTGGGCCGTAGCTTAAGGAACATTTTGATGCATAAATCGTCTTTTTATGATGTATGGTTTAGAAGTTATGGCTAAAAAATCAAAAAAATCGCAAAAAACCACGTCAAAAACTATGATTCATGTAAAAAATTTTAACTAAGATTCTTGAAAAAAAATCAAATTCCAGAAAACTTTTTTCTGAATATGCAGTCTTGTGTATATATGTATTAGAAACAATTTGGTGTATAAATCGTCCTTGTAGGATGTATGGTTTGGGAGTTATGACGGAAAAAGCACATGTTTTTGGCCAGCTTCCACTCCAAAAAGTGTTCTACAACTCCTAAACTACAAGAGATAGAGCAAAATGCATTTGGACAAAAAAGTAACCCTACTTAAGGACGAGGACCTGGTGCTCATTTTAATGCATGAATCGTCCTTATCTGATATGTAGTTTTTATTCTAGAAAATAAATAAAAAAAATAAAAATTGACAAAAAAGGACACATGAAATTAACATGAAATCTAATTTTTAAAATTATTTTAAGGATACAGTCTTGTGGGCCGTAGCTTAAGGAACATTTTGATGCATAAATCGTCTTTTTATGATGTATGGTTTAGAAGTTATGGCTAAAAAATCAAAAAAATCGCAAAAAACCACGTCAAAAACTATGATTCATGTAAAAAATTTTAACTAAGATTCTTGAAAAAAAATCAAATTCCAGAAAACTTTTTTCTGAATATGCAGTCTTGTGTATATATGTATTAGAAACAATTTGGTGTATAAATCGTCCTTGTAGGATGTATGGTTTGGGAGTTATGACGGAAAAAGCACATGTTTTTGGCCAGCTTCCACTCCAAAAAGTGTTCTACAACTCCTAAACTACAAGAGATAGAGCAAAATGCATTTGGACAAAGAAGTAACCCCACTTAAGGACGAGGACCTGGTGCTCATTTTAATGCATGAATCGTCCTTATCTGATATGTAGTTTTTATTCTAAAAAATAAATAAAAAAAATAAAAATTGACAAAAAAGGGCACATGAAATTAACATGAAATCTAATTTTTAAAATTATTTTAAGGATACAGTCTTGTGGGCCGTAGCTTAAGGAACATTTTGATGCATAAATCGTCTTTTTATGATGTATGGTTTAGAAGTTATGGCTAAAAAATCAAAAAAATCGCAAAAAACCACGTCAAAAACTATGATTCATGTAAAAAATTTTAACTAAGATTCTTGAAAAAAAATCAAATTCCAGAAAACTTTTTTCTGAATATGCAGTCTTGTGTATATATGTATTAGAAACAATTTGGTGTATAAATCGTCCTTGTAGGATGTATGGTTTGGGAGTTATGACGGAAAAAGCACATGTTTTTGGCCAGCTTCCACTCCAAAAAGTGTTCTACAACTCCTAAACTACAAGAGATAGAGCAAAATGCATTTGGACAAAAAAGTAACCCTACTTAAGGACGAGGACCTGGTGCTCATTTTAATGCATGAATCGTCCTTATCTGATATGTAGTTTTTATTCTAGAAAATAAATAAATAAAATAAAAATTGACAAAAAAGGGCACATGAAATTAACATGAAATCTAATTTTTAAAATTATTTTAAGGATACAGTCTTGTGGGCCGTAGCTTAAGGAACATTTTGATGCATAAATCGTCTTTTTATGATGTATGGTTTAGAAGTTATGGCTAAAAAATCAAAAAAATCGCAAAAAACCACGTCAAAAACTATGATTCATGTAAAAAATTTTAACTAAGATTCTTGAAAAAAAATCAAATTCCAGAAAACTTTTTTCTGAATATGCAGTCTTGTGTATATATGTATTAGAAACAATTTGGTGTATAAATCGTCCTTGTAGGATGTATGGTTTGGGAGTTATGACGGAAAAAGCACATGTTTTTGGCCAGCTTCCACTCCAAAAAGTGTTCTACAACTCCTAAACTACAAGAGATAGAGCAAAATGCATTTGGACAAAGAAGTAACCCCACTTAAGGACGAGGACCTGGTGCTCATTTTAATGCATGAATCGTCCTTATCTGATATGTAGTTTTTATTCTAAAAAATAAATAAAAAAAATAAAAATTGACAAAAAAGGGCACATGAAATTAACATGAAATCTAATTTTTAAAATTATTTTAAGGATACAGTCTTGTGGGCCGTAGCTTAAGGAACATTTTGATGCATAAATCGTCTTTTTATGATGTATGGTTTAGAAGTTATGGCTAAAAAATCAAAAAAATCGCAAAAAACCACGTCAAAAACTATGATTCATGTAAAAAATTTTAACTAAGATTCTTGAAAAAAAATCAAATTCCAGAAAACTTTTTTCTGAATATGCAGTCTTGTGTATATATGTATTAGAAACAATTTGGTGTATAAATCGTCCTTGTAGGATGTATGGTTTGGGAGTTATGACGGAAAAAGCACATGTTTTTGGCCAGCTTCCACTCCAAAAAGTGTTCTACAACTCCTAAACTACAAGAGATAGAGCAAAATGCATTTGGACAAAAAAGTAACCCTACTTAAGGACGAGGACCTGGTGCTCATTTTAATGCATGAATCGTCCTTATCTGATATGTAGTTTTTATTCTAGAAAATAAATAAATAAAATAAAAATTGACAAAAAAGGGCACATGAAATTAACATGAAATCTAATTTTTAAAATTATTTTAAGGATACAGTCTTGTGGGCCGTAGCTTAAGGAACATTTTGATGCATAAATCGTCTTTTTATGATGTATGGTTTAGAAGTTATGGCTAAAAAATCAAAAAAATCGCAAAAAACCACGTCAAAAACTATGATTCATGTAAAAAATTTTAACTAAGATTCTTGAAAAAAAATCAAATTCCAGAAAACTTTTTTCTGAATATGCAGTCTTGTGTATATATGTATTAGAAACAATTTGGTGTATAAATCGTCCTTGTAGGATGTATGGTTTGGGAGTTATGACGGAAAAAGCACATGTTTTTGGCCAGCTTCCACTCCAAAAAGTGTTCTACAACTCCTAAACTACAAGAGATAGAGCAAAATGCTTTTGGACAAAGAAGTAACCCTACTTAAGGACGAGGACCTGGTGCTCATTTTAATGCATGAATCGTCCTTATCTGATATGTAGTTTTTATTCTAGAAAATAAATAAAAAAAATAAAAATTGACAAAAAAGGGCACATGAAATTAACATGAAATCTAATTTTTAAAATTATTTTAAGGATACAGTCTTGTGGGCCGTAGCTTAAGGAACATTTTGATGCATAAATCGTCTTTTTATGATGTATGGTTTAGAAGTTATGGCTAAAAAATCAAAAAAATCGCAAAAAACCACGTCAAAAACTATGATTCATGTAAAAAATTTTAACTAAGATTCTTGAAAAAAAATCAAATTCCAGAAAACTTTTTTCTGAATATGCAGTCTTGTGTATATATGTATTAGAAACAATTTGGTGTATAAATCGTCCTTGTAGGATGTATGGTTTGGGAGTTATGACGGAAAAAGCACATGTTTTTGGCCAGCTTCCACTCCAAAAAGTGTTCTACAACTCCTAAACTACAAGAGATAGAGCAAAATGCATTTGGACAAAGAAGTAACCCTACTTAAGGACGAGGACCTGGTGCTCATTTTAATGCATGAATCGTCCTTATCTGATATGTAGTTTTTATTCTAGAAAATAAATAAAAAAAATAAAAATTGAGAAAAAAGGGCACATGAAATTAACATGAAATCTAATTTTTAAAATTATTTAAAGGATACAGTCTTGTGGGCAGTAGCTTAAGGAGCATTTTGATGCATAAATCGTCATTTTATGATGTATGGTTTAGAAGTTATGGCTAAAAAATCAAAAAAATCGCAAAAAACCACGTCAAAAACTATGATTCATGTAAAAAAAATTAACTAAGATTCTTGAAAAAAAATCAAATTCCAGAAACCTTTTTTCTGAATATGCAGTCTTGTGTATATATGTATTAGAAGCAATTTGGTGTATAAATCGTCCTTGTAGGATGTATGGTTTGGGAGTTATGACGGAAAAAGCACATGTTTTTGGCCAGCTTCCACTCCAAAAAGTGTTCTACAACTCCTAAACTACAAGAGATAGAGCAAACGGCATTTGGACAAAAGAGTATCCCTTCTTAAGGACGAGGACCTGGTGCTCATTTTAATGCATGAATCGTCCTTATCTGATATGTAGTTTTTATTTTAGAAAATAAATAAAAAAAATAAAAATTGAGAAAAAAGGGCACATGAAATTAACATGAAATCTAATTTTTAAAATTATTTAAAGGATACAGTCTTGTGGGCAGTAGCTTAAGGAGCATTTTGATGCATAAATCGTCTTTTTATGATGTATGGTTTAGAAGTTATGGCTAAAAAATCAAAAAAATCGCAAAAAACCACGTCAAAAACTATGATTCATGTAAAAAATTTTAACTAAGATTCTTGAAAAAAAATCAAATTCCAGAAAACTTTTTTCTGAATATGCAGTCTTGTGTATATATGTATTAGAAACAATTTGGTGTATAAATCGTCCTTGTAGGATGTATGGTTTGGGAGTTATGACGGAAAAAGCACATGTTTTTGGCCAGCTTCCACTCCAAAAAGTGTTCTACAACTCCTAAACTACAAGAGATAGAGCAAAATGCATTTGGACAAAGAAGTAACCCTACTTAAGGACGAGGACCTGGTGCTCATTTTAATGCATGAATCGTCCTTATCTGATATGTAGTTTTTATTTTAGAAAATAAATAAATAAAATAAAAATTGACAAAAAAGAGCACATGAAATTAACATGAAATCTAATTTTTAAAATTATTTTAAGGATACAGTCTTGTGGGCCGTAGCTTAAGGAACATTTTGATGCATAAATCGTCTTTTTATGATGTATGGTTTAGAAGTTATGGCTAAAAAATCAAAAAAATCGCAAAAAACCACGTCAAAAACTATGATTCATGTAAAAAAATTTAACTAAGATTCTTGAAAAAAAATCAAATTCCAGAAAACTTTTTTCTGAATATGCAGTCTTGTGTATATATGTATTAGAAACAATTTGGTGTATAAATCGTCCTTGTAGGATGTATGGTTTGGGAGTTATGACGGAAAAAGCACATGTTTTTGGCCAGCTTCCACTCCAAAAAGTGTTCTACAACTCCTAAACTACAAGAGATAGAGCAAACGGCATTTGGACAAAGGAGTATCCCTTCTTAAGGACGAGGACCTGGTGCTCATTTTAATGCATGAATCGTCCTTATCTGATATGTATTTTTTATTTTAGAAAATAAATAAAAAAAATAAAAATTGAGAAAAAAGGGCACATGAAATTAACATGAAATCTAATTTTTAAAATTATTTAAAGGATACAGTCTTGTGGGCAGTAGCTTAAGGAGCATTTTGATGCATAAATCGTCTTTTTATGATGTATGGTTTAGAAGTTATGGCTAAAAAATCAAAAAAATCGCAAAAAACCACGTCAAAAACTATGATTCATGTAAAAAATTTTAACTAAGATTCTTGAAAAAAAATCAAATTCCAGAAAACTTTTTTCTGAATATGCAGTCTTGTGTATATATGTATTAGAAACAATTTGGTGTATAAATCGTCCTTGTAGGATGTATGGTTTGGGAGTTATGACGGAAAAAGCACATGTTTTTGGCCAGCTTCCACTCCAAAAAGTGTTCTACAACTCCTAAACTACAAGAGATAGAGCAAACGGCATTTGGACAAAGGAGTATCCCTTCTTAAGGACGAGGACCTGGTGCTCATTTTAATGCATGAATCGTCCTTATCTGATATGTATTTTTTATTTTAGAAAATAAATAAAAAAAATAAAAATTGAGAAAAAAGGGCACATGAAATTAACATGAAATCTAATTTTTAAAATTATTTTAAGGATAAAGTCTTGTGGGCAGTAGCTTAAGGAGCATTTTGATGCATAAATCGTCTTTTTATGATGTATGGTTTAGAAGTTATGGCTAAAAAATCAAAAAAATCGCAAAAAACCACGTCAAAAACTATGATTCATGTAAAAAATTTTAACTAAGATTCTTGAAAAAAAATCAAATTGCAGAAAACTTTTTTCTGAATATGCAGTCTTGTGTATATATGTATTAGAAACAATTTGGTGTATAAATCGTCCTTGTAGGATGTATGGTTTGGGAGTTATGACGGAAAAAGCACATGTTTTTGGCCAGCTTCCACTCCAAAAAGTGTTCTACAACTCCTAAACTACAAGAGATAGAGCAAAATGCATTTGGACAAAGAAGTAACCCTACTTAAGGACGAGGACCTGGTGCTCATTTTAATGCATGAATCGTCCTTATCTGATATGTAGTTTTTATTCTAGAAAATAAATAAAAAAAATAAAAATTGACAAAAAAGAGCACATGAAATTAACATGAAATCTAATTTTTAAAATTATTTTAAGGATAAAGTCTTGTGGGCCGTAGCTTAAGGAACATTTTGATGCATAAATCGTCCTTTTATGATGTATGGTTTAGAAGTTATGGCTAAAAAATCAAAAAAATCGCAAAAAACCACGTCAAAAACTATGATTCATGTAAAAAATTTTAACTAAGATTCTTGAAAAAAAATCAAATTCCAGAAAACTTTTTTCTGAATATGCAGTCTTGTGTATATATGTATTAGAAACAATTTGGTGTATAAATCGTCCTTGTAGGATGTATGGTTTGGGAGTTATGACGGAAAAAGCACATGTTTTTGGCCAGCTTCCACTCCAAAAAGTGTTCTACAACTCCTAAACTACAAGAGATAGAGCAAAATGCATTTGGACAAAAAAGTAACCCTACTTAAGGACGAGGACCTGGTGCTCATTTTAATGCATGAATCGTCCTTATCTGATATGTAGTTTTTATTCTAGAAAATAAATAAATAAAATAAAAATTGACAAAAAAGGGCACATGAAATTAACGTGAAATCTAATTTTTAAAATTATTTAAAGGATACAGTCTTGTGGGCAGTAGCTTAAGGAGCATTTTGATGCATAAATCGTCATTTTATGATGTATGGTTTAGAAGTTATGGCTAAAAAATCAAAAAAATCGCAAAAAACCACGTCAAAAACTATGATTCATGTAAAAAAATTTAACTAAGATTCTTGAAAAAAAATCAAATTCCAGAAAACTTTTTTCTGAATATGCAGTCTTGTGTATATATGTATTAGAAACAATTTGGTGTATAAATCGTCCTTGTAGGATGTATGGTTTGGGAGTTATGACGGAAAAAGCACATGTTTTTGGCCAGCTTCCACTCCAAAAAGTGTTCTACAACTCCTAAACTACAAGAGATAGAGCAAACGGCATTTGGACAAAGGAGTATCCCTTCTTAAGGACGAGGACCTGGTGCTCATTTTAATGCATGAATCGTCCTTATCTGATATGTATTTTTTATTTTAGAAAATAAATAAAAAAAATAAAAATTGACAAAAAAGAGCACATGAAATTAACATGAAATCTAATTTTTAAAATTATTTTAAGGATAAAGTCTTGTGGGCCGTAGCTTAAGGAACATTTTGATGCATAAATCGTCCTTTTATGATGTATGGTTTAGAAGTTATGGCTAAAAAATCAAAAAAATCGCAAAAAACCACGTCAAAAACTATGATTCATGTAAAAAATTTTAACTAAGATTCTTGAAAAAAAATCAAATTCCAGAAAACTTTTTTCTGAATATGCAGTCTTGTGTATATATGTATTAGAAACAATTTGGTGTATAAATCGTCCTTGTAGGATGTATGGTTTGGGAGTTATGACGGAAAAAGCACATGTTTTTGGCCAGCTTCCACTCCAAAAAGTGTTCTACAACTCCTAAACTACAAGAGATAGAGCAAAATGCATTTGGACAAAAAAGTAACCCTACTTAAGGACGAGGACCTGGTGCTCATTTTAATGCATGAATCGTCCTTATCTGATATGTAGTTTTTATTCTAGAAAATAAATAAATAAAATAAAAATTGACAAAAAAGGGCACATGAAATTAACGTGAAATCTAATTTTTAAAATTATTTAAAGGATACAGTCTTGTGGGCAGTAGCTTAAGGAGCATTTTGATGCATAAATCGTCATTTTATGATGTATGGTTTAGAAGTTATGGCTAAAAAATCAAAAAAATCGCAAAAAACCACGTCAAAAACTATGATTCATGTAAAAAAATTTAACTAAGATTCTTGAAAAAAAATCAAATTCCAGAAAACTTTTTTCTGAATATGCAGTCTTGTGTATATATGTATTAGAAACAATTTGGTGTATAAATCGTCCTTGTAGGATGTATGGTTTGGGAGTTATGACGGAAAAAGCACATGTTTTTGGCCAGCTTCCACTCCAAAAAGTGTTCTACAACTCCTAAACTACAAGAGATAGAGCAAACGGCATTTGGACAAAGGAGTATCCCTTCTTAAGGACGAGGACCTGGTGCTCATTTTAATGCATGAATCGTCCTTATCTGATATGTATTTTTTATTTTAGAAAATAAATAAAAAAAATAAAAATTGAGAAAAAAGGGCACATGAAATTAACATGAAATCTAATTTTTAAAATTATTTAAAGGATACAGTCTTGTGGGCAGTAGCTTAAGGAGCATTTTGATGCATAAATCGTCTTTTTATGATGTATGGTTTAGAAGTTATGGCTAAAAAATCAAAAAAATCGCAAAAAACCACGTCAAAAACTATGATTCATGTAAAAAATTTTAACTAAGATTCTTGAAAAAAAATCAAATTCCAGAAAACTTTTTTCTGAATATGCAGTCTTGTGTATATATGTATTAGAAACAATTTGGTGTATAAATCGTCCTTGTAGGATGTATGGTTTGGGAGTTATGACGGAAAAAGCACATGTTTTTGGCCAGCTTCCACTCCAAAAAGTGTTCTACAACTCCTAAACTACAAGAGATAGAGCAAAATGCATTTGGACAAAGAAGTAACCCTACTTAAGGACGAGGACCTGGTGCTCATTTTAATGCATGAATCGTCCTTATCTGATATGTAGTTTTTATTCTAGAAAATAAATAAAAAAAATAAAAATTGAGAAAAAAGGGCACATGAAATTAACATGAAATCTAATTTTTAAAATTATTTAAAGGATACAGTCTTGTGGGCAGTAGCTTAAGGAGCATTTTGATGCATAAATCGTCATTTTATGATGTATGGTTTAGAAGTTATGGCTAAAAAATCAAAAAAATCGCAAAAAACCACGTCAAAAACTATGATTCATGTAAAAAAAATTAACTAAGATTCTTGAAAAAAAATCAAATTCCAGAAACCTTTTTTCTGAATATGCAGTCTTGTGTATATATGTATTAGAAGCAATTTGGTGTATAAATCGTCCTTGTAGGATGTATGGTTTGGGAGTTATGACGGAAAAAGCACATGTTTTTGGCCAGCTTCCACTCCAAAAAGTGTTCTACAACTCCTAAACTACAAGAGATAGAGCAAACGGCATTTGGACAAAAGAGTATCCCTTCTTAAGGACGAGGACCTGGTGCTCATTTTAATGCATGAATCGTCCTTATCTGATATGTAGTTTTTATTTTAGAAAATAAATAAAAAAAATAAAAATTGAGAAAAAAGGGCACATGAAATTAACATGAAATCTAATTTTTAAAATTATTTAAAGGATACAGTCTTGTGGGCAGTAGCTTAAGGAGCATTTTGATGCATAAATCGTCTTTTTATGATGTATGGTTTAGAAGTTATGGCTAAAAAATCAAAAAAATCGCAAAAAACCACGTCAAAAACTATGATTCATGTAAAAAATTTTAACTAAGATTCTTGAAAAAAAATCAAATTCCAGAAAACTTTTTTCTGAATATGCAGTCTTGTGTATATATGTATTAGAAACAATTTGGTGTATAAATCGTCCTTGTAGGATGTATGGTTTGGGAGTTATGACGGAAAAAGCACATGTTTTTGGCCAGCTTCCACTCCAAAAAGTGTTCTACAACTCCTAAACTACAAGAGATAGAGCAAAATGCATTTGGACAAAGAAGTAACCCTACTTAAGGACGAGGACCTGGTGCTCATTTTAATGCATGAATCGTCCTTATCTGATATGTAGTTTTTATTTTAGAAAATAAATAAATAAAATAAAAATTGACAAAAAAGGGCACATGAAATTAACATGAAATCTAATTTTTAAAATTATTTTAAGGATACAGTCTTGTGGGCCGTAGCTTAAGGAACATTTTGATGCATAAATCGTCTTTTTATGATGTATGGTTTAGAAGTTATGGCTAAAAAATCAAAAAAATCGCAAAAAACCACGTCAAAAACTATGATTCATGTAAAAAAATTTAACTAAGATTCTTGAAAAAAAATCAAATTCCAGAAAACTTTTTTCTGAATATGCAGTCTTGTGTATATATGTATTAGAAACAATTTGGTGTATAAATCGTCCTTGTAGGATGTATGGTTTGGGAGTTATGACGGAAAAAGCACATGTTTTTGGCCAGCTTCCACTCCAAAAAGTGTTCTACAACTCCTAAACTACAAGAGATAGAGCAAACGGCATTTGGACAAAGGAGTATCCCTTCTTAAGGACGAGGACCTGGTGCTCATTTTAATGCATGAATCGTCCTTATCTGATATGTATTTTTTATTTTAGAAAATAAATAAAAAAAATAAAAATTGAGAAAAAAGGGCACATGAAATTAACATGAAATCTAATTTTTAAAATTATTTAAAGGATACAGTCTTGTGGGCAGTAGCTTAAGGAGCATTTTGATGCATAAATCGTCTTTTTATGATGTATGGTTTAGAAGTTATGGCTAAAAAATCAAAAAAATCGCAAAAAACCACGTCAAAAACTATGATTCATGTAAAAAATTTTAACTAAGATTCTTGAAAAAAAATCAAATTGCAGAAAACTTTTTTCTGAATATGCAGTCTTGTGTATATATGTATTAGAAACAATTTGGTGTATAAATCGTCCTTGTAGGATGTATGGTTTGGGAGTTATGACGGAAAAAGCACATGTTTTTGGCCAGCTTCCACTCCAAAAAGTGTTCTACAACTCCTAAACTACAAGAGATAGAGCAAAATGCATTTGGACAAAAAAGTAACCCTACTTAAGGACGAGGACCTGGTGCTCATTTTAATGCATGAATCGTCCTTATCTGATATGTAGTTTTTATTCTAGAAAATAAATAAAAAAAATAAAAATTGAGAAAAAAGGGCACATTAAATTAACATGAAATCTAATTTTTAAAATTATTTAAAGGATACAGTCTTGTGGGCAGTAGCTTAAGGAGCATTTTGATGCATAAATCGTCATTTTATGATGTATGGTTTAGAAGTTATGGCTAAAAAATCAAAAAAATCGCAAAAAACCACGTCAAAAACTATGATTCATGTAAAAAATTTTAACTAAGATTCTTGAAAAAAAATCAAATTCCAGAAAACTTTTTTCTGAATATGCAGTCTTGTGTATATATGTATTAGAAACAATTTGGTGTATAAATCGTCCTTGTAGGATGTATGGTTTGGGAGTTATGACGGAAAAAGCACATGTTTTTGGCCAGCTTCCACTCCAAAAAGTGTTCTACAACTCCTAAACTACAAGAGATAGAGCAAAATGCATTTGGACAAAGAAGTAACCCTACTTAAGGACGAGGACCTGGTGCTCATTTTAATGCATGAATCGTCCTTATCTGATATGTAGTTTTTATTCTAGAAAATAAATAAAAAAAATAAAAATTGACAAAAAAGAGCACATGAAATTAACATGAAATCTAATTTTTAAAATTATTTTAAGGATAAAGTCTTGTGGGCCGTAGCTTAAGGAACATTTTGATGCATAAATCGTCCTTTTATGATGTATGGTTTAGAAGTTATGGCTAAAAAATCAAAAAAATCGCAAAAAACCACGTCAAAAACTATGATTCATGTAAAAAATTTTAACTAAGATTCTTGAAAAAAAATCAAATTCCAGAAAACTTTTTTCTGAATATGCAGTCTTGTGTATATATGTATTAGAAACAATTTGGTGTATAAATCGTCCTTGTAGGATGTATGGTTTGGGAGTTATGACGGAAAAAGCACATGTTTTTGGCCAGCTTCCACTCCAAAAAGTGTTCTACAACTCCTAAACTACAAGAGATAGAGCAAAATGCATTTGGACAAAAAAGTAACCCTACTTAAGGACGAGGACCTGGTGCTCATTTTAATGCATGAATCGTCCTTATCTGATATGTAGTTTTTATTCTAGAAAATAAATAAATAAAATAAAAATTGACAAAAAAGGGCACATGAAATTAACGTGAAATCTAATTTTTAAAATTATTTAAAGGATACAGTCTTGTGGGCAGTAGCTTAAGGAGCATTTTGATGCATAAATCGTCATTTTATGATGTATGGTTTAGAAGTTATGGCTAAAAAATCAAAAAAATCGCAAAAAACCACGTCAAAAACTATGATTCATGTAAAAAAATTTAACTAAGATTCTTGAAAAAAAATCAAATTCCAGAAAACTTTTTTCTGAATATGCAGTCTTGTGTATATATGTATTAGAAACAATTTGGTGTATAAATCGTCCTTGTAGGATGTATGGTTTGGGAGTTATGACGGAAAAAGCACATGTTTTTGGACAGCTTCCACTCCAAAAAGTGTTCTACAACTCCTAAACTACAAGAGATAGAGCAAACGGCATTTGGACAAAGGAGTATCCCTTCTTAAGGACAAGGACCTGGTGCTCATTTTAATGCATGAATCGTCCTTATCTGATATGTATTTTTTATTTTAGAAAATAAATAAAAAAAATAAAAATTGAGAAAAAAGGGCACATGAAATTAACATGAAATCTAATTTTTAAAATTATTTAAAGGATACAGTCTTGTGGGCAGTAGCTTAAGGAGCATTTTGATGCATAAATCGTCTTTTTATGATGTATGGTTTAGAAGTTATGGCTAAAAAATCAAAAAAATCGCAAAAAACCACGTCAAAAACTATGATTCATGTAAAAAATTTTAACTAAGATTCTTGAAAAAAAATCAAATTGCAGAAAACTTTTTTCTGAATATGCAGTCTTGTGTATATATGTATTAGAAACAATTTGGTGTATAAATCGTCCTTGTAGGATGTATGGTTTGGGAGTTATGACGGAAAAAGCACATGTTTTTGGCCAGCTTCCACTCCAAAAAGTGTTCTACAACTCCTAAACTACAAGAGATAGAGCAAAATGCATTTGGACAAAAAAGTAACCCTACTTAAGGACGAGGACCTGGTGCTCATTTTAATGCATGAATCGTCCTTATCTGATATGTAGTTTTTATTCTAGAAAATAAATAAAAAAAATAAAAATTGACAAAAAAGAGCACATGAAATTAACATGAAATCTAATTTTTAAAATTATTTTAAGGATAAAGTCTTGTGGGCCGTAGCTTAAGGAACATTTTGATGCATAAATCGTCCTTTTATGATGTATGGTTTAGAAGTTATGGCTAAAAAATCAAAAAAATCGCAAAAAACCACGTCAAAAACTATGATTCATGTAAAAAATTTTAACTAAGATTCTTGAAAAAAAATCAAATTCCAGAAAACTTTTTTCTGAATATGCAGTCTTGTGTATATATGTATTAGAAACAATTTGGTGTATAAATCGTCCTTGTAGGATGTATGGTTTGGGAGTTATGACGGAAAAAGCACATGTTTTTGGCCAGCTTCCACTCCAAAAAGTGTTCTACAACTCCTAAACTACAAGAGATAGAGCAAAATGCATTTGGACAAAGAAGTAACCCTACTTAAGGACGAGGACCTGGTGCTCATTTTAATGCATGAATCGTCCTTATCTGATATGTAGTTTTTATTTTAGAAAATAAATAAAAAAAATAAAAATTGACAAAAAAGGGCACATGAAATTAACATGAAATCTAATTTTTAAAATTATTTAAAGGATACAGTCTTGTGGGCAGTAGCTTAAGGAGCATTTTGATGCATAAATCGTCTTTTTATGATGTATGGTTTAGAAGTTATGGCTAAAAAATCAAAAAAATCGCAAAAAACCACGTCAAAAACTATGATTCATGTAAAAAATTTTAACTAAGATTCTTGAAAAAAAATCAAATTCCAGAAAACTTTTTTCTGAATATGCAGTCTTGTGTATATATGTATTAGAAACAATTTGGTGTATAAATCGTCCTTGTAGGATGTATGGTTTGGGAGTTATGACGGAAAAAGCACATGTTTTTGGCCAGCTTCCACTCCAAAAAGTGTTCTACAACTCCTAAACTACAAGAGATAGAGCAAAATGCATTTGGACAAAGAAGTAACCCTACTTAAGGACGAGGACCTGGTGCTCATTTTAATGCATGAATCGTCCTTATCTGATATGTAGTTTTTATTCTAGAAAATAAATAAAAAAAATAAAAATTGACAAAAAAGGACACATGAAAGTAACATGAAATCTAATTTTTAAAATTATTTTAAGGATACAGTCTTGTGGGCCGTAGCTTAAGGAACATTTTGATGCATAAATCGTCTTTTTATGATGTATGGTTTAGAAGTTATGGCTAAAAAATCAAAAAAATCGCAAAAAACCACGTCAAAAACTATGATTCATGTAAAAAATTTTAACTAAGATTCTTGAAAAAAAATCAAATTCCAGAAAACTTTTTTCTGAATATGCAGTCTTGTGTATATATGTATTAGAAACAATTTGGTGTATAAATCGTCCTTGTAGGATGTATGGTTTGGGAGTTATGACGGAAAAAGCACATGTTTTTGGCCAGCTTCCACTCCAAAAAGTGTTCTACAACTCCTAAACTACAAGAGATAGAGCAAAATGCATTTGGACAAAAAAGTAACCCTACTTAAGGACGAGGACCTGGTGCTCATTTTAATGCATGAATCGTCCTTATCTGATATGTATTTTTTATTTTAGAAAATAAATAAAAAAAATAAAAATTGAGAAAAAAGGGCACATGAAATTAACATGAAATCTAATTTTTAAAATTATTTAAAGGATACAGTCTTGTGGGCAGTAGCTTAAGGAGCATTTTGATGCATAAATCGTCTTTTTATGATGTATGGTTTAGAAGTTATGGCTAAAAAATCAAAAAAATCGCAAAAAACCACGTCAAAAACTATGATTCATGTAAAAAATTTTAACTAAGATTCTTGAAAAAAAATCAAATTGCAGAAAACTTTTTTCTGAATATGCAGTCTTGTGTATATATGTATTAGAAACAATTTGGTGTATAAATCGTCCTTGTAGGATGTATGGTTTGGGAGTTATGACGGAAAAAGCACATGTTTTTGGCCAGCTTCCACTCCAAAAAGTGTTCTACAACTCCTAAACTACAAGAGATAGAGCAAAATGAATTTGGACAAAAAAGTAACCCTACTTAAGGACGAGGACCTGGTGCTCATTTTAATGCATGAATCGTCCTTATCTGATATGTAGTTTTTATTCTAGAAAATAAATAAAAAAAATAAAAATTGAGAAAAAAGGGCACATTAAATTAACATGAAATCTAATTTTTAAAATTATTTAAAGGATACAGTCTTGTGGGCAGTAGCTTAAGGAGCATTTTGATGCATAAATCGTCATTTTATGATGTATGGTTTAGAAGTTATGGCTAAAAAATCAAAAAAATCGCAAAAAACCACGTCAAAAACTATGATTCATGTAAAAAATTTTAACTAAGATTCTTGAAAAAAAATCAAATTCCAGAAAACTTTTTTCTGAATATGCAGTCTTGTGTATATATGTATTAGAAACAATTTGGTGTATAAATCGTCCTTGTAGGATGTATGGTTTGGGAGTTATGACGGAAAAAGCACATGTTTTTGGCCAGCTTCCACTCCAAAAAGTGTTCTACAACTCCTAAACTACAAGAGATAGAGCAAAATGCATCTGGACAAAGAAGTAACCCTACTTAAGGACGAGGACCTGGTGCTCATTTTAATGCATGAATCGTCCTTATCTGATATGTAGTTTTTATTCTAGAAAATAAATAAAAAAAATAAAAATTGACAAAAAAGAGCACATGAAATTAACATGAAATCTAATTTTTAAAATTATTTTAAGGATAAAGTCTTGTGGGCCGTAGCTTAAGGAACATTTTGATGCATAAATCGTCCTTTTATGATGTATGGTTTAGAAGTTATGGCTAAAAAATCAAAAAAATCGCAAAAAACCACGTCAAAAACTATGATTCATGTAAAAAATTTTAACTAAGATTCTTGAAAAAAAATCAAATTCCAGAAAACTTTTTTCTGAATATGCAGTCTTGTGTATATATGTATTAGAAACAATTTGGTGTATAAATCGTCCTTGTAGGATGTATGGTTTGGGAGTTATGACGGAAAAAGCACATGTTTTTGGCCAGCTTCCACTCCAAAAAGTGTTCTACAACTCCTAAACTACAAGAGATAGAGCAAAATGCATTTGGACAAAGAAGTAACCCTACTTAAGGACGAGGACCTGGTGCTCATTTTAATGCATGAATCGTCCTTATCTGATATGTAGTTTTTATTTTAGAAAATAAATAAAAAAAATAAAAATTGACAAAAAAGGGCACATGAAATTAACATGAAATCTAATTTTTAAAATTATTTAAAGGATACAGTCTTGTGGGCAGTAGCTTAAGGAGCATTTTGATGCATAAATCGTCTTTTTATGATGTATGGTTTAGAAGTTATGGCTAAAAAATCAAAAAAATCGCAAAAAACCACGTCAAAAACTATGATTCATGTAAAAAATTTTAACTAAGATTCTTGAAAAAAAATCAAATTCCAGAAAACTTTTTTCTGAATATGCAGTCTTGTGTATATATGTATTAGAAACAATTTGGTGTATAAATCGTCCTTGTAGGATGTATGGTTTGGGAGTTATGACGGAAAAAGCACATGTTTTTGGCCAGCTTCCACTCCAAAAAGTGTTCTACAACTCCTAAACTACAAGAGATAGAGCAAAATGCATTTGGACAAAGAAGTAACCCTACTTAAGGACGAGGACCTGGTGCTCATTTTAATGCATGAATCGTCCTTATCTGATATGTAGTTTTTATTCTAGAAAATAAATAAAAAAAATAAAAATTGACAAAAAAGGACACATGAAATTAACATGAAATCTAATTTTTAAAATTATTTTAAGGATACAGTCTTGTGGGCCGTAGCTTAAGGAACATTTTGATGCATAAATCGTCTTTTTATGATGTATGGTTTAGAAGTTATGGCTAAAAAATCAAAAAAATCGCAAAAAACCACGTCAAAAACTATGATTCATGTAAAAAATTTTAACTAAGATTCTTGAAAAAAAATCAAATTCCAGAAAACTTTTTTCTGAATATGCAGTCTTGTGTATATATGTATTAGAAACAATTTGGTGTATAAATCGTCCTTGTAGGATGTATGGTTTGGGAGTTATGACGGAAAAAGCACATGTTTTTGGCCAGCTTCCACTCCAAAAAGTGTTCTACAACTCCTAAACTACAAGAGATAGAGCAAAATGCATTTGGACAAAGAAGTAACCCTACTTAAGGAAGAGGACCTGGTGCTCATTTCAATGCATGAATCGTCCTTATCTGATATGTAGTTTTTATTCTAGAAAATAAATAAAAAAAATAAAAATTGACAAAAAAGGACACATGAAATTAACATGAAATCTAATTTTTAAAATTATTTTAAGGATACAGTCTTGTGGGCCGTAGCTTAAGGAACATTTTGATGCATAAATCGTCTTTTTATGATGTATGGTTTAGAAGTTATGGCTAAAAAATCAAAAAAATCGCAAAAAACCACGTCAAAAACTATGATTCATGTAAAAAATTTTAACTAAGATTCTTGAAAAAAAATCAAATTCCAGAAAACTTTTTTCTGAATATGCAGTCTTGTGTATATATGTATTAGAAACAATTTGGTGTATAAATCGTCCTTGTAGGATGTATGGTTTGGGAGTTATGACGGAAAAAGCACATGTTTTTGGCCAGCTTCCACTCCAAAAAGTGTTCTACAACTCCTAAACTACAAGAGATAGAGCAAAATGCATTTGGACAAAAAAGTAACCCTACTTAAGGACGAGGACCTGGTGCTCATTTTAATGCATGAATCGTCCTTATCTGATATGTAGTTTTTATTCTAGAAAATAAATAAAAAAAATAAAAATTGACAAAAAAGGACACATGAAATTAACATGAAATCTAATTTTTAAAATTATTTTAAGGATACAGTCTTGTGGGCCGTAGCTTAAGGAACATTTTGATGCATAAATCGTCTTTTTATGATGTATGGTTTAGAAGTTATGGCTAAAAAATCAAAAAAATCGCAAAAAACCACGTCAAAAACTATGATTCATGTAAAAAATTTTAACTAAGATTCTTGAAAAAAAATCAAATTCCAGAAAACTTTTTTCTGAATATGCAGTCTTGTGTATATATGTATTAGAAACAATTTGGTGTATAAATCGTCCTTGTAGGATGTATGGTTTGGGAGTTATGACGGAAAAAGCACATGTTTTTGGCCAGCTTCCACTCCAAAAAGTGTTCTACAACTCCTAAACTACAAGAGATAGAGCAAAATGCATTTGGACAAAAAAGTAACCCTACTTAAGGACGAGGACCTGGTGCTCATTTTAATGCATGAATCGTCCTTATCTGATATGTAGTTTTTATTCTAGAAAATAAATAAAAAAAATAAAAATTGACAAAAAAGGACACATGAAATTAACATGAAATCTAATTTTTAAAATTATTTTAAGGATACAGTCTTGTGGGCCGTAGCTTAAGGAACATTTTGATGCATAAATCGTCTTTTTATGATGTATGGTTTAGAAGTTATGGCTAAAAAATCAAAAAAATCGCAAAAAACCACGTCAAAAACTATGATTCATGTAAAAAATTTTAACTAAGATTCTTGAAAAAAAATCAAATTCCAGAAAACTTTTTTCTGAATATGCAGTCTTGTGTATATATGTATTAGAAACAATTTGGTGTATAAATCGTCCTTGTAGGATGTATGGTTTGGGAGTTATGACGGAAAAAGCACATGTTTTTGGCCAGCTTCCACTCCAAAAAGTGTTCTACAACTCCTAAACTACAAGAGATAGAGCAAAATGCATTTGGACAAAGAAGTAACCCCACTTAAGGACGAGGACCTGGTGCTCATTTTAATGCATGAATCGTCCTTATCTGATATGTAGTTTTTATTCTAAAAAATAAATAAAAAAAATAAAAATTGACAAAAAAGGGCACATGAAATTAACATGAAATCTAATTTTTAAAATTATTTTAAGGATACAGTCTTGTGGGCCGTAGCTTAAGGAACATTTTGATGCATAAATCGTCTTTTTATGATGTATGGTTTAGAAGTTATGGCTAAAAAATCAAAAAAATCGCAAAAAACCACGTCAAAAACTATGATTCATGTAAAAAATTTTAACTAAGATTCTTGAAAAAAAATCAAATTCCAGAAAACTTTTTTCTGAATATGCAGTCTTGTGTATATATGTATTAGAAACAATTTGGTGTATAAATCGTCCTTGTAGGATGTATGGTTTGGGAGTTATGACGGAAAAAGCACATGTTTTTGGCCAGCTTCCACTCCAAAAAGTGTTCTACAACTCCTAAACTACAAGAGATAGAGCAAAATGCATTTGGACAAAAAAGTAACCCTACTTAAGGACGAGGACCTGGTGCTCATTTTAATGCATGAATCGTCCTTATCTGATATGTAGTTTTTATTCTAGAAAATAAATAAATAAAATAAAAATTGACAAAAAAGGGCACATGAAATTAACATGAAATCTAATTTTTAAAATTATTTTAAGGATACAGTCTTGTGGGCCGTAGCTTAAGGAACATTTTGATGCATAAATCGTCTTTTTATGATGTATGGTTTAGAAGTTATGGCTAAAAAATCAAAAAAATCGCAAAAAACCACGTCAAAAACTATGATTCATGTAAAAAATTTTAACTAAGATTCTTGAAAAAAAATCAAATTCCAGAAAACTTTTTTCTGAATATGCAGTCTTGTGTATATATGTATTAGAAACAATTTGGTGTATAAATCGTCCTTGTAGGATGTATGGTTTGGGAGTTATGACGGAAAAAGCACATGTTTTTGGCCAGCTTCCACTCCAAAAAGTGTTCTACAACTCCTAAACTACAAGAGATAGAGCAAAATGCATTTGGACAAAGAAGTAACCCCACTTAAGGACGAGGACCTGGTGCTCATTTTAATGCATGAATCGTCCTTATCTGATATGTAGTTTTTATTCTAAAAAATAAATAAAAAAAATAAAAATTGACAAAAAAGGGCACATGAAATTAACATGAAATCTAATTTTTAAAATTATTTTAAGGATACAGTCTTGTGGGCCGTAGCTTAAGGAACATTTTGATGCATAAATCGTCTTTTTATGATGTATGGTTTAGAAGTTATGGCTAAAAAATCAAAAAAATCGCAAAAAACCACGTCAAAAACTATGATTCATGTAAAAAATTTTAACTAAGATTCTTGAAAAAAAATCAAATAACAGAAAACTTTTTTCTGAATATGCAGTCTTGTGTATATATGTATTAGAAACAATTTGGTGTATAAATCGTCCTTGTAGGATGTATGGTTTGGGAGTTATGACGGAAAAAGCACATGTTTTTGGCCAGCTTCCACTCCAAAAAGTGTTCTACAACTCCTAAACTACAAGAGATAGAGCAAAATGCATTTGGACAAAAAAGTAACCCTACTTAAGGACGAGGACCTGGTGCTCATTTTAATGCATGAATCGTCCTTATCTGATATGTAGTTTTTATTCTAGAAAATAAATAAATAAAATAAAAATTGACAAAAAAGGGCACATGAAATTAACATGAAATCTAATTTTTAAAATTATTTTAAGGATACAGTCTTGTGGGCCGTAGCTTAAGGAACATTTTGATGCATAAATCGTCTTTTTATGATGTATGGTTTAGAAGTTATGGCTAAAAAATCAAAAAAATCGCAAAAAACCACGTCAAAAACTATGATTCATGTAAAAAATTTTAACTAAGATTCTTGAAAAAAAATCAAATTCCAGAAAACTTTTTTCTGAATATGCAGTCTTGTGTATATATGTATTAGAAACAATTTGGTGTATAAATCGTCCTTGTAGGATGTATGGTTTGGGAGTTATGACGGAAAAAGCACATGTTTTTGGCCAGCTTCCACTCCAAAAAGTGTTCTACAACTCCTAAACTACAAGAGATAGAGCAAAATGCTTTTGGACAAAGAAGTAACCCTACTTAAGGACGAGGACCTGGTGCTCATTTTAATGCATGAATCGTCCTTATCTGATATGTAGTTTTTATTCTAGAAAATAAATAAAAAAAATAAAAATTGACAAAAAAGGGCACATGAAATTAACATGAAATCTAATTTTTAAAATTATTTTAAGGATACAGTCTTGTGGGCCGTAGCTTAAGGAACATTTTGATGCATAAATCGTCTTTTTATGATGTATGGTTTAGAAGTTATGGCTAAAAAATCAAAAAAATCGCAAAAAACCACGTCAAAAACTATGATTCATGTAAAAAATTTTAACTAAGATTCTTGAAAAAAAATCAAATTCCAGAAAACTTTTTTCTGAATATGCAGTCTTGTGTATATATGTATTAGAAACAATTTGGTGTATAAATCGTCCTTGTAGGATGTATGGTTTGGGAGTTATGACGGAAAAAGCACATGTTTTTGGCCAGCTTCCACTCCAAAAAGTGTTCTACAACTCCTAAACTACAAGAGATAGAGCAAAATGCATTTGGACAAAGAAGTAACCCTACTTAAGGACGAGGACCTGGTGCTCATTTTAATGCATGAATCGTCCTTATCTGATATGTAGTTTTTATTCTAGAAAATAAATAAAAAAAATAAAAATTGAGAAAAAAGGGCACATGAAATTAACATGAAATCTAATTTTTAAAATTATTTAAAGGATACAGTCTTGTGGGCAGTAGCTTAAGGAGCATTTTGATGCATAAATCGTCATTTTATGATGTATGGTTTAGAAGTTATGGCTAAAAAATCAAAAAAATCGCAAAAAACCACGTCAAAAACTATGATTCATGTAAAAAAAATTAACTAAGATTCTTGAAAAAAAATCAAATTCCAGAAACCTTTTTTCTGAATATGCAGTCTTGTGTATATATGTATTAGAAGCAATTTGGTGTATAAATCGTCCTTGTAGGATGTATGGTTTGGGAGTTATGACGGAAAAAGCACATGTTTTTGGCCAGCTTCCACTCCAAAAAGTGTTCTACAACTCCTAAACTACAAGAGATAGAGCAAACGGCATTTGGACAAAAGAGTATCCCTTCTTAAGGACGAGGACCTGGTGCTCATTTTAATGCATGAATCGTCCTTATCTGATATGTAGTTTTTATTTTAGAAAATAAATAAAAAAATAAAAATTGAGAAAAAAGGGCACATGAAATTAACATGAAATCTAATTTTAAAATTATTTAAAGGATACAGTCTTGTGGGCAGAAGCTTAAGGAGCATTTTGATGCATAACTCGTCTTTTATGATGTATGGTTTAGAAGTTATGGCTAAAAAATCAAAAAAATCGCAAAAAACCACGTCAAAAACTATGATTCATGTAAAAAATTTTAACTAAGATTCTTGAAAAAAAATCAAATTCCAGAAAACTTTTTTCTGAATATGCAGTCTTGTGTATATATGTATTAGAAACAATTTGGTGTATAAATCGTCCTTGTAGGATGTATGGTTTGGGAGTTATGACGGAAAAAGCACATGTTTTTGGCCAGCTTCCACTCCAAAAAGTGTTCTACAACTCCTAAACTACAAGAGATAGAGCAAAATGCATTTGGACAAAGAAGTAACCCTACTTAAGGACGAGGACCTGGTGCTCATTTTAATGCATGAATCGTCCTTATCTGATATGTAGTTTTTATTTTAGAAAATAAATAAATAAAATAAAAATTGACAAAAAAGGGCACATGAAATTAACATGAAATCTAATTTTTAAAATTATTTTAAGGATACAGTCTTGTGGGCCGTAGCTTAAGGAACATTTTGATGCATAAATCGTCTTTTTATGATGTATGGTTTAGAAGTTATGGCTAAAAAATCAAAAAAATCGCAAAAAACCACGTCAAAAACTATGATTCATGTAAAAAAATTTAACTAAGATTCTTGAAAAAAAATCAAATTCCAGAAAACTTTTTTCTGAATATGCAGTCTTGTGTATATATGTATTAGAAACAATTTGGTGTATAAATCGTCCTTGTAGGATGTATGGTTTGGGAGTTATGACGGAAAAAGCACATGTTTTTGGCCAGCTTCCACTCCAAAAAGTGTTCTACAACTCCTAAACTACAAGAGATAGAGCAAACGGCATTTGGACAAAGGAGTATCCCTTCTTAAGGACGAGGACCTGGTGCTCATTTTAATGCATGAATCGTCCTTATCTGATATGTATTTTTTATTTTAGAAAATAAATAAAAAAAATAAAAATTGAGAAAAAAGGGCACATGAAATTAACATGAAATCTAATTTTTAAAATTATTTAAAGGATACAGTCTTGTGGGCAGTAGCTTAAGGAGCATTTTGATGCATAAATCGTCTTTTTATGATGTATGGTTTAGAAGTTATGGCTAAAAAATCAAAAAAATCGCAAAAAACCACGTCAAAAACTATGATTCATGTAAAAAATTTTAACTAAGATTCTTGAAAAAAAATCAAATTGCAGAAAACTTTTTTCTGAATATGCAGTCTTGTGTATATATGTATTAGAAACAATTTGGTGTATAAATCGTCCTTGTAGGATGTATGGTTTGGGAGTTATGACGGAAAAAGCACATGTTTTTGGCCAGCTTCCACTCCAAAAAGTGTTCTACAACTCCTAAACTACAAGAGATAGAGCAAAATGCATTTGGACAAAAAAGTAACCCTACTTAAGGACGAGGACCTGGTGCTCATTTTAATGCATGAATCGTCCTTATCTGATATGTAGTTTTTATTCTAGAAAATAAATAAAAAAAATAAAAATTGAGAAAAAAGGGCACATTAAATTAACATGAAATCTAATTTTTAAAATTATTTAAAGGATACAGTCTTGTGGGCAGTAGCTTAAGGAGCATTTTGATGCATAAATCGTCATTTTATGATGTATGGTTTAGAAGTTATGGCTAAAAAATCAAAAAAATCGCAAAAAACCACGTCAAAAACTATGATTCATGTAAAAAATTTTAACTAAGATTCTTGAAAAAAAATCAAATTCCAGAAAACTTTTTTCTGAATATGCAGTCTTGTGTATATATGTATTAGAAACAATTTGGTGTATAAATCGTCCTTGTAGGATGTATGGTTTGGGAGTTATGACGGAAAAAGCACATGTTTTTGGCCAGCTTCCACTCCAAAAAGTGTTCTACAACTCCTAAACTACAAGAGATAGAGCAAAATGCATTTGGACAAAGAAGTAACCCTACTTAAGGACGAGGACCTGGTGCTCATTTTAATGCATGAATCGTCCTTATCTGATATGTAGTTTTTATTCTAGAAAATAAATAAAAAAAATAAAAATTGACAAAAAAGAGCACATGAAATTAACATGAAATCTAATTTTTAAAATTATTTTAAGGATAAAGTCTTGTGGGCCGTAGCTTAAGGAACATTTTGATGCATAAATCGTCCTTTTATGATGTATGGTTTAGAAGTTATGGCTAAAAAATCAAAAAAATCGCAAAAAACCACGTCAAAAACTATGATTCATGTAAAAAATTTTAACTAAGATTCTTGAAAAAAAATCAAATTCCAGAAAACTTTTTTCTGAATATGCAGTCTTGTGTATATATGTATTAGAAACAATTTGGTGTATAAATCGTCCTTGTAGGATGTATGGTTTGGGAGTTATGACGGAAAAAGCACATGTTTTTGGCCAGCTTCCACTCCAAAAAGTGTTCTACAACTCCTAAACTACAAGAGATAGAGCAAAATGCATTTGGACAAAAAAGTAACCCTACTTAAGGACGAGGACCTGGTGCTCATTTTAATGCATGAATCGTCCTTATCTGATATGTAGTTTTTATTCTAGAAAATAAATAAATAAAATAAAAATTGACAAAAAAGGGCACATGAAATTAACGTGAAATCTAATTTTTAAAATTATTTAAAGGATACAGTCTTGTGGGCAGTAGCTTAAGGAGCATTTTGATGCATAAATCGTCATTTTATGATGTATGGTTTAGAAGTTATGGCTAAAAAATCAAAAAAATCGCAAAAAACCACGTCAAAAACTATGATTCATGTAAAAAAATTTAACTAAGATTCTTGAAAAAAAATCAAATTCCAGAAAACTTTTTTCTGAATATGCAGTCTTGTGTATATATGTATTAGAAACAATTTGGTGTATAAATCGTCCTTGTAGGATGTATGGTTTGGGAGTTATGACGGAAAAAGCACATGTTTTTGGCCAGCTTCCACTCCAAAAAGTGTTCTACAACTCCTAAACTACAAGAGATAGAGCAAACGGCATTTGGACAAAGGAGTATCCCTTCTTAAGGACGAGGACCTGGTGCTCATTTTAATGCATGAATCGTCCTTATCTGATATGTATTTTTTATTTTAGAAAATAAATAAAAAAAATAAAAATTGAGAAAAAAGGGCACATGAAATTAACATGAAATCTAATTTTTAAAATTATTTAAAGGATACAGTCTTGTGGGCAGTAGCTTAAGGAGCATTTTGATGCATAAATCGTCTTTTTATGATGTATGGTTTAGAAGTTATGGCTAAAAAATCAAAAAAATCGCAAAAAACCACGTCAAAAACTATGATTCATGTAAAAAATTTTAACTAAGATTCTTGAAAAAAAATCAAATTGCAGAAAACTTTTTTCTGAATATGCAGTCTTGTGTATATATGTATTAGAAACAATTTGGTGTATAAATCGTCCTTGTAGGATGTATGGTTTGGGAGTTATGACGGAAAAAGCACATGTTTTTGGCCAGCTTCCACTCCAAAAAGTGTTCTACAACTCCTAAACTACAAGAGATAGAGCAAAATGCATTTGGACAAAAAAGTAACCCTACTTAAGGACGAGGACCTGGTGCTCATTTTAATGCATGAATCGTCCTTATCTGATATGTAGTTTTTATTCTAGAAAATAAATAAAAAAAATAAAAATTGAGAAAAAAGGGCACATTAAATTAACATGAAATCTAATTTTTAAAATTATTTAAAGGATACAGTCTTGTGGGCAGTAGCTTAAGGAGCATTTTGATGCATAAATCGTCATTTTATGATGTATGGTTTAGAAGTTATGGCTAAAAAATCAAAAAAATCGCAAAAAACCACGTCAAAAACTATGATTCATGTAAAAAATTTTAACTAAGATTCTTGAAAAAAAATCAAATTCCAGAAAACTTTTTTCTGAATATGCAGTCTTGTGTATATATGTATTAGAAACAATTTGGTGTATAAATCGTCCTTGTAGGATGTATGGTTTGGGAGTTATGACGGAAAAAGCACATGTTTTTGGCCAGCTTCCACTCCAAAAAGTGTTCTACAACTCCTAAACTACAAGAGATAGAGCAAAATGCATTTGGACAAAGAAGTAACCCTACTTAAGGACGAGGACCTGGTGCTCATTTTAATGCATGAATCGTCCTTATCTGATATGTAGTTTTTATTCTAGAAAATAAATAAAAAAAATAAAAATTGACAAAAAAGAGCACATGAAATTAACATGAAATCTAATTTTTAAAATTATTTTAAGGATAAAGTCTTGTGGGCCGTAGCTTAAGGAACATTTTGATGCATAAATCGTCCTTTTATGATGTATGGTTTAGAAGTTATGGCTAAAAAATCAAAAAAATCGCAAAAAACCACGTCAAAAACTATGATTCATGTAAAAAATTTTAACTAAGATTCTTGAAAAAAAATCAAATTCCAGAAAACTTTTTTCTGAATATGCAGTCTTGTGTATATATGTATTAGAAACAATTTGGTGTATAAATCGTCCTTGTAGGATGTATGGTTTGGGAGTTATGACGGAAAAAGCACATGTTTTTGGCCAGCTTCCACTCCAAAAAGTGTTCTACAACTCCTAAACTACAAGAGATAGAGCAAAATGCATTTGGACAAAAAAGTAACCCTACTTAAGGACGAGGACCTGGTGCTCATTTTAATGCATGAATCGTCCTTATCTGATATGTAGTTTTTATTCTAGAAAATAAATAAATAAAATAAAAATTGACAAAAAAGGGCACATGAAATTAACGTGAAATCTAATTTTTAAAATTATTTAAAGGATACAGTCTTGTGGGCAGTAGCTTAAGGAGCATTTTGATGCATAAATCGTCATTTTATGATGTATGGTTTAGAAGTTATGGCTAAAAAATCAAAAAAATCGCAAAAAACCACGTCAAAAACTATGATTCATGTAAAAAATTTTAACTAAGATTCTTGAAAAAAAATCAAATTCCAGAAAACTTTTTTCTGAATATGCAGTCTTGTGTATATATGTATTAGAAACAATTTGGTGTATAAATCGTCCTTGTAGGATGTATGGTTTGGGAGTTATGACGGAAAAAGCACATGTTTTTGGCCAGCTTCCACTCCAAAAAGTGTTCTACAACTCCTAAACTACAAGAGATAGAGCAAAATGCATTTGGACAAAGAAGTAACCCTACTTAAGGACGAGGACCTGGTGCTCATTTTAATGCATGAATCGTCCTTATCTGATATGTAGTTTTTATTCTAGAAAATAAATAAAAAAAATAAAAATTGACAAAAAAGGGCACATGAAATTAACATGAAATATAATTTTTAAAATTATTTTAAGGATACAGTCTTGTGGGCCGTAGCTTAAGGAACATTTTGATGCATAAATCGTCTTTTTATGATGTATGGTTTAGAAGTTATGGCTAAAAAATCAAAAAAATCGCAAAAAACCACGTCAAAAACTATGATTCATGTAAAAAATTTTAACTAAGATTCTTGAAAAAAAATCAAATTCCAGAAAACTTTTTTCTGAATATGCAGTCTTGTGTATATATGTATTAGAAACAATTTGGTGTATAAATCGTCCTTGTAGGATGTATGGTTTGGGAGTTATGACGGAAAAAGCACATGTTTTTGGCCAGCTTCCACTCCAAAAAGTGTTCTACAACTCCTAAACTACAAGAGATAGAGCAAAATGCATTTGGACAAAGAAGTAACCCTACTTAAGGACGAGGACCTGGTGCTCATTTTAATGCATGAATCGTCCTTATCTGATATGTAGTTTTTATTCTAGAAAATAAATAAAAAAAATAAAAATTGACAAAAAAGGGCACATGAAATTAACATGAAATCTAATTTTTAAAATTATTTTAAGGATACAGTCTTGTGGGCCGTAGCTTAAGGAACATTTTGATGCATAAATCGTCTTTTTATGATGTATGGTTTAGAAGTTATGGCTAAAAAATCAAAAAAATCGCAAAAAACCACGTCAAAAACTATGATTCATGTAAAAAATTTTAACTAAGATTCTTGAAAAAAAATCAAATTCCAGAAAACTTTTTTCTGAATATGCAGTCTTGTGTATATATGTATTAGAAACAATTTGGTGTATAAATCGTCCTTGTAGGATGTATGGTTTGGGAGTTATGACGGAAAAAGCACATGTTTTTGGCCAGCTTCCACTCCAAAAAGTGTTCTACAACTCCTAAACTACAAGAGATAGAGCAAAATACATTTGGACAAAAAAGTAACCCTACTTAAGGACGAGGACCTGGTGCTCATTTTAATGCATGAATCGTCCTTATCTGATATGTAGTTTTTATTCTAGAAAATAAATAAATAAAATAAAAATTGACAAAAAAGGGCACATGAAATTAACGTGAAATCTAATTTTTAAAATTATTTTAAGGATACAGTCTTGTGGGCCGTAGCTTAAGGAACATTTTGATGCATAAATCGTCTTTTTATGATGTATGGTTTAGAAGTTATGGCTAAAAAATCAAAAAAATCGCAAAAAACCACGTCAAAAACTATGATTCATGTAAAAAAATTTAACTAAGATTCTTGAAAAAAAATCAAATTCCAGAAAACTTTTTTCTGAATATGCAGTCTTGTGTATATATGTATTAGAAGCAATTTGGTGTATAAATTGTCCTTGTAGGATGTATGGTTTGGGAGTTATGACGGAAAAAGCACATGTTTTTGGCCAGCTTCCACTCCAAAAAGTGTTCTACAACTCCTAAACTACAAGAGATAGAGCAAACGGCATTTGGACAAAGGAGTATCCCTTCTTAAGGACGAGGACCTGGTGCTCATTTTAATGCATGAATCGTCCTTATCTGATATGTATTTTTTATTTTAGAAAATAAATAAAAAAAATAAAAATTGAGAAAAAAGGGCACATGAAATTAACATGAAATCTAATTTTTAAAATTATTTAAAGGATACAGTCTTGTGGGCAGTAGCTTAAGGAGCATTTTGATGCATAAATCGTCTTTTTATGATGTATGGTTTAGAAGTTATGGCTAAAAAATCAAAAAAATCGCAAAAAACCACGTCAAAAACTATGATTCATGTAAAAAATTTTAACTAAGATTCTTGAAAAAAAATCAAATTGCAGAAAACTTTTTTCTGAATATGCAGTCTTGTGTATATATGTATTAGAAACAATTTGGTGTATAAATCGTCCTTGTAGGATGTATGGTTTGGGAGTTATGACGGAAAAAGCACATGTTTTTGGCCAGCTTCCACTCCAAAAAGTGTTCTACAACTCCTAAACTACAAGAGATAGAGCAAAATGCATTTGGACAAAAAAGTAACCCTACTTAAGGACGAGGACCTGGTGCTCATTTTAATGCATGAATCGTCCTTATCTGATATGTAGTTTTTATTCTAGAAAATAAATAAAAAAAATAAAAATTGAGAAAAAAGGGCACATTAAATTAACATGAAATCTAATTTTTAAAATTATTTAAAGGATACAGTCTTGTGGGCAGTAGCTTAAGGAGCATTTTGATGCATAAATCGTCATTTTATGATGTATGGTTTAGAAGTTATGGCTAAAAAATCAAAAAAATCGCAAAAAACCACGTCAAAAACTATGATTCATGTAAAAAATTTTAACTAAGATTCTTGAAAAAAAATCAAATTCCAGAAAACTTTTTTCTGAATATGCAGTCTTGTGTATATATGTATTAGAAACAATTTGGTGTATAAATCGTCCTTGTAGGATGTATGGTTTGGGAGTTATGACGGAAAAAGCACATGTTTTTGGCCAGCTTCCACTCCAAAAAGTGTTCTACAACTCCTAAACTACAAGAGATAGAGCAAAATGCATTTGGACAAAGAAGTAACCCTACTTAAGGACGAGGACCTGGTGCTCATTTTAATGCATGAATCGTCCTTATCTGATATGTAGTTTTTATTCTAGAAAATAAATAAAAAAAATAAAAATTGACAAAAAAGGGCACATGAAATTAACATGAAATCTAATTTTTAAAATTATTTTAAGGATACAGTCTTGTGGGCCGTAGCTTAAGGAACATTTTGATGCATAAATCGTCTTTTTATGATGTATGGTTTAGAAGTTATGGCTAAAAAATCAAAAAAATCGCAAAAAACCACGTCAAAAACTATGATTCATGTAAAAAATTTTAACTAAGATTCTTGAAAAAAAATCAAATTGCAGAAAACTTTTTTCTGAATATGCAGTCTTGTGTATATATGTATTAGAAACAATTTGGTGTATAAATCGTCCTTGTAGGATGTATGGTTTGGGAGTTATGACGGAAAAAGCACATGTTTTTGGCCAGCTTCCACTCCAAAAAGTGTTCTACAACTCCTAAACTACAAGAGATAGAGCAAAATGCATTTGGACAAAGAAGTAACCCTACTTAAGGACGAGGACCTGGTGCTCATTTTAATGCATGAATCGTCCTTATCTGATATGTAGTTTTTATTCTAGAAAATAAATAAAAAAAATAAAAATTGACAAAAAAGGGCACATGAAATTAACATGAAATCTAATTTTTAAAATTATTTTAAGGATACAGTCTTGTGGGCCGTAGCTTAAGGAACATTTTGATGCATAAATCGTCTTTTTATGATGTATGGTTTAGAAGTTATGGCTAAAAAATCAAAAAAATCGCAAAAAACCACGTCAAAAACTATGATTCATGTAAAAAATTTTAACTAAGATTCTTGAAAAAAAATCAAATTCCAGAAAACTTTTTTCTGAATATGCAGTCTTGTGTATATATGTATTAGAAACAATTTGGTGTATAAATCGTCCTTGTAGGATGTATGGTTTGGGAGTTATGACGGAAAAAGCACATGTTTTTGGCCAGCTTCCACTCCAAAAAGTGTTCTACAACTCCTAAACTACAAGAGATAGAGCAAAATGCATTTGGACAAAAAAGTAACCCTACTTAAGGACGAGGACCTGGTGCTCATTTTAATGCATGAATCGTCCTTATCTGATATGTAGTTTTTATTCTAGAAAATAAATAAATAAAATAAAAATTGACAAAAAAGGGCACATGAAATTAACATGAAATCTAATTTTTAAAATTATTTTAAGGATACAGTCTTGTGGGCCGTAGCTTAAGGAACATTTTGATGCATAAATCGTCTTTTTATGATGTATGGTTTAGAAGTTATGGCTAAAAAATCAAAAAAATCGCAAAAAACCACGTCAAAAACTATGATTTATGTAAAAAATTTTAACTAAGATTCTTGAAAAAAAATCAAATTCCAGAAAACTTTTTTCTGAATATGCAGTCTTGTGTATATATGTATTAGAAACAATTTGGTGTATAAATCGTCCTTGTAGGATGTATGGTTTGGGAGTTATGACGGAAAAAGCACATGTTTTTGGCCAGCTTCCACTCCAAAAAGTGTTCTACAACTCCTAAACTACAAGAGATAGAGCAAAATGCATTTGGACAAAGAAGTAACCCTACTTAAGGACGAGGACCTGGTGCTCATTTTAATGCATGAATCGTCCTTATCTGATATGTAGTTTTTATTCTAGAAAATAAATAAAAAAAATAAAAATTGACAAAAAAGGGCACATGAAATTAACATGAAATCTAATTTTTAAAATTATTTTAAGGATACAGTCTTGTGGGCCGTAGCTTAAGGAACATTTTGATGCATAAATCGTCTTTTTATGATGTATGGTTTAGAAGTTATGGCTAAAAAATCAAAAAAATCGCAAAAAACCACGTCAAAAACTATGATTCATGTAAAAAATTTTAACTAAGATTCTTGAAAAAAAATCAAATTGCAGAAAACTTTTTTCTGAATATGCAGTCTTGTGTATATATGTATTAGAAACAATTTGGTGTATAAATCGTCCTTGTAGGATGTATGGTTTGGGAGTTATGACGGAAAAAGCACATGTTTTTGGCCAGCTTCCACTCCAAAAAGTGTTCTACAACTCCTAAACTACAAGAGATAGAGCAAACGGCATTTGGACAAAGGAGTATCCCTTCTTAAGGACGAGGACCTGGTGCTCATTTTAATGCATGAATCGTCCTTATCTGATATGTAGTTTTTATTTTAGAAAATAAATAAAAAAAATAAAAATTGACAAAAAAGGGCACATGAAATTAACATGAAATCTAATTTTTAAAATTATTTAAAGGATACAGTCTTGTGGGCAGTAGCTTAAGGAACATTTTGATGCATAAATCGTCTTTTTATGATGTATGGTTTAGAAGTTATGGCTAAAAAATCAAAAAAATCGCAAAAAACCACGTCAAAAACTATGATTCATGTAAAAAATTTTAACTAAGATTCTTGAAAAAAAATCAAATTGCAGAAAACTTTTTTCTGAATATGCAGTCTTGTGTATATATGTATTAGAAACAATTTGGTGTATAAATCGTCCTTGTAGGATGTATGGTTTGGGAGTTATGACGGAAAAAGCACATGTTTTTGGCCAGCTTCCACTCCAAAAAGTGTTCTACAACTCCTAAACTACAAGAGATAGAGCAAAATGCATTTGGACAAAGAAGTAACCCTACTTAAGGACGAGGACCTGGTGCTCATTTTAATGCATGAATCGTCCTTATCTGATATGTAGTTTTTATTCTAGAAAATAAATAAAAAAAATAAAAATTGACAAAAAAGGGCACATGAAATTAACATGAAATCTAATTTTTAAAATTATTTTAAGGATACAGTCTTGTGGGCCGTAGCTTAAGGAACATTTTGATGCATAAATCGTCTTTTTATGATGTATGGTTTAGAAGTTATGGCTAAAAAATCAAAAAAATCGCAAAAAACCACGTCAAAAACTATGATTCATGTAAAAAATTTTAACTAAGATTCTTGAAAAAAAATCAAATTGCAGAAAACTTTTTTCTGAATATGCAGTCTTGTGTATATATGTATTAGAAACAATTTGGTGTATAAATCGTCCTTGTAGGATGTATGGTTTGGGAGTTATGACGGAAAAAGCACATGTTTTTGGCCAGCTTCCACTCCAAAAAGTGTTCTACAACTCCTAAACTACAAGAGATAGAGCAAAATGCATTTGGACAAAGAAGTAACCCTACTTAAGGACGAGGACCTGGTGCTCATTTTAATGCATGAATCGTCCTTATCTGATATGTAGTTTTTATTCTAGAAAATAAATAAATAAAATAAAAATTGACAAAAAAGGGCACATGAAATTAACATGAAATCTAATTTTTAAAATTATTTTAAGGATACAGTCTTGTGGGCCGTAGCTTAAGGAACATTTTGATGCATAAATCGTCTTTTTATGATGTATGGTTTAGAAGTTATGGCTAAAAAATCAAAAAAATCGCAAAAAACCACGTCAAAAACTATGATTCATGTAAAAAAATTTAACTAAGATTCTTGAAAAAAAATCAAATTCCAGAAAACTTTTTTCTGAATATGCAGTCTTGTGTATATATGTATTAGAAACAATTTGGTGTATAAATCGTCCTTGTAGGATGTATGGTTTGGGAGTTATGACGGAAAAAGCACATGTTTTTGGCCAGCTTCCACTCCAAAAAGTGTTCTACAACTCCTAAACTACAAGAGATAGAGCAAAATGCATTTGGACAAAGAAGTAACCCTACTTAAGGACGAGGACCTGGTGCTCATTTTAATGCATGAATCGTCCTTATCTGATATGTAGTTTTTATTCTAGAAAATAAATAAAAAAAATAAAAATTTACAAAAAAGGGCAAATGAAATTTACATGAAATCTAATTTTTAAAATTATTTTAAGGATACAGTCTTGTGGGCCGTAGCTTAAGGAACATTTTGATGCATAAATCGTCTTTTTATGATGTATGGTTTAGAAGTTATGGCTAAAAAATCAAAAAAATCGCAAAAAACCACGTCAAAAACTATGATTCATGTAAAAAATTTTAACTAAGATTCTTGAAAAAAAATCAAATTGCAGAAAACTTTTTTCTGAATATGCAGTCTTGTGTATATATGTATTAGAAACAATTTGGTGTATAAATCGTCCTTGTAGGATGTATGGTTTGGGAGTTATGACGGAAAAAGCACATGTTTTTGGCCAGCTTCCACTCCAAAAAGTGTTCTACAACTCCTAAACTACAAGAGATAGAGCAAAATGCATTTGGACAAAGAAGTAACCCTACGTAAGGACGAGGACCTGGTGCTCATTTTAATGTATGAATCGTCCTTATCTGATATGTAGTTTTTATTCTAGAAAATAAATAAAAAAAATAAAAATTGAGAAAAAAGGGCACATGAAATTAACATGAAATCTAATTTTTAAAATTATTTAAAGGATACAGTCTTGTGGGCAGTAGCTTAAGGAGCATTTTGATGCATAAATCGTCATTTTATGATGTATGGTTTAGAAGTTATGGCTAAAAAATCAAAAAAATCGCAAAAAACCACGTCAAAAACTATGATTCATGTAAAAAATTTTAACTAAGATTCTTGAAAAAAAATCAAATTCCTGAAAACTTTTTTCTGAATATGCAGTCTTGTGTATATATGTATTAGAAACAATTTGGTGTATAAATCGTCCTTGTAGGATGTATGGTTTGGGAGTTATGACGGAAAAAGCAAATGTTTTTGGCCAGCTTCCACTCCAAAAAGTGTTCTACAACTCCTAAACTACAAGAGATAGAGCAAAATGCATTTGGACAAAGAAGTAACCCTACTTAAGGACGAGGACCTGGTGCTCATTTTAATGCATGAATCGTCTTTATCTGATATGTAGTTTTTATTCTAGAAAATAAATAAAAAAAATAAAAATTGACAAAAAAGGGCACATGAAATTAACATGAAATCTAATTTTTTAAATTATTTAAAGGATACAGTCTTGTGGGCAGTAGCTTAAGGAGCATTTTGATGCATAAATCGTCATTTTATGATGTATGGTTTAGAAGTTATGGCTAAAAAATCAAAAAAATCGCAAAAAACCACGTCAAAAACTATGATTCATGTAAAAAAAATTAACTAAGATTCTTGAAAAAAAATCAAATTCCAGAAAACTTTTTTCTGAATATGCAGTCTTGTGTATATATGTATTAGAAACAATTTGGTGTATAAATCGTCCTTGTAGGATGTATGGTTTGGGAGTTATGACGGAAAAAGCACATGTTTTTGGCCAGCTTCCACTCCAAAAAGTGTTCTACAACTCCTAAACTACAAGAGATAGAGCAAAATGCATTTGGACAAAGAAGTAACCCTACTTAAGGACGAGGACCTGGTGCTCATTTTAATGCATGAATCGTCCTTATCTGATATGTAGTTTTTATTCTAGAAAATAAATAAAAAAAATAAAAATTGACAAAAAAGGGCAAATGAAATTAACATGAAATCTAATTTTTAAAATTATTTTAAGGATACAGTCTTGTGGGCCGTAGCTAAAGGAACATTTTGATGCATAAATCGTCTTTTTATGATGTATGGTTTAGAAGTTATGGCTAAAAAATCAAAAAATCGCAAAAAACCACGTCAAAAACTATGATTCATGTAAAAAATTTTAACTAAGATTCTTGAAAAAAAATCAAATTCCAGAAAACTTTTTTCTGAATATGCAGTCTTGTGTATATATGTATTAGAAACAATTTGGTGTATAAATCGTCCTTGTAGGATGTATGGTTTGGGAGTTATGACGGAAAAAGCACATGTTTTTGGCCAGCTTCCACTCCAAAAAGTGTTCTACAACTCCTAAACTACAAGAGATAGAGCAAAATGCATTTGGACAAAGAAGTAACCCTACTTAAGGACGAGGACCTGGTGCTCATTTTAATGCATGAATCGTCCTTATCTGATATGTAGTTTTTATTCTAGAAAATAAATAAAAAAAATAAAAATTGAGAAAAAAGGGCACATGAAATTAACATGAAATCTAATTTTTAAAATTATTTAAAGGATACAGTCTTGTGAACAGTAGCTTAAGGAGCATTTTGATGCATAAATCGTCATTTTATGATGTATGGTTTAGAAGTTATGGCTAAAAAATCAAAAAAATCGCAAAAAACCACGTCAAAAACTATGATTCATGTAAAAAATTTTAACTAAGATTCTTGAAAAAAAATCAAATTCCAGAAAACTTTTTTCTGAATATGCAGTCTTGTGTATATATGTATTAGAAACAATTTGGTGTATAAATCGTCCTTGTAGGATGTATGGTTTGGGAGTTATGACGGAAAAAGCAAATGTTTTTGGCCAGCTTCCACTCCAAAAAGTGTTCTACAACTCCTAAACTACAAGAGATAGAGCAAAATGCATTTGGACAAAGAAGTAACCCTACTTAAGGACGAGGACCTGGTGCTCATTTTAATGCATGAATCGTCTTTATCTGATATGTAGTTTTTATTCTAGAAAATAAATAAAAAAAATAAAAATTGACAAAAAAGGGCACATGAAATTAACATGAAATCTAATTTTTAAAATTATTTAAAGGATACAGTCTTGTGGGCAGTAGCTTAAGGAGCATTTTGATGCATAAATCGTCATTTTATGATGTATGGTTTAGAAGTTATGGCTAAAAAATCAAAAAAATCGCAAAAAACCACGTCAAAAACTATGATTCATGTAAAAAAAATTAACTAAGATTCTTGAAAAAAAATCAAATTCCAGAAAACTTTTTTCTGAATATGCAGTCTTGTGTATATATGTATTAGAAACAATTTGGTGTATAAATCGTCCTTGTAGGATGTATGGTTTGGGAGTTATGACGGAAAAAGCACATGTTTTTGGCCAGCTTCCACTCCAAAAAGTGTTCTACAACTCCTAAACTACAAGAGATAGAGCAAAATGCATTTGGACAAAGAAGTAACCCTACTTAAGGACGAGGACCTGGTGCTCATTTTAATGCATGAATCGTCCTTATCTGATATGTAGTTTTTATTCTAGAAAATAAATAAAAAAAATAAAAATTGACAAAAAAGGGCACATGAAATTAACATGAAATCTAATTTTTAAAATTATTTTAAGGATACAGTCTTGTGGGCCGTAGCTTAAGGAACATTTTGATGCATAAATCGTCTTTTTATGATGTATGGTTTAGAAGTTATGGCTAAAAAATCAAAAAAATCGCAAAAAACCACGTCAAAAACTATGATTCATGTAAAAAATTTTAACTAAGATTCTTGAAAAAAAAATCAAATTGCAGAAAACTTTTTTCTGAATATGCAGTCTTGTGTATATATGTATTAGAAACAATTTGGTGTATAAATCGTCCTTGTAGGATGTATGGTTTGGGAGTTATGACGGAAAAAGAACATGTTTTTGGCCAGCTTCCACTCCAAAAAGTGTTCTACAACTCCTAAACTACAAGAGATAGAGCAAACGGCATTTGGACAAAGGAGTATCCCTTCTTAAGGACGAGGACCTGGTGCTCATTTTAATGCATGAATCGTCCTTATCTGATATGTAGTTTTTATTTTAGAAAATAAATAAAAAAAATAAAAATTGACAAAAAAGGGCACATGAAATTAACATGAAATCTAATTTTTAAAATTATTTAAAGGATACAGTCTTGTGGGCAGTAGCTTAAGGAGCATTTTGATGCATAAATCGTCTTTTTATGATGTATGGTTTAGAAGTTATGGCTAAAAAATCAAAAAAATCGCAAAAAACCACGTCAAAAACTATGATTCATGTAAAAAATTTTAACTAAGATTCTTGAAAAAAAATCAAATTCCAGAAAACTTTTTTCTGAATATGCAGTCTTGTGTATATATGTATTAGAAACAATTTGGTGTATAAATCGTCCTTGTAGGATGTATGGTTTGGGAGTTATGACGGAAAAAGCACATGTTTTTGGCCAGCTTCCACTCCAAAAAGTGTTCTACAACTCCTAAACTACAAGAGATAGAGCAAAATGCATTTGGACAAAAAAGTAACCCTACTTAAGGACGAGGACCTGGTGCTCATTTTAATGCATGAATCGTCCTTATCTGATATGTAGTTTTTATTTTAGAAAATAAATAAAAAAAATAAAAATTGACAAAAAAGGGCACATAAAATTAACATGAAATCTAATTTTTAAAATTATTTTAAGGATACAGTCTTGTGGGCCGTAGCTTAAGGAACATTTTGATGCATAAATCGTCTTTTTATGATGTATGGTTTAGAAGTTATGGCTAAAAAATCAAAAAAATCGCAAAAAACCACGTCAAAAATTTTAACTAAGATTCTTGAAAAAAAATCAAATTGCAGAAAACTTTTTTCTGAATATGCAGTCTTGTGTATATATGTATTAGAAACAATTTGGTGTATAAATCGTCCTTGTAGGATGTATGGTTTGGGAGTTATGACGGAAAAAGAACATGTTTTTGGCCAGCTTCCACTCCAAAAAGTGTTCTACAACTCCTAAACTACAAGAGATAGAGCAAACGGCATTTGGACAAAGGAGTATCCCTTCTTAAGGACGAGGACCTGGTGCTCATTTTAATGCATGAATCGTCCTTATCTGATATGTAGTTTTTATTTTAGAAAATAAATAAAAAAAATAAAAATTGACAAAAAAGGGCACATGAAATTAACATGAAATCTAATTTTTAAAATTATTTAAAGGATACAGTCTTGTGGGCAGTAGCTTAAGGAGCATTTTGATGCATAAATCGTCTTTTTATGATGTATGGTTTAGAAGTTATGGCTAAAAAATCAAAAAAATCGCAAAAAACCACGTCAAAAACTATGATTCATGTAAAAAATTTTAACTAAGATTCTTGAAAAAAAATCAAATTCCAGAAAACTTTTTTCTGAATATGCAGTCTTGTGTATATATGGTATATATTTTATGATGTATGGTTTAGAAGTTATGGCTAAAAAATCAAAAAAATCGCAAAAAACCACGTCAAAAACTATGATTCATGTAAAAAATTTTAACTAAGATTCTTGAAAAAAAATCAAATTCCAGAAAACTTTTTTCTGAATATGCAGTCTTGTGTATATATGTATTAGAAACAATTTGGTGTATAAATCGTCCTTGTAGGATGTATGGTTTGGGAGTTATGACGGAAAAAGCACATGTTTTTGGCCAGCTTCCACTCCAAAAAGTGTTCTACAACTCCTAAACTACAAGAGATAGAGCAAAATGCATTTGGACAAAAAAGTAACCCTACTTAAGGACGAGGACCTGGTGCTCATTTTAATGCATGAATCGTCCTTATCTGATATGTAGTTTTTATTTTAGAAAATAAATAAAAAAAATAAAAATTGACAAAAAAGGGCACATAAAATTAACATGAAATCTAATTTTTAAAATTATTTTAAGGATACAGTCTTGTGGGCCGTAGCTTAAGGAACATTTTGATGCATAAATCGTCTTTTTATGATGTATGGTTTAGAAGTTATGGCTAAAAAATCAAAAAAATCGCAAAAAACCACGTCAAAAATTTTAACTAAGATTCTTGAAAAAAAATCAAATTGCAGAAAACTTTTTTCTGAATATGCAGTCTTGTGTATATATGTATTAGAAACAATTTGGTGTATAAATCGTCCTTGTAGGATGTATGGTTTGGGAGTTATGACGGAAAAAGAACATGTTTTTGGCCAGCTTCCACTCCAAAAAGTGTTCTACAACTCCTAAACTACAAGAGATAGAGCAAACGGCATTTGGACAAAGGAGTATCCCTTCTTAAGGACGAGGACCTGGTGCTCATTTTAATGCATGAATCGTCCTTATCTGATATGTAGTTTTTATTTTAGAAAATAAATAAAAAAAATAAAAATTGACAAAAAAGGGCACATGAAATTAACATGAAATCTAATTTTTAAAATTATTTAAAGGATACAGTCTTGTGGGCAGTAGCTTAAGGAGCATTTTGATGCATAAATCGTCTTTTTATGATGTATGGTTTAGAAGTTATGGCTAAAAAATCAAAAAAATCGCAAAAAACCACGTCAAAAACTATGATTCATGTAAAAAATTTTAACTAAGATTCTTGAAAAAAAATCAAATTCCAGAAAACTTTTTTCTGAATATGCAGTCTTGTGTATATATGTATTAGAAACAATTTGGTGTATAAATCGTCCTTGTAGGATGTATGGTTTGGGAGTTATGACGGAAAAAGCACATGTTTTTGGCCAGCTTCCACTCCAAAAAGTGTTCTACAACTCCTAAACTACAAGAGATAGAGCAAACGGCATTTGGACAAAGGAGTATCCCTTCTTAAGGACGAGGACCTGGTGCTCATTTTAATGCATGAATCGTCCTTATCTGATATGTAGTTTTTATTTTAGAAAATAAATAAAAGAAATAAAAATTGACAAAAAAGGGCACATAAAATTAACATGAAATCTAATTTTTAAAATTATTTTAAGGATACAGTCTTGTGGGCCGTAGCTTAAGGAACATTTTGATGCATAAATCGTCTTTTTATGATGTATGGTTTAGAAGTTATGGCTAAAAAATCAAAAAAATCGCAAAAAACCACGTCAAAAACTATGATTCATGTAAAAAATTTTAACTAAGATTCTTGAAAAAAAATCAAATTGCAGAAAACTTTTTTCTGAATATGCAGTCTTTTGTATATATGTATTAGAAACAATTTGGTGTATAAATCGTCCTTGTAGGATGTATGGTTTGGGAGTTATGACGGAAAAAGCACATGTTTTTGGCCAGCTTCCACTCCAAAAAGTGTTCTACAACTCCTAAACTACAAGAGATAGAGCAAACGGCATTTGGACAAAGGAGTATCCCTTCTTAAGGACGAGGACCTGGTGCTCATTTTAATGCATGAATCGTCCTTATCTGATATGTAGTTTTTATTCTAGAAAATAAATAAAAAAAATAAAAATTGACAAAAAAGGGCACATGAAATTAACATGAAATCTAATTTTTAAAATTATTTAAAGGATACAGTCTTGTGGGCAGTAGCTTAAGGAGCATTTTGATGCATAAATCGTCTTTTTATGATGTATGGTTTAGAAGTTATGGCTAAAAAATCAAAAAAATCGCAAAAAACCACGTAAAAACTATGATTCATGTAAAAAATTTTAACTAAGATTCTTGAAAAAAAATCAAATTCCAGAAAACTTTTTTCTGAATATGCAGTCTTGTGTATATATGTATTAGAAACAATTTGGTGTATAAATCGTCCTTGTACGATGTATGGTTTGGGAGTTATGACGGAAAAAGCACATGTTTTTGGCCAGCTTCCACTCCAAAAAGTGTTCTACAACTCCTAAACTACAAGAGATAGAGCAAACGGCATTTGGACAAAGGAGTATCCCTTCTTAAGGACGAGGACCTGGTGCTCATTTTAATGCATGAATCGTCCTTATCTGATATGTAGTTTTTATTCTAGAAAATAAATAAAAAAAATAAAAATTGACAAAAAAGGGCACATGAAATTAACATGAAATCTAATTTTTAAAATTATTTTAAGGATACAGTCTTGTGGGCCGTAGCTTAAGGAACATTTTGATGCATAAATCGTCTTTTTATGATGTATGGTTTAGAAGTTATGGCTAAAAAATCAAAAAAATCGCAAAAAACCACGTCAAAAACTATGATTCATGTAAAAAATTTTAACTAAGATTCTTGAAAAAAAATCAAATTCCAGAAAACTTTTTTCTGAATATGCAGTCTTGTGTATATATGTATTAGAAACAATTTGGTGTATAAATCGTCCTTGTAGGATGTATGGTTTGGGAGTTATGACGGAAAAAGCACATGTTTTTGGCCAGCTTCCACTCCAAAAAGTGTTCTACAACTCCTAAACTACAAGAGATAGAGCAAAATGCATTTGGACAAAAAAGTAACCCTACTTAAGGACGAGGACCTGGTGCTCATTTTAATGCATGAATCGTCCTTATCTGATATGTAGTTTTTATTTTAGAAAATAAATAAAAAAAATAAAAATTGACAAAAAAGGGCACATGAAATTAACATGAAATCTAATTTTTAAAATTATTTAAAGGATACAGTCTTGTGGGCAGTAGCTTAAGGAGCATTTTGATGCATAAATCGTCTTTTTATGATGTATGGTTTAGAAGTTATGGCTAAAAAATCAAAAAAATCGCAAAAAACCACGTCAAAAACTATGATTCATGTAAAAAATTTTAACTAAGATTCTTGAAAAAAAATCAAATTCCAGAAAACTTTTTTCTGAATATGCAGTCTTGTGTATATATGTATTAGAAACAATTTGGTGTATAAATCGTCCTTGTAGGATGTATGGTTTGGGAGTTATGACGGAAAAAGCACATGTTTTTGGCCAGCTTCCACTCCAAAAAGTGTTCTACAACTCCTAAACTACAAGAGATAGAGCAAAATGCATTTGGACAAAAAAGTAACCCTACTTAAGGACGAGGACCTGGTGCTCATTTTAATGCATGAATCGTCCTTATCTGATATGTAGTTTTTATTTAAGAAAATAAATAAAAAAAATAAAAATTGACAAAAAAGGGCACATAAAATTAACATGAAATCTAATTTTTAAAATTATTTTAAGGATACAGTCTTGTGGGCCGTAGCTTAAGGAACATTTTGATGCATAAATCGTCTTTTTATGATGTATGGTTTAGAAGTTATGGCTAAAAAATCAAAAAAATCGCAAAAAACCACGTCAAAAATTTTAACTAAGATTCTTGAAAAAAAATCAAATTGCAGAAAACTTTTTTCTGAATATGCAGTCTTGTGTATATATGTATTAGAAACAATTTGGTGTATAAATCGTCCTTGTAGGATGTATGGTTTGGGAGTTATGACGGAAAAAGAACATGTTTTTGGCCAGCTTCCACTCCAAAAAGTGTTCTACAACTCCTAAACTACAAGAGATAGAGCAAACGGCATTTGGACAAAGGAGTATCCCTTCTTAAGGACGAGGACCTGGTGCTCATTTTAATGCATGAATCGTCCTTATCTGATATGTAGTTTTTATTCTAGAAAATAAATAAAAAAAATAAAAATTGACAAAAAAGGGCACATGAAATTAACATGAAATCTAATTTTTAAAATTATTTAAAGGATACAGTCTTGTGGGCAGTAGCTTAAGGAGCATTTTGATGCATAAATCGTCTTTTTATGATGTATGGTTTAGAAGTTATGGCTAAAAAATCAAAAAAATCGCAAAAAACCACGTAAAAACTATGATTCATGTAAAAAATTTTAACTAAGATTCTTGAAAAAAAATCAAATTCCAGAAAACTTTTTTCTGAATATGCAGTCTTGTGTATATATGTATTAGAAACAATTTGGTGTATAAATCGTCCTTGTACGATGTATGGTTTGGGAGTTATGACGGAAAAAGCACATGTTTTTGGCCAGCTTCCACTCCAAAAAGTGTTCTACAACTCCTAAACTACAAGAGATAGAGCAAAATGCATTTGGACAAAAAAGTAACCCTACTTAAGGACGAGGACCTGGTGCTCATTTTAATGCATGAATCGTCCTTATCTGATATGTAGTTTTTATTTTAGAAAATAAATAAAAAAAATAAAAATTGAGAAAAAAGGGCACATGAAATTAACATGAAATCTAATTTTTAAAATTATTTAAAGGATACAGTCTTGTGGGCAGTAGCTTAAGGAGCATTTTGATGCATAAATCGTCTTTTTATGATGTATGGTTTAGAAGTTATGGCTAAAAAATCAAAAAAATCGCAAAAAACCACGTCAAAAACTATGATTCATGTAAAAAATTTTAACTAAGATTCTTGAAAAAAAATCAAATTCCAGAAAACTTTTTTCTGAATATGCAGTCTTGTGTATATATGTATTAGAAACAATTTGGTGTATAAATCGTCCTTGTAGGATGTATGGTTTGGGAGTTATGACGGAAAAAGCACATGTTTTTGGCCAGCTTCCACTCCAAAAAGTGTTCTACAACTCCTAAACTACAAGAGATAGAGCAAAATGCATTTGGACAAAAAAGTAACCCTACTTAAGGACGAGGACCTGGTGCTCATTTTAATGCATGAATCGTCCTTATCTGATATGTAGTTTTTATTTTAGAAAATAAATAAAAAAAATAAAAATTGACAAAAAAGGGCACATGAAATTAACATGAAATCTAATTTTTAAAATTATTTTAAGGATACAGTCTTGTGGGCAGTAGCTTAAGGAGCATTTTGATGCATAAATCGTTTTTTTATGATGTATGGTTTAGAAGTTATGGCTAAAAAATCAAAAAAATCGCAAAAAACCACGTCAAAAACTATGATTCATGTAAAAAATTTTAACTAAGATTCTTGAAAAAAAATCAAATTGCAGAAAACTTTTTTCTGAATATGCAGTCTTGTGTATATATGTATTAGAAACAATTTGGTGTATAAATCGTCCTTGTAGGATGTATGGTTTGGGAGTTATGACGGAAAAAGCACATGTTTTTGGCCAGCTTCCACTCCAAAAAGTGTTCTACAACTCCTAAACTACAAGAGATAGAGCAAACGGCATTTGGACAAAGGAGTATCCCTTCTTAAGGACGAGGACCTGGTGCTCATTTTAATGCATGAATCGTCCTTATCTGATATGTAGTTTTTATTTTAGAAAATAAATAAAAAAAATAAAAATTGACAAAAAAGGGCACATGAAATTAACATGAAATCTAATTTTTAAAATTATTTTAAGGATACAGTCTTGTGGGCCGTAGCTTAAGGAACATTTTGATGCATAAATCGTCTTTTTATGATGTATGGTTTAGAAGTTATGGCTAAAAAATCAAAAAAATCGCAAAAAACCACGTCAAAAACTATGATTCATGTAAAAAATTTTAACTAAGATTCTTGAAAAAAAATCAAATTCCAGAAAACTTTTTTCTGAATATGCAGTCTTGTGTATATATGTATTAGAAACAATTTGGTGTATAAATCGTCCTTGTAGGATGTATGGTTTGGGAGTTATGACGGAAAAAGCACATGTTTTTGGCCAGCTTCCACTCCAAAAAGTGTTCTACAACTCCTAAACTACAAGAGATAGAGCAAACGGCATTTGGACAAAGGAGTATCCCTTCTTAAGGACGAGGACCTGGTGCTCATTTTAATGCATGAATCGTCCTTATCTGATATGTAGTTTTTATTTTAGAAAATAAATAAAAAAAATAAAAATTGACAAAAAAGGGCACATGAAATTAACATGAAATCTAATTTTTAAAATTATTTAAAGGATACAGTCTTGTGGGCAGTAGCTTAAAGAGCATTTTGATGCATAAATCGTCTTTTTATGATGTATGGTTTAGAAGTTATGGCTAAAAAATCAAAAAAATCGCAAAAAACCACGTAAAAACTATGATTCATGTAAAAAATTTTAACTAAGATTCTTGAAAAAAAATCAAATTCCAGAAAACTTTTTTCTGAATATGCAGTCTTGTGTATATATGTATTAGAAACAATTTGGTGTATAAATCGTCCTTGTAGGATGTATGGTTTGGGAGTTATGACGGAAAAAGCACATGTTTTTGGCCAGCTTCCACTCCAAAAAGTGTTCTACAACTCCTAAACTACAAGAGATAGAGCAAACGGCATTTGGACAAAGGAGTATCCCTTCTTAAGGACGAGGACCTGGTGCTCATTTTAATGCATGAATCGTCCTTATCTGATATGTAGTTTTTATTCTAGAAAATAAATAAAAAAAATAAAAATTGACAAAAAAGGGCACATGAAATTAACATGAAATCTAATTTTTAAAATTATTTTAAGGATACAGTCTTGTGGGCCGTAGCTTAAGGAACATTTTGATGCATAAATCGTCTTTTTATGATGTATGGTTTAGAAGTTATGGCTAAAAAATCAAAAAAATCGCAAAAAACCACGTCAAAAACTATGATTCATGTAAAAAATTTTAACTAAGATTCTTGAAAAAAAATCAAATTGCAGAAAACTTTTTTCTGAATATGCAGTCTTGTGTATATATGTATTAGAAACAATTTGGTGTATAAATCGTCCTTGTAGGATGTATGGTTTGGGAGTTATGACGGAAAAAGCACATGTTTTTGGCCAGCTTCCACTCCAAAAAGTGTTCTACAACTCCTAAACTACAAGAGATAGAGCAAAATGCATTTGGACAAAAAAGTAACCCTACTTAAGGACGAGGACCTGGTGCTCATTTTAATGCATGAATCGTCCTTATCTGATATGTAGTTTTTATTTTAGAAAATAAATAAAAAAAATAAAAATTGAGAAAAAAGGGCACATGAAATTAACATGAAATCTAATTTTTAAAATTATTTAAAGGATACAGTCTTGTGGGCAGTAGCTTAAGGAGCATTTTGATGCATAAATCGTCTTTTTATGATGTATGGTTTAGAAGTTATGGCTAAAAAATCAAAAAAATCGCAAAAAACCACGTCAAAAACTATGATTCATGTAAAAAATTTTAACTAAGATTCTTGAAAAAAAATCAAATTCCAGAAAACTTTTTTCTGAATATGCAGTCTTGTGTATATATGTATTAGAAACAATTTGGTGTATAAATCGTCCTTGTAGGATGTATGGTTTGGGAGTTATGACGGAAAAAGCACATGTTTTTGGCCAGCTTCCACTCCAAAAAGTGTTCTACAACTCCTAAACTACAAGAGATAGAGCAAAATGCATTTGGACAAAAAAGTAACCCTACTTAAGGACGAGGACCTGGTGCTCATTTTAATGCATGAATCGTCCTTATCTGATATGTAGTTTTTATTTTAGAAAATAAATAAAAAAAATAAAAATTGAGAAAAAAGGGCACATGAAATTAACATGAAATCTAATTTTTAAAATTATTTAAAGGATACAGTCTTGTGGGCAGTAGCTTAAGGAGCATTTTGATGCATAAATCGTCTTTTTATGATGTATGGTTTAGAAGTTATGGCTAAAAAATCAAAAAAATCGCAAAAAACCACGTCAAAAACTATGATTCATGTAAAAAATTTTAACTAAGATTCTTGAAAAAAAATCAAATTGCAGAAAACTTTTTTCTGAATATGCAGTCTTGTGTATATATGTATTAGAAACAATTTGGTGTATAAATCGTCCTTGTAGGATGTATGGTTTGGGAGTTATGACGGAAAAAGCACATGTTTTTGGCCAGCTTCCACTCCAAAAAGTGTTCTACAACTCCTAAACTACAAGAGATAGAGCAAACGGCATTTGGACAAAGGAGTATCCCTTCTTAAGGACGAGGACCTGGTGCTCATTTTAATGCATGAATCGTCCTTATCTGATATGTAGTTTTTATTTTAGAAAATAAATAAAAAAAATAAAAATTGACAAAAAAGGGCACATGAAATTAACATGAAATCTAATTTTTAAAATTATTTTAAGGATACAGTCTTGTGGGCCGTAGCTTAAGGAACATTTTGATGCATAAATCGTCTTTTTATGATGTATGGTTTAGAAGTTATGGCTAAAAAATCAAAAAAATCGCAAAAAACCACGTCAAAAACTATGATTCATGTAAAAAATTTTAACTAAGATTCTTGAAAAAAAATCAAATTCCAGAAAACTTTTTTCTGAATATGCAGTCTTGTGTATATATGTATTAGAAACAATTTGGTGTATAAATCGTCCTTGTAGGATGTATGGTTTGGGAGTTATGACGGAAAAAGCACATGTTTTTGGCCAGCTTCCACTCCAAAAAGTGTTCTACAACTCCTAAACTACAAGAGATAGAGCAAACGGCATTTGGACAAAGGAGTATCCCTTCTTAAGGACGAGGACCTGGTGCTCATTTTAATGCATGAATCGTCCTTATCTGATATGTAGTTTTTATTTTAGAAAATAAATAAAAAAAATAAAAATTGACAAAAAAGGGCACATGAAATTAACATGAAATCTAATTTTTAAAATTATTTTAAGGATACAGTCTTGTGGGCCGTAGCTTAAGGAACATTTTGATGCATAAATCGTCTTTTTATGATGTATGGTTTAGAAGTTATGGCTAAAAAATCAAAAAAATCGCAAAAAACCACGTCAAAAACTATGATTCATGTAAAAAATTTTAACTAAGATTCTTGAAAAAAAATCAAATTGCAGAAAACTTTTTTCTGAATATGCAGTCTTGTGTATATATGTATTAGAAACAATTTGGTGTATAAATCGTCCTTGTAGGATGTATGGTTTGGGAGTTATGACGGAAAAAGCACATGTTTTTGGCCAGCTTCCACTCCAAAAAGTGTTCTACAACTCCTAAACTACAAGAGATAGAGCAAAATGCATTTGGACAAAAAAGTAACCCTACTTAAGGACGAGGACCTGGTGCTCATTTTAATGCATGAATCGTCCTTATCTGATATGTAGTTTTTATTCTAGAAAATAAATAAATAAAATAAAAATTGACAAAAAAGGGCACATGAAATTAACATGAAATCTAATTTTTAAAATTATTTTAAGGATACAGTCTTGTGGGCCGTAGCTTAAGGAACATTTTGATGCATAAATCGTCTTTTTATAATGTATGGTTTAGAAGTTATGGCTAAAAAATCAAAAAAATCGCAAAAAACCACGTCAAAAACTATGATTCATGTAAAAAAATTTAACTAAGATTCTTGAAAAAAAATCAAATTCCAGAAAACTTTTTTCTGAATATGCAGTCTTGTGTATATATGTATTAGAAGCAATTTGGTGTATAAATCGTCCTTGTAGGATGTATGGTTTGGGAGTTATGACGGAAAAAGCACATGTTTTTGGCCAGCTTCCACTCCAAAAAGTAATCTACAACTCCTAAACTACAAGAGATAGAGCAAACGGCATTTGGACAAAGGAGTATCCCTTCTTAAGGACGAGGACCTGGTGCTCATTTTAATGCATGAATCGTCCTTATCTGATATGTAGTTTTTATTTTAGAAAATAAATAAAAAAAATAAAAATTGAGAAAAAAGGGCACATGAAATTAACATGAAATCTAATTTTTAAAATTATTTAAAGGATACAGTCTTGTGGGCAGTAGCTTAAGGAGCATTTTGATGCATAAATCGTCTTTTTATGATGTATGGTTTAGAAGTTATGGCTAAAAAATCAAAAAAATCGCAAAAAACCACGTCAAAAACTATGATTCATGTAAAAAATTTTAACTAAGATTCTTGAAAAAAAATCAAATTCCAGAAAACTTTTTTCTGAATATGCAGTCTTGTGTATATATGTATTAGAAACAATTTGGTGTATAAATCGTCCTTGTAGGATGTATGGTTTGGGAGTTATGACGGAAAAAGCACATGTTTTTGGCCAGCTTCCACTCCAAAAAGTGTTCTACAACTCCTAAACTACAAGAGATAGAGCAAAATGCATTTGGACAAAGAAGTAACCCTACTTAAGGACGAGGACCTGGTGCTTATTTTAATGCATGAATCGTCCTTATCTGATATGTAGTTTTTATTCTAGAAAATAAATAAATAAAATAAAAATTGACAAAAAAGGGCACATGAAATTAACATGAAATCTAATTTTTAAAATTATTTTAAGGATACAGTCTTGTGGGCCGTAGCTTAAGGAACATTTTGATGCATAAATCGTCTTTTTATGATGTATGGTTTAGAAGTTATGGCTAAAAAATCAAAAAAATCGCAAAAAACCACGTCAAAAACTATGATTCATGTAAAAAAATTTAACTAAGATTCTTGAAAAAAAATCAAATTCCAGAAAACTTTTTTCTGAATATGCAGTCTTGTGTATATATGTATTAGAAGCAATTTGGTGTATAAATCGTCCTTGTAGGATGTATGGTTTGGGAGTTATGACGGAAAAAGCACATGTTTTTGGCCAGCTTCCACTCCAAAAAGTGTTCTACAACTCCTAAACTACAAGAGATAGAGCAAACGGCATTTGGACAAAGGAGTATCCCTTCTTAAGGACGAGGACCTGGTGCTCATTTTAATGCATGAATCGTCCTTATCTGATATGTAGTTTTTATTTTAGAAAATAAATAAAAAAAATAAAAATTGAGAAAAAAGGGCACATGAAATTAACATGAAATCTAATTTTTAAAATTATTTAAAGGATACAGTCTTGTGGGCAGTAGCTTAAGGAGCATTTTGATGCATAAATCGTCTTTTTATGATGTATGGTTTAGAAGTTATGGCTAAAAAATCAAAAAAATCGCAAAAAACCACGTCAAAAACTATGATTCATGTAAAAAATTTTAACTAAGATTCTTGAAAAAAAATCAAATTCCAGAAAACTTTTTTCTGAATATGCAGTCTTGTGTATATATGTATTAGAAACAATTTGGTGTATAAATCGTCCTTGTAGGATGTATGGTTTGGGAGTTATGACGGAAAAAGCACATGTTTTTGGCCAGCTTCCACTCCAAAAAGTGTTCTACAACTCCTAAACTACAAGAGATAGAGCAAAATGCATTTGGACAAAGAAGTAACCCTACTTAAGGACGAGGACCTGGTGCTTATTTTAATGCATGAATCGTCCTTATCTGATATGTAGTTTTTATTCTAGAAAATAAATAAATAAAATAAAAATTGACAAAAAAGGGCACATGAAATTAACATGAAATCTAATTTTTAAAATTATTTTAAGGATACAGTCTTGTGGGCCGTAGCTTAAGGAACATTTTGATGCATAAATCGTCTTTTTATGATGTATGGTTTAGAAGTTATGGCTAAAAAATCAAAAAAATCGCAAAAAACCACGTCAAAAACTATGATTCATGTAAAAAAATTTAACTAAGATTCTTGAAAAAAAATCAAATTCCAGAAAACTTTTTTCTGAATATGCAGTCTTGTGTATATATGTATTAGAAACAATTTGGTGTATAAATCGTCCTTGTAGGATGTATGGTTTGGGAGTTATGACGGAAAAAGCACATGTTTTTGGCCAGCTTCCACTCCAAAAAGTGTTCTACAACTCCTAAACTGCAAGAGATAGAGCAAACGGCATTTGGACAAAGGAGTATCCCTTCTTAAGCACGAGGACCTGGTGCTCATTTTAATGCATGAATCGTCCTTATCTGATATGTAGTTTTTATTTTAGAAAATAAATAAAAAAAATAAAAATTGAGAAAAAAGGGCACATGAAATTAACATGAAATCTAATTTTTAAAATTATTTAAAGGATACAGTCTTGTGGGCAGTAGCTTAAGGAGCATTTTGATGCATAAATCGTCTTTTTATGATGTATGGTTTAGAAGTTATGGCTAAAAAATCAAAAAAATCGCAAAAAACCACGTCAAAAACTATGATTCATGTAAAAAATTTTAACTAAGATTCTTGAAAAAAAATCAAATTCCAGAAAACTTTTTTCTGAATATGCAGTCTTGTGTATATATGTATTAGAAACAATTTGGTGTATAAATCGTCCTTGTAGGATGTATGGTTTGGGAGTTATGACGGAAAAAGCACATGTTTTTGGCCAGCTTCCACTCCAAAAAGTGTTCTACAACTCCTAAACTACAAGAGATAGAGCAAAATGCATTTGGACAAAGAAGTAACCCTACTTAAGGACGAGGACCTGGTGCTCATTTTAATGCATGAATCGTCCTTATCTGATATGTAGTTTTTATTTTAGAAAATAAATAAATAAAATAAAAATTGACAAAAAAGGGCACATGAAATTAACATGAAATCTAATTTTTAAAATTATTTTAAGGATACAGTCTTGTGGGCAGTAGCTTAAGGAGCATTTTGATGCATAAATCGTCATTTTATGATGTATGGTTTAGAAGTTATGGCTAAAAAATCAAAAAAATCGCAAAAAACCACGTCAAAAACTATGATTCATGTAAAAAAAATTAACTAAGATTCTTGAAAAAAAAATCAAATTCCAGAAACCTTTTTTCTGAATATGCAGTCTTGTGTATATATGTATTAGAAACAATTTGGTGTATAAATCGTCCTTGTAGGATGTATGGTTTGGGAGTTATGACGGAAAAAGCACATGTTTTTGGCCAGCTTCCACTCCAAAAAGTGTTCTACAACTCCTAAACTACAAGAGATAGAGCAAAATGCATTTGGACAAAGAAGTAACCCTACTTAAGGACAAGGACCTGGTGCTCATTTTAATGCATGAATCGTCCTTATCTGATATGTAGTTTTTATTTTAGAAAATAAATAAAAAAAAATAAAAATTGACAAAAAAGGGCACATGAAATTAACATGAAATCTAATTTTTAAAATTATTTTAAGGATACAGTCTTGTGGGCCGTAGCTTAAGGAACATTTTGATGCATAAATCGTCTTTTTATGATGTATGGTTTAGAAGTTATGGCTAAAAAATCAAAAAAATCGCAAAAAACCACGTCAAAAACTATGATTCATGTAAAAAATTTTAACTAAGATTCTTGAAAAAAAATCAAATTGCAGAAAACTTTTTTCTGAATATGCAGTCTTGTGTATATATGTATTAGAAACAATTTGGTGTATAAATCGTCCTTGTAGGATGTATGGTTTGGGAGTTATGACGGAAAAAGCACATGTTTTTGGCCAGCTTCCACTCCAAAAAGTGTTCTACAACTCCTAAACTACAAGAGATAGAGCAAAATGCATTTGGACAAAAAAGTAACCCTACTTAAGGACGAGGACCTGGTGCTCATTTTAATGCATGAATCGTCCTTATCTGATATGTAGTTTTTATTCTAGAAAATAAATAAATAAAATAAAAATTGACAAAAAAGGGCACATGAAATTAACATGAAATCTAATTTTTAAAATTATTTTAAGGATACAGTCTTGTGGGCCGTAGCTTAAGGAACATTTTGATGCATAAATCGTCTTTTTATGATGTATGGTTTAGAAGTTATGGCTAAAAAATCAAAAAAATCGCAAAAAACCACGTCAAAAACTATGATTCATGTAAAAAATTTTAACTAAGATTCTTGAAAAAAAATCAAATTCCAGAAAACTTTTTTCTGAATATGCAGTCTTGTGTATATATGTATTAGAAGCAATTTGGTGTATAAATCGTCCTTGTAGGATGTATGGTTTGGGAGTTATGACGGAAAAAGCACATGTTTTTGGCCAGCTTCCACTCCAAAAAGTGTTCTACAACTCCTAAACTACAAGAGATAGAGCAAACGGCATTTGGACAAAGGAGTATCCCTTCTTAAGGACGAGGACCTGGTGCTCATTTTAATGCATGAATCGTCCTTATCTGATATGTAGTTTTTATTTTAGAAAATAAATAAAAAAAATAAAAATTGAGAAAAAAGGGCACATGAAATTAACATGAAATCTAATTTTTAAAATTATTTAAAGGATACAGTCTTGTGGGCAGTAGCTTAAGGAGCATTTTGATGCATAAATCGTCTTTTTATGATGTATGGTTTAGAAGTTATGGCTAAAAAATCAAAAAAATCGCAAAAAACCACGTCAAAAACTATGATTCATGTAAAAAATTTTAACTAAGATTCTTGAAAAAAAATCAAATTCCAGAAAACTTTTTTCTGAATATGCAGTCTTGTGTATATATGTATTAGAAACAATTTGGTGTATAAATCGTCCTTGTAGGATGTATGGTTTGGGAGTTATGACGGAAAAAGCACATGTTTTTGGCCAGCTTCCACTCCAAAAAGTGTTCTACAACTCCTAAACTACAAGAGATAGAGCAAAATGCATTTGGACAAAGAAGTAACCCTACTTAAGGACGAGGACCTGGTGCTTATTTTAATGCATGAATCGTCCTTATCTGATATGTAGTTTTTATTCTAGAAAATAAATAAATAAAATAAAAATTGACAAAAAAGGGCACATGAAATTAACATGAAATCTAATTTTTAAAATTATTTTAAGGATACAGTCTTGTGGGCCGTAGCTTAAGGAACATTTTGATGCATAAATCGTCTTTTTATGATGTATGGTTTAGAAGTTATGGCTAAAAAATCAAAAAAATCGCAAAAAACCACGTCAAAAACTATGATTCATGTAAAAAAATTTAACTAAGATTCTTGAAAAAAAATCAAATTCCAGAAAACTTTTTTCTGAATATGCAGTCTTGTGTATATATGTATTAGAAGCAATTTGGTGTATAAATCGTCCTTGTAGGATGTATGGTTTGGGAGTTATGACGGAAAAAGCACATGTTTTTGGCCAGCTTCCACTCCAAAAAGTAATCTACAACTCCTAAACTACAAGAGATAGAGCAAACGGCATTTGGACAAAGGAGTATCCCTTCTTAAGGACGAGGACCTGGTGCTCATTTTAATGCATGAATCGTCCTTATCTGATATGTAGTTTTTATTTTAGAAAATAAATAAAAAAAATAAAAATTGAGAAAAAAGGGCACATGAAATTAACATGAAATCTAATTTTTAAAATTATTTAAAGGATACAGTCTTGTGGGCAGTAGCTTAAGGAGCATTTTGATGCATAAATCGTCTTTTTATGATGTATGGTTTAGAAGTTATGGCTAAAAAATCAAAAAAATCGCAAAAAACCACGTCAAAAACTATGATTCATGTAAAAAATTTTAACTAAGATTCTTGAAAAAAAATCAAATTCCAGAAAACTTTTTTCTGAATATGCAGTCTTGTGTATATATGTATTAGAAACAATTTGGTGTATAAATCGTCCTTGTAGGATGTATGGTTTGGGAGTTATGACGGAAAAAGCACATGTTTTTGGCCAGCTTCCACTCCAAAAAGTGTTCTACAACTCCTAAACTACAAGAGATAGAGCAAAATGCATTTGGACAAAGAAGTAACCCTACTTAAGGACGAGGACCTGGTGCTTATTTTAATGCATGAATCGTCCTTATCTGATATGTAGTTTTTATTCTAGAAAATAAATAAATAAAATAAAAATTGACAAAAAAGGGCACATGAAATTAACATGAAATCTAATTTTTAAAATTATTTTAAGGATACAGTCTTGTGGGCCGTAGCTTAAGGAACATTTTGATGCATAAATCGTCTTTTTATGATGTATGGTTTAGAAGTTATGGCTAAAAAATCAAAAAAATCGCAAGAAACCACGTCAAAAACTATGATTCATGTAAAAAAATTTAACTAAGATTCTTGAAAAAAAATCAAATTCCAGAAAACTTTTTTCTGAATATGCAGTCTTGTGTATATATGTATTAGAAGCAATTTGGTGTATAAATCGTCCTTGTAGGATGTATGGTTTGGGAGTTATGACGGGAAAAGCACATGTTTTTGGCCAGCTTCCACTCCAAAAAGTGTTCTACAACTCCTAAACTACAAGAGATAGAGCAAACGGCATTTGGACAAAGGAGTATCCCTTCTTAAGGACGAGGACCTGGTGCTCATTTTAATGCATGAATCGTCCTTATCTGATATGTAGTTTTTATTTTAGAAAATAAATAAAAAAAATAAAAATTGAGAAAAAAGGGCACATGAAATTAACATGAAATCTAATTTTTAAAATTATTTAAAGGATACAGTCTTGTGGGCAGTAGCTTAAGGAGCATTTTGATGCATAAATCGTCTTTTTATGATGTATGGTTTAGAAGTTATGGCTAAAAAATCAAAAAAATCGCAAAAAACCACGTCAAAAACTATGATTCATGTAAAAAATTTTAACTAAGATTCTTGAAAAAAAATCAAATTCCAGAAAACTTTTTTCTGAATATGCAGTCTTGTGTATATATGTATTAGAAACAATTTGGTGTATAAATCGTCCTTGTAGGATGTATGGTTTGGGAGTTATGACGGAAAAAGCACATGTTTTTGGCCAGCTTCCACTCCAAAAAGTGTTCTACAACTCCTAAACTACAAGAGATAGAGCAAAATGCATTTGGACAAAGAAGTAACCCTACTTAAGGACGAGGACCTGGTGCTTATTTTAATGCATGAATCGTCCTTATCTGATATGTAGTTTTTATTCTAGAAAATAAATAAATAAAATAAAAATTGACAAAAAAGGGCACATGAAATTAACATGAAATCTAATTTTTAAAATTATTTTAAGGATACAGTCTTGTGGGCCGTAGCTTAAGGAACATTTTGATGCATAAATCGTCTTTTTATGATGTATGGTTTAGAAGTTATGGCTAAAAAATCAAAAAAATCGCAAAAAACCACGTCAAAAACTATGATTCATGTAAAAAATTTTAACTAAGATTCTTGAAAAAAAATCAAATTCCAGAAAACTTTTTTCTGAATATGCAGTCTTGTGTATATATGTATTAGAAACAATTTGGTGTATAAATCGTCCTTGTAGGATGTATGGTTTGGGAGTTATGACGGAAAAAGCACATGTTTTTGGCCAGCTTCCACTCCAAAAAGTGTTCTACAACTCCTAAACTACAAGAGATAGAGCAAAATGCATTTGGACAAAGAAGTAACCCTACTTAAGGACGAGGACCTGGTGCTTATTTTAATGCATGAATCGTCCTTATCTGATATGTAGTTTTTATTCTAGAAAATAAATAAATAAAATAAAAATTGACAAAAAAGGGCACATGAAATTAACATGAAATCTAATTTTTAAAATTATTTTAAGGATACAGTGTTGTGGGCCGTAGCTTAAGGAACATTTTGATGCATAAATCGTCTTTTTATGATGTATGGTTTAGAAGTTATGGCTAAAAAATCAAAAAAATCGCAAAAAACCACGTCAAAAACTATGATTCATGTAAAAAATTTTAACTAAGATTCTTGAAAAAAAATCAAATTCCAGAAAACTTTTTTCTGAATATGCAGTCTTGTGTATATATGTATTAGAAACAATTTGGTGTATAAATCGTCCTTGTAGGATGTATGGTTTGGGAGTTATGACGGAAAAAGCACATGTTTTTGGCCAGCTTCCACTCCAAAAAGTGTTCTACAACTCCTAAACTACAAGAGATAGAGCAAAATGCATTTGGACAAAAAAGTAACCCTACTTAAGGACGAGGACCTGGTGCTCATTTTAATGCATGAATCGTCCTTATCTGATATGTAGTTTTTATTTTAGAAAATAAATAAAAAAAATAAAAATTGAGAAAAAAGGGCACATGAAATTAACATGAAATCTAATTTTTAAAATTATTTAAAGGATACAGTCTTGTGGGCAGTAGCTTAAGGAGCATTTTGATGCATAAATCGTCTTTTTATGATGTATGGTTTAGAAGTTATGGCTAAAAAATCAAAAAAATCGCAAAAAACCACGTCAAAAACTATGATTCATGTAAAAAATTTTAACTAAGATTCTTGAAAAAAAATCAAATTGCAGAAAACTTTTTTCTGAATATGCAGTCTTGTGTATATATGTATTAGAAACAATTTGGTGTATAAATCGTCCTTGTAGGATGTATGGTTTGGGAGTTATGACGGAAAAAGCACATGTTTTTGGCCAGCTTCCACTCCAAAAAGTGTTCTACAACTCCTAAACTACAAGAGATAGAGCAAACGGCATTTGGACAAAGGAGTATCCCTTCTTAAGGACGAGGACCTGGTGCTCATTTTAATGCATGAATCGTCCTTATCTGATATGTAGTTTTTATTTTAGAAAATAAATAAAAAAAATAAAAATTGACAAAAAAGGGCACATGAAATTAACATGAAATCTAATTTTTAAAATTATTTTAAGGATACAGTCTTGTGGGCCGTAGCTTAAGGAACATTTTGATGCATAAATCGTCTTTTTATGATGTATGGTTTAGAAGTTATGGCTAAAAAATCAAAAAAATCGCAAAAAACCACGTCAAAAACTATGATTCATGTAAAAAATTTTAACTAAGATTCTTGAAAAAAAATCAAATTCCAGAAAACTTTTTTCTGAATATGCAGTCTTGTGTATATATGTATTAGAAACAATTTGGTGTATAAATCGTCCTTGTAGGATGTATGGTTTGGGAGTTATGACGGAAAAAGCACATGTTTTTGGCCAGCTTCCACTCCAAAAAGTGTTCTACAACTCCTAAACTACAAGAGATAGAGCAAACGGCATTTGGACAAAGGAGTATCCCTTCTTAAGGACGAGGACCTGGTGCTCATTTTAATGCATGAATCGTCCTTATCTGATATGTAGTTTTTATTCTAGAAAATAAATAAAAAAAATAAAAATTGACAAAAAAGGGCACATGAAATTAACATGAAATCTAATTTTTAAAATTATTTTAAGGATACAGTCTTGTGGGCCGTAGCTTAAGGAACATTTTGATGCATAAATCGTCTTTTTATGATGTATGGTTTAGAAGTTATGGCTAAAAAATCAAAAAAATCGCAAAAAACCACGTCAAAAACTATGATTCATGTAAAAAATTTTAACTAAGATTCTTGAAAAAAAATCAAATTGCAGAAAACTTTTTTCTGAATATGCAGTCTTGTGTATATATGTATTAGAAACAATTTGGTGTATAAATCGTCCTTGTAGGATGTATGGTTTGGGAGTTATGACGGAAAAAGCACATGTTTTTGGCCAGCTTCCACTCCAAAAAGTGTTCTACAACTCCTAAACTACAAGAGATAGAGCAAAATGCATTTGGACAAAAAAGTAACCCTACTTAAGGACGAGGACCTGGTGCTCATTTTAATGCATGAATCGTCCTTATCTGATATGTAGTTTTTATTTTAGAAAATAAATAAAAAAAATAAAAATTGACAAAAAAGGGCACATGAAATTAACATGAAATCTAATTTTTAAAATTATTTAAAGGATACAGTCTTGTGGGCAGTAGCTTAAGGAGCATTTTGATGCATAAATCGTCTTTTTATGATGTATGGTTTAGAAGTTATGGCTAAAAAATCAAAAAAATCGCAAAAAACCACGTCAAAAACTATGATTCATGTAAAAAATTTTAACTAAGATTCTTGAAAAAAAATCAAATTGCAGAAAACTTTTTTCTGAATATGCAGTCTTGTGTATATATGTATTAGAAACAATTTGGTGTATAAATCGTCCTTGTAGGATGTATGGTTTGGGAGTTATGACGGAAAAAGAACATGTTTTTGGCCAGCTTCCACTCCAAAAAGTGTTCTACAACTCCTAAACTACAAGAGATAGAGCAAACGGCATTTGGACAAAGGAGTATCCCTTCTTAAGGACGAGGACCTGGTGCTCATTTTAATGCATGAATCGTCCTTATCTGATATGTAGTTTTTATTTTAGAAAATAAATAAAAAAAATAAAAATTGACAAAAAAGGGCACATGAAATTAACATGAAATCTAATTTTTAAAATTATTTTAAGGATACAGTCTTGTGGGCCGTAGCTTAAGGAACATTTTGATGCATAAATCGTCTTTTTATGATGTATGGTTTAGAAGTTATGGCTAAAAAATCAAAAAAATCGCAAAAAACCACGTCAAAAACTATGATTCATGTAAAAAATTTTAACTAAGATTCTTGAAAAAAAATCAAATTGCAGAAAACTTTTTTCTGAATATGCAGTCTTGTGTATATATGTATTAGAAACAATTTGGTGTATAAATCGTCCTTGTAGGATGTATGGTTTGGGAGTTATGACGGAAAAAGCACATGTTTTTGGCCAGCTTCCACTCCAAAAAGTGTTCTACAACTCCTAAACTACAAGAGATAGAGCAAAATGCATTTGGACAAAAAAGTAACCCTACTTAAGGACGAGGACCTGGTGCTCATTTTAATGCATGAATCGTCCTTATCTGATATGTAGTTTTTATTTTAGAAAATAAATAAAAAAAATAAAAATTGACAAAAAAGGGCACATGAAATTAACATGAAATCTAATTTTTAAAATTATTTAAAGGATACAGTCTTGTGGGCAGTAGCTTAAGGAGCATTTTGATGCATAAATCGTCTTTTTATGATGTATGGTTTAGAAGTTATGGCTAAAAAATCAAAAAAATCGCAAAAAACCACGTCAAAAACTATGATTCATGTAAAAAATTTTAACTAAGATTCTTGAAAAAAAATCAAATTGCAGAAAACTTTTTTCTGAATATGCAGTCTTGTGTATATATGTATTAGAAACAATTTGGTGTATAAATCGTCCTTGTAGGATGTATGGTTTGGGAGTTATGACGGAAAAAGAACATGTTTTTGGCCAGCTTCCACTCCAAAAAGTGTTCTACAACTCCTAAACTACAAGAGATAGAGCAAACGGCATTTGGACAAAGGAGTATCCCTTCTTAAGGACGAGGACCTGGTGCTCATTTTAATGCATGAATCGTCCTTATCTGATATGTAGTTTTTATTTTAGAAAATAAATAAAAAAAATAAAAATTGACAAAAAAGGGCACATGAAATTAACATGAAATCTAATTTTTAAAATTATTTAAAGGATACAGTCTTGTGGGCAGTAGCTTAAGGAGCATTTTGATGCATAAATCGTCTTTTTATGATGTATGGTTTAGAAGTTATGGCTAAAAAATCAAAAAAATCGCAAAAAACCACGTCAAAAACTATGATTCATGTAAAAAATTTTAACTAAGATTCTTGAAAAAAAATCAAATTCCAGAAAACTTTTTTCTGAATATGCAGTCTTGTGTATATATGTATTAGAAACAATTTGGTGTATAAATCGTCCTTGTAGGATGTATGGTTTGGGAGTTATGACGGAAAAAGCACATGTTTTTGGCCAGCTTCCACTCCAAAAAGTGTTCTACAACTCCTAAACTACAAGAGATAGAGCAAACGGCATTTGGACAAAGGAGTATCCCTTCTTAAGGACGAGGACCTGGTGCTCATTTTAATGCATGAATCGTCCTTATCTGATATGTAGTTTTTATTTTAGAAAATAAATAAAAAAAATAAAAATTGACAAAAAAGGGCACATAAAATTAACATGAAATCTAATTTTTAAAATTATTTTAAGGATACAGTCTTGTGGGCCGTAGCTTAAGGAACATTTTGATGCATAAATCGTCTTTTTATGATGTATGGTTTAGAAGTTATGGCTAAAAAATCAAAAAAATCGCAAAAAACCACGTCAAAAACTATGATTCATGTAAAAAATTTTAACTAAGATTCTTGAAAAAAAATCAAATTGCAGAAAACTTTTTTCTGAATATGCAGTCTTGTGTATATATGTATTAGAAACAATTTGGTGTATAAATCGTCCTTGTAGGATGTATGGTTTGGGAGTTATGACGGAAAAAGCACATGTTTTTGGCCAGCTTCCACTCCAAAAAGTGTTCTACAACTCCTAAACTACAAGAGATAGAGCAAACGGCATTTGGACAAAGGAGTATCCCTTCTTAAGGACGAGGACCTGGTGCTCATTTTAATGCATGAATCGTCCTTATCTGATATGTAGTTTTTATTTTAGAAAATAAATAAAAAAAATAAAAATTGACAAAAAAGGGCACATGAAATTAACATGAAATCTAATTTTTAAAATTATTTAAAGGATACAGTCTTGTGGGCAGTAGCTTAAGGAGCATTTTGATGCATAAATCGTCTTTTTATGATGTATGGTTTAGAAGTTATGGCTAAAAAATCAAAAAAATCGCAAAAAACCACGTAAAAACTATGATTCATGTAAAAAATTTTAACTAAGATTCTTGAAAAAAAATCAAATTCCAGAAAACTTTTTTCTGAATATGCAGTCTTGTGTATATATGTATTAGAAACAATTTGGTGTATAAATCGTCCTTGTAGGATGTATGGTTTGGGAGTTATGACGGAAAAAGCACATGTTTTTGGCCAGCTTCCACTCCAAAAAGTGTTCTACAACTCCTAAACTACAAGAGATAGAGCAAACGGCATTTGGACAAAGGAGTATCCCTTCTTAAGGACGAGGACCTGGTGCTCATTTTAATGCATGAATCGTCCTTATCTGATATGTAGTTTTTATTTTAGAAAATAAATAAAAAAAATAAAAATTGACAAAAAAGGGCACATAAAATTAACATGAAATCTAATTTTTAAAATTATTTTAAGGATACAGTCTTGTGGGCCGTAGCTTAAGGAACATTTTGATGCATAAATCGTCTTTTTATGATGTATGGTTTAGAAGTTATGGCTAAAAAATCAAAAAAATCGCAAAAAACCACGTCAAAAACTATGATTCATGTAAAAAATTTTAACTAAGATTCTTGAAAAAAAATCAAATTCCAGAAAACTTTTTTCTGAATATGCAGTCTTGTGTATATATGTATTAGAAACAATTTGGTGTATAAATCGTCCTTGTAGGATGTATGGTTTGGGAGTTATGACGGAAAAAGCACATGTTTTTGGCCAGCTTCCACTCCAAAAAGTGTTCTACAACTCCTAAACTACAAGAGATAGAGCAAACGGCATTTGGACAAAGGAGTATCCCTTCTTAAGGACGAGGACCTGGTGCTCATTTTAATGCATGAATCGTCCTTATCTGATATGTAGTTTTTATTCTAGAAAATAAATAAAAAAAATAAAAATTGACAAAAAAGGGCACATGAAATTAACATGAAATCTAATTTTTAAAATTATTTAAAGGATACAGTCTTGTGGGCAGTAGCTTAAGGAGCATTTTGATGCATAAATCGTCTTTTTATGATGTATGGTTTAGAAGTTATGGCTAAAAAATCAAAAAAATCGCAAAAAACCACGTCAAAAACTATGATTCATGTAAAAAATTTTAACTAAGATTCTTGAAAAAAAATCAAATTCCAGAAAACTTTTTTCTGAATATGCAGTCTTGTGTATATATGTATTAGAAACAATTTGGTGTATAAATCGTCCTTGTAGGATGTATGGTTTGGGAGTTATGACGGAAAAAGCACATGTTTTTGGCCAGCTTCCACTCCAAAAAGTGTTCTACAACTCCTAAACTACAAGAGATAGAGCAAACGGCATTTGGACAAAGGAGTATCCCTTCTTAAGGACGAGGACCTGGTGCTCATTTTAATGCATGAATCGTCCTTATCTGATATGTAGTTTTTATTTTAGAAAATAAATAAAAAAAATAAAAATTGACAAAAAAGGGCACATGAAATTAACATGAAATCTAATTTTTAAAATTATTTTAAGGATACAGTCTTGTGGGCCGTAGCTTAAGGAACATTTTGATGCATAAATCGTCTTTTTATGATGTATGGTTTAGAAGTTATGGCTAAAAAATCAAAAAAATCGCAAAAAACCACGTAAAAACTATGATTCATGTAAAAAATTTTAACTAAGATTCTTGAAAAAAAATCAAATTCCAGAAAACTTTTTTCTGAATATGCAGTCTTGTGTATATATGTATTAGAAACAATTTGGTGTATAAATCGTCCTTGTAGGATGTATGGTTTGGGAGTTATGACGGAAAAAGCACATGTTTTTGGCCAGCTTCCACTCCAAAAAGTGTTCTACAACTCCTAAACTACAAGAGATAGAGCAAACGGCATTTGGACAAAGGAGTATCCCTTCTTAAGGACGAGGACCTGGTGCTCATTTTAATGCATGAATCGTCCTTATCTGATATGTAGTTTTTATTTTAGAAAATAAATAAAAAAAATAAAAATTGACAAAAAAGGGCACATAAAATTAACATGAAATCTAATTTTTAAAATTATTTTAAGGATACAGTCTTGTGGGCCGTAGCTTAAGGAACATTTTGATGCATAAATCGTCTTTTTATGATGTATGGTTTAGAAGTTATGGCTAAAAAATCAAAAAAATCGCAAAAAACCACGTCAAAAACTATGATATGATGAAAAATGTAAAAAATTTTAACTAAGATTCTTGAAAAAAAATCAAATTCCAGAAAACTTTTTTCTGAATATGCAGTCTTGTGTATATATGTATTAGAAACAATTTGGTGTATAAATCGTCCTTGTAGGATGTATGGTTTGGGAGTTATGACGGAAAAAGCACATGTTTTTGGCCAGCTTCCACTCCAAAAAGTGTTCTACAACTCCTAAACTACAAGAGATAGAGCAAACGGCATTTGGACAAAGGAGTATCCCTTCTTAAGGACGAGGACCTGGTGCTCATTTTAATGCATGAATCGTCCTTATCTGATATGTAGTTTTTATTCTAGAAAATAAATAAAAAAAATAAAAATTGACAAAAAAGGGCACATGAAATTAACATGAAATCTAATTTTTAAAATTATTTAAAGGATACAGTCTTGTGGGCAGTAGCTTAAGGAGCATTTTGATGCATAAATCGTCTTTTTATGATGTATGGTTTAGAAGTTATGGCTAAAAAATCAAAAAAATCGCAAAAAACCACGTCAAAAACTATGATTCATGTAAAAAATTTTAACTAAGATTCTTGAAAAAAAATCAAATTCCAGAAAACTTTTTTCTGAATATGCAGTCTTGTGTATATATGTATTAGAAACAATTTGGTGTATAAATCGTCCTTGTAGGATGTATGGTTTGGGAGTTATGACGGAAAAAGCACATGTTTTTGGCCAGCTTCCACTCCAAAAAGTGTTCTACAACTCCTAAACTACAAGAGATAGAGCAAACGGCATTTGGACAAAGGAGTATCCCTTCTTAAGGACGAGGACCTGGTGCTCATTTTAATGCATGAATCGTCCTTATCTGATATGTAGTTTTTATTTTAGAAAATAAATAAAAAAAATAAAAATTGACAAAAAAGGGCACATGAAATTAACATGAAATCTAATTTTTAAAATTATTTTAAGGATACAGTCTTGTGGGCCGTAGCTTAAGGAACATTTTGATGCATAAATCGTCTTTTTATGATGTATGGTTTAGAAGTTATGGCTAAAAAATCAAAAAAATCGCAAAAAACCACGTCAAAAACTATGATTCATGTAAAAAATTTTAACTAAGATTCTTGAAAAAAAATCAAATTGCAGAAAACTTTTTTCTGAATATGCAGTCTTGTGTATATATGTATTAGAAACAATTTGGTGTATAAATCGTCCTTGTAGGATGTATGGTTTGGGAGTTATGACGGAAAAAGCACATGTTTTTGGCCAGCTTCCACTCCAAAAAGTGTTCTACAACTCCTAAACTACAAGAGATAGAGCAAAATGCATTTGGACAAAAAAGTAACCCTACTTAAGGACGAGGACCTGGTGCTCATTTTAATGCATGAATCGTCCTTATCTGATATGTAGTTTTTATTTTAGAAAATAAATAAAAAAAATAAAAATTGAGAAAAAAGGGCACATGAAATTAACATGAAATCTAATTTTTAAAATTATTTTAAGGATACAGTCTTGTGGGCCGTAGCTTAAGGAACATTTTGATGCATAAATCGTCTTTTTATGATGTATGGTTTAGAAGTTATGGCTAAAAAATCAAAAAAATCGCAAAAAACCACGTCAAAAACTATGATTCATGTAAAAAATTTTAACTAAGATTCTTGAAAAAAAATCAAATTCCAGAAAACTTTTTTCTGAATATGCAGTCTTGTGTATATATGTATTAGAAACAATTTGGTGTATAAATCGTCCTTGTAGGATGTATGGTTTGGGAGTTATGACGGAAAAAGCACATGTTTTTGGCCAGCTTCCACTCCAAAAAGTGTTCTACAACTCCTAAACTACAAGAGATAGAGCAAAATGCATTTGGACAAAAAAGTAACCCTACTTAAGGACGAGGACCTGGTGCTCATTTTAATGCATGAATCGTCCTTATCTGATATGTAGTTTTTATTTTAGAAAATAAATAAAAAAAATAAAAATTGAGAAAAAAGGGCACATGAAATTAACATGAAATCTAATTTTTAAAATTATTTAAAGGATACAGTCTTGTGGGCAGTAGCTTAAGGAGCATTTTGATGCATAAATCGTCTTTTTATGATGTATGGTTTAGAAGTTATGGCTAAAAAATCAAAAAAATCGCAAAAAACCACGTCAAAAACTATGATTCATGTAAAAAATTTTAACTAAGATTCTTGAAAAAAAATCAAATTGCAGAAAACTTTTTTCTGAATATGCAGTCTTGTGTATATATGTATTAGAAACAATTTGGTGTATAAATCGTCCTTGTAGGATGTATGGTTTGGGAGTTATGACGGAAAAAGCACATGTTTTTGGCCAGCTTCCACTCCAAAAAGTGTTCTACAACTCCTAAACTACAAGAGATAGAGCAAAATGCATTTGGACAAAAAAGTAACCCTACTTAAGGACGAGGACCTGGTGCTCATTTTAATGCATGAATCGTCCTTATCTGATATGTAGTTTTTATTTTAGAAAATAAATAAAAAAAATAAAAATTGAGAAAAAAGGGCACATGAAATTAACATGAAATCTAATTTTTAAAATTATTTTAAGGATACAGTCTTGTGGGCCGTAGCTTAAGGAACATTTTGATGCATAAATCGTCTTTTTATGATGTATGGTTTAGAAGTTATGGCTAAAAAATCAAAAAAATCGCAAAAAACCACGTCAAAAACTATGATTCATGTAAAAAATTTTAACTAAGATTCTTGAAAAAAAATCAAATTCCAGAAAACTTTTTTCTGAATATGCAGTCTTGTGTATATATGTATTAGAAACAATTTGGTGTATAAATCGTCCTTGTAGGATGTATGGTTTGGGAGTTATGACGGAAAAAGCACATGTTTTTGGCCAGCTTCCACTCCAAAAAGTGTTCTACAACTCCTAAACTACAAGAGATAGAGCAAAATGCATTTGGACAAAAAAGTAACCCTACTTAAGGACGAGGACCTGGTGCTCATTTTAATGCATGAATCGTCCTTATCTGATATGTAGTTTTTATTTTAGAAAATAAATAAAAAAAATAAAAATTGAGAAAAAAGGGCACATGAAATTAACATGAAATCTAATTTTTAAAATTATTTAAAGGATACAGTCTTGTGGGCAGTAGCTTAAGGAGCATTTTGATGCATAAATCGTCTTTTTATGATGTATGGTTTAGAAGTTATGGCTAAAAAATCAAAAAAATCGCAAAAAACCACGTCAAAAACTATGATTCATGTAAAAAATTTTAACTAAGATTCTTGAAAAAAAATCAAATTGCAGAAAACTTTTTTTTGAATATGCAGTCTTGTGTATATATGTATTAGAAACAATTTGGTGTATAAATCGTCCTTGTAGGATGTATGGTTTGGGAGTTATGACGGAAAAAGCACATGTTTTTGGCCAGCTTCCACTCCAAAAAGTGTTCTACAACTCCTAAACTACAAGAGATAGAGCAAACGGCATTTGGACAAAGGAGTATCCCTTCTTAAGGACGAGGACCTGGTGCTCATTTTAATGCATGAATCGTCCTTATCTGATATGTAGTTTTTATTTTAGAAAATAAATAAAAAAAATAAAAATTGACAAAAAAGGGCACATGAAATTAACATGAAATCTAATTTTTAAAATTATTTTAAGGATACAGTCTTGTGGGCCGTAGCTTAAGGAACATTTTGATGCATAAATCGTCTTTTTATGATGTATGGTTTAGAAGTTATGGCTAAAAAATCAAAAAAATCGCAAAAAACCACGTCAAAAACTATGATTCATGTAAAAAATTTTAACTAAGATTCTTGAAAAAAAATCAAATTGCAGAAAACTTTTTTCTGAATATGCAGTCTTGTGTATATATGTATTAGAAACAATTTGGTGTATAAATCGTCCTTGTAGGATGTATGGTTTGGGAGTTATGACGGAAAAAGCACATGTTTTTGGCCAGCTTCCACTCCAAAAAGTGTTCTACAACTCCTAAACTACAAGAGATAGAGCAAAATGCATTTGGACAAAAAAGTAACCCTACTTAAGGACGAGGACCTGGTGCTCATTTTAATGCATGAATCGTCCTTATCTGATATGTAGTTTTTATTTTAGAAAATAAATAAAAAAAATAAAAATTGAGAAAAAAGGGCACATGAAATTAACATGAAATCTAATTTTTAAAATTATTTAAAGGATACAGTCTTGTGGGCAGTAGCTTAAGGAGCATTTTGATGCATAAATCGTCTTTTTATGATGTATGGTTTAGAAGTTATGGCTAAAAAATCAAAAAAATCGCAAAAAACCACGTCAAAAACTATGATTCATGTAAAAAATTTTAACTAAGATTCTTGAAAAAAAATCAAATTGCAGAAAACTTTTTTCTGAATATGCAGTCTTGTGTATATATGTATTAGAAACAATTTGGTGTATAAATCGTCCTTGTAGGATGTATGGTTTGGGAGTTATGACGGAAAAAGCACATGTTTTTGGCCAGCTTCCACTCCAAAAAGTGTTCTACAACTCCTAAACTACAAGAGATAGAGCAAAATGCATTTGGACAAAAAAGTAACCCTACTTAAGGACGAGGACCTGGTGCTCATTTTAATGCATGAATCGTCCTTATCTGATATGTAGTTTTTATTTTAGAAAATAAATAAAAAAAATAAAAATTGAGAAAAAAGGGCACATGAAATTAACATGAAATCTAATTTTTAAAATTATTTAAAGGATACAGTCTTGTGGGCCGTAGCTTAAGGAACATTTTGATGCATAAATCGTCTTTTTATGATGTATGGTTTAGAAGTTATGGCTAAAAAATCAAAAAAATCGCAAAAAACCACGTCAAAAACTATGATTCATGTAAAAAATTTTAACTAAGATTCTTGAAAAAAAATCAAATTCCAGAAAACTTTTTTCTGAATATGCAGTCTTGTGTATATATGTATTAGAAACAATTTGGTGTATAAATCGTCCTTGTAGGATGTATGGTTTGGGAGTTATGACGGAAAAAGCACATGTTTTTGGCCAGCTTCCACTCCAAAAAGTGTTCTACAACTCCTAAACTACAAGAGATAGAGCAAAATGCATTTGGACAAAAAAGTAACCCTACTTAAGGACGAGGACCTGGTGCTCATTTTAATGCATGAATCGTCCTTATCTGATATGTAGTTTTTATTTTAGAAAATAAATAAAAAAAATAAAAATTGAGAAAAAAGGGCACATGAAATTAACATGAAATCTAATTTTTAAAATTATTTAAAGGATACAGTCTTGTGGGCAGTAGCTTAAGGAGCATTTTGATGCATAAATCGTCTTTTTATGATGTATGGTTTAGAAGTTATGGCTAAAAAATCAAAAAAATCGCAAAAAACCACGTCAAAAACTATGATTCATGTAAAAAATTTTAACTAAGATTCTTGAAAAAAAATCAAATTGCAGAAAACTTTTTTTTGAATATGCAGTCTTGTGTATATATGTATTAGAAACAATTTGGTGTATAAATCGTCCTTGTAGGATGTATGGTTTGGGAGTTATGACGGAAAAAGCACATGTTTTTGGCCAGCTTCCACTCCAAAAAGTGTTCTACAACTCCTAAACTACAAGAGATAGAGCAAACGGCATTTGGACAAAGGAGTATCCCTTCTTAAGGACGAGGACCTGGTGCTCATTTTAATGCATGAATCGTCCTTATCTGATATGTAGTTTTTATTTTAGAAAATAAATAAAAAAAATAAAAATTGACAAAAAAGGGCACATGAAATTAACATGAAATCTAATTTTTAAAATTATTTTAAGGATACAGTCTTGTGGGCCGTAGCTTAAGGAACATTTTGATGCATAAATCGTCTTTTTATGATGTATGGTTTAGAAGTTATGGCTAAAAAATCAAAAAAATCGCAAAAAACCACGTCAAAAACTATGATTCATGTAAAAAATTTTAACTAAGATTCTTGAAAAAAAATCAAATTGCAGAAAACTTTTTTCTGAATATGCAGTCTTGTGTATATATGTATTAGAAACAATTTGGTGTATAAATCGTCCTTGTAGGATGTATGGTTTGGGAGTTATGACGGAAAAAGCACATGTTTTTGGCCAGCTTCCACTCCAAAAAGTGTTCTACAACTCCTAAACTACAAGAGATAGAGCAAAATGCATTTGGACAAAAAAGTAACCCTACTTAAGGACGAGGACCTGGTGCTCATTTTAATGCATGAATCGTCCTTATCTGATATGTAGTTTTTATTCTAGAAAATAAATAAATAAAATAAAAATTGACAAAAAAGGGCACATGAAATTAACATGAAATCTAATTTTTAAAATTATTTTAAGGATACAGTCTTGTGGGCCGTAGCTTAAGGAACATTTTGATGCATAAATCGTCTTTTTATAATGTATGGTTTAGAAGTTATGGCTAAAAAATCAAAAAAATCGCAAAAAACCACGTCAAAAACTATGATTCATGTAAAAAAATTTAACTAAGATTCTTGAAAAAAAATCAAATTCCAGAAAACTTTTTTCTGAATATGCAGTCTTGTGTATATATGTATTAGAAGCAATTTGGTGTATAAATCGTCCTTGTAGGATGTATGGTTTGGGAGTTATGACGGAAAAAGCACATGTTTTTGGCCAGCTTCCACTCCAAAAAGTGTTCTACAACTCCTAAACTACAAGAGATAGAGCAAACGGCATTTGGACAAAGGAGTATCCCTTCTTAAGGACGAGGACCTGGTGCTCATTTTAATGCATGAATCGTCCTTATCTGATATGTAGTTTTTATTTTAGAAAATAAATAAAAAAAATAAAAATTGAGAAAAAAGGGCACATGAAATTAACATGAAATCTAATTTTTAAAATTATTTAAAGGATACAGTCTTGTGGGCAGTAGCTTAAGGAGCATTTTGATGCATAAATCGTCTTTTTATGATGTATGGTTTAGAAGTTATGGCTAAAAAATCAAAAAAATCGCAAAAAACCACGTCAAAAACTATGATTCATGTAAAAAATTTTAACTAAGATTCTTGAAAAAAAATCAAATTCCAGAAAACTTTTTTCTGAATATGCAGTCTTGTGTATATATGTATTAGAAACAATTTGGTGTATAAATCGTCCTTGTAGGATGTATGGTTTGGGAGTTATGACGGAAAAAGCACATGTTTTTGGCCAGCTTCCACTCCAAAAAGTGTTCTACAACTCCTAAACTACAAGAGATAGAGCAAAATGCATTTGGACAAAGAAGTAACCCTACTTAAGGACGAGGACCTGGTGCTTATTTTAATGCATGAATCGTCCTTATCTGATATGTAGTTTTTATTCTAGAAAATAAATAAATAAAATAAAAATTGACAAAAAAGGGCACATGAAATTAACATGAAATCTAATTTTTAAAATTATTTTAAGGATACAGTCTTGTGGGCCGTAGCTTAAGGAACATTTTGATGCATAAATCGTCTTTTTATGATGTATGGTTTAGAAGTTATGGCTAAAAAATCAAAAAAATCGCAAAAAACCACGTCAAAAACTATGATTCATGTAAAAAAATTTAACTAAGATTCTTGAAAAAAAATCAAATTCCAGAAAACTTTTTTCTGAATATGCAGTCTTGTGTATATATGTATTAGAAACAATTTGGTGTATAAATCGTCCTTGTAGGATGTATGGTTTGGGAGTTATGACGGAAAAAGCACATGTTTTTGGCCAGCTTCCACTCCAAAAAGTGTTCTACAACTCCTAAACTACAAGAGATAGAGCAAACGGCATTTGGACAAAGGAGTATCCCTTCTTAAGGACGAGGACCTGGTGCTCATTTTAATGCATGAATCGTCCTTATCTGATATGTAGTTTTTATTTTAGAAAATAAATAAAAAAAATAAAAATTGAGAAAAAAGGGCACATGAAATTAACATGAAATCTAATTTTTAAAATTATTTAAAGGATACAGTCTTGTGGGCAGTAGCTTAAGGAGCATTTTGATGCATAAATCGTCTTTTTATGATGTATGGTTTAGAAGTTATGGCTAAAAAATCAAAAAAATCGCAAAAAACCACGTCAAAAACTATGATTCATGTAAAAAAAATTAACTAAGATTCTTGAAAAAAAAATCAAATTCCAGAAAACTTTTTTCTGAATATGCAGTCTTGTGTATATATGTATTAGAAACAATTTGGTGTATAAATCGTCCTTGTAGGATGTATGGTTTGGGAGTTATGACGGAAAAAGCACATGTTTTTGGCCAGCTTCCACTCCAAAAAGTGTTCTACAACTCCTAAACTACAAGAGATAGAGCAAAATGCATTTGGACAAAGAAGTAACCCTACTTAAGGACAAGGACCTGGTGCTCATTTTAATGCATGAATCGTCCTTATCTGATATGTAGTTTTTATTCTAGAAAATAAATAAAAAAAATAAAAATTGACAAAAAAGGACACATGAAATTAACATGAAATCTAATTTTAAAAATTATTTTAAGGATACAGTCTTGTGGGCCGTAGCTTAAGGAACATTTTGATGCATAAATCGTCTTTTTATGATGTATGGTTTAGAAGTTATGGCTAAAAAATAAAAAAAATCGCAAAAAACCACGTCAAAAACTATGATTCATGTAAAAAAAATTAACTAAGATTCTTGAAAAAAAAATCAAATTCCAGAAAACTTTTTTCTGAATATGCAGTCTTGTGTATATATGTATTTTTGGTGTATACAGAAACAATTTGGTGTATAAATCGTCCTTGTAGGATGTATGGTTTGGGAGTTATGACGGAAAAAGCACATGTTTTTGGCCAGCTTCCACTCCAAAAAGTGTTCTACAACTCCTAAACTACAAGAGATAGAGCAAAATGCATTTGGACAAAGAAGTAACCCTACTTAAGGACGAGGACCTGGTGCTCATTTTAATGCATGAATCGTCCTTATCTGATATGTAGTTTTTATTCTAGAAAATAAATAAAAAAAATAAAAATTGACAAAAAAGGACACATGAAATTAACATGAAATCTAATTTTTAAAATTATTTTAAGGATACAGTCTTGTGGGCCGTAGCTTAAGGAACATTTTGATGCATAAATCGTCTTTTTATGATGTATGGTTTAGAAGTTATGGCTAAAAAATCAAAAAAATCGCAAAAAACCACGTCAAAAACTATGATTCATGTAAAAAATTTTAACTAAGATTCTTGAAAAAAAATCAAATTCCAGAAAACTTTTTTCTGAATATGCAGTCTTGTGTATATATGTATTAGAAACAATTTGGTGTATAAATCGTCCTTGTAGGATGTATGGTTTGGGAGTTATGACGGAAAAAGCACATGTTTTTGGCCAGCTTCCACTCCAAAAAGTGTTCTACAACTCCTAAACTACAAGAGATAGAGCAAAATGCATTTGGACAAAGAAGTAACCCTACTTAAGGACGAGGACCTGGTGCTCATTTTAATGCATGAATCGTCCTTATCTGATATGTAGTTTTTATTCTAGAAAAAAAATAAAAAAAATAAAAATTGACAAAAAAGGACACATGAAATTAACATGAAATCTAATTTTTAAAATTATTTTAAGGATACAGTCTTGTGGGCCGTAGCTTAAGGAACATTTTGATGCATAAATCGTCTTTTTATGATGTATGGTTTAGAAGTTATGGCTAAAAAATCAAAAAAATCGCAAAAAACCACGTCAAAAACTATGATTCATGTAAAAAAAATTAACTAAGATTCTTGAAAAAAAATCAAATTCCAGAAACCTTTTTTCTGAATATGCAGTCTTGTGTATATATGTATTAGAAACAATTTGGTGTATAAATCGTCCTTGTAGGATGTATGGTTTGGGAGTTATGACGGAAAAAGCACATGTTTTTGGCCAGCTTCCACTCCAAAAAGTGTTCTACAACTCCTAAACTACAAGAGATAGAGCAAAATGCATTTGGACAAAGAAGTAACCCTACTTAAGGACGAGGACCTGGTGCTCATTTTAATGCATGAATCGTCCTTATCTGATATGTAGTTTTTATTTTAGAAAATAAATAAAAAAAATAAAAATTGAGAAAAAAGGGCACATGAAATTAACATGAAATCTAATTTTTAAAATTATTTTAAGGATACAGTCTTGTGGGCCGTAGCTTAAGGAACATTTTGATGCATAAATCGTCTTTTTATGATGTATGGTTTAGAAGTTATGGCTAAAAAATAAAAAAAAAATCGCAAAAAACCACGTCAAAAACTATGATTCATGTAAAAAATTTTAACTAAGATTCTTGAAAAAAAATCAAATTCCAGAAAACTTTTTTCTGAATATGCAGTCTTGTGTATATATGTATTAGAAACAATTTGGTGTATAAATCGTCCTTGTAGGATGTATGGTTTGGGAGTTATGACGGAAAAAGCACATGTTTTTGGCCAGCTTCCACTCCAAAAAGTGTTCTACAACTCCTAAACTACAAGAGATAGAGCAAAATGCATTTGGACAAAGAAGTAACCCTACTTAAGGACGAGGACCTGGTGCTCATTTTAATGCATGAATCGTCCTTATCTGATATGTAGTTTTTATTCTAGAAAAAAAATAAAAAAAATAAAAATTGACAAAAAAGGACACATGAAATTAACATGAAATCTAATTTTTAAAATTATTTTAAGGATACAGTCTTGTGGGCCGTAGCTTAAGGAACATTTTGATGCATAAATCGTCTTTTTATGATGTATGGTTTAGAAGTTATGGCTAAAAAATCAAAAAAATCGCAAAAAACCACGTCAAAAACTATGATTCATGTAAAAAAAATTAACTAAGATTCTTGAAAAAAAATCAAATTCCAGAAACCTTTTTTCTGAATATGCAGTCTTGTGTATATATGTATTAGAAACAATTTGGTGTATAAATCGTCCTTGTAGGATGTATGGTTTGGGAGTTATGACGGAAAAAGCACATGTTTTTGGCCAGCTTCCACTCCAAAAAGTGTTCTACAACTCCTAAACTACAAGAGATAGAGCAAAATGCATTTGGACAAAGAAGTAACCCTACTTAAGGACGAGGACCTGGTGCTCATTTTAATGCATGAATCGTCCTTATCTGATATGTAGTTTTTATTTTAGAAAATAAATAAAAAAAATAAAAATTGAGAAAAAAGGGCACATGAAATTAACATGAAATCTAATTTTTAAAATTATTTTAAGGATACAGTCTTGTGGGCCGTAGCTTAAGGAACATTTTGATGCATAAATCGTCTTTTTATGATGTATGGTTTAGAAGTTATGGCTAAAAAATAAAAAAAAAATCGCAAAAAACCACGTCAAAAACTATGATTCATGTAAAAAATTTTAACTAAGATTCTTGAAAAAAAATCAAATTCCAGAAAACTTTTTTCTGAATATGCAGTCTTGTGTATATATGTATTAGAAACAATTTGGTGTATAAATCGTCCTTGTAGGATGTATGGTTTGGGAGTTATGACGGAAAAAGCACATGTTTTTGGCCAGCTTCCACTCCAAAAAGTGTTCTACAACTCCTAAACTACAAGAGATAGAGCAAAATGCATTTGGACAAAGAAGTAACCCTACTTAAGGACGAGGACCTGGTGCTCATTTTAATGCATGAATCGTCCTTATCTGATATGTAGTTTTTATTCTAGAAAATAAATAAAAAAAATAAAAATTGACAAAAAAGGACACATGAAATTAACATGAAATCTAATTTTTAAAATTATTTTAAGGATACAGTCTTGTGGGCCGTAGCTTAAGGAACATTTTGATGCATAAATCGTCTTTTTATGATGTATGGTTTAGAAGTTATGGCTAAAAAATCAAAAAAATCGCAAAAAACCACGTCAAAAACTATGATTCATGTAAAAAATTTTAACTAAGATTCTTGAAAAAAAATCAAATTCCAGAAAACTTTTTTCTGAATATGCAGTCTTGTGTATATATGTATTAGAAACAATTTGGTGTATAAATCGTCCTTGTAGGATGTATGGTTTGGGAGTTATGACGGAAAAAGCACATGTTTTTGGCCAGCTTCCACTCCAAAAAGTGTTCTACAACTCCTAAACTACAAGAGATAGAGCAAAATGCATTTGGACAAAGAAGTAACCCTACTTAAGGACGAGGACCTGGTGCTCATTTTAATGCATGAATCGTCCTTATCTGATATGTAGTTTTTATTCTAGAAAATAAATAAAAAAAATAAAAATTGACAAAAAAGGACACATGAAATTAACATGAAATCTAATTTTTAAAATTATTTTAAGGATACAGTCTTGTGGGCCGTAGCTTAAGGAACATTTTGATGCATAAATCGTCTTTTTATGATGTATGGTTTAGAAGTTATGGCTAAAAAATCAAAAAAATCGCAAAAAACCACGTCAAAAACTATGATTCATGTAAAAAATTTTAACTAAGATTCTTGAAAAAAAATCAAATTCCAGAAAACTTTTTTCTGAATATGCAGTCTTGTGTATATATGTATTAGAAACAATTTGGTGTATAAATCGTCCTTGTAGGATGTATGGTTTGGGAGTTATGACGGAAAAAGCACATGTTTTTGGCCAGCTTCCACTCCAAAAAGTGTTCTACAACTCCTAAACTACAAGAGATAGAGCAAAATGCATTTGGACAAAGAAGTAACCCTACTTAAGGACGAGGACCTGGTGCTCATTTTAATGCATGAATCGTCCTTATCTGATATGTAGTTTTTATTCTAGAAAAAAAATAAAAAAAATAAAAATTGACAAAAAAGGACACATGAAATTAACATGAAATCTAATTTTTAAAATTATTTTAAGGATACAGTCTTGTGGGCCGTAGCTTAAGGAACATTTTGATGCATAAATCGTCTTTTTATGATGTATGGTTTAGAAGTTATGGCTAAAAAATCAAAAAAATCGCAAAAAACCACGTCAAAAACTATGATTCATGTAAAAAAAATTAACTAAGATTCTTGAAAAAAAATCAAATTCCAGAAACCTTTTTTCTGAATATGCAGTCTTGTGTATATATGTATTAGAAACAATTTGGTGTATAAATCGTCCTTGTAGGATGTATGGTTTGGGAGTTATGACGGAAAAAGCACATGTTTTTGGCCAGCTTCCACTCCAAAAAGTGTTCTACAACTCCTAAACTACAAGAGATAGAGCAAAATGCATTTGGACAAAGAAGTAACCCTACTTAAGGACGAGGACCTGGTGCTCATTTTAATGCATGAATCGTCCTTATCTGATATGTAGTTTTTATTCTAGAAAATAAATAAAAAAAATAAAAATTGACAAAAAAGGACACATGAAATTAACATGAAATCTAATTTTTAAAATTATTTTAAGGATACAGTCTTGTGGGCCGTAGCTTAAGGAACATTTTGATGCATAAATCGTCTTTTTATGATGTATGGTTTAGAAGTTATGGCTAAAAAATCAAAAAAATCGCAAAAAACCACGTCAAAAACTATGATTCATGTAAAAAATTTTAACTAAGATTCTTGAAAAAAAATCAAATTCCAGAAAACTTTTTTCTGAATATGCAGTCTTGTGTATATATGTATTAGAAACAATTTGGTGTATAAATCGTCCTTGTAGGATGTATGGTTTGGGAGTTATGACGGAAAAAGCACATGTTTTTGGCCAGCTTCCACTCCAAAAAGTGTTCTACAACTCCTAAACTACAAGAGATAGAGCAAAATGCATTTGGACAAAGAAGTAACCCTACTTAAGGACGAGGACCTGGTGCTCATTTTAATGCATGAATCGTCCTTATCTGATATGTAGTTTTTATTCTAGAAAATAAATAAAAAAAATAAAAATTGACAAAAAAGGACACATGAAATTAACATGAAATCTAATTTTTAAAATTATTTTAAGGATACAGTCTTGTGGGCCGTAGCTTAAGGAACATTTTGATGCATAAATCGTCTTTTTATGATGTATGGTTTAGAAGTTATGGCTAAAAAATCAAAAAAATCGCAAAAAACCACGTCAAAAACTATGATTCATGTAAAAAATTTTAACTAAGATTCTTGAAAAAAAATCAAATTCCAGAAAACTTTTTTCTGAATATGCAGTCTTGTGTATATATGTATTAGAAACAATTTGGTGTATAAATCGTCCTTGTAGGATGTATGGTTTGGGAGTTATGACGGAAAAAGCACATGTTTTTGGCCAGCTTCCACTCCAAAAAGTGTTCTACAACTCCTAAACTACAAGAGATAGAGCAAAATGCATTTGGACAAAGAAGTAACCCTACTTAAGGACGAGGACCTGGTGCTCATTTTAATGCATGAATCGTCCTTATCTGATATGTAGTTTTTATTCTAGAAAATAAATAAAAAAAATAAAAATTGACAAAAAAGGACACATGAAATTAACATGAAATCTAATTTTTAAAATTATTTTAAGGATACAGTCTTGTGGGCCGTAGCTTAAGGAACATTTTGATGCATAAATCGTCTTTTTATGATGTATGGTTTAGAAGTTATGGCTAAAAAATCAAAAAAATCGCAAAAAACCACGTCAAAAACTATGATTCATGTAAAAAATTTTAACTAAGATTCTTGAAAAAAAATCAAATTCCAGAAAACTTTTTTCTGAATATGCAGTCTTGTGTATATATGTATTAGAAACAATTTGGTGTATAAATCGTCCTTGTAGGATGTATGGTTTGGGAGTTATGACGGAAAAAGCACATGTTTTTGGCCAGCTTCCACTCCAAAAAGTGTTCTACAACTCCTAAACTACAAGAGATAGAGCAAAATGCATTTGGACAAAGAAGTAACCCTACTTAAGGACGAGGACCTGGTGCTCATTTTAATGCATGAATCGTCCTTATCTGATATGTAGTTTTTATTCTAGAAAAAAAATAAAAAAAATAAAAATTGACAAAAAAGGACACATGAAATTAACATGAAATCTAATTTTTAAAATTATTTTAAGGATACAGTCTTGTGGGCCGTAGCTTAAGGAACATTTTGATGCATAAATCGTCTTTTTATGATGTATGGTTTAGAAGTTATGGCTAAAAAATCAAAAAAATCGCAAAAAACCACGTCAAAAACTATGATTCATGTAAAAAAAATTAACTAAGATTCTTGAAAAAAAATCAAATTCCAGAAACCTTTTTTCTGAATATGCAGTCTTGTGTATATATGTATTAGAAACAATTTGGTGTATAAATCGTCCTTGTAGGATGTATGGTTTGGGAGTTATGACGGAAAAAGCACATGTTTTTGGCCAGCTTCCACTCCAAAAAGTGTTCTACAACTCCTAAACTACAAGAGATAGAGCAAAATGCATTTGGACAAAGAAGTAACCCTACTTAAGGACGAGGACCTGGTGCTCATTTTAATGCATGAATCGTCCTTATCTGATATGTAGTTTTTATTCTAGAAAATAAATAAAAAAAATAAAAATTGACAAAAAAGGACACATGAAATTAACATGAAATCTAATTTTTAAAATTATTTTAAGGATACAGTCTTGTGGGCCGTAGCTTAAGGAACATTTTGATGCATAAATCGTCTTTTTATGATGTATGGTTTAGAAGTTATGGCTAAAAAATCAAAAAAATCGCAAAAAACCACGTCAAAAACTATGATTCATGTAAAAAATTTTAACTAAGATTCTTGAAAAAAAATCAAATTCCAGAAAACTTTTTTCTGAATATGCAGTCTTGTGTATATATGTATTAGAAACAATTTGGTGTATAAATCGTCCTTGTAGGATGTATGGTTTGGGAGTTATGACGGAAAAAGCACATGTTTTTGGCCAGCTTCCACTCCAAAAAGTGTTCTACAACTCCTAAACTACAAGAGATAGAGCAAAATGCATTTGGACAAAGAAGTAACCCTACTTAAGGACGAGGACCTGGTGCTCATTTTAATGCATGAATCGTCCTTATCTGATATGTAGTTTTTATTCTAGAAAAAAAATAAAAAAAATAAAAATTGACAAAAAAGGACACATGAAATTAACATGAAATCTAATTTTTAAAATTATTTTAAGGATACAGTCTTGTGGGCCGTAGCTTAAGGAACATTTTGATGCATAAATCGTCTTTTTATGATGTATGGTTTAGAAGTTATGGCTAAAAAATCAAAAAAATCGCAAAAAACCACGTCAAAAACTATGATTCATGTAAAAAAAGTTAACTAAGATTCTTGAAAAAAAATCAAATTCCAGAAACCTTTTTTCTGAATATGCAGTCTTGTGTATATATGTATTAGAAACAATTTGGTGTATAAATCGTCCTTGTAGGATGTATGGTTTGGGAGTTATGACGGAAAAAGCACATGTTTTTGGCCAGCTTCCACTCCAAAAAGTGTTCTACAACTCCTAAACTACAAGAGATAGAGCAAAATGCATTTGGACAAAGAAGTAACCTTACTTAAGGACGAGGACCTGGTGCTCATTTTAATGCATGAATCGTCCTTATCTGATATGTAGTTTTTATTCTAGAAAATAAATAAAAAAAATAAAAATTGACAAAAAAGGACACATGAAATTAACATGAAATCTAATTTTTAAAATTATTTTAAGGATACAGTCTTGTGGGCCGTAGCTTAAGGAACATTTTGATGCATAAATCGTCTTTTTATGATGTATGGTTTAGAAGTTATGGCTAAAAAATCAAAAAAATCGCAAAAAACCACGTCAAAAACTATGATTCATGTAAAAAATTTTAACTAAGATTCTTGAAAAAAAATCAAATTCCAGAAAACTTTTTTCTGAATATGCAGTCTTGTGTATATATGTATTAGAAACAATTTGGTGTATAAATCGTCCTTGTAGGATGTATGGTTTGGGAGTTATGACGGAAAAAGCACATGTTTTTGGCCAGCTTCCACTCCAAAAAGTGTTCTACAACTCCTAAACTACAAGAGATAGAGCAAAATGCATTTGGACAAAGAAGTAACCCTACTTAAGGACGAGGACCTGGTGCTCATTTTAATGCATGAATCGTCCTTATCTGATATGTAGTTTTTATTTTAGAAAATAAATAAAAAAAATAAAAATTGAGAAAAAAGGGCACATGAAATTAACATGAAATCTAATTTTTAAAATTATTTTAAGGATACAGTCTTGTGGGCCGTAGCTTAAGGAACATTTTGATGCATAAATCGTCTTTTTATGATGTATGGTTTAGAAGTTATGGCTAAAAAATAAAAAAAAATCGCAAAAAACCACGTCAAAAACTATGATTCATGTAAAAAATTTTAACTAAGATTCTTGAAAAAAAATCAAATTCCAGAAAACTTTTTTCTGAATATGCAGTCTTGTGTATATATGTATTAGAAACAATTTGGTGTATAAATCGTCCTTGTAGGATGTATGGTTTGGGAGTTATGACGGAAAAAGCACATGTTTTTGGCCAGCTTCCACTCCAAAAAGTGTTCTACAACTCCTAAACTACAAGAGATAGAGCAAAATGCATTTGGACAAAGAAGTAACCCTACTTAAGGACGAGGACCTGGTGCTCATTTTAATGCATGAATCGTCCTTATCTGATATGTAGTTTTTATTCTAGAAAATAAATAAAAAAAATAAAAATTGACAAAAAAGGACACATGAAATTAACATGAAATCTAATTTTTAAAATTATTTTAAGGATACAGTCTTGTGGACCGTAGCTTAAGGAACATTTTGATGCATAAATCGTCTTTTTATGATGTATGGTTTAGAAGTTATGGCTAAAAAATCAAAAAAATCGCAAAAAACCACGTCAAAAACTATGATTCATGTAAAAAATTTTAACTAAGATTCTTGAAAAAAAATCAAATTCCAGAAAACTTTTTTCTGAATATGCAGTCTTGTGTATATATGTATTAGAAACAATTTGGTGTATAAATCGTCCTTGTAGGATGTATGGTTTGGGAGTTATGACGGAAAAAGCACATGTTTTTGGCCAGCTTCCACTCCAAAAAGTGTTCTACAACTCCTAAACTACAAGAGATAGAGCAAAATGCATTTGGACAAAGAAGTAACCCTACTTAAGGACGAGGACCTGGTGCTCATTTTAATGCATGAATCGTCCTTATCTGATATGTAGTTTTTATTTTAGAAAATAAATAAAAAAAATAAAAATTGACAAAAAAGGGCACATGAAATTAACATGAAATCTAATTTTTAAAATTATTTTAAGGATACAGTCTTGTGGGCCGTAGCTTAAGGAACATTTTGATGCATAAATCGTCTTTTTATGATGTATGGTTTAGAAGTTATGGCTAAAAAATAAAAAAAAATCGCAAAAAACCACGTCAAAAACTATGATTCATGTAAAAAATTTTAATTAAGATTCTTGAAAAAAAATCAAATTCCAGAAAACTTTTTTCTGAATATGCAGTCTTGTGTATATATGTATTAGAAACAATTTGGTGTATAAATCGTCCTTGTAGGATGTATGGTTTGGGAGTTATGACGGAAAAAGCACATGTTTTTGGCCAGCTTCCACTCCAAAAAGTGTTCTACAACTCCTAAACTACAAGAGATAGAGCAAAATGCATTTGGACAAAGAAGTAACCCTACTTAAGGACGAGGACCTGGTGCTCATTTTAATGCATGAATCGTCCTTATCTGATATGTAGTTTTTATTCTAGAAAATAAATAAAAAAAATAAAAATTGACAAAAAAGGACACATGAAATTAACATGAAATCTAATTTTTAAAATTATTTTAAGGATACAGTCTTGTGGACCGTAGCTTAAGGAACATTTTGATGCATAAATCGTCTTTTTATGATGTATGGTTTAGAAGTTATGGCTAAAAAATCAAAAAAATCGCAAAAAACCACGTCAAAAACTATGATTCATGTAAAAAATTTTAACTAAGATTCTTGAAAAAAAATCAAATTCCAGAAAACTTTTTTCTGAATATGCAGTCTTGTGTATATATGTATTAGAAACAATTTGGTGTATAAATCGTCCTTGTAGGATGTATGGTTTGGGAGTTATGACGGAAAAAGCACATGTTTTTGGCCAGCTTCCACTCCAAAAAGTGTTCTACAACTCCTAAACTACAAGAGATAGAGCAAAATGCATTTGGACAAAGAAGTAACCCTACTTAAGGACGAGGACCTGGTGCTCATTTTAATGCATGAATCGTCCTTATCTGATATGTAGTTTTTATTTTAGAAAATAAATAAAAAAAATAAAAATTGACAAAAAAGGGCACATGAAATTAACATGAAATCTAATTTTTAAAATTATTTAAAGGATACAGTCTTGTGGACAGTAGCTTAAGGAGCATTTTGATGCATAAATCGTCTTTTTATGATGTATGGTTTAGAAGTTATGGCTAAAAAATCAAAAAAATCGCAAAAAACCACGTCAAAAACTATGATTCATGTAAAAAATTTTAACTAAGATTCTTGAAAAAAAATCAAATTCCAGAAAACTTTTTTCTGAATATGCAGTCTTGTGTATATATGTATTAGAAACAATTTGGTGTATAAATCGTCCTTGTAGGATGTATGGTTTGGGAGTTATGACGGAAAAAGCACATGTTTTTGGCCAGCTTCCACTCCAAAAAGTGTTCTACAACTCCTAAACTACAAGAGATAGAGCAAAATGCATTTGGACAAAGAAGTAACCCTACTTAAGGACGAGGACCTGGTGCTCATTTTAATGCATGAATCGTCCTTATCTGATATGTAGTTTTTATTTTAGAAAATAAATAAAAAAAATAAAAATTGACAAAAAAGGGCACATGAAATTAACATGAAATCTAATTTTTAAAATTATTTAAAGGATACAGTCTTGTGGGCAGTAGCTTAAGGAGCATTTTGATGCATAAATCGTCTTTTTATGATGTATGGTTTAGAAGTTATGGCTAAAAAATCAAAAAAATCGCAAAAAACCACGTCAAAAACTATGATTCATGTAAAAAATTTTAACTAAGATTCTTGAAAAAAAATCAAATTCCAGAAAACTTTTTTCTGAATATGCAGTCTTGTGTATATATGTATTAGAAACAATTTGGTGTATAAATCGTCCTTGTAGGATGTATGGTTTGGGAGTTATGACGGAAAAAGCACATGTTTTTGGCCAGCTTCCACTCCAAAAAGTGTTCTACAACTCCTAAACTACAAGAGATAGAGCAAAATGCATTTGGACAAAGAAGTAACCCTACTTAAGGACGAGGACCTGGTGCTCATTTTAATGCATGAATCGTCCTTATCTGATATGTAGTTTTTATTCTAGAAAATAAATAAAAAAATAAAAATTGACAAAAAAGGGCACATGAAATTAACATGAAATCTAATTTTTAAAATTATTTTAAGGATACAGTCTTGTGGGCCGTAGCTTAAGGAACATTTTGATGCATAAATCGTCTTTTTATGATGTATGGTTTAGAAGTTATGGCTAAAAAATCAAAAAAATCGCAAAAAACCACGTCAAAAACTATGATTCATGTAAAAAATTTTAACTAAGATTCTTGAAAAAAAATCAAATTCCAGAAAACTTTTTTCTGAATATGCAGTCTTGTGTATATATGTATTAGAAACAATTTGGTGTATAAATCGTCCTTGTAGGATGTATGGTTTGGGAGTTATGACGGAAAAAGCACATGTTTTTGGCCAGCTTCCACTCCAAAAAGTGTTCTACAACTCCTAAACTACAAGAGATAGAGCAAAATGCATTTGGACAAAGAAGTAACCCTACTTAAGGACGAGGACCTGGTGCTCATTTCAATGCATGAATCGTCCTTATCTGATATGTAGTTTTTATTCTAGAAAATAAATAAAAAAAATAAAAATTGACAAAAAAGGACACATGAAATTAACATGAAATCTAATTTTTAAAATTATTTTAAGGATACAGTCTTGTGGGCCGTAGCTTCAGGAACATTTTGATGCATAAATCGTCTTTTTATGATGTATGGTTTAGAAGTTATGGCTAAAAAATCAAAAAAATCGCAAAAAACCACGTCAAAAACTATGATTCATGTAAAAAATTTTAACTAAGATTCTTGAAAAAAAATCAAATTCCAGAAAACTTTTTTCTGAATATGCAGTCTTGTGTATATATGTATTAGAAACAATTTGGTGTATAAATCGTCCTTGTAGGATGTATGGTTTGGGAGTTATGACGGAAAAAGCACATGTTTTTGGCCAGCTTCCACTCCAAAAAGTGTTCTACAACTCCTAAACTACAAGAGATAGAGCAAAATGCATTTGGACAAAGAAGTAACCCTACTTAAGGACGAGGACCTGGTGCTCATTTTAATGCATGAATCGTCCTTATCTGATATGTAGTTTTTATTTTAGAAAATAAATAAAAAAAATAAAAATTGACAAAAAAGGGCACATGAAATTAACATGAAATCTAATTTTTAAAATTATTTAAAGGATACAGTCTTGTGGGCAGTAGCTTAAGGAGCATTTTGATGCAAAAATCGTCTTTTTATGATGTATGGTTTAGAAGTTATGGCTAAAAAATCAAAAAAATCGCAAAAAACCACGTCAAAAACTATGATTCATGTAAAAAATTTTAACTAAGATTCTTGAAAAAAAATCAAATTCCAGAAAACTTTTTTCTGAATATGCAGTCTTGTGTATATATGTATTAGAAACAATTTGGTGTATAAATCGTCCTTGTAGGATGTATGGTTTGGGAGTTATGACGGAAAAAGCACATGTTTTTGGCCAGCTTCCACTCCAAAAAGTGTTCTACAACTCCTAAACTACAAGAGATAGAGCAAAATGCATTTGGACAAAGAAGTAACCCTACTTAAGGACGAGGACCTGGTGCTCATTTTAATGCATGAATCGTCCTTATCTGATATGTAGTTTTTATTCTAGAAAATAAATAAAAAAAATAAAAATTGACAAAAAAGGGCACATGAAATTAACATGAAATCTAATTTTTAAAATTATTTTAAGGATACAGTCTTGTGGGCCGTAGCTTCAGGAACATTTTGATGCATAAATCGTCTTTTTATAATGTATGGTTTAGAAGTTATGGCTAAAAAATCAAAAAAATCGCAAAAAACCACGTCAAAAACTATGATTCATGTAAAAAATTTTAACTAAGATTCTTGAAAAAAAATCAAATTCCAGAAAACTTTTTTCTGAATATGCAGTCTTGTGTATATATGTATTAGAAACAATTTGGTGTATAAATCGTCCTTGTAGGATGTATGGTTTGGGAGTTATGACGGAAAAAGCACATGTTTTTGGCCAGCTTCCACTCCAAAAAGTGTTCTACAACTCCTAAACTACAAGAGATAGAGCAAAATGCATTTGGACAAAGAAGTAACCCTACTTAAGGACGAGGACCTGGTGCTCATTTTAATGCATGAATCGTCCTTATCTGATATGTAGTTTTTATTCTAGAAAATAAATAAAAAAAATAAAAATTGACAAAAAAGGACACATGAAATTAACATGAAATCTAATTTTTAAAATTATTTTAAGGATACAGTCTTGTGGGCCGTAGCTTCAGGAACATTTTGATGCATAAATCGTCTTTTTATAATGTATGGTTTAGAAGTTATGGCTAAAAAATCAAAAAAATCGCAAAAAACCACGCCAAAAACTATGATTCATGTAAAAAATTTTAACTAAGATTCTTGAAAAAAAATCAAATTCCAGAAAACTTTTTTCTGAATATGCAGTCTTGTGTATATATGTATTAGAAACAATTTGGTGTATAAATCGTCCTTGTAGGATGTATGGTTTGGGAGTTATGACGGAAAAAGCACATGTTTTTGGCCAGCTTCCACTCCAAAAAGTGTTCTACAACTCCTAAACTACAAGAGATAGAGCAAAATGCATTTGGACAAAGAAGTAACCCTACTTAAGGACGAGGACCTGGTGCTCATTTTAATGCATGAATCGTCCTTATCTGATATGTAGTTTTTATTTTAGAAAATAAATAAAAAAAATAAAAATTGACAAAAAAGGGCACATGAAATTAACATGAAATCTAATTTTTAAAATTATTTTAAGGATACAGTCTTGTGGGCCGTAGCTTAAGGAACATTTTGATGCATAAATCGTCTTTTTATGATGTATGGTTTAGAAGTTATGGCTAAAAAATAAAAAAAAATCGCAAAAAACCACGTCAAAAACTATGATTCATGTAAAAAATTTTAATTAAGATTCTTGAAAAAAAATCAAATTCCAGAAAACTTTTTTCTGAATATGCAGTCTTGTGTATATATGTATTAGAAACAATTTGGTGTATAAATCGTCCTTGTAGGATGTATGGTTTGGGAGTTATGACGGAAAAAGCACATGTTTTTGGCCAGCTTCCACTCCAAAAAGTGTTCTACAACTCCTAAACTACAAGAGATAGAGCAAAATGCATTTGGACAAAGAAGTAACCCTACTTAAGGACGAGGACCTGGTGCTCATTTTAATGCATGAATCGTCCTTATCTGATATGTAGTTTTTATTCTAGAAAATAAATAAAAAAAATAAAAATTGACAAAAAAGGACACATGAAATTAACATGAAATCTAATTTTTAAAATTATTTTAAGGATACAGTCTTGTGGACCGTAGCTTAAGGAACATTTTGATGCATAAATCGTCTTTTTATGATGTATGGTTTAGAAGTTATGGCTAAAAAATCAAAAAAATCGCAAAAAACCACGTCAAAAACTATGATTCATGTAAAAAATTTTAACTAAGATTCTTGAAAAAAAATCAAATTCCAGAAAACTTTTTTCTGAATATGCAGTCTTGTGTATATATGTATTAGAAACAATTTGGTGTATAAATCGTCCTTGTAGGATGTATGGTTTGGGAGTTATGACGGAAAAAGCACATGTTTTTGGCCAGCTTCCACTCCAAAAAGTGTTCTACAACTCCTAAACTACAAGAGATAGAGCAAAATGCATTTGGACAAAGAAGTAACCCTACTTAAGGACGAGGACCTGGTGCTCATTTTAATGCATGAATCGTCCTTATCTGATATGTAGTTTTTATTCTAGAAAATAAATAAAAAAAATAAAAATTGACAAAAAAGGACACATGAAATTAACATGAAATCTAATTTTTAAAATTATTTTAAGGATACAGTCTTGTGGGCCGTAGCTTAAGGAACATTTTGATGCATAAATCGTCTTTTTATGATGTATGGTTTAGAAGTTATGGCTAAAAAATCAAAAAAATCGCAAAAAACCACGTCAAAAACTATGATTCATGTAAAAATTTTAACTAAGATTCTTGAAAAAAAATCAAATTCCAGAAAACTTTTTTCTGAATATGCAGTCTTGTGTATATATGTATTAGAAACAATTTGGTGTATAAATCGTCCTTGTAGGATGTATGGTTTGGGAGTTATGACGGAAAAAGCACATGTTTTTGGCCAGCTTCCACTCCAAAAAGTGTTCTACAACTCCTAAACTACAAGAGATAGAGCAAAATGCATTTGGACAAAGAAGTAACCCTACTTAAGGACGAGGACCTGGTGCTCATTTCAATGCATGAATCGTCCTTATCTGATATGTAGTTTTTATTCTAGAAAATAAATAAAAAAAATAAAAATTGACAAAAAAGGACACATGAAATTAACATGAAATCTAATTTTTAAAATTATTTTAAGGATACAGTCTTGTGGGCCGTAGCTTCAGGAACATTTTGATGCATAAATCGTCTTTTTATGATGTATGGTTTAGAAGTTATGGCTAAAAAATCAAAAAAATCGCAAAAAACCACGTCAAAAACTATGATTCATGTAAAAAATTTTAACTAAGATTCTTGAAAAAAAATCAAATTCCAGAAAACTTTTTTCTGAATATGCAGTCTTGTGTATATATGTATTAGAAACAATTTGGTGTATAAATCGTCCTTGTAGGATGTATGGTTTGGGAGTTATGACGGAAAAAGCACATGTTTTTGGCCAGCTTCCACTCCAAAAAGTGTTCTACAACTCCTAAACTACAAGAGATAGAGCAAAATGCATTTGGACAAAGAAGTAACCCTACTTAAGGACGAGGACCTGGTGCTCATTTTAATGCATGAATCGTCCTTATCTGATATGTAGTTTTTATTTTAGAAAATAAATAAAAAAAATAAAAATTGACAAAAAAGGGCACATGAAATTAACATGAAATCTAATTTTTAAAATTATTTAAAGGATACAGTCTTGTGGACAGTAGCTTAAGGAGCATTTTGATGCATAAATCGTCTTTTTATGATGTATGGTTTAGAAGTTATGGCTAAAAAATCAAAAAAATCGCAAAAAACCACGTCAAAAACTATGATTCATGTAAAAAATTTTAACTAAGATTCTTGAAAAAAAATCAAATTCCAGAAAACTTTTTTCTGAATATGCAGTCTTGTGTATATATGTATTAGAAACAATTTGGTGTATAAATCGTCCTTGTAGGATGTATGGTTTGGGAGTTATGACGGAAAAAGCACATGTTTTTGGCCAGCTTCCACTCCAAAAAGTGTTCTACAACTCCTAAACTACAAGAGATAGAGCAAAATGCATTTGGACAAAGAAGTAACCCTACTTAAGGACGAGGACCTGGTGCTCATTTTAATGCATGAATCGTCCTTATCTGATATGTAGTTTTTATTTTAGAAAATAAATAAAAAAAATAAAAATTGACAAAAAAGGGCACATGAAATTAACATGAAATCTAATTTTTAAAATTATTTAAAGGATACAGTCTTGTGGGCAGTAGCTTAAGGAGCATTTTGATGCATAAATCGTCTTTTTATGATGTATGGTTTAGAAGTTATGGCTAAAAAATCAAAAAAATCGCAAAAAACCACGTCAAAAACTATGATTCATGTAAAAAATTTTAACTAAGATTCTTGAAAAAAAATCAAATTCCAGAAAACTTTTTTCTGAATATGCAGTCTTGTGTATATATGTATTAGAAACAATTTGGTGTATAAATCGTCCTTGTAGGATGTATGGTTTGGGAGTTATGACGGAAAAAGCACATGTTTTTGGCCAGCTTCCACTCCAAAAAGTGTTCTACAACTCCTAAACTACAAGAGATAGAGCAAAATGCATTTGGACAAAGAAGTAACCCTACTTAAGGACGAGGACCTGGTGCTCATTTTAATGCATGAATCGTCCTTATCTGATATGTAGTTTTTATTCTAGAAAATAAATAAAAAAATAAAAATTGACAAAAAAGGGCACATGAAATTAACATGAAATCTAATTTTTAAAATTATTTTAAGGATACAGTCTTGTGGGCCGTAGCTTAAGGAACATTTTGATGCATAAATCGTCTTTTTATGATGTATGGTTTAGAAGTTATGGCTAAAAAATCAAAAAAATCGCAAAAAACCACGTCAAAAACTATGATTCATGTAAAAAATTTTAACTAAGATTCTTGAAAAAAAATCAAATTCCAGAAAACTTTTTTCTGAATATGCAGTCTTGTGTATATATGTATTAGAAACAATTTGGTGTATAAATCGTCCTTGTAGGATGTATGGTTTGGGAGTTATGACGGAAAAAGCACATGTTTTTGGCCAGCTTCCACTCCAAAAAGTGTTCTACAACTCCTAAACTACAAGAGATAGAGCAAAATGCATTTGGACAAAGAAGTAACCCTACTTAAGGACGAGGACCTGGTGCTCATTTCAATGCATGAATCGTCCTTATCTGATATGTAGTTTTTATTCTAGAAAATAAATAAAAAAAATAAAAATTGACAAAAAAGGACACATGAAATTAACATGAAATCTAATTTTTAAAATTATTTTAAGGATACAGTCTTGTGGGCCGTAGCTTCAGGAACATTTTGATGCATAAATCGTCTTTTTATGATGTATGGTTTAGAAGTTATGGCTAAAAAATCAAAAAAATCGCAAAAAACCACGTCAAAAACTATGATTCATGTAAAAAATTTTAACTAAGATTCTTGAAAAAAAATCAAATTCCAGAAAACTTTTATCTGAATATGCAGTCTTGTGTATATATGTATTAGAAACAATTTGGTGTATAAATCGTCCTTGTAGGATGTATGGTTTGGGAGTTATGACGGAAAAAGCACATGTTTTTGGCCAGCTTCCACTCCAAAAAGTGTTCTACAACTCCTAAACTACAAGAGATAGAGCAAAATGCATTTGGACAAAGAAGTAACCCTACTTAAGGACGAGGACCTGGTGCTCATTTTAATGCATGAATCGTCCTTATCTGATATGTAGTTTTTATTCTAGAAAATAAATAAAAAAAATAAAAATTGACAAAAAAGGGCACATGAAATTAACATGAAATCTAATTTTTAAAATTATTTTAAGGATACAGTCTTGTGGGCCGTAGCTTCAGGAACATTTTGATGCATAAATCGTCTTTTTATAATGTATGGTTTAGAAGTTATGGCTAAAAAATCAAAAAAATCGCAAAAAACCACGTCAAAAACTATGATTCATGTAAAAAATTTTAACTAAGATTCTTGAAAAAAAATCAAATTCCAGAAAACTTTTTTCTGAATATGCAGTCTTGTGTATATATGTATTAGAAACAATTTGGTGTATAAATCGTCCTTGTAGGATGTATGGTTTGGGAGTTATGACGGAAAAAGCACATGTTTTTGGCCAGCTTCCACTCCAAAAAGTGTTCTACAACTCCTAAACTACAAGAGATAGAGCAAAATGCATTTGGACAAAGAAGTAACCCTACTTAAGGACGAGGACCTGGTGCTCATTTTAATGCATGAATCGTCCTTATCTGATATGTAGTTTTTATTCTAGAAAATAAATAAAAAAAATAAAAATTGACAAAAAAGGACACATGAAATTAACATGAAATCTAATTTTTAAAATTATTTTAAGGATACAGTCTTGTGGGCCGTAGCTTAAGGAACATTTTGATGCATAAATCGTCTTTTTTTGATGTATGGTTTAGAAGTTATGGCTAAAAAATCAAAAAAATCGCAAAAAACCACGTCAAAAACTATGATTCATGTAAAAAATTTTAACTAAGATTCTTGAAAAAAAATCAAATTCCAGAAAACTTTTTTCTGAATATGCAGTCTTGTGTATATATGTATTAGAAACAATTTGGTGTATAAATCGTCCTTGTAGGATGTATGGTTTGGGAGTTATGACGGAAAAAGCACATGTTTTTGGCCAGCTTCCACTCCAAAAAGTGTTCTACAACTCCTAAACTACAAGAGATAGAGCAAAATGCATTTGGACAAAGAAGTAACCCTACTTAAGGACGAGGACCTGGTGCTCATTTTAATGCATGAATCGTCCTTATCTGATATGTAGTTTTTATTCTAGAAAATAAATAAAAAAAATAAAAATTGACAAAAAAGGACACATGAAATTAACATGAAATCTAATTTTTAAAATTTTTTTAAGGATACAGTCTTGTGGGCCGTAGCTTAAGGAACATTTTGATGCATAAATCGTCTTTTTATGATGTATGGTTTAGAAGTTATGGCTAAAAAATCAAAAAAATCGCAAAAAACCACGTCAAAAACTATGATTCATGTAAAAAATTTTAACTAAGATTCTTGAAAAAAAATCAAATTCCAGAAAACTTTTTTCTGAATATGCAGTCTTGTGTATATATGTATTAGAAACAATTTGGTGTATAAATCGTCCTTGTAGGATGTATGGTTTGGGAGTTATGACGGAAAAAGCACATGTTTTTGGCCAGCTTCCACTCCAAAAAGTGTTCTACAACTCCTAAACTACAAGAGATAGAGCAAAATGCATTTGGACAAAGAAGTAACCCTACTTAAGGACGAGGACCTGGTGCTCATTTTAATGCATGAATCGTCCTTATCTGATATGTAGTTTTTATTCTAGAAAATAAATAAAAAAAATAAAAATTGACAAAAAAGGACACATGAAATTAACATGAAATCTAATTTTTAAAATTATTTTAAGGATACAGTCTTGTGGGCCGTAGCTTAAGGAACATTTTGATGCATAAATCGTCTTTTTTTGATGTATGGTTTAGAAGTTATGGCTAAAAAATCAAAAAAATCGCAAAAAACCACGTCAAAAACTATGATTCATGTAAAAAATTTTAACTAAGATTCTTGAAAAAAAATCAAATTCCAGAAAACTTTTTTCTGAATATGCAGTCTTGTGTATATATGTATTAGAAACAATTTGGTGTATAAATCGTCCTTGTAGGATGTATGGTTTGGGAGTTATGACGGAAAAAGCACATGTTTTTGGCCAGCTTCCACTCCAAAAAGTGTTCTACAACTCCTAAACTACAAGAGATAGAGCAAAATGCATTTGGACAAAGAAGTAACCCTACTTAAGGACGAGGACCTGGTGCTCATTTTAATGCATGAATCGTCCTTATCTGATATGTAGTTTTTATTCTAGAAAATAAATAAAAAAAATAAAAATTGACAAAAAAGGACACATGAAATTAACATGAAATCTAATTTTTAAAATTTTTTTAAGGATACAGTCTTGTGGGCCGTAGCTTAAGGAACATTTTGATGCATAAATCGTCTTTTTATGATGTATGGTTTAGAAGTTATGGCTAAAAAATCAAAAAAATCGCAAAAAACCACGTCAAAAACTATGATTCATGTAAAAAATTTTAACTAAGATTCTTGAAAAAAAATCAAATTCCAGAAAACTTTTTTCTGAATATGCAGTCTTGTGTATATATGTATTAGAAACAATTTGGTGTATAAATCGTCCTTGTAGGATGTATGGTTTGGGAGTTATGACGGAAAAAGCACATGTTTTTGGCCAGCTTCCACTCCAAAAAGTGTTCTACAACTCCTAAACTACAAGAGATAGAGCAAAATGCATTTGGACAAAGAAGAAACCCCACTTAAGGACGAGGACCTGGTGCTCATTTTAATGCATGAATCGTCCTTATCTGATATGTAGTTTTTATTCTAAAAAATAAATAAAAAAAATAAAAATTGACAAAAAAGGGCACATGAAATTAACATGAAATCTAATTTTTAAAATTATTTTAAGGATACAGTCTTGTGGGCCGTAGCTTAAGGAACATTTTGATGCATAAATCGTCTTTTTATGATGTATGGTTTAGAAGTTATGGCTAAAAAATCAAAAAAATCGCAAAAAACCACGTCAAAAACTATGATTCATGTAAAAAATTTTAACTAAGATTCTTGAAAAAAAATCAAATTCCAGAAAACTTTTTTCTGAATATGCAGTCTTGTGTATATATGTATTAGAAACAATTTGGTGTATAAATCGTCCTTGTAGGATGTATGGTTTGGGAGTTATGACGGAAAAAGCACATGTTTTTGGCCAGCTTCCACTCCAAAAAGTGTTCTACAACTCCTAAACTACAAGAGATAGAGCAAAATGCATTTGGACAAAAAAGTAACCCTACTTAAGGACGAGGACCTGGTGCTCATTTTAATGCATGAATCGTCCTTATCTGATATGTAGTTTTTATTCTAGAAAATAAATAAATAAAATAAAAATTGACAAAAAAGGGCACATGAAATTAACATGAAATCTAATTTTTAAAATTATTTTAAGGATACAGTCTTGTGGGCCGTAGCTTAAGGAACATTTTGATGCATAAATCGTCTTTTTATGATGTATGGTTTAGAAGTTATGGCTAAAAAATCAAAAAAATCGCAAAAAACCACGTCAAAAACTATGATTCATGTAAAAAATTTTAACTAAGATTCTTGAAAAAAAATCAAATTCCAGAAAACTTTTTTCTGAATATGCAGTCTTGTGTATATATGTATTAGAAACAATTTGGTGTATAAATCGTCCTTGTAGGATGTATGGTTTGGGAGTTATGACGGAAAAAGCACATGTTTTTGGCCAGCTTCCACTCCAAAAAGTGTTCTACAACTCCTAAACTACAAGAGATAGAGCAAAATGCTTTTGGACAAAGAAGTAACCCTACTTAAGGACGAGGACCTGGTGCTCATTTTAATGCATGAATCGTCCTTATCTGATATGTAGTTTTTATTCTAGAAAATAAATAAAAAAAATAAAAATTGACAAAAAAGGGCACATGAAATTAACATGAAATCTAATTTTTAAAATTATTTTAAGGATACAGTCTTGTGGGCCGTAGCTTAAGGAACATTTTGATGCATAAATCGTCTTTTTATGATGTATGGTTTAGAAGTTATGGCTAAAAAATCAAAAAAATCGCAAAAAACCACGTCAAAAACTATGATTCATGTAAAAAATTTTAACTAAGATTCTTGAAAAAAAATCAAATTCCAGAAAACTTTTTTCTGAATATGCAGTCTTGTGTATATATGTATTAGAAACAATTTGGTGTATAAATCGTCCTTGTAGGATGTATGGTTTGGGAGTTATGACGGAAAAAGCACATGTTTTTGGCCAGCTTCCACTCCAAAAAGTGTTCTACAACTCCTAAACTACAAGAGATAGAGCAAAATGCATTTGGACAAAGAAGTAACCCTACTTAAGGACGAGGACCTGGTGCTCATTTTAATGCATGAATCGTCCTTATCTGATATGTAGTTTTTATTCTAGAAAATAAATAAAAAAAATAAAAATTGAGAAAAAAGGGCACATGAAATTAACATGAAATCTAATTTTTAAAATTATTTAAAGGATACAGTCTTGTGGGCAGTAGCTTAAGGAGCATTTTGATGCATAAATCGTCATTTTATGATGTATGGTTTAGAAGTTATGGCTAAAAAATCAAAAAAATCGCAAAAAACCACGTCAAAAACTATGATTCATGTAAAAAAAATTAACTAAGATTCTTGAAAAAAAATCAAATTCCAGAAACCTTTTTTCTGAATATGCAGTCTTGTGTATATATGTATTAGAAGCAATTTGGTGTATAAATCGTCCTTGTAGGATGTATGGTTTGGTAGTTATGACGGAAAAAGCACATGTTTTTGGCCAGCTTCCACTCCAAAAAGTGTTCTACAACTCCTAAACTACAAGAGATAGAGCAAACGGCATTTGGACAAAGGAGTATCCCTTCTTAAGGACGAGGACCTGGTGCTCATTTTAATGCATGAATCGTCCTTATCTGATATGTAGTTTTTATTTTAGAAAATAAATAAAAAAAATAAAAATTGAGAAAAAAGGGCACATGAAATTAACATGAAATCTAATTTTTAAAATTATTTAAAGGATACAGTCTTGTGGGCAGTAGCTTAAGGAGCATTTTGATGCATAAATCGTCTTTTTATGATGTATGGTTTAGAAGTTATGGCTAAAAAATCAAAAAAATCGCAAAAAACCACGTCAAAAACTATGATTCATGTAAAAAATTTTAACTAAGATTCTTGAAAAACAATCAAATTCCTGAAAACTTTTTTCTGAATATGCAGTCTTGTGTATATATGTATTAGAAACAATTTGGTGTATAAATCGTCCTTGTAGGATGTATGGTTTGGGAGTTATGACGGAAAAAGCAAATGTTTTTGGCCAGCTTCCACTCCAAAAAGTGTTCTACAACTCCTAAACTACAAGAGATAGAGCAAAATGCATTTGGACAAAGAAGTAACCCTACTTAAGGACGAGGACCTGGTGCTCATTTTAATGCATGAATCGTCTTTATCTGATATGTAGTTTTTATTCTAGAAAATAAATAAAAAAAATAAAAATTGACAAAAAAGGGCACATGAAATTAACATGAAATTTTTAAAATTATTTAAAGGATACAGTCTTGTGGGCAGTAGCTTAAGGAGCATTTTGATGCATAAATCGTCATTTTATGATGTATGGTTTAGAAGTTATGGCTAAAAAATCAAAAAAATCGCAAAAAACCACGTCAAAAACTATGATTCATGTAAAAAAAATTAACTAAGATTCTTGAAAAAAAATTAAATTCCAGAAAACTTTTTTCTGAATATGCAGTCTTGTGTATATATGTATTAGAAACAATTTGGTGTATAAATCGTCCTTGTAGGATGTATGGTTTGGGAGTTATGACGGAAAAAGCACATGTTTTTGGCCAGCTTCCACTCCAAAAAGTGTTCTACAACTCCTAAACTACAAGAGATAGAGCAAAATGCATTTGGACAAAGAAGTAACCCTACTTAAGGACGAGGACCTGGTGCTCATTTTAATGCATGAATCGTCCTTATCTGATATGTAGTTTTTATTCTAGAAAATAAATAAAAAAAATAAAAATTGACATAAAAGGGCAAATGAAATTAACATGAAATCTAATTTTTAAAATTATTTTAAGGATACAGTCTTGTGGGCCGTAGCTTAAGGAACATTTTGATGCATAAATCGTCTTTTTATGATGTATGGTTTAGAAGTTATGGCTAAAAAATCAAAAAAATTGCAAAAAACCACGTCAAAAACTATGATTCATGTAAAAAATTTTAACTAAGATTCTTGAAAAAAAATCAAATTCCTGAAAACTTTTTTCTGAATATGCAGTCTTGTGTATATATGTATTAGAAACAATTTGGTGTATAAATCGTCCTTGTAGGATGTATGGTTTGGGAGTTATGACGGAAAAAGCACATGTTTTTGGCCAGCTTCCACTCCAAAAAGTGTTCTACAACTCCTAAACTACAAGAGATAGAGCAAAATGCATTTGGACAAAGAAGTAACCCTACTTAAGGACGAGGACCTGGTGCTCATTTTAATGCATGAATCGTCCTTATCTGATATGTAGTTTTTATTCTAGAAAATAAATAAAAAAAATAAAAATTGACAAAAAAGGGCACATGAAATTAACATGAAATCTAATTTTTAAAATTATTTTAAAGATACAGTCTTGTGGGCCGTAGCTTAAGGAACATTTTGATGCATAAATCGTCTTTTTATGATGTATGGTTTAGAAGTTATGGCTAAAAAATCAAAAAAATCGCAAAAAACCACGTCAAAAACTATGATTCATGTAAAAAATTTTAACTAAGATTCTTGAAAAAAAATCAAATTGCAGAAAACTTTTTTCTGAATATGCAGTCTTGTGTATATATGTATTAGAAACAATTTGGTGTATAAATCGTCCTTTTAGGATGTATGGTTTGGGAGTTATGACGGAAAAAGCACATGTTTTTGGCCAGCTTCCACTCCAAAAAGTGTTCTACAACTCCTAAACTACAAGAGATAGAGCAAACGGCATTTGGACAAAGGAGTATCCCTTCTTAAGGACGAGGACCTGGTGCTCATTTTAATGCATGAATCGTCCTTATCTGATATGTAGTTTTTATTTTAGAAAATAAATAAAAAAAATAAAAATTGACAAAAAAGGGCACATGAAATTAACATGAAATCTAATTTTTAAAATTATTTAAAGGATACAGTCTTGTGGGCAGTAGCTTAAGGAGCATTTTGATGCATAAATCGTCTTTTTATGATGTATGGTTTAGAAGTTATGGCTAAAAAATCAAAAAAATCGCAAAAAACCACGTCAAAAACTATGATTCATGTAAAAAATTTTAACTAAGATTCTTGAAAAAAAATCAAATTCCAGAAAACTTTTTTCTGAATATGCAGTCTTGTGTATATATGTATTAGAAACAATTTGGTGTATAAATCGTCCTTGTAGGATGTATGGTTTGGGAGTTATGACGGAAAAAGCACATGTTTTTGGCCAGCTTCCACTCCAAAAAGTGTTCTACAACTCCTAAACTACAAGAGATAGAGCAAAATGCATTTGGACAAAAAAGTAACCCTACTTAAGGACGAGGACCTGGTGCTCATTTTAATGCATGAATCGTCCTTATCTGATATGTAGTTTTTATTCTAGAAAATAAATAAATAAAATAAAAATTGACAAAAAAGGGCACATGAAATTAACATGAAATCTAATTTTTAAAATTATTTTAAGGATACAGTCTTGTGGGCCGTAGCTTAAGGAACATTTTGATGCATAAATCGTCTTTTTATGATGTATGGTTTAGAAGTTATGGCTAAAAAATCAAAAAAATCGCAAAAAACCACGTCAAAAACTATGATTCATGTAAAAAAATTTAACTAAGATTCTTGAAAAAAAATCAAATTCCAGAAAACTTTTTTCTGAATATGCAGTCTTGTGTATATATGTATTAGAAGCAATTTGGTGTATAAATCGTCCTTGTAGGATGTATGGTTTGGGAGTTATGACGGAAAAAGCACATGTTTTTGGCCAGCTTCCACTCCAAAAAGTGTTCTACAACTCCTAAACTACAAGAGATAGAGCAAACGGCATTTGGACAAAGGAGTATCCCTTCTTAAGGACGAGAACCTGGTGCTCATTTTAATGCATGAATCGTCCTTATCTGATATGTAGTTTTTATTTTAGAAAATAAATAAAAAAAATAAAAATTGAGAAAAAAGGGCACATGAAATTAACATGAAATCTAATTTTTAAAATTATTTAAAGGATACAGTCTTGTGGGCAGTAGCTTAAGGAGCATTTTGATGCATAAATCGTCTTTTTATGATGTATGGTTTAGAAGTTATGGCTAAAAAATCAAAAAAATCGCAAAAAACCACGTCAAAAACTATGATTCATGTAAAAAATTTTAACTAAGATTCTTGAAAAAAAATCAAATTCCAGAAAACTTTTTTCTGAATATGCAGTCTTGTGTATATATGTATTAGAAACAATTTGGTGTATAAATCGTCCTTGTAGGATGTATGGTTTGGGAGTTATGACGGAAAAAGCACATGTTTTTGGCCAGCTTCCACTCCAAAAAGTGTTCTACAACTCCTAAACTACAAGAGATAGAGCAAACGGCATTTGGACAAAGGAGTATCCCTTCTTAAGGACGAGGACCTGGTGCTCATTTTAATGCATGAATCGTCCTTATCTGATATGTAGTTTTTATTTTAGAAAATAAATAAAAAAAATAAAAATTGACAAAAAAGGGCACATGAAATTAACATGAAATCTAATTTTTAAAATTATTTTAAGGATACAGTCTTGTGGGCCGTAGCTTAAGGAACATTTTGATGCATAAATCGTCTTTTTATGATGTATGGTTTAGAAGTTATGGCTAAAAAATCAAAAAAATCGCAAAAAACCACGTCAAAAACTATGATTCATGTAAAAAATTTTAACTAAGATTCTTGAAAAAAAATCAAATTGCAGAAAACTTTTTTCTGAATATGCAGTCTTGTGTATATATGTATTAGAAACAATTTGGTGTATAAATCGTCCTTGTAGGATGTATGGTTTGGGAGTTATGACGGAAAAAGCACATGTTTTTGGCCAGCTTCCACTCCAAAAAGTGTTCTACAACTCCTAAACTACAAGAGATAGAGCAAAATGCATTTGGACAAAGAAGTAACCCTACTTAAGGACGAGGACCTGGTGCTCATTTTAATGCATGAATCGTCCTTATCTGATATGTAGTTTTTATTCTAGAAAATAAATAAATAAAATAAAAATTGACAAAAAAGGGCACATGAAATTAACATGAAATCTAATTTTTAAAATTATTTTAAAGATACAGTCTTGTGGGCCGTAGCTTAAGGAACATTTTGATGCATAAATCGTCTTTTTATGATGTATGGTTTAGAAGTTATGGCTAAAAAATCAAAAAAATCGCAAAAAACCACGTCAAAAACTATGATTCATGTAAAAAAATTTAACTAAGATTCTTGAAAAAAAATCAAATTCCAGAAAACTTTTTTCTGAATATGCAGTCTTGTGTATATATGTATTAGAAACAATTTGGTGTATAAATCGTCCTTGTAGGATGTATGGTTTGGGAGTTATGACGGAAAAAGCACATGTTTTTGGCCAGCTTCCACTCCAAAAAGTGTTCTACAACTCCTAAACTACAAGAGATAGAGCAAAATGCATTTGGACAAAGAAGTAACCCTACTTAAGGACGAGGACCTGGTGCTCATTTTAATGCATGAATCGTCCTTATCTGATATGTAGTTTTTATTCTAGAAAATAAATAAAAAAAATAAAAATTGACAAAAAAGGGCAAATGAAATTAACATGAAATCTAATTTTTAAAATTATTTTAAGGATACAGTCTTGTGGGCCGTAGCTTAAGGAACATTTTGATGCATAAATCGTCTTTTTATGATGTATGGTTTAGAAGTTATGGCTAAAAAATCAAAAAAATCGCAAAAAACCACGTCAAAAACTATGATTCATGTAAAAAATTTTAACTAAGATTCTTGAAAAAAAATCAAATTGCAGAAAACTTTTTTCTGAATATGCAGTCTTGTGTATATATGTATTAGAAACAATTTGGTGTATAAATCGTCCTTGTAGGATGTATGGTTTGGGAGTTATGACGGAAAAAGCACATGTTTTTGGCCAGCTTCCACTCCAAAAAGTGTTCTACAACTCCTAAACTACAAGAGATAGAGCAAAATGCATTTGGACAAAGAAGTAACCCTACTTAAGGACGAGGACCTGGTGCTCATTTTAATGTATGAATCGTCCTTATCTGATATGTAGTTTTTATTCTAGAAAATAAATAAAAAAAATAAAAATTGAGAAAAAAGGGCACATGAAATTAACATGAAATCTAATTTTTAAAATTATTTAAAGGATACAGTCTTGTGGGCAGTAGCTTAAGGAGCATTTTGATGCATAAATCGTCATTTTATGATGTATGGTTTAGAAGTTATGGCTAAAAAATCAAAAAAATCGCAAAAAACCACGTCAAAAACTATGATTCATGTAAAAAATTTTAACTAAGATTCTTGAAAAAAAATCAAATTCCTGAAAACTTTTTTCTGAATATGCAGTCTTGTGTATATATGTATTAGAAACAATTTGGTGTATAAATCGTCCTTGTAGGATGTATGGTTTGGGAGTTATGACGGAAAAAGCAAATGTTTTTGGCCAGCTTCCACTCCAAAAAGTGTTCTACAACTCCTAAACTACAAGAGATAGAGCAAAATGCATTTGGACAAAGAAGTAACCCTACTTAAGGACGAGGACCTGGTGCTCATTTTAATGCATGAATCGTCTTTATCTGATATGTAGTTTTTATTCTAGAAAATAAATAAAAAAAATAAAAATTGACAAAAAAGGGCACATGAAATTAACATGAAATCTAATTTTTTAAATTATTTAAAGGATACAGTCTTGTGGGCAGTAGCTTAAGGAGCATTTTGATGCATAAATCGTCATTTTATGATGTATGGTTTAGAAGTTATGGCTAAAAAATCAAAAAAATCGCAAAAAACCACGTCAAAAACTATGATTCATTAAAAAAATTTTAACTAAGATTCTTGAAAAAAAATCAAATTGCAGAAAACTTTTTTCTGAATATGCAGTCTTGTGTATATATGTATTAGAAACAATTTGGTGTATAAATCGTCCTTGTAGGATGTATGGTTTGGGAGTTATGACGGAAAAAGCACATGTTTTTGGCCAGCTTCCACTCCAAAAAGTGTTCTACAACTCCTAAACTACAAGAGATAGAGCAAAATGCATTTGGACAAAGAAGTAACCCTACTTAAGGACGAGGACCTGGTGCTCATTTTAATGCATGAATCGTCCTTATCTGATATGTAGTTTTTATTCTAGAAAATAAATAAAAAAAATAAAAATTGAGAAAAAAGGGCACATGAAATTAACATGAAATCTAATTTTTAAAATTATTTAAAGGATACAGTCTTGTGGGCAGTAGCTTAAGGAGCATTTTGATGCATAAATCGTCTTTTTATGATGTATGGTTTAGAAGTTATGGCTAAAAAATCAAAAAAATCGCAAAAAACCACGTCAAAAACTATGATTCATGTAAAAAATTTTAACTAAGATTCTTGAAAAAAAATCAAATTCCAGAAAACTTTTTTCTGAATATGCAGTCTTGTGTATATATGTATTAGAAACAATTTGGTGTATAAATCGTCCTTGTAGGATGTATGGTTTGGGAGTTATGACGGAAAAAGCAAATGTTTTTGGCCAGCTTCCACTCCAAAAAGTGTTCTACAACTCCTAAACTACAAGAGATAGAGCAAAATGCATTTGGACAAAGAAGTAACCCTACTTAAGGACGAGGACCTGGTGCTCATTTTAATGCATGAATCGTCTTTATCTGATATGTAGTTTTTATTCTAGAAAATAAATAAAAAAAATAAAAATTGACAAAAAAGGGCACATGAAATTAACATGAAATCTAATTTTTAAAATTATTTAAAGGATACAGTCTTGTGGGCAGTAGCTTAAGGAGCATTTTGATGCATAAATCGTCATTTTATGATGTATGGTTTAGAAGTTATGGCTAAAAAATCAAAAAAATCGCAAAAAACCACGTCAAAAACTATGATTCATGTAAAAAAAATTAACTAAGATTCTTGAAAAAAAATCAAATTCCAGAAAACTTTTTTCTGAATATGCAGTCTTGTGTATATATGTATTAGAAACAATTTGGTGTATAAATCGTCCTTGTAGGATGTATGGTTTGGGAGTTATGACGGAAAAAGCACATGTTTTTGGCCAGCTTCCACTCCAAAAAGTGTTCTACAACTCCTAAACTACAAGAGATAGAGCAAAATGCATTTGGACAAAGAAGTAACCCTACTTAAGGACGAGGACCTGGTGCTCATTTTAATGCATGAATCGTCCTTATCTGATATGTAGTTTTTATTCTAGAAAATAAATAAAAAAAATAAAAATTGACAAAAAAGGGCACATGAAATTAACATGAAATCTAATTTTTAAAATTATTTTAAGGATACAGTCTTGTGGGCCGTAGCTTAAGGAACATTTTGATGCATAAATCGTCTTTTTATGATGTATGGTTTAGAAGTTATGGCTAAAAAATCAAAAAAATCGCAAAAAACCACGTCAAAAACTATGATTCATGTAAAAAATTTTAACTAAGATTCTTGAAAAAAAATCAAATTGCAGAAAACTTTTTTCTGAATATGCAGTCTTGTGTATATATGTATTAGAAACAATTTGGTGTATAAATCGTCCTTGTAGGATGTATGGTTTGGGAGTTATGACGGAAAAAGAACATGTTTTTGGCCAGCTTCCACTCCAAAAAGTGTTCTACAACTCCTAAACTACAAGAGATAGAGCAAACGGCATTTGGACAAAGGAGTATCCCTTCTTAAGGACGAGGACCTGGTGCTCATTTTAATGCATGAATCGTCCTTATCTGATATGTAGTTTTTATTTTAGAAAATAAATAAAAAAAATAAAAATTGACAAAAAAGGGCACATGAAATTAACATGAAATCTAATTTTTAAAATTATTTAAAGGATACAGTCTTGTGGGCAGTAGCTTAAGGAGCATTTTGATGCATAAATCGTCTTTTTATGATGTATGGTTTAGAAGTTATGGCTAAAAAATCAAAAAAATCGCAAAAAACCACGTCAAAAACTATGATTCATGTAAAAAATTTTAACTAAGATTCTTGAAAAAAAATCAAATTCCAGAAAACTTTTTTCTGAATATGCAGTCTTGTGTATATATGTATTAGAAACAATTTGGTGTATAAATCGTCCTTGTAGGATGTATGGTTTGGGAGTTATGACGGAAAAAGCACATGTTTTTGGCCAGCTTCCACTCCAAAAAGTGTTCTACAACTCCTAAACTACAAGAGATAGAGCAAAATGCATTTGGACAAAAAAGTAACCCTACTTAAGGACGAGGACCTGGTGCTCATTTTAATGCATGAATCGTCCTTATCTGATATGTAGTTTTTATTCTAGAAAATAAATAAATAAAATAAAAATTGACAAAAAAGGGCACATGAAATTAACATGAAATCTAATTTTTAAAATTATTTTAAGGATACAGTCTTGTGGGCCGTAGCTTAAGGAACATTTTGATGCATAAATCGTCTTTTTATGATGTATGGTTTAGAAGTTATGGCGAAAAAATAAAAAAAATCGCAAAAAACCACGTCAAAAACTATGATTCATGTAAAAAAATTTAACTAAGATTCTTGAAAAAAATCAAATTCCAGAAAACTTTTTTCTGAATATGCAGTCTTGTGTATATATGTATTAGAAGCAATTTGGTGTATAAATCGTCCTTGTAGGATGTATGGTTTGGGAGTTATGACGGAAAAAGCACATGTTTTTGGCCAGCTTCCACTCCAAAAAGTGTTCTACAACTCCTAAACTACAAGAGATAGAGCAAACGGCATTTGGACAAAGGAGTATCCCTTCTTAAGGACGAGAACCTGGTGCTCATTTTAATGCATGAATCGTCCTTATCTGATATGTAGTTTTTATTTTAGAAAATAAATAAAAAAAATAAAAATTGAGAAAAAAGGGCACATGAAATTAACATGAAATCTAATTTTTAAAATTATTTAAAGGATACAGTCTTGTGGGCAGTAGCTTAAGGAGCATTTTGATGCATAAATCGTCTTTTTATGATGTATGGTTTAGAAGTTATGGCTAAAAAATCAAAAAAATCGCAAAAAACCACGTCAAAAACTATGATTCATGTAAAAAATTTTAACTAAGATTCTTGAAAAAAAATCAAATTCCAGAAAACTTTTTTCTGAATATGCAGTCTTGTGTATATATGTATTAGAAACAATTTGGTGTATAAATCGTCCTTGTAGGATGTATGGTTTGGGAGTTATGACGGAAAAAGCACATGTTTTTGGCCAGCTTCCACTCCAAAAAGTGTTCTACAACTCCTAAACTACAAGAGATAGAGCAAACGGCATTTGGACAAAGGAGTATCCCTTCTTAAGGACGAGGACCTGGTGCTCATTTTAATGCATGAATCGTCCTTATCTGATAGTTTTTATTTTAGAAAATAAATAAAAAAAATAAAAATTGACAAAAAAGGGCACATAAAATTAACATGAAATCTAATTTTTAAAATTATTTTAAGGATACAGTCTTGTGGGCCGTAGCTTAAGGAACATTTTGATGCATAAATCGTCTTTTTATGATGTATGGTTTAGAAGTTATGGCTAAAAAATCAAAAAAATCGCAAAAAACCACGTCAAAAACTATGATTCATGTAAAAAATTTTAACTAAGATTCTTGAAAAAAAATCAAATTGCAGAAAACTTTTTTCTGAATATGCAGTCTTGTGTATATATGTATTAGAAACAATTTGGTGTATAAATCGTCCTTGTAGGATGTATGGTTTGGGAGTTATGACGGAAAAAGCACATGTTTTTGGCCAGCTTCCACTCCAAAAAGTGTTCTACAACTCCTAAACTACAAGAGATAGAGCAAACGGCATTTGGACAAAGGAGTATCCCTTCTTAAGGACGAGGACCTGGTGCTCATTTTAATGCATGAATCGTCCTTATCTGATATGTAGTTTTTATTTTAGAAAATAAATAAAAAAAATAAAAATTGACAAAAAAGGGCACATGAAATTAACATGAAATCTAATTTTTAAAATTATTTAAAGGATACAGTCTTGTGGGCAGTAGCTTAAGGAGCATTTTGATGCATAAATCGTCTTTTTATGATGTATGGTTTAGAAGTTATGGCTAAAAAATCAAAAAAATCGCAAAAAACCACGTCAAAAACTATGATTCATGTAAAAAATTTTAACTAAGATTCTTGAAAAAAAATCAAATTCCAGAAAACTTTTTTCTGAATATGCAGTCTTGTGTATATATGTATTAGAAACAATTTGGTGTATAAATCGTCCTTGTAGGATGTATGGTTTGGGAGTTATGACGGAAAAAGCACATGTTTTTGGCCAGCTTCCACTCCAAAAAGTGTTCTACAACTCCTAAACTACAAGAGATAGAGCAAAATGCATTTGGACAAAAAAGTAACCCTACTTAAGGACGAGGACCTGGTGCTCATTTTAATGCATGAATCGTCCTTATCTGATATGTAGTTTTTATTCTAGAAAATAAATAAATAAAATAAAAATTGACAAAAAAGGGCACATGAAATTAACATGAAATCTAATTTTTAAAATTATTTTAAGGATACAGTCTTGTGGGCCGTAGCTTAAGGAACATTTTGATGCATAAATCGTCTTTTTATGATGTATGGTTTAGAAGTTATGGCGAAAAAATAAAAAAAATCGCAAAAAACCACGTCAAAAACTATGATTCATGTAAAAAAATTTAACTAAGATTCTTGAAAAAAAATCAAATTCCAGAAAACTTTTTTCTGAATATGCAGTCTTGTGTATATATGTATTAGAAGCAATTTGGTGTATAAATCGTCCTTGTAGGATGTATGGTTTGGGAGTTATGACGGAAAAAGCACATGTTTTTGGCCAGCTTCCACTCCAAAAAGTGTTCTACAACTCCTAAACTACAAGAGATAGAGCAAACGGCATTTGGACAAAGGAGTATCCCTTCTTAAGGACGAGAACCTGGTGCTCATTTTAATGCATGAATCGTCCTTATCTGATATGTAGTTTTTATTTTAGAAAATAAATAAAAAAAATAAAAATTGAGAAAAAAGGGCACATGAAATTAACATGAAATCTAATTTTTAAAATTATTTAAAGGATACAGTCTTGTGGGCAGTAGCTTAAGGAGCATTTTGATGCATAAATCGTCTTTTTATGATGTATGGTTTAGAAGTTATGGCTAAAAAATCAAAAAAATCGCAAAAAACCACGTCAAAAACTATGATTCATGTAAAAAATTTTAACTAAGATTCTTGAAAAAAAATCAAATTCCAGAAAACTTTTTTCTGAATATGCAGTCTTGTGTATATATGTATTAGAAACAATTTGGTGTATAAATCGTCCTTGTAGGATGTATGGTTTGGGAGTTATGACGGAAAAAGCACATGTTTTTGGCCAGCTTCCACTCCAAAAAGTGTTCTACAACTCCTAAACTACAAGAGATAGAGCAAACGGCATTTGGACAAAGGAGTATCCCTTCTTAAGGACGAGGACCTGGTGCTCATTTTAATGCATGAATCGTCCTTATCTGATATGTAGTTTTTATTTTAGAAAATAAATAAAAAAAATAAAAATTGACAAAAAAGGGCACATAAAATTAACATGAAATCTAATTTTTAAAATTATTTTAAGGATACAGTCTTGTGGGCCGTAGCTTAAGGAACATTTTGATGCATAAATCGTCTTTTTATGATGTATGGTTTAGAAGTTATGGCTAAAAAATCAAAAAAATCGCAAAAAACCACGTCAAAAACTATGATTCATGTAAAAAATTTTAACTAAGATTCTTGAAAAAAAATCAAATTGCAGAAAACTTTTTTCTGAATATGCAGTCTTGTGTATATATGTATTAGAAACAATTTGGTGTATAAATCGTCCTAGTAGGATGTATGGTTTGGGAGTTATGACGGAAAAAGCACATGTTTTTGGCCAGCTTCCACTCCAAAAAGTGTTCTACAACTCCTAAACTACAAGAGATAGAGCAAACGGCATTTGGACAAAGGAGTATCCCTTCTTAAGGACGAGGACCTGGTGCTCATTTTAATGCATGAATCGTCCTTATCTGATATGTAGTTTTTATTTTAGAAAATAAATAAAAAAAATAAAAATTGACAAAAAAGGGCACATGAAATTAACATGAAATCTAATTTTTAAAATTATTTTAAGGATACAGTCTTGTGGGCAGTAGCTTAAGGAGCATTTTGATGCATAAATCGTCTTTTTATGATGTATGGTTTAGAAGTTATGGCTAAAAAATCAAAAAAATCGCAAAAAACCACGTCAAAAACTATGATTCATGTAAAAAATTTTAACTAAGATTCTTGAAAAAAAATCAAATTCCAGAAAACTTTTTTCTGAATATGCAGTCTTGTGTATATATGTATTAGAAACAATTTGGTGTATAAATCGTCCTTGTAGGATGTATGGTTTGGGAGTTATGACGGAAAAAGCACATGTTTTTGGCCAGCTTCCACTCCAAAAAGTGTTCTACAACTCCTAAACTACAAGAGATAGAGCAAAATGCATTTGGACAAAAAAGTAACCCTACTTAAGGACGAGGACCTGGTGCTCATTTTAATGCATGAATCGTCCTTATCTGATATGTAGTTTTTATTTTAGAAAATAAATAAAAAAAATAAAAATTGAGAAAAAAGGGCACATGAAATTAACATGAAATCTAATTTTTAAAATTATTTAAAGGATACAGTCTTGTGGGCAGTAGCTTAAGGAGCATTTTGATGCATAAATCGTCTTTTTATGATGTATGGTTTAGAAGTTATGGCTAAAAAATCAAAAAAATCGCAAAAAACCACGTCAAAAACTATGATTCATGTAAAAAATTTTAACTAAGATTCTTGAAAAAAAATCAAATTCCAGAAAACTTTTTTCTGAATATGCAGTCTTGTGTATATATGTATTAGAAACAATTTGGTGTATAAATCGTCCTTGTAGGATGTATGGTTTGGGAGTTATGACGGAAAAAGCACATGTTTTTGGCCAGCTTCCACTCCAAAAAGTGTTCTACAACTCCTAAACTACAAGAGATAGAGCAAACGGCATTTGGACAAAGGAGTATCCCTTCTTAAGGACAAGAACCTGGTGCTCATTTTAATGCATGAATCGTCCTTATCTGATATGTAGTTTTTATTTTAGAAAATAAATAAAAAAAATAAAAATTGAGAAAAAAGGGCACATGAAATTAACATGAAATCTAATTTTTAAAATTATTTAAAGGATACAGTCTTGTGGGCAGTAGCTTAAGGAGCATTTTGATGCATAAATCGTCTTTTTATGATGTATGGTTTAGAAGTTATGGCTAAAAAATCAAAAAAATCGCAAAAAACCACGTCAAAAACTATGATTCATGTAAAAAATTTTAACTAAGATTCTTGAAAAAAAATCAAATTCCAGAAAACTTTTTTCTGAATATGCAGTCTTGTGTATATATGTATTAGAAACAATTTGGTGTATAAATCGTCCTTGTAGGATGTATGGTTTGGGAGTTATGACGGAAAAAGCACATGTTTTTGGCCAGCTTCCACTCCAAAAAGTGTTCTACAACTCCTAAACTACAAGAGATAGAGCAAACGGCATTTGGACAAAGGAGTATCCCTTCTTAAGGACGAGGACCTGGTGCTCATTTTAATGCATGAATCGTCCTTATCTGATATGTAGTTTTTATTTTAGAAAATAAATAAAAAAAATAAAAATTGACAAAAAAGGGCACATGAAATTAACATGAAATCTAATTTTTAAAATTATTTTAAGGATACAGTCTTGTGGGCCGTAGCTTAAGGAACATTTTGATGCATAAATCGTCTTTTTATGATGTATGGTTTAGAAGTTATGGCTAAAAAATCAAAAAAATCGCAAAAAACCACGTCAAAAACTATGATTCATGTAAAAAATTTTAACTAAGATTCTTGAAAAAAAATCAAATTGCAGAAAACTTTTTTCTGAATATGCAGTCTTGTGTATATATGTATTAGAAACAATTTGGTGTATAAATCGTCCTTGTAGGATGTATGGTTTGGGAGTTATGACGAAAAAAGCACATGTTTTTGGCCAGCTTCCACTCCAAAAAGTGTTCTACAACTCCTAAACTACAAGAGATAGAGCAAAATGCATTTGGACAAAAAAGTAACCCTACTTAAGGACGAGGACCTGGTGCTCATTTTAATGCATGAATCGTCCTTATCTGATATGTAGTTTTTATTTTAGAAAATAAATAAAAAAAATAAAAATTGAGAAAAAAGAGCACATGAAATTAACATGAAATCTAATTTTTAAAATTATTTAAAGGATACAGTCTTGTGGGCAGTAGCTTAAGGAGCATTTTGATGCATAAATCGTCTTTTTATGATGTATGGTTTAGAAGTTATGGCTAAAAAATCAAAAAAATCGCAAAAAACCACGTCAAAAACTTATGATTCATGTAAAAAATTTTAACTAAGATTCTTGAAAAAAAATCAAATTCCAGAAAACTTTTTTCTGAATATGCAGTCTTGTGTATATATGTATTAGAAACAATTTGGTGTATAAATCGTCCTTGTAGGATGTATGGTTTGGGAGTTATGACGGAAAAAGCACATGTTTTTGGCCAGCTTCCACTCCAAAAAGTGTTCTACAACTCCTAAACTACAAGAGATAGAGCAAACGGCATTTGGACAAAGGAGTATCCCTTCTTAAGGACGAGGACCTGGTGCTCATTTTAATGCATGAATCGTCCTTATCTGATATGTAGTTTTTATTTTAGAAAATAAATAAAAAAAATAAAAATTGACAAAAAAGGGCACATGAAATTAACATGAAATCTAATTTTTAAAATTATTTTAAGGATACAGTCTTGTGGGCCGTAGCTTAAGGAACATTTTGATGCATAAATCGTCTTTTTATGATGTATGGTTTAGAAGTTATGGCTAAAAAATCAAAAAAATCGCAAAAAACCACGTCAAAAACTATGATTCATGTAAAAAATTTTAACTAAGATTCTTGAAAAAAAATCAAATTCCAGAAAACTTTTTTCTGAATATGCAGTCTTGTGTATATATGTATTAGAAACAATTTGGTGTATAAATCGTCCTTGTAGGATGTATGGTTTGGGAGTTATGACGGAAAAAGCACATGTTTTTGGCCAGCTTCCACTCCAAAAAGTGTTCTACAACTCCTAAACTACAAGAGATAGAGCAAACGGCATTTGGACAAAGGAGTATCCCTTCTTAAGGACGAGGACCTGGTGCTCATTTTAATGCATGAATCGTCCTTATCTGATATGTAGTTTTTATTTTAGAAAATAAATAAAAAAAATAAAAATTGACAAAAAAGGGCACATGAAATTAACATGAAATCTAATTTTTAAAATTATTTTAAGGATACAGTCTTGTGGGCCGTAGCTTAAGGAACATTTTGATGCATAAATCGTCTTTTTATGATGTATGGTTTAGAAGTTATGGCTAAAAAATCAAAAAAATCGCAAAAAACCACGTCAAAAACTATGATTCATGTAAAAAATTTTAACTAAGATTCTTGAAAAAAAATCAAATTCCAGAAAACTTTTTTCTGAATATGCAGTCTTGTGTATATATGTATTAGAAACAATTTGGTGTATAAATCGTCCTTGTAGGATGTATGGTTTGGGAGTTATGACGGAAAAAGCACATGTTTTTGGCCAGCTTCCACTCCAAAAAGTGTTCTACAACTCCTAAACTACAAGAGATAGAGCAAAATGCATTTGGACAAAAAAGTAACCCTACTTAAGGACGAGGACCTGGTGCTCATTTTAATGCATGAATCGTCCTTATCTGATATGTAGTTTTTATTCTAGAAAATAAATAAATAAAATAAAAATTGACAAAAAAGGGCACATGAAATTAACATGAAATCTAATTTTTAAAATTATTTTAAGGATACAGTCTTGTGGGCCGTAGCTTAAGGAACATTTTGATGCATAAATCGTCTTTTTATGATGTATGGTTTAGAAGTTATGGCTAAAAAATCAAAAAAATCGCAAAAAACCACGTCAAAAACTATGATTCATGTAAAAAAATTTAACTAAGATTCTTGAAAAAAAATCAAATTCCAGAAAACTTTTTTCTGAATATGCAGTCTTGTGTATATATGTATTAGAAGCAATTTGGTGTATAAATCGTCCTTGTAGGATGTATGGTTTGGGAGTTATGACGGAAAAAGCACATGTTTTTGGCCAGCTTCCACTCCAAAAAGTGTTCTACAACTCCTAAACTACAAGAGATAGAGCAAACGGCATTTGGACAAAGGAGTATCCCTTCTTAAGGACGAGGACCTGGTGCTCATTTTAATGCATGAATCGTCCTTATCTGATATGTAGTTTTTATTTTAGAAAATAAATAAAAAAAATAAAAATTGAGAAAAAAGGGCACATGAAATTAACATGAAATCTAATTTTTAAAATTATTTAAAGGATACAGTCTTGTGGACAGTAGCTTAAGGAGCATTTTGATGCATAAATCGTCTTTTTATGATGTATGGTTTAGAAGTTATGGCTAAAAAATCAAAAAAATCGCAAAAAACCACGTCAAAAACTATGATTCATGTAAAAAATTTTAACTAAGATTCTTGAAAAAAAATCAAATTCCAGAAAACTTTTTTCTGAATATGCAGTCTTGTGTATATATGTATTAGAAACAATTTGGTGTATAAATCGTCCTTGTAGGATGTATGGTTTGGGAGTTATGACGGAAAAAGCACATGTTTTTGGCCAGCTTCCACTCCAAAAAGTGTTCTACAACTCCTAAACTACAAGAGATAGAGCAAAATGCATTTGGACAAAGAAGTAACCCTACTTAAGGACGAGGACCTGGTGCTCATTTTAATGCATGAATCGTCCTTATCTGATATGTAGTTTTTATTCTAGAAAATAAATAAATAAAATAAAAATTGACAAAAAAGGGCACATGAAATTAACATGAAATCTAATTTTTAAAATTATTTTAAGGATACAGTCTTGTGGGCCGTAGCTTAAGGAACATTTTGATGCATAAATCGTCTTTTTATGATGTATGGTTTAGAAGTTATGGCTAAAAAATCAAAAAAATCGCAAAAAACCACGTCAAAAACTATGATTCATGTAAAAAAATTTAACTAAGATTCTTGAAAAAAAATCAAATTCCAGAAAACTTTTTTCTGAATATGCAGTCTTGTGTATATATGTATTAGAAGCAATTTGGTGTATAAATCGTCCTTGTAGGATGTATGGTTTGGGAGTTATGACGGAAAAAGCACATGTTTTTGGCCAGCTTCCACTCCAAAAAGTGTTCTACAACTCCTAAACTACAAGAGATAGAGCAAACGGCATTTGGACAAAGGAGTATCCCTTCTTAAGGACGAGGACCTGGTGCTCATTTTAATGCATGAATCGTCCTTATCTGATATGTAGTTTTTATTTTAGAAAATAAATAAAAAAAATAAAAATTGAGAAAAAAGGGCACATGAAATTAACATGAAATCTAATTTTTAAAATTATTTAAAGGATACAGTCTTGTGGGCAGTAGCTTAAGGAGCATTTTGATGCATAAATCGTCTTTTTATGATGTATGGTTTAGAAGTTATGGCTAAAAAATCAAAAAAATCGCAAAAAACCACGTCAAAAACTATGATTCATGTAAAAAATTTTAACTAAGATTCTTGAAAAAAAATCAAATTCCAGAAAACTTTTTTCTGAATATGCAGTCTTGTGTATATATGTATTAGAAACAATTTGGTGTATAAATCGTCCTTGTAGGATGTATGGTTTGGGAGTTATGACGGAAAAAGCACATGTTTTTGGCCAGCTTCCACTCCAAAAAGTGTTCTACAACTCCTAAACTACAAGAGATAGAGCAAAATGCATTTGGACAAAGAAGTAACCCTACTTAAGGACGAGGACCTGGTGCTTATTTTAATGCATGAATCGTCCTTATCTGATATGTAGTTTTTATTCTAGAAAATAAATAAATAAAATAAAAATTGACAAAAAAGGGCACATGAAATTAACATGAAATCTAATTTTTAAAATTATTTTAAGGATACAGTCTTGTGGGCCGTAGCTTAAGGAACATTTTGATGCATAAATCGTCTTTTTATGATGTATGGTTTAGAAGTTATGGCTAAAAAATCAAAAAAATCGCAAAAAACCACGTCAAAAACTATGATTCATGTAAAAAAAATTAACTAAGATTCTTGAAAAAAAAATCAAATTCCAGAAAACTTTTTTCTGAATATGCAGTCTTGTGTATATATGTATTTTTGGTGTATACAGAAACAATTTGGTGTATAAATCGTCCTTGTAGGATGTATGGTTTGGGAGTTATGACGGAAAAAGCACATGTTTTTGGCCAGCTTCCACTCCAAAAAGTGTTCTACAACTCCTAAACTACAAGAGATAGAGCAAACGGCATTTGGACAAAGGAGTATCCCTTCTTAAGGACGAGGACCTGGTGCTCATTATAATGCATGAATCGTCCTTATCTGATATGTAGTTTTTATTTTAGAAAATAAATAAAAAAAATAAAAATTGACAAAAAAGGGCACATGAAATTAACATGAAATCTAATTTTAAAAATTATTTTAAGGATACAGTCTTGTGGGCCGTAGCTTAAGGAACATTTTGATGCATAAATCGTCTTTTTATGATGTATGGTTTAAAAGTTATGGCTAAAAAATAAAAAAAATCGCAAAAAACCACGTCAAAAACTATGATTCATGTAAAAAATTTTAACTAAGATTCTTGAAAAAAAATCAAATTCCAGAAAACTTTTTTCTGAATATGCAGTCTTGTGTATATATGTATTAGAAACAATTTGGTGTATAAATCGTCCTTGTAGGATGTATGGTTTGGGAGTTATGACGGAAAAAGCAAATGTTTTTGGCCAGCTTCCACTCCAAAAAGTGTTCTACAACTCCTAAACTACAAGAGATAGAGCAAAATGCATTTGGACAAAGAAGTAACCCTACTTAAGGACGAGGACCTGGTGCTCATTTTAATGCATGAATCGTCCTTATCTGATATGTAGTTTTTATTCTAGAAAATAAATAAAAAAAATAAAAATTGACAAAAAAGGACACATGAAATTAACATGAAATCTAATTTTTAAAATTATTTTAAGGATACAGTCTTGTGGGCCGTAGCTTAAGGAACATTTTGATGCATAAATCGTCTTTTTATGATGTATGGTTTAGAAGTTATGGCTAAAAAATCAAAAAAATCGCAAAAAACCACGTCAAAAACTATGATTCATGTAAAAAATTTTAACTAAGATTCTTGAAAAAAAATCAAATTCCAGAAAACTTTTTTCTGAATATGCAGTCTTGTGTATATATGTAATAGAAACAATTTGGTGTATAAATCGTCCTTGTAGGATGTATGGTTTGGGAGTTATGACGGAAAAAGCACATGTTTTTGGCCAGCTTCCACTCCAAAAAGTGTTCTACAACTCCTAAACTACAAGAGATAGAGCAAACGGCATTTGGACAAAGGAGTATCCCTTCTTAAGGACGAGGACCTGGTGCTCATTTTAATGCATGAATCGTCCTTATCTGATATGTAGTTTTTATTTTAGAAAATAAATAAAAAAAATAAAAATTGAGAAAAAAGGGCACATGAAATTAACATGAAATCTAATTTTTAAAGTTATTTAAAGGATACAGTCTTGTGGGCAGTAGCTTAAGGAGCATTTTGATGCATAAATCGTCATTTTATGATGTATGGTTTAGAAGTTATGGCTAAAAAATCAAAAAAATCGCAAAAAACCACGTCAAAAACTATGATTAATGTAAAAAATTTTAACTAAGATTCTTGAAAAAAAATCAAATTCCAGAAAACTTTTTTCTGAATACGCAGTCTTATGTATATATGTATTAGAAACAATTTGGTGCATAAATCGTCCTTGTAGGATGTATGGTTTGGGAGTTATGACGGAAAAAGCACATGTTTTTGGCCAGCTTCCACTCCAAAAAGTGTTCTACAACTCCTAAACTACAAGAGATAGAGCAAACGGCATTTGGACAAAGGAGTATCCCTTCTTAAGGACGAGGACCTGGTGCTCATTATAATGCATGAATCGTCCTTATCTGATATGTAGTTTTTATTTTAGAAAATAAATAAAAAAAATAAAAATTGACAAAAAAGGGCACATGAAATTAACATGAAATCTAATTTTAAAAATTATTTTAAGGATACAGTCTTGTGGGCCGTAGCTTAAGGAACATTTTGATGCATAAATCGTCTTTTTGTGATGTATGGTTTAGAAGTTATGGCTAAAAAATAAAAAAAAATCGCAAAAAACCACGTCAAAAACTATGGATTCATGTAAAAAATTTTAACTAAGATTCTTGAAAAAAAATCAAATTCCAGAAAACTTTTTTCTGAATATGCAGTCTTGTGTATATATGTATTAAAAACAATTTGGTGTATAAATCGTCCTTGTAGGATGTATGGTTTGGGAGTTATGACGGAAAAAGCAAATGTTTTTGGCCAGCTTCCACTCCAAAAAGTGTTCTACAACTCCTAAACTACAAGAGATAGAGCAAAATGCATTTGGACAAAGAAGTAACCCTACTTAAGGACGAGGACCTGGTGCTCATTTTAATGCATGAATCGTCCTTATCTGATATGTAGTTTTTATTTTAGAAAATAAATAAAAAAAATAAAATTTGACAAAAAAGGGCACATGAAATTAACATGAAATCTAATTTTAAAAATTATTTTAAGGATACAGTCTTGTGGGCCGTAGCTTAAGGAACATTTTGATGCATAAATCGTCATTTTATGATGTATGGTTTAGAAGTTATGGCTAAAAAATAAAAAAAAAAATCGCAAAAAACCACGTCAAAAACTATGATTCATGTAAAAAATTTTAACTAAGATTCTTGAAAAAAAATCAAATTCCAGAAAACTTTTTTCTGAATATGCAGTCTTGTGTATATATGTATTAGAAACAATTTGGTGTATAAATCGTCCTTGTAGGATGTATGGTTTGGGAGTTATGACGGAAAAAGCAAATGTTTTTGGCCAGCTTCCACTCCAAAAAGTGTTCTACAACTCCTAAACTACAAGAGATAGAGCAAAATGCATTTGGACAAAGAAGTAACCCTTCTTAAGGACGAGGACCTGGTGCTCATTTTAATGCATGAATCGTCCTTATCTGATTTGTAGTTTTTATTTTAGAAAATAAATAAAAAAAATAAAAATTGAGAAAAAAGGGCACATGAAATTAACATGAAATCTAATTTTTAAAATTATTTAAAGGATACAGTCTTGTGGGCAGTAGCTTAAGGAGCATTTTGATGCATAAATCGTCTTTTTATGATGTATGGTTTAGAAGTTATGGCTAAAAAATCAAAAAAATCGCAAAAAACCACGTCAAAAACTATGATTCATGTAAAAAATTTTAACTAAGATTCTTGAAAAAAAATCAAATTCCAGAAAACTTTTTTCTGAATATGCAGTCTTGTGTATATATGTATTAGAAACAATTTGGTGTATAAATCGTCCTTGTAGGATGTATGGTTTGGGAGTTATGACGGAAAAAGCACATGTTTTTGGCCAGCTTCCACTCCAAAAAGTGTTCTACAACTCCTAAACTACAAGAGATAGAGCAAAATGCATTTGGACAAAGAAGTAACCCTACTTAAGGACAAGGACCTGGTGCTCATTTTAATGCATGAATCGTCCTTATCTGATATGTAGTTTTTATTCTAGAAAATAAATAAAAAAAATAAAAATTGACAAAAAAGGACACATGAAATTAACATGAAATCTAATTTTTAAAATTATTTTACGGATACAGTCTTGTGGGCCGTAGCTTAAGGAACATTTTGATGCATAAATCGTCTTTTTATGATGTATGGTTTAGAAGTTATGGCTAAAAAATCAAAAAAATCGCAAAAAACCACGTCAAAAACTATGATTCATGTAAAAAATTTTAACTAAGATTCTTGAAAAAAAATCAAATTCCAGAAAACTTTTTTCTGAATATGCAGTCTTGTGTATATATGTATTAGAAACAATTTGGTGTATAAATCGTCCTTGTAGGATGTATGGTTTGGGAGTTATGACAGAAAAAGCACATGTTTTTGGCCAGCTTCCACTCCAAAAAGTGTTCTACAACTCCTAAACTACAAGAGATAGAGCAAAATGCATTTGGACAAAGAAGTAACCCTACTTAAGGACGAGGACCTGGTGCTCATTTTAATGCATGAATCGTCCTTATCTGATATGTAGTTTTTATTCTAGAAAATAAATAAATAAAATAAAAATTGACAAAAAAGGGCACATGAAATTAACATGAAATCTAATTTTTAAAATTATTTTAAGGATACAGTCTTGTGGGCAGTAGCTTAAGGAGCATTTTGATGCATAAATCGTCATTTTATGATGTATGGTTTAGAAGTTATGGCTAAAAAATCAAAAAAATCGCAAAAAACCACGTCAAAAACTATGATTCATGTAAAAAAAATTAACTAAGATTCTTGAAAAAAAATCAAATTCCAGAAACCTTTTTTCTGAATATGCAGTCTTGTGTATATATGTATTAGAAACAATTTGGTGTATAAATCGTCCTTGTAGGATGTATGGTTTGGGAGTTATGACGGAAAAAGCACATGTTTTTGGCCAGCTTCCACTCCAAAAAGTGTTCTACAACTCCTAAACTACAAGAGATAGAGCAAAATGCATTTGGACAAAGAAGTAACCCTACTTAAGGACGAGGACCTGGTGCTCATTTTAATGCATGAATCGTCCTTATCTGATATGTAGTTTTTATTTTAGAAAATAAATAAAAAAAATAAAAATTGACAAAAAAGGGCACATGAAATTAACATGAAATCTAATTTTTAAAGTTATTTAAAGGATACAGTCTTGTGGGCAGTAGCTTAAGGAGCATTTTGATGCATAAATCGTCATTTTATGATGTATGGTTTAGAAGTTATGGCTAAAAAATCAAAAAAATCGCAAAAAACCACGTCAAAAACTATGATTAATGTAAAAAATTTTAACTAAGATTCTTGAAAAAAAATCAAATTCCAGAAAACTTTTTTCTGAATATGCAGTCTTATGTATATATGTATTAGAAACAATTTGGTGCATAAATCGTCCTTGTAGGATGTATGGTTTGGGAGTTATGACGGAAAAAGCACATGTTTTTGGCCAGCTTCCACTCCAAAAAGTGTTCTACAACTCCTAAACTACAAGAGATAGAGCAAACGGCATTTGGACAAAGGAGTATCCCTTCTTAAGGACGAGGACCTGGTGCTCATTTTAATGCATGAATCGTCCTTATCTGATATGTAGTTTTTATTCTAGAAAATAAATAAAAAAAATTAAAATTGACAAAAAAGGGCACATGAAATTAACATGAAATCTAATTTTAAAAATTATTTTAAGGAAACAGTCTTGTGGGCCGTAGCTTAAGGAACATTTTGATGCATAAATCGTCTTTTTATGATGTATGGTTTAGAAGTTATGGCTAAAAAATCAAAAAAATCGCAAAAAACCACGTCAAAAACTATGATTCATGTAAAAAATTTTAACTAAGATTCTTGAAAAAAAATCAAATTCCAGAAAACTTTTTTCTGAATATGCAGTCTTGTGTATATATGTATTAGAAACAATTTGGTGTATAAATCGTCCTTGTAGGATGTATGGTTTGGGAGTTATGACGGAAAAAGCACATGTTTTTGGCCAGCTTCCACTCCAAAAAGTGTTCTACAACTCCTAAACTACAAGAGATAGAGCAAAATGCATTTGGACAAAGAAGTAACCCTACTTAAGGACAAGGACCTGGTGCTCATTTTAATGCATGAATCGTCCTTATCTGATATGTAGTTTTTATTCTAGAAAATAAATAAAAAAAATAAAAATTGACAAAAAAGGACACATGAAATTAACATGAAATCTAATTTTTAAAATTATTTTACGGATACAGTCTTGTGGGCCGTAGCTTAAGGAACATTTTGATGCATAAATCGTCTTTTTATGATGTATGGTTTAGAAGTTATGGCTAAAAAATCAAAAAAATCGCAAAAAACCACGTCAAAAACTATGATTCATGTAAAAAATTTTAACTAAGATTCTTGAAAAAAAATCAAATTCCAGAAAACTTTTTTCTGAATATGCAGTCTTGTGTATATATGTATTAGAAACAATTTGGTGTATAAATCGTCCTTGTAGGATGTATGGTTTGGGAGTTATGACAGAAAAAGCACATGTTTTTGGCCAGCTTCCACTCCAAAAAGTGTTCTACAACTCCTAAACTACAAGAGATAGAGCAAAATGCATTTGGACACAGAAGTAACCCTACTTAAGGACGAGGACCTGGTGCTCATTTTAATGCATGAATCGTCCTTATCTGATATGTAGTTTTTATTCTAGAAAATAAATAAATAAAATAAAAATTGACAAAAAAGGGCACATGAAATTAACATGAAATCTAATTTTTAAAATTATTTTAAGGATACAGTCTTGTGGGCAGTAGCTTAAGGAGCATTTTGATGCATAAATCGTCATTTTATGATGTATGGTTTAGAAGTTATGGCTAAAAAATCAAAAAAATCGCAAAAAACCACGTCAAAAACTATGATTCATGTAAAAAAAATTAACTAAGATTCTTGAAAAAAAATCAAATTCCAGAAACCTTTTTTCTGAATATGCAGTCTTGTGTATATATGTATTAGAAACAATTTGGTGTATAAATCGTCCTTGTAGGATGTATGGTTTGGGAGTTATGACGGAAAAAGCACATGTTTTTGGCCAGCTTCCACTCCAAAAAGTGTTCTACAACTCCTAAACTACAAGAGATAGAGCAAAATGCATTTGGACAAAGAAGTAACCCTACTTAAGGACGAGGACCTGGTGCTCATTTTAATGCATGAATCGTCCTTATCTGATATGTAGTTTTTATTTTAGAAAATAAATAAAAAAAATAAAAATTGAGAAAAAAGGGCACATGAAATTAACATGAAATCTAATTTTTAAAGTTATTTAAAGGATACAGTCTTGTGGGCAGTAGCTTAAGGAGCATTTTGATGCATAAATCGTCATTTTATGATGTATGGTTTAGAAGTTATGGCTAAAAAATCAAAAAAATCGCAAAAAACCACGTCAAAAACTATGATTAATGTAAAAAATTTTAACTAAGATTCTTGAAAAAAAATCAAATTCCAGAAAACTTTTTTCTGAATATGCAGTCTTATGTATATATGTATTAGAAACAATTTGGTGCATAAATCGTCCTTGTAGGATGTATGGTTTGGGAGTTATGACGGAAAAAGCACATGTTTTTGGCCAGCTTCCACTCCAAAAAGTGTTCTACAACTCCTAAACTACAAGAGATAGAGCAAACGGCATTTGGACAAAGGAGTATCCCTTCTTAAGGACGAGGACCTGGTGCTCATTTTAATGCATGAATCGTCCTTATCTGATATGTAGTTTTTATTCTAGAAAATAAATAAAAAAAATAAAAATTGACAAAAAAGGGCACATGAAATTAACATGAAATCTAATTTTAAAAATTATTTTAAGGATACAGTCTTGTGGGCCGTAGCTTAAGGAACATTTTGATGCATAAATCGTCTTTTTATGATGTATGGTTTAGAAGTTATGGCTAAAAAATCAAAAAAATCGCAAAAAACCACGTCAAAAACTATGATTCATGTAAAAAATTTTAACTAAGATTCTTGAAAAAAAATCAAATTCCAGAAAACTTTTTTCTGAATATGCAGTCTTGTGTATATATGTATTAGAAACAATTTGGTGTATAAATCGTCCTTGTAGGATGTATGGTTTGGGAGTTATGACGGAAAAAGCAAATGTTTTTGGCCAGCTTCCACTCCAAAAAGTGTTCTACAACTCCTAACCTACAAGTGATAGAGCAAAATGCATTTGGACAAAGAAGTAACCCTACTTAAGGACGAGGACCTGGTGCTCATTTTAATGCATGAATCGTCCTTATCTGATTTGTAGTTTTTATTTTAGAAAATAAATAAAAAAAATAAAAATTGAGAAAAAAGGGCACATGAAATTAACATGAAATCTAATTTTTAAAATTATTTAAAGGATACAGTCTTGTGGGCAGTAGCTTAAGGAGCATTTTGATGCATAAATCGTCATTTTATGATGTATGGTTTAGAAGTTATGGCTAAAAAATCAAAAAAATCGCAAAAAACCACGTCAAAAACTATGATTCATGTAAAAAAATTAACTAAGATTCTTGAAAAAAAATCAAATTCCAGAAACCTTTTTTCTGAATATGCAGTCTTGTGTATATATGTATTAGAAACAATTTGGTGTATAAATCGTCCTTGTAGGATGTATGGTTTGGGAGTTATGACGGAAAAAGCACATGTTTTTGGCCAGCTTCCACTCCAAAAAGTGTTCTACAACTCCTAAACTACAAGAGATAGAGCAAACGGCATTTGGACAAAGGAGTATCCCTTCTTAAGGACGAGGACCTGGTGCTCATTTTAATGCATGAGTCGTCTTTATCTGATATGTAGTTTTTATTCTAGAAAATAAATAAAAAAAATAAAAATTGACAAAAAAGGGCACATGAAATTAACATGAAATCTAATTTTTAAAATTATTTTAAGGATACAGTCTTGTGGGCCGTAGCTTAAGGAACATTTTGATGCATAAATCGTCTTTTTATGATGTATGGTTTAGAAGTTATGGCTAAAAAATCAAAAAAATCGCAAAAAACCACGTCAAAAACTATGATTCATGTAAAAAATTTTAACTAAGATTCTTGAAAAAAAATCAAATTCCAGAAAACTTTTTTCTGAATATGCAGTCTTGTGTATATATGTATTAGAAACAATTTGGTGTATAAATCGTCCTTGTAGGATGTATGGTTTGGGAGTTATGACGGAAAAAGCACATGTTTTTGGCCAGCTTCCACTCCAAAAAGTGTTCTACAACTCCTAAACTACAAGAGATAGAGCAAAATGCATTTGGACAAAGAAGTAACCCTTCTTAAGGACGAGGACCTGGTGCTCATTTTAATGCATGAATCGTCCTTATCTGATTTGTAGTTTTTATTTTAGAAAATAAATAAAAAAAATAAAAATTGAGAAAAAAGGGCACATGAAATTAACATGAAATCTAATTTTTAAAATTATTTAAAGGATACAGTCTTGTGGGCAGTAGCTTAAGGAGCATTTTGATGCATAAATCGTCATTTTATGATGTATGGTTTAGAAGTTATGGCTAAAAAATCAAAAAAATCGCAAAAAACCACGTCAAAAACTATGATTCATGTAAAAAAAATTAACTAAGATTCTTGAAAAAAAATCAAATTCCAGAAACCTTTTTTCTGAATATGCAGTCTTGTGTATATATGTATTAGAAACAATTTGGTGTATAAATCGTCCTTGTAGGATGTATGGTTTGGGAGTTATGACGGAAAAAGCACATATTTTTGGCCAGCTTCCACTCCAAAAAGTGTTCTACAACTCCTAAACTACAAGAGATAGAGCAAACGGCATTTGGACAAAGGAGTATCCTTTCTTAAGGACGAGGACCTGGTGCTCATTTTAATGCATGAATCGTCTTTATCTGATATGTAGTTTTTATTCTAGAAAATAAATAAAAAAAATAAAAATTGACAAAAAAGGGCACATGAAATTAACATGAAATCTAATTTTAGCTTAAGGAACATTTTGATGCATAAATCGTCTTTTTATGATGTATGGTTTAGAAGTTATGGCTAAAAAATCAAAAAAATCGCAAAAAACCACGTCAAAAACTATGATTCATGTAAAAAATTTTAACTAAGATTCTTGAAAAAAAATCAAATTCCAGAAAACTTTTTTCTGAATATGCAGTCTTGTGTATATATGTATTAGAAACAATTTGGTGTATAAATCGTCCTTGTAGGATGTATGGTTTGGGAGTTATGACGGAAAAAGCAAATGTTTTTGGCCAGCTTCCACTCCAAAAAGTGTTCTACAACTCCTAAACTACAAGAGATAGAGCAAAATGCATTTCGACAAAGAAGTAACCCTACTTAAGGACGAGGACCTGGTGCTCATTTTAATGCATGAATCGTCCTTATCTGATATGTAGTTTTTATTCTAGAAAATAAATAAAAAAAATAAAAATTGACAAAAAAGGGCACATGAAATTAACATGAAATCTAATTTTTAAAATTATTTTAAGGAAACAGTCTTGTGGGCCGTAGCTTAAGGAACATTTTGATGCATAAATCGTCTTTTTATGATGTATGGTTTAGAAGTTATGGCTAAAAAATCAAAAAAATCGCAAAAAACCACGTCAAAAACTATGATTCATGTAAAAAATTTTAACTAAGATTCTTGAAAAAAAATCAAATTCCAGAAAACTTTTTTCTGAATATGCAGTCTTGTGTATATATGTATTAGAAACAATTTGGTGTATAAATCGTCCTTGTAGGATGTATGGTTTGGGAGTTATGACGGAAAAAGCACATGTTTTTGGCCAGCTTCCACTCCAAAAAGTGTTCTACAACTCCTAAACTACAAGAGATAGAGCAAAATGCATTTGGACAAAGAAGTAACCCTACTTAAGGACAAGGACCTGGTGCTCATTTTAATGCATGAATCGTCCTTATCTGATATGTAGTTTTTATTCTAGAAAATAAATAAAAAAAATAAAAATTGACAAAAAAGGACACATGAAATTAACATGAAATCTAATTTTTAAAATTATTTTACGGATACAGTCTTGTGGGCCGTAGCTAAAGGAACATTTTGATGCATAAATCGTCTTTTTATGATGTATGGTTTAGAAGTTATGGCTAAAAAATCAAAAAAATCGCAAAAAACCACGTCAAAAACTATGATTCATGTAAAAAATTTTAACTAAGATTCTTGAAAAAAAATCAAATTCCAGAAAACTTTTTTCTGAATATGCAGTCTTGTGTATATATGTATTAGAAACAATTTGGTGTATAAATCGTCCTTGTAGGATGTATGGTTTGGGAGTTATGACGGAAAAAGCACATGTTTTTGGCCAGCTTCCACTCCAAAAAGTGTTCTACAACTCCTAAACTACAAGAGATAGAGCAAACGGCATTTGGACAAAGGAGTATCCCTTCTTAAGGACGAGGACCTGGTGCTCATTTTAATGCATGAGTCGTCTTTATCTGATATGTAGTTTTTATTCTAGAAAATAAATAAAAAAAATAAAAATTGACAAAAAAGGGCACATGAAATTAACATGAAATCTAATTTTTAAAATTATTTTAAGGATACAATCTTGTGGGCCGTAGCTTAAGGAACATTTTGATGCATAAATCGTCTTTTTATGATGTATGGTTTAGAAGTTATGGCTAAAAAATCAAAAAAATCGCAAAAAACCACGTCAAAAACTATGATTCATGTAAAAAATTTTAACTAAGATTCTTGAAAAAAAATCAAATTCCAGAAAACTTTTTTCTGAATATGCAGTCTTGTGTATATATGTATTAGAAACAATTTGGTGTATAAATCGTCCTTGTAGGATGTATGGTTTGGGAGTTATGACGGAAAAAGCAAATGTTTTTGGCCAGCTTCCACTCCAAAAAGTGTTCTACAACTCCTAACCTACAAGTGATAGAGCAAAATGCATTTGGACAAAGAAGTAACCCTACTTAAGGACGAGGACCTGGTGCTCATTTTAATGCATGAATCGTCCTTATCTGATTTGTAGTTTTTATTTTAGAAAATAAATAAAAAAAATAAAAATTGAGAAAAAAGGGCACATGAAATTAACATGAAATCTAATTTTTAAAATTATTTAAAGGATACAGTCTTGTGGGCAGTAGCTTAAGGAGCATTTTGATGCATAAATCGTCATTTTATGATGTATGGTTTAGAAGTTATGGCTAAAAAATCAAAAAAATCGCAAAAAACCACGTCAAAAACTATGATTCATGTAAAAAAATTAACTAAGATTCTTGAAAAAAAATCAAATTCCAGAAACCTTTTTTCTGAATATGCAGTCTTGTGTATATATGTATTAGAAACAATTTGGTGTATAAATCGTCCTTGTAGGATGTATGGTTTGGGAGTTATGACGGAAAAAGCACATGTTTTTGGCCAGCTTCCACTCCAAAAAGTGTTCTACAACTCCTAAACTACAAGAGATAGAGCAAACGGCATTTGGACAAAGGAGTATCCCTTCTTAAGGACGAGGACCTGGTGCTCATTTTAATGCATGAGTCGTCTTTATCTGATATGTAGTTTTTATTCTAGAAAATAAATAAAAAAAATAAAAATTGACAAAAAAGGGCACATGAAATTAACATGAAATCTAATTTTTAAAATTATTTTAAGGATACAGTCTTGTGGGCCGTAGCTTAAGGAACATTTTGATGCATAAATCGTCTTTTTATGATGTATGGTTTAGAAGTTATGGCTAAAAAATCAAAAAAATCGCAAAAAACCACGTCAAAAACTATGATTCATGTAAAAAATTTTAACTAAGATTCTTGAAAAAAAATCAAATTCCAGAAAACTTTTTTCTGAATATGCAGTCTTGTGTATATATGTATTAGAAACAATTTGGTGTATAAATCGTCCTTGTAGGATGTATGGTTTGGGAGTTATGACGGAAAAAGCACATGTTTTTGGCCAGCTTCCACTCCAAAAAGTGTTCTACAACTCCTAAACTACAAGAGATAGAGCAAAATGCATTTGGACAAAGAAGTAACCCTTCTTAAGGACGAGGACCTGGTGCTCATTTTAATGCATGAATCGTCCTTATCTGATTTGTAGTTTTTATTTTAGAAAATAAATAAAAAAAATAAAAATTGAGAAAAAAGGGCACATGAAATTAACATGAAATCTAATTTTTAAAATTATTTAAAGGATACAGTCTTGTGGGCAGTAGCTTAAGGAGCATTTTGATGCATAAATCGTCATTTTATGATGTATGGTTTAGAAGTTATGGCTAAAAAATCAAAAAAATCGCAAAAAACCACGTCAAAAACTATGATTCATGTAAAAAAAATTAACTAAGATTCTTGAAAAAAAATCAAATTCCAGAAACCTTTTTTCTGAATATGCAGTCTTGTGTATATATGTATTAGAAACAATTTGGTGTATAAATCGTCCTTGTAGGATGTATGGTTTGGGAGTTATGACGGAAAAAGCACATGTTTTTGGCCAGCTTCCACTCCAAAAAGTGTTCTACAACTCCTAAACTACAAGAGATAGAGCAAACGGCATTTGGACAAAGGAGTATCCCTTCTTAAGGACGAGGACCTGGTGCTCATTTTAATGCATGAATCGTCTTTATCTGATATGTAGTTTTTATTCTAGAAAATAAATAAAAAAAATAAAAATTGAGAAAAAAGGGCACATGAAATTAACATGAAATCTAATTTTAAAAATTATTTTAAGGATACAGTCTTGTCGGCCGTAGCTTAAGGAACATTTTGATGCATAAATCGTCTTTTTATGATGTATGGTTTAGAAGTTATGGCTAAAAAATCAAAAAAATCGCAAAAAACCACGTCAAAAACTATGATTCATGTAAAAAATTTTAACCAAGATTCTTGAAAAAAAATCAAATTCCAGAAAACTTTTTTCTGAATATGCAGTCTTGTGTATATATGTATTAGAAACAATTTGGTGTATAAATCGTCCTTGTAGGATGTATGGTTTGGGAGTTATGACGGAAAAAGCAAATGTTTTTGGCCAGCTTCCACTCCAAAAAGTGTTCTACAACTCCTAAACTACAAGAGATAGAGCAAAATGCATTTGGACAAAGAAGTAACCCTACTTAAGGACGAGGACCTGGTGCTCATTTTATTGCATGAATCGTCCTTATCTGATATGTAGTTTTTATTCTAGAAAATAAATAAAAAAAATAAAAATTGACAAAAAAGGGCACATGAAATTAACATGAAATCTAATTTTTAAAATTATTTTAAGGAAACAGTCTTGTGGGCCGTAGCTTAAGGAACATTTTGATGCATAAATCGTCTTTTTATGATGTATGGTTTAGAAGTTATGGCTAAAAAATCAAAAAAATCGCAAAAAACCACGTCAAAAACTATGATTCATGTAAAAAATTTTAACTAAGATTCTTGAAAAAAAATCAAATTCCAGAAAACTTTTTTCTGAATATGCAGTCTTGTGTATATATGTATTAGAAACAATTTGGTGTATAAATCGTCCTTGTAGGATGTATGGTTTGGGAGTTATGACGGAAAAAGCACATGTTTTTGGCCAGCTTCCACTCCAAAAAGTGTTCTACAACTCCTAAACTACAAGAGATAGAGCAAAATGCATTTGGACAAAGAAGTAACCCTACTTAAGGACAAGGACCTGGTGCTCATTTTAATGCATGAATCGTCCTTATCTGATATGTAGTTTTTATTCTAGAAAATAAATAAAAAAAATAAAAATTGACAAAAAAGGACACATGAAATTAACATGAAATCTAATTTTTAAAATTATTTTACGGATACAGTCTTGTGGGCCGTAGCTTAAGGAACATTTTGATGCATAAATCGTCTTTTTATGATGTATGGTTTAGAAGTTATGGCTAAAAAATCAAAAAAATCGCAAAAAACCACGTCAAAAACTATGATTCATGTAAAAAATTTTAACTAAGATTCTTGAAAAAAAATCAAATTCCAGAAAACTTTTTTCTGAATATGCAGTCTTATGTATATATGTATTAGAAACAATTTGGTGCATAAATCGTCCTTGTAGGATGTATGGTTTGGGAGTTATGACGGAAAAAGCACATGTTTTTGGCCAGCTTCCACTCCAAAAAGTGTTCTACAACTCCTAAACTACAAGAGATAGAGCAAACGGCATTTGGACAAAGGAGTATCCCTTCTTAAGGACGAGGACCTGGTGCTCATTTTAATGCATGAATCGTCCTTATCTGATATGTAGTTTTTATTCTAGAAAATAAATAAAAAAAATAAAAATTGACAAAAAAGGGCACATGAAATTAACATGAAATCTAATTTTAAAAATTATTTTAAGGATACAGTCTTGTGGGCCGTAGCTTAAGGAACATTTTGATGCATAAATCGTCTTTTTATGATGTATGGTTTAGAAGTTATGGCTAAAAAATCAAAAAAATCGCAAAAAACCACGTCAAAAACTATGATTCATGTAAAAAATTTTAACTAAGATTCTTGAAAAAAAATCAAATTCCAGAAAACTTTTTTCTGAATATGCAGTCTTGTGTATATATGTATTAGAAACAATTTGGTGTATAAATCGTCCTTGTAGGATGTATGGTTTGGGAGTTATGACGGAAAAAGCACATGTTTTTGGCCAGCTTCCACTCCAAAAAGTGTTCTACAACTCCTAACCTACAAGTGATAGAGCAAAATGCATTTGGACAAAGAAGTAACCCTACTTAAGGACGAGGACCTGGTGCTCATTTTAATGCATGAATCGTCCTTATCTGATTTGTAGTTTTTATTTTAGAAAATAAATAAAAAAAATAAAAATTGAGAAAAAAGGGCACATGAAATTAACATGAAATCTAATTTTTAAAATTATTTAAAGGATACAGTCTTGTGGGCAGTAGCTTAAGGAGCATTTTGATGCATAAATCGTCATTTTATGATGTATGGTTTAGAAGTTATGGCTAAAAAATCAAAAAAATCGCAAAAAACCACGTCAAAAACTATGATTCATGTAAAAAAATTAACTAAGATTCTTGAAAAAAAATCAAATTCCAGAAACCTTTTTTCTGAATATGCAGTCTTGTGTATATATGTATTAGAAACAATTTGGTGTATAAATCGTCCTTGTAGGATGTATGGTTTGGGAGTTATGACGGAAAAAGCACATGTTTTTGGCCAGCTTCCACTCCAAAAAGTGTTCTACAACTCCTAAACTACAAGAGATAGAGCAAACGGCATTTGGACAAAGGAGTATCCCTTCTTAAGGACGAGGACCTGGTGCTCATTTTAATGCATGAGTCGTCTTTATCTGATATGTAGTTTTTATTCTAGAAAATAAATAAAAAAAATAAAAATTGACAAAAAAGGGCACTTGAAATTAACATGAAATCTAATTTTTAAAATTATTTTAAGGATACAGTCTTGTGGGCCGTAGCTTAAGGAACATTTTGATGCATAAATCGTCTTTTTATGATGTATGGTTTAGAAGTTATGGCTAAAAAATCAAAAAAATCGCAAAAAACCACGTCAAAAACTATGATTCATGTAAAAAATTTTAACTAAGATTCTTGAAAAAAAATCAAATTCCAGAAAACTTTTTTCTGAATATGCAGTCTTGTGTATATATGTATTAGAAACAATTTGGTGTATAAATCGTCCTTGTAGGATGTATGGTTTGGGAGTTATGACGGAAAAAGCACATGTTTTTGGCCAGCTTCCACTCCAAAAAGTGTTCTACAACTCCTAAACTACAAGAGATAGAGCAAAATGCATTTGAACAAAAAAGTAACCCTACTTAAGGACGAGGACCTGGTGCTCATTTTAATGCATGAATCGTCCTTATCTGATATGTAGTTTTTATTCTAGAAAATAAATAAAAAAAATAAAAATTGACAAAAAAGGGCACATGAAATTAACATGAAATCTAATTTTTAAAATTATTTTAAGGAAACAGTCTTGTGGGCCGTAGCTTAAGGAACATTTTGATGCATAAATCGTCTTTTTATGATGTATGGTTTAGAAGTTATGGCTAAAAAATCAAAAAATCGCAAAAAACCACGTCAAAAACTATGATTCATGTAAAAAATTTTAACTAAGATTCTTGAAAAAAAATCAAATTCCAGAAAACTTTTTTCTGAATATGCAGTCTTGTGTATATATGTATTAGAAACAATTTGGTGTATAAATCGTCCTTGTAGGATGTATGGTTTGGGAGTTATGACAGAAAAAGCACATGTTTTTGGCCAGCTTCCACTCCAAAAAGTGTTCTACAACTCCTAAACTACAAGAGATAGAGCAAAATGCATTTGGACAAAGAAGTAACCCTACTTAAGGACGAGGACCTGGTGCTCATTTTAATGCATGAATCGTCCTTATCTGATATGTAGTTTTTATTCTAGAAAATAAATAAATAAAATAAAAATTGACAAAAAAGGGCACATGAAATTAACATGAAATCTAATTTTTAAAATTATTTTAAGGATACAGTCTTGTGGGCAGTAGCTTAAGGAGCATTTTGATGCATAAATCGTTATTTTATGATGTATGGTTTAGAAGTTATGGCTAAAAAATCAAAAAAATCGCAAAAAACCACGTCAAAAACTATGATTCATGTAAAAAATTTTAACTAAGATTCTTGAAAAAAAATCAAATTCCAGAAAACTTTTTTCTGAATATGCAGTCTTGTGTATATATGTATTAGAAACAATTTGGTGTATAAATCGTCCTTGTAGGATGTATGGTTTGGGAGTTATGACGGAAAAAGCACATGTTTTTGGCCAGCTTCCACTCCAAAAAGTGTTCTACAACTCCTAAACTACAAGAGATAGAGCAAAATGCATTTGAACAAAAAAGTAACCCTACTTAAGGACGAGGACCTGGTGCTCATTTTAATGCATGAATCGTCCTTATCTGATATGTAGTTTTTATTCTAGAAAATAAATAAAAAAAATAAAAATTGACAAAAAAGGGCACATGAAATTAACATGAAATCTAATTTTTAAAATTATTTTAAGGAAACAGTCTTGTGGGCCGTAGCTTAAGGAACATTTTGATGCATAAATCGTCTTTTTATGATGTATGGTTTAGAAGTTATGGCTAAAAAATCAAAAAAATCGCAAAAAACCACGTCAAAAACTATGATTCATGTAAAAAATTTTAACTAAGATTCTTGAAAAAAAATCAAATTCCAGAAAACTTTTTTCTGAATATGCAGTCTTGTGTATATATGTATTAGAAACAATTTGGTGTATAAATCGTCCTTGTAGGATGTATGGTTTGGGAGTTATGACGGAAAAAGCACATGTTTTTGGCCAGCTTCCACTCCAAAAAGTGTTCTACAACTCCTAAACTACAAGAGATAGAGCAAAATGCATTTGGACAAAGAAATAACCCTACTTAAGGACAAGGACCTGGTGCTCATTTTAATGCATGAATCGTCCTTATCTGATATGTAGTTTTTATTCTAGAAAATAAATAAAAAAAATAAAAATTGACAAAAAAGGACACATGAAATTAACATGAAATCTAATTTTTAAAATTATTTTACGGATACAGTCTTGTGGGCCGTAGCTTAAGGAACATTTTGATGCATAAATCGTCTTTTTATGATGTATGGTTTAGAAGTTATGGCTAAAAAATCAAAAAAATCGCAAAAAACCACGTCAAAAACTATGATTCATGTAAAAAATTTTAACTAAGATTCTTGAAAAAAAATCAAATTCCAGAAAACTTTTTTCTGAATATGCAGTCTTGTGTATATATGTATTAGAAACAATTTGGTGTATAAATCGTCCTTGTAGGATGTATGGTTTGGGAGTTATGACGGAAAAAGCACATGTTTTTGGCCAGCTTCCACTCCAAAAAGTGTTCTACAACTCCTAAACTACAAGAGATAGAGCAAAATGCATTTGAACAAAAAAGTAACCCTACTTAAGGACGAGGACCTGGTGCTCATTTTAATGCATGAATCGTCCTTATCTGATATGTAGTTTTTATTCTAGAAAATAAATAAAAAAAATAAAAATTGACAAAAAAGGGCACATGAAATTAACATGAAATCTAATTTTTAAAATTATTTTAAGGAAACAGTCTTGTGGGCCGTAGCTTAAGGAACATTTTGATGCATAAATCGTCTTTTTATGATGTATGGTTTAGAAGTTATGGCTAAAAAATCAAAAAAATCGCAAAAAACCACGTCAAAAACTATGATTCATGTAAAAAATTTTAACTAAGATTCTTGAAAAAAAATCAAATTCCAGAAAACTTTTTTCTGAATATGCAGTCTTGTGTATATATGTATTAGAAACAATTTGGTGTATAAATCGTCCTTGTAGGATGTATGGTTTGGGAGTTATGACGGAAAAAGCACATGTTTTTGGCCAGCTTCCACTCCAAAAAGTGTTCTACAACTCCTAAACTACAAGAGATAGAGCAAAATGCATTTGGACAAAGAAATAACCCTACTTAAGGACAAGGACCTGGTGCTCATTTTAATGCATGAATCGTCCTTATCTGATATGTAGTTTTTATTCTAGAAAATAAATAAAAAAAATAAAAATTGACAAAAAAGGACACATGAAATTAACATGAAATCTAATTTTTAAAATTATTTTACGGATACAGTCTTGTGGGCCGTAGCTTAAGGAACATTTTGATGCATAAATCGTCTTTTTATGATGTATGGTTTAGAAGTTATGGCTAAAAAATCAAAAAAATCGCAAAAAACCACGTCAAAAACTATGATTCATGTAAAAAATTTTAACTAAGATTCTTGAAAAAAAATCAAATTCCAGAAAACTTTTTTCTGAATATGCAGTCTTGTGTATATATGTATTAGAAACAATTTGGTGTATAAATCGTCTTTGTAGGATGTATGGTTTGGGAGTTATGACGGAAAAAGCAAATGTTTTTGGCCAGCTTCCACTCCAAAAAGTGTTCTACAACTCCTAAACTACAAGAGATAGAGCAAAATGCATTTGGACAAAGAAATAACCCTACTTAAGGACGAGGACCTGGTGCTCATTTTAATGCATGAATCGTCCTTATCTGATATGTAGTTTTTATTCTAGAAAATAAATAAAAAAAATAAAAATTGACAAAAAAGGGCACATGAAATTAACATGAAATCTAATTTTCAAAATTATTTTAAGGAAACAGTCTTATGGGCCGTAGCTTAAGGAACATTTTGATGCATAAATTGTCTTTTTATGATGTATGGTTTAGAAGTTATGGCTAAAAAATAAAAAAAAATCGCAAAAAACCACGTCAAAAACTATGATTCATGTAAAAAATTTTAACTAAGATTCTTGAAAAAAAATCAAATTCCAGAAAACTTTTTTCTGAATATGCAGTCTTGTGTATATATGTATTAGAAACAATTTGGTGTATAAATCGTCTTTGTAGGATGTATGGTTTGGGAGTTATGACGGAAAAAGCAAATGTTTTTGGCCAGCTTCCACTCCAAAAAGTGTTCTACAACTCCTAAACTACAAGAGATAGAGCAAAATGCATTTGGACAAAGAAATAACCCTACTTAAGGACGAGGACCTGGTGCTCATTTTAATGCATGAATCGTCCTTATCTGATATGTAGTTTTTATTCTAGAAAATAAATAAAAAAAATAAAAATTGACAAAAAAGGGCACATGAAATTAACATGAAATCTAATTTTTAAAATTATTTTAAGGATACAGTCTTGTGGGCCGTAGCTTAAGGAACATTTTGATGCATAAATCGTCTTTTTATGATGTATGGTTTAGAAGTTATGGCTAAAAAATCAAAAAAATCGCAAAAAACCACGTCAAAAACTATGATTCATGTAAAAAATTTTAACTAAGATTCTTGAAAAAAAATCAAATTCCAGAAAACTTTTTTCTGAATATGCAGTCTTGTGTATATATGTATTAGAAACAATTTGGTGTATAAATCGTCCTTGTAGGATGTATGGTTTGGGAGTTATGACGGAAAAAGCACATGTTTTTGGCCAGCTTCCACTCCAAAAAGTGTTATACAACTCCTAAACTACAAGAGATAGATCAAAATGCATTTGGACAAAGAAGTAACCCTACTTAAGGACGAGGACCTGGTGCTCATTTTAATGCATGAATCGTCCTTATCTGATATGTAGTTTTTATTCTAGAAAATAAATAAAAAAAATAAAAATTGACAAGAAAGGACACATGAAATTAACATGAAATCTAATTTTTAAAATTATTTTACGGATACAGTCTTGTGGGCCGTAGCTTAAGGAACATTTTGATGCATAAATCGTCTTTTTATGATGTATGGTTTAGAAGTTATGGCTAAAAAATCAAAAAAATCGCAAAAAACCACGTCAAAAACTATGATTCATGTAAAAAATTTTAACTAAGATTCTTGAAAAAAAATCAAATTCCAGAAAACTTTTTTCTGAATATGCAGTCTTGTGTATATATGTATTAGAAACAATTTGGTGTATAAATCGTCCTTGTAGGATGTATGGTTTGGGAGTTATGACGGAAAAAGCACATGTTTTTGGCCAGCTTCCACTCCAAAAAGTGTTCTACAACTCCTAAACTACAAGAGATAGAGCAAAATGCATTTGGACAAAGAAGTAACCCTACTTAAGGACGAGGACCTGGTGCTCATTTTAATGCATGAATCGTCCTTATCTGATATGTAGTTTTTATTTTAGAAAATAAATAAAAAAAATAAAAATTGACAAAAAAGGGCACATGAAATTAACATGAAATCTAATTTTTAAAGTTATTTAAAGGATACAGTCTTGTGGGCAGTAGCTTAAGGAGCATTTTGATGCATAAATCGTCATTTTATGATGTATGGTTTAGAAGTTATGGCTAAAAAATCAAAAAAATCGCAAAAAACCACGTCAAAAACTATGATTCATGTAAAAAAAATTAACTAAGATTCTTGAAAAAAAATCAAATTCCAGAAACCTTTTTTCTGAATATGCAGTCTTGTGTATATATGTATTAGAAACAATTTGGTGAATAAATCGTCCTTGTAGGATGTATGGTTTGGGAGTTATGACGGAAAAAGCACATGTTTTTGGCCAGCTTCCACTCCAAAAAGTGTTCTACAACTCCTAAACTACAAGAGATAGAGCAAACGGCATTTGGACAAAGGAGTATCCCTTCTTAAGGACGAGGACCTGGTGCTCATTTTAATGCATGAATCGTCCTTATCTGATATGTAGTTTTTATTTTAGAAAATAAATAAAAAAAATAAAAATTGACAAAAAAGGGCACATGAAATTAACATGAAATCTAATTTTTAAAATTATTTAAAGGATACAGTCTTGTGGGCCGTAGCTTAAGGAACATTTTGATGCATAAATCGTCCTTTTATGATGTATGGTTTAGAAGTTATGGCTAAAAAATCAAAAAAATCGCAAAAAACCACGTCAAAAACTATGATTCATGTAAAAAATTTTAACTAAGATTCTTGAAAAAAAATCAAATTCCAGAAAACTTTTTTCTGAATATGCAGTCTTGTGTATATATGTATTAGAAACAATTTGGTGTATAAATCGTCCTTGTAGGATGTATGGTTTGGGAGTTATGACGGAAAAAGCACATGTTTTTGGCCAGCTTCCACTCCAAAAAGTGTTATACAACTCCTAAACTACAAGAGATAGAGCAAAATGCATTTGGACAAAGAAGTAACCCTACTTAAGGACGAGGACCTGGTGCTCATTTTAATGCATGAATCGTCCTTATCTGATATGTAGTTTTTATTTTAGAAAATAAATAAAAAAAATAAAAATTGAGAAAAAAGGGCACATGAAATTAACATGAAATCTAATTTTTAAAATTATTTAAAGGATACAGTCTTGTGGGCAGTAGCTTAAGGAGCATTTTGATGCATAAATCGTCATTTTATGATGTATGGTTTAGAAGTTATGGCTAAAAAATCAAAAAAATCGCAAAAAACCACGTCAAAAACTATGATTCATGTAAAAAAAATTAACTAAGATTCTTGAAAAAAATCAAATTCCAGAAACCTTTTTTCTGAATATGCAGTCTTGTGTATATATGTATTAGAAACAATTTGGTGTATAAATCGTCCTTGTAGGATGTATGGTTTGGGAGTTATGACGGAAAAAGCACATGTTTTTGGCCAGCTTCCACTCCAAAAAGTGTTCTACAACTCCTAAACTACAAGAGATAGAGCAAAATGCATTTGGACAAAGAAGTAACCCTACTTAAGGACGAGGACCTGGTGCTCATTTTAATGCATGAATCGTCCTTATCTGATATGTAGTTTTTATTTTAGAAAATAAATAAAAAAAATAAAAATTGACAAAAAAGGGCACATGAAATTAACATGAAATCTAATTTTAAAAATTATTTTAAGGATACAGTCTTGTGGGCCGTAGCTTAAGGAACATTTTGATGCATAAATCTTCTTTTTATGATGTATGGTTTAGAAGTTATGGCTAAAAAATCAAAAAAATCGCAAAAAACCACGTCAAAAACTATGATTCATGTAAAAAATTTTAACTAAGATTCTTGAAAAAAAATCAAATTCCAGAAAACTTTTTTCTGAATATGCAGTCTTGTGTATATATGTATTAGAAACAATTTGGTGTATAAATCGTCCTTGTAGGATGTATGGTTTGGGAGTTATGACGGAAAAAGCACATGTTTTTGGCCAGCTTCCACTCCAAAAAGTGTTCTACAACTCCTAAACTACAAGAGATAGAGCAAAATGCATTTGAACAAAAAAGTAACCCTACTTAAGGACGAGGACCTGGTGCTCATTTTAATGCATGAATCGTCCTTATCTGATATGTAGTTTTTATTCTAGAAAATAAATAAAAAAATTAAAAATTGACAAAAAAGGGCACATGAAATTAACATGAAATCTAATTTTTAAAATTATTTTAAGGAAACAGTCTTGTGGGCCGTAGCTTAAGGAACATTTTGATGCATAAATCGTCCTTTTATGATGTATGGTTTAGAAGTTATGGCTAAAAAATCAAAAAAATCGCAAAAAACCACGTCAAAAACTATGATTCATGTAAAAAATTTTAACTAAGATTCTTGAAAAAAAATCAAATTCCAGAAAACTTTTTTCTGAATATGCAGTCTTGTGTATATATGTATTAGAAACAATTTGGTGTATAAATCGTCCTTGTAGGATGTATGGTTTGGGAGTTATGACGGAAAAAGCACATGTTTTTGGCCAGCTTCCACTCCAAAAAGTGTTCTACAACTCCTAAACTACAAGAGATAGAGCAAAATGCATTTGGACAAAGAAGTAACCCTACTTAAGGACGAGGACCTGGTGCTCATTTTAATGCATGAATCGTCCTTATCTGATATGTAGTTTTTATTCTAGAAAATAAATAAAAAAAATAAAAATTGACAAAAAAGGGCACATGAAATTAACATGAAATCTAATTTTTAAAATTATTTTAAGGATACAGTCTTGTGGGCCGTAGCTTAAGGAACATTTTGATGCATAAATCTTCTTTTTATGATGTATGGTTTAGAAGTTATGGCTAAAAAATCAAAAAAATCGCAAAAAACCACGTCAAAAACTATGATTCATGTAAAAAATTTTAACTAAGATTCTTGAAAAAAAATCAAATTCCAGAAAACTTTTTTCTGAATATGCAGTCTTGTGTATATATGTATTAGAAGCAATTTGGTGTATAAATCGTCCTTGTAGGATGTATGGTTTGGGAGTTATGACGGAAAAAGCACATGTTTTTGGCCAGCTTCCACTCCAAAAAGTGTTCTACAACTCCTAAACTACAAGAGATAGAGCAAACGGCATTTGGACAAAGGAGTATCCCTTCTTAAGGACGAGGACCTGGTGCTCATTTTAATGCATGAATCGTCCTTATCTGATATGTAGTTTTTATTTTAGAAAATAAATAAAAAAAATAAAAATTGAGAAAAAAGGGCACATGAAATTAACATGAAATCTAATTTTTAAAATTATTTTAAGGATACAGTCTTGTGGGCCGTAGCTTAAGGAACATTTTGATGCATAAATCGTCTTTTTATGATGTATGGCTTAGAAGTTATGGCTAAAAAATCAAAAAAATCGCAAAAAACCACGCCAAAAACTATGATTCATGTAAAAATTTTAACTAAGATTCTTGAAAAAAAATCAAATTCCAGAAAACTTTTTTCTGAATATGCAGTCTTGTGTATATATGTATTAGAAACAATTTGGTGTATAAATCGTCCTTGTAGGATGTATGGTTTGGGAGTTATGACGGAAAAAGCACATGTTTTTGGCCAGCTTCCACTCCAAAAAGTGTTCTACAACTCCTAAACTACAAGAGATAGAGCAAAATGCATTTGGACAAAGAAGTAACCCTACTTAAGGACAAGGACCTGGTGCTCATTTTAATGCATGAATCGTCCTTATCTGATATGTAGTTTTTATTCTAGAAAATAAATAAAAAAAATAAAAATTGACAAAAAAGGACACATGAAATTAACATGAAATCTAATTTTTAAAATTATTTTAAGGATACAGTCTTGTGGGCCGTAGCTTAAGGAACATTTTGATGCATAAATCGTCTTTTTATGATGTATGGTTTAGAAGTTATGGCTAAAAAATCAAAAAAATCGCAAAAAACCACGTCAAAAACTATGATTCATGTAAAAAATTTTAACTAAGATTCTTGAAAAAAAATCAAATTCCAGAAAACTTTTTTCTGAATATGCAGTCTTGTGTTTATATGTATTAGAAACAATTTGGTGTATAAATCGTCCTTGTAGGATGTATGGTTTGGGAGTTATGACGGAAAAAGCACATGTTTTTGGCCAGCTTCCACTCCAAAAAGTGTTCTACAACTCCTAAACTACAAGAGATAGAGCAAAATGCATTTGGACAAAGAAGTAACCCTACTTAAGGACGAGGACCTGGTGCTCATTTTAATGCATGAATCGTCCTTATCTGATATGTAGTTTTTATTCTAGAAAATAAACAAAAAAAATAAAAATTGAGAAAAAAGGGCACATGAAATTAACATGAAATCTAATTTTAAAAATTATTTTAAGGATACAGTCTTGTGGGCCGTAGCTTAAGGAACATTTTGATGCATAAATCTTCTTTTTATGATGTATGGTTTAGAAGTTATGGCTAAAAAATCAAAAAAATCGCAAAAAACCACGTCAAAAACTATGATTCATGTAAAAAATTTTAACTAAGATTCTTGAAAAAAAATCAAATTCCAGAAAACTTTTTTCTGAATATGCAGTCTTGTGTATATATGTATTAGAGACAATTTGGTGTATAAATCGTCCTTGTAGGATGTATGGTTTGGGAGTTATGACGGAAAAAGCACATGTTTTTGGCCAGCTTCCACTCCAAAAAGTGTTCTACAACTCCTAAACTACAAGAGATAGAGCAAAATGCATTTGGACAAAGAAGTAACCCTACTTAAGGACGAGGACCTGGTGCTCATTTTAATGCATGAATCGTCCTTATCTGATATGTAGTTTTTATTCTAGAAAATAAACAAAAAAAATAAAAATTGACAAAAAAGGGCACATGAAATTAACATGAAATCTAATTTTTAAAATTATTTTAAGGATACAGTCTTGTGGGCCGTAGCTTAAGGAACATTTTGATGCATAAATCTTCTTTTTATGATGTATGGTTTAGAAGTTATGGCTAAAAAATCAAAAAAATCGCAAAAAACCACGTCAAAAACTATGATTCATGTAAAAAATTTTAACTAAGATTCTTGAAAAAAAATCAAATTCCAGAAAACTTTTTTCTGAATATGCAGTCTTGTGTATATATGTATTAGAAACAATTTGGTGTATAAATCGTCCTTGTAGGATGTATGGTTTGGGAGTTATGACGGAAAAAGCACATGTTTTTGGCCAGCTTCCACTCCAAAAAGTGTTCTACAACTCCTAAACTACAAGAGATAGAGCAAAATGCATTTGAACAAAAAAGTAACCCTACTTAAGGACGAGGACCTGGTGCTCATTTTAATGCATGAATCGTCCTTATCTGATATGTAGTTTTTATTCTAGAAAATAAATAAAAAAAATAAAAATTGACAAAAAAGGGCACATGAAATTAACATGAAATCTAATTTTTAAAATTATTTTAAGGATACAGTCTTGTGGGCCGTAGCTTAAGGAACATTTTGATGCATAAATCGTCTTTTTATGATGTATGGCTTAGAAGTTATGGCTAAAAAATCAAAAAAATCGCAAAAAACCACGCCAAAAACTATGATTCATGTAAAAATTTTAACTAAGATTCTTGAAAAAAAATCAAATTCCAGAAAACTTTTTTCTGAATATGCAGTCTTGTGTATATATGTATTAGAAACAATTTGGTGTATAAATCGTCCTTGTAGGATGTATGGTTTGGGAGTTATGACGGAAAAAGCACATGTTTTTGGCCAGCTTCCACTCCAAAAAGTGTTCTACAACTCCTAAACTACAAGAGATAGAGCAAAATGCATTTGGACAAAGAAGTAACCCTACTTAAGGACAAGGACCTGGTGCTCATTTTAATGCATGAATCGTCCTTATCTGATATGTAGTTTTTATTCTAGAAAATAAATAAAAAAAATAAAAATTGACAAAAAAGGACACATGAAATTAACATGAAATCTAATTTTTAAAATTATTTTAAGGATACAGTCTTGTGGGCCGTAGCTTAAGGAACATTTTGATGCATAAATCGTCTTTTTATGATGTATGGTTTAGAAGTTATGGCTAAAAAATCAAAAAAATCGCAAAAAACCACGTCAAAAACTATGATTCATGTAAAAAATTTTAACTAAGATTCTTGAAAAAAAATCAAATTCCAGAAAACTTTTTTCTGAATATGCAGTCTTGTGTATATATGTATTAGAAACAATTTGGTGTATAAATTGTCCTTGTAGGATGTATGGTTTGGGAGTTATGACGGAAAAAGCACATGTTTTTGGCCAGCTTCCACTCCAAAAAGTGTTCTACAACTCCTAAACTACAAGAGATAGAGCAAAATGCATTTAGACAAAGAAGTAACCCTACTTAAGGACGAGGACCTGGTGCTCATTTTAATGCATGAATCGTCCTTATCTGATATGTAGTTTTTATTTTAGAAAATAAATAAAAAAAATAAAAATTGAGAAAAAAGGGCACATGAAATTAACATGAAATCTAATTTTTAAAATTATTTTAAGGATACAGTCTTGTGGGCCGTAGCTTAAGGAACATTTTGATGCATAAATCGTCTTTTTATGATGTATGGTTTAGAAGTTATGGCTAAAAAATCAAAAAAATCGCAAAAAACCACGTCAAAAACTATGATTCATGTAAAAAATTTTAACTAAGATTCTTGAAAAAAAATCAAATTCCAGAAAACTTTTTTCTGAATATGCAGTCTTGTGTTTATATGTATTAGAAACAATTTGGTGTATAAATCGTCCTTGTAGGATGTATGGTTTGGGAGTTATGACGGAAAAAGCACATGTTTTTGGCCAGCTTCCACTCCAAAAAGTGTTCTACAACTCCTAAACTACAAGAGATAGAGCAAAATGCATTTGGACAAAGAAGTAACCCTACTTAAGGACGAGGACCTGGTGCTCATTTTAATGCATGAATCGTCCTTATCTGATATGTAGTTTTTATTCTAGAAAATAAACAAAAAAAATAAAAATTGACAAAAAAGGGCACATGAAATTAACATGAAATCTAATTTTAAAAATTATTTTAAGGATACAGTCTTGTGGGCCGTAGCTTAAGGAACATTTTGATGCATAAATCTTCTTTTTATGATGTATGGTTTAGAAGTTATGGCTAAAAAATAAAAAAAATCGCAAAAAACCACGTCAAAAACTATGATTCATGTAAAAAATTTTAACTAAGATTCTTGAAAAAAATCAAATTCCAGAAAACTTTTTTCTGAATATGCAGTCTTGTGTATATATGTATTAGAGACAATTTGGTGTATAAATCGTCCTTGTAGGATGTATGGTTTGGGAGTTATGACGGAAAAAGCACATGTTTTTGGCCAGCTTCCACTCCAAAAAGTGTTCTACAACTCCTAAACTACAAGAGATAGAGCAAAATGCATTTGGACAAAGAAGTAACCCTACTTAAGGACGAGGACCTGGTGCTCATTTTAATGCATGAATCGTCCTTATCTGATATGTAGTTTTTATTCTAGAAAATAAACAAAAAAAATAAAAATTGACAAAAAAGGGCACATGAAATTAACATGAAATCTAATTTTTAAAATTATTTTAAGGATACAGTCTTGTGGGCCGTAGCTTAAGGAACATTTTGATGCATAAATCTTCTTTTTATGATGTATGGTTTAGAAGTTATGGCTAAAAAATCAAAAAAATCGCAAAAAACCACGTCAAAAACTATGATTCATGTAAAAAATTTTAACTAAGATTCTTGAAAAAAAATCAAATTCCAGAAAACTTTTTTCTGAATATGCAGTCTTGTGTATATATGTATTAGAAACAATTTGGTGTATAAATCGTCCTTGTAGGATGTATGGTTTGGGAGTTATGACGGAAAAAGCACATGTTTTTGGCCAGCTTCCACTCCAAAAAGTGTTCTACAACTCCTAAACTACAAGAGATAGAGCAAAATGCATTTGAACAAAAAAGTAACCCTACTTAAGGACGAGGACCTGGTGCTCATTTTAATGCATGAATCGTCCTTATCTGATATGTAGTTTTTATTCTAGAAAATAAATAAAAAAAATAAAAATTGACAAAAAAGGGCACATGAAATTAACATGAAATCTAATTTTTAAAATTATTTTAAGGATACAGTCTTGTGGGCCGTAGCTTAAGGAACATTTTGATGCATAAATCTTCTTTTTATGATGTATGGTTTAGAAGTTATGGCTAAAAAATCAAAAAAATCGCAAAAAACCACGTCAAAAACTATGATTCATGTAAAAAATTTTAACTAAGATTCTTGAAAAAAAATCAAATTCCAGAAAACTTTTTTCTGAATATGCAGTCTTGTGTATATATGTATTAGAAGCAATTTGGTGTATAAATCGTCCTTGTAGGATGTATGGTTTGGGAGTTATGACGGAAAAAGCACATGTTTTTGGCCAGCTTCCACTCCAAAAAGTGTTCTACAACTCCTAAACTACAAGAGATAGAGCAAACGGCATTTGGACAAAGGAGTATCCCTTCTTAAGGACGAGGACCTGGTGCTCATTTTAATGCATGAATCGTCCTTATCTGATATGTAGTTTTTATTTTAGAAAATAAATAAAAAAAATAAAAATTGAGAAAAAAGGGCACATGAAATTAACATGAAATCTAATTTTTAAAATTATTTTAAGGATACAGTCTTGTGGGCCGTAGCTTAAGGAACATTTTGATGCATAAATCGTCTTTTTATGATGTATGGCTTAGAAGTTATGGCTAAAAAATCAAAAAAATCGCAAAAAACCACGTCAAAAACTATGATTCATGTAAAAATTTTAAATAAGATTCTTGAAAAAAAATCAAATTCCAGAAAACTTTTTTCTGAATATGCAGTCTTGTGTATATATGTATTAGAAACAATTTGGTGTATAAATCGTCCTTGTAGGATGTATGGTTTGGGAGTTATGACGGAAAAAGCACATGTTTTTGGCCAGCTTCCACTCCAAAAAGTGTTCTACAACTCCTAAACTACAAGAGATAGAGCAAAATGCATTTGGACAAAGAAGTAACCCTACTTAAGGACAAGGACCTGGTGCTCATTTTAATGCATGAATCGTCCTTATCTGATATGTAGTTTTTATTCTAGAAAATAAATAAAAAAAATAAAAATTGACAAAAAAGGACACATGAAATTAACATGAAATCTAATTTTTAAAATTATTTTAAGGATACAGTCTTGTGGGCCGTAGCTTAAGGAACATTTTGATGCATAAATCGTCTTTTTATGATGTATGGTTTAGAAGTTATGGCTAAAAAATCAAAAAAATCGCAAAAAACCACGTCAAAAACTATGATTCATGTAAAAAATTTTAACTAAGATTCTTGAAAAAAAATCAAATTCCAGAAAACTTTTTTCTGAATATGCAGTCTTGTGTATATATGTATTAGAAACAATTTGGTGTATAAATTGTCCTTGTAGGATGTATGGTTTGGGAGTTATGACGGAAAAAGCACATGTTTTTGGCCAGCTTCCACTCCAAAAAGTGTTCTACAACTCCTAAACTACAAGAGATAGAGCAAAATGCATTTGGACAAAGAAGTAACCCTACTTAAGGACGAGGACCTGGTGCTCATTTTAATGCATGAATCGTCCTTATCTGATATGTAGTTTTTATTTTAGAAAATAAATAAAAAAAATAAAAATTGAGAAAAAAGGGCACATGAAATTAACATGAAATTTAATTTTTAAAATTATTTTAAGGATACAGTCTTGTGGGCCGTAGCTTAAGGAACATTTTGATGCATAAATCGTCTTTTTATGATGTATGGTTTAGAAGTTATGGCTAAAAAATCAAAAAAATCGCAAAAAACCACGTCAAAAACTATGATTCATGTAAAAAATTTTAACTAAGATTCTTGAAAAAAAATCAAATTCCAGAAAACTTTTTTCTGAATATGCAGTCTTGTGTTTATATGTATTAGAAACAATTTGGTGTATAAATCGTCCTTGTAGGATGTATGGTTTGGGAGTTATGACGGAAAAAGCACATGTTTTTGGCCAGCTTCCACTCCAAAAAGTGTTCTACAACTCCTAAACTACAAGAGATAGAGCAAAATGCATTTGGACAAAGAAGTAACCCTACTTAACGACGAGGACCTGGTGCTCATTTTAATGCATGAATCGTCCTTATCTGATATGTAGTTTTTATTCTAGAAAATAAACAAAAAAAATAAAAATTGACAAAAAAGGGCACATGAAATTAACATGAAATCTAATTTTAAAAATTATTTTAAGGATACAGTCTTGTGGGCCGTAGCTTAAGGAACATTTTGATGCATAAATCTTCTTTTTATGATGTATGGTTTAGAAGTTATGGCTAAAAAATCAAAAAAATCGCAAAAAACCACGTCAAAAACTATGATTCATGTAAAAAATTTTAACTAAGATTCTTGAAAAAAAATCAAATTCCAGAAAACTTTTTTCTGAATATGCAGTCTTGTGTATATATGTATTAGAGACAATTTGGTGTATAAATCGTCCTTGTAGGATGTATGGTTTGGGAGTTATGACGGAAAAAGCACATGTTTTTGGCCAGCTTCCACTCCAAAAAGTGTTCTACAACTCCTAAACTACAAGAGATAGAGCAAAATGCATTTGGACAAAGAAGTAACCCTACTTAAGGACGAGGACCTGGTGCTCATTTTAATGCATGAATCGTCCTTATCTGATATGTAGTTTTTATTCTAGAAAATAAACAAAAAAAATAAAAATTGACAAAAAAGGGCACATGAAATTAACATGAAATCTAATTTTTAAAATTATTTTAAGGATACAGTCTTGTGGGCCGTAGCTTAAGGAACATTTTGATGCATAAATCTTCTTTTTATGATGTATGGTTTAGAAGTTATGGCTAAAAAATCAAAAAAATCGCAAAAAACCACGTCAAAAACTATGATTCATGTAAAAATTTTTAACTAAGATTCTTGAAAAAAAAATCAAATTCCAGAAAACTTTTTTCTGAATATGCAGTCTTGTGTATATATGTATTAGAAACAATTTGGTGTATAAATCGTCCTTGTAGGATGTATGGTTTGGGAGTTATGACGGAAAAAGCACATGTTTTTGGCCAGCTTCCACTCCAAAAAGTGTTCTACAACTCCTAAACTACAAGAGATAGAGCAAAATGCATTTGAACAAAAAAGTAACCCTACTTAAGGACGAGGACCTGGTGCTCATTTTAATGCATGAATCGTCCTTATCTGATATGTAGTTTTTATTCTAGAAAATAAATAAAAAAAATAAAAATTGACAAAAAAGGGCACATGAAATTAACATGAAATCTAATTTTTAAAATTATTTTAAGGAAACAGTCTTGTGGGCCGTAGCTTAAGGAACATTTTGATGCATAAATCGTCCTTTTATGATGTATGGTTTAGAAGTTATGGCTAAAAAATCAAAAAAATCGCAAAAAACCACGTCAAAAACTATGATTCATGTAAAAAATTTTAACTAAGATTCTTGAAAAAAAATCAAATTCCAGAAAACTTTTTTCTGAATATGCAGTCTTGTGTATATATGTATTAGAAACAATTTGGTGTATAAATCGTCCTTGTAGGATGTATGGTTTGGGAGTTATGACGGAAAAAGCACATGTTTTTGGCCAGCTTCCACTCCAAAAAGTGTTCTACAACTCCTAAACTACAAGAGATAGAGCAAAATGCATTTGGACAAAGAAGTAACCCTACTTAAGGACGAGGACCTGGTGCTCATTTTAATGCATGAATCGTCCTTATCTGATATGTAGTTTTTATTCTAGAAAATAAATAAAAAAAATAAAAATTGACAAAAAAGGGCACATGAAATTAACATGAAATCTAATTTTTAAAATTATTTTAAGGATACAGTCTTGTGGGCCGTAGCTTAAGGAACATTTTGATGCATAAATCGTCTTTTTATGATGTATGGTTTAGAAGTTATGGCTAAAAAATCAAAAAAATCGCAAAAAACCACGTCAAAAACTATGATTCATGTAAAAAATTTTAACTAAGATTCTTGAAAAAAAATCAAATTCCAGAAAACTTTTTTCTGAATATGCAGTCTTGTGTATATATGTATTAGAAACAATTTGGTGTATAAATTGTCCTTGTAGGATGTATGGTTTGGGAGTTATGACGGAAAAAGCACATGTTTTTGGCCAGCTTCCACTCCAAAAAGTGTTCTACAACTCCTAAACTACAAGAGATAGAGCAAAATGCATTTGGACAAAGAAGTAACCCTACTTAAGGACGAGGACCTGGTGCTCATTTTAATGCATGAATCGTCCTTATCTGATATGTAGTTTTTATTTTAGAAAATAAATAAAAAAAATAAAAATTGAGAAAAAAGGGCACATGAAATTAACATGAAATTTAATTTTTAAAATTATTTTAAGGATACAGTCTTGTGGGCCGTAGCTTAAGGAACATTTTGATGCATAAATCGTCTTTTTATGATGTATGGTTTAGAAGTTATGGCTAAAAAATCAAAAAAATCGCAAAAAACCACGTCAAAAACTATGATTCATGTAAAAAATTTTAACTAAGATTCTTGAAAAAAAATCAAATTCCAGAAAACTTTTTTCTGAATATGCAGTCTTGTGTTTATATGTATTAGAAACAATTTGGTGTATAAATCGTCCTTGTAGGATGTATGGTTTGGGAGTTATGACGGAAAAAGCACATGTTTTTGGCCAGCTTCCACTCCAAAAAGTGTTCTACAACTCCTAAACTACAAGAGATAGAGCAAAATGCATTTGGACAAAGAAGTAACCCTACTTAACGACGAGGACCTGGTGCTCATTTTAATGCATGAATCGTCCTTATCTGATATGTAGTTTTTATTCTAGAAAATAAACAAAAAAAATAAAAATTGACAAAAAAGGGCACATGAAATTAACATGAAATCTAATTTTAAAAATTATTTTAAGGATACAGTCTTGTGGGCCGTAGCTTAAGGAACATTTTGATGCATAAATCTTCTTTTTATGATGTATGGTTTAGAAGTTATGGCTAAAAAATCAAAAAAATCGCAAAAAACCACGTCAAAAACTATGATTCATGTAAAAAATTTTAACTAAGATTCTTGAAAAAAAATCAAATTCCAGAAAACTTTTTTCTGAATATGCAGTCTTGTGTATATATGTATTAGAGACAATTTGGTGTATAAATCGTCCTTGTAGGATGTATGGTTTGGGAGTTATGACGGAAAAAGCACATGTTTTTGGCCAGCTTCCACTCCAAAAAGTGTTCTACAACTCCTAAACTACAAGAGATAGAGCAAAATGCATTTGGACAAAGAAGTAACCCTACTTAAGGACGAGGACCTGGTGCTCATTTTAATGCATGAATCGTCCTTATCTGATATGTAGTTTTTATTCTAGAAAATAAACAAAAAAAATAAAAATTGACAAAAAAGGGCACATGAAATTAACATGAAATCTAATTTTTAAAATTATTTTAAGGATACAGTCTTGTGGGCCGTAGCTTAAGGAACATTTTGATGCATAAATCTTCTTTTTATGATGTATGGTTTAGAAGTTATGGCTAAAAAATAAAAAAAATCGCAAAAAACCACGTCAAAAACTATGATTCATGTAAAAATTTTTAACTAAGATTCTTGAAAAAAAAATCAAATTCCAGAAAACTTTTTTCTGAATATGCAGTCTTGTGTATATATGTATTAGAAACAATTTGGTGTATAAATCGTCCTTGTAGGATGTATGGTTTGGGAGTTATGACGGAAAAAGCACATGTTTTTGGCCAGCTTCCACTCCAAAAAGTGTTCTACAACTCCTAAACTACAAGAGATAGAGCAAAATGCATTTGAACAAAAAAGTAACCCTACTTAAGGACGAGGACCTGGTGCTCATTTTAATGCATGAATCGTCCTTATCTGATATGTAGTTTTTATTCTAGAAAATAAATAAAAAAAATAAAAATTGACAAAAAAGGGCACATGAAATTAACATGAAATCTAATTTTTAAAATTATTTTAAGGAAACAGTCTTGTGGGCCGTAGCTTAAGGAACATTTTGATGCATAAATCGTCCTTTTATGATGTATGGTTTAGAAGTTATGGCTAAAAAATCAAAAAAATCGCAAAAAACCACGTCAAAAACTATGATTCATGTAAAAAATTTTAACTAAGATTCTTGAAAAAAAATCAAATTCCAGAAAACTTTTTTCTGAATATGCAGTCTTGTGTATATATGTATTAGAAACAATTTGGTGTATAAATCGTCCTTGTAGGATGTATGGTTTGGGAGTTATGACGGAAAAAGCACATGTTTTTGGCCAGCTTCCACTCCAAAAAGTGTTCTACAACTCCTAAACTACAAGAGATAGAGCAAAATGCATTTGGACAAAGAAGTAACCCTACTTAAGGACGAGGACCTGGTGCTCATTTTAATGCATGAATCGTCCTTATCTGATATGTAGTTTTTATTCTAGAAAATAAATAAAAAAAATAAAAATTGACAAAAAAGGGCACATGAAATTAACATGAAATCTAATTTTTAAAATTATTTTAAGGATACAGTCTTGTGGGCCGTAGCTTAAGGAACATTTTGATGCATAAATCGTCTTTTTATGATGTATGGCTTAGAAGTTATGGCTAAAAAATCAAAAATCGCAAAAAACCACGTCAAAAACTATGATTCATGTAAAAATTTTAACTAAGATTCTTGAAAAAAAAATCAAATTCCAGAAAACTTTTTTCTGAATATGCAGTCTTGTGTATATATGTATTAGAAACAATTTGGTGTATAAATCGTCCTTGTAGGATGTATGGTTTGGGAGTTATGACGGAAAAAGCACATGTTTTTGGCCAGCTTCCACTCCAAAAAGTGTTCTACAACTCCTAAACTACAAGAGATAGAGCAAAATGCATTTGGACAAAGAAGTAACCCTACTTAAGGACAAGGACCTGGTGCTCATTTTAATGCATGAATCGTCCTTATCTGATATGTAGTTTTTATTCTAGAAAATAAATAAAAAAAATAAAAATTGACAAAAAAGGACACATGAAATTAACATGAAATCTAATTTTTAAAATTATTTTAAGGATACAGTCTTGTGGGCCGTAGCTTAAGGAACATTTTGATGCATAAATCGTCTTTTTATGATGTATGGTTTAGAAGTTATGGCTAAAAAATCAAAAAAATCGCAAAAAACCACGTCAAAAACTATGATTCATGTAAAAATTTTAACTAAGATTCTTGAAAAAAAATCAAATTCCAGAAAACTTTTTTCTGAATATGCAGTCTTGTGTATATATGTATTAGAAACAATTTGATGTATAAATCGTCCTTGTAGGATGTATGGTTTGGGAGTTATGACGGAAAAAGCACATGTTTTTGGCCAGCTTCCACTCCAAAAAGTGTTCTACAACTCCTAAACTACAAGAGATAGAGCAAAATGCATTTGGACAAAGAAGTAACCCTACTTAAGGACGAGGACCTGGTGCTCATTTTAATGCATGAATCGTCCTTATCTGATATGTAGTTTTTATTCTAGAAAATAAATAAATAAAATAAAAATTGACAAAAAAGGGCACATGAAATTAACATGAAATCTAATTTTTAAAATTATTTTAAAGATACAGTCTTGTGGGCCGTAGCTTAAGGAACATTTTGATGCATAAATCGTCTTTTTATGATGTATGGTTTAGAAGTTATGGCTAAAAAATCAAAAAAATCGCAAAAAACCACGTCAAAAACTATGATTCATGTAAAAAATTTTAACTAAGATTCTTGAAAAAAAATCAAATTCCAGAAAACTTTTTTCTGAATATGCAGTCTTGTGTATATATGTATTAGAAACAATTTGGTGTATAAATCGTCCTTGTAGGATGTATGGTTTGGGAGTTATGACGGAAAAAGCACATGTTTTTGGCCAGCTTCCACTCCAAAAAGTGTTCTACAACTCCTAAACTACAAGAGATAGAGTAAAATGCATTTGGACAAAGAAGTAACCCTACTTAAGGACGAGGACCTGGTGCTCATTTTAATGCATGAATCGTCCTTATCTGATATGTAGTTTTTATTCTAGAAAATAAATAAAAAAAATAAAAATTGACAAAAAAGGGCACATGAAATTAACATGAAATCTAATTTTTAAAATTATTTTAAGGATACAGTCTTGTGGGCCGTAGCATAAGGAACATTTTGATGCATAAATCTTCTTTTTATGATGTATGGTTTAGAAGTTATGGCTAAAAAATCAAAAAAATCGCAAAAAACCACGTCAAAAACTATGATTCATGTAAAAAATTTTAACTAAGATTCTTGAAAAAAAATCAAATTCCAGAAAACTTTTTTCTGAATATGCAGTCTTGTGTATATATGTATTAGAAACAATTTGGTGTATAAATCGTCCTTGTAGGATGTATGGTTTGGGAGTTATGACGGAAAAAGCACATGTTTTTGGCCAGCTTCCACTCCAAAAAGTGTTCTACAACTCCTAAACTACAAGAGATAGAGCAAAATGCATTTGGACAAAGAAGTAACCCTACTTAAGGACGAGGACCTGGTGCTCATTTTAATGCATGAATCGTCCTTATCTGATATGTAGTTTTTATTTTAGAAAATAAATAAAAAAAATAAAAATTGAGAAAAAAGGGCACATGAAATTAACATGAAATCTAATTTTTAAAATTATTTAAAGGATACAGTCTTGTGGGCAGTAGCTTAAGGAGCATTTTGATGCATAAATCGTCATTTTATGATGTATGGTTTAGAAGTTATGGCTAAAAAATAAAAAAAATCGCAAAAAACCACGTCAAAAACTATGATTCATGTAAAAAAAATTAACTAAGATTCTTGAAAAAAAATCAAATTCCAGAAACCTTTTTTCTGAATATGCAGTCTTGTGTATATATGTATTAGAAACAATTTGGTGTATAAATCGTCCTTGTAGGATGTATGGTTTGGGAGTTATGACGGAAAAAGCACATGTTTTTGGCCAGCTTCCACTCCAAAAAGTGTTCTACAACTCCTAAACTACAAGAGATAGAGCAAACGGCATTTGGACAAAGGAGTATCCCTTCTTAAGGACGAGGACCTGGTGCTCATTTTAATGCATGAATCGTCCCTATCTGATATGTAGTTTTTATTTTAGAAAATAAATAAAAAAAATAAAAATTGACAAAAAAGGGCACATGAAATTATCATGAAATCTAATTTTAAAAATTATTTTAAGGATACAGTCTTGTGGGCCGTAGCTTAAGGAACATTTTGATGCATAAATCGTCTTTTTATGATGTATGGATTAGAAGTTATGGCTAAAAAATCAAAAAAATCGCAAAAAACCACGTCAAAAACTATGATTCATGTAAAAAATTTTAACTAAGATTCTTGAAAAAAAATCAAATTCCAGAAAACTTTTTTCTGAATATGCAGTCTTGTGTATATATGTATTAGAAACAATTTGGTGTATAAATCGTCCTTGTAGGATGTATGGTTTGGGAGTTATGACGGAAAAAGCACATGTTTTTGGCCAGCTTCCACTCCAAAAAGTGTTCTACAACTCCTAAACTACAAGAGATAAAGCAAAATGCATTTGGACAAAGAAGTAACCCTACTTAAGGACGAGGACCTGGTGCTCATTTTAATGCATGAATCGTCCTTATCTGATATGTAGTTTTTATTTTAGAAAATAAATAAAAAAAATAAAAATTGAGAAAAAAGGGCACATGAAATTAACATGAAATCTAATTTTTAAAATTATTTAAAGGATACAGTCTTGTGGGCAGTAGCTTAAGGAGCATTTTGATGCATAAATCGTCATTTTATGATGTATGGTTTAGAAGTTATGGCTAAAAAATCAAAAAAATCGCAAAAAACCACGTCAAAAACTATGATTCATGTAAAAAAAATTAACTAAGATTCTTGAAAAAAAATCAAATTCCAGAAACCTTTTTTCTGAATATGCAGTCTTGTGTATATATGTATTAGAAACAATTTGGTGTATAAATCGTCCTTGTAGGATGTATGGTTTGGGAGTTATGACGGAAAAAGCACATGTTTTTGGCCAGCTTCCACTCCAAAAAGTGTTCTACAACTCCTAAACTACAAGAGATAGAGCAAAATGCATTTGGACAAAGAAGTAACCCTACTTAAGGACGAGGACCTGGTGCTCATTTTAATGCATGAATCGTCCTTATCTGATATGTAGTTTTTATTTTAGAAAATAAATAAAAAAAATAAAAATTGAGAAAAAAGGGCACATGAAATTAACATGAAATCTAATTTTTAAAATTATTTAAAGGATACAGTCTTGTGGGCAGTAGCTTAAGGAGCATTTTGATGCATAAATCGTCATTTTATGATGTATGGTTTAGAAGTTATGGCTAAAAAATCAAAAAAATCGCAAAAAACCACGTCAAAAACTATGATTCATGTAAAAAAAATTAACTAAGATTCTTGAAAAAAAATCAAATTCCAGAAACCTTTTTTCTGAATATGCAGTCTTGTGTATATATGTATTAGAAACAATTTGGTGTATAAATCGTCCTTGTAGGATGTATGGTTTGGGAGTTATGACGGAAAAAGCACATGTTTTTGGCCAGCTTCCACTCCAAAAGTGTTCTACAACTCCTAAACTACAAGAGATAGAGCAAAATGCATTTGGACAAAGAAGTAACCCTACTTAAGGACGAGGACCTGGTGCTCATTTTAATGCATGAATCGTCCTTATTTGATATGTAGTTTTTATTTTAGAAAATAAATAAAAAAAATAAAAATTGAGAAAAAAGGGCACATGAAATTAACATGAAATCTAATTTTTAAAATTATTTAAAGGATACAGTCTTGTGGGCAGTAGCTTAAGGAGCATTTTGATGCATAAATTGTCCTTTTATGATGTATGGTTTAGAAGTTATGGCTAAAAAATCAAAAAAAATCGCAAAAAACCACGTCAAAGACTATGATTCATGTAAAAAATTTTAACTAAGATTCTTGAAAAAAAATCAAATTCCAGAAAACTTTTTTCTGAATATGCAGTCTTGTGTATATATGTATTAGAAACAATTTGGTGTATAAATCGTCCTTGTAGGATGTATGGTTTGGGAGTTATGACGGAAAAAGCACATGTTTTTGGCCAGCTTCCACTCCAAAAAGTGTTCTACAACTCCTAAACTACAAGAGATAGAGCAAAATGCATTTGGACAAAGAAGTAACCCTACTTAAGGACGAGGACCTGGTGCTCATTTTAATGCATGAATCGTCCTTATTTGATATGTAGTTTTTATTTTAGAAAATAAATAAAAAAAATAAAAATTGAGAAAAAAGGGCACATGAAATTAACATGAAATCTAATTTTTAAAATTATTTTAAGGATACAGTCTTGTGGGCCGTAGCTTAAGGAACATTTTGATGCATAAATCGTCTTTTTATGATGTATGGTTTAGAAGTTATGGCTAAAAAATCAAAAAAATCGCAAAAAACCACGTCAAAAACTATGATTCATGTAAAAAAAATTAACTAAGATTCTTGAAAAAAAATCAAATTCCAGAAACCTTTTTTCTGAATATGCAGTCTTGTGTATATATGTATTAGAAACAATTTGGTGTATAAATCGTCCTTGTAGGATGTATGGTTTGGGAGTTATGACGGAAAAAGCACATGTTTTTGGCCAGCTTCCACTCCAAAAGTGTTCTACAACTCCTAAACTACAAGAGATAGAGCAAAATGCATTTGGACAAAGAAGTAACCCTACTTAAGGACGAGGACCTGGTGCTCATTTTAATGCATGAATCGTCCTTATTTGATATGTAGTTTTTATTTTAGAAAATAAATAAAAAAAATAAAAATTGAGAAAAAAGGGCACATGAAATTAACATGAAATCTAATTTTTAAAATTATTTAAAGGATACAGTCTTGTGGGCAGTAGCTTAAGGAGCATTTTGATGCATAAATTGTCCTTTTATGATGTATGGTTTAGAAGTTATGGCTAAAAAATCAAAAAAAATCGCAAAAAACCACGTCAAAGACTATGATTCATGTAAAAAATTTTAACTAAGATTCTTGAAAAAAAATCAAATTCCAGAAAACTTTTTTCTGAATATGCAGTCTTGTGTATTTATGTATTAGAAACAATTTGGTGTATAAATCGTTTTTGTAGGATGTATGGTTTGGGAGTTATGACGGAAAAAGCACATGTTTTTGGCCAGCTTCCACTCCAAAAAGTGTTCTACAACTCCTAAACTACAAGAGATAGAGCAAAATGCATTTGGACAAAGAAGTAACCCTACTTAAGGACGAGGACCTGGTGCTCATTTTAATGCATGAATCGTCCTTATCTGATATGTAGTTTTTATTTTAGAAAATAAATAAAAAAAATAAAAATTGAGAAAAAAGGGCACATGAAATTAACATGAAATCTAATTTTTAAAATTATTTAAAGGATACAGTCTTGTGGGCAGTAGCTTAAGGAGCATTTTGATGCATAAATCGTCATTTTATGATGTATGGTTTAGAAGTTATGGCTAAAAAATCAAAAAAATCGCAAAAAACCACGTCAAAAACTATGATTAATGTAAAAAATTTTAACTAAGATTCTTGAAAAAAAATCAAATTACAGAAACCTTTTTTCTGAATATGCAGTCTTGTGTATATATGTATTAGAAACAATTTGGTGTATAAATCGTCCTTGTAGGATGTATGGTTTGGGAGTTATGACGGAAAAAGCACATGTTTTTGGCCAGCTTCCACTCCAAAAAGTGTTCTACAACTCCTAAACTACAAGAGATAGAGCAAAATGCATTTGGACAAAGAAGTAACCCTACTTAAGGACGAGGACCTGGTGCTCATTTTAATGCATGAATCGTCCTTATCTGATATGTAGTTTTTATTTTAGAAAATAAATAAAAACAATAAAAATTGAGAAAAAAGGACACATGAAATTAACATGAAATCTAATTTTTAAAATTATTTAAAGGATACAGTCTTGTGGGCCGTAGCTTAAGGAGCATTTTGATGCATAAATCGTCCTTTTATGATGTATGGTTTAGAAGTTATGGCTAAAAAATCAAAAAAATCGCAAAAAACCACGTCAAAAACTATGATTCATGTAAAAAAAATTAACTAAGATTCTTGAAAAAAAATCAAATTCCAGAAAACTTTTTTCTGAATATGCAGTCTTGTGTATATATGTATTAGAAACAATTTGGTGTATAAATCGTAATTGTAGGATGTATGGTTTGGGAGTTATGACGGAAAAAGCACATGTTTTTGGCCAGCTTCCACTCCAAAAAGTGTTCTACAACTCCTAAACTACAAGAGATAGAGCAAACGGCATTTGGACAAAGAAGTAACCCTACTTAAGGACGAGGACCTGGTGCTCATTTTAATGCATGAATCGTCCTTATCTGATATGTAGTTTTTATTTTAGAAAATAAATAAAAAAAATAAAAATTGACAAAAAAGGGCACATGAAATTAACATGAAATCTAATTTTTAAAATTATTTTAAGGATACAGTCTTGTGGGCAGTAGCTTTAGGAATATTTTAATGCATAAATCGACCTTCTATGATGTATGGTTTAGAAGATATGGCTAAAAAATCAAAAAAATCGCAAAAAACCACGTCAAAAACTATGATTAATGTAAAAAATTTTAACTAAGATTCTTGAAAAAAAATCAAATTCCAGAAAACTTTTTTCTGAATGTGCAGTCTTGTGTATATATGTATTAGAAACAATTTGGTGTATAAATCGTCCTTGTAGGATGTATGGTTTGGGAGTTATGACGGAAAAAGCACATGTTTTTGGCCAGCTTCCACTCCAAAAAGTGTTCTACAACTCCTAAACTACAAGAGATAGAGCAAAATGCATTTGGACAAAGAAGTAACAATACTTAAGGACGAGGACCTGGTGCTCATTTTTATGCATGAATCGTCCTTATCTGATATGTAGTTTTTATTCTAGAAAATAAATAAAAAAAATAAAAATTGACAAAAAAGGGCACATGAAATTAACATGAAATCTAATTTTTAAAATTATTTTAAGGATACAGTCTTGTGGGCAGTAGCTTTAGGAATATTTTGATGCATAAATCGACCTTCTATGATGTATGGTTTAGAAGTTATGGCAAAAAAATCAAAAAAATCGCAAAAAACCACGTCAAAAACTATGATTAATGTAAAAAATTTTAACTAAGATTTTTGAAAAAAAATCAAATTCCAGAAAACTTTTTTCTGAATATGCAGTCTTGTGTATATATGTATTAGAAACAATTTGGTGTATAAATCGTCCTTGTAGGATGTATGGTTTGGGAGTTATGACGGAAAAAGCACATGTTTTTGGCCAGCTTCCACTCCAAAAAGTGTTCTACAACTCCTAAACTACAAGAGATAGAGCAAACGGCATTTGGACAAAGGAGTATCCCTTCTTAAGGACGAGGACCTGGTGCTCATTTTAATGCATGAATTGTCCTTATCTGATATGTAGTTTTTATTTTAGAAAATAAATAAAAAAAATAAAAATTGACAAAAAAGGGCACATGAAATTAACATGAAATCTAATTTTTAAAATTATTTTAAGGATACAGTCTTGTGGGCCGTAGCTTAAGGAACATTTTGATGCATAAATCGTCTTTTTATGATGTATGGTTTAGAAGTTATGGCTAAAAAATCAAAAAAAATCGCAAAAAACCACGTCAAAAACTATGATTCATGTAAAAAAAATTAACTAAGATTCTTGAAAAAAAAATCAAATTCCAGAAACCTTTTTTCTGAATATGCAGTCTTGTGTATATATGTATTAGAAACAATTTGGTGTATAAATCGTAATTGTAGGATGTATGGTTTGGGAGTTATGACGGAAAAAGCACATGTTTTTGGCCAGCTTCCACTCCAAAAAGTGTTCTACAACTCCTAAACTACAAGAGATAGAGCAAACGGCATTTGGACAAAGGAGTATCCCTTCTTAAGGACGAGGACCTGGTGCTCATTTTAATGCATGAATCGTCCTTATCTGATATGTAGTTTTTATTTTAGAAAATAAATAAAAAAAATAAAAATTGAGAAAAAAGGGCACATGAAATTAACATGAAATCTAATTTTTAAAATTATTTTAAGGATACAGTCTTGTGGGCCGTAGCTTAAGGAACATTTTGATGCATAAATCGTCCTTTTATGATGTATGGTTTAGAAGTTATGGCTAAAAAATCAAAAAAATCGCAAAAAACCACGTCAAAAACTATGATTCATGTAAAAAATTTTAACTAAGATTCTTGAAAAAAAATCAAATTCCAGAAAACTTTTTTCTGAATATGCAGTCTTGTGTATATATGTATTAGAAACAATTTGGTGTATAAATCGTCCCTGTAGGATGTATGGTTTGGGAGTTATGACGGAAAAAGCACATGTTTTTGGCCAGCTTCCACTCCAAAAAGTGTTCTACAACTCCTAAACTACAAGAGATAGAGCAAACGGCATTTGGACAAAGGAGTATCCCTTCTTAAGGACGAGGACCTGGTGCTCATTTTAATGCATGAATCGTCCTTATCTGATATGTAGTTTTTATTTTAGAAAATAAATAAAAAAAATAAAAATTGACAAAAAAGGGCACATGAAATTAACATGAAATCTAATTTTTAAAATTATTTTAAGGATACAGTCTTGTGGGCTGTAGCTTAAGGAATATTTTGATGCATAAATCGACCTTCTATGATGTATGGTTTAGAAGTTATGGCTAAAAAATCAAAAAAAATCGCAAAAAACCACGTCAAAAACTATGATTAATGTAAAAAATTTTAACTAAGATTCTTGAAAAAAAATCAAATTCCAGAAAACTTTTTTCTGAATATGCAGTCTTGTGTATATATGTATTAGAAACAATTTGGTGTATAAATCGTCCCTGTAGGATGTATGGTTTGGGAGTTATGACGGAAAAAGCACATGTTTTTGGCCAGCTTCCACTCCAAAAAGTGTTCTACAACTCCTAAACTACAAGAGATAGAGCAAACGGCATTTGGACAAAGGGGTATCCCTTCTTAAGGACGAGGAGCTGGTGCTCATTTTAATGCATGAATCGTCCTTATCTGATATGTAGTTTTTATTTTAGAAAATAAATAAAAAAAATAAAAATTGACAAAAAAGGGCACATGAAATTAACATGAAATCTAATTTTTAAAAATATTTTAAGGATACAGTCTTGTGGGCCGTAGCTTAAGGAACATTTTGATGCATAAATCGTCCTTTTATGATGTATGGTTTAGAAGTTATGGCTAAAAAATCAAAAAAATCGCAAAAAACCACGTCAAAAACTATGATTCATGTAAAAAATTTTAACTAAGATTCTTGAAAAAAATCAAATTCCAGAAAACTTTTTTCTGAATATGCAGTCTTGTGTATATATGTATTAAAAACAATTTGGTGTATAAATCGTCCTTGTAGGATATATGGTTTGGGAGTTATGACGGAAAAAGCACATGTTTTTGGCCAGCTTCCACTCCAAAAAGTGTTCTACAACTCCTAAACTACAAGAGATAGAGCAAACGGCATTTGGACCTGGTGCTCATTTTAATGCATGAATCGTCCTTATCTGATATGTAGTTTTATCATTATTAAATTAATTATTATTAAATTATCATTATTAAATTAAATTCATTGATCAACCTTACAGAACTGTGAAAATTGGCATTTATCGCAACAATTAAATCCATTGATCAACCATACGGAACTATGAAACTTGCCATTTAATTCTCCCGATGATGCAAAAGTATCGTATTCTTCAAACTTTTAAAAAAATGGCAATAATCATATACGAGGTTAATACGTCTGCATTTACATATAACTGACCTCTAAACATAGTAATAAATTACAGAAATGTTCACTTTTTACATTGAACAAAAACATAAAAATATGAAAACCTCTTGTGCTTTAATAATGCTTTAAAAACCAAAAACAGGTCATCAAAATTTACCCAATAAAAGCATGTACAGAAGACAATAATCACATATTGTATTAAATAAATACCTTAAACTTCATAAAATAAAGTAATAACTTGTAAATATTTAATAAAAAAAATAACATCGTTTCAATATATGCTATTATACAATTATATAAATTATACTCACATGAAATTTTACTCAAAAGTAATATATAAGAAATAATTCATAGATATTATGAATGTTTAAAACTGTATATATATATTATGTTTAAAACTGTTTACTTTTAAAATGTTTAAAATGCTTAAAACCAACCAATTAAGAAATGCATGATAAAAATGCTCACAACAAATTTCGTCACAATATTACATTTGTACAAAATTATTCTAATAAATGTTAAAAATTTTATCATTGCATTTTAATTACGTGATAAACAAAGTATATAAAAATATATAAAAAAATAAAATGTTCTAAATGAAATTGTTTTACTCGGATTAGTTATATACATTTCAACATAAAATCTATCTGAAATAAATATCTTATTATAACGAAATGGAATTCTTAAATATTTTCCAATTGAATCAAAATATAATTTTGATTATGCTTGCAGAGTTTTCTGATTGGGCAGATAGGTATATTTTGGTTGGTGGTTTAAGATAACCTAATAAGAATACTAATAAAATTATAAGTATATGTGTATATAATAATAAATATAATATTAATATATATCTATACTATTCTATACTATATATATATATATACATGCATCTACGATCAATGGTTTTGTCGTAAAATTGACATTTTAATAAAAAATAAAATCATTTTCTTAAATAAATTTCTTAAAATAAAATCATGACTGCTTGTAACTTTGGTATCTTTTAATAAAATACCTACATAAAAACCATTTCAACAACATTACAGCAAATGGGTAACAAGCAATTTTCTTCTCTTCATGAAAAAAAAACATATTTGCAACTCCTTATTAAAGAATAATTATTTCTTTAGCCGAATCTGAATTCCGTCTTTTTATTCGGCTAATGAAAAAATTATTATTTGCAGATGCAACCAAAATCTAGCTAGAATAAAATCGCAACAACAATGTCCAGCTAGAAACAATATCAATTCGTCAAACACAAGAAGATCCCAAAAATTAACACAAAAAAATAAGCTGTAAAAGTTGTGGCAAATAGAAGTTACATTTTCATTCACATACATACCCAATGTGCACAAAAACGGATACGGATCCGTTACGAACCCGTTACGAGTCCGTCAGTACGCACTACGCTTTCTTATGTTTCGACGGACCCGTTACGAACCCGTTATGAATCCGCCAAAAGAGTCTGAAACGGATTCGTATATGAAGTCCGTAACGTATTCGTATCTGAAGTCCGTTACGGACTCGTTTCTAAAGTCCGTTCTGAGTTCGAAGCGGATCCGAAAAAATGGAAAAAGCAATTCGTATTTTTGAGAGGAATCGCTCTTATGTTTTGACGGACCCGTTACGAATCCGTCAAAAAAATTAGCACAACGTTAACATAAAGGACAGTCTTAAATTTGTTTTACAATTTCTTATTTTATTTTCAGTGGATTAGGGATACGAAATACAATTGTGTACTTATTTTTATTTTAAACAATGTTTTTATTTCACTAAGCTCGTGCTCCTCAAGCTCTCCTTCAAATCGAAGAAAAGTACTTGTCAGAATTTTAAAATAATTATCATTAGTGATCAAGTTAAATGTGACTATAGGATAGCCGTACAAAAGATTTTTTTCGGAAACTTTTTTAATTGCGTGAATTTGGTACGCTTTGTCATTATAGCAGTAAAAGTTATTGGGATGCTTCAATGAAAAATAATGTTGAGCTGTTTGAAGAAACAAGTATGAGCCATCCTGGAACTCACAAACATTGTACTCGTTTGTTTGATATTTTGAATTATTTTTTTTACCATTTAAACTAGCCTCCACTACTCTCTTATAAATTTTATTGCAAAATAATTTTTTTTATTTTAATTTACGTTTAATTTCCTGCAAAAAGTTTTCGAATTTGAATGCTTCAAACTTGTTTAGAGAACCTATATTTTGAACATATGTAGCTAAATGCGTCAAACGAGTCCGTTGCGAGTTCGCATTATTTAAAAACAAGAGTCTGAAACGTCTGTTTCGTATATGAAGTCCGAAATGGACTCGTATCTGAAGTCCGAAACAGATTCGTATCTGAAGTCCGAAACGGATTCGTATCTGAAGTCCGAAACGGATTCGTAACTGAAGTCCGAAACGGATTCGTATCTGAAGTCCGAAACGGATTCGTAACTGAAGTCCGTAACGGAGAGAGGAATTTCATACGAAAAAGGATCCGTTTCGGATGCGAAACGCAATCCGTTTCGGACAATATGTACGAAGAAGTGAGTTCGTTACGGATTCGTTACAGATCCGTTTGGCACACTGGGTACTTATAATATTGTTTTCTTCTCCTTTCGTTACTTGTCGTATTCATTTTCATGTTTACTTCTTCTTACTCACAGCAATGCGTCAATAACGAGTACAAAAACTCGTTGGTTGTCATTGTTTTGGTTTTTCTGTCGGTGGATGGCTGATAGTCTGGAAAGAAGTTGGAACGCTGGATGAAGCAATCTCTTGGTATAATTTATACTCGTTGCTTTGAGTACCTGAACGACGACGTGTGGTCCCATTCGCCCATTGCTCGGAACAACAGCCCGACGCAGGCGCTATCAATTGAGCTATCATATGAGTAGCCCCTCGGTATATCGGAATTTGCAATGAAGACTTTGGCAGAGAGGGTAAGTGTTCGACCTCTTTCGATATTTATTATTTATGCTAAACGTGTTCGTCATTGCATTCCAGTCTCGTACTCTGCAACTAAGGGATCTGTTCGTGGATGATGTCTTGATCAATCACATTGTAGAAAACACCAACGCCTATGTTGGACAATCGAATAATCCTTTTCGAACGTATACCGCTGAAAGTCGCACTTTCATTTTGATACTTCATACTGCAGTATTCATAAGATTGTCATGAGTGAGAAACTATTTATCCAAGTCACTAACTGTCCTCCTTTTTGAAAGAAGCAATCTGTCATGATCGTTTTCTGAAGTAGAAACAAATTATCCATGTTTGTAACAACAACGAATTGTATGTGAATGAAAAGTTTGCTACGATCGATTTATTCAATGTTATCTTCAATCAAAAATTTATGCAATTCGACATGTTTGATCAGAACCTTAGCATTGACGAAGATACCTTACTTCAGTACAGCTGCAAAATGCTGAAGATCAAGTCGCCACTGTGCATCGCATATTCTTCTGTTAGGCCAAGTGTTAAGTAGCAGTGCTTCCGAAATGCCAGATTTAGCGTGCAAACTTGAGAATGTGCATGACTGAATTTTGACCATGTTTTGTGGAACATTGTGAATTAATTTATTTCAATATGTATTTATTATTTCATTTTTTATTAAATAAAATCTAAAATAAAACTTAATCCATGCACTTTCTTTTATACTTCATACATTTTTTTAATCTTTTCACTAGTAAAAATGTACTCACTGAATACGCACCAGGCAAGGGGAAAAAACTAAAACCTCGAAGTTTCAACCCTTTACGCCCACGGATAAAGGAGACGGCGTTAATGGGTTAATGTGCTATACAATGCAATTTTTGTCAATCTAAATTTTTATTAAATTTATAGAAAAAAAAAACCGGGAACCAGAACACATTGATATTGTTCTCCAGTGTTATTTTACTAAGCGCAAAACTTTACTTTGTGTCTTTTGCACAAAAATAAATTCGCACAAAAGCCTAAATTTATTTTTGTTATAAAAGAATTGGAAACGTTACCAAATAATTTCCACGCAAAGTTCCTCAAATTTTGTAATATGTTGCTAAAACGAGTCATGATGTAATCAGATGCTTAAGGCAGGTGGTCTAGAATTTTTATGATATTGATTTTTTGTTTTTTTTTAATATATCAAAAATATAGTCTTTCGAGAATATATTGTTAAATTTTTGTAAAAATACTGACGTTATTTCCGCTTCTACAGCCGTTTTAGTAGGTATCGAGCCACAGTTAAGTTTAATCAACACTCACTCTCTTTACACTCATTTATCTCAAAACTAAATTTTTCGGGATGATGATGTGAAAAAAACAAAAAGTATTTAGCCGAATAATCTAAAATTTTAATATGTTATTCACAACATCAGTGACTATCGCTGGAACTAGAATCAAAGTTTTATTTCAAAAACAACCTATATTTTACATTTAATACCCGGTAAAAAACGTACTGTTTTTAGAATTTAAATTTAAAAAACGCGTCATTCTGTCAATTTTAAATATATTTCTTTTTTTCTAGTTCCAGCGATAGCCGCACTCATAGTGATTAATAATATTCATGGCTTTTATTTTTCAGATAAAAAGAAGTCAGAATCTAGTCAAATTCTTGAGCGTCATTTTGAATATGATAAACCATTTATTAAATTAAAAAAATTAATTTCTTTGTGATAACTGAGTTTTAAAATATATCTTAAAAGTTTTAATATAATTTTTCATTATTTTAACCTTCAAAAAAATCCTAAAAATACCTCAATTTTTTGAGCGCTTGACCAGGCTAGTTGTTTGGCCTTAATGCTTTTATTAATGAGTCAACTTCTGCTGCCTTGGTAAAAATGTGGTAATATTGGCAAATACTGGAACGTCACGAAAATATATGCATTAAAATTCGATCAGCTTTTTTCCCAATCAAGTCAAACCTCAAGTCTAAACTATTTAGTAAAATTATTAATGAAAATTTATTGCTACTTATCACTTGCTGATAAGCCTTATCCAAATACACAATCTTAATATTGTCCAAACCATTCAACATCGGAGCTAAAACCAACTTGCAGTTGACAAAGACAACAGTCCGTTTGGTTTATTCAGCGCATTAAGACATCTTAGTTGCAAGTCCAAACAAGTGGTCAACACTATTATAAACACCATATAAGCCACAATGTCACCACCTCCACCACCACATAGTGGATCACCACCACATCGTAGTCGTCCTGGCATTAGAATTGAAATAATACCACCATGGCGACGACGACATCATCATCATCATCATACACCACCTCCACCACCGCCCGCAGCACCTGTTGTTGTTGTCATGCCACCACCATCACAGCCAGCTGGTTACTATGTGCCACCAGGACAGCCACAGGCGCCACCACCACCACCACCGCATTACCACAACCCACCGTCTCAGGGTTGGTGAACTGCGTTAAGCTGCAAAATAAGAAACAAGATTAAGTGAGGCTACTTGCAGCAAGTTTTAGTGTTTTATTAATTTGTTAAATTAATTATGTGTATTATTTTAAGTACAAACAAATTTAAAGATTCCATTTAAAAAATATATCGTAAGGAGTTTTAGTTAACAAACAAGGAAATTGCATTAAATTTTTGAGTTTACGGAAAAAAAAAAATTTTCGCATATTTTCTTAAAAAATGAAAATATGCGAAAACATTTGATTTACTATCGTATTTTTTGAGAAGTAATTTAATTTTGTTTGCTGATATATATGAAATAATATTACTATTTGTAATAGTACATGTTCCATCCCCTGTCGATTAAACATATTTCTACTATTTTTCTCTGATTTTAATGATTTGTTATGAAGCAAAAAGTAAGGTTTTTTAAAGCTTTATATGACAACATAAGACATTAGTTCAAAAAAACTAACACGAGACTACACAAAATATATTTTACTGTATTTAATTAATATTCATAGTGATGTTCAGAAGATAAACGAGGTCGTATGCCACCTCATATATATGGTCATATATAGCCCTTTGCCCTAAAGCTTAAGATAGCTTACGACCGTTAGAATGTATGGCTTTGTTAGGGTAGGTGGCATACGTCCACGGATATCTTCTGAACATCACTATGAATTAGTATTAAATACAATAAAATATATTATGTGTAAGTTTTTTGGGTATATAATTTTAATATTATCGAATATAATAACTACTAATTAATTGTTTGATGATTAAATTATATACAAAAATGTTAATTGTGTCACTATAAATATTTTTTTATGACTTTTTGTCCTATAGAGGGCGCCATATTTAATTAAATATGATGTCACATAGCTTATAACTAGAGAATTTTCAAAATGCTTCAAAATGCCTCATATGTCAAATTATGATAATTACTTTAGTAGTGAGGGGCTAAGTTGATATTCTGTACTCTAGAGGGCGTAATATTAAATTAAATGTGACGTCACACAGCCTTTAACCAGCGGAGGAGGAAAAAATTTCCAACGATACATCATTTGTCAAATTGTGATAAGTAGTTTAAAAGTCAGGGTGGAACAAATGAATATGTTTCTACAGCCCAAACACATATACTGCTAATTTTTCTTCGCCATAGTTGGGTAAAAAGATTATTTTTATTAATCTTAAATATGATAGCTTTGTTGTGAAAACATGATAAACATTCCGAAAAATTAATATAAATGTTTTAAAAAATTTACATTTGTATAAAAGTATAGAATTTTCCAAAGGAATTATTACGTCTCGTATCCTTTATATAATCCTGGGTGCACAACGTGTACTCAGAGTACTCAGAGCCGCAAATGGTTGTCCACAAAGAGGAGTTCTCTCTCCAATATTGTGGTCCATTGTAGTTGATGAACTCTTAGAACTTCTTAGCTCAAATGGCTTTGATGATCGTGACATCGTGATCCTTATCAGAGGAAAATATGGGGATACTTTATCGTATATCCTCAGAGAGCACTCAGCATAGTAGCTAAATGGTGCAGGGAAATAGGGCTCAATGTCAACATCATCGTTTTCATCAGAAAAAGAGTCAGATAAAATCTAACTTAACCTACTCTTTTTGGTGTGTGGTTTGACTCTCAAAAGAAGTCAAATACATAGGTCTGACGCTTCATAATAAACTCACATGGAACCCACACCTAAAGAACACCATAAACAAAGCAAAAGCCGCATTATGGGTCAGCAGAAGTTTTATAGGTAAAAACTGGGGCCTAAGCCCCAAACTAGCCATGTGGATGTATACTTCCATCAAGAGACCTATCGTCTTATATGGTATGGTGGACTTAGACGATCCAAAAAACAGATCAAGCCAAGCTCAGAAAGCTGCAACGCCTATCTTGTGTCTTTATCACACGAGCGATGCGTACTTCTCCAACTACTGATTTGGAGATTTTGCTTGGTATACCACCATTACATCTTCTTGTCAAGAAAGAAGCTCTGATCTTCACAGTCAGGCCCATCATTGACAATCTTCTTATCAAAGTGTCTACCCATAACAGAACCCACCCCATTTGGGTACCAGGCCCTAGCAGCTATTTAGGAAACAAGATTGCGGATGAACTAGCCAGGAAAGGAGCTGTAAGTTCCTTCATAGGCTCAGAACTATTCTGAGGGCTACCATGGGGCACTATGCGCCATAACATTAATATGTGGCTCAACAGAGAGGCACTTCATTACTGGAGGGAAACTGAAGGTAACAGACTGGCAAAAACATGCATGCCAACCACTTCGCTCCAGAGAACGAAACAATTCCTCACTTTAAGTGGAACATCTATCAGGAACTTTTCATAGGTTTCCTAACTGGACATTGCAAGGTTAATAAGCACTTATCAATCGTGGGTATAGTCCAGGAAGATCTGTGCAGATTATGTTACGAAGATGAAGAAACAGCAGAGAACATTTTGTGTCACTGTAACGGTGAATTGTACCTAGAACAGCACCAAATAGCAGATAGTTCACCTCAAGACATCGCTCTGTTCCTAAAGAACTTAACGATTAAGGATGTGCTATAACTTATAGAGGTTTGTTACAATAGGCCCTTAAGGCCGCAGTAACTACATGACTAGCTCCCTCTTCACTTAACTATCTATCTATCTGTCCCTTATATTTTCAGTGAATATAGGACAAAGATATCCTGAGTCTTTTAGTGTTTCAAATTCAAAACAAGGTTCTGGTGTATTCCAAGGTTCTTTATTAAATTTTATGCAATGTATTGCTTGCATTTTAAATAGTGATCAAAGTAAATTTTAAAATTAATGAAAAGCAGTTAAATGCATTCAATAGATACTATATTCTACTTTCCTTGTCATGAAATGTTTTTTGATTACGTTTAAGCATAGTACACTGTTCACTTTCATGTTTCAAAATTCCACTCAAATCTTCATACAAAAAGTGACGAAAGTGCAACGAAATAAGCGTGCAAATTTTCACAACATGCTCGTCAGAGCAGATGGCGGATTCTGAAAAACGCTAAAGCGAAATATCCACCGCTAAAGCTAAATTTATAGTTTTTAGCGATATTGCGATTCTGAAAAACTCCATCGCTTATTTTCTTGCTGAAAATTTAGAGACTGAACGAGCTTTTAACGAAGAATACAATTAAAGCTGTCATTGCTAAATTTTTAGCGATTGATGCTATTCCAAACTTTTTTTAGCGATTTACAGAAACTGTAATTATATTTTTAGCTATAGTTTTTGAGTACAATATTTTGTTGCCGCTAAGTTTAAAATTAAAAGATTTTTCAAATAAAATCGTAATTTTTGATGTATTTATTAAGAAAAATGAATGCTTTGTCTGTTTTGAATGTTTTCAAAGATAAATACATAAATTTAAAGCACTTTCCGAAAACTTGGTGTATGTATTTATCAGTTGTATTAATATTAGGGGTATTCACGATTCAGTTCAATTGCATGTGCAGTTGAGAACATGTGCAGTTGTGCATTTAGGTTTTCGTGAAAAAAACCACTATGACATTAAATGTTGCAATAGAACAAATAAGCACGTTTTGACTCAGCTACACTCGGATTTTTTTCTGTGATTTCTACAACTCAAAATGAATGAGTGCATTTAGATACATGAGTTTTAGATACATTTTATATAAAAAGCTGTGCTTCTGGTGGTATCTAGAGCCAAAAGCCTTAGAAGCTAGTACAAATTCTCTTTTAATTGTTTAATTAGTTATTATTGTATAATTTTATAATAAATAAAAAAATAATTAAAAAATACTTCAAAGGCATATATTTAAAATTTTTCATTATATCTGTGACTATAAATTGCCAAATTTCGTGTTTTATTCAAAGTTCATATTAAAAATTATTCAGACAACAACATTTAAGACTCCGATACACATTTTACTTTGTTTTGTCTCTTTTTCCAGAATCCTGTGCTATAAATATTTCAGCAAACTTCGAACGTTTTTTGTTCTCTTTTTTATTTTAACACTTTTTGTTTATCACTTCAGAACGCTGCAGGCTTAAGATACAAAGTATAGGAAATTCATAATCTATAAATATAATCATAAAATTGCTTATCTATTCTTTTTACGGCATAACGCAGGTGGTTTTACATAATGCCAAAATAAGCGAAATAAATTATTATTTAAGCGTTGAACCGTCATTTAAGAAAACATTTTAGGTATTGCTCAGAGCGTAAGACCTACGTTTTTTACTTTCAGCAAACAGTTAAACTTCTTAACAGGCAGGGTTCGTTTTAAAAATATGCGCGCTCATAAATCTTAGACGAATTAAAGATTATCGTCGTCAGATTAAGGTCATAAATATGAACAGTCATATAAATATATATGCTATGGCAAACATTTTATTACAACCTGGGGTGAAATGCACATGTGATTGTCTAGTGTTTGACATTCAACTTCAATTTGACACTAAGAATTTAAGATTCGGCGTTATACTTTTTAGTAGAAAATTGAGTGTAAGTGAAAGTTTTGCGTGAAACGTGTCTTCGATGTCGTTTCTGGTTGTGTTGTATTGAGATTTATCATATTTCTGCTTGATTTTTTAGCAAAAATATGTTATTAAATTTATTTAAATAATCTTCATCTTTTTTAAGTTCATCATTGTTACAAAATACTTCAACTACGTCATAATTTGCATTTGCAAAACTTTGTTCAGTTTTGCCCAATGACTAATAAAGACGAATTATTTATAACTAGGGAATGGCAATACTTTGGGCTGTTTATTGGTTTTTTTTTTTACTTATCGGACTGAATTCATTGTAGAAGCAGGGGAGTTTTTTTTGAATGCTTTGTAACTGTTTCTTATCAGAGCCTACCCTAAGCAAAGTCATAAAAAAAACGATAAGAACTGATTAGTACTTGTTATCTGCATTTGACAAATGATCGATTGCAAAAACTAAACAAAGAAAACAACAACGCTTGCTCATAATGGACTTTGAGGTTTTATATTTTTTTTTTCAAAAGCAAATGCAATGCATATAACATCTACAGTTAGCCAAATATATTCAGAGAGTCAACAACGAGTTCTTGGCTGTAGTATTTTCTTAAATCAGCAATACAAAATAGTTAGAATACTCTATGTATCCGTATCGTCATCACCATCATCATCACCATCATCGGCCTGGAATTGAAATTGATATATATCCTGGCTGGAGACGTCCCTATTATCCACCAGTACCACAGCCACCACGCACCGAAGTCATCGTGGTCACACCAGCTGCTCAATACATGCCACAACCACCACCACCACCACCACCACCACCAAATGGACAATACTACAATAATGGAGCCTATAGTAACAGCAGTTATGGACCGAACTATAACAGTGGCTACAACTACAATTATCCACCATACCCAAGATAGTAATCCAAAGAGCTCTCGAAACAACCAATTTTTACTGATATAATATAATAGATTTTTTTTTATCAAATATCATATTTGGAACACAAAGAAAATAGTTTAATTCAAAAAGTGTTATAAAAATCTAAAATATACATCGCTGAATTTTATTTTGTACTCAGCTTTGTTAATTATTTCGTCACTAGCCTTAAAAGGCACGCTTCTGCCAAATAGAAAGGGAGTCTATTATAATCTCAATTGCAAAAACTGTTACATTAATTTGTTAAATCAATTTTTTCATTTTTTATTGACAAGTATTGACACATTTTTTTTGGCACCCATGTCAATTTTGACAGTACTCAGTTAAAATTCAATAGATGTTGATCGATATACGAACGATGCCGATTTTTTAAATTTTAACCGACGCTGACACGAAACCGATGGCGTTTCTAGAATTCTGAATCAATACAGATGCTTTAGTTTTGCCGATTCTAGTCGACACTGATATCGATGATGCCGATAAATCGTTCAAACATCACAATCAAATGTTCAAATAACAACGCCACATTCAAAAGTCAAAATAAAAAGAAGAATGGAAGAGGAATATTAATAGTAAATATTTTTGTCAACTTTTCATCAAAAATAAATAAATAAATAAAAAATTATAATAAATAAATAAAAATTGCAGGCGTATTGATAAAAAAAAATTTAAAAGAATTGAAACCGATGCTTATACAAAACCTTTGCCGATCTGTGCCGGATCAATCATGTTGATAAAAATACAGTGATATTTGTTTTCAGTTTTATAATTTTCTAATAAATAATAAAATGATACAATGCACTAATACGAATTATTTTATTTTGTGTACGAATATCATTAAAATAAAAAACAAATATATTCGTAGCTACTACATCAGGTATTAGAAACATTTTACGTATGAATTCGTAAAGATATCACAATAAAAATACTTTGTATATTGTACAAATATTTCGTATATTTTACAAATATTTCGTAAAAATTTACCAATAAATATTTTGAGTGTACTTCAGTTCAAAAAATACACTAAGTACACACACAACAACAAATTAAATATCTATAGAAGTTACACTTTATGTGTATCTTTACAATATCAAAAGATGATTGCAGCTTTGTTATATTTTTAGAGTGTAATATTTTGACAATCACTCTTTCCCTTGTATTTATAGTTACAAATACAATCAGTTCACTTAATATACAAAAGAGCGAATACCACTATTACAAATAATATTCCAAACTATAACATACAGCCGCTTGTTTGAAAAAGCTTTTGATGACTTTTCGAATAAATTCCAGAAACGGAATTGTTGTTAATTGCACATATTGTGTTTCCTTAATGAAGGACTTTTAGGAATTTGTCGTTAAGAACAATCAAATCGTTCTGAGAACGGATCAAAGAAGAAATCATAAACAGACGCATAGAATATAACATAAGTTATTATGTTCTTTGAAGTATTTAATAACTAATAATTAAACACTTGTTTTTATTTTTTTTATTTAAAAAGATCAAAGAACCAAGGCATGCGCCTTATACAAACAACGTTTGGTCTTTGACCTGGAAGCAAAGGGATACATTATAAGAGGAAGAATTGATTGGAAACATACGTGAATTATCGATTATTCGGAACAAATGAGAAAGACAATTTGAATTGCTTTTAACCGAGGCTAGTGTTATGTCTTAACCTTGGCAAGCATTTTTAGCCCTTAGTGTTTCCTGTCCTTTAATTCCGCACGTCCCACAGCATAATTGTGGATTTTTTTTCAACAATTCTTATTTGTAGTAAAGAACAAAGAAAGCGAAAAGAACCATGCCCGAACCTGGATTCCAACCGGGGACCTCTGAGTAGATAGCCTAGCGCACTCTTCACTAGACTACAAAGGCCGACACTTTGCGGCCATCTAAGATTATAACATTTACCAGATTGGAACTAGTTGGCACAATTGACAATCAAATTTATACTACATTCAATTTGTAAGTAAATTACTAGGAGTAGATAACTGTCGAAAAATTTTTGAAGCAGATTTTTAATTAAGGGAAGGATGCCATCGTTCTTCCTGTAGCAAAAAAGCAAAAGCCAATAAATTTCAACGACTTTAGGCCCATAAGTATATTATCGCCATTAGTTAAAGTCTGTGAGAAACTCATGGCTCAACAAATAACTAATCATTTAGTTGATAAAAATCTGCTATCCCCTTTTCAATCAGGTTTTAGGTCTGGACACGGGTGCTCGTCCGCTGTTGTTAAGGTCATTGACGATATACGACCGGAATATGATGCTGGCAATTTGACTTTACTTTGTTTGCTTGACTATTCAAAAGCTTTCGATAAAGTTAATCATCAGCATTTGTGTAGTAAGCTTAAGTATCTATTTGGTTTCTGTGATAGTGCTGTAAATCTTATGTCCAGTTATTTCTGTGATAGGTCTCACTCTTCCAAATCATATGTTCTTCCTATCTGTAGAGGTAAAACTTGTGTTAATGATGTCCCTGATTTGTTGATTGGTCCTAACAAGCTAACTGTTGTGTCGAAAATTGTAAATCTTGGTTTCTATATTAATTCTTCGCTTTCATGTGTTGTCAAAAAAGTTTATTATGTATTGCCTAATTTAAGAATGTCTGCAAGCGTGACTCCAGTTAGTATTAGGCGTAAGTTGGTTATACAACTTATTCTACCTGTGATAACCTACTCTGAGGTGGTTTATAGTAAACTTGACTCTTCCTCCCAGTTAAAACTTCAAATAGCATTTAATTACGCCACACGCTATGTGTATGGCCTTCGTAAATTTGATCACCTGTCTAAATTCAACTTGGATGTGACTTGACTGCTTATCTCAACGCCAGAAACTGTATGTACCTTCATAAGTTAATTCATGAGAAAACACCTAGATATCTATATGAAAAACTCCAGTTTTGTATGTCCAGAAGAAGCCATGTTTTAATAGTTCCGAGGCACAACTCGCTAATATCTTCTCAACTGTTCTTCATCAACGCCATTAGGTTGTGGAATTCTCTACCACGGAGGCTTAGGGTAATCACTGGGAGAGGTTCTTTTAGGCAATCTATTTTATCTTTTTTCTCTACTCTTTAGTATCTTTATACTCTTGTTCTAAGTACTTTCTCTATTGATTTCTGTGTTTCACTTAGTCTATACATTATATTCTCAACTTTTAACTTACTATAGTTTTAAAGAGCATTAAGTCATTATTGTATTAAAATTATGTTATTTGTCTTTAAAATGAGTTGTTATTATTATAAGATTTAAGTAAGTTAATCATTTTAATGTTTTATGTTGTACTCTAAAAGAGCTCTTAGCTCTTAGTGTAATTATATTTTCAACTATACGAATAAATTGAAATTGAAATTGAAGGGCATTTATCACGTTGACTCGACTATGCTATTTAATACGAAGATAGCTAATACCATCAATTTTACTTGAATAATATATATTTTTTCAGTAAAAGTTTTTTATGCGAAGGGTAAATCTTACGGCATCATTCTGCATCTCTATCCGATCAATCGTTTCGTTCAAAACACTGCTCGTTCGTGGTTTTTAAATATGTAATTCGAACAGTGTGAACTAACGAGAACAGCTGTTAGCTGGCGAACGATGCCGTAATACAGTAATATTTTTGCAATCTGTACCTCTAACAGCCAACCAAATCACGAGCAGACATGTCAAAATCAAACGAACTCTTTAAAGTAATCGTTACATATATGTGCTTGTGGAAAATACAGCAAAAGAATGTTAATATATATATATATATATATTAGGGCGGGTCAATTTGTATGGACGAATTTTTTGTAGGTCTGGCTCAGCGAAATTCGTAAAATACATGTAATTTCAAGACTTTTTCTCCACTACAGCATATACAAATTCTGAAAAAAAGCTGTGCGGACTTTCGTAAATAGATTTTGTTCTCAATTATAAAATATGAATGTATGAATGTATGTGTATGAATCTATTTACGAAAGTCCGCACAGCTTTTTTTCAGAATTTGTATATGCTGTAGTGGAGAAAAAGTCTTGAAATTACATGTATTTTACGAATTTCGCTGAGCCAGAATTTGACCCGCCCTAATATATATATATATATACTGAAACTGACTCTGGTTCGATGAGGGTGAATCGCCCCGTTCAGTGGTCAAAAGTTGTGATGCACTTTAAAATATATTTAACAAAAAAACTCACTACTTTTAACTCACTGCTAGCTCAAAACCTTTGTGCTGTCTCACAGTCTTCGTCAGCAAACACACTTCCATCAACATGGTGAAAATCTTAAATTTGCAATTGCTGTATACATTTAATTATTAACAATAACACATTTTTCTTTAAATTCACAAAATTTATTGAAATTATTTTGTAATTTTTCAAAAACACAAATCAACAATAAACAAGAACAGCTGTCTTAAAAAAAACAAACCGAACAAATTTGACAAACTGAGCATTGCCAACAAACAAGAAACAAAGCAAAAAAGTAAAGAAAATCTTTAAGGAAATAGATAAAATTCAAAAAACTTCGGAAATGTTTGATCTAGCAATGCTGGATTTGACAACAGCTTAGGTTTAACATATTGAATTAACGTAGAAGCGTAAGCTTGCCGTAAGGGCTGGCGAACAAGTTCGTTAGAGATACAGATCTCAATTAGAATACAACATCGTTCGCCTAGCACTCGTTCGTTGGGTCGCTCGTTAGAGATAGGAAATAATGCTGTTAGTCTTTTATTTTTTCATATTTTTCAGGACTTATTTTTTCAGAATGAATTAATTCTGCCTTCTGTATTTTTTGTTTTATTTGTGTTATTTACACTTAAGCGCTACGCAATAGCTATATAAGCAGCGCACTTTTGCTCGTAAAAATTTTTTGGTAATGACATTGTAATGCAGAACTGTAAGCGAAATGTGGAAAATCTTGTTGGTGTATGTGAATCGATTCCCAGTGGGGAAATGAGAAGTCATTACTGCTATAACTAGCTCAGTAACTAGTTATCCTGCTATCTCATATCATTACGCCTTCGCTTACAATTTGTAACTAAATAATGTGAAATAAAATGCCGCGTAATAACAGCCGTGAATGCAGCCTATCAACTAAATCACATTAGCTGTAATATCTGATAGTTTAACAATAAAAATAAATTTCTTTTTTTTGTTATGTCACTTCATGTTTTCAAACTAAAAAACTGGTTTTTGTCTCCTCAAACAAAAACAACAACAACAAATATTAGAATAAAAAAAATAAAAAAATAGAAATTTCTAGATCTTTAGTGCTCAAAGTGATTTCCATGCCTTCGGTTGATCAAGTTTAAACTATAAAGTGAAATAAAATAAAACATTAAGACAAAAATCAATACTGTAAGTGTGATTGAAAAACTAGATTAAAATTATTTTATATCTTTTTATAAAAGAAATAATTATATATGTACTATTATAATAAGGGCATAGGCAAAAGAAATTTAGTTCGGCTAGTTAAAAAAAATATATATTTTGAAGCTAAGAAAAATAAATTCAACTACGCAGACATTAGAAATTCGTCAGAAGTTTCTGAAAATTTAAAATGATATAAAAAAATATTTAAAATTTACCATTCAATTTCGTTCAGGCATCTCAAAAACGATGTCCAAGTGCTCTATGGCAAGAATTGCTTCAAGTTTCCTGGGTGGATATTTATTAATTTATTTTTTCAACGTGCAATGTCGTCTTAAATGATTACTTCGAAGTTAGTATTATATATATTTTATTACAGGTACACTCTCAGAGGAAGCCTATAAGAAAAAGAAATTTGAAATAGAGCTAAAAAAGGGCTTAAAATATTATGAAATTATATTCTTTAAAAATAAATGTATCAACAAAAATATGCTTCACCAAAATAAGACAAGCTTTTGTTAATTTGTAATTTAAATGAATAAAGAGTTTTCATTTTTTTATGATTTATTTAAAAATTTGTAATTTCTTAATACAAAAATTAATTTTTGGATTTTTGTAAATTTTTTAAAAATTGTGTATGAAACTATAATTTTTTTATATATATATAAAAATTTTTGATTTAATTCGATATGTTTGTAGGTACAATTTATTAATAAAAAATTAATTTCAACTGAAACAAAACAACGAGTTCACTTTTTGGCAGTAATAAAGCTAAATAATTACTATTTGAATTATAAGTTACACTGGAGGTTATGGGTTACATTCTGACTTACAAGTAATACGAGAGGTAATTAGTTACCCTCTGAAGTATAGGTAATACTGGAGGTAATTAGTTGATCTCTGAGTTATGGCTAATGGAGGTGGTAATTAGCTGACCTTTGACTTATAGGTTATGCAGGTGGTAACTACTAATACTCTCACTTATTGGTAATACTGGATGTATTAGTTCACCTCTGACTTACAAGTAATGCTGGATGTAAGCACCACACACTACCGCCTATGACAAGCCCACGTTAAAATAATGCCTTATTTGTGTGTATTGTAATCCAGCAGGGAACAACCTCCAATTACCACTTAATCATTATATAAATAGTTCAGTAATGATTACTTCCCCTACTGGGTTGTTTCTTTCCATTACTAAAAAAACCATTTCGCTTTATTCGTCTGTTTGTTGAAGTTTATTTGTGAAATTATTACTGTTTATGTCTAAAAAAAAAACACATTAGGGGTATTCACACTGACTTAGGTAGTTGGATAGATTGGCAAGGGCTGTATATTTTGTTTCTGTAAAATGCTATTGCACCCAAGTACCTGCCAATCACTCTAGCTGACCCCCTGACTTGTTTGGGTAGATTGATTTTTTTACAAATTGAGTACTTTTCCAATCCATGTGTTAACACCTTTTGAAAAAAAGCAACTATTGATCTAAGGGCATTAAATTTGCAACATTTGCGGTCATAGCTAATATCTCGACTAAAAAAACAACAGTGGCCACACCCCCTATTACCTCCCACAAATAAATAAAAACTCTATATTTCAAACGAAATTGGTTGTATTGAACTAAAACTTTGTAATTTAGTTCGTATAGTTACTATCGGAAATCATTATAATTCCTGAGTTGTGCATGTTTTTATAATAAAACATGGTGTGTATGTGCTATGAGACCTAGTGGTGGTCACTCTAGGTGACACCGAAGGCTACCAAATTTACAATATCTGTCATTAAGATTAATATCTCTGTTAATAAAAACAAATGCCGCAATTCTTTTACTGCCCACAAATCAATAAAAATGCTACATTTCAGACGGTTTGGGTCGTATTAAACTAAAATTTGGTAATTTGTATGGTTACTGGTGGCAACTTTACTAAAAATGGGCGTGGTTTACTATGTAAACGCCATATTTTCAGGGGATAAGCGTGGAGTGAATCAAAGTGTGCCAGGTACAGGGTCCACCAAATAACTTTTTTTTTTTGAAAATTGTATAAAAAAAACTACTAGATATTTTCCAAAATTTCTTTTTTTATTTGAAAGTTCAATCCTTCCGGTTAATAATGTAAATAATTCCATTCAAATAGCTGCCTCAGTTGGCCATGCAGTAGCCTACACGATCGGTCCAATTTTTAAGCACATTATCGATTGTGTGCAGCTGTATTTCACCAATGGCTTCACGAATATTGTCCTTTAAAGCGTCAATTGTCTCTGGCTTGTCGGCGTAACACTTATCTTTGAGGGAACTCCACATATAATAGTCCAACGGTGTCAAATCGCAGCTCCGAGGTGGCCAAACGTCATCAGCTCTGCGGCTGATAATGCGATCTTCAAAAACAGGGCGCAAAACATCGAGTGTAGCCTCGGCTGTGTGGCACGTAGCGCCATCCTGTTGAAACCAAATGTTGCCAATATCCTCCTCTTCAATTTTTGTGAACAAAAATTTGTTCGACATGGTCCGATAACGATCGCCAATGACTGTAACGGCCACTCCTTGCTCGTTTTCGAAGAAAAATGGCCCAATTATGCCTCTGGACCAAAATCTGCACCAAACAGTGACTCGTTTTGGGTGCAGCGGCTTTTCAATGTGTGCGTGCGGGTTTTCTGTGCCCCAAATGTGACAATTTTGCTTGTTTACATACCTGCCAAGATCAAAATGAGCTTCATCTGAAAAGATGATTTTTTTGGCAAAATCGACATCTTCTGTAAGTCGATCGCAGGCCCACTTCTCAGCGTTGTTCAAGCGTATACACAACCATATTCGTTCAGCGGAAGGATAAAACTAATTATCTGTCAAATCAGACATGAGCTAAATGTTACCATTCACGAAATAAGCACTAGTTGAAAAAAAAAACGTTAGATGGCGGACCCGTACATAGTTCAAATTAGAAAACTTAAAATTGACTTAAACGTATTAGTCCAAATTAGTAAAAAGACAAACAAATTATTATATGCAAAAGGCTGTATCTATTAATTTTGTAAATTGAGCTAAATTTTGTAATTTGAGCTAAATTGAGCTGCAATTTTAGTAGTCAATTTTTTTCGAGTACGAGATGGTTTAGGGAAAATTTTTTGCCACACCCCCTCAAATAAATTAAATACTAGGGGAGAAGAGGGTAATATCGTACACCTAATTTTATGCATAATTTTCTTTAAATCTATTCAATACAAGATTCCGACACTTTCGCGTCTAATTTCGTACATTGTTCATTGAATTCTGTACATAATTAGAAGGATCCTTATAGTATGAACAAAAGTATCTTATATACAAATAACACAACATTTTTAACAAATAAAATTGAAATTTTTAACAAAGCATTGTTAAAAATTCTGTTAACAATATGTTAACAATTTTCTGGCGTCAAAATATTATAACCGCAAGCGCAAAATTACGTCACATTGACTGATGCAATAACTTGCGAGGTTGCGTAAAACTACTAAAAGAATGGGTGTGATAAGGAAAAAATATGTAATTAGATTTTTTCTTTAGAAATGCTGCTGTACGAAATTGGCCGCTGTACCCTCCTCTCTTCTATATTTCGTACGGTTTTATTCGTATTATACTAAAATTTTGTAATTAAGTTCATATAATTACTTTCGAAAAGTGATCTAAAAATGATGCGACCACGCCCACGCGTACAGCTATGCCAAGTCAGATATTTAAAATTAATTTTAAATCTTTTGCAGGACAACGTCTGCCCGGCATTCTAGCAAATTGTAAAATGCTGCAAAGTTCACGTTAGAAATTACTTGTATATAAAATAACTTTTTATACGCCCAATTAATGGCCTAAATTTTGCGCAGAAAAAATGACAAAAAATAATTTCTTGGCAACCCTCTTCCAGCTGTCAGCTACATAAACTGGGGAGATCAAACAAACATACAGCACTGCTTAAAACTATTCTACAAAGTACTCAATTGCAATTTAGGGTGCTCGCAATAATTAAAAGTACTCAATCTACCCATACTTAACTATCCAGTCAGTGTGAATACCCTATTATTTATCAAATAGCTAAGTGTTATTTAGAGGTAATTATAAAATGCTAGAAAAAATGTATTAAATGCGTTTATTAAATTGTTTGCTTCTAATCGGTGTGTTTTTTTTGGTTTAGTTGTGGTTTTGATTTAGAGAGAATTTTCGTTCAATTTGTTTTTCTCTCCCATGATAAAACAACAAGGTAAGCTCGATAACGAGAGACATTAAAAGGTAAACCTTATAGTCTTTGTTTAGTTTGATTCCTTCTTGACAATACCTACAACTCTGTCAAAATAATGTCAAACGAAAACAGTTCAGCTTGCACCCATAGTTGCCGGTGTATTCTATATAGTGCTATATTTTATAGTTATATTTTAGTACTTAAGAATTCATACTACTACAGTACTAATTTTTATCATATATTTGCTAGAAATCAATAACATTCACAGTTTTATATTTTAAGTTAACTTTCTTGAAATAAAAGTGTGATGCTATTCATTTTGCAAAGCTTTTAATACTTCCTTATTTCCCTAAGTTTTTTGTTGTTCTTTAATTTTAAGACGCTTATTTAAGTATTTAATTTTAAAGTTAATTCTACATTTAAAATATAACATTTTACAGAACTTGGTACTGCAATGGAGACACTCATTAACAGAAATGCATTTTTTAAGTCCTTCGTGTGTGCAATTAAATCACCATTATATTTTTTATGTAATAGTTCTAAACTTTTCATTGCATTCAAAAAATCTGCTGATGGTTTTTTAAAGCCTTTTTTTGAAAATTTGGTCAACCCACGTTCATGTTTTTCCTTCACACTCGAATTCATCAAGCTTAAGACATCTTATGATGAAGCCTGCTACATACTCTAATGCGTCTTCGTGGAGTATGTCTATATCGGTCGTTTGATTGATAGCTTCTCGTACTTTGGGAAATATTTTTTCATTCTGGGACCTATTTATTTCTAAGATTTCGTTATCAAATGTATTTGAAAGCTCCAGAGTACACAAACAACTTCTTTCAGGCGTTGTTTTAACCATGAAGTCTTATATAATTCTGCGTTGCCACTTTCATTAAGCTATTCTGTTTTTCTGTATTCTGTAGTGTATTGTATTAACAAGTATCGAAATTAAAGCACACAAAGTATTCACGACATTTCATATGAACTCATATACTCAACTAAGACTTTAAGAAGAACACGATTTCAAATTTTCAGATCGTTTTTTTTTTTTTGTCAAGCCTACCTTGTTATTGTATTGGGGGTTGGAATTAGTTTTAAAGGTTTTCTAAGAGATGGCGTAACAATATATCGCATCGGGCACACCTGTGACTATATTCATTTCAAAGCACATTGTCTAAGCTTCATTTTTCAGTATGTGTCATTCCACTGAAGTGTAAACAACATATATTTTTTTTCTCTGTGAACATGTCGACTTTCGTTCCAACAAAACGCAATTTGCGGGAAGGTTTACTTTTGTGCTTCCATTTGAAGAAAAAAGCGGTTGAAGCACAACGCACTCTTACTGAGGCTTACGGGGACTATGCTCCATCGATTTCTACTTGTAAGTACTGGTTCCGTCGGTTTAAAAGTGGTGATTTTGATACGGAAGACAAAGAGCGTCCGGGCCAGCCGAAAAAGTTTGAAGATGAGGAATTGGAGGCTTTGCTCGATGAAGACCCGTGTCAAACCCTTCAAGAATTGTCAGAATCATTGGGAGTCGACTTATCAACGGTCGGCAAACGCTTGAAGGTCATGGGAATGATTCAAAAGCAAGGAAATTGGGTGCCGTACCAGTTGAAGCCGAGAGACGTTGAACGGCGATTTTGTATGTGCGAACAACTGCTTCAACGGCATAAAAGGAAGAGTTTTTTGCATCGTATTGTCACTGGCGATGAAAAGTGGATCCATTACGATAATCCTAAGCGAAAAAAATCGTGGGGACCACCCGGCCATGCATCAACATCGAGGGCCAAGCCGAATATTCATGGCGCCAAGCTTATGCTGTGTATTTGGTGGGATCAGAAGGGTGTCGTGTACTATGAGCTGCTAAAACCTAACGAAACCATCACTGGGGAACGCTACCAACAACAATTGATGCAATTGAGCCGAGCATTAAAGGTTAAACGGCCGGAATATGCCAAAAGACACGACAAAGTGGTTTTTCAACATGACAACGCACGGCCACATGTTGCAAGAACCGTCAAGGAAACGTTGGAGGCGCTGAATTGGGATGTGCTACCCCACCCGCCTTATAGCCCAGACATAGCCCCTTCCCACTACCACCTATTCAGATCGATGACGCATGGCTTGGCTGAGCAGCGCTTCACTTCTTACGAGGATACCAAAAAATGGGTCGAATCGTGGATTGCCTCAAAAGACGAATCGTTCTTCCGGCGCGGAATCCATATGCTGCCAAAAAGATGGGAAAATGTTGTAGCTAACGATGGACAATACTTTGAATAATATACATTGTACCGTTGTTTCTAAATAAATGCTCAAAAACCGAAAAAAAACCTTTAAAATTAATTCCAACCCCCAATATTATGATTCTCTTCTATTTTGTGCTTAATTTTTTTTTTGCTCTTTTCAATCTTGTAAACCTACTTCTATCGTCGCTTACTGTGTAGGGTAGATGTAACATAAATTTTTTTTTTTGTGTAATGACGCATTTTAGACGAATATAACTTTAAAAAACTTTGAACAGAAACATTTTTTTTTTTTTTAAATGCTAAGGTATTTTTGGGAAATGTAAAAAGACTTGCACATTTAGGAAAAATAGAAAGACATTTGCTTGGTCTAAAATGTAACTTACATTTTTTTGTAGCAAAACTATGTTGTTTGCCGTTATTCTGCGAAAAAATAAAATAAAAATTTTTCAGAAATAATGTTATCTTTATTTAGTATTTACTTAAATTCTAAATCTATGTCTTAACGTGACATGATAAAATGACAAACGACCACATACATAGATAATGAAAAACTTCCATTAACTGCGTTACAAGCAAATATATTTAAATTGCAAATATTAATTTCCAATTAGTTAGTTGCGTCTTGAACCTTGGCAAGCTCACAGGAAAGAGTTTTTGAAAGGAAGTAGAAAATGCCACCATACGATGAATACCGTCACCACCATCATCATCACCACCATCATTCGGATCGACCAATTGTTGAAGTTGATATTATAGAACCCATGAGACGTCCGCCACCGAGACCAATCGTTGAAGTCGATATAGTATCGCAAAATTCTCAGCCGTTTCTGCAGCCTTATCAGCAGCCGTATCCGCAACTATATCCACCACAACGGCCGACTATTGAGGTCGATATATATGAAGGTCGTCAACCAGCACCTCCACAGTATCCGGCTGTCGTAATGGTGCCTCAACCGTATGGACCACCAGAACATTTTGACAACCGGCCAAGATGGTAAAGAAGCACAAAGATGGGAAAGAATAAAATATAATTATATTTAATAAATTTATTTATGGAAACTGGGTGATTACATTGCTTTTCAACAATACTCTCCACCTGACCCTCTCCGATTTGATTTTAACTTTGAATACACGTAGTGTTGGCTACAATTTAGAAAATCCATTTATAATTTTTTTTTCGAGTGGTTACTGATTTACGGGTACTCAAAAATTTAAAAAATTCGGTTTTTTCTTGAGGACTGTTTTTCATTTGATCATAACTTCGGTTAAGTTTGAGATAGAGCAACGATTTAAAATTAATTTTATAGATATTTTCAAAAGGCTTATTTTTTATAGCATAACTATAAAATGTCTCAAATATTTACGTTATTTATTTTTCCATAAAAGTTAAAAAACAAAATATTTTGATGAAAGTCAGTTTTAAAAAATTTTGGAAAAAATGTATATTAATTAATGATAGTTTGTCTAAGTTCTCTTAAAATTTTAGCCTGGGACGACAATGGGAACACTATTAAAATAAATTTCAAAGTAAACTTACCTTAAAATTTATGATCAACACAGCAGCTTGCGAGAAAGCAACGAGAACTGAACACACTAAAGAAGAACTTAGTGCGACATCGGTTCTTCGGTCTAAGCTAAGCAGAGTGGATAAAAATCCTTCGAAATAAACTCATCTAATAACAATTCAAATTAAAAAAGCTTAATTTTTGAAATTTTTTTCTTCATTTGTCACATACCTTATCACATAAGTGTTATGAAAGGAACTTTTTCTACCATCCATTGAGAAACCGAGCGTAAATTAGGCCTTTGAAATTTGTGATCTTTCTCCTTAAAAGGATTACAAAACAAAACTTTGAAATTAGGCATTTAATGTAAATTGAAATTTAAGAAAACACTGAGGTCAAAGTTTAATATTTAAGCACTTCACTTGCACTCGCAGAACTGGCGATTATTGGGATTTGAAGCACGTTCGGTAATTTTGGTTAGAATTTTATTTTTGTAGGTTTTTTCTTGAATGTGCTGCATGAATGTGTTGTGTGAAATTTAATGTTAATTGTTATTAGATTTCGAAAAATTTTATCAACTCCGCTTAGCTTAGACCGAAGCACCGATGTCCCACTGTGCACATACACACACATATGGCCTTCTTTAGTGTGTTCAGTTATTGTTGCTTTCTCGAAAGCTGCTGTGTTGAGCATAAATTTTAAGGTAAGTTTACTTTAAAATTTATTTTTATAGTGTTTCCATTGTCGTCCCAGGCTGAAACTTAGATAAACTATCATTAATTAATATATATTTTTTTCAAAATTTTTACAAATGACTTTCATCAAAATATTTTATTTTTAACTTTTATGCAAAAAAAAAAAAAAATAACGTAAATATTTTAGAAATCTTACAGTTTTGTTATACAAAATAAGCCTTTTGAAAATATCTATAAAATGAATCTAAAATCGTTGCTCTATCTCAAACTTAACCGAAGTTATGATCAAATGAAAATCTGTCCTCAAGAAAAAAACGGACTTTTTTCAATTTTTGAGTACCCGTTACTCAGTAACCACTCGAAAAAAATAAAAACTTCAAATTGATTTTCTAAATTGTAGCCAACACTACGTGTATACAAAGTTGAAACCATATCGGAGAGGGTCAGGTTGAGAATTTAATTTTTTTTGTCGAAAAGCAATGGAATCACTCAACTGCTTTAAAATATAAATTGTTCTTAAAGTAAATAGAAAAACATGTAGGCCAAATTTCAAAGTGTAATTTAACTTCGATTGAGGTTTTGGAATTTCCTTAATATTTAAGAAAACAAGCATTACTCTGAGCAAAACTCCAAAGAAAAATAAAAGAAGCCTGTAATATCTATTATTTTTAGATTATTATAGTTTTTTTTAAGTTATTAAGAAAAAAGTATTTTTTTTTTTAAAATCCAAACTGCACAGAAATTTTTCAATTTCAAAAAGATCGATTGGAGATAAACTATGAATTATTTTTTTACAGAAAAATTCGTTTATTACTGAAATAAACGAATAAAACTGATATCAAAATACTGAGAAAAATCTGTTTATTCTCCGACCTAAAATAATATGATACTAATAAGATTTTAATAACTTTTAACAGGCTACACTGTGGACTTTTTGTAGACATGCATGGATAAAGATACACTGTAAAAACTAAGTGTTATTTTAAACACTGCCTTAAAATCTTCAATAGCCATAACTTTATCGTCGACTTTATATTAAGTTTCTGCAGCCTAAATTTCAAACAGTACGTAATTGAAATTAACAATTTTAAAGCGTGCCTGTTGAAAATCATGCAGTCCTTCTCTTATTTTCAGCAGGGCTCACATTATATGACGTATAGGCTCTTTTTTCACTAATAATAAGGGCTGGAGTTCAGCGAAGTTTCTGCTGCTTTTATAATTGAACTGCCTTAAAAAAAGACAGTATTGGATGCTAGCTTGCAGCAAATAAAGGCGAGTGTAATATCAGCGAAAGCTGTCTTAAAGCTGTTGCAGCTTACTTTAAGACAGTTTTTTCACCTTATAATAAGATTTAATTTTTACAGTGCGATGCCTTTTTTGAAAATTAAACCGGACTGTGCGAATGAAACAACACAATTACCATAATGCTAATTATTTTTTTAAAAGCTTGTAACACTGTTATAGGCTTGGGCGTTAATTTTTAGCCTGATCTGTCTCGTAGTTTCTTTCTTATTGCTTTGCAAAAATGTTCAAATTTCATAATGGAAAAAAAAAGTTGAGCAAAGAATGTGTTTAAAATTGTTTTTTACCAACTCAATTTCTTGTCCGAAATAGAAAATTTCCTTAAGAGTTTAGAAAAACAAAAAAAAAATAAACATTCTCTCTCTTAGTCTAAGAATTCACTCAAAAGATAACGATATTCTGGTTTAACAAATTTTAGTTGCTCTTTGATATTATCTTTATTTTTTCAACCGATACAATAACATATTTCCCATCCTCAAGTTGCAACTCCAAATCTGAATCAACTCGAGCTCTCCACCCATTTGGACGGTGTCGTCCGACTGTTTGTATAAGAAGAACCATATTCATCAACTCTGAATTATTTCTGCGCCATCCCTGTAACTTACTTTTCTATTATTTGTATCTTTTTTCTTGTAAATCCAACTCACTTGCAATTCGTTTATTTTCCTGCAATGGTCAGTCAAATCAATTCCTATGTTGTTTAGTGAAGCTTTGCGCAAAAGTCTTCGATATTGCTCAGTTGCTTAGATTGAATGATTTTTGAAATATTTTTTCTTTCATCACACATATCCAAATATAGTCTTTGTATCTATGTAGGTCTCATTGAAAAGGTCAGAAAAATATAACTTTTGAATATTTTTATTACGAGAATAATCGGACTGTTCGGTAGGAAAGCTCGATATATGTGCTCAAAAAATGGTACCCACACTGATAGCTTACCTCAGGCATTGGAGCAGAAATGCCGACTGTAAAAGCTTGATTCATGAGATCTTCCAACTTGCAACCTTGCTTTGCAACCTTTACAAATTTAACAAAATACTTGTACCTACGTTGCTGATTAATTTTTTTTTAGCATTACAACGTTGTCTTTTGACGGGTTTACTGACAATGAATGATGTTATAAGTAAATTATTCTTACTTTTAATATCTAAGGAGTAATAGCTACGTCAAAAGTCTGAATTTTGTCTATTGTAAATTTAGTGTAGGACTGCCTACTAGTCCGAAGTCCAATTCCGGAAGCTTTTCTCGATCCCAGGATTGGTTCGGGATTGAAAACTTTAAGAAGTAAATAATTAAAAAAATTGTAATATAATTTTTTATTATGTATTACTTGAAACTAAAAAATGTAAATTAATTCCATGAATTAAGATTGTGAGCTTTAGATCAAGTGAGTTTTCAAGAAGGCAACAACAACAACAACTCTGTATATAGTCAATCACTTAGCTGACTAGACAGTCTGTTTCGGAAATCGCTACATATTCCTCTTCAGTAGTCTTTGAGTGATTAAGCTGTGATCAACTCACTGTTTAAACTAGCATATGAATGTGCAAATCCTCTAATTCATTCTTATGAATTGTATGGCTGCTAATCATATGACACTTCAAAGCAGTAGGCCATTTTAGATCACCACCATCAACTCTATCAAGGGTTGCCATCTGTTCTAGTTGCTTCTTCATTTATTTCAATATTCATTAGTGTTCGATTTTTTGTCGAAATGCACCATAAAAATGAAACGAGTTTTTGCTTCGCCAGAAGCTAGTGTTCTAACTGAAGAAATGTGGCTATTGATGGTGGTGATCTAAAATGGCCTACTGGTGGTGATCTAAATGGCGATTTCCGAAACAGACTGTCTAGTCAGCTAAGTGATTGACTCTATACAGAGTTTTTGTTGTTGTTGTTGTTGCCTTCTTGAAAACTCACTTGATCTAAAGCTCACAATCTTAATTCATGTAATTATTCAATAGATCATAAAAACTAATTAAGTAAATTAATTCATTTATAAAGCAACAAAACCAAACAAAACAAAACAAAACACATTATGGGCATTCACAATTTCGTTGTTTTCAGTGCAGTTAAAAAACCCTGTGGTATCATGATACCACACTTTACCGAGCAGTTTTTATATTTTTTGTGGTTTTACACGAAATCTCTAAAAACCAAAAGTGTGAAAATTTTAAGTACCTCAATGATAGGTGTATTGAAAGTGGTTCCTATAATATCATAAACAACTAATTCGTTTGCCAGTTATTTTTTAATTTCAAAAATGGAAGAAGCTCAAAATTAATAAAATATATCGAGTGCTCATATTCAATATGCCCTATCTGCAGTTTCCATGAAAGTTCGTTTTTTATTGCAAACAAATCGTTGACTCATCTGTCACTTATAAGATACATTTCAATAAAAAAAGAGTTTTCACCCTTAAATGCTTGACTTATTTATCTACAATACAATTTTATTATTTGTAAGTACAAAATAACGCGTCTACACAATTTTTCGGAAATATTAATAAAAATTGTAAAAAATGTGCAGTAGATTACAAAAAATAGCTGGGCAAAATAGTGAAGGAAATGCATTGAAAAGCATAAGAAAAGATGCTTTATGCATCATCAGCGAAAAAAATATTGGAAAAATAACAGGACATTTAATAATCGAATGAAACTATCTTAGAATATTAATGTACTCACATATTTAGTGTACCAACAGCTCAAATGTGTGAGTGTATTAGTGAAAAAACGTGAAACGCAAGCGATTAGTTGAATGTGTACCTGCCTGGTAAAGAGACAAAAGAAATTTGCAGAAACTTCATTCTTTGTAGTTTCGTCAGCAAATTTTGTTTACATTTGTGATTCGAAGTGAAAAGACGTTTCTGTTTATTTTGTGGAAATAAAAAAATAAAATTAAAGTGAAATAGCAGATGGTGAATGGCTTACTCCACGACAACTAAGCGCACTTTCGTACGAAGAACAGCAAGCATATATTCGTCAAACGCTTGAAGAGAGCCAAGAAGAAATAAGTGACAACGATTCACTAGTTGGTGACGAGGCTTTAGATGAATGTGTAGGTGATATTGGTGGTGATGACTCAGACTTTGAAGAGCCCACGTTACCAGAATATGACCCAGAGGACGACAGCGAATCTGATGAAGAACTTGAAGATGCACCAATTGAAACTGGGGAATATTTTACTGCCAGAGATGGTAATGTTTGGTTTTCGATATAACCACAACCTGTAAGATTCCGTACGCACAACATTCTAAGAAGTGCACAATCTGGACCAGTACGGGCAACGCAAGGTTTGAGCATTGCAGAAACGTTCAAATTGATAATGTCAGATAAAATATGCGACATAATTATTCGTGAATCAAATCGAAAGGCAAGGAAATTCTTTGATGATAACAATGCAAAACATCCAACAAGAGAATCGAGATCATGGATTCCCATAACAGAAAGTGAATTTGATGCATATTTGGGCGTACTTTTGCTAAGTGGCGTTACACATTCTGGTTACGTGCATACGAAAGATTTGTGGAATACTAAATCACGTCCATTATGTCGTGCTGCAATGAGTGTATGACGATTTTGGGAAATTAGCCGCTTCATTCGTTTTGATAATGGAAACACACGCCAGCAACGCAAAATCTTTGATGATAGACAATAATTTATCTATATTGGGTACTTGTAACAAAAGGCGTACATTCGTGCCAGCAGCATTTGCCAACCCCAAACGACGTGAGGCTGATTCGTCAATGTTTGGGCTCTATAATCACGTTACGTTACGATGTGCTCATACGTGCCCAAGAAAAACAAGGCAATTGTAATATTGTCCACTTCTCATTATACAACAGAAACGGCCGGTTCTAAGAAGAAGCCATTGCTTATATTGGACTACAATAAAACCAAAGGTGGAGTTGATAACATGGACATGTGCTTGTCCGAATATAGTACCAAGCGGCGCACAAATAGATGGCCTTTGGCTTTCTTTTATAATATTGTGGACGTTGCTGCGTTTGCTGCACACATAATATATGTTGACAACAACACTCACCTGAAGTCATATACAAGCCGCCGTAGGATGTTTCTAAGTTATGGTTGCTGGAGCCGATCCGAGTTATGGATGCTGGAGCACATGAAGCGGAAGAGCGTGATTGTACAGGACGCCTAAAAGTAAAAGGGGAATCGCTACATCTACTCCAAACGACGCCCTACTCGTAAAGCATGCACATTATGCAACAAACCACTGTGCGCAGAGCATTCCAAAGACTTGCCGCAATGCGATAGATGTAATTGAATTTCAATAATTTTAAATTTTTTCGTAGTTATTTTAATATTTTTTTCATAAGTATTTTATAATTTTTTTTTTTTTCTAAATGACCTCTATATTTATTATGTTGACTTTATATGATTTAAATAGAAATTTTGAATTTGTATTTAAATCATATAAAGTCAACATATTTTATAATTTTTAATAATTTTTATACCATAAGTATTTTTTTCACTCAAAATAAACTAGACTTTTCAATTATATTATCATATTTGCATGCGTTTTACTATACATACCCAGGTATGTATGCTGTTGACGTAAGGGTGCAACTTTGTAAATGGGCTTTATCTACCAAACAGATGATCCAATCCTAACCAAAATTGAGACTATTGCGTAAAACAGTTTTCGGTAGGATATCACGAAATTTCAAGTCGATCCGATTATCCAGTTCAGAGCTACAGTGTTTTGAAAACGCAAAACATACCCAGGTATGTTGCCGTTGACATAAGGGTTAACATCTGAAACAGTGTGAAATCTTTGCAGTTTGTTGGTTTAATTTTCACACAAAAATTTGCAAATATGTGACCTCTTAAAATAATATGAATCATCAAAATAATTTAAAGTTATTCGTTAAGCATAGATTTGTTTGCCATCGATCAGACTTCGTTGACAAGCCCGTGATAAGATAAAATTCATACTTATATGCATGAAAATATATATTTAAGTTAAATACTTAGAAAAACTTTAATTGTTTGCATGCACTGGAGCAGTTGTGAATAAAAGTTTAAAACACAAAGACGTACTCTAGGTGGAGTTGAAAAAGATATTCTAAGAATTATATTAAATAAAATCAACAAAATTTTGTAGTAATGTCAGAATACAAGGTTGAGATTCACTGTGAATGCAATCATCGTCGCGGTTTGTTTCATTATGTTTTCCCATGGCGTTGGGGTGCACCATGTCGTCGTTGTCGTCGTTATCCACCACCACAGGTTATTATGGTAACACCACCAGCAGCAGCACCAAATCCTCCACCAGTACAACCAGCAGCTACAACTTCGAGCCAGAATCAAGCATCGATTTATAGTGCAGAAGCAATGGAAATGCCTCCGCCGCAGTATCAAACAGCAGTTAATAATAGTTATACGATAAAAGTTAAACAATAAAAACAATTTTTTTAAGAACAACTGTTGTTATCTTACCTGCCCTTTCAGCCTTTAAAATGACTTTGATCGATCTTCAAAAAGAGTTATTTTGTTGTGCGTATTGTTAACTGTTTGCACCAGAAATCGGCATTCATATTCAGAATTTTAAGTACAACTGAATAACGACATAATAATGCATTCAATGAATGCAAAATTGATTTATAAATAAAATTTTTAATTCACATTGATTTTTAAAAATGAATAATTACTCATTTCAATTATTAATTTTCGTTTTGTTTTTTCATTAATTTGAATTATATTCACAAAGAATGCAATTCATAACGAATTTCAGAATTTATAATTATTCTTTCTTTATTAAATGTTCCTTTTTATTCGTTATTAATTTTTTATCAATTTTGCATTTGTTATTCATTTTTAATTTTTTATTCATTATTTATATACTTTCATTATTAATTTGCTATTCATTATTAATTTTGTATTTATTTTTAACTTTTAATTCATTATTAATTTTTTATTCATTATTAATTTTATATTCATTATTAATTTTTTATTCATTATAAATTTTTTATTCATTATTCGGTTTTTATTTATAATACATTTGTTATTAATTTTTGATTTATGGCTTTGGACTAAAATGAATAAAAAAATTCATAATAAATATTTATTTAATAATGAATAAGAAATTAATATGACTACAAAATTAATAATAAATAAAAAATTATTAATGAATAGTATTTGAATAATGAGTAAAAAATGAATAATGAATAACAAATGAATAATGAATAACAAATGAATAATGAATAAAAAATTAATAACGAATAATAAATAAATAATGAATTATTGAAAATTCTGAAATTTTTTGTGAATTGCATTCTTTTTGAATAACATTAGATAGCATTAAAAACTTCATTCATTATTCTAAATAACAAAAATGAATAATTAAAATGAATAATTTATCGATTTTTAAAAAATTAATGTGAATTAAAAATTTTATTTATAAATCAATTTTGCATTCATCGAATGCACTCTTAATTCGTTATTCACTGATTCACTTTTTTGTGAATAAAATCAAATTAATTGCATTCTTATACAGCTATTGTTTGTACACAAATGATCGAAAACTGGATTAACGTGCTTTACGCCGCCAATTCCAAAAGGTTTATGTTCTCAAGAAGCTTTACATGGCAGATTTTACTTGCTAAGGTTTCCAATTGCCTGCTGAAAGATGGCTGCCGAAAAAAATATATTAACACTCTGTGCGGATTGAACTAAGGTTCTCTTGGCTGACGGATCACTTAATTAACCAGGCGCGGTGCTAAGTGCCATAAGTATTTGGGAAGTATCTGAGAGTTTAAAAATGCGTCCTTTTAAGGGCGCTGTATGTGAAAATTTTTTGTCAATGCCACAAATTGCTTTTAATCGTCTGAACATTGTTGAACAAAAAGAATTTTTTGTTATTTTTAACTTACTAAAAGATTGTTTTGCTATTGTTAGCGCTACGAGGGTTTTAAAAAAATATTCTTAAAACAATTAAAATCTTAGGAAGATTTTCGTTATGCATATTTTTCAATACATATAGTCCAGAATATTTTCAGGATTTTCCATAAAGTCTTCAATAGAAGTAATTTCTTTCTTTTTTTTTTTGTTGTTTGAACCATGTGACTTTTATGTTTACTGGGTTAAAAGCAGGACTGCACGAATTATTCCCCAAATGAAATAACCAGAAATGAAATAACATCCCATGAAAAAAGCCATAACGAAAATTATTAAACCCCAAATTACGGACATGAAATAATGTCCATATGCAATAAAATAACATCCAAATGTAAGATGAAATAATCCAAAAAATTTGAGGTTCATTTCATGACACTCAACGAAAAAATGTAATAATCTAAATGAAATATACCCCAAAAAATTAAAAAAGCCCAAAAAACAAAGACTTAAAGTCAAATGAAAATATCCCAAATATAAATGAATAGTCACTACTCTAATTGGACACGGGACATAAGCCCAACACGGTTCATAATTGACAAGTTTAGTTGCGTGGTCTTGTTCCTAAGAATTTTCCAATGGAAACAAGTTTGTGACATATTTTTGTCCAAGAAACTGCAAAAAACTAAATCGTAACACCTTCTTTTTTAAAAAAAAACGGTTTTTTCAATTTTATTAGGTTAGTTCTTCTGCTAAAAACAATAATGTGCATCAAAGTCATAAAATACAAATTAACTCTTTTACTCTTAAGGGTGTAAAAATAGCTTTCACCTTCGTAAATAGTTACACTCTATTGCGGGACACACCAATATGCAATTTGTTATTTTTGTACCTAATGAAATTGAAAAAACGGTTTTTTTCGTTTTATTTTTATTAATTTTTGTAAAGTTTCTTCGACAAATATATATTAAAAACTAGTTTCCCTTAAAAACTTCCCAGTGACAAGAATTCGCAGTTAAACTAGTCAATTATGGGCCGTGCCAAGGCTACAATTTCGAATATGAAACTATGTCCCTTTTTCCTGAGAACATAATCCCAATTGGATTTAAGATTATGGACAGTTTCAAAAAGGTCATAGGCCCAAAAAAGGGGAGATAATCCCTAAAATAAATTTTGGGGCTATGTCCTCTTAGTTGGTGGTCGTAATGCCAACTCAAAGAAAACAACTAAGGTAAATTTTCCCATAATGACATAATTAAATGTAAATCACTTCATCACAAAAAATTTTTTATCACCATTCCGCACAAGCAAGGGTGTTTCCAGGAGTAAGAAGAGGAGAAGTTGGCCCCTCAATCTGGAATTTTATATTTAATCGATGGTTTTTTATAGTTTCTATACGTAATCCTTTTCTAATGAGTGGTTTTACTTTTTTCTTTGAAACCAGAGCTGAAAAAGTCTAAAACATATCAGTATTTTTAAATCGATATTGTATAATTTTGTTCAAGCCGGTTAGTATGTGGCTAATATTTTCTGAAAATTTATACTTTTCAAACGGAAAGTTGAAACCTTAGACATGGACAGCAGATAATATGAACATTTTTATTTCATTTTTCGTTATAAAGGGTGTTTTTTTTAGAGGTATAGAACTTCGAATTGAAATAAAACACAAGAAAATCGTTTAAATGTCCATCAATTTGGCTTTATTGGAAGAATAATTTTATGCCATTAATGTTTAAATATGATTTTGGGCATGTGGCCACCACAGCTGGCTCGAATAAAGCCAATTCTACAGGTCCAATTTTCAACCACTTTTTCGAGCATATGGGGCCGATGTCGGCAATAACGCCACGAATGTTGGCTTCCAAGTCCCCTAACGTTTCTGGTTTGTTGGCGTAGACGAGCGACTTCACATATCCCCAAAGAAAATAATCCAATGGTGTCAAATCACACGATCTTGGTGGCCAATTGACAGGTGCATTCCGCGAAATTATGCGCTCATCGCATGTTTCCTTCAATAAATCGATTGTGACGTGCGCTGTGTGGCATGTAGCGCCGTCTTGTTGGAACCACAACTCATCCACATTCATGCCATCCAATTCGGGAACAAAATAGTCGGTTATCATGACTCTATACCGGTCTCCATTAACGGTAACTGACTCTCCAGCATTATTTCGAAAGAAGTATGGCCCAATGACTCCACCAGCCCATAGAGCACACCAAAAAGTCAGTTTTTGTGGATGTAATGGCGTCTTAAGGGTCTCATAGATTATCTTCATTCAAAATGCGGCAATTTTGCTTGTTGACGTAGCCATTCAACCAAAAATGAGCCTCATCACTGAACAAAATTTTGCGATGAAAATCAGCATCGAGATCAATCTCATTTTCGGCCCATACACCAAAATCACGACGCATTGCATGGTCTCGCGGCTTTAATTCTTGCACAAGCTGGATCTTGTAAGGTCGCAAGCCAAGATCTTTGCGCAAAATCTTCCATAAAGTTGATGGACAAAGCTCCAATTGCTGTGCACGGTGGCGAATCGATTCATTCGGGTCCTCTTCAACATTTTGGTCTACAACGGCAATTGTTTCTTCGGTGCGCACTGTTCGACGTCTCTGCACGCTCAGAAATCTTGGATTAAATTCTAATACAAACTGTATTGTATATATGACCACACCAGAATTGTATTACAATCTAATACATTACATATATTACAATTGATTTTTATTCTCTCATGGGACTTAATTTTAATACATGCTTGTATTAAAATATTTTTGACAAAAAAAAATTAACGAAACATGTGGGATTCGAACCCAGTACGTTTAGGTTATAAGTTCTTGGCTCTACCAACTGCTCTATGAAGCCACATGTATAAATAAATGATAAACATGCATAAAAGCCGAACCAAGCCAAACGCTGTTTTTAAAGACTAATCCAAACTGTATTGAAAAGTATTCCAGGTTTTATTAAAAAATGTCTGATATTTTGAAGAGTTTTAATTCTAATAGAAAAAGTATTAAAAAATGCATGATTCCAACGATTGGATTAAAATTAATTCCAAGATTTCTGAGCGTGTGCGCATGCGTTTTATCACATAGAGTAAACGTAGTGCGAAAACGACCCATGGTTAACCAAATTAATAGCTCTGATGGACGATTATGTCGACCATAAAATGGACGGAGCTTGCGGTAAACTTCGCGAACTGAACCATTATTTTCGAAATAAATTTGCACGATTTGCAAGCGTTGTTCTTTTGGCAACCTATTCATGATGAAATGGCAAACTAAACTGAACATAAATGACATTAGAGTTACCAGATTTGACCACAAAATGCCAGTTTTATCTCTATTCGAAAAACAAACCTCTGAAAAAAACACCCTTTATAAAAATGAAAAAAAAAATTTTAAATACCGTTTGTATTGAAGGTTTGAGTAACGGTAGTGACCGTATAAATCTGGGAATTGCTAATATCGAAATGCTTCAAAATATTTTTCTTTTCCGTTTTTTCGGCACTTGATCGGATTACATAAAAAAAGTTTAAAATTTAAAATACCTAAAACAAAACAAGCAAAGTGTTAACCCGCTCGGCAATTGCCAATAGTACGTGAATCGGAGCAATTTTTTCATTTGAAACTACAGCCAGAGTAACAATTAGGGACAATTTTTCAGTGCGAGTTTAAACTCTAGTCAAATTAATTGAGGTTAAATAAACATAATTGGACGTTTAGGCAAAAAAAAAAAACACATTATATGATAATTTAAGTCAATTTTACTTCAACGAATGCTACTATATCTAGTCAAACGTCCTATTTTGGTGAGTTAACCTCAGTTTAATTTGACTAGAGTTTAAACTCGCAAATTTGTAGCAGAAAACCAGGAAAACATTTTAGTCGAAACTTTTGATCGTTTTGCGGAAAATCCTCGCTATTTGATAAGTATTCAAATAAGAAAAAATTATTTTTTTTTTCAATATCTTTATAAACTAATTTCAAAAAATATTTAGCTTTGGTGTGGTTTTTTAATTCATTCTTATTTTGTATTTGTTCCTCATAATTCCTTTTAATTGACTAGTGTGCTTGGTATTTCGTAGTTTATGTTTTTGCACCTCAATTCTCATTTTATTACGTTAGTTTATTTTTTCGTAATATTTTGTTGACATGCAACTTTATTTGATCTCATGGCTTGCGTTAATTGGATATACATAAGTTGAAAATCTTTTTCCTACATTATATATGAAAACATCAGGTTAAGACACTATACATTAATTTTGAATTATTTTCATTGACTCGTAAAATGCATGAATAAAAGATATGGTAAAAGTTTTTGAAAGATCTATCCGACTCCTTCCCTCCCTTCACCCTTGCGTAAAAGGAAAAATTCAAACATTTAATCGTGAAAACATCAGGAAAAATTAATTGACCCTTGTACGGAATGTTATCATCATTCGTAAATCATTTTGTAATATATACCTCTTACAGAAAAAAGTAATGCTAAACATGGTAAAATTTAAGAAATGTGAAAAACTCTTTTGTTAATGTTTTAAAACAAATGATATATGAACAAAATTAAGAATTGGCATACAAAAAAAAAAAAAAATATGAAACATTGCCAGCTTCTATCGTTCAATTGTTTTCATATGCGCATTTTACAGAATGAATAATTTGCAAAAGACGCAGCTACACAGAAAAATGATCAAAAATTACAAAATGAAAATGAATGAAATAACCCCCCAAAAAAAAAAGAAATAACCCACCGAAAAGCCAAAATTAAATAAGCCCTAAGTAAAATCTATTAAGGCTTATTTCATTGGGCTATATTTAACAATAAAATAAGACCCAAGAAAAAAAAAGGAAATACCACACAAAATTTGTAAAAATATAAAAACTTTTTGGGTTTTTATATGTTTTCAGGGCCAATTTAATTTGGAGTTTATATCGTATAGCCTAAAAGCAGGTCTGCTTTGCTGAAATTTTTGAAAATATTCATCAATAAAATGGTCATCAATATAATTTAAGATTTAAAAACGTAAAATTAGTAATTGAAATTAGTATACAATTTAAAAAGAAAACAATAGAAAGTAGTAAATAAGTTAATTTGCTTATTTTGGGGAAACGTGATAATCGTCTTTTAACATATGTCATAGTTTTCTGTTGCCCCAAGTAAGGGAAAATATGTTTTTTACTTTTGAAGAAGGAAATCTCTATATTTGGAACCCATCATATTTAAAGACTATATATGTGGATATGAGATAGTTAAAATTTTGTAACTTACTTTTATTTTTTTTTAGCTGTCACAGTTTTGGTAAAATGTTTTTTGTACTTTTGAATTTCCCTTACCTGTATGCTTAAAGCGAAGAGCGGTCTTTTCCGGAAGAGGACTTGACCTCTTTTAATACTATATGCTGACTCGTATGACTTTGTTGCATACTTATACAATTTTCGAGTTGGGTTTTTTTCGGGGCCCCTTTAGCAACAATTTTTTACAAAAGTATGTATAATTTTTGGAGTTGGCACGATATTGGGTTTACTTTATGTCCAGAACTCAGATGTCTTACACCTGTCGCACCCCCCAGAAGCCCGCCCCTGTTCTTAACCAAAACGTAATGGCCACCAAACTGCAGGGATTGTACTCGTATCTTTTAAAAATGAGAAAAACAATTTTTTTCATTTTATTTACTCTATTGTGACGGTGGTTTTGTCTAATGGCTGAGGTCAGCTCAGCAGTGCCAGGGTCAAATGAAAAAACCACAAACTTCCACCAATAACAAAAAAAAACCACGCAGGTTTCAATTAAATTCAAACTCTATATTGATAATTTGGCCTTTTTATAGACTTATTATACTTCGCAGTGCCATGTCGTGTAAGTCAGAGTGAGTGATATATGACTCTGGCGGAAGCTGGATTGGAGCCCAGAGTAGCACAACCCCCCATAACACCACCATGTATCGACCCCCATGAAACCGAGCTGGAACCCAGAGTAGTAAACCTCCACCAAATTACCTCCAATGTGACGACTCTGGTGAAAGCCGAAGCAGAGCGCAGAAAGCACAACCCCCATAACAACTCCCATGTACCTACTCTGGTATAATCCGAACTGAAACCCAGATTAGTAAAGCCCCCAAAGTAACCCCATGTGCTGTCTCTGGTGGAAACCGAACTGGAACCCAGAGTCATGCGCATATGGGTTGAGTAGAAGGTGCTGGCTCTAACTGGTCATGCACCCCCCAATAGTGCCCCATGTTCTGTCTCTGGTGGAAACCGAACTGGAACTCAGAGTCATACACACAGTCATGAAAACAGAGCCAAATTCAGTGAGTTTACCTAAAAGGAATGCTGCTTTGTGTTGCTTGACTTCGCCTTTATATACGCTGTAGTGTGAAAACTAGTTGGGAATTATATGACTTAGGTTTTCTTTGCGCTGGTAAATCTGCACTAGTACTCTAGTTGGTTGCCTATATGGATGTATTGAGCTGGTTGGCTTTGATATGCTTGGGTTTGGTTATTAGTTGGTCGGTTTTGTTGTTTTATTGTCTTGCAGCTGCTTTTGATAATTACAGTGGGGATCAACTGAACTTAAATAAGCTTATATAACTTAACTATAATCCTTAGTGTAGTGTAGTTGGGTAATATAACTTAAAGGTAGTAAAATAAATATATATATATTTGTTGTATTGCGACTCCATTTAGTATTTACAGTGGGGATCAACTTAACTTAAATGAAGTGTATTATAATTTAATAATAGTCGGTCGTTCATCTATTCGAGCCAGATCTTGATATTTATATAATAGGGTAATTCACGCCACTTTAGATCGTAAAATGCGTAATTAGAATTTAGAATAATAAAATTATACCGCCTTAAAGCGTAGAAGCATTTACCTTCTTTTTATAATAACGGAGAGTTTGTTTATTTGCCGAAGGCATCGCAGTCGGATCCTGCCTAAGTCCAGCCGTCACCGCCTCTTGCTTACCGATGCAACTCGCCGAGAATTATACTTCTTCGCATCTCACCGAACCCGAACCGACCCGACACCAGTACGGGCCGAAGCAGCACTCGTCCGCACGACACAAGTGACAACAACTTAACGAACCAGCGTGTTATTATTATTATTGAATTATTGTGTATTGTAATAAAAAGACATTTTAAAATAGGTTTGTACGTGTAGAAATTGAAATACACAAACTCTAATTTTAAACTACTTGATTATAAATAAAGCAAACTATTTTTAATCGATGCATCGAAACACCTAGTCTTTTTATTTATTTGGTGAAAGTTCGAGGGTCTTTAGTTTGATCCTGGAGCGGCTGAGGATACCTCAGCCTTTGAAGAAAACCCCCCTTACAGATTATATAATTTTAACGTTACGTTACACTTTCAATGTACAATCCGTGTAAGAAAAGTTAACAAACCTGTATAAAATATTTTCGACTAGATTTGCGGAAAGATTTTGTAGCTTTAAAAGGTACACAACGTAATTTAACATCAGTATGTAAAAATCCTAAAGTTTAAAAATACATATAAAGATTTTATTATCTCTTTCAACTTACCTTCCTTTGAAAAAAACTCTAATACAGGAAAAGAATAGAACAGGAAAAGATTCGCTTTACTTTTTGTATGTAGATAAGAGTAAGTAAGGTTAGGTAAGGTGAGCTTAAAGTGGTGGCTGGTCTCTAGATTCATTTGACATTTAAGTTCATCTATACATAGACCAGATTATAATTAAAATTTAGTTAACATGCAATTGTGTTCATACGCCTTCTGACCACTACACTTCACAACTTTTCTCGTCGTAAATTGATGTTTTCTTTTCATAAAAAAATATAGTATAAAAGATTAGAGCATAGGATTATAACTTGGCTGAGGTAGAACACAGTAGCTTCTGGGTGATACTAGGCTATTAACAACACCATGTTAATAAGTAACTGAGAACATAAAAGTAACACATGCGTGACTTTCAAGATCTCAACCAGTTTTCTCTCATCACTCCCCTGTTTTTGAGATACAGTAACTTTTTTAAAGGCGTCTGCGGTATGTTTGCTTTTTCTACTCTCTCTCTCTCTCTTTCGTTAAAAGAACCCTGCAGAAAATTGGACCAACTTTTAAATATTTCTGAACTAGTTCCAAAAAGAACCAGTACTGGTCCCACTAAAATACCTTTTAACATTGATCGAACTGACACTTTTTACGTGTTGATGTCATAGGAAAAGACAATTGTACCCAAAAATATTTCTTTTTCCCTATAGTTGAACTAGTTCCAATAAGACCATTTCCAAACTGGTACATTTTTGCTAAGGTCTTAAAGAAGATCTTTAACCGGTTCGAAAGTATTCCAACATTAGAGACATTTATTTCAAATCTCTTACATGTATTACAACACAAAGTTCATTTATTATTATTAATGAATCATTTCTTTTATATTATGTAGTTACATTTTTTTATATAATGCAAAATTTACCTTTGTTGAATTCTTTAGATTTATTCCTCAAACAGTTTGAAAATGAAAAAAATTGACACAACACGTGTTCAGATTTAAATTATTTTTGTCAGTAAAAATTTTGACAACAAAAGAAAATAAAATCAAAGTGATCTGTTCTGCGCTGAAAGTTTTTTGTACTATTTCATAGCAAGTTCAAATTGCTCCAAAATAACTGCTGGAAAAACATTCTAACTTTCCATAATCTCAGATGTTGGCAGCGGAAACTTGTCAATGGTGGTTGTTTTTGCCCAGTAAGTACTGGCCGATACACAGTAACTGAAACATGCATCCAACGACAGAAAGTATTCTTGACGACTTGATTATAATGAACGCAATAGTAACAATCTGCATTTCTGATACACAGCAAGATTGAATGAAATGAAAACAGAAACACACTCAGCTATATTCGCTTTTGTGGTGTGTGAAATAAGAAATAGATTGAAGTCCTCGGCAGCAAAAATTTTCGTCGCATTCTCTCTTTGTCCTGCTGTCTTAAAAAAAGGTATCTACATCTGAGGCCGGATTCTGAAAATCGCCTAGCTAAAGCTAAATCTCTATCGCTAAAATGCTAAAAAAATGCTTCGTTCAATTCCTTAGCGATTTCGCTAAAATGCGATTCTGAGTTTCAAATCGCCTAGCTAAAAAGGTTGCTTCTACTACTCGCCACAGGAAGCGTTGTTTTAGCGATTCTTATGTCAAAAAATTGATTTGGTTATGGCTGTGTGCCATTTGGAAACTTTTCACTATTGGTTCTTTAGGAAAGAAAATGTTGAGTTGAAAAAAATTTCTATCTGTTGCTGCATTTTTTGCAGTGGCAAATGAAACCTGAAAATGTTATACTGAAATTTTGACGGCTTTTCAGCGAATGAACGAGTTTTTTAAGACGCATTTGACTGCCACTACTACTACAAATAATTTTTGTATTCAAAATGATATTTTGAGCTACAAGGAATGTAACTGTTTTAAGTAAAATAACTTATAAAACCAAAACTTGTGTAAACATTAAAAATTTTTAAAAAATTACAATTTTTATTCATGATTATTTTGTTGCATGTATGTTATCTAATTAGCTTAGAGATGGAATATATTTAAAACATGTTTTAAAATTATATGTTTAGATTTTACTCCACTTATAAAATATACTGTAGTAACAAAAGTATCAGTGTTAAAGTTTTCTTGTCAACTGGACCTAAAAATCCTTAACCTAAACTATACGCGAGTATAAAAATTGCACTATACCTAAAAGTTGCCATATAGTTCAATCGACTGTAATACGAAAGAAAATATTGACTTATACTCAGTCGATCAAGCAGCTAACCATAAAATATCCTTGAATACGTATTAACTCTTTATCGGCCATATTTATAAATATTTAAAAAGTATATTCAATGTATTAGTTTTGCAAGTTGAATGCAGTAAAGATAAAACTTATTACATTGCGTATATCAGAAGTAATGAACTTCCAAATTTAACATAAATATTTATTTTAAACTCTTTAGCTCCTAAGATTGGCCTAGTTTTAAAATTCTTAAAAAAGAATTGTAGCAATTTTTATTGAAACTAAAATAAATTAAAGACGACTGAAGTGACTCCATGCTTTTTGCTCCTCAAGCCTGCATTTTTAGCCTAAAAATAAATATTTTTTAAATATTAAAAGCAAAGCACAATCCTTTTTTTTATACGGAAACATAAATAAAACTACTTTTTTCAGAAAAAATACACAGCAAAACACTGATACTAACAATTTTGTAAGGGTAAAGCACAACCCTTTTGATTCAGTCAAAAATTCTTGTGCCAATTGTCAAAATTTCTACTAGTCCCCGGGGCTACATGAAGTTTTGACAATAAAACTCACCTCACTGATATCAAAAATTCTACTTCCGACTGTCAAAAATTCATCATCCGAGTGAAGAGTTTTCGAAAACTTTTTAAAGTTTCTTTCGAACCTTAATTAAATAAATAAAATAATTAAAATAAGCTTGTTTCTTATTTTTAAAATGGTTTACTAAATGCACCAATATCTAAAGTGCAAAATAAAAACATTTAGTTATTTGAAAAAATTTTAAATAAACTTAAATTAACATAGTTAAAAATTTGTGGTTAATTTTTTAAGTATATTTACACGAGTACTTTATGATTTTTCATTAAATATTCTCGTGTTGTCATAAAATAAAGCTATGTAAAAACTAGTAAGGATTTATTTTGACTGGTTCAACTTTAAATACCAAAACAGTCGTGGCTTATTGGAGGCTTAGGTTTCATTCAATTCTTCTAAATTTTGCACTCAGTGTACATTTTACATATTAAAAATTAGGTGCAAAATTTCTTGTCAATTAATGACTTAATTGCAAACTAACTGCATTATTCCGTATAACTTAGAAGCACACCAATGATAAGAAAGACAGAAGAAGCAATACTTTCTTCCATATAGAATTGGTTTGCTTCAAGTGTCTTTCTTATCGTTCGTGTGCTTCTTCGTGCTTAGCTTATTTGTAAACTACCAATTCATTTAATAAATTGTTATAAAGTTTTAAGAGATGAAACCTTTTTCTAAAAGCATGTTATATGATAACAATAGGGGTATTCACTATTCAGTGTACTTGCCAGTGCAGTTGAGGACTTCTGCACTTTACAAAATCAAAATATCAAAATCAAAAATCTGCACAAGTGCTTTTCTACTGCAGCCTAAGACTTGAAGATTTGAGCTGTTGTGCACTTGTGTGCATTGAAAAATTTGACAGCTTGGAAAAAGTGTTAGTGGTTTGTTCACGAAAACCTAACTGCACAACCGCAGAAGTCCTCAACTGCACAGGCAAGTGCACTGAAACGTGAATACCCCTAATATTAATACAACTGATAAATACAAACAGCAAGTTTTCGGAAAAGTGCTTTAAATTGGTATATTTTTCTTTGAAAACATTCAATAGAGACAAAGCATTAATTTTTCTTAATATATATATATCAAAAATTAAGATTTTAATTGAAAAATCTTTTAATTTTTAACTTAGCGGCAACAAAACATTGGACTCTAAAATTATAGCTAAAAATAAAATTAGGGTTTCTGTAAATCGCTAAAAAAAAGTTTAGAATCGCAGCAATCGCTAAAAATTTAGCTATGACAGCTTTAATTTTATTTTTCGTTAAAAGCTCGTTCTGTCTCTAAATTTTTAGCATGAAAATAAGCGATGGAGTTTTTTAGAATAGCAACATCGCTAAAAACTATAAATTTAGCTTTAGCGGTGGAGATTTAGCTTTAGCGTTTTTCAGAATCCGCCCTCTGGGCTGATATTTTCGGTACAATTGTACTTTTTTGGTACAATTTTACATATTTCCTATTTTTCTACAACCAAATCGTTTTCGGCACAGTTTATTTCACTCAATAATAAACACAGAATCCAGAGATCTTAGTTAGCAAACAGAATTAAAAGAATTAAAAATTAAATCTATATTTGAAACTTAGCATTCTGTAATAAATATAAAAAATTCATTTAAAGAGTCGATTTTCTTCAACATGTTTAAAATTGTTTAAGCAGTGCTTTCAATTTCTCATTCTTCAGAAAATGTTAAAAGAATATTTTCTTTTAAAATTTATTAAAAACTATATGCATAAAATTACAATAATTTCTTCTCTAATAAAAAACGAGAGATTTGTTTATTTTATTTATGTATTTTATATATCGAGGTCATAACAGGCCCTGAAGTGATTAATAATTCACTGGATATATTGTTAATTTAATTTTAGAATTAGTTTTCAAAACGTTGCAATTTGTTAAAAAAATCTTCAACAACATGAGAAACATCCTGTATATCAATAACTTGATGTTATGCGAGAAAATAAAGTACAAGGTTGAAATCTGGGAGTAATTTTAGTTTGAAAAATGTGGAAAACATCGGCAGGAGATAATATCTGAGAAAGAGAGAGAGAGAGAGTGAGAGGCCTACGATGCAGACAAAGGCATATTTCAGTATTTCATTATTATTCAAATTATATGACTATTTATAACCGAAATTTAAAATGAAAAATTTTACTAAAGTCATACACATTCTTACCTTGAAAATAGGTTTCCAATTAACCAATTTTCTGTGAATTGTGGAGAAATAAAACAAATGTGACTCTTTTTTTCTTTGATGTTTTCTAACATTTATTTTAAAGTTTTTATTTAATTTACTTTCAAGTATGTAGTTATAATTTTTCATTTATTCTTGTTTGTTGTAGCTGAACAAACTCTTGAATATATAAATTAGTAGTTTTCTTCTTTCGACTTACCTAAACATCATTATCATAATATTTGTTCACACGTTTTGCATTGTTCAAGGTTCAATTTTGTTGAAATAATAGTAGTTTAAATATACATACGTACATACAAACAAAAACACACACACAGACACATACACACACATACACATATGTATGCATAAAGTAACCCAATAGTCCAAGTTCTAAAGATATCTTTAATGAGTCATGCACGATTTGTCTTCGTCGTTGACGAAACATGTTGATTCGGTTATACATTTCATTGACGAAAATCTGATATGAAAGTTCCAAATTCATACATTGTTTTAAAACTTTCTGTTTTCGTTGAACGACAACAAGACGGATTTATTAAAGAATTATCGACAAATGCCTCTCATGCAGTAAATTTCTTTAAAAAATCATCATATTTTCGTGTAAGATTCCTTGGACTGCAGGATATTTATTTTAATTGTATAGCATTTATGTTTGAATATCATTATTTCTGCCTATACCTATTTATACATATGCATTTATGTATGTAGTTTATTGATTTTATAGTATTTGTTTATTTTTATACACTTTTATTAAGTATCTACTGTTTGAAATATATGTATCGTTATTTTCTGATAGAATATTTTTCAACTGATAGTATAAACAAAATGCTTTTCTTACAATTTCTAGGTATTTTTTTACAACATTAGTTATTGGTTTAGCGTAAATATTTTAAATAAATAATTTTATACACATTTTGCATGTTTTTTCTCATAATTTTATTTAAATTTATATTATACAAATTATTAAAAAATTGGATGTCAAAATTTTATAAATAAATCATGTGAGTTAAATTATTTTTTGTTTTGTAATTATAATAATTCATATTTAAAACATATTCAGTAAATATTTAATCGTATGTTTGCTTGTCATGGAATCATTGATTGGATGCATTTGTTTTTGTATTCCAGCATATTGAACGGAAACATTTTTCTTGAAAATTCGAAGGTACAAAAGGTGTGTTATTAACAGTGTCGATGGGTGTGTGTGTGTCGGTTGTGGGTGAGTTTCAAAAGAATAACTTTGATTTATTTGAATTGATTTTGTTTTGTTGACTTGATATGATGTTTATTTTTCATTGTAAATACATGTTGATGTTCAATAATATTTTAAACAATTTCACTATAAAACGTACAATAGATAAATTTAATTTACTATCTTTTTTAAATATAAGTATGTTTACATGATATATATAATTAAAATAATTTATTTGAGTGTAAATATAATGTTTTTGGTTATTTGTTTATTTATGGGCTTAAACCAAAGTATATGAATTTTCTAATTTTATTTGTAAACATTAATGATTTTATGATTTTTGCTTTTTGTGCTTCTGGTCTATTTTCTTTTCACATGTCTTTAAAACATTTATATATATTTAATTAACATATTTTTTCAGTGTTTGTTGCGCTGTTTTACATAGTTTAAACGCGTAGTTTAACAAAGTTTTTTTTACAACATTTATGATATGTTTGGCGTATTGCTATGACACTTAAACATTTTCTTTATCTCTTCCACAAATTTAAGGTTTTAGTTGTTTTGCATCTGTATGTTTTGCATATGTATGTGGTTTGTTATTATGTGTAAAAACATTTATTTATTTTCATTAGTTATATTTATAAATGTATATGATAAGAATGTAAATATTTCGCACTTAGTGTTCAAAAGCTAACATTTATGTATGTCAGTGTATTTCATAAGTTGTGGCTTTTCAAACTCAAATGATTTTTGTCAAAGAGATAGAATGTTTAATAATAAAATTCTGAAAGTTTTGTCTTGTTTGTTTTATTTGTATATTTAATCACATTTCAACTACATTCATGCTGTTTAATATACTTTCTCAAAGTCGGTCACTCATTTTAATACACATTTTTAATAAGCCTTTTTCGAACTTTTTGATGCAGATAGATATCCGACATCTTTTGAAAAAAATCAGAACTATATAAATATTTTAATCTTGCTCTCTCAATACTCTCATCTTTGGTGACATCATCATAAAAGTAAAATCAATATTTATACAAGTAGATACATATATTCACGAAATATTGTGTAAAATACGTTTGTTTCTTGAGAATCTACAAAATCTGATTATTAGTATGTCCAGCCTTCAGAAGAAACAATCTTCATATAATCGTAAACACTTTAAAAATTCTTCAAAAATAAAGTTATTGAAACATTATTTTACACATGCTTTTTTCCCATAATAAGAGCCTTCATCAAAATGTGAAAACTTTAACAAAACTATTCCACAGACAAGTTTATCGACTAACTATTCAAATTGCTTATAGTGATGGAACAGTTTAGGCTTAGTCAAAAAATTGTTTCAGACTAGTTATGAATATACTGTGCATAAACGTTTTTATGTTGGTTTGGGAAAAATAAGATATGGAAAATAAGCTAGTTAAATACGCAATTAAATCAAAGCAAGTAAAAACTCAACTAGCTTGCTAATAATATTAATGATAAAAATTATATAAAATTATTTTAGAAAAAAGCGCAAGTAAAGCAAATTCCAAAACTAAAAAAAGTGTAACTTCAAAATAGACATTCCTAAAAAAATCCATTCCTGACCGGACATCTGAAAACCTAGATATCCTGTAAAATCTCGAGAAAAAATTTAAGAGATTGAATTAATTTATTTTTAATTTGAGTATTCTCGTGAATTATTTAATACACTTAAATAATTGTTATTGTTTTCGAAAGTTTTTAGAAATTTTAATCAAAGTTTCGAATTGAATTTCTAAATAATTTGCAAATATTAAACGCGACAAGTTTCTGCACAAAGCTCGCATTCGAGAACAGGTTTTTATCTGCTACAAAAGAAGCAAACTTTTTTGGTGGTTTGTTAAATGAGTGAGGCATTAATTATCGTTATTGATTCCAACTCTTTTAAAAGATGACCAAATCTTCACTGACTCGGCTGATAAAGCGAAACTAGATTGTTTGCACAAAATTCCACTCTCTGGAAAAGCAATAAGCTACTGGCCCTTTGGTGAGGTTGGATCTTCTCAACGTAGGAGATTAACTTTCGAACAAGAGCAGTTCAACGTTACAAATCTCAACGTAAACAAAGCCTCTGGTCCTAATGAAATATCGCCAATTGTGCTTAAAATGTGTGTTTCTTTGCTGGCTCGCCTTTCAGCTTTTCCTACAGAACAGGAGTAATTCCATCATATAAGAAGGTGGCAAATGTCTAGCTAGTACCTAAAAAGGGCGGTGCCACGAACCCTGCAAGCTACGGACTCATTGCAATATAGTCGCTGTACCTACCTAAAATGTTATGTGTTTTTCTGCAACTTTTCAGGAGAGCAAAAAAACTGATTTTTTTCAGCGCATTTCTAGAACTGCGATCACATAGCTGTTTTGATCACTTGTAAGCCAAAAAAAATTTAAAAAAATCTTTTGCAACATGCATACTACTGCAAATGCATAAACATGGGCGATAGTGTAAATAAAAGATGTAATAAAAAAGAGTTACTAGTGCCTAGGTTTCTTAAAACTGTTCAAAAGATGTTTCTCTTCAGTTGATCTTCGCATGATCTACACCTTATATATCAGGCTTAAAATGGAGTAGAATTCACACATTTGGGCAGGCGTTTTAAGATCTTATTTAGAGCTTCTGGATCGAATTCAACGTTTAGCGAAATGTGTTTCTTTGGTCCATTCGGGTAGCTTTCCTAGCCCACCCTTTCACTATTGCCTTGGTGCCAACAGAACCTCACATTACTGAGATAATTTGTTTTCAGTCGCATGTCAAAGTTGTAAAATAGTCGCTCTGCAAGAGTGTTTCTCGGCAGTTTTGAGCTGTGCAAATTTAAAACAAATCTTCACTGACACTATTCAATCTATCCACACTCCAACTTTCTTCTTCCACACACTCCAACAGCATATCTTCACACAAATCTCCAGGTTCCGACGGCATTCTACCAATAATGTTGAAAAACCTTTAAGATGTAGTTGCATATATCCTAATCTCTATCTTTAAAAATTGCCTCCGCCTTAACAAAACTCCAAAAAACTGGAGAAGAGTAAAGGTAGGCTGACTTCGTAAACACTTTTATGCAATGCATCAGTGTGTTTTATTTTGAATTGGTTCGTAACTCATTAACCAAAACTGCGCAACTGTAGTATTTTTAAGAATATCGACATAGTTGCGCATTTTTGGTTAATAAGCTTCGTTCCAATTCAAAATAAAACACACTGATGCATTGCATAAATGTGATTACAAAATCAGCCGAAATATTTGTATCCAAAGCTGGGAAGAGAGGTGTTGAATCAGTCAAGGACTTCAGACTAATAAGCTTCACATCATTCGTACGGAGATCCCTACAAAGAATACTTGATAATGATCTTAGGGACGTTCAACAGGGTACTACCATTTCCAACGCCCAGCATTCATATCTAAAGTGCAGGTACCGAATTAAACGAGGTTATCACTACTATTAAAAGATCCATCTTCTCTTAAGAGTACACTTTTGCGGACTTTTAATACATAGAAAGGGCATTTAACAATCTACACACTAAGACTATTTTTGACTTATTAACTCTGGTGTGCAAACACCGGTGAGACACTGGATAGTCTCAATGATCAGTAACAGAATAGTCCAGGCAGATCTGGGTGATTGTCAACTCACGAAATTTGTCAATACTCCTCAGGAAGGAGTGATCTCCCCCTACTCTGGCACATCGCCATGAACGGAGTTCTTAATTCACTAAATTCCAATGGGGTCAAAGAGGTGGCCTATGCGGATGGCGTGGTTTTAATGGTGTCAGGACTGTTCTCTTACGCTCAGTGAGCTAATGGAGGCAGCCTAGGAAAAACACAGTTTCTGGGCTGACAGATGCGGCCTAGGAGTTACCCCTAGAAAGACGGAACTGATGCTGCTCACTACAAAAACCAAAGTGACACAATTTGTCCTTCCCAAGCTAAACAACCAACCTTTAACAAAAACCGCAAAGCAAACAACTCAGCAAAACTAGCTAGGATCCATCGATCCGCGTGCATACGTATCACATGGGCTAATCAATCTTGCCCCACCGAGGCAACAAACAGTGCAGTCAGACTCAGAGAGTCCTACAACTGGCAGAACAGGCCATATGGATATAGCAACATTCTAAATCAGCTACCTCGGAAACTGATTCTTAGAAAGACGGATTATAACACTCTCAGACATGAATTCACGAAATCCTTTACGAACAACTTCCCCACCAGTGCAGAGTGGCGCAATGGAGGACCTGATCTAGTCATCATCCTTCTGCACTGACGGCTCCAAGGTGGCTTCTAGGCCGAGCTTTTAGCAATAAGAGAAGCTTGTCGCGCCTTAAGTAGAGCCAACACCAATTACATCAGCGTAGCTTTTCTGACGGATAGCCAAGTTGCAATTTAAGCTTTAGCTGCGATCAGTACCAACTCGAAACTGGTATGGCAGTGCAAGGATGAACTGGCCAGGCTAATTCACCATTTTAACATTCCAAAATGTGGGTTCCCGGCCATGGGAACAGTTATGGTAATGAAAAGGCGGATGAACTGGCTAAACGTGGTTCCTTCCTTGAATTTTCAAGAGCGGAACTAGTCGAAGTTCCACTGAACACCGTTGAGAAAGAAATTCACTCCTACTGCTTAAGCCTTAGCCAACTTGCAATACATCAAGAAAATTATGGCCTTTTTACAACCTAGCTAGAACTCCGTAGATGTTCTCAAAACTGGGGTGAGACAGAGCCAGAATAACGACTATTATTTCGGGTCACTGGTGGAGTATACGCCAAAAAAATCGGAAAACTTTTCAACACCCACTGTCACAGCTGCGATGACTCAATCGAAAAGGAAACACTGACATACTTCCTGTGCACCTGCCCGGCCCTGATCAGGTTTAGACTAAGAACGATAGGCAAGCCTTTCCTCAGCACTCTAGAGGAAGTATCAACAAAAAAACCAACAATCTTCTAACGTTTATTAACCACACCGGATGGTTATAATCTAATAGTACGATACTCACTAAACTTACAGGAACACGTGGTGATGGTATCAAAATGGTTCATTAGATCTACTTGGATCCTATTTGTATGTAGCATCACCATCTAAACCAACCAATTAACTAAACATCACCCATCCTTCAAATCAACACAGTGCTTACTCATTTATAGTGGACATCCCTTCAGCATTGGATCAGTCTAAAAAAAAGCATTTTAAATTTTTTTTTTATGTTGACTTTATATGATTTAAATACAAATTCTAAATGTTTGGTAGTTTAAATCATACTTGATTTTAAATACAAATTCTAGTTGTTTGACAGTTTAAAATCGTTTATCGAGCTTAAGGTCAAAGTTAGAAACAATTAATTGTTCTAACGAATTTTTCTAAAGAAACAACAACAACAACAAAGTTTTTTCAATATGAAAGGAAAAAAACCACTAGCAAATTGATTTTATTGTACAATTTCTGCGTGCTAAACGCGTCATCAGAAATCTTTGTGATTGCCCGTGCAAGCGCGTAGACGCACTGCACCATCGGGGCGATGAGATTTTGAAGCTTCAATTTCTCATTTTTTCCCTTAATTTCATAATGCCACATTTGTTGTTGTATTTCTGTTTTACTTTAGTTTCTATGCCTATATTATATGTAGTCCAACAGCCTGCTGGAATTCTGCACTAACAAAGCATGTTTACTGAAGTTGTTTTTTTAGAATTTTTGCTGATTTTGTTTTTCAGCTGTTTCCGTTTGGTCGAGCTCTACCATTTGATTAAAGTTTTTTCCTAAATGACCTCTATGTTTATTATGTTGACTTTATATGATTTAAATACAAATTCTAAATGTTTGGTAGTTTAAATCATACTTGATTTTAAATACAAATTCTAGTTGTTTGACAGTTTAAAATCGTTTATCGAGCTTAAGGTCAAAGTTAGAAACAATTAATTGTTCTAACGAATTTTTCTAAAGAAACAACAACAACAACAAAGTTTTTTCAATATGAAAGGAAAAAAACCACTAGCAAATTGATTTTATTGTACAATTTCTGCGTGCTAAACGCGTCATCAGAAATCTTTGTGATTGCCCGTGCAAGCGCGTAGACGCACTGCACCATCGGGGCGATGAGATTTTGAAGCTTCAATTTCTCATTTTTTCCCTTAATTTCATAATGCCACATTTGTTGTTGTATTTCTGTTTTACTTTAGTTTCTATGCCTATATTATATGTAGTCCAACAGCCTGCTGGAATTCTGCACTAACAAAGCATGTTTACTGAAGTTGTTTTTTTAGAATTTTTGCTGATTTTGTTTTTCAGCTGTTTCCGTTTGGTCGAGCTCTACCATTTGATTAAAGTTTTTTCCTAAATGACCTCTATGTTTATTATGTTGACTTTATATGATTTAAATACAAATTCTAAATGTTTGGTAGTTTAAATCATACTTGATTTTAAATACAAATTCTAGTTGTTTGACAGTTTAAAATCGTTTATCGAGCTTAAGGTCAAAGTTAGAAACAATTAATTGTTCTAACGAATTTTTCTAAAGAAACAACAACAACAACAAAGTTTTTTCAATATGAAAGGAAAAAAACCACTAGCAAATTGATTTTATTGTACAATTTCTGCGTGCTAAACGCGTCATCAGAAATCTTTGTGATTGCCCGTGCAAGCGCGTAGACGCACTGCACCATCGGGGCGATGAGATTTTGAAGCTTCAATTTCTCATTTTTTCCCTTAATTTCATAATGCCACATTTGTTGTTGTATTTCTGTTTTACTTTAGTTTCTATGCCTATATTATATGTAGTCCAACAGCCTGCTGGAATTCTGCACTAACAAAGCATGTTTACTGAAGTTGTTTTTTTAGAATTTTTGCTGATTTTGTTTTTCAGCTGTTTCCGTTTGGTCGAGCTCTACCATTTGATTAAAGTTTTTTCCTAAATGACCTCTATGTTTATTATGTTGACTTTATATGATTTAAATACAAATTCTAAATGTTTGGTAGTTTAAATCATACTTGATTTTAAATACAAATTCTAGTTGTTTGACAGTTTAAAATCGTTTATCGAGCTTAAGGTCAAAGTTAGAAACAATTAATTGTTCTAACGAATTTTTCTAAAGAAACAACAACAACAACAAAGTTTTTTCAATATGAAAGGAAAAAAACCACTAGCAAATTGATTTTATTGTACAATTTCTGCGTGCTAAACGCGTCATCAGAAATCTTTGTGATTGCCCGTGCAAGCGCGTAGACGCACTGCACCATCGGGGCGATGAGATTTTGAAGCTTCAATTTCTCATTTTTTCCCTTAATTTCATAAGCTCGATAAACGATTTTAAACTGTCAAACAACTAGAATTTGTATTTAAAATCAAGTATGATTTAAACTACCAAACATTTAGAATTTGTATTTAAATCATATAAAGTCAACATAATAAACATAGAGGTCATTTAGGAAAAAACTTTAATCAAATGGTAGAGCTCGACCAAACGGAAACAGCTGAAAAACAAAATCAGCAAAAATTCTAAAAAAACAACTTCAGTAAACATGCTTTGTTAGTGCAGAATTCCAGCAGGCTGTTGGACTACATATAATATAGGCATAGAAACTAAAGTAAAACAGAAATACAACAACAAATGTGGCATTATGAAATTAAGGGAAAAAATGAGAAATTGAAGCTTCAAAATCTCATCGCCCCGATGGTGCAGTGCGTCTACGCGCTTGCACGGGCAATCACAAAGATTTCTGATGACGCGTTTAGCACGCAGAAATTGTACAATAAAATCAATTTGCTAGTGGTTTTTTTCCTTTCATATTGAAAAAACTTTGTTGTTGTTGTTGTTTCTTTAGAAAAATTCGTTAGAACAATTAATTGTTTCTAACTTTGACCTTAAGCTCGATAAACGATTTTAAACTGTCAAACAACTAGAATTTGTATTTAAAATCAAGTATGATTTAAACTACCAAACATTTAGAATTTGTATTTAAATCATATAAAGTCAACATAATAAACATAGAGGTCATTTAGGAAAAAACTTTAATCAAATGGTAGAGCTCGACCAAACGGAAACAGCTGAAAAACAAAATCAGCAAAAATTCTAAAAAAACAACTTCAGTAAACATGCTTTGTTAGTGCAGAATTCCAGCAGGCTGTTGGACTACATATAATATAGGCATAGAAACTAAAGTAAAACAGAAATACAACAACAAATGTGGCATTATGAAATTAAGGGAAAAAATGAGAAATTGAAGCTTCAAAATCTCATCGCCCCGATGGTGCAGTGCGTCTACGCGCTTGCACGGGCAATCACAAAGATTTCTGATGACGCGTTTAGCACGCAGAAATTGTACAATAAAATCAATTTGCTAGTGGTTTTTTTCCTTTCATATTGAAAAAACTTTGTTGTTGTTGTTGTTTCTTTAGAAAAATTCGTTAGAACAATTAATTGTTTCTAACTTTGACCTTAAGCTCGATAAACGATTTTAAACTGTCAAACAACTAGAATTTGTATTTAAAATCAAGTATGATTTAAACTACCAAACATTTAGAATTTGTATTTAAATCATATAAAGTCAACATAATAAACATAGAGGTCATTTAGGAAAAAACTTTAATCAAATGGTAGAGCTCGACCAAACGGAAACAGCTGAAAAACAAAATCAGCAAAAATTCTAAAAAAACAACTTCAGTAAACATGCTTTGTTAGTGCAGAATTCCAGCAGGCTGTTGGACTACATATAATATAGGCATAGAAACTAAAGTAAAACAGAAATACAACAACAAATGTGGCATTATGAAATTAAGGGAAAAAATGAGAAATTGAAGCTTCAAAATCTCATCGCCCCGATGGTGCAGTGCGTCTACGCGCTTGCACGGGCAATCACAAAGATTTCTGATGACGCGTTTAGCACGCAGAAATTGTACAATAAAATCAATTTGCTAGTGGTTTTTTTCCTTTCATATTGAAAAAACTTTGTTGTTGTTGTTGTTTCTTTAGAAAAATTCGTTAGAACAATTAATTGTTTCTAACTTTGACCTTAAGCTCGATAAACGATTTTAAACTGTCAAACAACTAGAATTTGTATTTAAAATCAAGTATGATTTAAACTACCAAACATTTAGAATTTGTATTTAAATCATATAAAGTCAACATAATAAACATAGAGGTCATTTAGGAAAAAACTTTAATTTTTTTTTTAACATATGTTTTGTTGCATTTTTTAGAATTTATTGAGGTGAAAGGTGCTGAAGTGAATTTTATCGAAAAAGGTTCATCAAAAATTTGTGTGCTCTCGTTATAATTCTGCAGTTATCACAACTTCAGTATGAAAATAAAATAACTTACATATCTATTTCTTTGACTTATTTGAGTGAGTTGAATATGTGACTTAAAGAGATAACCAGGATTATTATAAAAAATAATGCTGATGAAAAGGAACTAAAACTTATTTTTTTATATGTATGTGTGTAGACATTTCAAGGACATCAAGTAATGGATTCTAAATAAAACGGATGATTTTGATATGATTACTTTGTAGGTAAATTCTCAACTTTTGAAAAGTCACAAAAAAATGCCGAGACACGTGAACTTAATTCTTAGTAATATAATTTAGTAGCATGCTCAGTTTTTTAAAATCAGATTAAAATCTCGAGATATTCAGATTTTTGTTATTTGACCTTCATTTGAATTTCATTTAAAAAATATTGTGTAATTTTTTAACAACTACTTTTTATTGTCTTTTCAAAAATACCTTCAACGTCAAAATCGAATTAGCCTTGTTTAATCTTTGTTTTTTCAAATGTTAAGTAACTTCGCTTTTTCTTCCATTTTGATAAAGTTTGAATGTTAAACGTAAAAACTAAAAAAAAACCTATTTATTGTGTATTTTTGTTTCATAAGTAGATTCAATTTTGAAAGATTAAGCAAAATCAGAGGTGGTCTTGACTTTTGTTCTACAAAAATAAGGAAAATATAGCTAAAATGGGTCTAAAATTGACTAAATTTCAATCGCACATGTCTCGAGATTTTGATCTGATTGGGAAAAAATTGAGTACGCCACTAAATTTTACTACCAAAATATAAGTTTAAATGTCTTGGAATTTTCTTGTTCTTTTTTACTTTCCCACATTGTTATTAATCAATTAAATGATGAAAGAGAAAATAAATATGTTACACTGGAAAGCTTTTAAACAAGAACAGATTTTAAGCAAAATATAAATAAATAGTAGACACCATCATCATCATCTCACTAAAGTAGGAGTACAAAATGTTGAAAAATACAGATTAGTTCTAAATCATATATATATATATATATATTTCATTTAATACACTCTTTATTAAAAAATTATGCTAACTATGTTTATCAATAGGATTAATTATATTCAATGCAATTTCATAAAGATTATCTAGCAAAAATTTGTTTTCATCTTCGCTCAAACAGAACGTATTTTTATCTTTTATACTCTTGCATTGTTTATGCTTACAAATATTTATGTCACATATTATTTAGTATAAGTAATATATTTAAATATGTATGCTTCACTTATCTTAAGTCTGTTTCAGTTAGGTTTTTTTTTATTTTTTTTTTTTTTTGTGTACTGATGTAATTTTTTTATATTTTTATTTTAGTTAATAATAGACAGCGTAGCATAGGAAGACGTCAATACCTGCATAAGACATTTTAGCCATATATATATTTATATGTTTTATTTATATTCATTAATATAAATATTAATATTGTATACTATTTTTGTTTTTTGGAATTTTTCTTTAAAAATCTTTACTTTAAATGCTTGTTTTCTTTTTTTCACTTACAGATTTCTTTTTGTTTGTTTTTTTTGTTGTTGTTGCTGCATTTGATGTAAGAATCGCGCTTAAGGTTGTGGCATTTAAGTTGTATGCAAAAAATACATGCTGTAACAACCTTTGTGTGAATGATTTTTAATTTGGTTTTATATTTGTTTTTTTTTTTAAATTTTTATAAATTTGCATTTGTTTGTTTTTTGTAATTTTTTGCTTAGGAAAAAATGTTCGCAGGTTAAACTTTATATTATTTTTTTTTGGGTTTTTTTTTATAAAAATGAGTAAAAAAAATTTTGTTCGAAACAGAAGCCTTAACTACTAAACAGCTACAAAAAATGATTCAATTGGCTATTTACAGGCTTTTTTTATTTTTTTTAATTTATTATTTTGTGTTGTTTTCACTATTTTTGCTATGCCTTAGTTTGCTGAAATTTAGAGCACATTGAAAGCATTTTCAATAAACACTTGCTTAAATTGCGTAAATAAATTTGTAATGCCAAAACAAAACAGTCAACGACTTGCTTCATACATACACACATATACTAATACATATTTATATTCTAACTTTTTGCTAAATGGTGTATTCACCAGAATTTGCCTTTATATTTTCCTAACTAATTAAAACAATATATTATATCCTATCCACAATACTCAGCTATTTCACATTTTATACAGATAATTTGCATAGATTCCTTGGAGTGTTTTTTTCATGGGAATCAAATTAATTTTGATTTGTAAAAGTTACATTTTAAAACTAAATATAAAATTAAAGCAGCTTAGGTGTTACTATTTCAAAAACTATGCATGAATTTGGACTACAATTTTTAAGTTATTCTCTCTTTAAGAGAACATCCTTGAGCTTGTTAATTAAAAAAACACTTTTTGTTAACTTTAAATAACACTATTCATTAGTGTGAATTCATATGTTTTTTTTTTCGTTCTGAAATTATTAATTATCAAATTCTACGTAAAATTCTTAGAAATTCAAACATTGGGAGCATATAGTTACGGTGAATTTTGGTTTCAGTGAAATTTCGATGAAATTTCGTTCAAAGAATTTGATTTATAATGTAAGTGCACTGCGACGTATGAGTGACATTAATTCGAATTAAACGAAATTTCGTCAAAACTTTTTCATCCTGAAATTATTTTTGAATACATTCCCAACTGCATATGATGCAGTTAGTCGAAATTTTGCAATATTGTAAGTGAAGAATTTTATTTGGAAATAATTTCTTTCAAATCACTGCTTGAAATTGAAGTTTCATGCGTTCTCTTGAAATAATTTTGTTCATTTATTTTGCGTCGCCCGTGGAGTAAAAAATATTGAGCAGTTACAAAAAAATGCTCATATTCGCCAAAAACTTCTAACAAGCCATTAAATTTTTGTATTTTTGACATCCATAAAGGCTGCAAGAACAATGAAAACGCTATATATTGATACTTTTACTCATAAACGTGCAGAACAAATTATTCACAAGAAAAACTCCTGTATGTCAATAAGAAGAAGACGGCCGCGATAGTCTAGTGGTAGCGCGCTTGACTGCCCCTCAGTGGTCCCGAACTCGAATCCTGGCTATAACCTTTCTTTCCTTATGTCCAATCAGAAACTTTAAAACACACCAATTTACAACGAAAAGTAGTAGTTTGTTGCGGTAGGATAAGTTTGTGAAGAGAAACGCTTAATAACTGTATTTGACTGAGCCAAGGCATAACACTTGCATCAGATATAATATCACATGTTTCTACAGCTTCTGCCACATTAAGAACATCCTTCACAAAAATTTTACTTGATTACACCCTTCTTCCATTCTGTGGTATCACAACGAACTAATAATTTCGTCTAAGTCTGCTGGTCTCAAGACCTGCCGCCACCTTAACCTAACCTAACAGAAATGTAAATAAGTAGAAGCCATTCTTAGTTTATTTTCCTTAATTAATAATATGTCATTTTTTGCCGAAAATTCCCGACTTTTTTTCCATGTGGGACTTAAAATAAATTAATAATTAAAGTGCTAATGAAAGAGTTCAGCGCACCACAACGTTAAATATTGAGTTGCATGCAATAACTTGAAAGAGCTTTAAAAAACTTACAATTAAAGCTAACCTAAATCAAATAAAACAAATAAGTAGTAAAAACTAACCGAAATTTATCTTACTCGTAACTTGCGACTAACTGAAATTTTGAGTTTTGTCAATCAGTTTAAACAGAAAAAGTTGCGGGTAAATATATATTCAACAAACACGTTTACAGCACAAAGGAGTGTTTATACTATTCTCACCTTTCATGTACAATTTTTGTTAATTAAATGTAACTCATACGCCATAGCGCACTTTGATATAAAATTAAATTTTTCAACGAAATTTTGGAGAAAATAAATTCACCATAACCACATGCTCCTAAGCAGTTATTTTAAGAATTTAACGTAGAATACGAAATTTTATGATTCTAGTGATCAAAATGTCTTTTCGAACAAATTAAGTCGCTCTTTTTTATATTCTGATCTAGTTTTAATTTTTTGTCTAATTTAAAAATAGGCAAAAAAGTTTTAGACAAACTTAAACACAAAATATATAAAAAGGTAATGTTAAGTTTTAAATTTTTTTTCCATAACTATTAATTGCTGTTGCTGAGAAAAAGTTCCTGCTAAAATCCCTACTCAAAGCTTTCAAAAAAATTATAGAAGAAAGAAAAAAAAAACCTTAAAACAATCCAATATTCCCTAGTCAGAATTGTTGAAGAAAATTTTTTGAAGATTTCATTTTAAGCCCTCAGTTTCGTAAAAATGTACCTTCCAAAGTTTGTTTTATCTTTAACTTGCTAAAAAGTAAACGAAAACTTAGTGAAGTTTTAAGTTTTTGCATATAACATTTTTATATTTAACCTTTTGTTAATTTGCTAATTATAATCTATAAAGGACATCGTTTTCTTTCGTAACACCTTCACAGCAGGTCATTCAAACCAAATATTACATGCGTTATAAAAAATGTTTAAGTAAATGTTTTCAAAATATGTTGCGAGTCTGAAGGCTTTTATAATGTTCAGAAAATTTTCTGTATTCAGAGGAACAACTTGTTAAGGATTTATTTTACAATTTTAAGAAACACTTTAGTAAAAAACTTAAATTTTGAATAAATACTTAATATAAAAACAGCTCACAATAGTGATAAACTCAGCATTTTAAATGTTTAGTAAGATCACTTAATTTTTTAATTGCAACTTATCTCAGTACAAAACACTAATGTTAACTTTGAGCTGACCAACACTAATTTGCAATAAATTTCCAAAGAAATTCATCAAAGTATATATTTTGTACTTTTACATTAGATGAGTTAAATTTTGAACCGAATTGTAAAAGTTTTTCTGATCCGTGGATTCAATAGTATATTAAAAGGAGAATGATAAGAAACTCGGAAACCCGAAAAAACATTTAAATGACCTTAAAACCGAGACCACTCATAGCGAAAACTATTATTTAGTGCAAATTTTATTAGAATTTCCAACAAATTTTTTTTACGGCTTTTCAAATCAGACAAAAATTAACATTCCCAAACATTTCCTTTGAAAAAATGACCGCTGCATCAAATATCATTATCAGAAAATTTCAAAAATTGCATGCCAATTCGCAGAATTGATTTTTGTTTTGAAATTTTAGATCTAAGTGTCGCCAACGAGCAAGGCGCCATTAAATAAGAGGTAAAAATAAAACGGCTGTAGGCAATATAGTTTAGATATTTTAGAAAAAAATTATAAAAAGGATTAATTGTACTTACATTATATATTTCTATACAGATAAAATTTTCTAAAGTAAAACTTTTTTACAATAAACAATAAACTTAAAAATTTCATTCAAAGATTTTCGATTAAAATGTTTTTATTCAAATAAGTTTCTTTTTCACAGGTTTGTCTAGAAATAGTTGTTTATTGATCTCGGTATTAGTTGATGTAAGTCCTGGGATTTCGGTACTTAGCAAAGATAAGGATCCCGGGTTTGTCATCCCTGGCAAGAATGTTTGCTAAGCAACTTTGAGCTTCGTTTCACAACGATTTTTGTTAAGTGTAGAAACGATGCAGAATGAAATTAACATGTCCAAAACTGCTTTTCTAGAGAATTCTGTTATCGTTGCTGTTTCAGAGAAGTTCGTCGTTTAGCAACATTTTCAGAATCACAAAATTTGACAAATAGTCACAAACACTTAATGACGAACAACAAATATGCTGACATTTGCATACCAAGCCTTGTTGTTTGTTTCCATCTTTTTGTTTAATTTATTAGAATTCATTGCGATCGTGGCGACCGTAGCCCAGTGGGTAGGGTGCGTGGCCCTTAAGCTTAAGAACCGCGGTAGCCCGGGTTCAATTCCAGCTCAGACAGAAAGTTTTTTCAATTGAATTAATTTTTCTGTTCGGTCGTCACCTCTCTGCAGACAATGGCAAACCTCATAGAGTAAAAATTGCCATGTAAAGTTTCTTGAGAACATAAGCCGTTCGGAGTCGGCATAAAACACGTAGGTCCAGTTCTCGGTCATTTGTGATCAAACATTTAATAACGCACAACACAATTGATCAATAGAAGCTAGGTCAAAGTCCTTCCAAGGGCTGAAATGGCCAGTTTATTTTTTTTTATTAGAATTCATTATGTTTTTCTATAACTATAAATAAATTCAGGTTAAGAATTAAAAATTCTTGATATCAACTTTAAATTTGAAAGCTGATTTAAAAAAAATGTGAATACAGAAATTGCCGAAAGATTTTAATTTACTTTTAATTTTCTTTCAAAGAGTAAAAAATTATTTTTTTTATATCCAAGTTATCCATGCGCTTCCCTCAGGATTTCATTCCTATGCAATATTATATAATAAAAGCCAACACATTAAATGATTTTCTTCATTTACACTTATGTTTTTTTTTTATTACAACTTTACAGCTTTTGCGTTACGGTTTCAAACATTTTATGTTTTATGTTTAAAACGTTGATTGTTTTTCTTAAGCTTCTTGGTTTGTTTTTCACTACATAATTTTTTTTTTTTTTTAGTATAGACAGCTAAATATATGTTATTTTGCCTCTCAATAATTATCTCATTTTTTACAATTATGTTTTTGCACTTATATAGCCACAGAGATAGATAGTTAGATACACATCGAAAAATATGAAATTTAAAACATTTCAGTTGTTTTTATTCGATTATTTTTAGCTTAATTTAAACTTAAAACTACTAAATTTTTACAGCAGGGTAGGTTAAGAAATTTGATTTCTGTTTGGTTTTGTTGTTCTTGCACTTTTTTTAATAATATTTAATAAGACTTGTTTTACTTTGTTTGGTCTGAGCTTGCAACAGTGGGCATAGTAAAATAACTTTTGAGATTTGTTCAAAATTGAGTTAAACGTATCACTAAATAAATGTTTTTGGACATATGTAAAAAAAGTAAATTCTAATAACTCTAATAAATATACGGATCAAAGCGATTTAGGTTCAAGTCATTGATAGCTTTATACTCTTAACATAAAATAACTTTTAGGTTTAATTGCTAAGAATGTGTAAGTATTAGAAAGCCCCAATATTGGGGAATTCAAGTGAAAACTCGTGATTCCTAAAATAATTATCTTTCACGAAAATGTCACGATGCATACAAGCGCTTTTTACATTATTTGTTTACACAAGGTCGTTCAAGATTGAGTTTTTTTTAATTCATATGAAGCAATATGGCAGCCAAGTCCACCTGACTATACGCCTTTGCACTATTTGCTGTAGGGTCATCTCAAAGATAAAAGGGTTTATGCGAATAAGACACAAACAACTGAAGTCTTGAAAGACAATATTCGGCAAGAAATTGCCGACATAGAGCCCCAAATAATCCGAAATACGATCGAAAATTACACCAAAAGTATTCACATCTGTTGACGTGTATTAAGGGAAAATTTGGAAAATATCATTTATCATTACTAAATTGTAGACCCACTACATCATATATCAATAAACCGATGATGAATTACCATCAAAAATATTCGTTTTATTTGAGTTTGAATAAGAAACTCAAACTTGAAAGACCAGTATCAAAAGAGACGTATCAGCAAAAGAAAGTTTTGACCTTTACACTCTAGACAAGAATTTTTTTTTTAAAGAATGCATTGACATTTTTTTCGTTAATATGTTGGGGTGATCTTTTTAATTTTTCAATGGCTTTAATCATAAAAAAATTTCACATTTTTAAAATAAATTAAGGCAGAGGTTTGTAGGTTGTACATCTGACTATTTTTGACATTCCTTGCTTTGACAACACCGTTATTTTAAGTGTCTACGTAATTGTTTTCTTTGAATTTATCTTTGATGTGGTTTTGAAGATAGAACAATTAAAGCATATATCTCCATCAGACATTGTGTCAAAAATTTTATGAAAATTAAAATAGTTGATTAATTTAGCGATCTATTATCTTTTTACATGAATTTAATTGCGAGCTTTAGATCAAGTCAGTTTTATGAAGGCAATAAAAACAACAACTCTGTATAGAGTCAATCATTTAGCTGACTAGACAGTCTGTTTCGGAAATCACTACACTGCCTCTTCAGTAGTCTTTGAGTGATTTAGCTGTGATCAACTCACTGTTTAAAGTCTGTCGAACACCAACGAATGTTAAAATTAATAAAAAGCAACTAGAACAGATGGAAACCTTGGTAGAGTTAATGGCGGTGATATATAAATAGCCTACACAGAAAAAACAAATTTAATGAACAGCATACGTTAAAATTAATTCATTGATTTTAATGAAAAATCATTGAATTTTAATGAATTGCTCATAGTTTTTAACGTACAGTTCATTGAAATCAATGAAGTCATATTCATTAAAAATGTCTTAATAAATATCAATGATTTGTTTTCATTATTTTTATGGACTTTTCATTGATATCAATGAAAAGTACATTGATTCCAGTTGTAAATCAAATTTTAAGGAACCATACATTGATTTTTAATGAACAGTTCATTGAATTCAATGTTTAGGTCATTAAATGCAATGTATAGTTCATGAAATTCAATGTATAGTTAATTGAATTTAATGAATGGTTCATTGAATTTAATGTATAGTTCATTGAATTCAATGTATTGTTCATTGATTTCAATGCATAGTTCATTGATTTAAATGTATAGTTCATTAAATTCAAAGTTTTGTTCATTAAATTCAATGTATAATTCATTAAATTCAATGTATAGTTCATTGAATTGAATGTATAGTTCATTAAATTCAATGCAAAGTTCATTAAATTCAATGTATTCAGTTCATTAAATTCAATGTATACTAATTTATTCCCTTCCCAATTTTGTTTGAAGTGAAACGCGAAATTGTGAAGACGTGTGGCAATTGTGTGTGTAAATTTTAGATTAAAGGTGATAATAAATTAAATTAAAAGTGAAGAAAATGTTGTGGTTTGAATGTAAAAGAAAATTCAAATCTGTTGAATTACTATAAGTATTAGTAAATAATAGGAAATATACCTGGCATTTTAAGTGACTGCTGCCATCATTTTCAAAAATGTTAACATTTTTTAAGGATGAAAACCACATTAAAGATAAAGCTGTGCGGGCAAAGTTGGCAGAAATTGAAGATTTCACTAATTGTTAGCTAATTACAGTGGTAATTACAGTGGTAAGCTTAATTTTTCTCGAGGCTAAATAAATAAAAAGTTATTTTTTTCAATTAATATCTTTCCAGACAGTACTGCTATGAAACTTCTTTGGAGCCTTCATGGGTATTTGGTTCCCACTCAAAAAGTATGCAGTAAGGACAACTTTGGAAGAAAAACTTTCCCAAAGCATACAAATACCAGTTCCCAAGAGGCATTCGTTTTTGTTGGAAGCAGCATACAGGAAGTCGAAAATATTCAACCGGGCGAAAATATTCAACCAAAAATAAAGGCGAAAATATTCAACCATTAATCCTTGCTGTTGGAGAGAAGAACTTCTCCTCATTCCTCATTCATGGATGGTGTAAAATTTCAATTTGCTAGTTTTATTAGAGTCGTAGATGTGTGCTTTAAAATTTTTCAATTATTTTAAATAAAATATCCTGCGGCATGCACTCTCCTGTATGAGTTTATTGCCGTATATTTTTATAAATTTAAAAACTATTCAAAATCTTTGAAAATTTGTATATTAATTGACTCTTTAAAATAAAAAATATTGTTGAAATTGTAATTATTTCCTTATTTTAAAAATGTTTAGAGAGGTATTAACAAATAATTCGTTGAATTTAATGTATAGATCATTCATTCCAATGAACTAAATACGTTAAATTTAGTGAATTATACATGGAATTCAATGAACTGAATACATCAAATTTAATGAACTGTACATTGAATCCAATAAACTAAATAGATAAAATTCAATGAAATAAACATTGGATTCAATGAACTATAATACACTGAATTCAATGAACTATACATTGAATTCAATGAACTATACATTGAATTCAATGTAAGGTTCATTGAACTATACATTAAATTCAATGAACTATAGTAGAATTCAATGAAAAAATTATTAATTTCGGCATTTTTTATTGAACGTGTTCATTGAATTCAATAAAGTATACATTGATATTCAAGGAACCATTCATTGAAAATCACTAAGTTTAATGAACTATTCATTAAAGTATGAAGAAAATTCATTGAAATCAATGACCACTGTTCATAGGACCAAAATCAGTGAATAATTCATTGAAATTAATGAACCTTTTCATTAATATAATGTACCTTTTTGGTTCAGTGTACTGCCTTAAAATGCTTTGATAAAATGCTGTTTTATCATATGAATAAAGTAGCCAATTTGTACGTTCAATTTGTTATACATAATTCAAATGAATGAATTCCAAATGTGTGAAATCATATGCGACTTTAAACAGTGAGTTGATCAAAGCTTAATCACTCAAAGACTACTGAAGGACAAATGTAGCAATTTCCGAAATAGACCCGAGAAACAATTTCATATTTTGTGTCAATAAAGTAGCTGAAATATGTCCGGTGCCCGTGTGGGTAAATGTCCGACCTCTGCACCGAAAGAAGTGCTAGTTCTGGAACACCTTGTGGGCAGGCACAATGTACGAACGAAGACCGAATCGGGCACTCGCCAGTTCATTGTGTCCGAATATAATAGCTCGTTTTTTAATATAATCGCTTCATTGACTTAATACAGACTGACAACGATACCATTTCAGGTACCTTTCAAGGTGCTTGGTGGCTTTTTTTCGGGTACATTATAGTTAAGACTCCGGCCAGATTCGATACATATCGCCTACTTTATTGACGCAAAATATGAAGTCTTTTTTCGAGTTCTGTTCACTTAGGCTCGTTTGCATTCGGCTTAATATCAATGTGAAATTAATATTTATTCATAAACTTCGCAGTTTTTCGTTACTACTCGTAGCTTAAAAAAATCAAATTGAGTCCGATACTCGGGACTTTTGTGCCTGAGTAGTTTGGTATGGACACAAGTTCTTTCTCGGGAGACTGTCTAGTCAGCTAAGGGATTGACTCTATACAGAGTTGTTGTTGGCTTCTAAAAAACTTACTTGTTCTAAAGCTCGCAATTTAATTCATGTAAATTTAAAAAAGTTTATGTTCTTTGTATTCATTGATCCATTTAAGAGATTTTCAACCCTCCAATGCCTGAGAAGGTCCCCTGGGACCTATGCAGTTTTCAGCGATGAAGCATTTCAATATGATTCGATCGAGAAGCCGCAGCCTTCTTTACTTCTGTAAATGAAATGTATAGAAGTTAATAAAATTATACACGATACAATTACGTAAATATTTTCATTATAATAGTCGGATTAAAGTCACTTATGACGGTTTTACTCTACAAGGTCCACAGGGACCTTATATGGGATTTCATACAATATGCTCATGATTTTTATTTTTGCTGGAATTTTCTTGTAAGTTATTTGTTTTTATAGCTATAATAGTAAAACGCATTGCCAAACGCCCATAAAAGGTTATCAGTAAAACTGCATACCTTTTTACTTCAACGCCCCTTAAAAATTTATCAGTGAAACGGCCCGTGCCAATTGTGGTTGAAGAACTTTAGGTTGAACACCTATTATTTTCATCTTTTTCCCATACTACATTTATATTGTGTCTTAATCGAAATTTCCGTGAATGTTTTTTAAATGTTAATCTAATTTTCAATATTTTACAAAAAAATATTTTACAAAGTCACAAAAAGAGAGCAACCTACCGTTCTCTTTTTAAATATAAAAAAATTAAAAATGAAAGTTTTTTTATTTATTAAGCCAGAACTACCACTTACAAATTAAAATTCAATTAATTTTTGGAATCAAGCTTTTCACCTTTAATATTTTTAGCTATTTTTAAATGGTATCCAACCTACAATCTAAAATTTCGAATTGCCAATGTTAATATTTTTACGGTTTTTAGATTTTCTTTCAAACGATATGCTTACATCCGCAAAATATTAATTGTGCCAAGCTATAATCAAAAAAGCTTGTGGTGTCCAACCTCTGCTCTATATTTTCGTGTTACCACAATAAATTTTTTAAATTTGAGTAATTTCTAGTGTCTGTCAAAAGAATTGAAATGTCTATCCGTAAATATTTTTTGGTACCTGTTACTTTCCTTTGTTACATTTTTTTGTTTTGAGGAAGAAATGATTTTTGATTGCAAACTGGTTTTTTGGAGCTCGAAGTTCAAAGACAATATATGCTAGAGATGCAAGTACAACGGATAGCTGAAATGTGTGACATTTTCGATCTTGAATAAGACCTCTTCACTGAGAAAAAAGGTTTGTTAAATTAAGGGCCTTGGTCTCAAGGGTACTACATAGTGTATGCGTTTTTAGTTATCGTTACTTTAATTACAATGAGTCTAGTAATTTCAACCTTGAATTTGGTTTAATAACATTTTTAAACTATGGCAACACTGGCAGGCTAATAGCTGATCAGCTGGAAGAATTTTTTTTTTGTGCAAAGTATGTTGCCTATACTGCTCAAGTTTTTTGCTAGTACCTCGATTAAATTTAATAAAATTTTTCCAAACGTAAATACTAGTTCTGAATCAACCTTTTATAAGGCAGCGCTGATGCCTTACCACCAAAATTATCAATGAATTACGCTGTGAGAATTTGTTATTTATATTGCATACTTGAAACGAAACATTATGTTGGTGGGAAAACTATTCCTCTGCCTTATAAAAGATTAATATGTGTTTTATTGAAAAAATATTGAATTCAGCAAATATTTCCAGCTGTCTTTACAAACTTCTCAACATAAAATGGGGTCTTATATGACCTCACAGGTCTAAATTAACACATTTTGCAATATTTTCTCATACAATCGCTATTTTGGGATCATGTAAGACCCCATTTTATTTTGTGAATTTGAGGGCTCTCCAAAATATTTCAAACCTCATTTTTTTCTTAACTTGACCACGGGGAGTCCGCATCCAAAGTAATTTTATATGTTTCTCTACGGTCTAGGCTTCAATCTCAAGGGTTCACTAAATTAACGGATTTGTCATCTGTCTTACAATAATTATTGACCATCAATAAAATCAGGTAAATACTACCTATATGTAGAGTCAAAGCAGGTATTTGAATGATTTTGATTTACGTAAGTAAGCATTGCTATGAAAATTATTGTGGTCCACTAGTTTAGCTTTAGTTATAATTAAAAAAGATTTATTGATAATTAAAAAATAATATCTTGGACCAGGAATGACATTGAATTAAGCAATTAAGACTTCATATTTCAAGCAAATTTTTTGTTTAGGATCATTATGCATACATATATTTTTGAAATTATATTCACGACTGCTCTACAGAGCTGGGCGATAAGAATTACATGTGTAATTGATTGCGGTAAGGATTAAGATTACTTAAATTCCAATTTCAAAATTTTTTTAAATTTGTATGCCGGCAAATCTTCTATCAAACGATTAAGGATTACGATTGCAGCCATCATTATTTTGAAAAAGTCGAAATTACGATAACTGTATTCGTAATCCTAACTCATTCGATGAAGGATTACTTTAATTGTAATCCCTTTTATTAAAGATTGCTGCAATCGTAATCGTGTGATAATCGTAATCCTTATCACCCAGCTCTGCTGCTTATCAAAGAGAATTCATGGAAATATTCTGGAATTAGAAAAATTCTTAAATAAAATAAAACCAAAGATGTGCACAAAAGTTAATAAAAAATAGTATTTAGTGATCTGGTAACTTTAACATTAAACGTTCCGCCACCGGTCATTTGACGGTTTCGTCAGCTCAACTTATGACGTTTGGTATTATAATAAAAACATATTATTAAGATTATGTAACTATCGTTTATAATAATGAAACTATATAATACAAAAAGTGGTTCGGTACGTTTAGTGTTAACTTAATAAATAAAGATTTCTCTCAAACAGAAAGCTCAAGGAAAAAAATTTTTAATAACTAAATAGCAAATATTTATTGAATGCGGGAATCTAGTGACATATATCTACCGAAGAAAACGTTGTAAAAACTATAGTACATATTTTGCACTCAAAGAATTCATTAGAATTTTTGTTGTTACAACGGTAATCTTGTAATTTTAAGAAAACATATTTTTGATTTAACAAATTCTAACTCAGTAAAATTTACTATAAAGTAGTTTCTTCAAGAAATAAACCTCTGTTGAACACTTTATATAAGAAATTTGTTGCAGGAAGTTCAAAAAATCTTCTTCCTTTCAAATATTTTTGCATTTCTTTTTGCTAACAAAAGTGACACTCTTGATATTGAGAATTTTCTCTTAAAACTAACAACAAAATGCAACTCTTCTAACACGACTATCTTTTCAACTCATTTCAAATCTACTTTTCTAAAGTATCCGATTGCTCAAAGAAAAGTTATAGTCTCAAAGAGCATCAAAGGACCTAGTTCAAATTATAGCAAAGAAAAAGTTAAAATAAATAAAATACTTAACCCTCTAATGCACGCATTATGATGCAGCTTAAAAAAAGAATTTCTTTTGCTGGATTTATATTAAAAATGGAATAGTTCGATACGCAATCAAAATTTTTTGCAAAAAAGTTGTTCCGTTTCCGTTAGAAGTCATATATGGCTGTTCGAAGGAATGCGTAATTTTATGATTTTGCATATGAAATTGAAAAACAATCACATAAACATTAAACAGTAGGCTAAAAATTATATAAAAAAAAAGTTATATAAGTTAACTTACTTACACGTAACATAGAAAAATCAATGTTTTATTTTCTAAGCTCTCTGTTTTTTTGAATTAAAAAAAAAACAACACGCACTGATAAACTAAACTGAGATTTTCTTAGCAGGTGTGTAAAAAAGAAGACAACAACATTCAGCACAGATAAACATGCATTTTAATAACTATTCATGTAACTAATATCCGTTTGTAAAAATGAAATGCCATATATGGCTTCGTGTGCAGTAAAGGATTAATGTTCTTCATTTATTTTAAAAATTTTTTATTACACAAGAGAAAATTATAAAAATCGTTTACTCTTGATTTCATTGGCATTTTTTCTTTTAAGTTTTTTTAAGTAAGAGCATTGTTAAAATAACAATTCTCTTATTCATTTCTTTAAAATGCCAGCGCTGTAAAATTTACGATTTTCCTTTTACTTATTTTGAAAACTATCGTTGTTTAATTGACAACTTTTGCTCTTAAAGCAGCAGCAGAAATTATTGGATCTATTAACAACTCAATAGCTGTAATATTAAAGAACTGGTTTTTGAGCACAAAGCAAATGCGAAAGAATGAGAATCAAGTCGAAATTTGTTTAATTTATGAGTTATTTTTTCGAAGCATTAAATTACGAATAGTAGCGTTGAGGTACTTGAAGACAAAGGTTAACTTATACTCTTTTGACAGGCATTCGAAATTGTTGAAATTTTTTAAAAATTATTCGGTATCTCCGGTAACTATTCGGAAATACGTATGATAGGGCAAATTGGTGCACATTTGACTCTAAAGCACACTTTTCATCGCATTTTGGTGCAGTTCCACGTCACATCGAATCAAAACAAAATTAACACAGACTGCAGGAATTATGGTAGTCTGTTCTTCTATTTGTATTACTACTAATGTCAAAAGCTTTTGGTAAAATAGTGATAAGTTCCAAAATTATAACGGTTTTGTTATTGCAAAAATATTAAACGTGGTGGTTTTTTTAAAGAATTTTTTAAAATAGACGCGTTGATAGTTATCGACAACATTTAGGCCATTTCGAAAGAGTTTTTTATGTTTTTTCTGATCATTTTATAATTACTACAATAATAACGTTACGATTTTTTTCAAATCTTCAAAATGAAAGGCCGTAAAATTTCCGAAAAGACAATATGTATTTTAAAATGTAATGCCGATTGATAGTGAAACGGCGACTTCTTAAGCGAGAAACTACACAATTGGCTGCGGGCGTGTGAGTTTTCTTAATTTCCTGAATTTCGTTTCTCACTTCTCACGATATGAAAATACTTAATTTTAGTGAGTCGCTTTACCACTGGCAAATATTTTTTGCAAATATTATGTATATTATGTACATTTTAATACATACAATAGAAAAAAATATAGTTTTACCATGGTGTAAGAAAACCAGGTGTTAGTGAGTTTTTGACAACACCATGAATTTCTTTGCTTCTGTCAAAAAATTGTGAGCGAGAGAGCGGAACTGTTGATAGTTGTCAAATTATGTTATTTGTTTGAGTTGCTAGATGATGTACTATAGTTTTAGTTATGTGAATTAAGTATAAATAAATATGTAATGCAATTAATTGTGCCGAGTTGTGTTGACAAAAAGTTATTGCAGTTGTCTTCGCCGATTTGCCAAGTTTGTCATTGAATGTTTTGGCCATTTTATTATTTAGAAACGTGCGCTGGAAGATGCCGCCGACATGAAGCTTTGGCCAGCATGCAAATCGTCTTGCATTCACATTGTTTTTTTTTTTGCATAACGCACAGCGTCTCATATATTTTTTATTGTTTTCCATATCACTTTATTCGCACTTTGTTCTCAGTAAAGATCTTATAAAATTGCAGAAAGACACGAATTTAACAAAATTTGTTTTCATTGCAATTCACCATCAGCTGTTTTTGACAAGAGCGGGGAAACATAATTTTATCATTTTGAGATAGAAGTGTCAAACTCACTAACACCTCTATTTCTTACACCATGAGTTTTACTTTCATTCGAAAAGTGCCTTGTATGTGAAAGAAATCATGGCACCTTTGAGCACCTTTTAAAGTTTTTGCTGTATTAAAGCGTTCTTTAAGAATTTTCGTAGTCTGATCACATTCGAGTTTTAGGGTAAAAAAGGTCTTTGTGTCTTTTAAGTTTTCACTTGCCCATGAAAAAAGAGCTTCTGCACCTAAAATTTGTATATAAGAAGGACGTTGAAAGTTTGCTCTTGTAGCTAGGCGCTTTATATTTCCAACAAGTCCGTCACAAGCTCCTTTGTCGTACTCGATATCAAAATCATCTTTGTAATGACAAAGATTAAGGAAGGTAAATATGTTTTAAAGATGTAGAATTGCGTGAAATATATAATTTTGGTCATTGAAAATTTCATGCTTAAGAATTCGCTTAAAATCGTGTGCACTGCACAAGTGTCATTTGTCAGGTTTTTCCTATAGTATAACTATTGATTTGTGATTTAAACTCGCGCCCACTTTGTAGTATGCCACCGCTGTATGAATTTAACATTGGTTATTATTTCAATGGAATCACTGGGCAGAATCTTGAGCAACAAATGCGTAATTTTCTGCAAAATCACATTGCACTAGAAATTCTCCTTCAATTATTTGCTTTTATGGAAATTTATGAAACTGCTTTGTTATTTGAAGATGACAGAATGGTATCTGAATGGTGGACTGAACATTTTTTCGTCAATAAAATCCGCCGTTTCTTAAGCCTCAGATTTTAAAATGCAGCCGTCAGTTTTTTGCCATGCTAGAAATTCTACGCAGTCAATGTAATTTTCTTCAAGCCCACTTTTTAGTTTTTCAACTTTTTACCTTGAGGTGAGTATCAGATGAGGCAACATTCAGGAGATGAAAGAACATACATGCTTGCAGTCAAGTGCGTAGCTCTTCACTTAAGAGGTTACCATTCACATATACAGGGTGTCCCAGACTTAGAGGACAATAATGCATGGGTTGATTCCTCGAGATGAGACGAGCAAAAAATCGTATGGCTGGGGGTGGTCGCAAATGCCCCCCTAGGGAGGTAGGAGATAAAAACGAAAATATTAGGTCTCATTACGTTTTAATCCATAAGTAACATTCCTCCACACCTATTACCACACTTAATAACTTTAGGAAAATAAAATTAAATTTCCTTTTAAATATAAGCACAAAGCTTTGCCATATTGTAATATTGCTAACAACTGAAAAAGTTATGAGCACCTAAAGTCAAAAAATACGTTTTTAAAAAAAAAAAATCAAGTTTAAAGGCAATTTTCTCGAGAAACAACCCGATACTTTATTATTTTTTAAAACGTTGTTCATTTCCTTGATCAATTCGCTATTAAGTGCCTCACATTGTTTTATTCTCAGAGAAGCTGTTTTTTCTTCTTTTCACTCTTTCCGCTTTTCCCTCTCCCAAGGTTTTTATATCGCAAGCACTGCGACTTACTTTGATTTACTTTTGTTTACTTTGATTACAATAACTAGTAAAACAGTTAGATTTAACGAAAATTAAAAAAATACAAAGTTCATTTGGTTGCTAATTTTCATTGTTAAATGCTTGACATGCCTGAATAGATACAAACTTTCACCGATCGTAGAGTTAATAGGTCTGTTCCCGTACTTGATTCAAGTAGCTTGAAGTTGCTTGAAATCCTATCTAATCTATTATAATTGATTGAAACTAGTACGGGAACAGACCTATAATGTTCTCCTACTCAGAGTACGCAGATATTGTTTTTTGTTACAAATTTGTTACATTTTACAAATGCAGTGCAATCCGGGCCAGAAGAGAATACGAGGCTGGGTTTCCCAACAGGCAACTTCCCTCAGTTAGAGTTTTTAATGACACATTTAATAGGTTAAGAACCACCAGTTCTGTCCAGCGAATACGAGGACAGCTTGGCCCTGGTAATCGGCTTGCACAAGTTGATGACAAAATAAAACGCATAGTGCACAATGATCCCACTATAAGTACGCGTAGGATTGCAAGCAGAGTTCCAACATCGAAATCCCATGTTCACCGGGTGCTGCGTCGTGAGCGTTTGCAACCTTCTCATTATACGTTGGTCCAGGAGCTCTAGTGGGGAAAAAAGTGGTTATATCCGAAACTCATTTTTTACTATAAATGACTGCTCTGAGAACAAAACAATGCAAGGCGGATTAAAAGAAAATTGACCAAGGAAAAAAACGACGTCATAAGAAATAATTAAAATTAAGGGTGTTTTTCGAGTAAAATTGCCTTTAAATTTGAATTATTTAAGAAAAAAAAGTATTTTTTAAATTAAGGTGCTCATAACTTTTTAAGTTGTGACTTCATGGCAAAACTTTGAGCTAATATTGAAAAGGAAATTTAATATCCTTTTCAAAAAGTTATTAAGTTTGGTAATCGATGTGGAGGTATGTTACTTATGGCTTAAAATGTAGTAAGACTTATTATTTTTGTTTTTCCCTCCTACCTCCCTAGGGGAGCATTTGCGACTACTGCCACCCATAAGATTTTTTGCTCGTCTCATCACGAGGAATTACCCCCGAATTATTGTCCTCTAAGTATGGGACACCCAGTATACCAATCGGAAATCCATTTTGTAATAGATTTTTTCTTATAAGAAACCTTATCTACGATCTTTCATTTTACATGTCTAATTAGTAACTCATGTTTTTTTAAGTAAATTATTTTTTCAGTTTTATTAATTTATCAGAAAGAACATAATGAAAACTTTCAAATTGATCTTAATGTTAGTGTTATTTATTAGTGTGTCTGTTTAAAATTTTTTTTGGAAAAAACTTCTACGTCTTATTTTTCCAATAACACAACAGTTATAATTCGACAACCGAAAATAAATAGGAAAATTTCGCTCAAAAAAACCCATAAAAATTTTTGGTAGTCGATTTGACGTGTATTATTCGTTGTTACCATGCCCTAAATTTTCAAATATTAAAATGCTACAAGCACCCTGTTTTAACCATTAGTCTGAACCATGGGGACACTTAGCACCCCATACAACTTTTAAATGTAAATAAAAGTACTTACTAAAAAATTAAAAAAAACTCATAAAGACCAATACCATTCGAAAAATTGATCCTTCAGCTACACTCTTGTGAATTTTCGTACTGATATGTGTGCTTTGTGTACTTTGTGAATTTTTATGATAAAAAGATGTGCAAACCCTTAGGGTAGCTGGAATTTTTTTAAATTTTTTTTTTTTTTTGGGCAACAAACCACTTTTTGTATAGGCAAGTTTTTTGTTTCTATGAATTGAATGAAACAAAACAAAATTAATCCAAAAAATGTTACTATCAATCAGTAATAGTAACATTTTGTGAAATCAGAGCGTATATATTATATAGAGGTTTTAATTCGATGTATGCTCAACCGAGATTGTACATGCGTCCGGAGAATATAGGAAACAGAAAATTGTAAAATTCAGCTTTTCACTCAGCGCACTGGTCAGCGTGGGTTATGACGCTGCCCTTACTTTTCTGTATGTGCGAATGAAACAATATCGCACAATGATTTAAGTATTGTGAGAAGCGTTTAAAGAAGCGAAGTAGAAATAGCTGAAGTAAAATATTATGATTATTAATATGCAGGTGATTAATGACGAAGGGAGCTAGGAATAGTTGTATTTGAACTGCTGTGGTTTATTTATTCCTATACAAATTTCAATGAGAGTGCAATTTTAACATTTTCTGGCTAGAGTTTCTAGATTTATTTCTCTATCATAGTGGGAAAAATACCTTTTGTGGTATTTTTTGGAAAAAGGAAATTTCCATGGTATTTTTCAATGCGGCATTGTATTTTTTTATTAATGTGGTATTTTACGATGAAAGTGTAATCTTCAATATACGTTGTGGTTTTTTATTTCAAAACATGCGGTGAGAATTTCTGTGGTAATTTTTATTTTTTGATGTGGGAAAAAGTAATTTTTGTGGTAAAATGTGTTATCAGCTATGTTCTCTAGGTAGGCATGCAAATGGCATATTTGGCAAAGGTAGCTAGGAATAGTTGTTTGTATGAACAGCTGTAATTGTATTTTTCCTATAAAGATGTCAATTCGGACGCAGTGTTTAAATTTTTATTATATATATTTTGTAGAATATGGCTAGGTATGATATTAAGCCAATCAGGATTTTCAAATCTAATTATTTGAACATGTAAAAGATTTACATGTTTCAGATATTTTTATAATATCTTATTGTTGACATTTTGAATTGTATTATGAATTTTTAAAGTTGTGTTTTTAATTTTGTTTTTTAAAGACGTTTCTGTTTTCTCATGTAAAATTATTATTTAATGTAAATAATTCCAACCTATATATTTAAATATATTGCAATATATTATTCAAAAATATATTGTATGCAATTTCAGAAATTTTTTAAAATGGCAAATTTTTGTCCTTCTGACAATTGTGAAATGAAAGGACAAAATATGAAATGCTAAAATTATTTTTTTTTTATGTTCGTATTACTATCAACATTTTTGATAAAAAAACACAATTTATTTTTATGTCAAAAAATTTTTTTAAAGATAGGAAAAATGCATAGGTCCAGCAGACGGCAGAAAAAATTCAGAGTTATTTTTCAGAAAATAATGCGATATTAGTTTCAGTGACAGTTTTAAGCTTTGGACTCGTAAGATTTATTTATAATTTACAAAATTTCGTATTTTCTGGTTCTTATATTTTTTCGCGGCAAATTTTTAATTCTTCAATTATTTTGGTCCAACATATGTTTTATTGGAATTTTGTATTGGGGGTTGGAATTAGTTTTAAAGGTTTTCTAAGAGATGGCGTAACTATCAATAGATCGCATCGGGCACACCTGTGACTATATTCATTTCAAAGCACATTGTGTAAGCTTCATTTTTCAGTATGTGTCATTCCACTGAAGTGTAAACAACATATATTTTTTTCTCTGTGAACATGTCGACTTTCGTTCCAACAAAACGCAATTTGCGGGAAGGTTTACTTTTGTGCTTCCATTTGAAGAAAAAAGCGGTTGAAGCACAACGCACGCTTACTGAGGCTTACGGGGACTATGCTCCATCGATTTCTACTTGTGAGTACTGGTTCCGTCGGTTTAAAAGTGGTGATTTTGATACGGAAGACAAAGAGCGTCCGGGCCAGCCGAAAAAGTTTGAAGATGAGGAATTGGAGGCTTTTCTCGATGAAGACCCGTGTCAAACCCTTCAAGAATTGTCAGAATCATTGGGAGTCGACTTATCAACGGTCGGCAAACGCTTGAAGGCCATGGGAATGATTCAAAAGCAAGGAAATTGGGTGCCGTATCAGTTGAAGCCGAGAGACGTTGAACGGCGATTTTGCATGTGCGAACAACTACTTCAACGGCATAAAAGGAAGAGTTTTTTGCATCGTATTGTCACTGGCGATGAAAAGTGGATCCATTACGATAATCCTAAGCGAAAAAAATCGTGGGGACCACCCGGCCATGTATCAACATAGAGGGCCAAGCCGAATATTCATGGCGCCAAGCTTATGCTGTGTATTTGGTGGGATCAGAAGGGTGTCGTGTACTATGAGCTGCTAAAACCTAACGAAACCATCACTGGGGAACGCTACCAACAACAATTGATGCAATTGAGCCGAGCATTAAAGGTTAAACGGCCGGAATATGCCAAAAGACACGACAAAGTGGTTTTTCAACATGACAACGCACGGCCACATGTTGCAAGAACCGTCAAGGAAACGTTGGAGGCGCTGAATTGGGATGTGCTACCCCACCCGCCTTATAGCCCAGACATAGCCCCTTCCGACTACCACCTATTCAGATCGATGACGCATGGCTTGGCTGAGCAGCGCTTCACTTCTTACGAGGATACCAAAAAATGGGTCGATTCGTGGATTGCCTCAAAAGACGAATCGTTCTTCCGGCGCGGAATCCATATGCTGCCAGAAAGATGGGAAAATGTTGTTGCTAACGATGGACAATACTTTGAATAATATACATTGTACCGTTGTTTCTAAATAAATGCTCAAAAACCGAAAAAAAACCTTTAAAATTAATTCCAACCCCCAATAAATAATTATTGTGAATAGTACAATATCCTAGGCTAGGGTAGATTTTAAGATTTTAACTTAAAGTGAAAAATCTTACTTTCCCTGTACAGGGACCTGCTTACAATTTGTTAAAAATCAAACATTTTGTAATGCTATAGATTTGGAATTCTGTACACGTAGGTTAACTCATTACTTTATTTATTGATATAATTTCATTTATCTTTACCTTTTTTAAAATATATTTTAGTCGGGAACCATGTTTAACATTTAACATATTAACATTTGTGGCAGCTATTCCTAGCTCGCTTCGTTGAACGCTTTCTATAATACATAAATTAATGTGCGTTTTTGTTTCATGCGCACCTATTGAGAAGTATAGGCAGCGTAAAAACGAGAGCTGAAGTTTAGCAGAACAACGCTGCTGTTTGCTTTGCTGCTGCCAGAGAAGGAAAGCTTCATCGGACGCATGTACAATGCGAATTGAGTGAAATCGCATTCGAACTCAAACCAAGACCTCTATTTATCTATACTCTCTGGTGAAATCTGATCGTAAGGTAGGGCTGCCATACGTCCCGGTTTCCCGGACATGTCCCGGTGCACAGTAAAAAATGTCCCATTTAAAAGTATTGAAGAAAAAATTAAAAATGCATCACTAAAAACTGAACAATTTTTTTGCAAACGCGTGCAAATGAATGAAAATGGTATATTTTTTTTACAAAATTCAGATTTACAAGAGCGAAAATAAACTTGTTAAAAATAGTAAAATTTTTATTCGCTATTCCAGGGCACAAGGGAAATGGAGCGAGTATTTTCACTGGTCTTCTTGCAATTTAGTAAGGAAAGAAACTATCTCAACATAACCACGTTGGAAAGCATTATGCAATACAATTTTAATTATTTTATAATTATTTTATTACGTGTGCCTGTAATACGTACCTGTATTACGTGTTGTCCGGGTTTAGTGCTGAAGACTTATGGCAGCCCTATCGTAAGGGTTTGTTATGTGTTTTTTTTTTTTACTTTTTTGGATATATTTCTATACAATTTCGACTTCAGTCTGCATTTATCGTCTGATTGTGGCCGATTAACCACCGCTGGAAAGGTAATAAAATATCCTATACAATTCTGGGGCTTACTTTTAAACGTTTTGGAACAAAGGTAACCCATTGGTAATGAACAAAGGGATCCTCATTTGCAAAGGGTGCAATTGGTACCGTAACTGTTTTTAAACTATTTTTTATTTTTTTTAAAATGCATATGATTTACCATTTAAGATAATTAAATTTTATCAATTTGATATTGTGGCAGTCACTTGAACCAAAATATACACAATAATCAAAATTTACCAAACGTTTTAAGCAATTTTTTATACAGATAGTAATAATATTTGGAGCTTTATTTTTAGATTTTTTTGTTTCTGACAAAAAGTGTTTTTTTTTCAAAAAAAAAAAATATTTTAAAATCCAGCTAGCCTAAGCGTTAACGCATTGCGAAATCCTTTCGTGGAGGGTACTACAATGAGTCCAGGAATATTTAAGACCGAGTTTATGAAGCATTTTTTTCGACCCAGAACAATGTATACGTGAGATATTGATTAAATATCGGGTGCATTTTGGTACCTAACGAAATTCAATGACGCTTACAAGCACCAAAGAGGTGATGAAGAAGATGATGAAGAAGAAGAAGGTGGATCACTACCTGAGTACGTTACAAGACCATCCACTCGATATTAATACATTTTTTGTTTTGATTTTATTATTTGGTTCCGTATCATTTTTCATTAAATTCTTTATTCAAGAAGATTTATAATAACCCAGCAAAAAAGTGCTTCCAAAAGAAGGTAAAGTTGAAGAGATAGTCTTAAATTTCATGCCTTCCACTTTTATACCCAGAATGCATTCTTTTAACATATACATGTCATTGGGAGGAATGCTTTCCTCAATCTTCTCTAGAAATGCTTCCAGAATATTATTCAAAAGAAGATTTCTTTGAGTCCTTCAATAAAAGGATTCTAGTAGGTGTTTTCCCAGGAGAACTTTAAGAAGGCATTCCGTGGAATAAAATAGTTTTTGTGGTTAGGGGGGGAGGGTTAAAAAATTCCACGAAAATATCCCTTTTCCCGATTTTCTCGAGATTTTGGTGTCGAAAAAGAGAAGTGTTGGGAGTTTATAAAAATTCCTCGGAAAATATCTAAAACACTTATTTTAATTATCTATAATTTTATTTGTTTACATTAATTGAATTTATATGCTATTTAAGTGTCTTAATAAGGCAAAAAAGAGGAGCACAATTGAATCGAATAGAGTATACTGGACTTTATGAATTCAATAAACTGCCAAATTCAATTAAAAACATTGAACGGATTTTAGTTCTTAAAACTAGCATAAAAAGATTTTTACTTGAAATATAGACTGCTTTTTCTGTTTAAAAACACTTAATAAGGTTTTATAAACTCCATTTCTTTCCTATTGTTTTTTATTTTTGAATTGATGATGCATTTTATTATGAAACAAACATATAAATGAATAAAGTATATTACTAAGCTGTAACTGAATATCCCAGTTAAGCCTCTGCAAAGCCATTTTGGCGAAGTTTAGAATTATTATGAATTTTAGACATGTAATTATTATTATTTTATCATTATAATTTAATAAATACTGTACATAAACGTGAATATAAATTAAATAAAAAAATAAAAAATATATAGAAAATTTTAAAAAAAATCTCTAGAATGTGTTCTGAAAACAGTGTCCCTAAGAACGCATGTCACATTTGTATCAAACATTTTGCTGGGAATAAGCAAAACCATTACAAAAAACATAAGTTCACATGTTATTCTATGCAAATAAATTGAGACTATAAAAACAAAACGAGAAGTTATTGACTTTTTTTGTTGAAATTGATTTAAATACAAGGAAATGGTAGCAGAAATGGTACAGACTAAAGGTTAAATATCTAGGGTTTTAATACGAGTAAAAAATTCTATCGTGATTTGTGATTTTTTTTTTCCTGAGTAATAAGCTTTTTTAACAATAAAAGCCAAAATTTCAAAATGATCACCGCAAACAAATGTGTCAGCGTAATCATGCAGCTACGTGCTTCAACTCTATGATGTAATGCAAGGCTGCGTTACTCGTGTTGAATCAGGATATATCAGCAGAAGTCAATGAAAAATATTAAGAATATTATGCATAATAATAATACGAAAAGCTATACCACTATAAAATTTATCTATATTCCCTTTTACTGCATAGAGTAATACATGCCGATATCATTATTTAAAGGGATAATTTTTAGCTAGAAAAACACAGGCGCAGCTTCAAAAATGTAAAAATTTTATTGTTTTATTAAAGTTTGATATAATCACAAAATTAATTTATTTTGATTCAATAAGAACTTGATGTATATGGCAATAAAAATTGTAGACTATGACATTGAATTAACTTTTGATATCAAAAATATGTCAGACCATAGTAAAACTGCTTTTATATGAATTAACTTTATATTATAAAAAAAGTTCTCAGAATTTCGAACTAATTTCAGTTGCTCAATAATTTTCAAATATCTCCCGCCTTTGGTATTAAATTATAAAACAATACTCGATACTCAAAGCAAACTGTTATTCTTTATGTATTTATTGCATTAATTTTGTTCTTATGAAATGTACATTAGCTTGTGATGGTAGTAAACTTGATTTTTAAAAAATTTTGAACCTTGCTTCATTTCTCTTATTTTTACCTTTCAAATTAAAATTTTTTTCAAATGGAAATTTCAACAATAAATCTCATGCTCGGGGTACAGGACTTGCAAGTACTAAAAAACGCTATCTCTAAAAACACTCTAGCTGAGCTATACATTTTGAGTTTATTAACTCAAGTTGGATTAACTCAGAATTTTTAAAATTTTTGCCAGTCTAAATATCCTTTTTGTTAGAACTAAGAACACAATTTGAACGGCAGGTGCCAGCTTTAGTATCAGTTCGGTTTAAATTTAATTCTTGTAAATTTTTACTTCAAGAAAATTGCTTGTCACACCTGTTGTTGCAATTGTGTTTTCACCTCAAGATTGTTTCGTATATTATTTTTGTTCTATATGTTGACAAAATTACAAAAAATATGTAGTTTCCTACTTGCAGAAATTGTTTCCTAGCTTGTTCTGCATTTATTATGGCGCTATCTTTATTTTTCTTTCTACCCTACTAGCTAAATAGTTCTAATAACTTGCTGTTGTGTCATTTTGTTGTCTCTTTTTTGTTGTTAGATACATAGTCCTTATTTTTATTTATTTTGTTGTCACTTATTTCAATAAACTACTTTTTTCTGTACTTTTGTAGCTTATTGTTGTTGATAAAAAATTATTGTTTTACTTTCACTTAAACTCAAAAAACCTTACTGAGTTTACTTTTGTTTTGTTATTTTTCTCTTACACATTTTTGTTTTCTATTCGTTTATTTATGCTTCTTGTTGCTCTTTTCGCCGTGGTTTTTTTTTTGTGCAAGACTCCTTCTTAACGTTTCATAAACATACTTATTTATAATCCTTTTCAAAGTTTTTGGTTTTATTTTGTATTGGTATTGTTGTTTGCTGCTCTTACTTTTTTGTTGTTGTCGTTTTTTCAACGTGCAGTCCTTTGGTTTTAAGCTGTTTTTTAGTCATGTAGATTTAACTGTTCCTGGCTGCACGACTCTTTATTTCCATTCTTTTCTTGTTTTGCTGCAATTCTTCTAAGGTACTCGGCGTTTGTGTGCTTTTTTTATATATATTTTTTGTTTTTTAATTTTATTCTCTTCTGTACAAAAACGATTCCAACAACGAAAATTGTTACCTGTGCTCGGTGGGCGTAGGCGTGTGGGTGTGGCCGTGCCAGTTTCGTCCGGTCCTCTAATGTTTGAGCAGCAGGAGTAGTTGAAACAGCAGAACCGTCGAACAGCTAAGCAGAATACGTCCAAGGGGCACCCATGTGTGCTGCGCTGCACTCTGCAGGCTCGTAGCTGACGCAGATAAATGCCCGCCAACGCCACCACCACCATTACCCAATGCCGCCATTCCTATGCTTGGCGCTGTTGTGGAAGTGGAGGTCATTTCCGATCGCTCAATCTCAACTAAAAACATAAAGAAGAATAGAGAAGACAAAAAATTAAGCAATGTTTGTGGAAATGGTACAAAAAGAATTAGGTTGACACTAAGTAACCGTCAGCTCATGAATGAATTTGGCCGAATGATATATAAAACAAGCAAAACAATGAAGTATAGAAGAAAAGAACATATAACAAAAATTTTCAAAAAAGAATGATATGGAAAAATTTTCTTCTAGAAAAACATTAACCTTGGAAAAAAATTAAATACTAGCAGCTAACAGGCCTTTCAAGAAGTGTGGCTTACATCTCAATTCTAACAAAGTCACAAAGCCACCTCAGTATCAATTGAAACAGATTGATACTATTTCGTATTTTGAGCACTTTGAAAAAGCTCTTTTTGAATCAACAGTGATCAATAGTGATAAGCAGCTAACCAGGTCATAAATGCGTCCAAAAACAGGATAATTTCAGAAAATGTAATGGCCACCTCTGAACAAAATAACCACCTACGTATCTTACGTAGTGGCACGCAGCGTGCAGTATCCCACCGCTGAAAATGTAACCTGCTCATTAGCAATACAACCACGCAACACCCTACCTCTTCAGGTGTAGCGCATTAAGGTGTTCAACAAATCTTCTCGTTAGTTGCAATATCTGTTTAAAATAATCAATAACTAAACAGATAATAATAATTTGCAGAAAAACCAAACTATAATAAGTAAATAAATAAATAAATAAATAAATAAATAAATAAATAAATAAAAAAATAAATAAATAAATAAATAAATAACTAAATAAATAACTTAATAAATAACTACATAACGTACAATATAAAATATAAGCTAAAACATAAAAGATTAACTAAAATATGCAGATAAAATGTAAACATAAACATTAAACTAAGATAATACAAACATAGGGAAATATCTGTACATTAAAGATATAAATGAGTATAAATCACAAGTATTGATAGAGTAGGGTTTTCAATAAGTCATAGCGACCAACTTCATACAAGCTAGTCGCAGGTACCAAAACACATGATAAATTGTTCCGTTGCCTCAAATGACCAACTCTCTTTTGTTCATACACATAAACCACCTCGACTTTACAGTAGAAGATCAGTTCTGAGCAGCAACAATTTAAATCGAACAACGCATGAAGCAACAAGTGCTGAGTTAAGCAGTGATATATCAGTAACGTTTAGCAATTTTTATTAAAGTGCAAAAGTTAATTTTTACAAGCTAACAGCTTTAAAGCATATTTTCTTCTTGGAAAGATTTGGAATTAGTGGTAAGGCATTCACAAGAGAATGTACAATTATTTGGTTTTAACAAGAGAGTTTACTAGTGTGTCAATCGTATATTGGATTATTTTCACCAAAAACCAAAATTAAAATATCTGCCACCGTAAGGTCACGGTTCCCGGAGCTGAAAATTGGACTCAAGGGCTTATTAAGCACCTCAAATTTTGCTGCATCTGTCTCTGCTTCCGCCAAGTCGGTTTGCCTCCACGTGCCCTTCGACCGCCCTTCAAGTACCCTGCACAAGTACCCAGCAAAACGCTCACAGACGCTCGCTAAACTTACGTCACCAAAAGGCGCAGGTACCGTAGGGAACCAAAAAGGTTTCTCACATAAATTAACGCAACATAAATATATAGCAAATACATACACAAACAAAATCCTAAAATAAAAAAAAAATAAAAATTTTTTTTCAAAGATAAAATTTCAACTTATATCGATGTACAACTTAAAGAGTTTACATTGCTAAATAAGCTTAAAAGTAGCTTACCACTTAAAATTAAAAATTTTATAAAAATTTCAAAACATAAAATTATTGGATTTAAAACTAAACATATAGTTAAGACTTGCAATTATTTCATCTGATTTTTTTTTATCTAAATTTTTTTAAATTTTATAATAATTGTGTGAATTCAATATGAATTATTACTTAAATCTAAACATGAAAATAATCTGAATTTAAATCTTAATTAAAAATAATTTTTTTTAATCTAAAGCTTAAGGATAATCTTAACATTTTTTTTTTTAACTAAAATCTAGTAAAAACGAGAAAAAAACAACATTCTTAAAATTAATTCAAATTTTTTTTTTATTAATTTTATTTTTTTTTCAATTATTATTATTGAATTGAACTTAACTGAAATTCTCTATACTATAGCTTAAATATCGTCAAATAGTTTCAAAGCAGATACGCAACAACAACAATACAATCGTCGTCGCTGAGCTCACCGATGCTGATCTAAAAAAAATAAGTTTTTTTTTCTTATTAAGAATTCGTATAAATAGAGAGTATTTCAGTTAATTAGATGCAATGTTTCAAATCCACGCGTTCCGCTCTGGCGATAAGTTTTTTTTTTTTGTTTGGCTTTAAACTATTCTATTACAAGTAAATTATAAACTATTTCGCTGCAACAAAAATGTAATCTCTTATGCTCGTCATTGTTTCCATTCCGCGCGGTTCAAGACCGGTTTAGTTTTTGTTTTAGTTTTCTCTATGCTTTACTCTGTTTAAGAATAATTCTCTGTAAGCACCAAAAGTTCTTAACGAACTTAAATTTCTGGTTGTTTTGTTTATTGCTTAATGAAGCAGTTTTTTTTTTTCGATTTATGCTGTAAACATCTTCGGCATAAAACTATATATAAAAACATCTAGTAATATTTTTTCTTTTTTGCTAAATTTTAATACAATTATGTATATTCTAACGGCCGTATTCATTACATTTGTTATGCACTCGTTAAAAACTGTTTTAGTTAGAACACAAAATATCCCTTAAAATGCTGTTTATGCATAAACGTATTTTAAGAGCATTTTAAGCAATATGGGAATTTTTTAAAAACAGTAAGCAACACTTCATCAGCTGACAGCTTAACGAAAGAACTTGACGAAAAACAGACTTTTTGTCGCCAGAAAGTGCCCTGTTACGGTGGCGGTCATAGGCTCATCATGGTCATGCATTGTTGTTGTTTCAATGTATATTAACAATTTGAGAGCGAGAGCAAGAGAGTAAATTTTCACCACCACGGTCACCAAATGATTTGACAAAAATATGAAATCATGGGATCAAACCAGTATTGCGTTGTGAACTTATTCACAATATTTGTGTTTATGCACGAAAATAGTACACTTTTAGTATAAAATGTATGAAAGCAGTAATGAAACCTGCTTATTAGCAACACGTCGGTGGTAAAAATACTAAAAGTAGCAAAAAGTGTACTGGTGCTTAGGCATCATATGACCACCAGCATAGCATACTTTCGTCACACAGCTCATCAAACGAAAAAAGAGAGTAAAAGTGTCATGACCAGGGATCATATGACGACCACCGTAACAACACCCATAGCTGATTTTGACAAGTTATGTTAGGCATTAAAAAAGCAAAAAAAGTGAAGTGAAAAGTAAACAAATATATAAAAGCAATGGACATGTTCAATATTTTGATTATCTGCACTTTAGTGGAAGAAGAGGAACCTTTTCCAAAGCGCGGAGAAATGTATAGAGCAAGGATCAACCCCTTTGAACAAAACAACGACGAGGAACGAGTAGGAACGATGTTCAGAATGATTTTAACGATCGTTAAAATACTCTTAGAACGTTGATGATAATATACGTTTATGCATAACAAAATGTTTTTCACTGTATAACTATCGCTAAAACAGGTTTATGAATACGGGGGTAAAGATATTGTAACATGCTTAGGGATAAGTTAATAAAATAAAGTGTTATAAATGAAACTTAATAATACTATAATGGCGTAATTTATCTTCCAGTCCATGGTTCAACAGCAAGGTAAGGTGAGGTAAGAAGGTTGTAGCACAATTAGGGCAATTTTGAAGATCGTCATGAAATTGCATGGTAGGGAGGGTAAAGAAGACGAGTCCCTATAAAATCTAGGGATGTAAGCATTTTCAAGCTAATTTCGAGTTTATTTGTTTAGTATCCGGTTCTTAATTTTCAGAAAGTGCACATACATTTAATGTTGTTGTGTCTTGGCTTCAACGGTTTGGAAAGATCCCCGACTGCCCGGCGAGCTAGCCAGAGCAGAGCTAGATGTGCACAATCCTCCAGATCGTTTCGACGCAAACCCGTAAGACCAAGCACACTACAAAAATAACATTATTATTAAGGAATCTAGAGCACAGACTCTTGGACAACACATTCTAATAAAACTTATATAATTTGAAAGATCTGGTTTATAGTAAGAGCACAACATAATTTTTTTTAAATGTTTTGTCATCTAGATTAGTAGAAATTAGAAATTAAAAACACCTTTTTCCCACATGAAAAACATCAACAAGAAACCAAGCCACACATTAGGTCTGCTTCCGTACTCCATTCAAGTACCTTGAAGTTGTTTGAAAGCGTTATTTTAACAATTTTTGAAGCTCGAGAGCGAAGAATGACATCCCGCTTGTAAAAATTTGTCGGTGATGACATTGTAATGTAGAACTGTAACCGGGATCAAATTAAGTTTGTGCTCACTTCTTAATTGCGCTTACATTTTATTTCATTTCGTTTCATTGTTCAAACCACAGTTTGACTTTATTCGTCTGTGTAGCAACATCGTGTTTTTTAACAGGAAGTTTTGCAGAAGTTTTGTGAAAATTATAAATCTTTATGTTTAAACCAGAACAAAGTTTTATGCATAAAATAACTAATTATGTTGATTTTATATGATTTAAATACAAATTCTAAATGTTTGATAGCTTAAATCATACTTGATTTTAAATACAAATTCTAGTTGTTTGATAGTTTAAAATCGTTTATTGAGCTTTAGGTCAAAGTTCGAACAATTAATTGACCTAAAGAATCTTTCCAAAGAAACAACAACAAGTATGACTTAATCTATTAGACATTTAGAATTTGTATTTTAATCATATAAAATCAACATTATAATAACAAGGTCTTTTAGAAAAAACTTTAATAAAATAACTTATGTTATTAAATATTAATTCTGAAATGCTCTATAAAGGTAATAAAATCTTTCATTAAATTGTACAAATTATTGTCAACATAATTTGTGGCGTCATTTGCTTTTGATTGCTTTTTATTGGTGTGTTCTCGGTCGTTTTTGTTGTGTTTTTTGCGTGAAGAGGATTTTCGCTAATTTTTTTGTTTGCTCTATAATTTTGTGCGTCATTTTTTTTCTTCCTTCCTATCTAGTGCATGCCTACTTCCATCGTAGCTTACTGTGTAAGGTAGATATCATCAGTGTTTTAGCGGCCATTCCCGAAGAAATATAACTCAGAATTGTGTACAAGCGTTGTAGACCTCGGAGATATATTTTATTTCAGAAATAATTGTTTACGTCATGTGTCTATTTACCACTGGGATGCAAAATGCCACTCTCTATTCTATTACGATTACTTGAAGATAGCACGGAAACAGACCTATTAACCAGTGTTGTCGTTTTGGCTATTTATAGCCATAAGTGGCTATTTTTTTCTTGCGGTCAGTTTTTGGCTATTTGGCGATTTTTTCTTCATTTGTCTATTTTTTTTATTCGGTTATGTTTGTTTTTTTTTATTCTGACGAAAATATTTTTTTTTATTTTACACCTAAATTTGAAATTTGTTTTCGAGAGAAAATTTTCTCTTTATGTAATCACGACCTACCAGATGCCAATAGTGCAGCACACGGCAAGAGTAAACAATAATTTTACATGTAGTAACTTAAATCACGAGTCACTAAAGAGTAGAGTAGAAGGTGGAGGCTGCGACACCCTAACAAAAAAATAATTTTTTTCCTTTAAATACAATGGGGCAGGTTGTTTTCAAAACAAATATGTGCGGCTACGTTTAAAAATTACCAAAATTAACACTTTTTACTAGCTTTACTTCATGTATGTATTGCTATATCTCAAAAACTACCAGGCTGATTCAGCTGAAATTTTGGCAGTAAATTTCCTTCCAGTAGAAGATGGTTTCGGAAAAAATTTGGTCACTCGTCCTTTTACCGCCCACAAATCAATTTAAATCCTATATCTCCAACACTACTGGCCCTATTGAGCTAAAATTGTATCAATACATTTATTTCGAGTAAGAGGTTTTTTAGGAAAATATCACAGAATACGAAATACTACTGGACACGTAAACAAATAAAATCATAATAAAAATGAATAATATATGACTAAAAAGTAAAAAAAAAAGTAAAAGTAACTGGCGTGAAGTCTCTTTTACTGACTGCATTTGAGATCTTGCTATCAGATAAACAGAAAACATCGCAATCAAAGTGCTGTTTATTTTTAACCGCCGCACAGTGAGAGTTTAATAGTAAAAAAGTAACAGTTTTGATATTGTAAAAATTTTTTTTTCTAATCGACAGTCCAAACATCAGATAAGGAAAACCAAAAAAAAAATCTCTCATAAGCCATTTAAAGTTTGGTCAGAAAATGGCTTCAAATTTAAACTTTATTGAGAACTTTTGAGAATATCACTTGTTTTTATTACTACCTGTACTTTTAAGTGTTCCACTTTTTTTGTTTTTAAAATAATGAAATTGAAATTAAAAAAATAAAAAACATATGATATTTAGTGTTTCTAAAACATTAGTTTTTTTTATTAAAACAAATATATTTTTTATAATTTTTTTAAAAATAAGCATTTCTTGTGCATAAAAGCGTAAAACTTTGTAAACTTTAGCAGGTAAAAAAAATCAAAACCAACTTTTAAAATTTTTCAAAATGGTATGCATTAATATACATATATATTTATATTAAAATATGGTTCTGTCGCTGAAACTTGCCCGAAAGGGGTTTTATGTGATTTTTTTTTGTGGAATATCATTTAAAAAGCCACTGCTTTTAAGTTTTTAGCGTATTTTCAAAACTTTATTACATTAAAAATAACAAAAAATGATGTAAATCATTACAATTAAGTATTAGGGAAGATTGAAAAATTTGTTAGAAATTAGTAGGTGCAATAAGTCTACTTACACATTCTTTTTTTTTCTTAAGTCTTTATTTTATGATATATAGTCCTCAGATTATAATAATATATTTAAACTATATGTATATATGTTTCAAATGCTCAAAATATTTGGTATATGGGCATTTCCACAGAAAAGTCAACCGTCACCAATAAATTAGAACGTATTAAAAACTTTTATTTGTATGAGATTATCTAAGAGAAACATTTTCATTTTATGTATTTAAGAAATTCCTATATAAATTCGTTAACCATGATAATCATTTCGTCTGCACTGTTTCACAAATGTAGCTTCTTCTTTCGTATGTTTAGTAAATGTTTCGTAAGCTTTTTTGTTTTAGTAAAAGTGGAAGGCATTGGCTTAAGATAATGGCAAAATGGTTGAAGCAAGGAAAGGAAAATATATTAAATTTGTTTGTTAATTACTAAATTACATAATTATTTAATCACCTTATTTAAATTTAATGAAATTTTGTTGCGTGGGCTATGTCGCGTAAGTAACGGCAAATATTTTATGGAAAGGCAATATATTTTTAAAATAGCAAAGCCCATAGGTAAAGTGGGCTTATTATGAAACTCCACTCTTTTCCCAATATTTAAAAATTAAATATAAAAACAAATTATATGGGAAAATTTGCTGAGTTTTTACAATCTAAACTTGCTTGTAAAACACACTTCCTTTTTTTGTCGCGTTAGTTACGCCCATATTTACCACCGCCATTCTTAACTAATTACAGGAAAGGCAATTTTGGTAGATCATACCATTACTATTTCTTGTAAGACATATGGACATAAGAAATTTTTTACATTAATAAAATAAACTTTCGAGAAAATGAATAGTTAAGTCGTACGCATGTCGCGTGAGTTAAGATGGAAATGCCCATATATACTATTAAAATAGTTATTTAACTAGTAAGGAATGATCTCCGACCGGGCCGAAGCTAAAAAACCCCACAGCTGCTTATATTCAGGTAAGTATATTCGAAGTTTTGAAGGTTTTGTTATATTTATGACGTCACTTTGTATAGATGATAGGCATGGTTTCCTTTCAACTCATCCAAATATCGAACTCAGAGCACATTTTTAGTATTAAAGTTACATACGTTATGTAGTGAATTAATTTTAGAGGAATTTATGAAGGTTATACCACTTTGATGATGTCATTTTGTGCCAAATTTCAAACAGAGTGAATATTAAAAATTAAAACATATATCAAGCATTTCAAGTCATTATATATCTTTTCTTGTAATTTCAAGATATTTTACCCTTTTGATAAAATCACTTTGTACGGGAGGTAGACGTGATTTTCATCCGAATGTCCGACCTCTGCACCGAAAGAAGTGCTAGTTCAGCACAATGTACGAACGAAGACCGATTCGGACACTCGTCAGTTTATGGCGTCCGAATATAGTAGCTCGTTTTTGAACACTTTATTGACATAATACAGACATATTACGGTACTATTTCAGGTGCCTTTCAAAGTACTTGTTGGATATGTTTCTGGTACATTTTCGTTGAGACTCAGGCCAGAGTCGATACATATTAGCTACTTTATTGACACAATATATGAACTTTTTCGATAAATCTTTTTTCATAAACTTCGCAGTTTTTCGTTACTACTCGTAGCTTTCAAAAATAAAATTGAGTCCCATACTTTGGACTTTTGTGCCTGAGTTGTTTGGTACGGACACAAAATTGTTTCTCAGGTTTAGGATAAAATTTCATCACGATAGCTTTAAAATTACTGCTGTAATCATGATTATAGACACACGGACAAACGGACAGACGGAAATGGCTAAATCAACTCGAGTGGCGATGCTGATCAAGAATGTATAGATTTTTCTATACCTACCACCCAAAATGTGACAAAAGAGTGACAAAAAATTCTTATGAAAGGTGGGCGTGTCTGTGGGCAGATTTGATCCAAACTTGTATATTCTTCATATTTAACTATTGATGTTATCGGGCTTTTGTTGTAAATTTTTATAATTATAATAGGCTTTGGCCGTATAAAAATTAAACAATGGTTTTAATTTTTAAATATTTATTTGTTGATCGATATTTCTACTAAAATTATAAGTTATCATCAAGACCTACATAGACAAAAAATATAGACACATTTATCACAACACTTAAATGTTATATTATTACAATAAAAACAATAGAAAGCAATTACAATCAAACATCAAAAATAATTACAAAACAAAAGGTACTTGTTTTAAAGAGTTACATTCGTCAACTAATATTTTGTCTAATTAAATGTTTGTAAATGTGAGTGCAGTTATCGCCATAACTTGGTGATCATTCCCTTCTCTGTGCGTCTTTGTTGTATATTTGGTTGATAATTGTTACTGGTACAATTAGTTAAATATTTTTGAAGATTTTCTGAATTTCTACACTCTGGGTATTGGGTAGCTACAGTTGGCTTATGAAAGATAAAATCCGAAACATCTAACGTTGTCGTAGACTTTTTTAATATTTATTTTAAAATAGGGGTGATAAAACATATATCATTCAAAAAGTACTGCACCATAGATGTGCCAAAATATGATCGATTTTAAATTGATGACCTTTGAGCTTAACTATAAGAGATGGAAGGCCATGATGTATTAGAGAATTTAAGACATTGCTAAGATGTACAATAAATAATCCAAATATTTTTCGTCATCTCTTATGAATACCCCGCAATAAGCAATTTTATACCAACACGTATAAAAAATACCTAAATAAATAGCTTTGTCACTTCGTTTATAAGACCGATAAGGAGGCGTGGCAGTTATATATATATTCTTGATTAGAATCACCTCTTGAGTTGAATTAGCCATGTCCATCTGTCCGTCTGTCTCTCTGTGATCTTGAAAACAGTCGGAATTTTAGAGCTATCGTAACTAAATTCAATATATAGGTAAGTTTTCTATACAAAAATTAAAATCAAGTTTGAAAATGAGCCAAATCAAACCGAAACTACTTGGAAAAAATAAAATAAAATGGAATGAAAGCCACGAATATGTCCCATACAAAGTGACTTTATGAAATCAGTAAAATCTCCTTAAATTCAACAAAAATTAGTACAATGGCTTCAAATATTGCAAATTAATTTAAATCTTAACTATGCACTTGATTTTTTTAAATTAAAAAAAACATCCTTATAGTAAAACTTTTAAAAATTCCAAAAAAATTAATATTTAAACTTGATATTAGGCTTATTTAAAGAACAAGGACTTGAATATGAAATATTTGGATAAAAATATACCTTTAACCTATACCTATACCACGCCCTATCAAAATAAACGTCACCCAAATAAAACAATATTTAAGACTTCTATTGAACTAAAATACGGCCGTGGAGGTATTTTAACTTTGGTCCAGTCGAAGATAGTTATTTTGCCTAAATCAAGCAAGTATTTTGCTTAAAACCAAGTCAACAAAATTTTGCTCAATCACGGTGTGATTTTAAAAAAATATTGCTTAATTCAAATCACTCCCCATGTATTAAGGAAAACGCTTAATTATATTAAATTCAAGCAAGCATTTCCTAAGCTCTTATAAACTGATAGCAAACTTATACTGAACTCACGCAAATATTTGCTTAGTTATTATAAACTAAAATAGTAAAATTTTACGAAACTCAAGCAAATATTTGCTAAGTCATTTTGCTAATTAATCAAAATTTTGCTTAGTTATTATAAGCTGGAAGAGCAAATTTTTATTAGTTTTTGATGAAATCTAGCATAATTTTTAAGTAGCTTAGATTCAAGCGCAAGTTTTGCTTATTTACAATACAAATTTAGCAAACAGTTTTCTCAGTGTATTCTAGTTGTATGTAACCTAGGTGAATATATATTGTGATGGTGAAATTTCTTACAAGTAGTAAATTTTTAAAAATTTTCGTTATTTTGAAATCAAAGTATTTTTGATATCTCGAAAACTATAGACGTTTTCTATGTAACGTACTTCTGTATAAAAAGTTGTTGATTAAGAAAAGCAACGACAGGCAAAAACTTTTTTGGTAATATTTTCTCAGAAAAAAATGCCCGTTATTTTAACATCAAAACTATATCGATAATTTGGAAAATTAAGATCTTTCTTAGTACAACACATTTTCTTAAGGCAAGGTCATCGCCTCAGAATGAAAAAAAAAAAACTATTGCAAATTCAAGTTTTTATTTTGGAAGCAAATATCTCCGCAATGTTTTTATCGATTTCCCTCAAATTTTCTTTGAATGAAGTTCAATTACATCTCTTTATAAAAATATTTATTGTTACATCTCTTATACTATGTTATTCTTTGTTTTCAAAAAGCCTCTTAAATATTCAAGTTTCGCTAAAAACATAGGTCAAAAAATGTTTTTGTTTTATTTTTATTTTATTGTTATTTTAATTTTATATACCCTTTCATATCTCAGCTTGTTTTGGCGCAAGTCAATTTATTCAAAATGTGGGTTTTATATTTTTTTATAAAATAATACAACTTCTTAAATAGTTTTGGTAAAAAAAGTTCCTAAATATCTCTAACCTATCAAGAGCTATAAATAAATTTATATTTTCAAACCATTTCAATCCATCTACCAACATCTTTTTATTTTGTTATTTTTATTTTTTTAGCATTTATTATAAATGGAGAAATATACAAATAAGCAGAAAAAAGTTTGAACTGGTGACCTATGATCCGAAATATGAGCACTAAAAAAAATTTAATTTTTCTTTCCGAAAAATGCTAAACCATGAGAGAAACCATGAGGTTTGAGGATGACATCATAATAGGACCTTCTTATATATTCAAGTCCTCAAAGAACCACATCAAGGGTAATAACAGATATGAACTGTTTTCGGCAATTTCCTTCATTTATTGAGTTTTTTGTAGAGGGGTGCTAAAAGGTTGACTGAAAGGTGGTGTATATGCTTGGAAGATGTGTTAGTAGGATTAAAAATAGAACCAGCTCATACATTTTACTCCATTATATATTAGTTTGGGAGAGATAAAAACTCTATTGGACAAATTTTTGCTAACCGGTTCTTCCAGTGAAGCTACGAAATGACAAAAATTGTGTTAATTTTATGCCGTAACAGTAAAGAGTTTATGTTTAAGTTTGCATTTAACTTCAACGCTACAAAAATGGCACTCGTGTACTGTCATCTTCACTTTGTATCTTTAATGTTATGTTTTCTCAAATCTACGCTACAATGCATTAAGATACGCTGTGGTAGTGTTTACTTTTTTTTTCACTGCTTTACAGACAGTTGGTCGAATTTTTACAGTAGGTGATACTAGTAAGATTGAAAGCATAAACAAAGTCAATACTGCATAACATAATTCTAACATTTGGACACAAACATAAATTCTTCAAGCACCCAACTGTGCATTTGACTGAGCTGCGAACACAAATCTTTGCGATTCTGTTGCAAATCTACATGATCCTCCGCAGGATTTGTTCTAGAGAGGTGGAGGGGGGGGGGTCAAAGGCATACAGGAGTAAAGAATGCACATAAAGAAAATGTAAAGTATATAATTCTATTTTCTGAGATTTTTGCTACTAGTTTTGTTATCATGATACACCGGTTGACACACGCTTGTACACATAAAAAAATTATATATATTTGACAGAGGGGTAAAAATCTTTCTCGTATGGCTGCCGAAACATTTTCAAATTTAATTTTTTTTCATGCAATATCAAAAAAATTTTTCTCAACAAATATTCTTAGTAATTTTGTTAATTAAATATAGTGATGTCTTCTTAAGCCTTAAATAAATCGCATTTTATATTCAAAGTTTTCCTATTTTCAAATAAGAATACAAAAATTTCCCAATATTTCTTTTTTAAACATGAATAAAACCAGCAAGATTTTCAGACCATTTTTTTCAGTTTTGGAGGCCCATTTTAAATTATAACCAATTGCGAGCGGCCTGAAATTTATCAGATTTGGATAAAAATTAAGAATAAGAGTTGTCGCTATTCCTGAAATGTTCCCCGCATGGACATCATCTGACGTATTTCTCTTTTCACCATGCATCAGCTCTAGCAGCATGCAAGTTGCAAAAATCTCGTTTCAAAACATATCTATTGTATGAATTATTTAAAATATTTATATTTTTTTTTTAATTTAAAACGTATGAATAAATATATAAAGAGGTATATGTAAAGATGTGTTTTGGGCTCCATTATTTTCTAAATATATTTCAGAACCTCCTTGCAAGGCTTGATTCTGATTCCTGCATGTAATATAAGCACGTGACGCGAAAAAATCCAGAAAATTCTCAAAATGGCCTGTTAAAAAACGTGAATTTGATGAAATATAAAATAAATGTTTCAAATCGAGTTTTCTATATAAATTTTAATCATAAAAAAAGCTTTTGACCATAAGATATTCCAATGTAAAAGCGTGTTCGTAACAAAAATTTGCCACCATAAATTTTTTTTTTAAAAATGAGTGCTTGATCTGAAATTAGCCTTTTTTATTCGGAATTTTCTATTTTTTTTTGCTTTTTAATTAGAAGCTTTCCTTTGCCTAGATCGCTTCAATTTTTTCAAATTTAAATGTTAGCAATTTTATTAGGTTTACAAAAAAAAAATAAAAAATTATCCAAATTGGATCATATTTATAACAGACAAACGATTTTTTTAATTCGAAATTTGAGAAAAAATTTAGTTTTCCAATTTATTTTACTTTGTTTTCTTTTTGTTTTTTATTACTTTAACTTAATTTTGCTTATCGTCCAAGTTCATATGCGATATTGGTTTAAACGCCTCTTACCATCTGTTGCTCCGAAGAATGATCTTCGACTAATAGGGATATCATTCCTCATTTCTAAATTTCTCGTACGAATAACTTCGTAATTTCTTCCATTACATTCGTAGCATTTACTAATGGCTTCGTCAACCGAAATATTTCACCTTGTTTGTTACACATTTACCGAATATAGGGAAATGTATGATTGCAATGTGGCCGTAGTCTACTGAAAGAGTACGTGGCCCGTAAGCTAAAAAACCGTGGTTGAAACCCCAGCTCCGATAGAATGTTTTGTTTTTCGATATAACTTAATTTAACGAATGTATTCGTACCATATACATTTGTTTTTGTAAGAATACGAATAAAATATTTTTAATATGTACCAAACTACGCCCAATCTACGAATCCTATTAGTGACTGAAAACTACGAATAATATTCGTAGAATGGACGCAGTTTTTATTAATATTTACACACAAAATTGTTTGTGTGTAAGAATACGTATTGAAAAGTTCCTGTAAAACAAGGGTAAATGAAATGAGATCGTAACTTATTACTGCGACGGGTACAATATACTATTTAAAAATGCATGTATGGCTTAGCTCAACTTTATTTATAAATATACCTTAAAAAAAGTATTTTTGAGTTCTCTTCAAAATATATTAACATATACTATATATATAATGAAAATATCGTCATATAAAATCAAAAAGCCGTAAGTTACAATAAACTCAAAGTCGACTTTTTTATTGATTATTGATGCACTTTATCAAAAAACATATTCCTGCGAAATTTTACACTCCCACAACTAAAAACGAAATTTTTCTTAAAAAAGTTCTAAAATCCCTAATTTTGAGCGCAAATTATAATTACTATTGTAAAGAATTGCTTTAATGCTAATATTTAATCTGGTGTTACAGTTATAATAACGGTCCGGGTATGACAGCTTTGGCGTCTGTACCCGTCCTCGTTATAGGTTTATATATTATATATATATTAGCCACAAGAGCCAAATTATTGTCATTGTGTCTTAATATATTTGATAATTTTTTATAAAAATATTGAAATCAAACGAAATCAGAAGTTTTCTCTAGTTGCACAGCAGTGACCTTTATTGGTTGACGTTTCGATGCGAATGATCACAAAAATTTTTGTGCGTTCAATATTTAACAATCAATTTGAGCATGAACATATTAGGGAAAGAGTAAACATATAATTAATCTTTGAGCATAACGAAAATGTGTATACTTAAGCATATAATTTTAAACAGACTTCACTCAAGAGAACTTTTTAGTTAAGCGATTAGCAAGTGATTAGTTTGAGCATTAACGTTAGTGAGCTCTTTTACACAAACAATAAGAAAGAGCGGTTTAAAAAAGATGTTTAACTAGTAATAGAAATCAATTATGTTCAACGCAATACATACAGAAGTGGCAATTTAATTGAAACTTAGAAAAAACCAAATCATATGAAATTTAACTTCATTTAAAAGAATTGTAAATAATTTAAAATGTATAAAAAACTTGAATAAAACATCCGCTACACTATTATAATTTAGAAAGTATTTGACTCTCCCGTACATTTTTTTAATTGTGGCCTGCGGCTTTTTGATTTTATATGAAGATATTTATGAAGATATTTTTTCCCATGAAAATCTATGCTCATTGCATTAAGCAGCTTTTCACCTTGTAGTGGAGAGCTTTGAAAGATTTTCGTTGGAGACAACTGAGACAGAATGCGAATCAATAGAAACCAGATCAAAATGATCACAACTTTTCGTTATCAACTGATTGCGACCATAATGCCAGAATAGAGCTGGAGCTTCTTGCATGATCTTAGCCAGACTTATGAAACAAAAGACCTTCTCATATAACTTATACCGTGATTAAAAACTTTGAAGCAAGATGTCTCGAAACTTTAAAATAAGACTTTAGCTGTTATTGCTGTTATCGACACAGAATTTTTAACTTTTTTTTTAATTTTTGAGGTTCACAGACAAGAGAAATATTAAGAAATTGAGATCGAAATTACGGCTGACTGCATGTTTATGTAAAACGAAACAAACGCTGACCGTAGTGCTAGACACGGTAAGCAATACATTTTCCATGTCAAAAAATATTGTCGCTCGTTTCTTTGAAGACGTTTAGCCTACGTTTCGTTTCACATAAACATGCAGTTAGTATTGCACACAACTGTAAATTTAATCCATGGTCTGAAAGAAATCAAATAACAGTGTTAAGTAAGAACTAAAAAAGTTTGATAGATATTTTTCAACTTAGGTACTTGGTCGAATAAACCTAAATATATATTAAAATAGCTGTAATGAATATTTTTAAAAAGTTAACTTTTTGTAGAGAAATTATAGTATTTTTTTACTAGTATCTTTAAATATAAATAATTTTTAAATAAGATTCAAGTTTATTATAAGCGAAAGAACTTATTTTAATCAAGAATATTTGCTTCATCAATTTAAGCTAATTACAAGGACAAGTAAGCAAGTTCGAACAGTGGTAGCTTCACCATTAAAATAAACGAAACTCACCTCAAACACGCAATGAAGAGAAGAATCATGTATTTAATTCAAAACAATAGACAACACTTTAAAAATCTTTTATAGTTTCTTTTCCTTCTAATTTCATAAAAAAAAACACAGTACAATTGTACATCTGATATTATCATAATGTTTTGGGTTTACTTAAATTTTTGAAGTTGTAAACAACTTTTTCATTTTTTAAGATTTGCTTATGTTATTCATGGCATTGAAACTAAAATTGAATAAATTGCAAAATTTATTATAAAAACAAATTTTACTTATAACGCGAAATTCTGAGAAAATTGCGCTGAAATTGAAAACATAGTTGTTTCAACGAACTGATTTCATCTTCACTCGAGCACAGCTCAGTAATGGTTCGCTGATACACCGTTAGAAAGGTTTATTCATAGCCTTTCAAATAATTTCTAAAAACAAGTCTGCCGTGATTTAGTATTTCTGCTTAAAACAATAATGTACATATAATTCATGAAATAATAATTCACCCTGAAACTCCAAACAGAGTAAAAATAGAACCCTCCCCCCCCTCCCACATGACATTTTGCTCAACTCAACATCACCGTTCATCTTTCAAATAAGTATACGTCATCAAAATTTAATGATACAATACAAAGCTAGGACTGCTTACCAATATACTTTGCTGAAAATTTCTCAGTTAAAAACAATGCCATTTGTTAAGCCTTTCGAGGCCAAATACTTATAAAGACCAAGTTTGAAACAGTTTGAAACAGTAAAGATTTGTAGAACTGACATGAGAACTTTTTTTATGCCAATAATTGTTACGTTTTTCTTGTTATCTGTTGCTGATTTCAATTCAATTCGTATTTATTTGTTGTATCCTTTGTTCTCTTTGTTGTGTTGTATTTTTTTGCAGATTTTTTTTGCATTTCAATTAAATCCTTAACTAAAAATGTCAACAAAGTAAACAAGAATTACAACAAGTTGTAACGACTTTGATTCCTCGGGCTGACTGTCAGTGTGCTGTTTAACATGTTGAACTTTTGGGTCATCAGAAGTTCGAATAAAAAGATCATGTAGCTAAATGATTTAGTTTTCTAATAACGAAGGGTTTGATTTTCTATTGCTGCTGCTGTTGTTGTAGTTGTGATTATTTGAACCGTAGCTAGAGGATAGAATAACCAAAAGAACTAAACGTAAACCACATATATGCAGATAGGTGGAGAAAGGGGAGTGAAGTGAGACGGACAATTGGGGATAACGTTGAGGCAAACCTTTTCAAGGTTGAAAAGTTTACATTTTAAATGTATTTTTGTTTGTATTGTTGTATGTTTGTCTCTGCCTTTTTTTTTTTTCCTTTTTGGTTTTGTATTTTTTCTTGCATATCTAATGACATTGACTGCGAAACAAACGAGTTGAAAGGACATTTCATGGTTCTTAAAATAAGAAATAATCATGTCATCGGCATATGTAATTTTTATTTTAAACATACTCGTATTATATTTTAAACAAAAAAAAGAGGTTTACTAATTTGAGAAACATAAACAGAGGAAAAATAAAGGCCAAGACAAAGTGCCTCATCTACACACCCTTTCTTAAAATAACAACAAGCAATTGTGTAAATTTATATCCAACAATTTAAGACAATTTACAGGTTCTCAACTGTTCATACATTCAGGCCAGTTAACTACTTCCGTCTAGCGAACGCACAGGAACGCACACACATACACAGACACACACACTCGCAATATTACAGAACATAATGTAAACAGAAAAATAAATTATCACTACACTGAATGTGAGAAATGTAAGAATGCCGAATGGGCGCCAACAAGTACAAGTCCGCTCTCACAGCCACACACACATATTCAAGAGTGTGTCATACATATAAACAGTGATGGTCAGAAAATTAGCATTAAAATAAAGTGCTTAACAGGTATAAGAATAAACTTTAAAAATTTATACCTATTAGTTGCATATTTTGCAAAAAAAACTTGTTTTTTTTTAATAGAATACGCAACTTCAAACCATAGTTTCAAAGAAAAAAGCATAAAAAGCATGCACTTCCCGTTGCAAGGATTTTCGATGGGTTTTGTAGAATGGAAAAAATGTATTTATGATAAATATGTCTGTATTATGTCTCTTTGCATGGACGATTGGCATTGTTTAAAAATTTAAATAACGTAACGTCAGTGACGTAACGCCAGATCAAAAAGCCTAATAAAAAAACCCAGAGAATATTTTTAAATTTGATCACTTGGAAAGTAAACTTATGTTATTTTAAACCCTTCTAAAAAAATTTTTATACGAAAAGTATTTCACTTCTATTCAAGTCAAAAATCACTTCTATTTTTTGTGGTAACGTAACGCCAGCACATATTTTTCCTTATATCTTTAAATCCTTAAGTCAATTGCTGTCTTTGTTTGTACCTAATAAAGTGATAATCTTAAAAAACTTGCGTATGATCTTGCGTAAAAAACGAAAATAAAAAACTTTTAAGAAATTAGACTTTTTTATTCGAAAGTAACGCTAGTTTTGAAATGCCCATCTGCGAAGGAAAACATGTGAAGAGCGATTGAACGGGTTGGCATTGTTGCCAAGAAATATTAATATCATTTTATATGCAATAGACTTTATTCGCAATGGAACTATAGTCCCCTGCGGAAGCGCCCGTAATGGTCTATCCTATTTACCTATTTATCTATACGCACAATCCTATTTACCTAAATATTAAATGTACATAAGTATTTTTAGATCATCAAAAAAAAAAATGTTACTAGATCTGCCCCTGGTAGAATTTCAAGTCATTATAATAATAACACTGTGCATGTCCAAATATGAAACAAGCGAAAGACAAATCATTTAAGCATAACTCGATGACGCTGAATTTAATGGCATTTACCGTTTTTTAATCCTTCGGCCAGTTTTCGAGAAATTTAAAGTTCAACATCAAGTACATGCAGTTTTTGTTAGAAAAACTTTTTTCTCATTAACTTTATCGACTTCATGTCAATGAGTGAAACATTAAGAAATACCTGGAGAATAAATTGCTAGGCAAAAGATATTTTATCTTGTGACAATAAGAACCGCAAATAATAATAAATAAATAAACTATGTCTCGAAAAAGCATAAATGCCTTAAAAAAATTTCTGAATTTATAAAAGGTATTTAATTTTTTAAAACATTTAAAAAATATTATAACGACCTTAAAACAAATTTTATAAATATTTTGAAAAAAATTATAAAATAATATGTGCAAAAATTTACTTCTTAAGTTGATTAGAGTTAGTTACTAATTAATAGTATTAATTATTAAAAAATCCAAAGATATCAAATGTTAATTTTTTTTTAATCTATTGCTTTACTTTGCATATTTCGTTTTCAAAAAAACAACATTTTTTCTGGATAATGTTTAATTAACAGAATTCTGAAAAGCTTATTCAACGGTGTGCTAATACTCTGCCCAACACTGTATGTTAATGCTTGACTAAAACCCAAGGCTCACTCAGACATCATCACTCTTAGCAATAGCAGCTCTAAATAAACACAAATACAGCGTATGTCCTTAAAACATGATGTCTGTACTCACACACTTACACACTCCAATGTTCAAACACAAACACCTTTAAAGCTTGTCTAAAACATAGATAAACGCAGTCACGACTAGTTGTCAGTTGCTTGAAACTGTGTAGCTACTTTAAACAAACACAACAATAATAACAACAACAAAAGCAACTACTACACCGAAAAAACCTCACATCTTAAGGTTGACAACAACTTTTTATTCAAAGGAAAATATTTTTAATTTTTGACAGCACGGAACAATGGCTTAAAAAGCTCAAGAGGTTTGATAGTCTATCTTATTTAACACAGAGATTATAAGCAAGATGGCGTACTCAGATTTTTTCCATCACATCTTAATTTTCTGCAAGACCATTTTTAATACGTAAATATTACATACATTTTGTTATAACAAAGTTTTAACGTCGTAACTGGTTTTTTCTATCACGTCAAAAGTTTCCGTTATGATCGGTTTAAAATTGAAAATTTGTATACACCCTCCAGGAAAAATCGGAAGGCTTCCATCTAAAAGTGATAAAAAACATTCCCCACTGTATCTTTCGGAAGCTTAAGGGTAGTTTTGTATTTATGTTGTTTCCAAACCGCTTTTTTAAGAATGCACGTGGAAACTTTTACTTATTGTCAAGCAATGACAACAGAAAATATTAATATCATTGTTTCCTAGCCGCTTCTTACAGAACTCTTAGTCTAGTGGTCCTGGGTTCGAATCCTGGCTGGGCATTTTCATAACAAGGGAGATAATTTTTTCCACATCAATTTTTAGAACAGGGGAGTGGACTGCTTCCAATCACTTTTTTAGACAGCAGAGAGGAATGTTTCCACATTAATTTTTAGCACAGTGGAGAGGAATTTCTCCCTTTAATAACACGATATATAAAAAAGATATTAAGTGTCCAACGAATGGGAATCCATCCTAAATTCCATGAAATGTTTCCTATTAATATCCGGGAATGTTTCCATTTTCTGAAGGGATACTTCAATAAAAATATTATATATTCATAAGTCAAATAGCCGCGTTCCAAGCTTTCGATACACGCAAACAAAAAATAAAAGAAGCCTTACTCCAGCAGTTAAAAATGCATATCAGCTTTATTTTGGCTTTTGTGTCAAAGAGGTAGAATGGGCACCATGCGTTGTTTGTGTAACGTGCTGTTGCCAGTTGCTGATATGGATGGCTCGAAAAGAATGATCAATGCCTTTCGCAGTCCTAATGATGTGGACTCAGCCCCGATTACACTCAAGTGATAATTGCTACTTTTGTGTCAACAAAACATTTCGATTTTCCAAAAACAACTGGATATCCATCAAATAGAAAGAAGTTCAATCAGCAATAAGACCTCTTCCACACACTGACATCTGACTAGTACCGTTGCCACCAATGAACTTGAGCTATGATAATATTTTTAATGAACATCAGATACATGACCAGTTCTCTAAATATGTCCCGACCTTATGTCAAAGTAACAATACAAAGCTCAGCCAAACTTTCATAGACGACATGTCGCGAGCTTGAGCTATCACAGAATAATAGCCGATATAGAGCCCGAACAGAACCAAAGCGGTTGACGGTTGGCGCACCTCTATCGTCGAAATACGCTGAGAACCCGTCCAGAATTGGAGCGGTGGCGGTTGTCGGATCACGGTTGCATTTAATTTTGGGAATTATACAAATTATTTTATATTTTGCTTTGAATTAACATGAATGCAATACAGGCACAAAAACAGAATGTCAGATCATAGTAAAAACTAAGAAAATAACACTGAACGTTCCCAATATTCAGTAAAAATATGGCAACATTTAAGTCACTCAGAGGGAGATAAGAATAGATTCTATTCTGGCGTTTTCCCGTCGCGCATTTCTACGACGGTTTCATTTTTGGTGGCTGGATATATTTTTATGTATTTTGTTCCACGGCGAATCCGACAACAGACATCCGCGTTGGTTCTGTTTGGGCTCATACATTGAATGCAACAGGCGTCCACCGACAAAACGAAAACTTGCCGTCATAGAGAAATGTCGCAGTATTCTCGACGACTTGATTATAATAAACGCAACAGAGACAGTCTGTATTTCATACAGAACATAAACAAACTCTTCTATGAAAGAGATTGAAGTCTGCGGCAACAACAATTGTGCTCGTGTTCTCTCTTTGTCGTGCCGTCTTCAAAAAATACATCTTCATAAAAAAACATGCGCTCTATTTTTTGACAATTGGCGTTCGTTGCTTGTCGCAGTCAATGGCCGCATTCAGCGAAGACAACTGTTGTGAACTGTAATGGTCGCGCTACACTGGTTTACGATGATTTTCTCTGAATGTGTTGCTACTCTACACGTCAGAAGTTAGATTCAATTTAATTATATTTAATTTTTATGTAAATTTAATTCAATTGCAAATGTTTCTCACTTAAATTTGCTGCTTGCTTTTTGTGTTTATTAATTTACCAGCGTCAGTAGCAGCATCTGACAGTTAATCAAACAGTTGTGTTCATATGGCATAGAATTTATTCGCTCGATTAAATGGCGTCCGCTGCCTGATCAGTTTTAGTTAGCGCTCCCAAATTTCGACCATTCAGCGAATTTTCACACAACAGTTGCCAACTGTTGTCTGCGCTGAAAGCGGCCAATGTGTATCGGCTATAAGTCTTAAATTTTGGTATCTCAGCTCCGAGAAAGAGGAGATCTTCAGTTGGATGTTAAATTCATATGCCAAAGGAACAGCTGAAACTAAAGCTCTTATTCGAGACTTCAGAAAAACTTAATGCAATAATATCAAATGACTTATGATTAGTCTAAATATTGATTTTTAACCAAACTAATGGAGACTTTTTATAGATTCGTCTTCAAAAAGCTCCAAAGAAGTACTGTATTATCCTAAGAAATATTAGCCTAAGCAAAAAACATTTTAATGTCGACTATAAATTTAGTGTGAGCTTTTCTGACATTATTTCTATAGAATTTGTTGTCAAAAAGCTTACACTAAATGTATAGTCGACATTAAAATGTTTTTTGGATAGGCTGTATGACCACATGAATATCGTTTTTAATTGCGTACAGTATTAAAAATACAATTTTCGAATCTGCGGTGATCTTAAAGTGGTTGCACTCCTAATGGGGCTCCAGCTTGGATTTACAAAATGCAGTTAATTTCTTTGCGAGTGAGACACTAGAGCCCTTAAATAACATGTATTCGGAAAAATTAATGTTAACCACACACCATTGATTGAAGCCAAAAGTATATTCCTACCCCCACTCCATTTAAAAATGAGTTTGGTAAAGAATTTAATAAAAGCAATCTATAAAGATGGCCTAGCTTTTGCAAACCTCCACAAAATTTTTCTTACATAAGTGACGCTAAGCTAAGAGAAGGTAGAACCATTGGTTAATCAATATTTTGTGCTTATAATATAATTTCAAGTATATTTCAGCAATTCTTGTCGGGCCGAATAGCTTATGTATGAACAGGAATTTGAAAAACACATCATCTTAAAGAACAAAAAAATCATGGAGCTTGTTGATGTCTTGAGTACCCCAGTTATATAGAATTAGGATTGTTTTCCACAAAAACCTTGGAGTAATCTCTGATGAACACACAGGGAAAGGTTCTATCAGGAAATTTAAAAAATTAAGTCAAGGTTTTGAGGGCAAATTTTTAACAAATATGTTATCGGAACATATTTGGAGTGCTCGAAGGGAAGAATCAGATCAAGATCAAGATCATCGATGTAAAGTAAAGTGGAGTAGATACACATAACTAGTCAAAAATTGTGCATTTAAATAAATGTGTTGATTTTAATTACAAAAAATATATCGCTTTATATAAATATATTAAAATGAATACATAAAAATATATAAAGTGAAAGTCATTATTCTATCTTGTTTAGTAGAAATAATTTCTAATAAAATTAGTAAGTTTTATTCGACTGAGTCAAAGTTCAAGTAAAAATATCACACTATATTTTAAGTTCTGTATTTTTATACAGAGTCTACTTTCAGAGTCTCTATACAGAGTAGTTATTCTTGTTGCCTTCTTCAAAACTTACTTCAACTTAATAGCTCATAATTAAAAATATGTGAAAATGTTTTTATTTCATATCGTTTTTACAAAGTTTACTCTGCACGTCGTAGAACAATATCAAGAGTATTTTCGCTAAAACATCAAGCAAACGGATATCATTGCAAATATACAGAAAAACAAACATTATAAAAATTTTATCTATGTTTTGAATGGTTTCATAAAAAAAATATAAATAATTTTATTTTTTAACAAACTACAGAAAATATCCTTTAATCTTGTATCATTTTGTTTTTAGAAAGCTGCAGCGATATTAGCGAAGGTACAGGTTCTTATAAAAAAACGTTGGAAAAATTAAGAAATTCTTCATATAGTGCCATCGTTTTGGGTAACACGCTACTTTCATCAAAAATCTGATGGCATATTCGGATTAAGCAGACGATTTTAAATCAAAATATGTTCTATGCAAAAGTTTTTGTGTCACTTAGGTGAAAATAAACAAAAATTTGTTTATGTAAATAAAAAATTAAATTTGAAACATTCAATAAATACGCCGTAAGAATCCCGTTTTAGAGCGGCACTAATCCAGTTTGAGACTTTTCGGAACCTTTTGTTGATCCTACGTGTTTACTTTGCATCCAGAATTCAGAATCTGACCTTGCAGTAAGGATCTGGAATATGTTAAGGAAACGTTGACGAAATCTGCTATTAGTTTAATTTTATTACGGAGAAAACAGAGTTACAGCCCTATTCTGGCTATGTAACAATTGCTACCCAGTATTTTTAATATTTCTATGTGTTTGTTGTATTTTTTGTTTTCAAAACAAAATTAAAAGCTCAAATTGTCTGAACCGGTTCTTTTGTCCGCAGGGTTTGAACACAAAATTTGTCACAATAAGAATATATTTCGACAATTTGTAAGTATTTTTTTGCAGTGTTCTTTTTAGTACTTCTACTAAATCAACAACAACAGCAAAAACAACGACAGCAAGGTACACCGAACCTTAATGACCTCACATTAAGATGGCAACACATTTTAAATGAACGCTAAGTGAAGCGAACCCAACCACAGTGCGTCACTGAGTTTTGGTACCGAGTTGTGTTACGTACTGCTTGCTGCTAACGAGACAAGCGGCAGCGGAAAACGATGAAGAAAAAACACCATTTAAGCAACATTTAAGGTGCTTACAACTACTTATGATGGCTTTGTTTGCAAATAAATTTGCATAAAAACGACACCTAGAGCTACAAGATATGCTTGTGACAGAGCGCTAAAGTGCTTTATATAACGATATCAGCTCGTGCTTTTTCAGTTTTTTTCTTTAATTTTTTCTTTAATTAAATCCTGTTTTTCTGTTGCAACTCCTCTCAATTAAGTAAATCGGCACGCACTAGATATTAAATCGTTTTGTTAACTGCTAGTTTCTTAAAATATTCTAAGCCTCAACGATATGTACATCTTACTTAAATACCGGAAAATACTGGTTCTTAATGGTAGTAAACGAAGTATATTCTAATCTTTATTTCGGATACGTTGCTTATATGCTTTCTTAAAGTTAGCAAGTCGATAAAAAAAGAATATCAATTAAAAATACAATAAAAACCCTGAAAGATACCTGACAATTTAGAATAGAAATTTTTTGTTTTATGAGTAAGTAATATTTTTTTTTTAAATAAACATTTATGATCTTACATAGATACTTGTATAGACCGGGGAATTTTTAAAATTTCGGTCGGTGTAAAACTTTGTAATGTTTCCAGTGAAAGCACATGTTTAGATGTTTGAGTTTTCTCACAGAAAGATGAATTTTTTTATGTATCGTAAATGCTGAATTTTGACATTACAACTTTTTTCGAAATTGATTGCTAATTTTTAAAAAGAGCAAAAAACAGTTTCGCAACTTCATAAAATGTTTTGTGTATGTATTAAAGCCCTGCGTCGGTGCATCTATTTCAACGCACACCAGTGCTTGTCAAAAATAAAAATGAGCATGGGTTGGTGAGCAGATAAAATTGCGCACTGAAAAAAATCCATTCAAATTCAAGCATTTAAAACTTATAAATTAATATAATGTCATTTTCAAAATATTTTGCTGGTTTTTGGCATTGCTTTCAACCAAGCTTTCAAGAAGTTTCAGAAATCTAATTCTTTCTTTTATGCAAAATAAATTGTGCATTTTGACGGTAAAACTTCTTACATAGCCTTATTTTAAGTGAAATTCTATTGAAAAAAAATTGAATTTTCTTTTTCATTTGCAATAGGCCAAATGGCAGTAAAAATGCAATTAATGTCGGCGCAACAAAATTTGAACACTACATCTTTAAAAATAAATTAAAAAAATTGTGAAGATCTTGAGAGATCAAATCAGGTGCGATGGACTCTCAACATGTCCTTCTTTAAGAATTTTTACAAAGTTTGGATGTGCTTGTTTATTTATGGTTTTGGCACACTGTGTTATAATTCACTAAAATAGTATTAGTTATCAAATTATTAACTCGGCTTTTTTTTTTTTTTTGAGCTCGAGTGTACTTTATGCTAAAAATGCTATATTTCAGATGGTTTTTAGTCATACAAGACTAAAATTTGGTAACTTTATTTGTAAAGTTACCCGCGGCTGTACTAAAAAGGGGTTTCACTTCCCCCTCACCAACAAAAAATCAGTGAAAATGCTATATTTCAAACGGTTTCGATCGTATAAAGGCTCAAATGGGGACTTTGGATTTTTTGTTTTGTTTTTACTTGTTATTGGTGATGATATACGTGTATAAAATGATTTTTTGTTTGACGTGTTCCTTTGTTTTAGTGTTTTTGTTTGAAATAGTTTGTAATAAGTTTTAAAAACGCATCCAATCTCATTCATTTGTTTTAAATGAGTTGGATTTCAACTGAGAATTTGTATGGGAAATGAGATGACTTCATTTCTCATTTGGCTGAATGGGCTGAAATGAGTCATTTGGCCCAATGTTAACGCAGTATAAGACTAATTTTGTAATTTAGTTCGTACGGTTACTTTTGGCAACTATACTAAAAATGGGCGTATCCCACTTTAGTTACGCCCACTTTTAGAGGGATAACCGTGGAGTGAAGACGGTTTGGGTAGTAATAAACTAAAATTTTGTTATTTAGTTTAAATGATTATTCTTGGCAACTGTACTAAAAATGGGAGTGTCCCACTTTAGTTACGACCACATTTCAGGGGAAAAGCTTGGAGTGAAGAAAAGTTCGGTAGGTTTAAGCTTAATTGAGATGAAATTTCGGCAGTCAATTTGTTTCGAATGCGAGATGGTTTTAGGGAAAAAATGTTCCCATACCCCCATTACCGCCCACAAATAATCAAAAATGCTATATTTTGGACGGTTTTGGTCTTATTAGACTAAAATTTGGAAATTCAGTGTGGTTACTTTCGGCAACTTTACTAAAAAAGGTTAAAATATGTAAACATATTTCTACCGAATAGCATAAAAATTCATCTATGGCTACTGCGTCTGCCGGAAAATAATTTGCTAATGCTAATAATAACGGGCATGTTTTCAATATACTCGATATACGTACAAAATATTTTCGAAACATTTTTCGTTTACCGTTATTATTGTTTATCAACGACTTTTCATAAAAAAATGCGTTGTACTGAGAAAATCTATATTTTTCGATGAGTAGAAAACAGTTTAATGTCATAATTATGGAAATATTGCTAAACTTAAAAAGAATATATTTATGTTCAGAATCTAAGCTAAAAAATTACATTTTTGAATTACAAATTTGTATTTGTATTTATTGAATTGCGACAAGCTAGTACAACAAGATTCAACAAAGAAACCTTTTGATTATAGTACTAGCTTCATATATCGATTTAGCTTATAATGAAAAACAATTTTGCTTATAACTAAAGAATACAAATAAATAAAACGTAGCAGTAACAATGTAACAATATAAATTAATGTTAAGAATGAGAAACAAATGAAAAAATTCAAAGTGCTGAAAATAAACACAAATAAAATAAAAGAAAGTGAATAAGATTTTATTTCTTTGCAACGAGGAAAAATATAAATGTCATTTATTTTTATATTCCACGGTATTTTGGATAGATCTAAGTTCAGTGGGTAACGAGTTCCAAAGACGTATAGCATAGATATAGAATTGTCTTTCCGATGTAAGGCAAAAATGTCGTAGCTGGATTAGAGCTTTTGCTCGATTTGATAGCGAGAAGATAAGCCTTTCACGTATATAGACAGGGTCACCAGAGTATATAACTTTGTGCAGCAGCAGCAAAGTGCGAAATTTAAAAATATTTACAAATGACATAATACATATGAGAAAAGAATAATGTGAAAGACCGTCCTTATATTTCAACCCAAAAACTTATCCTGCGATATTGTTGGAAAACACATTTCGTTTTACTGTGCAAGCAGCATCGCAATTAGCAACCAACTCACACCCGTAGAGGAGAGTAGGGAGAGGATAAGTCTTAGCTAGAAGTGACCTAATTCGCAATGGAGTGAAGAACTGAGTGATCCACAGTACACGCAACAAGCCATATATTCTTCCAACAGTGCTGAAAATGTGTGCGTTCTAAGTTAAGGTTCGATTAGAAATAATACCTAAATAATAAGATTTTTAGCAGAATTTACAAACTGTATTGGGCAGTTGTTTAGTAGTATATTTCGATAGTTTGCAATATCTATTTTTCTTTTTGTAATAACTAAGCACTTCGAGTTACTAAGCCTCAAACCATTCTCCCCGGCCCATCTGGTAATGAGACTTAGATTGGTATTACCCAGTGGGCATTTTAGCTAGCAATAGGCAAAAGAATGCATGCTAGTAGTGCTCTTATTGGCGTCAATATACCTTCCATGATCGCTGCATTTATGAGTGCTTTTGTAAGGCCTACCTTTTGAAGGTTTGGAGTCTCTTCCTGTTATTTTATATAAAAACATTTTTTAAAAAATTTTTAAAAAATTATAAATGATCAGATCAATTAAAAAAAATCAAATCTTAAAGAAAAAGCAAAAAAGATTATTTTTTTTTTGTCCGAGTTGGGACGCGAACCCAGGTCTCCGAAATCTAACAAATTGCATATCACATTATATGAAAACTTTTATATGGAAAAATTCTAAGTCTTTTCTATTATTTTTGTATGAAGAAATTTACAAAAAAATTCCAAAATAACTTTTAAATGGACAGAAAAATTTGTAAAAAAATGTAGATTTTAAAAAAAATTTTTTGGGCCGAGCTGGGTTGCGAACCCACGCTCCCGAAAACTTACTTTCATTTGAAATGAAGCAAAATAAGCTGAAGTTTGTTAACAACTGAGGTGGACGAGTGGGTAAGATGCCAGACCGCCAGCTGGGAGGACGCTGGTTTAAATCTGGAATTTGTCAAAAGTTTTTTTATTTCAAGTTGATATTTATATTGCTTTTCTTTCTAATGTACATTCTAAAGAAGGGCTTCTAGCAGGCTTTCTCGTTTTTCTCAAATTTTCTCGTTTCATATAAAAAAGCTTATGGGTTTGGAAACGAGCAAGGAAGGGCTAAGAAATCCATATGATGGCCTGCTAGAAGCGCTTCAAAGACCTGCTTTTGCCCACTGGGTAATGTTAGATACACAATTTGATACAGAATCGCGATAACAGCTTGCATACAACTTCACATCGCCTGCATACAGATGAGTCTTACAGTTTTGTTTAATTCTAGGTAAATCATTTATGTACATGGAGAACAGGAGTGACCCAAGTATTGATCCATGAGGAACACCACGTGAGACAGGTATAAGTGAGGACGTTAAAGAATTTACACTTACGGCTTGCGATCTGTAAGATAAGTAAGACCGCATAAGGTTATCTGCAGTAGATGTAAAGTTAAATAAGCTTTCGTATGGTACATTAGGATTAAAAAGCTAACCTTATTATCATTAAGGGCTAAACGAATATCTTCAATAACATCTGTTAGTGCTGTTACACAGCCTCGCTGAGCTCTAAAGCCTGACTGCCTAATACTTAGCAGTTTATTATCAAGAACAAATTGATTAATTTGTTAGTAAAGTAGGAGCTCTAGAGCCTTGGAAAGGTATGGTAATATAGAAACTTTTTATGAAATTTAAAAAAATTTTTACCAAAATTTTTTATAATCCTGTAATGCAGGACTTACATATTAAAAAATCAAAATACAGAAAAGCCAAGCAACTAAATGTGAACATAACAACTTTTGTTAAAATAAGATAATTCAAATAAAATAAAGAAATTGTTTAATATATATTCCAAGCAACTTCGTAACAAATACTGTTTAACCTTCATCGGTCCCTTACTTCCAGAAACGAATAGGTTCCTTGTGTGTAAATTTTACACTCTTTTTTCAGAAGCAATATTTTTATCGATGAATGAAATGCGTGCAATCTTCTCATTAAAAGTATTTATTCATTAATTTATTCAATTTAAAAAAAATATTTTAAAATATATATATTACGTATAGACTCAAAAACCGCTGAACCGATCTTTGTGAAATTTTCAGGGAAATTGAAAAACCATCTTGAGAGTGCCCCTGGTGAGTGAGAGTTTGGTGTCGATTGGACAAGGGGGCGTGGTACCTCCAATACAACCTAAATTTATGCTTTCGCCCACAAACTATAAAAAATGCAATATATCGGATGGTTTTAATCGAAAAAAACTAGAGTTTTGTTTAGATTGTTACTATCTGTAACTGTACTAAAAATGGGCGTAGTCGAACTTTATATCTGAGTTATACAAATTTTGATAGTGAAAACTATATATATAAATGTTGCCACGCCCACTTTTACCGCCAACAACTTAATGGAACTTCAATTTATAAGATGTTTTGATCGAATAAAACTAAAATTTGGTAGTTTAGTTCATATGTTTACTATGGTCGCAATATATCTACGCCCACTTTTTCGAAATCATGCTAATTCCTGAAATGTTCATGTTTTGATAATAAAAATTGGTACGTAGGTGCAATGGGACCAAGTGGCGATCACTTTACATATATAAATTTTACCACGCCTACTTTTTCGTCCATATATCTTAATAAAAAAAATAATACATGTATGTGTGTATATCACGTAAAGACTCCCAAACCGCTGAACCAATTTTTGTGAAATTTTCAGGGAAACGGTAGCAAAGTCTTGAAAATGTTCTTGCGAAGGCTGGTGCTGATTGCAAAAGGGGCGTGGCACCTCAAGTATACCCCAACATTTTCGCTATCGAATAGCTTTGGAATAACTTTGGTTTCGTGAAGATTTAGGAAGTTACTAAATGCATACCAAGGATGGTTTTTGCACCATAAAAGGGGCGTGGCACTTCCTAAGCAACCCAAATTTGCTATATCGAATAACTTTGCAATTATAGATCGCACAGCCTCGGATTTCGGTATTCGACCACAATTTACACGGGTGTCGGAAAAGGTGGCGTGGTAGTAACGAGCCGGGTTTCAGCTAGTTAAAAAAAATGAAGAATTGGGAAAATATCGAAACAAAAATTAACAACAAAGCAGAAGAACAGTGACATAAGCGCGCCTAGATTATAGTGTGTAAATTTTACACACTAGAACCTATTAGGGAAATTTTTTCTGTAGGGTAGCAGCGACACCTAGCGTGAAAAAATCTCGAAAACAAAAATTATCCATACGATTATTACATTGAGCCAAAGTCCTAGCACGATTTGATAAACTTATAGTAAAGCAATATCAGCTTGAAGTTGAAAAGTGAAGAAAATCTACACTAAGAAATGATTAAGGTTAAAGAAGGTATTTAAAATAAAATAAAGAAACTTTTTTAATATCTAAACCATTTTTTCATTAATAAACAAACACAATTATTTTTATATATATTAAATTTGAAGATAAAACAAAAAAAAAAACATTAATTTTAATATTTCAAATTTTGACGTGGTATCTAATATTTTTATCGCAGGCGAAGCAGCGGGTATTTGCTAGTATTTTATATTTTAAACCAAACTTTAGTATTTTGCAAGTACTAGATTTGAATCCAAAGCTTGTGTGGACTTATATGTAGTACAGAAAAGTTTAAATTTTAGTACAAAATTTCTAACCATGTAATTATGATTTCGACTTTGTGCTGTCTTGTTAACTTTCAAGTGTTTTTTTAATATATTAAGAATAAATAAGGATTTAGTTTGCATTTATATTTAAAAAAAAAGTAATATGCAATTGTTTTTGCTAAAGCGCAGAAGTTAAAAGAAAGAGTTTTTAAAGGTCCATGCTGTAAATATAGCTAATTGTCATTATTTTCAAGTTTTGGCATTTCGTGATCCTGAAAATCCCGAGATCCCGGGATCATAAATTTAAAATCCCTAAATGCCGCCATTTACCAAAACCCTTCGGGATTGAAAGCCCTAATCTCAATGTGCGCTTGCACTAGGAACTTCTTGTCTCAATTTAAGTATTGTTCCAGCTGCACGAAATCAAATAATATATTTTCGGTTAAAAAATCATTAAGAAAGCTATTTATTAGAAAAAGAACTTAATAAAAATAAATATTTTCTTAAAAATGTAAAATAATGCTTGATTTTAGTAAGTATGAATTATTTAGAAATATTCTTGAATCAAACAAAATGATTAATTAATATAAGAAAATTATATCTCTTCGTAAATGTACTTTTCTATACCAGTCACAATTCGTTTTGGGCTTTGCAAATGAAATGACAAACTTAATGTTCCTCTTACTTAAAAATGTTTTAGATGCCTATATGCTTAATTATTTTTTTAAAATTTTAATTTTATTACCTTATTTGCATACTTTTTTTATACCTTAAGAAACCTCCCCACTTGGCTACAGGTCTGCCTAGTAGCATACAAACAAAATTTTTTGATAACCTCAGTCTTAAATAAGTATTTCTTGGCTCATTGTAGTATCCTCCATAAAAGGATTTTGTGATGTGTTTGTCCTTAGGCTTGCTGTAATTTTTTCAAAAAGTGCCTTTTTGGGAAAAAAACAAAAAGTCCCAAACGAGCAGATTTTTCAAAATTTCTTTACGGATAAACGGTGATTATTTTTAGATCTTTTTTTAAGTTTTTGACAATTGGTTTTTTACTAAAAAAGGCACTTTTTTAAAAAAATGCCAGAAAGCCTAAGGGTTAGCACATCGCAAAAACTTTTCGTAGAGGGTACTAAAATGAGCCAAGAAATATTTTAGACCGAGTTGAGTAAACACTTTTTTTTCGTTGAAAGTGTCTGGACGAAAGGTTTGACGCATCTTGTGCAACTAAGATAATTATAACTTTAGGCATTGAATGTAAATACTGAGCAAGAGTAATCTTTACATTAGTCAGTTCTTAAATTTTAGAAAACCAAATACTTCAAAATAAACCCCAAAACACAGATAATTTTCTCAAATAACCTCAATGGCTAACAATAAAAACATGACCTACACTTATTAACTCTTTCCAGAAGTTAAGCGCTCATTATTTCAACACACATTGGATTGTGTTGCACATATCTACGCCCTAAAGTATTAACGCCCTCCGGCCTGACTGCCTGCTTGCATGTCTCTTGGCACATCTCTTTTACTTACCCTTCACGGAGTAGGTTTTATAGTCGGCATACTGCTCGCCCTGACCAACTGCCGATGGTATTGTGGACAAACAAGTAATTTCCACTCTTCCATTGTTGCCAATGTGTTGCTCCGTCAGCACGATGTTCAGCTGGCTGAGCGAATACATGCCCTCAGGCTGTTGAGCCGCCTCACGCTGCCGTGCTGCTTCTCTCTCCTGTGCCGCTGCATCAACAGCTGCAGCAGCTAGCGCTACAGCTCTACCGCCTCCGGGATGCTCTAAGGGAAGGCTATAGCCAGCAGCCAGTTTACTCATGTGACCACCCTTGGATGGAGTGCCAAGACCGCTGCTTGTATTTGGTGTCTCTGGGCCGAATCCGCCACTTTTCAGTGTGCTGCGCAGTATTCCGATGGCGTTCTCATTGATGTGCCGTCGATATTTGCGATTCGAAGAGTTCCTGCAATAAAGACGGAAACAAATTAAAACTGAGAGAGTGCCATGTCAGGGCGTTTAAGTATACTTGGATGGTAGTTGTGGTCAGTAGCTGTTTCAATTTATTGTTCCTATATACTATAGAACGTACTATACTGCCATAAAGATAAATGCTTAAGTTGTAAGCGGCAAAGTCGCCTGAATGGTAAAGGTGGGTCATAAACTGGCTCTTATAATGCTTAGTAAATATTACGTTTGTAGCGTTAGGCTCGATTACCGACACGACAGAGCTATCAACAGTGGTGCAAAAAGGAATGGGGTCGATAAAGGTGGGGCATTACACTGGCAGCTGTTATAGCTGTTGGGTTGTTGTTGTTTGTGTTATTGGTTTTTTATTAATATTATTGTATCATTATCCTTTATTACGCTAATGGACCGGAGAGTCATTGTTTAAACGGTTATTTGAGTGACTGAATGATTGCACAAGTGGAGCAGGTTTGCGCACCGATTGCTCCAGCCGCTTTAACAAATTAAATAAAGTTAAGTTAGCTAACAATGAAAATGAGTTTCAATAAACTTGCCAATGAGTTTCAATAAACAACAAGTTTTGGTTTTATATCGGCATCATAAGATTGAGTTATAGTCTTTTTTCAAACTTAAAACCTACTTTGCACGAAAATATAAAACGAATGACCTTTATTACAACTTATCGCCACAAAGAACATATATCAGATTACAGAACAAGTCATGGCACCATCCATAAAACTTGAAAACCAAAAACCTGATTTCTCTAAAAATGACTAATCGATTGAGTTGCAACTTAATAAAAAATATTTTTGCATTGCTGTCAATTTTGCACATAGTACAAAATTCTTTTCGATAGGTGGCGCTCAGCATTAAAATCAAAGCTCTGTAAAATGGTATATATTAAAGACATGTTTTTGAAATTTGAATCAAAAGTGACCGTTATCAAAAATTGTTTTCACAAAAAATATGAGTGGCAATCAGGGACTGTGCTGGTTATGGTTTTTATCAAAAAGTCACATAATAACAGTTATCATTTAACTTTTATTTTTCCCGACAAAAATACAAGTTATTTTATGCTTTTTATTTTTTCGGCCAAACATAACGGTCATAATATTATAAATAAAAAATACTGGTGTTTTGTGCTTTTTATTTTTCGCTCAAAAATATCTGGCAATTTTAATTTTTTAAAGGCCGCTTGACCGACAAAAAAAATTTTAATTAAATTTTTTTTTGTCTCATCAGCGTGCACACTTTGAGCTTTAAAACGTTTTTAGTTTTAATAGTTTTTTATTCGGTCAAACGGCTTTTGAAAAAATACAAATTGCCTGATATTTTCGACCGATAAAATAAAAGGCACAAAATAACTGTTATTTTTTACCTAAGAAATAAAACTCAAAAGTAACAGTTATGTTTGCCTGAAAAAAATAAAAGGCAAAAAATACAAGTTTACTTTAACTTTTATAGTAACAGTCATAAATTTAAAATAATAAAAAATAAACTGGCTATTACAGCCCTTGGAAGGACTTTGACCTAGCTTCTATTGATCAATTGTATTGTGCGTGTTATTTAATGTTTGATCACAAATGATCTAGAACTGGATCTACGTGTTTTATGCCGACTCCGAACAGCTTATGTTCTCAAGAAGCTTTACATTGCAATTTATATTCTCTGAGGAATTTTAATTCTTTTATTGTCTGCAGAGAGGTGACGACCGAACACAAAAATTAATTCAATTGAAAAAACATTCTGTTTGAGCTGGAATTGAACCCGGGCTACCGCGGTTCTTTAGCTTAGGGGCCATGCACTCTACCCACTGGGCTACGGCCGCCACCATAAATTTAAAAGGCGTTTAATATTCGTGAAGTTGCTACCATTACGATCATAATGGTGTATTTTAAAAAGTCCACCTGCAACTTTTTGTTATGCCTGTTTTATCTGAAAATTCAAAATAACAGTTATATTCGGTCCCTGGTGGCAAATAGTTTATTAATTTTTGCACTAAATGGAAAATCTTAAATTATATATATTCTTTTGAGTCTTAAATAAGATATTACATTGTTGAAATATTTACAACATTATGCCAAGAAAGTACCGAAATTCTGTACTAAGCTGAAACGCCTATAATTTAATGAAAACATTTTTGTTAACCTTCAGTTCAGTTTTGCCTTTGTTATCTGGTCAAAAATTGATAAATAAAAATGTCAGTGTGCGGACTTTACTGCAAGTGCAGTAGATCTACTGCGCTTTTTAGCAAAATTTATGGTTTTACTGCGTCACTACGGTTTTTATAAATCTACTGCGATTTATTAGCCACAAACATTTTTACGGTTATTATTGTGATATTTTTAAAATTTTTAAGGGAGAGTGTCTAAAGTAGGACCTCTTTTCATGTGGGACTTGAACTTCTGTCCGATATTTTCCATAGGCAACACCAATGTTTTCACATTGACAGTGTAGCTTCGATGCGCCATAACTTTTCATATGGTCTTGGCGAAACAAAATTTCAGAAAAAAGTTTTTTAAACATTTTTGGCAGTGAATTTTGTCATTATTTTTTTCGTTTAGCATGATTTCAAGTGATTTCTGCTCAAATGCAGAAAAAAAAAATTTCTTTGAATGAAAAAAAATTCTTTATTTGGAGTTTTCATTCAATTACTTTACGCTTTCTGTGATTTTATAGAATGTATGATAAAGTCCCACATAAGGAGACTACAATTTCTAGAGTCGATTTTAAGCCTTTCAGATTTTTGGAAAAATAAAATTAAATTTTCCAACAAAACTAAAAACTATAGTTATCGAAAATATTTTCATTGTGAAAAACTGTGACGAAAAAACAAAACCGGTCCCACTATAGACAACTCTTCCTTAAGAATTGATGTTGATTAAGAAAATGCAGTTTCAGGGGCCCATCTGTACATTACATCTGTATACTGTGGTCTTAGCTTTGAAAGAGAAGAAAAAATCTGTCAGATGAAGCTGTCATTGCAATAAAAACAATTATTTTAAAGTTCTACATAAATTTTTGCGACCTTTTAAAGGCCGTGATTGAATTTGTCACGGAAAATATATTTTGAATCAGTAAGAAATATGTTTCTGCAACATGCAAATATATAATATATAGTTAAGTGTTTATTATTTTATTAGTATAAAATGTTCATAAAATAGTAGTAAATGTACGTACATGGTTGTAAATAAAAAAAAACTATTGCGAAAAAGTTCATTTTACTGCGTTGTTTTTTCAAAATTTACTGCAATTTACGAATTTCCTAGTCTGAACCCTGAAAAGTGTACGTACCTTCTGCTAAGAAAGTACCGGGAATTGATAATTTAAGAAGTTTGCTTAAAAGCAGCGCTGAGCGTAACTTTTCACGTGTACACAAAGCTCACTAAAAAAGAGAATGTAATTCAGTCGTTTGCTGACAGTGATGCTCTGAAGGCCTATGTTGGATATTTTATTTATTTATTTATTTAATGTTTACCATCTACTGGGCTTTGCCCTTACAGATTACATACTTAACCTAGTGAACAAAATGTTAATTTAAATTAAAATAATTTAATACATCAAATTTAAACTTATTTCTATTATCCGCCAAATCACAATGACGAGCAGCTAAATTGCAAAGAGATAAGCATCTAGAAATCGGTTCATTTGTACCATAGTTAGTTCTATGAAAACGCGCATAAAATAAGTTTGTATCTCTAAAATTTCTTAGCGGAGTATAAAACGATATAAGACCAAGAAGTTCAGAGGAATCTATATTATTGTCAATTAAATATTTTATAAATAAAACACACTGGGCTTTTCGCCTGTTCTCAAGAGTGTGTAATTTTAAAAATTGACATCGCATATTATAGGAAGGCATGTTTTCAAAAGAATACATACGGCGAAGAGCGAATCTAGATATATTATTTTGGATCCTTTCTATACGCCTGATGTCTTTTTCACACATCGGATTCCAAACGACACAAGCGTATTCCAAAACTGATCTCACCAAAGTTATAAAAAGTGTTTTTATTGTATAAGGATCCAAGAACTCCTTGCAATTTCTTTTTATAAAACCCAGTTTCGAGTTTGCATTAGCTAAAAAAAATTCTTTATGGGAGTCAAAAGACAATTTTGTGTCAAAAAAGACACCAAGATCCTTAACTATACATTCTCGTTTAAAGATAGAGTTTGTATCATATGTATAATCATAGACATAATTTAAATCTTTTCTAGAGCAAGTAAGAATTTTACATATATTATAATTTAAACTCAAGCTGTTTTCATTACACCAAGTTATGAATAGATTAATTTCTCTTTGAAATTTATTGCAATCATCAACATTTTTTATTACAGTGAATATTTTTAAATCATCAGCATATAGTAAAAATTTACAGAAAGAAAAAATGGAAGAAATATCGTTTATAAAAAGTATGAATAAAAGAGGGCCTAAGTGGCTGCCTTGCGGAACACCGGATTTGACATCAACTACTCTTGAGTAACAATTATCTACTTTCACAAGCAATTTTCTATTTTCTAAATAAGAAGTAATCCACTTTAACAAAATGGAATGTACTCCTAATTTATTTAGTTTTTTAATTAGTAATTTGTGATTAAGACTGTCGAAAGCTTTTACGAAATCCTTATATGAAACATCCACTTGCATGCGGTTTTCAATAGATTCTAGACAATAGTTCGAAAATATTGCCAGATTAGAAGACGTGGATCTCCCACAAAAAAAGCCATGTTGATGAACTGATATATAATTTTTAAATTCAGTAAATAAGCGCTTATTAATGATTTTATCTAAAATTTTAGGTATGATGGAGAGTTTGACAATCTATAGTAATTAAACTCATTTTCTGTTTGTTTGTTTGTTTGTTTGTTTGGCCTTTATACAAATCTAAACGGCTCAACGGATTTTGCTCAAACTAGGTATACATATTAAGTGCGTTCCAACTTTAAATGTTACATACTTAGTTTTTGCCAGGCCCCCTTTAAAATTTTTCAACTAACGGTAATTTTGTTATTATAAAACTTTTTACCATCGGAGATTTTTTTGTATTTAATTTTAAAAAAATGTTGTTATTTTGACATCAAAAACATGCACATATCTTCAAAATTGGAGAAATTTTCAGTATAACGACTTTTTCATAAAACATCGTTGCCTAAGAATGAGAAAAAAACGACATGAAAATCAAAGTTTGGTCTTTCGATGCAAATATCTCCGCTGTCCATTAATATATTTCATTAAAATTTTTTTTGTTCAAAAGTTCAATAAAATCACTTCACAAAAATAGGTTGAACTGTACCGTTAGGTCAGTGTATATATGTTTTATGATTATGTCAAAAAAGGTCCAAAATATTGACTTTTTACTCAAAAAATGACTCAAAAATTGTTGTTGTTGTAAAAACGAAATCAATTAAAAATTGCACATCTGGCTACCTTTCATATGACATAGCATTTATTTGCAAAAATTCTTCCAGCTAAGCGCAAAAATTATTTTACTGTTTTTGTCATCAAAACAACAAGGGTACCCCCTTTGATTTTTTTCGCGAAATTTATTTTTTCCAAAATGTTGTTTTTATATTTTTTACAAAAAATTCAAGTCTCAAAAATAATTTATGTGAAAAAATTACCCCAATATCTCTTTCCAATCAAAAGTTATTGCTAAAAATCTATTTTTTCATACCAGACTATTAATAAATCTTAGTTTTGTGTTAAAATTCTCTATATAGTTTGAACGTCCCCATATATCTCTAAGAATGCAGTTGTGTGTCTAAAGTAATTACGAACATTTTGTATTATATAAAATTTTCTTTATAGTGATCATCTACTTATATTTTGCCTCCCCACCCCCCGGCCCCCTCTGGTCAGCACAATTATTTCATTAGTTTTGATCTGTGCGTTCAATTTACAGATAGATGGCGCCACATGTGTAAGAGGTGTGGGTACAATCTATACGTACACCTTGCGTTGAATAGCTGAATTATGTTTTTTCAAAAGTTTCTTCAAATTTAACCCCACACGATTGGGATTACAGACAGGTGGCGCTATTTTCTGCTTACAGAAGAATATCTGATGTTCTTATGCAGCTAGCACATAAGTTTTGCGAAATATTTTGCGAAAATGCTATTGCTACCAAACTTTTCAAAAGTAAAATAATGCAGTACTGCCAGTTTTTTTTAGAAATTTTAGTAGGTACAATCATTTTTAGCACAACGAATTTTCATAATACATTGATAGCTAATAATGAGAAAAAAAATATATGAAAATCAAAGTTTTTACTTTTAATGCCAATAACTCTGCTGTTTTTAATATATTTCATTAACATTTTTTTTTTGTTAAAAAGTTCAATATGTTTTTTAATATAAATCTTTGTTTAGACGTTAAAATGTCCATATCTCAAGGACGCATTGAGTCCCACCATAATTTTTATTTTGTTGAAAAGGTAATTGTGCTTGCTTTAAGATTGAGTAAATATAAAAATTCTTTTTAATTTTTAAAATCTGTTTTTCGTACCGCTTCTTTGAATTCAATTAGCTCACCGCAAGAGATGGAACCACCAACAACAAAAATTTTCCTAACCTTTTTTGGATCAATGTTCGTTCAATTACCTAGCAAACGGTGGATAAATAAAATTAAATAAAATAAAATTCAAATAAATTTCAACATGTTTTTCACTATTCCCGATTTTAAAAAACATTTAATCGAGAAGTGTATGTTAAAATGTTTATATAAATGACTCTCGAGTAACACCGGGTATATCCGCTAGTTGGACTATAATTTTCTATTAGACCTTTAGGCCTGACTTCAACACTGGCGATATAAACGAAAGCTTCCAATCGTCTAGGACTATGCCCTCATCAAGAGACTTATTAAAAATCAACATTAAGCCAACATATAAAGAATAAGCACATTTTTTAAACAAAACTGGAGGTAATAAATCGTATCCAGCCCCTTTATTGACATTTAAATCAAGAAGAGCATTGAGTACTTCTTCTTCAGATACTACAATGATTCCAATGTTTACAACATCAGATATACCTGAAAAATCCGAATCTTTATCTAAATTAAAATTATCAAAAACCGATCCAAAGAAATCAGCGAACAATTCTGATATTTCTTGTGCGCTATTTCCCACCCCTTTTTGAGACTCCATGGATTTGGGAAAACCACTTGCTTTCCGTTTAGAGTTAAAGAAGACCCAAAATGATTTAGGATTAGATTTTATACTATTTTCAGTGGAGTAAATATACTTTTTATACAAAAAATTAGATAAAAAATCAAATTCTTTCCGACGTAAGACAAAAGCAGCTTTGTCTTCAGCCAGATTTGTTACTTTAAATTTACTATGTGATTTGTTTCTTAGATATTTAAGATGCAAAAGAGTTTTATTGTACCAGGGTAGGTTGTAACGCCGTTTTGATGATTTGCTTGGTACATAGAGATAAAAACCTTCATAAAAAATTTTTTTAAGAGTATTATTCATACAGAGTAAATCAAGTGGCTGAAATAATACTCTCCAGTTTATTGAATTAAAATATTGGTCTAAAGCCGCATAATTCGCTTTATGAAAATCATATGATAGCGGCGATGTATCGTTTGATGATGGTATTAAGAAGTTATAAAAACTAAATTTCAATAAAAGAGCTATATGATGTACGGATTCATTCGTAAGAGGTAAGCTACATTTAGAAATTTTGAACTTAATATCGTTATTTATGAAAATTAAATCGAGAATTCTATTAATATTGTTTTTAAGAAAATTAATTTGAAAAAGGTTCATTGAATACAGACTGTCACAAAGAGTAGTTTCAACCTCGCGCTTTAAGTTAAATGGAATTAATACTTTTTCTTGGAACTGCCAATCAATATCGCCTAAGTTAAAATCACCAAGAATACAAGGAAATTGAGTTGGATTTAAATGATATAAGATGTAATTAATATTATATAAATGATCATTAAAGATGTCAATTTTGCTATTAGGCGGAATGTAGCTTAATATAAAAACCATTTCCCGCACGCTCTCCATATTTTCATTGTAGAATGATACAGCAACACACATCTGCTCAATATTATCAGCATTCCGAGGTAGTGGCAATCTTTTGCTACGAAAAAATGAAGAGACTGCAATTAGAAGACCCCCTCCTCTGCTCAAGCCAGGCTTAAGAGGTCGATCTCTGCGATGTACTTCGTATTGAGAGTCAAAAAGCTCAGATGATAGAAAATTTGGTGTCAACCAAGTCTCAACTAGAGCGATTATGTTGAAATCGTGACTCGCCGCTGCAGTAAACAAAGTATTTGTTTTAGTCCGCAGGCCACCTGCATTGTGGAAGTAAAGGGAAAAGGGTTGCTCTTTATTATTACAGTGGATCGTCAACATTGTGTTACTACCCTGCAGTGTAAGACTAGTCAGCATTAAAACATGAGTAGTATTTATACTAGTCAAAACAAACTAGTTTATATTTTGTCACGATTTACTAGTTGCAAAAGTAGTTTAAACCCAACTAGTTTTTGTCAAGTCACATTAAACCAGTTGTAAAACTAGCCAAAATCAAACTATACTACATATTATCAAAATCAACCAGTTCCAAAACCAGTTGGAGCTGGGTACCCCATTGGAACAAACTAATAATAAACAAATTAAAACATATAAAAACTAATTTAAAAACATGTAGTTGAAAAACTATCTTGAATTATATTAATGCGACATATACTCTCATTTTTAAATGTTTTTATTGCAACTTTGTAGTAGATTAGAACTTAGTTTATGTATACCATAAACATGGTATTTCATCAAATAGCTTTAACTTTAGCCTTTAGCTAATATTTTGTTGTAAAAATATATGTTCTTTGAACCTATGAACTATTGAAAAAATATGAACCTATGAACTAGTTTTAATTCGATAATTACTATATTTGTTAAAAACTAGTCACAACCCCACTAGAATTTTACTTTACATAAAAAATGAGTTGTTAACTAGTTAAAACCTTATCTATAGTAAGACAATTGTCTTTTCCAATGACATCACCACGTAAAAAATACCAGTCGGTTCTATGAGAATAGGACATAAATCGAACTAGTTGTTGGATATTTCCAACTAGTTGTTGACTGGTATAAATCTAGTTGATTACACTGCAGGGCGCTTTTTCAAAAAGTTGTGCAGGTACACCTAACTTAAAGTTAACAAATTTAAGATTTTCTAAGTTAACATCTTTTTTTGTAAGTCTCGTGCATTTAAAAGCTTCAGGCGCCACATTAAGAGCGTTTGCGATGTAGTTGCAAACCGCCACTGGTTCCGTCTGGACATTGAATTTGGATAGGTGAATGTATTTTAAATTTTGCACTACTTTGAGAGTGTCACACATAGGAGCAGTGCCGATGAGGGTCTTGTTGTTGCTAGTTTTCGGGTTTAAATTTTCTTTCTTCTTACTCACTGCAACCTTAGAAATCTCGCTTATATCAGCATCAATTCGTTGAGGTAAAGAGCGCCTATTGGGTTTATTATTGCTCACCACATTCCCATTTGACTTACCACCCACACTCATTTTATCTACACTCTTAAAAAGCTAAATTTATTGTTTATAGATTTTTAATACAGTACATATGTTTTTTTATTTCGAAGAATATTTCAAATATCATAATATTTGAAGGTTTAATATAATTCATTCATATTACCTATTATCTTAATCTTTGCATTATTAATTCATAGTATTTGTGTTAATTAATTTTTTGAGTTTGTAATCCTAACTATTCGTATATATTAAGCTTTTAATATTTAAATAACAACAAAACAAACATACTAAAATTTTTGACTCTGAACTGGAAGGTACCTTCTTTTCCGCATAGAATTTTTCTGGCGAACCAGAATGTTTAATTTGCCACTGCAAGTAAACTAATATAACTTATTTACTAAAATAAAATAATAGAGCTTTGATGTTGACATAAGAGAAGTAATGAACCATACCGATTACCAAAAATAAGAACATGAAATACAAAATAAACACATATGACAGTATGTATTGAGATAAAAACATACAAACTTGCAAATCTAGATAATTGTGATAACTATTTCGCTCAGTGTGCGCTATACGAGAGCGCACCAATACTAACAAGACAAAATTAAATTTGAATGTGTTAGAATGTCCAGCCCATGGCACAATTACTGACAAGGTAGTAGCGTAGACTGGCTTTTTTTTCACGAGCGGCGATGGGTAGTTGTTTAAATTAGCTGTTCATGCAATTAATCAAAGAAATGTGAAAAAATAAGCAATGACTTAAACATGGTCAGTCAACAGCAGCAAACTACAACTTCTTAAGCTGTTTTTGACCACTACCAATCGCCAAAAAACTGTCACGGCTACCTTGTCAAATAATTATACCATGGCCCAGCCCTGCTTTAAAGGATTGTCAAAATTCTCTCTACTGTTCTCTATACTGACGCTGAGTATGAACGTGATCTGTGGGTTAGTTTGTTTTTAAAACGTATGCTCTGGAATCTATTTTAATTTTTTTCGCGAATTGTCTTTTATTGTATATCTTCTTTCGACGGAAAACGGATGCCTTGTAATTTTCGGTTTGTAAAGAAGAAAACGTCGGTCGGCGTAATATCAGGTGAATATGGTGGTTTTTTTTTATGGTATTTGTTGAGATGTTGGGAACTAAATTACTCACAATTTTTCTTAGATGGTGTGTTATCGTGAGCAAAAAGGTATTCCTACAAATCAAAGATTTTTTAGCGAATTTTTTCTATCAAACGCTGCATAGTGCTCGGACAATATTTTTTGTTTAACGTCTGACCTTATTGCAGGAATTCTGACGATTCCTTTTAGCGGAAATTTTAACTCCTTGAGACCGATGCCTAGACCATTTTGAAATTTTGGAGAGCCCTCTTTAGCTCAAAAGTCACAAAATGGGGGAGTATAATGGGGACTTACTTAACCCCATCGCTCTCAAATAAAACTTTTAGGGTTTTTTTCAGTTGTAATCTATAATGGGTATGTACGAAAGTATTTTTAAGGATATATTAAAAGCAATTTATGTGTTGAATGCAATTTAATTTCAAATTTATAAAATTTACTAGCATGCCATTGTTGTGACGATTTTTTATCACTCTCCTTAACGTATTAAAGACGGCTCAATTTTTTCACACATGTGCTAATTTTTAGCTAATTTTGATTTTGACGAATTTTTATGTGATACGATTAGTTTTGCGACATCCGACTAATAACATATTCAGATAGACTTAATTTAACATGTTAAACAAAAAAGCTTTTTCATTTAACTCAGCCGATCACATTGCCTGAACTAGTTTCAAATTGACAGCTTTGTTTGTTTACATTTTGGAATAAGTAAAAAAATATTTAAAAAAGCAAAATGGTCAATTTAAGTGGTATTTCAAGTTTATTAATTGCTTAGCAATGCAATTTCGCAAAAATCTTATAAATGTTTCGAATGACATAAAAAAAATTTAAAAAGCGAAAAATTTGTTTGAAGCAAAAAACCAACAAAATCCAAAAAAAAAACAACAAATTACGATTGTAGTCAGCTGTAGCCATAGCCAGAGTTGTGGATTTTGTGTTTGCCCAATATTTCGTGAACCTTTTCGTAGTGTACCCAATCAGATGAAGTACATCCAAATTTATCCTTTCTTTTCTTAAAATTATAAATTGATTCATAGAAATAGGTTGCAGACATCTCACAGCTGTAGCTCTGCAACTGCTGGGTCATTTCTTTAAAAACGTGACTATTCTTTTTTTGGCCACGAATTTCATTGATATATTATCCCCATATTTGCACTTTAGTGCGCTCATATGGAAGAGACCACTTTGACTTTTGTTTGCCATTTTAATTCAAAATAATAGAAAATTTATTTAATTTAGATTTTTAAAAGACAACAAATTATTTATGTTTTTTTACTGTTGTGATATGTCAAATTTTAAAGTTCTTACAGATTCGGAAGTCTTTGAAAAGGAAAAAAAGCTTTTCTGTCACTAGCAAGTATATACAACAGATGTTGAACTAGTTTCGGAACAAGTTTAATGATTAAACATGTTTCATTTCCAACAACAATTTAACGCATTTAACTTCATCAAAACTTCATTTGAGAACTTGTTTTCCGATAACTCGATATAACATAATAACGTGCTCAATGTGAACGTACTATAAGTGATGCGATATGGCATCATTGTCCTTATTGGGTTAAGATAATACATATCACAGAAATAAAAAAATTGTATTTTCTTCTTTTGTTTTTTTTTTTTTTTTTTTTTTTGGAGCGTCGTTCTGCATTCATATTTATCTCACTTTTGTAATGTGTAACTTCATTAACTCGATTTAACATAATTACGTGCTCAATGTGAACGTACTATAAGTGATGCGATATGGCATCATCGTCCTTATTGGGTTAAGACAATGCATATCACAGAAATAAAAAAATTGTATTTTCTTCTTTTGTTTTTTTTTTTTTTTTTTTTTTGGAGCGCCGTTCTGCATTTATATTTATCTCACTTTTGTAATGTGGCATGATCCATTATGGCGATAAGGTTTATACATCTGTTTCCAATTTATATACAAAGCCAGTTAGATGACAAAAAAGCGAAAAATGTCAGAGCGAAAGCCATTAAAGACCACTAGCATTCAGTCGTTAGAGGGATTCGTGAGATTTCTGTTTTCCGGAATATCACTATTTCAAGTTTTATTGTAGACTCCCCAAAGTTATATTCTTAATGAACCAAAATGATTATGAGATAAGCAAAACCTCTTCATGACCATTATTTCTTTATGACCTAATACAAACACAAATTGACGGTACTAATCTCAACTAAATACTCTTGTATCTTTAGGCGTTGTTGAAGATACGCGATTCGTTACCCGCCCAACCTATGATCTAAGTCATGCAAAAATCTCAAATCGCTTAATCAATCTAGCTGTCTGTAAACCTCCATATCACCCAAAGGAAACAGAAGAATTACTCCATCTTAGTTTAAATGCTTTCAAATTTTATTTATTTATCATTAACATGACTCATCTTATTATAATTAGTTACATAAAAGAATTTGCTATCTTGAATTGCTCTGCAATTTTAACTAGGGGTAGTATCAAAAAGGTGATTATCAAATTGACTATCGTTTTTAGCTTTCTATTTTAAGCTACAGCTATTTAGGTGTCGTTTTCATATATTTCTGACAGTTAATTGGAAACTAGTTGAAATTAACGGCTCAAAGTGAAAAAGTGTGTTGAATAACTAGAGATGGATATGAAGAAAATAATAACACTGTGCGGCACGAAAATCTGTATTCAATAATTTCAACGTTTTTCACTTAATTTAAGTATGAGGAATCTCGTGGTAACATCCGTTTTGCTACTTTACCGAAGACTTTAATGCAAAATTTTTATTTAGTCCAGATATGCACTCATTTGCATGCTGAGAACTCTTGATTTGAACCATTAGGATTTTCATTTTGGTTTTTTCAGCAAAATTTTTTCTATTATTCTTGCTTACAACTTTGTTCAACAAATATATAACGAAAAATCATTTGAAATTGTCTTTAAACATTTAATAAGCGACATATGGCTTGCCCGCTTTCAACGCTTCAAAGCAAATAATGTTACTCATACGCAATGTTGTTCGAATTTTTTCGTTTGACTTTTTGTAAGAAACACTCAATAAGACCCACTGGAAGCGATTTTTCATATCCATTTATTCAGCAAAGTTATTGGCCAGAATTATAGAAAGAACTTTGCGCAAGAAACAGAAATGAAAATCCTAATGGTTCAAGAGTTATCAACATGAAAATGAGTGCATATCTTGAATAATTTTTGATGTATCTTAAAAAAAATTTTGTTCTTAAATGTTCGGTAAAGTGGTAAAACAAATGTCGCCACGAGATTCCTTAAACCAAAATTAAGTATGAAACATTTATATTATCAAATACAGAGAAAAAAGATACAAAAAAGCGCACAGTGTAATTTAAAGAAAATTCGACTTTTTACAATAAGTTTAGGAAAAGTCCAATTAAATTGCTAATTAAATTACTAATTATTTTTGTTTAATTTTTTTAAAAATAGTTGCTTAAGGAAAACGACAACAATTAATCAACAGCTGCCCGAAATGACAAATAATTTTTGAAAGAATAATAAGTGCTGAAAAGAATTGAAAATATTTAGTGATCGTTTTACACAGAGCAACGAAAAGTTGATAAACAAAAACGACAATCAAAAACGACTATCAAAAAGCGACAATCAACTATCACTTTATCCGATTCCACCCCAAAACAGTAAGATGTGATTCGAAATCTTCCGAAACGATACAAAGATCATCCAAGTAAATCGAAAACACAGTAATCATCCGCGGGTATGATTTGGTCCATCAAGCGAAACATAGTACGGCATTACCACAAATTGGTAGAGTGGTCGCCCTTTGACTACTAGTCTCACGGGTGAGCTTCATGGGCTTATTGATAGCTCTATCACACATTTACATGAAGCATTCTTTCCGGTGGGATGACATAATGTCCATGGACATTATTAAATAAAGTATAAATTTACTTTTTGTTTTTTGCGAAGCCGACAATATTCTATTTTGTCTGTATTGCAGAAAGCCTTCAAGAAACTTTAGAATCTGAAAAATGTCCAGAACTGCTTTAGGAACGAGCAGTTGTAGAGGACTATAATTTTGACAGTTGTGTTGAAAGCGGAAGTGTACGCTGGTGTATTATTATTTTATTTTTAATGTTTATAACTTCAAGTTTTTGCTTCGTCTGTACGATAGTAGAACTTTTTCCAAGAGGAGAAATATCATTTGATACATCGGAACTGCATTCGATTTTGAGAGTACATCAAGGTGCAAATAACGATATTTCCAAGTTGATGAAAAACCTTTTCAAAACATTTAGTTTAATGCCTCCACAAAATTGTAAGCCTCCTGCCAGTGGTTCGCACAAACAATGATCTAAGCATTCTTGGTTTAACCGTTGGCATGGCTAGGTTTACTCTAAATTGGAAAATGGAGCTTATTAAAAGTTTTCCGTTTTTTAGCACTAATTTTGGAGGCTTGGGATCACAACCTCTTGTAGCATTTATAAAAGTCAATAGTTATAAAAAAATGTCAGTACTTTAATTGTGGTTAAATATGTTAACAATAAAAGTTATCGATTTTTTTTAATCAAAACCCCCCTCCCTTGGGGCAATCCTGGCTACGGGCCTGATTCAAAAGACTTAAATATTTCTCATCTTTAACTGTTTTTTTGCATTAATTTTGCGTAGAAAAAGAGCGTGGTTAACATAACACAACCCTTAGTAATTTTACTCGAGTTTGGTACCTTTATCGTTTAAATCGGTAAAGTTTAAATACATTTTTTGCTTATGTTGGGCGTTATAACTGCACGCAGCAAATGTCATACATATTTGGGAGTAAGAGGCATAGCCTTTAACGATTTGTCTCAAATTACGAATTATTAGGTAGCTTTATCGTTCAGTTTGGTTAAGTGGTTTTTGCGGGGAAGTGGAACAAACAAACAACGTTACAAACGCTTTATATAATTAAAATATTATCACAATATTTAATTGTGGTTTATAGCCAGGCAGGCTATAAAACTTTATAACAAAATGTGTAAAAACATACCTAGAATATTGTTATGTACGTGTATAATTTTACAGCAGCTCGAACTTAGCTTGTTTTGCTTAGACTTCCTCTTTTTACCTCAGATTACTTAACTCAAGCACAGTTTGGCATCTTAAATTATACCTCTAGTATTTGTGTCTGATGTCATTATTTTATTCAAAATTTTGCAATAATATTTCAAATGTTCAAATTAAATTGGATAATAGCATTAGGATAACCACACTAGAAGTACATAATTGAATTATGGTCAATTATCTTTCAACAAACTATGCGACATTGCACCGGAGTAAATAAATTGAATACTTACTCACAAAGCAAGCAACTGAAGGTGGTGAAGAGGTTGTTAGGGATGAGGTTGAGTATTGTCTTGCCTTAATTCACTGTCATGTTGCTAAAGTTTTGCAAATACATTCCTTTTTTAGTATCAACATTGTTCAAATAATGCTTGTTAACATCAGGAAATACATTTTTCGATATATTTTTGCGTGCATTTGTATGCAACACTCGTTATTTTCTCATCCTTATCACACAAATATTATAAAATACATGTTAAATATTATTGCGCTAACACAGAGTTAGAAATTTGCACAAATATACAGTAATATTTAGACTCATTGTAGCAACAACTTTTACATAAACAACAATAACACCAACAGAATAAATAAGAATCATAAATATTTGCATTTTATGATTGATGTGAGGATATCTTTTCCGCTCACGCTATAAAAAATATCCATAGAAAAATCAACATACAAATGTGCACATCTGCACACACTCACATATGTGTGACATCAATAAAATGAACACCAGCCCCTACCATCCTCACCCGCTAAACACAGCAACAAATCACAAACGCACATTGAATTTTATTTCATTGCAAATCGTTGTTGCTAAGCAAGCGGAGAGAGGATCAAGGGCTTTGCAGAAGCAGCCACAACGGCAACATTTCTTTACATAACAACCAAACAAACCACCTACACACACACTCTCACATGCCAATGTATCTGATTTAACTGCATTATTTACAGCAGCTGAACGCAGAATGTAGCGGAAAAAATTAAATGAAAAATGGACAAAAAAAAAAATCGGCAACAGAGGACGACATTTATACGAAAACATCGAAAAGGCAACAAAAAAGCGCAACACTGGCGCAATAATTATTCAATATTTTACGATTCTGCAATTCATATTTGATGAAGCGTGTGTGTGGCTTGAATATGAATAACTGTCACCAGACGCCAGGACGAACAAAAGCTGTTAAAGCGAGTGGACGAACACCAACCACACCTTGGCTCTATGTGTTCGTGAGCTGGTGGTGTGTTCATGCTCCCAGCGCACAATGTATCGAAAGAGTACGAAAATAATAAAAAAATTATTGTTGTGTTTTTTTTTACAGTATGCAAAATTGAAACATTTTATTCAGTTATATAAAATTTAAAAAATTTTTTAAAATATCTTTAGTAATGAATAAATGCAAGGCAACAACAAAATACCATAAATGTATTATTTATAATAGGTAAATAATACACTTTTTTATTTGAAGACAATCAAGTCATTTAAAATTAGTTTTATATTTTAAAAAATTTTGCATGTTTAAAAAAAAACAGAAAAAAGGATTACTTTAAATTGTATTTTGTTCATAAAACTATTTTATTTTTTTTTGAGTAAATATAAATAAAATTTGTTAAAAAAAATGTTTTTCTCCTTAAAAAAACACCAAAAAACTCAAAAATGTACGAAATTTTGATAAGCAATAACAAAAAAGAGTTAGTGGATTTTAGCAAAATTTTTTTGTAATTTTTTATAAACAATAAACTTTTATTAAAAAAATTATTAAAAAAAGAATTAAAAAAAAGATTCTTTGGTTTTGACGATACTTTTTTTGTAGTTTTATATGAAGTACTACCTCAACAACACTCAGTTCGTACACCTGAATATTTTTTAATATAAGCACTTTTAACTTTTATTTATGAAACCAATATTTTTGATACAACAAAGTTTCTTGTATTCTTAAAGCTTGAAAAATAATTTCTAAGGCTGCATTCACAGTGGACGCTTTGGCTTAAGCTGATTCATAAAGTAGCTTTGCCGAGTTTATTTATATCATAGCGAACGTATTCGGCGCTTCACAGAGTAGTTTCTTGAGCTTATTGATGTTTATAGTGCGTGCTTTCTGCTTGTGTGAGCAAGCGAGATGGAGATATAAGTGCTAAAAATCATTTAAAAGTAGCTTTATGCTCGGAGTCAGATTGCACTATAAACACTGAGCTTTTTCTATATGTTTATACACAATAGACATTTGATTAAACGCACTCCGATTTTTTGCATTTGTCTTAATTTTGTTTTTATTTTGTCAAATTTACTCAGAACTTATTAAAAAATAATTTAAGAAAAAGTTTTTAAATATTTAACTCAAATTTTTTTTTAATAAAATAACCGAAAAATACCAAGATATATGATTAAACGCACGTGGTTTTTTTGTATCATAAAATGTTAAAATTTTATTTGGCACTTATAAGCTTTAACATTCAATTAGCCATTGTCCCTACTAGTTTTCTAAGGACATCGGGTTTAATTTAAATCAAGCAGGCTTTTATTTGTTCCTTTAGCTCAGAAACAGTCTTAAATTGTCTGCAATTTGCGTAAACCTCAGAAACCAGTATGCCCCATAAATTTTACACTGGATTGCAATCTGGACTACTCGCAGGCCAGTCCAATAATTGTATGTAATTGCTTTAAAACCACTCCTTCACTTCCTTCGACACATGAAGGGCTGTATTATCTTGCTGAAAAGTTATTCTGTTTCCACATTATTCTCCATGAATGTAATTAGTACATATTTCAGCATCTCTGTACACATTCTGGAGTTCATTTTTGTGGTAATAAAGCATAGCTTATAACTGTACGTAAATGCACCCTATTTAATTACAGATCCAACTCCGAAGTTGCGTTTCATTCATGCTCCATGTTTTTTGCCGCTTTACTGCCAAGAGAAGCTCAAACCATCAGGGCCATCGAGATTGAACTTTTTCTCTTCCGAAAAGATGACGTCTTCCCACTCTTTCTTTTAGTGCTTATACTTTTGGGCAAATGCCAACCTCTTCACTTTGTTCTTCTTGGACAAGCTATGAGGCCCGACTGTTTTTCCATTTTATGACCCCAGTTTCTTTCAAAACACGCACAAGGTGTCTCGTGTAGTCACAGGAAGACCTAATTTTGCCTTTATTTGCGCTCAGGAAGGCATGTTTTTGGTGATTTCGTGACGAATTCGGCCTTTATCACGCAAGATAAGCTTTCTGTTACCTTGCGGCTTGGGTCTCTTACCATAGTTTCCACATTTTTTTAATAAATTCCTGACAACTGCTTCAGATTTTCCAATTTTAATTGCAATTTTCCGATTTACTTTAAAAAATTTAATGTTTTCTATTTCTTAAATAGAAGCGTTTTGCTACCAAATATGGAATAGAACGTTTTGCTACTATCAAGTCGTTGAAATAAAATCTTTTTGTTTCTTAGTATGGTTTTTTGATATGATTTTTAAAGGACTAGAACTTTTTAAAAAAATAAAATTACATGATTTGTATGTGTTTTCAACCGCCAAGTATATTGCAATAACTTTTAAATTTTTTTTAATTTTTTTGAGTAGACACCGTTTTGCAACTAAACAACACAATTTTCTATAACATTTCTTTCCATACTGTACTATTGCAGTATTTAACCTTCCGATCCCTGTGAAGGTCCCATACGATGCATCTTTTCAATATGATTGGACCGAAAAGCCGCAGCCTTCCTGACTTCTTTAAATGGGATGTATAGAAGATACAATACAATTACGTAAAAAATTTTATTATAATGGCCGGGTTGAAGTCACTTATGTCAGTTTTGCTCCACAAGGTCATCAGAGACCTTGCATGGGCTTTGATACAATATTTTTTTTTTAGACTAAACCAACGCTCAGGGGATGCCCCCCATAAACGCATAAGCATTGTGTTGATTCGGAAGATGGGTGATAGTTAGTTGGCGGGTGGATAATTGGAGTAGTGTCAGTGAATATTTGTTTTAAACTTGCACAGCTCAAAACTGCCGGAAACACGCTCGCAGGGAGACTATTCCACAACTTAACTGTGCGACTAAAGAATGAATTATCACGGTAATGCGAGGTTCTATTGGATATCGACGCAATGGTAAAGGGGTGGGCTTGGACAGCTGCCCGAGTGGACCTGGGAAACACACGAGCTGGTGGCGTCAGGTCATGAATCTCTCTTGAACATTTCCCATAGTAATGCCTATACAGAAGGTTTAGGCAACCAACATTGCGGCGATGCCCAAGAGAGTTGAGAGAGGATAAAATACTTTCATCCCCTATCAAATATATCGCACGACGTTGAATTCGATCCAGAAGCTGCAAATAAGATCTTGAAGCCCCTGCCCAAATGTGCAAATTGTACTCCATTTTTGATCTTATATATGAGGTGTAAATCATGCGAAGATCAGTTGAGGTGAAATATTGTTTCACCGTTTTAAAAAACCTAGGCACTTGCCCGCTTCTTTTGACACATCGAACATATGATCATTCCAACGAAGATCACACTTGGTCGATATGCCCAGAACGTCAAGAGCGGCTGATTCCACAAGATCCACAAAATTCATATTGAGGGATGCTAAGGGGCAATCCATCCGCTTGTGGGTTAACACTGCTGTTAATACAGCACTGGGTCTTGCTTGCATTGAACTCTACTCTATTAGCAAGACCTCACTCGGAGATTTTTTGTAGATAATTTAGGAGTGTGTCATTCATATTTTGCCTTTTTCTCTCAATCTCCATAGAGCTTGGGCTTTTTTTAAATGAATATGAATGACAAATGCTGCTGTCGTTCTGGGTCCGTCAGGACCAGAGGCTTTGTTTGCGTTGAGATTTGTAAGGACTCTTTTAACTGTTCTCGTTCTAAAGTATAGCTCCTGCATTGCAGAAGATACACCCCCAACAAATAGCAGTGGATGATTGCTATCCGAGAGCATGAACCAAAAACAGAAGATCACGCAAAGAGCAGTGCGAGGAAAAAGTGTTTTTTCGTGCAACGTCATCGGTCACAAACAAGCTATAAAACTGTCAACTTGCATACGTTTTGCATGCAGAACATGTGAAAACTCGGATAAAAGTGAAAAATTATAAAATTAATGAGTTTAATTCGCGAAAAAATGAGTTTGAATACTTTGTTTGCTTATATTTCCATGCAGTAACTAAATGTAAAGAAGGATGTAAAGAGAAAAACTGCAAATAAATAGAATATAAAATTGGATGTTCACTTTGTTTTTATTATAGAACTGTTTTGTTAAATTCTCTTTTCCTCTGCATCGAATTGTTCACGATTTCTTTATATAATAATCTTATTTTAAAAAACCTTCGTGCGCGGAAAAACAATTTTTTTTTATTTTGTTGTCACACATAACATGCTCTGCACTTGTAATGTGCGTCTGCAAATAATTTTTGCTTATTAGCAGCCCGTCGCCATTTACGTCGTTGAACACTCCAACGCTGTGATATGCGCTATAAGCTCTTCCGTTGGCTTGGACAGCCGCCTGCGCTTAAATGATCTACCCAACTAAGTGATGCTGCCACTTCTTTTTCCAGCCTTATGTTCGGAACGTCTTTGTGGCAGATGTATCACGCAAGGTTTTTCAAAACGCTCTTCACTCCAAGAAAAAGATTAAAAATATTGAACTCATAAACTTGTTAAATTTTACTTACACTTGAAACTCTAGCTGCCTTATTTTCGCTTGAAGTAACTGCTCTGTAGAGCGGTTAGAAATGGAAGCGTCCATGTTTTATTTTTCTATTTCGTCTAAAGTAAAATCTTCTTCTTCGCGACGCTGCACTTTCTCCATGACCAACGACTCCTGAAGCAGAGCACTAACGATGTTTTGTTTTCGCGCTTTAAAATTCGCTGACATCGTTCTGCATTTGCTGGCTGCACCTCCTTGGTCATAACTGTTGGGACAGCGCCCGGCTTTAAGCGCATAGCTTTGCCAAAACCTATCGTAACATTTTTTAAAAAATGGTCCATTGCATGATCCATTTCAACTTGAAGCCTTCTTTCGAAGTCTTCAGGCAGAAAATGATCTCCACAGATTCTTGCCGTTGCAGTGTCGACATTTTGCCGACAAAAAATCTCCCATTGCTTGCAAACAATGTTTTCCTTCGGGAAACGGTAGAAACCAACGTATTTGTTTTTTTTTTTTGTGTTGCAATTTATGCATGTCGCTACAGCACACTATATTTTAATATAAAAAACCCTTTATAATTCTATGATAATTCTTTAAAATTTTAAGAAATAACATTCATCATCCAATCACTAAGCGTAAACAAAAGATTTTGTGACCGATGACGTCAGACCTGTCAGCTGTTTTTGTTCACAATATGGCGGCTCTTTTCTTTGCATGATCTTTATTTCTTGGTTTATGATCCGAGAGAGTGGAATTTTTTGCAAACAATACAGCCAATAGGTTCGCTTTATCAGCCGAGTCAGTGAAGATTTGGTCATCTTTTAAAAGAGCTGGAATCGATGACGATGTCTGGTTCTTAACTCTTTTAACAAATGACCAAAAATTGTTGCTCCCTTTGGGGCAGAGAAGAACCTGTTCTCGAATGCGAGCTTCGTGCAGAAACTTTTCGCGTTTTAAAATTGCATTACAGCAATTCCTTGCCTCGATGCGAAGTATTTCAGTATCAGTATTCTTGTTAGAACGCCAATTCTGAAAGGCTTCCTCTTTGGACCTGACTGCAATCCTGCAAGTCTCATTAAACCATGAGTGGTCTTTTGGTTTAATGCTTCTCATCTTATTGGGAATGAAAGACCGCATACCCAAAAAATGCCAAAATATCAGTTTTAGTGGGAAAAAAACGAATATCTAATAAAATAGCGAAATCTCAATAAAAAGATGAAAAATTCATATATTCGTATGAGAAATACACAAGCTGCTTAGCTGCAGTAGCTGCTTATGCTGTTTTTAAGGTTGTTGTTATTGTTGTTGTTGTTGTGTTTGCTTGTTTGGTTCGTAATCACGTCGTTCGTTGTTGTGCTGTTTTTGTTGTTGTTGTTGTTTTTATTAATATGTATGTAAAACATTCATATATAAATGCACATCAGTTGCTTTCTTTTTTTTTCATTTCCCAGATAGCCAATTCGATCGGTTGAAAACGGTGTTCACTTTTAAAAGCACTGAAGCGGACCGTTTCGTTGTCAGAAAACTATTTATTGTGTGTTTCATATAAGCGTGCCATTTATTAAGTTGTACATTAATGCTGATTTTCTATGATTTAAATACAAATTCTAAATGCTTGATAGTTTAAATCATTCTTGATTTAAAATACAAATTATAGTTGTTTGATACTTTAAAATCGTTTATTGAACCTTAGGTCAGGCTAGAACAATTAATTGCTCTAACGAATTTTTTTCAAAAAAACAAAAACAATAACATTTTCAATATGAAAAGAAAAAAAACATCACTTGCTGATTAATTAGTTAGCTGACTGAATTTTAAGTTGTATATTAATTTTATATAGAAATTTTTTATTTTATTTTTTAGGTCATATAGAAAACTTTAAGTTGTATATTAATTTTATTTGTTGTTAAACAATTTCAACCTTTTCTTGAAATGGTTTTTATTAAGTTTAAACAATAAACTAAACAATAAACGGCAACTCAACTGCACTACCTTGATTTCAATACAAGATTCAATGCATATTTCAGAGTTTTTTGGCGAACGGGTGAAAAAGAGAGGGAAAGAAGACAACAACAAACGACGCATCAAGTGAATATGACCTAAATTTCAATTCGATTTTTGATAAATAAAAAAAGGACTTAACAATTATATAGATAATGGTTAAAAGGTACAAACACATGGCGTTATCATACCAGCAAATCAGACGCTGCCGTTTTAAGTATCGTTTAGCTGAAACAGTAACATTCATGGCTTTGTTGGGTTGTAAAACAATAGAGAATACAGAAGCATGTAGCCAGAGAGCCAGTCTGTGGCTACAAAAAAATGTACTACTACTAGCCAAGGTTGCCAGTTAAAATTTAAAACAATTCCGACAAAAAGTTCCCTTTTTGACAGTAACATAAATTAAATACAGCAAAAATTACCATGGTAAAGATAAAACAAAAAAATTTTTACCGCAAAAAATCTCACGATCATTAAAAATTACTACAAAAATTCCACGCGTTTTAAATAATACCGCCAAAAATTCCATATGGTTTTAAAATTGCTACAAAAATCTCATTCGTATTTAAAAATACCACAGTTAGTCCCATATGCACAAACAATTTAAAAAACATTTAGATATACCACAAAGAAACTTTGCTTTTTAAAAAAGAAAAAATGGTAAGAAGAATATTACCAAACTCCCACGGAAGTTTAAATAATACCCCGCTGAATTTTTTTTTTTATTTAGTTATTTATTTATTTTTTTTCTTTTTTATTCAGTCTATATACAAAAGTTTCTTAAATATCTTAACTAATACACAATTAATTACTTAATTAAATAACGCAAAAAGATTTAATTTAAAGCGGTGTTCAATTGAATTAAAATCAAGGACGTTCGCATAATAATTACAAAGTAAAATGCATCTATTAATAGGCTCATTTGCGGCGTAATTTTTTCTAAGAGTTTCAGCTTCAAATAGTCTTTTAGTCCTCAAAGATCTTGGAGGCTCATAAAAAACGAAATGATCTCGTATGTCACTACAATTTATTTTGCCAGAAAGAATGTGGTATACGAATAACAGAGAGTACGAGGTTCTTCTGTCATTTAAAGATTGCAAGCCAAGGAGCTTGCGTCGAGAATTATAAGAAGGAAGACCATGAGGCCAATACATCTTTTTAAGCGCATATCTGGTTATGCTCCGCTGAACTCGTTCAATACGATTTGAATGCTCAACATAGAAAGGATTCCAAATGATGGAGCAGTATTCAATTACGCTACGAACCAGTGCTACATAAAGTGATTTGATTGTCATTGGGTCTCTAAAGTTTTGCGTATTTCTCTTTATAAATCCGACCATAGCGTAAGATTTTGAGATGATATAATCAATGTGATAGTTAAAACTAAAATTTGAATGAAATATTACACCTAAGTCCTTCATCTCTTGCTTGCGTATTAACTGGAGACCACTAATTTCAAAATTATAAAAAATGGGATTTATGCTTCTCGAAAATGTCACAACAGAACATTTTGAAAAATTTAAACTAAGGTTGTTTAGAGTACACCAATCATGGAATCGTGTAAGGTCACTCTGAAGCTTAACACAATCAGACGATTTTGAGATTTTAAAGAAGAGTTTAACATCATCGGCGAAAAATCAGTATATATAACATCTAATTGCTTATAACTTTCTAATGCATCAACAATATTGCCTGAAAACAACGCCAGATTTGTACAAGTTGATTTTCCAGGCAAAAATCCATGTTGACAGTCGCATATTGCAGTCCTTAGGTGATCAAATAACTTGTTTTTGATTATATGATCAAATAATTTTGCAAAAGTGCTTTGTTTGACAATGGCTCTATAGTTGGTGATATTGTTACGATCACCGGATTTGAAAATAGGAATAACATAGCAAATTTTCCAAGAATCTAAGAAAATGCCTGATTTAAGGCAAAAATTAAACAAGAAAGTAATAGGCTTTTCTATAGCGTCAGCACAAAATTTAAAAAACATTGGGGGAAAACCACCACGTTCATACTTCAAGCTAGGTTTTAAGTTTGATAAAGCGGATGATACGTCACCTATTGATACATTAATATTTTCTAATAAATCAATGTTTGGAGTATCAAAATCAGTGATTTCATCAGAAGACGTTAAATCATTATATTTTTCATAAACAATCTGAAAAAACTCAGCAAAAAGATTACAGGACTCAAGGGAATTATTTGTTTTAACGCCATTTAACTCCATACTCGACGGAATTCCATTGGTTTTGCGCTTTGAATTAATATACTGCCAAAAAGATGAAGGGTTTGCCTTCAAATTTCTCTCAATCAAAAAAATATACTTATTATATAAAAAATTGTGTAAGTAATCGAATTCGTTTCGTTTTTGAAAAAAAATTAATTTATCAGTATCATATTTTGTTTTTTTATATTTTTTGAATGCTTTGTTTTTGACATTTTTTAAATAAGCTAGTCGCGTATTAAACCAGGGAGGTTTATTCCTTAATACTTTATGTTTTTTAGGAACAAAGTTATTGACAGCATGTGAAAACTTGTCACAAATAAATTTGTAAGCATTTTTCGGATCATCAAATGTATCTAATACCGACCAATCAACTGCACTTAAAACTTCGATTATGCGAATAAAATTCCCTTTCGAAAAATTGAATTCATCAAGAACATCATCAACGTTATTACTATCAAATTTATAAAACTCGATAATTACTGTAAGCGCTTTATGATGCATACTATTTCTTAAAATTGGTGACAAATTACACTCGCAAGAACCTTTCAAAGCATTTGTTAAATATATTAAGTCCAAGATTCTATTTAAATCATTCACAGTATTATTAATTTGTTGAAAATCATTAGATAAAAAATAACCCATTACCAAGGATTCAATATCCGAATTCACATTAAATGGTAGTAAAATTTTATCATCATAAGCCCATGAGACATTTCCCAAATTAAAATCCCCAAGAACAATACAATGATTATTTATATCCAATGTCTCAGCTATAAATCCTATGTTATCTAAATGTTTCTCATATAAGCTTAAAGAACTATTTGGAGGAATATAAGATACAAAAATAAATAAGGAGTGATGTTTAGAGAAATTTAAGTGAACGCAAAGTTGCTCAACGCCAGCATCATTTATTGGTAGTTGAATAATTTTGCTATTGAAATCGGCTCTCACAGCAAGTAGAACACCTCCACCTCTTTCGTGCATTGTTGCTAGTGGGCAACGATCGCAGCGATAGACACGATAAAAGTTTTCAGAATTTCCACGCCAATTAAAAAATACCACGCTGAATTAAAAAATTTAATAGGAATTCCCAAAAACAAAAATTCCTAATGGCAAATAAAAATTACCACAAATGTGATTTTTCCAACACTGCTGGCAAAGTTGCTGCTAGCTGCTAGCTGCTGATATTTTTGTCTTGGTTCTGCATGCGCTGCAAAGGGCCGTTCTTCACTCGGCAATTCTATGAGCTATATTGCTCTCGAAGCAATAATTGCTTTCACCGCAAGCTCGAGAATTTTCGTGTGTGACGAGTGAAAAGTGGGACATAGTAAGCAAAGTTCTGTTTATTTTCTGAGGACGATTCGGTTCATCTCCTCTAACGCTGCCCAACCGCAGTGATCTTGCTTTTCTCTGTGCATCGTTGTTTAAGATTTGCTTGGTAATTGTTGTTGGTTCAGTTAGCTGAAATTTTTTAAGATGTTCCTAATTTTTACTCTACATGAACAGCTGATTTTGACAACTAGCTCGCTTTTCTCTGCTTTCTACTTCATTCCTCTCCGAGTCGGTCCAACCTTTTTATTGGGTTATTCTGCCATGAGTTGGAGTACGAATAAAACGAATGTTTATTTCCAGCAAGATAAATACAATAGAGAATACAGATGCGTGTAGCTACAGAGGCAGTATGTATGTATACTACGCAGGTTAGCGCATTCGTTACTAAGCATTTAAAAACTCCATTTATTTTTAAATATCATAATAAATTCGAATTATTTATATTATGCATTATATTTTTTCCATACTAAAAATTTATTTTTATACTAAAATTTTAATTTTAAACTACTTTTAAAATATACATATATATATATTCTCTTTACTACAGGATAAATAAATACTTCAAATTTACCCATATTTATTTCCATTAATTAAACATAACTTTGAAATACATTTAGTTTTAACCAACAAAAAAATTTAACAAGATCAACAAATTCATCACCAAAAATATAAAACGAAAACTTTTTTTTAAAACAAAACAAATTTTTACATGAATTTAAGTGTGAGCTTTTTAGATCAGGTAAGTTTGAAGAAGGACAACAACAACAAATTTGTTTTGAATATTAAATTTTCATATTAATAACCGTTTCAGTTTCGGTTTCGGCCGAATATTATAAAATGGCCGAATATTCGGTTTCGGTCAAAATTCCGGTTTCGGTCGGACACTAGAAATAACACTAAAATAGAAAAATGAAATAAAGCTAATTTAAAATTAAATAAATTTAAAAAATTTAGGGCATTTTTGTACTTTGAAATAACGCCCGAATTAGTATGGAAAATTTTTGTGCTTTATATAATATTTTATTTTGGACAATATTTACCGGAACCCGATAAAATTAAAAAGAAAAAAATTCATACTAGCTACATTATTCAAATAGTTACCAATTTATATAGGTCCAATCATAGATGTATTTGTACCTTATTATATGTTTTAATTCATCGGGTTTAGCTCAATAGCTCTTATTTCTTAGGCACTTTTGTTTAATTTTGTATTACATATTAATTGGAATATCTTCCAACCGTATACGTAACTTTTAGATGCAAATGTTTGTAGGAAGAGGCTTTTTATCAGCGTGTGTGAAACAAAACGCGCTGCTTTTAGGTATGCTGTTTATTTTCCTGCTGCGTGTGATGGAATGTTAAAAATAAAAATTACGCTACAAGCTTGAAAATTTCAATATGTTGTTAAAATAAAACAACTACATTGTGAAACAATTAAAAAGGAAAAATGGTTATAAATTAACACAAACATTCCTGCACATACATGCACAGGTGTTACCCATTCACACACTTACTCTCCCGTAAGCTCATCAAAAATATAAGAATATATCATAAAACAAATTTTTGTCCCCTAAAAGATTTGCACCTTTTTAAATTAGTATTAAATTATTATTAAAAAAGATGGTTAACTACTTTGTTCTTTTATTATTTCTTATAGCTAATGCATTTGTCGAATATGTTTAGTCACCAAGTTACAATTCTTAATAAAAAAAACCGTATGTTTTCATCAGTTGTTCCGTTGTTTTCAGAGAGTTTATGAGAAACATACAGACATATAATCTCTTAAACTTCTACGACACATTATCTGAGTTTATAATGAAACACATACATGCCTCTGAATCGTATGTGTCAGAACTTCAGCTTTGATGAAACTACGCATGAAATGGTCGCAAAAAACTGAAGTATGTATTTCTCAGAACAAATGTATTTTGAGCGGTCGCGTACGCACAAGAAAATTACGTGAACTGATTTCTGTAAATCTCTATATAATGTAGTACAAACTCAACGTCAATGCTTTAACGTATAAATAACGAATGAATTAAAAAAAAGGAGGATTTTGTTAAATAAAAGTTCGTTTAAGAAAAGTTAGACTGCACTCTAATTTTACAATGAAAATTTTAGTGACTTATATTAGGTCTGTTCCCGTACTAACTTCAAGTAATTGTAATAGAATAGAGAACAATATTTTGCGCGTTATTTTTCTCTCTCGAGATAAAAAATTTTTTAAAATAACTCTTTCCAGCAACTTAAAAGGTTATTTGAATCGAGTACGGGAACAGACCGATTATATCATATAAACACTCTAAAATGTTTTTGTAGAAAATTATAACAAGAGTGGAAGGCAACAGCTTAGCTACTTTAGCTGTAGTTAAGAGTGAGTAACTTCAAAGTACACATATTTCTTTAATGTTATTACATATGTTTAGCAAGCCTTGTTGAATTTCACTACATATATATATTAAACAACACGTTGAATTAAATAAGGATGTGTAAATTTGCTACAATTATAGTAGCTACACTGTTGCCTACAACTATTGTAGTAATTTTCAACATAAACTTTTTAGTGTGTTTGTGCTGAAAACTTGCTTGATTTCGTTTCCGTACTTTTATATAAACTTCTATTTGCATCTAACTTTTCTAGAAATTTTTTACAAAAATTTTAACTTTTATTATTTTAAGTAAAATCCACGATTGTGTTTTAAATGTTTGTATAGAATCTTGCGTCGAACAAAATAAATAAGCATATTATTTAAATTTTTTTTCTTTCAAAGCCATAAGTAAATTAAAGAAAGAATTTTTATTTCACAACAGAATTCTTTCGACTTTGCAATACAATTAAATAAACATCAAGTTCATTATTTGAGTATTTTCCAAATTAAAAAGTACCCAAGTGTACCACTCAAGCGGTTGTCGCACAAAACAACGTTTTTTCCGCGCAGTTATCTGTTTTCTTTGGGTTTTCTACTTCTTGTTCTTGACTTTGTCACTTAAGTGCTCTTCAAAAATAATCATTTTTATTTGCATTTTCTTTAGAATTGGCAAAAAATGAGGTTGGCACAGCATCAACCAATAAATATATATTGCGTAGTATGCTAATTTTTGCTACAATTTTATATATAAAATAAAAGGAAAAAAAAAATCTAAGCCACAAACGACCTCAAAAGTTTTCGGCTATAATCCGTATTTATAATGTCAATTTAGTAAGTTTTAAGCTCAACAAGATTTTTCCTGCTGAAAACTTTTTCTGATTGCTGACAATCGTTTACAATTGGTATGACTGAGTGACCATTTTGGAGTGCAGAATATTAAAAGTTCAATTTGCAACTTATCAACGGTTCGTTTTAAGTTTCGTATTAATTATGCAAAAACTTTGAAAACCAGTTCATTATTCATTTAAACTTCATTATCGCCTGCCGCAGGGCTATTTATTTTTAGAAAATTTTCTTTACTACATATTTAAAACTTGTGACAATACTGTATCACTGTACCTATCTCTTTATATATAAAAATCGAATGGAGTCCGTATGTTACTCCATCACTTCTGAACCGTTTCAATACTGTTGGGTGCTCAAGTAGTCCTGGTACGGGTTTTTTAACTTATTTGTACAACATAGGATGAGCGGATCTCGAGATATTGCAAAAACAGTGGATCCCCTTTTGTCCATACGATTTTTCATATAAAATCGCTAAAAATCAGTTTTTCGTTATTTTTTAAATAAAAATGACATGCATAAAATACAAATAACGTGAAGCGAATTACATGGAACGTTAATTCTCCAAACAAATGCTAGACATTGGAAATGGAAGCATGCCAATTGACAATGTGACTGGCCTTATAACATTGCCAGAGAATTTCTGCATTCAATCTAAGAAAGAGCCCATTCTCAGTGTATTCCCAACATTTTGCACCGCCACCGATACCATGATTAGTTCAGCGAACGGGCGATATTAGCACCGAAGAACATTGAGGTAAATGAACTTAATGCGGACAACAAGAAATCCAACAAGAAATTGCTAGTGAATTAGTTATATTTAAATCTGTGGATACAGTCACAAAGCTAGATGATGTGGTGAATTACCCCACCGAGTTCCTGAATTCGCTAGATTTTCCTGAAGTGCCACCGCACATTCTTTAGTGAAAAATTGAAGCACCAATTATTATGCTTCGCAACATCAGTCAACCAAAATTATACAATGGAAACTGGGTTGTAGTTAAGAGACTCATGAATAATGTGATTGAAGCAACCATCTTAAAAAGCAAATTCAAAGGCAAAGATGTTCTAATTCCAAATATTCTAATCATTCCATCAGATATGCCTTTTGACTTTAGAAGGCTGCTATTTCCAGTACCTCCTGCTTTTGAAATCACCATTAGTGCAACGTCAATCGTTGGAAGTATGCGGCATAAATCTGGAAACTCCATGTTTTATACACGGCCAACTTTATGTTACATGCTCACGAGTGGGCATCTGTATTGTTTGTTCATGTGGCAGATGGAAAGACGAAAAATGTTGTATATCCGAAAGCGCTTAAAAACTCATTTCAATAAATTAGCACACTTCCATTGAAGTAAGTATATTCATTTTTTTCAATACTGATTTTTTTTTTCTATAAGCAGCGAAGCGCGCTGTGGCAACTAGTATACCGTATATTAGACCGGTTCATAAGTGTATGGGGAAAACTATGTGTCGTTTTTTCTTCGGTGCGCGTCCATTTTCTGAAAGTTCGATCCCTATTAAGCACAAAAATTTTTTAATACCTAAAAAAATTTGACCTCTTGGGATTGCGCAAATCGCTGAAGGTCATTTTAGATCTATGTGGGACTTAAACCATTTTAAAAAATGTCGTGTCTAAATGGAAAAATAATTGGAATATATTTTGATAGGAAACAATTATTAATAGTGCAGTCTTATTAATTTATTTTTTTTTTGTAAAAAATATGCATCTGGTAATTTTTGGTGAAGTTTTAAACATGCAATTTTACTCTCAACTAAAAGTTATCGTTTTTCCATACAAAATTTCTTTCTTATTTTGTTCTAGTGATATTTTTTTTTTTTCTTATAATATAATAATAATTTCTATTGCTCAGATACTCAAAAACATTTTCCCAAAAGGATTTTTCAAAATTCGAAATAGTTTAGGAGATACAGGCATTTTTGTGTAGGTATGTTTTCGTCAAAATAACGCATCAGCAAAGTTGTTTATTTGCCTGCAGTCATTAGTCGAAAATTCTGTGGAATTCTTCCAAAATATGTATTGATATTACAAAATATACACACACAGTATGTATACATGCAGTATGTATACATGCATGTTTTGATTTAGGGGTTGAAATGATTTTGAGCCCAGGTGTTCACATGAAAGAAGCAAACGAACGAGATTCAGTTTATTTTCGAACGCTGAAAGCTACGCGTGCGCGATAACTGCTGTTGTAAAATAAAAGAAAAATCGTTTTGGGTTTTTTTTTTTGCTATGGATAAAAAAAGCCACCCAAACGCGCCGCGTAAGTACGCGTATCGAACAAAAAAGAGGCATTTCCGTGGAAACCAGCACTCCCAAGTAGAGGACACCGACTTTGCCAGCACATCGGCCAAAAAATTGAAGAAAACGCAAGACAATGAAGTCATCATCGAAAACAACCTCCAGTTCTGTTTCTTGGAATTTTTTTCATTTTTCCAAACGCTTGCTGCTCTGGTTATCTGCGCCCAATGTAAACAAAAAATTCGATTTGGAAAAACATGTAAGCGTGGAGTCGGCTTCAAAGTGAGTCTGCAGTGCCAATGTAAAGCTACACAGTATATTAATTCTTCGCCGGTGGTCGGTAAATCTTTTGTTGTAAATCGCCGGTTGATATTTGCCATGAGATTGCTTGGAATAGGGAGAGAAGGTATTAATATGTTCTGCGGATTAATGGACATATGCCAAGGATTGTGACTTGATGCGTACTATGGCACCTTGAAAAACATGCATGTGTCTGCTAAAGCAGTTTACAAGCAGTGCCTGTTGAATGCGGTTAAAGAAGAGCAGGAACAGCAGAAAGAAAAAAATCCTGACTGTGACTCCTCAGTGCTGACCGTTTCAGGGGATGGCACCTGGAAAAAACGGGGATTCTCGTCTCTTTTTGGTGTCACTACGCTCGTCGGTAAACATACCAAAAAAGTGGTTGACTCCGTTGTCAAATCAAGCCTTTGCCAGGCATGCAAAATGTGGGGGAAAAAAAATGACTCTACAGACTTCGAAGAATGGTACGAATCGCACCAGAAAACATGCACAAACAACCACAGTGGGAGTGCGGGCAAGATGGAGGTAGATGCCGTGAAGGAAATGTTTGCCTCATCGATCGAAAAATATGCCATAAAATATGAAAAATATATTGGCGATGGCGACAGCAAAACCTTCAAGGCCATTATAGACCTTGATCCGTATAACGGCGACCCCGTTGTCACAAAAAAGGAGTGCATCGCTCACGTGCAAAAACGCATGGGCACACGGCTGCGCAAGGCCAAAAAAGAAAACAAAGGCATCGGTGGAAAAGGCACTGGCAAACTGACAGACAAAGTCATAAGCGAGCTGACTACTTACTATGGACTTGCTATTCGACGTAATAAGGACTCTGTGGAAAACATGAGAAAAGAAATATGGTCAACATATTATCACAAAAGTTCAAGTGATAGTAATCCACAACATATGTATTGCCCACCTGGTGAGTCCAGCTGGTGCGCCTATCAAAAGTCAGCAGCAGAAGGCTCATTAGCCTCATTTCACCACACGTACGCCCCACTTGATGGAAAGGTTCTGCAAGTAATGAAGCCCATATACGAAGCGTTATCATCCGACGATCTACTCAACCGATGCACTGGAGGTGAAACGCAAAATTGTAACGAATCGTTCAACTCGCTTTTGTGGACCTTTGCACCGAAACATATCCACTGTGGTGCTACCACAGTCGAAATCGCAAATTTTCTGGCAACCTGCATTTTCAACGAAGGCTTCACAAGTATTTTAAAAATAATGTCAACAATGGGTATTGTCATCGGCCCACAAGCCGAGATGTATGCTGAATCTCGCGACGGAAAACGACTTCAACGCTCAGAGCTAAAAACGTACGCATCATCGAAAGAGGGTCGCACAGCCCGCAGAGCCCAAAAAGCCATGGAAAACTCGTTTTATGAGGTGGAGGAAGGCACACTTTATGGGGCTGGAATTGCCGATTAATATTCGTAAGTATTGTATTAAAAAAATATGTGTTAATGTCATTTGTGTGCCTCAAAATTGAAGTCAAAACTTTAAACGCGTTTTTCTCGAAACCATGTTTTTCAAAACTTTGCGCACGATAACTCAAACAGTTTTTGACCGATTTTGATATATGAGGCATGAAACGACGCAGAATTTACGCCGCTATAGCCCCTACCTCAAACTTGCCGAAAAAATAATGTTTACTATTTTTTTTCTACACTAGACTACAAAAAAAAAGGTCGAAATTCGATTTTTCATTTTCAAAGTGGCGGCTCCCCCCCTAAAAAAATTTCGATTTTTGTTTCCGAGGTAGGGGCTATAGGGACATTCATTCTAAGTAACTGAATATTTTTTTTTTTTCAGACGATGTTTACTCTTGGAATCGTGCGCAATTTGGACCCACCTTTTTTCCGGAGAACCTCGTTACCAGGCCGATAACTTTCTGAACGGTCCATAAATTCACTTTTTCAAAATTTTGTATTTATTTCAATAAATTAAGCTACCCAAATCAAAAAACGGAACTAAAATATCTTTACTCGTTCTCTTTCCACAATATTTTGAAAAAAGGCTAAAATTTGGCATAGATTACCAGAGGACCCCCTTAAGAACAAACATGCATGTTTTGATTTAAATCTGTTGCTTCTTTCAATTTTTGCTAGAATTAAGATTTGCAGTTTTTTTATTTAAAAAATAATAAACATTCATAATGCATAAAAAAAATTTAAAAATTAAAAACATTTCAATGAATTATATACTCTTTTTGTATCTGCATCAAATTGGTGCACAACGTGCTTTTCATATCTAGAAATTTCCTATGGATGCGGATTTAAAAATCATTAAAATTCAAATCTCTTTGTAGCAAATTTTTTTTTTAAATTGTAACAAGTTGTCTGAAATGTTTTGTTAAACAAATTTCATAAACATATCGGTCATTCCATGTCAAATCGGAAGCTTTTGTCCAAAAACTAATTTTGACGATTCCGATTTTTTTTAAATTTTTCACGTCGACAGAACTTTAAAAAAGAAAAATATTTTCATATTTTTTTTTTAATCTTCAGTTTTTTTTTTGCAGTGAAAAATTATTAAGAAAAACAAAAATTGTCATTCGGACGTGTACACAAACAACTATGTCTTCTAAACCGTTAGTCCTACAAGAAAATGATGAAGAGATATTTTAAAGATCTTGAATTGGTCTTTATTGTGGTGTCCTTTTTTACCAACACTTTCGTAAAAAATTTTAAATTTTTTGACCACTTAAAATGTCATTCATAGTCAGCACCACTATTTTTTTGGTTATGTTATCGTTATGTTAATGTTATCGTATTGAGGCATTCATTCTTAATGCATTCTCAAAATTTGATGTTGGAGAATCGATGTTTACTATTTTTAACGAAATTTTCAAAAACTGACTACACAATTTTTAGGTACAAAATACTTTAATTTTTAATTAAAAATGGAATTTTTTGTATTTTTTACTAAACTAGGTACATATCGTCGCTGCGCCAACAAAAGCAGTTATATGTTTTGCAGTAACTTTTCAGGAAAGCAAAAAACAAATTTTTTTTAGAGCATTTCTGCTACTGCGAGCAAAAACTGTTTTTGATTACTTCTTAATCATTAGAGATATAAAAAACTGCAAATGCAGAAATGTGGGTAATAGATAGTATAAACAAAATATGCTTTAAAAAAATTTACAAAAATCACATAACTGGTTTTAATGGCGCATCGACTATATGTAAAATCAGTCACATTGACAAATCTTATCAACTCGCTAAAATATACCATTCCTCTGAAGAGACTCTAATTTTGAAACTTGCTAAAATATTTCTTGGTTGTAAATCCATGATGTATACCCATGTTAAAACTAAATTATGTAAAATTGTTTTAACATTTTATTTATAATTTTTGTTTTTTCCTTTTAAACTAAAACAATAGTTTTAAATAGTTTCAAAGTGCCAAAAAAATAGTGGTACTAACCTTGAAAAATGGGAATGAAATTTTTAGTGGTAAATACCAATTCAATATCTTTAAAATAGAATAGGTTTAGAAGTTATGGTTGTTTGAGTACATGTCTAAATAACAATTTTTGTTTCTCTTTATGATTTTTCAGTGTGCAAAAAAAAATTAAAAAATTATAAAAAGTATGCAAATATTTTTTGTTTTTAAAGTTCTGTCGACGTGCGAAATTTAAAAAAAATCAGAATCGTCAAAATTAGTTTTTGGACAAAAGCGTCCGATATGAATAAGGTATATTTTTTGTTATTTTAAACTAAACTAATTTTAATTGTCGGCCTTTGTAGTCTAGTAGAGAGTGCGCTAGACTCTCAACCCAGAGGTCAGTGGTTCGAATCCGGGCTCGGCCATGGTTCTTTTCACTTTCTTTGTTCTTTCCTACATTTAAGGATTATGGAAATCTAAAAATCCACAGCTAAATTGTGGAAAATGTGGAATAAAAGGAATGGAACAACTAAGGGCTGGAAATGCTTGCCGAGGTTAAGGCATAACACTAACCTCGGTTAAAAGCAATTCAAATTGTCTTTCACGGTTGTTTCGCCTAATCAATAATTCACGTATTGTTCCAGTCAATTCCTCTAAATAAATCTATCCCTTTCCTTTCAGGTCAAAGACCACACCTTGTTTGTATAAGGCGCATGCCTTCATTCTTTAACCTTTAAAAAAAAACAGAAAAAAGCAATAAACAAATATATCAACAAAATGCATATTAATTAATAATTCAAAGTTTTTCATTGTCTGATTTGGTCAGGGCTGCAGTAGGGAGGGCATTGCCCCCATTTTCCCCCTGGCCACAGGCCTGTGTCGAAAAGTGGCAGGATTTTGTTACAATCAACACTCAACTTTTTTTCAATAAACTCCACATATCCACTGAGTTAATTAATGTAATTAACAATTTAGCAGAGAGAAGCGTAGCATGAATAACAGAATTTAAAAATTCAATAACTTCTAATGAAGAGCAAAAACAATATTTGCTGCGAGCACAGAAAAAATTTAAATGCATTACAAAAAATCGAATTTTTAAAAAAATATATATTAGAAATAATAAATTAATGTCGTATTTTTAGTTTTTTCGCAAGTTATAGTCAATAAACTGTAAAACATGTTGCACCACAATAAAGCCTAAGTTTCACACAAAAATACAAAATTACAAAAAAAATATCACTATAACAATATAAGAAAAAATTTTGTATGGAAAAACGATAATTTTTCGTTGAGAGTAAAATTGCGTGTTTAAAATTCCGCCAAAAATTACCAAATGCATACTTTTTACAAAAAAAAAAAAAAAAAAATAATAAGACTGATCTATTAATAATTGTTTCCTATCAAAATATATTCCAATTGTTTTTCCGTTTCGACACGACATTTCAAAAATTGTTTAAGTTCCACACAGCTCTAAAATGACCTTCAATGACCTTTGACCCCTAGAAGTCAAATTTTTAGGTATTAAAATATTTTTGTGCTCGAACTTTCAGAAAATGGATGCATACCGGAATATTTTAACACTTTTGTAGAGAACCGGTCCACTGTATATACTGTAAGTAAGCTCAGTTTGGGAAAAATTACTAAGCATTATCTATAAAAGGTTCCTTGGTATGTTTGGAAGCACGTTTTTTTTGCCTTTTATATAATCTTAGCTCTTAAGAAATGCTTTTTTCTTTTCAGGCCCAAAAATTTTTTTGGGTTTTGAACCCTACCTTATGGGCAGAAAATAAACAAATAAAAATTAATTTAAATCCTTGATAGTCTCCAGTCTAATTTAAACAAAGATAGTAAGGTTCAGTTTATTTTATTATTAAAAAAAAATTATAAAGGGCAAGTGCCAGAGCTGTAAAAGAGTGCAATGATTTGGAGCCGCATTCTTTTAAGTCGCAATCAATGAATATTTTTTCTGATTTCAGGATTTATTCAATTTTGTGAGTAAGTTTTAAGACACATTAAGTCACCAATCATTTTGATTCATAAATCATTTTGTGCAATCATGATTTGATTTCATTTTCACGATTCCCAATCAACTATGATTTGACTTTGAATGCTTTCAAGTAACACTTGTTAAAAAGTTTTTACGCAATATACTTAAGAAAAATTGTGTGCTAATTCTGAATCCAGCTACCGTTTTGTTCCACTCCGCCCAATTTTTCAGATATTCACTTAAACATGCTAGTGATTAAGATTTTTTTAAAACTTTATTAAGTAGTGCAATACAATTTTTTATAAAATACTTTATATAAAATAACTCCTAACATAAGATACATATAAATTAATTATATTGCTAAGAAATTGTACTTTTTTATGAAAAGTACTTATTGAAATATTAAATATTTGGATTACATAAAAAAATGTGTGTAGAAAAAGGTCAATGTAAGAAAGTAATAAAAGTCAGTTCAGAAAAAGATTCTATAAAAACTAAAGCGTTTATTCTTTCGTTTCTAAGAAAACATTCAATGTACGCACTTCCAATAAACGGAAACAACATAAATCCATGATTAAATCAATTCGAAATTGTTAGCTTTCAGAAGCAACAATTTCTCAAAATTGCTGTCGGATAGACAACCACGACGAGGACTAAGAAGGATAAATGTGACATGGCAGGTCTGAAAAAAATAGGGACTCAATGTAAAACATTTATTGCTAAAATACTATAGCACATAGGGACTTGCATTTTTTAATTAAAGAATGCAAAAACCAATATTATAAAAAAAATTTTATTTTGTTAATACACTTTCTTCTCGCTAGATGGCGTTGAAAAAAGGTGTTTTTACACATGTGTCAAGATTTCTCGAGTTCTACGCATCCGATTTGATCGTGCTTTGTCTCAAAGTGTTTTTTAGGCCTCTGACTAGAATTATTATGTTTGGCCCAATAAAAAAAGCTCTCATTTTCTACGGGGATCCAAACTCAATAATTCTAATGAATCTTATAATCAGAGAGCTAACAAACAATTTGAGATAAACCACAGTCAAATCGAACGCGTAAAACTTGATTATTCTTGAAACACTTGTAAAAAACTTTTTTCGACGCCACCTAGCGAGAAGAAAATATATTAAAAAACAAGAGGAAAAATTTTTGAATATTGTTTTTTTTTATACTTTAATTTAAAAAAAATTGAAGTCTCTGTGTATTATATTCTTTTCACAACTGATGAAATTGAGACGAGACTGCAATCAAATTATAAAAAATTATTTCTAATTTTAAATGTTCAAGTCAGAAGAACCGAAAAAGAATTATGTATTGCAATCAATTTCAACGAAATCAAAAGACTTAAAACGTGAAAATATTGCAATCATTTACAGCTCTGAAAAGTGCTTAGTTTTCGGAAAATATCATTTAAAATGATTACGATAATAATTTTATTATGAAAAATTAAATTGAACACTTATTTGTTCAATTCATTCGGACTTTATTTTTAAAAAACTTGTGACGTAATTATGGGCGAATTCATAATTTATTCACGGGGTCCCGGCGAATTATTGTTCCATATAACTGATAAATAAGATTATTTTTTTTTAAATATAGGCTTTATTGTAAAAAAATAAAATTAATTTCGAAACAATATTAAATTAAACGTGATTCTACAAAAGTGGACATAAGTATTCAATTGCGTGCATCTTCATCAAAGTGGTTTAAATTTTGATCATTCAGCTTTTGTTTTTTCTCTTGTACCAAATTTTTGTGCACCCTTGAAAGGCATAAAAATGTTTTTGTGAGGATGACTTTAAGATTGGTGGGTTGATCTTTTCCACGAAGCGGTAAATCGTGATATTCACAAAAACTGATTACCGAAATAATCGAAAACACAACATTTCGATTTTGTTCCAGTAATTTCTTGTGATCAGACAGCATCATTACATCAACAGGCAGGTCGGTCATGAATGCGTGAGCTGCTTCTGCTGACCCTGTGTCACTGACTCGTGACTCGAAACGTGGCTTCCCATACACATACCCATACACATTTTTATAAGTTGTAAAAGGCTTTATAACGAGCGATCCAATAACAGCTTGAAAGGTTTTAGGTGGAAAGAGGCCACAGTACAAGCAAAGTGCACCTTGTGATTTTTTTTTTTGAGTATGTTAACCACGGCGCATATGTTTGCAGCCAGTTGTGACAAAATTTAAGATTGGATACAATCAAGTCTTCTTGAAAACCGTAGGTTTGAGGAAGATCCCAAGGCCATTTGAGCATTTGCAATTAATGAGATGTGCTCTTAAGAGAACGCTGGCCAACACACTTTCCCAAGTCGTTTTCGGAGACACTGTCACTGTTATATGTGCTAGCAGAAGCAGATGTAGATAGATTCTTTTGCAATTAAAAGCTAAAAAGCGGGTGTAAGAAATTCAACAATCGCTCTTTCATTCTGCTTTCATTATTACTCATTATTTTTTTTTCTTCACTGTAAAGCAAATTGATTAGAAAAAAAATGTTTAGACCTTACAGTTTTCAGTGACGTAATTAACTATCCAACGTAGTAACTAACCACCAAAAAACTTAATTCATTTATAAAAACAATAATTATAAATTAAAAAATCCACAAATAAATCCAATTATAAATTTCAATTTGAACAACCGATTTGGTTTCGTTAGTTATGAACGTTAGTGTTGCTGAAAAATCGTCTATAAAATTGTGCAGCTCAGATTGCAATATACATATAACAAGCTTTTCTTAAACTCTTTTTACTAAATAACAAATGTGTTAGCACTAGTTTGTAATAAAAAATCAATTAAGCTTTAATAAATATCAAAAACTGTTTTGAATTTCTTACTTTAATACCAAAAAAATGTTTGTTCTTTAGTTTAGTGGGGGTGGGCACCGGCTCCCTTACATACCCTCGTTACGCCCATGGACATAACATAAGTTTTGAACATACTTTGAGCTTAAAATTTGTTCTTATTACGTTAAATGTTAACATTTTTAGTTCAATCAATTATCAATTTTTGGAAGCCGTTATCTTATCACAATATTATGTATTTATTCTTTTTAATTTTTTGTGTTATTTTTTTACACAATTTTAACGATCACGTTATGTTTGTATATGAATACGAACTTTATATGATTAAGCAAAAAAAGAGAACAACAACAACCAAGGGTGGCCGCAGTATTTGATCTAAGGGGGTGGGGGGGTCAAATTTAGAAATCTAGAATGAACATAAAAAAAATTTAGCCTATATAATGCTATTTACTATGATTTTCGGTACTAATTTGTAAGCATGATATGCAAAATACACCGGTTGACACACGCTTGTACACATAAGAAAATATTTAAAGATTGTGTAAAAATTTTTCTCGTTATTGTCCGAAATATTTAAAATTTTAAATATTTTTTTTAATATTTTTTCTAAATTTTTTGCTAAAGCAAGTATTCTCAATAATTTAATGAATTAAATAATGAAAAATAATTACTATTGAGCACCCTAGTTTTCAATTTTTAAATTAAGAATATAAAAATTTCCTAATATTAAACAAATTTTTTTTTTTTTTTTTTGAAAACTGTAAAAACAAACTAAATTTTGAGGCCATTTTTTAACTTTGCAAGCCTTTTACTCCTAAACCAGCTTGAAAGTTACTACAACCGAGTACGGGAACGTACCTATTATCGGAATGATTTATAAAAATGTTTTTTATTTCAAACCGTATGAATAAATAAATAAAGAGGTACATGTATATTAGATTTGTTTTGGGTTTCATACTAGGCTTGGGTAGTTCACGAACGAACTAGTTCAATTGAACTATTCGCACTCCTGAACTATGTGAACTATTTCGTTGATTCTCGTTCTTTTAGTTCTTTTAGTTCAATCGATTTTGCAGCGAGTCAGATCGAAATGAACTAGAAAAATTTGGTTTCACTCAACAATGGTTTGAGTCCGTGCTGATACAGTTTTTCACTAATGAACAGTAAAAAAAACTTTTTTGCAAAAACAAATTTTTGTGGCAAATATTGTGTGGAATGCCCCGTATAAAGTTTTTTTATGTGAATTTCTTCTATGTCCGCAGTTAATGATTGATTCGGTCATATAGTTCGTTTCATTTTATAGATTTGATCATGAACGAGCAAACAAAATAAACTAAAAGACCTATTGAACTAAAAAATACAACGAGCTAACAAACCTAACAATCTAAAACACCTAACGAACTAACAACATGAACGAGTGCACGAAACGAACTTCAAGAGCGAACGACTAAATGAACTAAAAGAACTATGTGAACGAACTAGTTCATTAAACTCAACTGAACTAAAATAAAGCGATATTTTTAGTGAACTAAAATGCCCGAGCCCATTTCATACATTTTCTTAACATATTCCAGAACCTCCCTGTAAGGCTTGATTCTAAATCCTGGTTTAATAAAAGCACGTGCAAAATCCGGAAAATTCTCAAACTGGGTGGGCGCCGCTAAATAACGTGTATTTTAGAAGTATAAAACGGTTGTTTCAAATCGAGTTTTCTATTTACGTTTATGTCATAAAAAACTTTTGACTTAACAAATTCCAATGTAAAATCATTTGCTTAATATGATATAAGAAATAGGCGCTTTTGAACAGACACTCCTCATGTGTATGTCATTCTTGTTGGCTTCACTGTTATCATCACTACCGTCATCTACAACTACCGATGTCAAAGGTAGTGAAAAAAATAGTGATGGAAATTTTGAATGGTCACGTTTGATCCGATAATGTGTTTCACTATTGTTGTTTACACGAGTTACCTCATAACAAAGACTTTTGCAACTTTAGTATATGATTTGTTAAGTTTTTTTCGAGCATATTAAAGTGATTCAATGAAATAATTATTTAAATGCATTCATTTTTATTAAAATTTCGACTCATCGGGGAGGGGGGAAGTTTTGAACCCCAAAATCCCCTTTGACCTTGGCCCTGATAAGAGGCTTATGTTTTTCTATTTTTATTTTTTTTTTATTTTTTGTGTTTGGCAGGCCAGAAATGGGTGCTTTCAAGGATTTTGAAAAAAAAGTCAACTTTGAACATTTGTAACTTTCGCTTCAGAATTTCGGTTTCTTAATTTTTTCTACAAAATTGCTCAAAACTATGCCATAACTAGCCATGATAATTTTGTTAAATATTTTGCATTTTAGGATTTTTTAGAATTTTTTATTTAAGTACCCTAACTTGATAATTTTTAATAATTGCACTTTCTGCTAAAGATTGCATAGCGGCTAGGTTCCTTAACGTAATCGCTCACTTTTTTTTGTGTGTATTTTCTAAGAAACAAATTCGCTAGTTTTAATTGCAGTACTTTCATACTTGAGTTTTTGCGATTTTTTTTTTTTAATATGAAAAAAAATTAAACCAGTCCAAATAAAGCTCACCTAGGCACAATAAAGCTTATTCCGATCGCTCTGAAATTTCAACTCATTTGGTTTGGGATTCAATCACACACTTTAAGTAAAGTGCCCTTGAATTATCTTATTTTAATTTTCTCCAGTACATTTTTCAGCCATTTTAATGTGCATGTAGATCGATTTGACAGAATCAAAAAACGTTTTGTTCGGTTTGCTCTGAGAGGCTTAAGTGGAACTGACACTTTAAGATCGGATTATTTTTTGGTGGTTGCCCAAAACGTTTAAAAAATAAATATATAAATACAAAAAAATTACTAGTTGTAGCTTTTAGTCCAAAAACATTTATAACAACCCTATGAATTTTTTCTTCATTGTGCATTCCAACTATCATTATCTAAAATCAAAGAGCAATAACAATAATGAAAATATAGTACTTTAAGAGATATTAATTTTTAATGCAATAATTCTAAGTAAAAGTACTCATTTATATAGGTAGCTCTAAGAAGTGAGCCACAGACAACCAAATAATAATCAGTTGAAAATGAAATTTGGATATGTCATAAAAATTTGAGAGAACACGTTCTTTTAACCATTTTGCTTAAAAGATGATGGCTCTAAATTTACTAGCAAAACTGATTTTCCTCCATACAAATCGTATAGGAAATTTAGAAAATGAATTTGTGATCTCTAAACCTTTACCAATTGAGATGCGCTTCACAGAGGGTGTTTCTAAGGTCAAATGAAAGTGGAAAAGCCGCGGACATCTAACACAATTTTTTTTTTTGGACACCCTAATGAGTACCTTTGTTAACAACTGCAGCTTTTTTGAAGTTAGTTTATCAAAAGTGAATTGAAAACTAATATATGATACGATGTATGTAAGCGCATGGTTAGTAATGTTTTGTGTTATCCCTGAGCCCAACCCATATTATGGTGGGTAAATTTTTCTCTCTTTTGATTGTTTTGCACCACTTTTATTGATATCTTTATGAAATGTTGATTTTTAATATGATCTAATTCTGAGAAATTGCGAAAAAGCTGTAGTAGCTGAATTGCATGTTAAAACACCACACTCGCCAATCGCAGAAAATTTTCCACTTAAGATTTATTGCTTGTTTGTAACCTCTAAAATTTTCAAAGATAATTGTCAAAATAAAATGTTTTTCAAAACTTCAGAGTTTTTCCCAGATGAACAATCAATGCAGGTTAATTGCAGAAAGGACATAAAAAAATTCAGCTTATAATATGTTTTAACTTGTAAAGCCGATATCTTTAGAACAATGGGAGATAATTTCATTAAATGTTTAGGCATTGAAATTGGTAAAACAATGAAAATTATTGAAATCGATCTATGCTTTTTCAAAATAACTGTCAAGTTATCGGAAAAATTACTTGGAATTATTCATGGTATAAGGATAGAGGCAGCTGCAGCACTGACTGTGCTCTCTTTCCATACTGCCATGTCTGTCAAATTCAGCTGTGTAGCGAATGGACACAAAATAAAAGAAACAAAAAGTTTTGCTTCGTTTTGACATTTCCGGCAGTATGCTCTCATCTGGTGCATTTACCTGTATTCTTCTACCATGGAATTATTTTATCTCATATTTTTTATAAGCTAAAAATGCTTCAGAATTCATTGTTATACTTTCGGAAAGAAAATATTTCCCAACACTTATCTCTTTATTATTTCTTTAATTTCAAAAACGAACCCAAAATAACTGTTAATAAACCTAGGTTAAAAAAAAATCCGAAAATAAATAGTTTTAGGTGGAATATTTTTTTTGATATAGTACTTATAGGAATGAGACCCAAAAAAGATACTAAAAGTTCTTCGTTAAAGTTAATGGGTCAAATGGAAAAGTAAAAACATACCCTTCTAATAACTTCTTAAAATAACGTTTTTAAATATGCAGAATATTGTAGGAACTCTCAATTTATATAATTTAACAGGAAATGATAGGCAGAAAACTATATTATTGTTTTCTTCAAAATTTACTCTGCAAGAAATAGAAGAAGCCATGTTAAACACTTTTAGTCTGATATCACTGTAGACTGTTTGTAGAATTAAGAATTATACTCAGTGTTTCAAACCTCGAGATATTCGCGATCAAACAAAAATTTTTTTACTGTTTGCAACTTTTTGAATTTAAAGGTCTAATATCAAAAATCTGAATATCTCAAAATTTTTACCTCATTGAAAAAAAGGGATTATGTTACTCAATTATGCAACCACAAATAAAGTTTATGTGTATTGGCGTTTTTGTGAGTCTTTTCAAAAATTCAAAAATTTACCTGCAGTGTTTTTAATAATCTATATATATATAATGGAATGTGTGTTTGCTTATTTGTTTGTTTGTTTGTTTGTACCTTATAGGAGACCAAACCTCTGGACCGATCTTCCTGAAATTTACACAGCATTTAACTGGGACCCACTTTTACGCCCATTTTTTTAAAATTATGTAATTGCTCCCATATAGTTTTTAGCAGATTTACTTAAAATTGTATACACATTATACTCCAGGTGAGGTATAAATAAACATTTCTTACGTCACGCCCCCTTTTACGCCCCTTTTCACGCCAAATTTAAGTTTTAAACTTTTTGTTCTCTGTACAAATTTGTTCCTTCCAACGGATTATTTTTTATTTGGTAGTATATTGCTCTTAATACTGTTAACGTCGCCATATTACTATTAACCACGCCCACTTTACCGCCCTTTTTTTAATTCAGATACTTACTTATACCACTAACAATGTTTGCTAAACAAAATACTTTTTTTGTGATATGTATTTACCTTAAGTTTTATATACTTTAAGATTTTTTTATTACCAAATCCCCCTTTTTCGCCCCATTTTACTTTAATTATAGTTAATCTGCTTTCAATCTATATATATATAAAAATGAATGTCTATCTGTCTGTTTGTTTGTTTGTGCTTTATAGGAGGCCAAACCCTTGGACTGATCTTCCTGAAATTTTCACAGCATGTTACTGTGACTCTGGAAAGAATAATAGGCTTTTTAAAGTTTTCATTGGACAAAGGGGCGTGGCACCTCCCATATAACCCAAAAATTTAAATCGCCATATTTTGAGCATTTTTTGACCTACGTCGATGATATTTGGTACATATGGTATTGGCATAGTTAGGAATATATACCAGGAGAAAAGTGGGTGGGACCACGCCCCTTTTTGGGAAAATTAAAAATCGTTTTATAGTTTTAACTACTGGACCGATCGTCATTAAACTTTCACAATAGGATATTCTTACGAAATAATAAATTCTTGACTCAACATCAAGGGCTTCCGAGACTGCTGTTCAGCGCGAAACACGCTTAGAGATTCAGCGATCTCGAACCTCAACATCAAGGGCTTCGGAGACATCTGTTCAGCGTGAAACACGGTTACGAAGCGACCGTTCTCGAGCCTTGACATCAAGGGCTTCCGAGACTTCTACTCAACGTCAAAAACGCATGCGAAGTGACCGATCGCTATCCTCTTTATCAAGAGCTGTCGAGACACCAGAGCAACGTGAGGTACACCGTCTACAAGATCGTAGTCGAAGAGCACAGCATCGTCGAAGCCCCATGAAACAAAGATATACAAATAGCTTACTCCATGCGCAAAAAAATGAAATCTTCTGCGCACTACGTCACTCGAGCTTGTCAGCTGTAACACGTGATGCATACATACCAAAGAAAATGTGAAAAAGCAAAAAGTAAACACAAGCAGCACAATTGCAAGTATTTAAGAAATATTGCATTCATTTAATTCAATTTCTAATATTGTGCACTTATAGGACGCGTAAATTATAATTTTCAATTATATTTTATGTAATAAAAATTAGTATTAAAGTTTTAGATCCTTTTGATGAGAATAACAACGATTTTAATTCGGGCCATAAAATGAATTTAGCATTTTTTTCAACAAACGAAACAACAAACGAGAAGAACAAGAAAAATAAAAACTAAATTCGCTTAAATTTATTTATATATATATTTATAATGTAGTTTATTTCATTTCAATAAACCAAGTTTCATAAAGAAAATGTCGATATTTTTTCATCGCTATAAAAAAAGTATCCCCTTTAAATATATTGTGACTACGTTTTTATTAAGCCACTTTGACAAGCTCGAACTACGTCACAACAAAGATGGCGGACATGCGCAATACTTTATTTGTAGTTCTTTGTATCATGTCGAAGCCCTGAATCATATCAGCTGATTGCATTCCACTACACATCAGAAATTGATTGCAGTGAAGATGAGTTAGTTGCCATTGCACCAAGTAATAAAGTTTGCCAATACTATAATGCCTAGAAATATAAAAATGAAGCACCTGGAATGTGCTGCGCAAATGGTAAAATTGCTTTACCCGAACTGCTACCACCACCAGAACCACTACTATCATTAGTTCCAGGTAAGAACAATTAAATAATTTGCCCCTAAGGCATCAAAAAAGAAAGAAGAGGAAAAAATAAAATGATTATTATTCAAAATAATAATATTCCACTTCATAGGAACAACAGCGGATTCCCAACATTTCTTAAGCAACATACAAAAATACAATTCGTGTTTTCAAATGACATCGTTTGGTGCGACTAAAGTGGTTCGAGACAACTTCATGCCAACATTTAGAGTTCAAGGCCAAATTTATCACCGAATGGGATCAATAATGCCAATTCCAGATGAAGATCATAAGTTTTTACAAATTTATTTCATGGGACAAGCGGATGATAACGACCAAGTGCAACAAACAGCGTGAGGGGGGTAGCGAAGCACACCGGGTTCAGCTAGTAAAAACATAAAAATCAAGTTAAAGAATAAAAATAATGTTATCAATTTTGCATGAAAAAGTCCTAGATCCTTACTTTCAATATCGTATTGCTGGTAATACATTTCATCATCAAACCCCCTTCCCCCTGGGGAAATCCTGGCTACAGGCCTTTCTCTTCTTTAACTTTCCTAAACGTTCTTACTTAATTCACCCACTCAATCGTTTACTGTTTATCTGTGCCCATAAATTGAATGCAACTCTCATTGAAATCACAGTAAATATTTTAGAATTTATTAGTTTAATGCTATTTAAAACAGTTTTAAAACAAATTATTAGAAAAACGGTAGCAGACCGCCTCTAAAATCGTTTTTGCTGCAATTTCCTTATTTTTAAATTATCTTTACTGCTACTAGGGTTTGTTTGACTCATTCACTTATTGTTGAATTTTTATGAGCTCATAAATCTTTAGACCATTACCCATCATTTGCTACCATTCTCCATCCCAGTTAGTGTTCGTTCTTCTATGAAATGAAATGAGTTTTCCGCAAATGTTGGTGTAAAATATTTTTACGTTCAACTTGCAGTTCATTGGTTTTTAATGACTTGAACGCAGTGATGAATTTTACAATGTAATTAAAAAAGTATTGATCAAGAAGAGGGGGCGGTAGATATGAGTGGTAGGATATATATATGTAAAGAGAGAGATAGATAGATGGTGTTGAATAGCTACTAAAACGTGTGACGTTAATGGCTCTAAAGTGTTATCCAATTATTAAGAGCACTTAATGTGGGTTTCTTTTTTTTCTTTGAAGTATTTGTATCCAAGCGTTCATTCGTTATGGCTTTCAAAATAATATTTATTAAAATTTGATGGCAACGCTTTAATATTTTATGTTAAATTCTTTGTTATTCAGTGTTAGCAGTTCAGCATTTCATTTTGATTTTTATTCTATCGCAATTTGTATTTGTTTTTTTATTTTTATTAAATGTTGTTCTTTGCAATTTCATTGCAGCAATATTGCCACATTTTATGCTAATATTAAATATCACAGAAAATATGTTAAGGGAAATTCAAGCAGATATCTAGCTAAATGAAAGTATGTCCTTGCTTGTCCTTGAGTAAAGCTGCTAGATATCAACATCATCATAATCTCCTTGATTGTATCTTGTCAGCAACAAAGCAGCAACAGACAGTATTTTTCAAGTTAGGTTTTGTATTTATTTCTTTTTCTTTTGTTTCTTATTTCCTAACATATTCAAATCAACTTATTCCTCTGGAATTAATGCAAAAAAAAAACAGCTAAAATAATAGGTACAACAACTTCCTTTAAACTATATACTAGCTAACACAGAGAAAGCACAACTTGTGCAGAACAAAATTAACAACAAGAACAAAAAAATATATTCTTGCTTTATACGAAATGCAAATGAAACGCAGAAATGTTGCAGGATAAAGTCGCCAGCGTTTGCTGACGGCTCAGTGGTGGTTTACTCATATGGATTAAGGGGGTAGGAGTAGAAGAAGGTGAGGAGGAGAAATCGATAAGCAAATACATACGCACATGTGTGATTAGCAGGGCTCGGGTTTTGATAACCTAAAAAACTGCAAAAAATTATCTAAAAAAATTACAAAAATGACTTAAAAACTGAAGAAAATGACTTAAAAGCTGAGAAAAATTACCTAAAAAATGCAAGCAATTACATAAAAAATAAAGCCTTAAAAATAAAAAATAACTAAATGAAAAATTTATTTTATATAATTACATGAATTTTTAAATGCGAGCTTTAGATCAAGTAAGTTCTTTAGAAGGCAACAACAACAACAACTTTGTATAGAGTCAATCACTTAGCTGTCTAGACAGTCTGTTTCAGAAATTCCTACATTTTCCTCTTCAGTAGTCTTTGAGTGATTAAGCTGTGATCAACTCACTGTTTAAATTAGTATATAACGTAGCAGATTTAGGGATTCATTCTTTTGAATTGTATGGCTGCTAATCATATGACATTTCAAAGCAGTAGGCTATTTATAGATCACCACCATTAGCTCTACCAAGGTTGCCATCTGTTCTAGTTGCTTCTTTCTTTATTTCAATATTCATTGGTGTTCAAAAGCTTGTCAAAATGCACCATAGAAATGTAACAAGTTTTTTTGCTTCGATAGGAAGCTAGTGTTTTAACTGATAGGTGGCTATTTTCACAAGCAAATGTTCAATTACTCATGACTTTGACCGAAAATGATCAATTATTAGATTATTTAAATAATTATTTGAAATAATTAAACTTATTTGGCCGTGCTATTTAAATAAATAAGAAGCAACAAGAACAGATGGCAACCTTGGTAGAGTTGATGGCGGTGATCTATAAATAGGCCTACTGCTTTAAAATGTCATATGAATAAGTAGCCAATTTGAATATTCAATTTGTTCTATCCCAGTTGGAAAAGGAGCCCTGTTGTATGTCTGCCGGCAACATGCCTTGGAAAGACAGAAAATATGCTCAGCTCCATACCTGCTTATATATTTTTTATATAGGCATGTCCTAGACCGGCATGTCTGCCAAATAAACTGCCGCAGCAGCAGTGCAGCATGCATCTTATGGTACGAACGCAGAAGGTATACATGTCTGCCAAATGAACTGCCTTAGCAGAAATACTAATTGCATCTCTCGGCATTAATGCTGCATTCGTACCATGGGAGGCATGATGCATTGCTGCTACGGCAGTTTATTTGACAGATATGCCGACCTAGGACATGCCTATTCAAAAAATAAATAAGCGGGTATGGAGGCGAGCATGTCTGCTGAATTTCCAAGTAAAGCTGCTGGCAGTTGAAAAATTACCATTATCCGGAGACCTGAACCTCGGCCGCGTGAGTGTAAGTGCATATGCTTATCTATTCGACCACTGCAGCTGTTAACTAATATCCGCTTAATTTGCTTCATTAAGAATAACCGTACGAGCACAGAGTAAGAAAATTAACGCGTTCGCTTTGTTTATTATAGCACTGTGAAATATTTTCGAGGTCATTGAATTCAAACAACTTTTGCAAATGTGACATAAATCCTTGCTTTCATTTCTGAAACCGACTGTCTAGTCAGCTAAAGCTGCTTCTAGACGATATGACCATGTCTTAAGACATGCCAAAAACGTCGTCTCAAATTTAATGTTACATCGTGTGGAAGCTGAAAAACAGAGTCTGGAGACAATGTCTTGCGACTTTCAGAGACACATTAATTTTTAGAATTGTTTCTATTTTCTTATGACTTTCTATGCGACACAGGCTTGATTTCAAAGAAAAACAACATTTGCAGTTTGTTTTCATATGAATTAAACGTTTCATTGCCTAAAATATTGGCTTTATATATGGCGAAAAACTGCATAAAAGCAAGTTTTATAATAAAATGCTTATGTTATATACATAAATGTAAAAACATACTTAGGGTATTCACAAGGTGTGCTATCATGTCATATTGTCATATTGTGCTAAAATTTTACAACTAAAATTTACAAGATAAATGAATGCAAATAAGAGACAGCTGTTTGATTACGATACTTTAATAAACATTGCATTTAGAGTTGTAATATATTAGTACTTTTTTTATATGGAAGGCAACAATAAAATGTTTGAACTAGTGTAAAATCTTAGGACAATATGACATTATGACATGATAGCACACCTGGTGAATACCCTAACTATGTTTTATTTCAGCTTGAATGGCCTAAGGCAGGAGTTCTTAAGCTCATAGAGCTTTTTATTGGCAAAAGCCATGCACGGCTCCACAATGCTCTGTATATATTTTTTTTCTGTTAGTTTCTTAATTTTAATAGCATTAATTAATATAATTACACTATAAATTGCTAAGACGGTTACTATATACATCTTTAAAAACATTTTTAGAATTTTAATTTTTCATAAACAGCTGCTGGTTGTTTATATTTTTGTCACACAGAAAATACGTTCGTGTGGAAGCAAATTGGAAAATATTTTTCACATCGGACAAAATTTAACAGTCACATGAGAATTTGTCTTAAGACATTGTAGCGTCGTCTAGAAGCAGCTTAAGTGATTGACTCTATACATAGTTGTTGTTGTTGTTGTTGTTGTTGTTGTTGTTGTTGTTGTTGTTGTTGTTGTTGTTGTTGTTGTTGTTGTTGTTGTTGTTGTTGTTGACTTCTAAGAAACTTACTTGATCTTGATCTAAGGCTCGCAATTATGAATTCATGTAATAATTTAATTAATCACAAATTAATTAACTTTCATATAATTTTCATACATAGCATTACAGTATATTAAAAGCTACATTTTCAAGTTATTAAAATTGATGTTAATGTTAATGTTGTGTGGTGGAGATGCGTACTGCAACCTAAATGAGATCTATTGTACCTCCTTCTCAAAGCTCCGCTGGGTTTGCGGATTACAGAATTTCATCCAGCCCTATTTCTCTAATGAATTTGAGAATATTCTTAGGTTCAAGGGATGAAACCTGCTCTAGACTCAGCTCATAATTCCCCAGTGCTAGTTTACGTCTGCGAGCCACATTAAAATTGATAGAACGTCGATTGTCTGGCAAAATGTTTTTGTAAACAGAAAAACTTTTTTCTACTTCTGCACTGCCGAGAGGAACATATTTAAAAGACGATATGTCATTGGATGTAAAATCCCCTTCTTATTTCATAGTATTAAAATTTTTAACACCTAATATTTCAGCAATAGAGCATAAAAATGAAGTTAATGAAAACTAGCATTGAAACCTGAGTTTTTATCTAAGATGTTTCATCTTTCTACATCCATTTTCGCCAGTTTCACCACGCGCAGACCTTTTTTCATCGAGATCTATAAACAAAGTTTCTCCTTTTTCGAGAGGTTATGTTTTTGATTAAAGGGACTCTATTCTTAAAGGAATATGTTTAATAATTTGCATTTTTACATTTTTCAGTACGAAAAAAAACGAAAAAAAAATCCCTTTAAAATTACATAAAATGACCTAAGAAACTGAAAAATGGTCTAAAAATTAAGAACTGTCCAAAAATGACAAGAAAATAACTTGAAAATTGATAAAACTGACCAAAAAATGCACTAAATCTCGTTAAAATGACCTGAAAACGAAAACCGATAAAAAATTACCTCAACACCTTTCATATTTGGAATTGAGGAAACATAAATGGACGTTCTAAGTAACCAGGAAATGTCTTAGAAGCAGCATAAAAAAGACGACATGTCATCGAAATCCTAGCCCTGGCGATGAGCAATCATACATACATATGGAATAAAAGAGTTATTAAAAGCGATTTTGATTGAAAGAACATTAAGATGTGCGTTATTTAATCAGAGCCGATTTCTCATGGAATGTAATATATAAATTTTGCTGGCAACTCAAGGAGCCAGTTTTGGCGATTTACAAACGATTATGTTGGCAACTCTTTCTGGTCCTTAACTCGCTTTAAGTAAACTTAAACTGTTTGTAAAAACCGGTTTTTTAGTTGTAGAGTGTATTTTAGTAATTTTCATTATTTGAGTAATATATATTTTAATTGAGGTAGAAAGGCTGAAAAAAGGCACATTTTCGACACATATCAAGGAGTTTCACTTTACTGTTGTCTATCTATAGACATTGTTGTGATAAACTAACCCTTTTGTCAAACAATAAAACATCCAACCACAAACATATGTATGTATATTTACATAAAAACATAAGCGCACGTGCCTACAACGCGTGGAAACGTGTTTCGGTCGTTTATTCATTAGCAAGATTGTAATGGTTAAATAGAATTTGTGAAGTTTTGTATTCGGCCACACCTGATTTTTGCCTTCCACTTATCAGTAGAATTTGAAACACAGACCATATTGCTTTTTTTTTTAAAAAATTTCTGAACGCTGAACGAAAAATGTCCTGCAAACTGAAGCAAAGTCAAGACATCTTAGGGGTATTTATTCCAGAAATAAGCCTTATTATTTTAAACGAAAATGCCTTTTAACTAAAATTTACCAGAAATCGCAGAATATATCTTTGTAAAGTTCACTAGGTTACCCATAGAAATATTAAAATATTTTCATCATATATACATTTTCTTTCTGTTAAAATAGAATATAAAAAAAAAATTCGCAAACGACAATAATATAAAAAGATTTCCCTTTATTTTTAAGTCATTTTAGTTTTAACTAAGTTTTTTAAAGGTAACTAGAAGTTTTAAGAACTTTATGTTGCTACCACTGGCAAAACTTGCAATAAATTCTATCAAATAAAAAAAAAAAGTTAAACAATTCCTTAATTATGTCAGAAATAAGGACATGCTTTTTTCGAATTCTGTTAGTGCCGCGTTAATTTCACATCGCCATTTTCAATGTCATAAAGATTTGTGCATAGCTTGTTTAAAATATTAATCACTTACTAAAAATGTTTTAAAGATTTTGAACATAGTGGTTTCCATACCAAAAAGTGATTTCACAAACATGTTTATTTTTAAGAATTTTCTTACAGAATTTGTGACAATATGAATTTTAATATAAGATATTTTGGTTGAAAACATTTTTATTTGAACTAGAATCAATTGAAATCTTAACTCCAAGTCCTGTGGAAATCATGATCGCGACGGATTTCTCTCTCAACAAGCTCTATTTAAATAACTTTCTTAAAACCTTATAAAAAAAATTGTCTTAATAAAATTCACTAAACTTTCAAAAAAGATATCGGGAAAAAAATATCGCATAACTCAAAACGATTTTCTTTTAAAAAATTTTAAAAGAACTTCAACATAACAACAAGTCGGTATTCTTCCTGAAATTTCTGCGTTTCTGGCATTTAATGAAGAAAGTCATTGAGATAAACCTTAAAATATTTTAGTTTTCTCTATTTTTTGTTAAATATCAGCTGTTATTAGCTTTGAATCTGTTTTTGTTTTAAGCCTGTTACTAAAATATATCCTATCTATTGAATATTTTAAATGATATAAAGTGCTTATGTGCATATAATAATTTGTTGCAATATCCTTGAACTAATTCAAACCGCAAAATCGAAAAAGCTTTTAAAAGAATAAATGTAATACTATTTTATGCAAAAACAAAAACAACAAGAATTTGAGCCTGCAGAGAAAGCTTCTGGCTCCAAATAGATATATATACAATATGCATGAGGTCAGCAAAAATAAGCGCTGTGCAGAGGCTTAATGTATTGTGTGTTTGACTGTCTATCGGTCTAACTATTGTATTGGTAGAATCGTTTAATTGACTAGCGTAGACAAAAACAAATGCCCAAAAAAATATTTAAAAAAAAAAACCAATAAAAGCTCATAGATATCGAGAAAAATACATTAAAACGAATTCGTGGAAACAACAAATTGTCATGCAATCGCGCTCTACCACTCCGTAGCCTTCGGACATTTTTGGGTGGGCGTGCATCGATCCAAAGCCCTGACCTTCGTTGGTCTTTTTGCTTGAAACTTGAAGTGCTTGTTGTTGCTGGCATCAACTGGTAGTTTATCGAGTTGCTGCTGGTCGAATATTGTTTAAGCTTCGATTTTATGTTGTCGTCTTTTTATTGTAAAATACCATCACTTTGTTTCCAATCCACCTCTTGCCCGCTCACTTGAGTCCTTTTAAAGGCGTCGTCAGCTGCCCTTGTAGCCAGCTACGACTTGCTGTTCTTCCAGCTGCGATTACTTTGGAACATAACAAAGACATTGTTCGTCGTTGGGGAATGGAAAAGTATTTTCAGCTGTCAAAAGTTACACTGTCTATATTGTATTGTTATTTTTTTATTTTTATTTTAAATAGTAAACATTTGACTGTCCTGTCACGTTATATTTATTGTCTTATTACTGTTAATAGCATTTTCCAATTTCCGATTTCAATGACAATGCTTGTTTGGAGACATTACGTTTATCTAATCATACATGTAGAGAACTATTTTGCTTTAATCAAGCAATTGTTTTGCAAAACGCAAAGGAAATAAACAAATATATTGGCTCAATTACAGTGTGATTCAAGAAAATGTTTGCTTTAATTTAAGTCATTCGTCGTATTTTTTGGAAAAAACAAAATTTACCTAGCAATAATTTGTTAAGTTTTTTAAAAACTAAAAATCAAAATATTTCAAGCAATTATTTGCTGAACAGCAAAAAACAAAAGAGCAAATTTGATTTGATTTTGTTTAATTCCACTTTCGTTCCAAATGTAGCTTTTTGTTTCACAGTTTTTCAAAATGAAAACGATTTTATGAATGTTTTTACACACGTTTTGCCTCTCAGTCCTAAGCCATTGAAATAGAAATATGTATAAAAAAAAAAAGTTTTATGTGATCCATAGATACAATAATTTGCTTAGTTACAATAAACTGGAAAGTAAAATATTGATTTTATTCAAGCAATTATTTGCTTGGATAAGCAAGAAATGTTTTATATGGTTCAAGCAAATATTTGCTTGGTTATTAAAAAGCAACTTTTTATTTGCTTAAAGCAAATCTATCTAGCCATATCTGAATGTGATTTTCGAGTTTGTGGTTGTGAGGAGCACAATACGTTGTAAACATATATTGGCATTGATTATACATTTTGGCTGTAAGCCAAACCAAACACTTTTTGACTGTCAACCTTAATATGAGCTAGGACGCTTAACTTTTTTAGCGGTCGTACTCAGGGCCGCAGCAAAGTGGGGTTGTGGGTTAAAACGTCGTCCAGAGGATCAACATTGCAATAAAAATCAATGTATTTAAATAATTATTTCATTGAATCATTTTTATATGTTCTAAAAAAACGTAACAAAACATATTGTGCAACATATAGCAACATACTGTGCAAAAGTATATAATTTCCACATAAATTATGTGCAAAAGTCTTTGTCATGAGTTGAATCGTGTAAACAACAATAGTGAAACCCAATGTATCGTGATTTATCGGATCAAACAGATCAAAAATTCAAAATTACCATCACTTCCCTTGATATCGGCAGTCGTAGATGATGGTAGTGATGGTAACAGTGAAATCAACAAGAATGACATGCACATGTATACTGAAAAACTTTTCTAATTCCAACCGCCTAGAAAGATTTTAAAGTATACTTCAGCCAACAACTGATTTGATTTTTCCTCGAGTGGTTTTCGAAATTTAAATTCACTGGTTTTGTCGCTGGAATTGGTTGGCTTACTCCAAAAATGCGAATGGAGCTTATTGTAAGTTCTGCGTTTTTTTTAGATCTTCTTATATCGGCATTGCATCACAGCCTCTTTGTAATTTACGGCACAAAACCAGTTTTTGTTAAATACATTTGTTTGCCTCTTTCATTGTGACTCTTTTATAGTCAAAAGTTTTTAAACAATTAACTTCCGAAATAAAGATTTGTGTCTTTACGCCGTTTAATTTTTGAGGAATGCTTGAAGTCACTCATGAGTATTAAAAAGTTGGCTTACATTCTTCAGAATTCTGACCTGAGGAAGGGTTTTAAGTAAACCGTTTAAGTAATTTTGTGAATTTTTAGGTTTTAAGATTAATGAAGCTTATCTTAAAGTTTTTCTGTCTTTATAATTTTATTAATTTGAGATAAATGAGATATCGTTCTCATCCCTAAAATTTCTTAAAACATACCTCCGTAATTCAATGAGCAAGATCCGTTTGAACGGATGTGCATCCCTTAGCATATACAGTGATCGCACAGTAACAGAGCAGGACGTATTGGTAAAATTTGCAAAACAAGAAGACTTAATGTTTGATATTTTTTATTTTATTTCCATTCAAAAGCTTTACAAACTCAAATAAATTTTTTTTTAATTTCTTACAAAATTTTTTCAGAATGTGTTTATTTTATAATTAATATTTAAGCTTTAATATACATAAATTTAAGAAATTCTAGCCATGACTGCAAGCACTCAAATTCTTTCCAATGATATCTTGAAAGTGAAAATTGCATTAGGCACAAAGAAGTTATTTAAATTTTAGTGAAAATATATTTTTAAAAATTCACAAAAAAAGGCACGAAAAACAGCATTACCTTTAATCTAGTGGAAAACTTTAAAACTTTTTAATGCAGATTGGAAGAACCTTTTCTCTCCTTTAATATCTGATAGTGCATTTTTTTTAAAACTGCTCATATATTAACGAATAACATGATTATTTGAGGTTTTTGCAAAATGTTTTAGCTGACTGGCGGCTATCGTAACAGTCAAAATATTTTGGGAATCGTTTTAAAAATGATTAATTTTAATTTTTGGAGGGTTACAAATGAAACTTTTTTCTGATGGAAGTCGAGGCACTTTAATATATTTACTTACATATATAACAAAAAAACTTTAACATTAAATGAAACAAAAACTTGCATATTTCAATTTTTAATTTTGATTAAAAAATATGTTCATCAAAACTGCCATCATGAGTAAATTCTGGCTACAGCCCTGGTTGCACTGCATGTTTGTTTTATTCTTGGACAAAAATAAACTGCTAAGAAATTTTTTAAAATAAATTAAAAGGACATCTTTAGCGGCCATGAAAATATGCTTTTTTAAAAGCATTTAATTTTTCCTCTATCATATTTTGTAGATACAAATAGAATATATCTAGGGACACGATACTGAAATGTCGACACTTTTAAACTGAATGAAAAATCACTGCAATAAATGTTGTAAGATTTCACGACTTTTATTGGTGATTTTTTTACAGTTCAATTCAGCGAGTTTTTCAATTCTGTCTAAAATTTTGCATTTTTTCCAAAAAAAAAATGTATATTTTCTCTTTTTTCATACTATTTCAGAGTGCTGTCGCTCAGAGAGTTGTCGCTAAAAATGCTCCAGCAGCGGGTGTTACTCTTGACCTAAAATAAAAACCTTTGCTTTAATGTCATATGATTTCCAAGAGTTTATTCGAAAAAATGTCAATTTATATAAAATTTAAACAGTAAATTGGTCACAGCTTAAATACTCAAGCCTACTGAAGATGGGATGGTAGCACCTTCTGCTGAGTGATTGGCTCTATACAGAGTTGTTTTTGCCTTGTTCAAAACTTACTTGAGAGACTTTACGAATTTCTATTGTTTTTTTTTTTATAAGCGCAGACAAGGTTGAATGAGATAATAGGTCTGTTCCCGTACTTTTGTAGCAGAAATTAGCAACTTGTAAAATTTGAGAGAGTAATCGATGCTTTTTTGCGTGAAAAATTGCAAAAAGTACGGGAACAGGTTTTTCGCAAAAAGTTTTCAAAAGCAACCTTTGAAAAAAAAAACCATAAACAAATGTTTATTTCTTTTGTAAAAATTCAATAAATGTTGGTTCAAAAGAATAAATTGGCTTCCCTGTTCTTTTTGTATTGTTTTAATGGGTGGTACTCTAGTTTGACATCAGCCGTCAAAACATGGCAGCTTTCGAATGGCTGCAAATTTCTGCTTTGCCAAATTTGTTTAGCAGAAAATAGCATCAATTGACAATTACTGGATTACTTATTTTCGCTCTCTTTTGCGAATTTTTTGGGTACGGGAACAGAAAATAGCATGAATTCTTACTAATGTTCAAGTACTGGAGCATGCCTAATTTCAGAAGAGAGTTTTTTAAAGAGAGTGCGAGAGTAATAACAACACAATCAAGGTTAATTTATAAGGATGTTGATACTTGAGAGAAATGCACTCCTTTTCCGCCTTTGCTTTAACTGTTAAAAGTACAGTGAAAATGTGTGACCCGAGTGAAATATTATATTCCACTTTGGCATATTTTAGCTTCGGGAAGCATATTTTTTTTTATAAAAATATGCAGCATAAAAAGTGGAATATTTTTCGTATGATTATATTTTTCAAAATTCACAAAAATTGCAATAAAAAAATGTCTATTTGGTTAATAAATGGGTTTTTTTTTTGGCTATCGACATGTTTTTATTTATCTCTGAACCACCTCGTAAAACGCAATATAAGGAATTCATTTTGTGGTTAACTTCTTCGTTGTCAATTTTATTGCAATTCATGAAACAACTTCACGCAGCTTAAAAAGTGTTAACTTAATAAAAAGTGAAGTAAATTTGCTTATATGTTTGTTTGGTTAGATTTTTTTATGGATTATGTTACAGCAGTAAGTAATTTACTTAAGAAACCATTAGGGGTATTCACGATGTGTTGTATTTTCCCTTGTATTGTGTATTTTTGATAAATTTGATATATGTAGTAAATTTTTTAATATAACAAAAACAAAATTCAGTTTTCAAAATACAACCCTGTGGAAAATATACAAGTTGTGTATTAGATCAGCTGATTGTATAAGCATTTCTACTCAGCATGGAGCAAGCTAAAGGCTACGCTGTGAGTTTATTTAATAAAAATTAATATAATTGATTTTAAAAATACAATATGTACTTTACTGAAGGTTCGATCACAATAAGTTGTAAGTATTGTAAATTTTGCAAAAATTTATCACAAATGCACCACATCGTGAATACCACTATTATTTCTAACAATAGCTCTTTCTTTTAACTAATTTAAAATGTGGATTCAAAACAATAAAGCAGAAAAAAAAGTTATTGATCAAAGTTCGGAATCTGAAAATTTGTGCTTTTCTCGCTTAGCTTACCATTTAGCAATGCTGAGGTTGAGAACATTTTTAGTTATATGAATCTTTCTTATTTAAACGAAAATTCAAAATAGAATGCAAGAAAAACTCTTAAATAATTTGTTGAATGTAAAAACATGGATGCATGCTCAAAAAAGTGTTGTAATGCCTATCAAATACCAGATAGCTTAATAAAAAATTTAGAAATGCGAATTTCTATGATAATAATACAAGCGACAATTTAAGAATTGACCTCGAAGATGTGCCTGAATTTTAGTTTTGTGTATTGTATATCGTTACTTAAAATTCAAAAAACCAAAACAATGTTTATAATTTTTGATAGGAGAAGCAAATTAATTTAAGTGCGATAGTAATCAAATAAATAAATGTTTTTAAACTTGCTTCTGTGTTTTTTTTATATGCATATTTAGACATATTTAGATATATATCTTTGAAATTGAAAGTGAAATATTTTTGTGGAATATAAAAATTGAAAGTGGAATATTTAGCATATTTTTTTAACAAAAAGCATATTTTTTCAAAAATCTTCTGGTCACACTGTATAGCACAGGTTGTAGATCTTGGCGAGTGTAACATGACACCATACTTGAAATTGTAAATGCACCTCCAAAATCGAATTTTATCGTTAAAAACTGATTTTTAGGTACTTGACGCATTAAACAGTCATTAACTCAGCAACTTTTTACTGATTTTCGATTTTAAAACGGTTTTCGAAAGATAAAAATAAAGGTTTCGAAATATGTACATGTCTTAAAATCTATTAAAATAACTTTTTGAGTTATAATCGGACAAACCTAACATTTTTACAATTTTTTCAACTTTGAGGACTATTTACGGCCAAAGTTTTGTTAAAGGCTACTTAAAAGTAATAATTTTATAAAATAATACTTTATTAAGGATAAAATGAATGTTCATTTATGAAAATCGGATGAAAATTTACTGAGTTATTAGTTTTTTTTTATAAATAAGAAATAACGTCTTCATTGCTTAATGGGTCATGGGAGCGTTCATGTAACATTTTGATGGTTCCATTAAATAAATTTTTATGATTTCATTTAATATTGGTGTATTCTTTTAAAAAAATTAGCCTTTCCCTTATTTTTCTGTTACGAAATAATCTTTTAAACAGCCCCAAGATGATCACTTTCATTAAACTAATCTTTATATGAATAAGACAATATTTTAGATTTTTTAATTTTTTTTGTTTCATCGTTAAAAGTTTTTCCGACTTTGATCGATATAAGAATATTTTCAGAAGAAATTATTACTGTAAATTTGGTCACAGGCAGAAAGTTTATTTCAATTTGATATTATCCAGAATAACATTTTCATTTACATAGATACATTTGTATTAAATATTGGTACATATTTTCAAAATGCACAGAAATTCTTACTGAACCTTTTCTGTTTGTAAGAAATATTGGCAGTTTCACGTTGAAGCGACCAGCAGTAATTAGCTTATATTCTGTTTTGGCTTTTCCCTTGAAAACGATTTTCAAGTGATATCATCTCTAGATGAAAATGTTCACCCTGTTCATATCTCAATTAACCAGGAATCTCTGGGAAAAAGTTTAAATGAGAATGCAGAAAATTAATTTAGATTCTTCATGCTCTTCTTTCAACTTCACTCAGTTTTTCTGTTTTGTTTGTTTGTTTGAGTTTGGTATTTAATGTATATACCTGTAAATGACAAATATATAATTGCGTGTAAATATTTTCCGAGAAGAAAAAGCATGTACCTTCTTTGATTTTGGCGTCACATAGTCTAGGAAACAATGTTTTTAAACATAAAAAAGCTTTGCATTCTGTGTTAAGTCATTTCACAAACTGCTTTATTTAACCCAATTTGAGATGCAATGATGGCAAAATTATTTTTTTAGCTTGCACGAGAGGTAAGTTGACAACATAACTTTCTCGAATCATAAACGATTTTCGCGGTGGCCACTCAATGCAATTATAGTGATCCTTCGCACGACTGCCCCACTGTCCGACTGTCCAAATACTATAGTGAGGACTTTCAGATCTGAGACGATATGCGATTGAAGTTTGGTGTATTCAATTATCCTCAGAATCTTCGACATAGTTATGCAGGTTTAAAAGGTAATTTCCGAATAGGGAAATAAAAAAAAACAGTCATTTGCATTAAAAAAATACACTACTTTTTAAAGAAATCACAAAAATATATTTAATAGAACCGTCAAAGTGATGCATAAACGCTACCATGACCCATTGAGCAATGAAGGCGTAATTTTTTATTTATAAACAAATTTAATAATTCAGTCAATTTTCATCCGATTTTCATAAAAAAACATCAATTTTATTCTTAATAAAATGTGCTTTTATAAAATTTTTGCGTTTACAGTAGCTTTTAACAAAACTTTGGCTGTAAATAATCCCCAAAGTTGCAAAAATTTGAAAAAAGTTAAAAACGTTAGGTTTGGCCGATTATAATCGGCATATTTTAAAAGCTTTGTCTTTTATCTTAACATTTATTTTAACATCGAAAATCGGTAAACATAAATACTGAGTTAATGATTGTTTAATGCGTCAAGTACCTAAAAATCACTTTTTTAACGATAAAATTCGATTTTGAAGGTTTATTAACAATTTCAAGTATGGTATCATGTTACACTCGACCAAATCTACAACCTGTGCATTGTCACTTCAAAATTATATGCAGATTTTTTTTTTTTGTAGCACCGTGCAATATTTTTAGTATGGCTCTCTAAAATAAAACTATATTAAATGTAGGAAATCTGTTGCCAGCAATAATTGCTGTAAGTTCCCGTGGATTTTCGTTAGAGTGTAATTGAAAAAACTAAAAATTAGTCGGGTTCTAGTTTAGTCTTGCAGGAAGGTAATTGTGGATCTTTGTTAAATTTAAGGCTCAAATAAAGTATATGTTAGAGCATTTGATTTTTAGATGCATCCAATTAAAAGCAATGTAACTAGATATACATACGTAACTTGTGGTAAACTTTTTCAATTACAATGGGTTTAAACTTCAATCAATCCAATTCAATTGAAATGTCTCTTCTACTCTCATATTTTCTCCAATTGAAGTTGCAAGGTTTTGAGAATAATACATATAACTTGACATAATACATCGATATTAAACACAAATTGTAGCCACCAATCTAATTTAAAAAATCTACCAAATTAAAAAAACAATTACCACAAAAATCTTTCATACTCTTTTAAAAAAAGAGTAAGTACTGGTATTGTGGTTAAAGATTAGTAGTGGGGAACTATCGATTGTAATATCGGTACAATTGATGATTAGCAACTGTATCGACTATCGATGGTAGTAAAATAACTAATAGTAGCAGCACTTCGATAGTGACTTGAAGCATCTTCAATATGTTACAATAAAATAAAGGGTGATCCAATACGATATTCCATTTTCAACTGGGCTGCTTTGACAGCTGTTATGTGTCAAATGGCTTGTTCATATGACGTTTGTGTTCGCTACGAAGTTTAAATGTGTTCAATACGAGTCAATCATGAATAGACTTCTGAATGGACTCCTGAACAGAGGTTATTATTGTGGAAACTTACTACCAAAATCAGTCATCAGTTAGAGAATGTTATAGACAATATCATTTTGGTCGTTATGAGAGTATTGCTTGCTGATAGTGTTCGTGAAAACCGTGAATAATCGAGTCGTCGTCCATCTCGAATTTTTTCGAAATTTGAAAATTTGACCCACAGAATGGACCAATTTAGGAGCTAGTCGTTGGCAACATTTCATCGAAATAATTTTTAAACATTGAGTTGTAGGAACCGAGCTATCATTCCAAATAAAGATTTGCATCAATACATTGAATACATTACCACTTATTCAAGTACTGTTCTGACGATTTATTGATAGTTTTATTTTATTATTATTCATGAAAGAGTATGAGTATGTATCTGCATTATGTCATGTTTTTACATAAGCCTACAAAAAATTGCTTTAAGATACAAATACGTAAGGACTAGTCTTATTCCTCACAAAGTTATAAAGTTAATTGCAATAAAAAAATCATACTTATATCATATAGAAGATACCTAAAAATTGTCTCTAAATTTCAACATTAGGCCAATATCATTGACTAGTAGTGGGCCTTATAATTTTAAATGCCTTTTTTTATACTTTTCCTTAAATATTTTTATTCAATTGTTTATAAAAAGTTGTTGCGACCATTAAAAATATAATAAATTTTTTTAACGATGATCCTCACTACTATATCGATCGATTTTTTACACTTATGCCTTAACCTCTTTTTATTACAGACATTTTGCGGTATGTTTTTTATACCTTTTTTATTCTAAAACAATGACAATTAATGAAAATATCTGCTAGCAAATTTGAAAAACGATCTGCCAAAAGTTTATCTACATTCATTTGAAACTACAATTTGGTCTAAGTGCATTATTCTGTATCACAAACAAGCACACCAACGATGAGAAAGACACGAGAAGCAATACAATTTTGTATGGAAGAAAATATTGCTTCTCGTGTCCTTCTCATCGTTGGTGTGCTTCTTCGTGATACAGAATAATGCAGTAAATCTACCAAATTGGCAACGCTGATAACAACTGAAAAATATTTTAAAATCGACACAACATTTTTAGCCGTGCAATTAAATCTCAAAAGAATCGAGCTAAGTGCCAAGGACAGTTAATATTCTGAACGATAAATATTTATTGTCTTAAATAGTCTCACCTATTTTTAAGATCTTCCCCTGACTAATTTTTTAGTCTAAGAGACATCACTGCACCTTGTCGTTGTTTTTAACTTTATTTATATTTTTCTGTTATATTCTATTTTTTCATTTAGTTTTTTATGTGAAAGTGGTCAAAATGTAAATGTTTATTTTATTATATATTTTAGCACATCACATCAGCTGAATGCAATTTTAAACTAAACTTTAAATAGAACCCTGCAAAACTGTTAGAAACCGCACTTAAATGTGGTTTATTTAAAATTTAGCATTAACAATTGAAGGATACACCCACGAACTAACTCTTATTGAGTCCGCAGCCAAGGGCGGAATTTTGGGACATAAGCCCCCTCCCCCCCAAAGGGTTTGAGTTAAGAAAAAACAATTTAAATAAGACTTTTAAAACAAAAGATAATTTTTAAAGATATCAATAACATTACTAAAAAATATTTTAGAAAATCTTTCTTGTGACAATATTTTTTTTATTTACTTTTGGCACCAAACTATTTCCAATTAAAAAGTTTTAGAAATTCATTGAGGAAATCTATTTTATATCGAATAATTCTAATCTTTTTTTTTATTATTTTTATTTAAAAAGGAAATGCATTTCTATTAAGATTTTGAAAAATAAAGAAATATAAGAAGTTTTTATTTAACTTAAAAAACACAAAAGCTAGCTTTAATAGAAATGTAGTACAAATTTTAAAACTGCATTTATCAAAATAAAAAAAAAAAAAATCTGTATGGAATTTTCTTCGACAATATTTTAGTTTTTGTAAAGTTAATAAAGGCCTCGCTATTATGGTAAGGTTTTTTAATGTGGTTAAGCGAAGTTTTAATTTTATATTGCTAACTTAAAAATGTAGAGTGCATAGTAAAGATTAAAAATTATTTGAGCAATTTTACGGCATTGTATTAATATTTTAGGCACATAAAACTTATTTTCCCGTTTTCATAAGACCCCTTTTTATGAAATAGGAGGCTCTTTATACAGTAAAATCGCAAAAAATTTATCCCGCGAAAAAGTTAATCGCAGGGCTTAGTTTAACGAATTTCAGCGTCCACGTACTGCTCTCAAAAGTTAACTTTTGAGATAATTTTTCTGAGCGTATAAATTTTTTAAACAGTTGAAAGCATCATTATTTTGATAAAATTGTATGAAAACAATAACGATGCAAAGCAGATGGCAGAGCTTGTCAAATGCGTACGAAAATGATCAAGAGTTATTACACAAAAGAAAAAAAAACAAAAAGTTTCAACTGCTTCATTAAAGAAATTTATCCCTATTAAGTTTCTGCGCAAGAAATTGGTCAAGTGAACTTTAAACCAGCCGGTACCAATTAAATCTAAGTTTCTTTTTTGTAATGAAGAAAACTAAGTCATTGAAATAAATTAAGCGTGTGTGTTATTTTCGAACAATCTATGTTTATTATTGTATTTTCTTCTATTTAGCTTTTCCTGAAAGGCTACAAATTTGTTGGTACGGTCTTGATTTTTCAGAAGATACTTTTTGGAAGAAGTGATGTACTTTGTTGACCCCTTTTTACTTTTGACTCAAAGTTTCTTAACAGACAAAAAATTTTCTGCTACAGACGTTAATCAGAAATATTCTCAATTTAGATCCGAAAGTCGAAAGCAAAAATAAAATGTATAAACTTTATCTTAACCGTAGTCCTACGTTGGTGTAGAAAAACACATATTTTTTTATTTTTAAATATTTCCAAAACCGCTTAAGTTTTGGATCCAAGCCTAAAGGAGTTTTATTTTATGCTTAGTATGAACCGAAAGCATATTCTTTTAGTTCAATTACTCATGTTGAGGTGTTGATAAATACTCCATTCACTCTGCAAGAAAATATATCTAGTTATGTAGTATTAACAAGATTCTTTCTTCTTCTTTTTCTATTCATATTTTCTTCTGCTTTACAGCAAACTGAAATGCCTTAAAAACAGCATAATAAAAGCCTTCCAAAAACCAGAGGGCAAAATACAGTCATGTGTTGGCCTGCTGTCTCTGCCAAAAATTTATTTGTAAAGCATATCACAAGCAAAATGTGTGCACAGATTGCATTTCAAATACATTAAGTTTTTTTTTATATAATTCATGTGCTTAAACATAAAATAAAATTATTTTATTTCATTTAAAAGTTTATGTATGCAGAATTCTAGAAGTCAACATGGAATAATTAATTTTTTCTCACCGTAGGACTACGGTTAAAATTAACTTTATCAAATATACATGTGTAAGTATATGTGACACTGTCTAATTTTTATCTAATTAATTTTATCTGTAATCAACTTTGAACATAAAAGCCCTTTATTTTTATTTTAAATATCATATTGGTGGCAAGAAAGTCTTGTAATCGAAATTCCCCTCTATGAAAAAACCCTGCCTACTGCTCTGTCTCTTACTGCTAAAAATAAAAAATCTTATACACTTGGATTCAGCAAAAATAAGTAAACAAAAAAACTCCAACATGAAAACAGAGAAAACCACGATGAGTAAATTTAAAAAAAAAAAAGAAAAACAGAAGAGCATAATGAAAAAATCCAAAAAAAATCATGCCTACCCAAACGAATCACGGACGCTCACAAAAAAAACGGGCGCGAGCAACTCATTGTCTGTATGAGTTAGGGTGTGTGAGTGTGTGAGTGTGTAAGTGTGTGTTAGTATGCAAATTAGTTGTAATTGCAAGGGAACCTAATTTAGATAAACAATTCCTGGATACGAAAAGCTTTCGCGTGGTTCTTTGTATTGGTTAATGCTGTGTGAGTGTATTAGGTGTATATGTGCGTTGGTATACAAGCGAATGTATCAGTGCGTGTGTGTCTGTTTGTGCAGCTGACTTCACTGCTGGCCATACCTTGGTGTACCTCACCACTGTCGATGCCCCGCTCCCCACCACTCATTCCCTTGCACTTGGTCTCCTTTGACTAGAGGAACACTTAACGTCGTTTTTACTTTGATATCGACCGCCAACAACAAATGAATATTTGCAGTTCTCCTTTCTTGGTAAATGCGATACTTGTGGGTTTAATTTTATTTTTTGGTTAGCTTTACGCATTTCATATGAAGGTCCTTTGAATAATTTATACAGCACAAAAACGCTTTTTAGTTCACATTCTCTTGCTCTTACTTTATGACGGCTGCTACTGTTGTTTCTGGCTGGTTGGTTGGTTGCTACTTGGTTGGTAGCTGTTGTTGGCTGCTGGTTGATGGTTGTTGGTGTGCCATAGAAATGTTCATAAAATTGAATTTTAATAAAAAATAAGCAAGCAGGCAGACCTTTTTGTATCGTGCCAGCGTAAGCTGATATAATTTCGGGTATACTTCTGTGATTAACTTAAATCTTGCCAAATTAATGAGCGTGTATTTAAGATATGTTGAAAGTATCTAATAAATATGTTGTGAAGAAATTGAATTCTTGAGAGATTTATTTTTATTTTTGAAGTTGTGATTATTTCATTGGATGAACAATGACCTTGTTTGTTGAGATACTATATAACATCCTATAGTTCAAGGTTTTCAAATAAGAAAACTAGTTTTGTAAAAGTTTTTCAAATTATATATACGCTAAGGTTCTCAGTTAAGGGCAGGTTATCATCTCAAGGTTCAAAAACACGGTAATGTTCTTGACTTTTTTTTCCATAGAAGGAAGAAAATGAACGTTGAGTTCTTTGGAAATTATTTATTGATTCTTAAAGTATACGATAAATGTAATGTGAAGTGTCAATACGCCGTCAAACGTTGTGTTGAAAAAAAAGGTACCCAAACGGTCTCCATCGCACAGCACGTTAATTTCATCTGACATAAAAAACAAAAAAAAAATTGTATATATTATATTATATCTATTGGAGCTTAAGCCTATAATATCAATAATCAGTTGAAAATTACAAAAATGGCGGACATTTGAATTTTTAGTAACTTTCTTCACATTTTTTGCTCTCTAAAGTGGTTAAAAACAAAAACCGTTCAATATTATCCCAATTGAGGTTTAGAATCCAAACAATTTTATCTACTTTAAAATAAAAATTAAAAAAATCCAACTCAATCGATTTAGTAGTTCTTGAGATATCGTGAGACCAGTTTGAATAACATAGAGGCTATTCACAGTTTGAATACGCTGGTCTGCTATTTATATTATTTGTTAGTTGTACGCCATTTTACGTAAGTGTATTTTACTTTGTTGTTGTTTTGCATGCAAACAAAAATACACAAACACGCGTAAATTAAAGTAGCCCTTAGACGTGTTTTTTTGTACCTCGTATTTTTATGCTTTGTCTACGGCCGCCATATTACATACATCACAGGGTTGCATAATTTTTTAATACGACAGTTTACATGGCAGAGTGCTCACAGTTTCAACAATAACAAATGCTATAAATACGATTTGTTAAATGTACGCTTAAGGCCTTTTTCACACTTGGTCAACGCAACTCCAACTGAAGTTGCTAGCCTGTGTATTTATACCGGAACCTTTAGATTAAGCAACTTGCACGCAACAAGTTCTCGACACGTATCAACCTGTTCAACGCAACGCGGCTTTCCGCAATTTTCATCAGCGACGTGTTGCATCAGTTTGTTTGTTTTGTGAATTCAAGTATTTGTAGTGCAGTAGGCTTTATATTAATCAAGGTGAATAAGCTAATTAATTAGTTCCTAATAGAATCTAAAAGAAGAAGAAGAAATAGTTTGCAAGATGAATGAGCAAGTGTTAAATATCAAATCAGTGCAAGAAGTCGAAAAACATGAGTTATTATATAATAACAATTATTATATAATAACAATTATTATATGTTGAATGACTTTTAAAGCAAGTATGAAAGCATTCCGTTTATAGTTGCATTGCTTTTCAACTTTTTCGCTGTTGCGTTGAAGTTGTGTTGGAATTGCGTTGACCAAGTGTGGAAAAGGCCTAAGCTGCGAATAGCCTTATAATTTTTAAGAAAATGCGTTTCTTGAATATACATTTTCATTGCATACTGTTAGGCATGCCTGTGAAACGTTGATACTTCCGCTTATGAAAAATAATATTCATTCCTTAAACAAATAACCAGAGGTGCTTTTTTAAATTTTGTGAAAAATTTTCCTGGCCGCTATATTGATTTTAGTTTTCACCTTTACTTCCGGGTCAGACCCTTAGGAATATTGTGGTTTCTATTGATTTTTATATAAGTAAATAATGATTTTGAGTTTAATTTGGGCTCAAGGTTCATAAATTGAGAGGTCGAAGAAAAAAAAATTATTTTATATTTTAATTAGTATATAATATTTAAAAATATTAAATGTATTTTTTCTAAGGTAAGATACTTACTTATACATCTGTTCTTATTTTTAAATATTATAATTACAAATAATTACTTTTCAGTGTTCTAAGAAGCAAATATATTAATTTTTTTAATAACATGAGTTGGTAGCATTATGCATAACTATTTATAATCTTATATCACAAAGGATCAATGGCATTCTAACAGGGTAACAATATCTGATAGTACAGTTGACACTTAACGGTGCATTAGACTTATTTCAACGATTAAGATGGCGAACAATTAATTTAACAACGACTTCATTTTATAAAAAATCGTTTTTTGCAATGTTAGACAGTGTAAAAATAACGAAAAAAACTCGTTCTTGACTTTAAAAGACTTTAAAACTTATCACACTCTTTAATTTTTAGTTCCTCAAATGTGAATTTATATATATCAGGGCTCGCAAACAAATTCTAAAGAAAAGTATTTTTCTGTTCTGTTTGTTTCTTCCTAAAGCATAGTACTCTGTTCAATTTCATGTGAAATTCCAATCAAATATCTATACAAAATATCGTGCGTAACAAGCGTGGAAATTTTCACAACATTTTCGTCAAAGCAGTACTCTGTTCCGCTGCGTTAAATTATCGCAACATGTTTCTGAGCAACATTTTTTCACAACAGTTTAATTGTACTGTCTATTTATTTTGAAGTGAAAAGAGAGAGGTCGTATGAAATCTCCCATCATATTCTCTGAATCTCTCTGAGAAACGTTGCCATAGGAATTCCTCGCAACAAACTTTAAGTCAGAAATTTCACGCAACAAATAAATAGATGTTGCCAGCGAAATTTCACGCAAACGAACAGAGTACTAGGCTTAAGATCTTAAAAAGTATTTCGGTTTGTTTAATTTTCTCTCTCCGATTCAAAAAGTAGCACAAGCTGAAGCAAGTAGAGATGAGAGAGAAAAGCAAAATAAAATGTTTCTTTTTTCGAATAGAAAAAACTTCCTTTCACGTTATGCTTTTGAATCGTGGGCACAAAAACAATCAAAGTAAAGTATATTTAGCGATCTCTTGTAGGTTGAAGAGAGATTGCAATGTTTAATAGTTTCATTTATGATGCGACTTTTTTTTGTGTTGAAAAAGTTATTTCGTTGGAATTTTTCTTGCTTTTTGCTTTTATTGAATTTGATGCGTTGTGCTTTTGTGCATATTAAAGGGCTGCACAAATGTATTTGCTTCTTTAATACCACCAAGTACTTTTAGCTAGGCACATCATTTGTAGCAGAATTAAGCAAAGAAATAGCGTAAAACCGTTGCTTGCTGCTCAAAGAAAAAGTAATGTTTTAACTCTCTCTCTCTCGGATCAAATGCATACGCAACTTGCTCTCATCAATTACAGTAATTATCGGTCGCTATCTCGGCAAATGAAAAAAAAACTGTATAGTTCTGCAAATACTGCAAATACTTGCGTATGCTAAAAGCAGAAGTCATTATCAGTTGCTAATGAAAGCATAAGTAAAGTAAAAATAAAGTAAGAGTTAACTTAAAAAAATGGAAATTAATGAAGTAAGTAAGTATTGAACTATGATTGTTATATTATAATTATATTATAATTGAATTATAATCCTGTAAATAACAATATTAATAGAGGTTAATACTAATAACGATGCTTTAAAAGTAAAAATTGTGAGCGGCGATTTTAAACATATTATTTTTTAAACTAAAATTATCTTTTTACATTTAAACATTAATAATTAATAAATATATATTACCACATATATAGTTAATATTTTTGAAAATTTTTTTGTGCTTTCGTTATGCTTATCTGAATGGTTTTTTGTTTTTAATAAAATATATATTTAAATTAAAACATGCAACTGCAAATCCATCTTCTAAATTTCTGAAATAATGTTTCAAGTATGTACTTACCAACTTGTACTCCTCTTGCAAGTTATTTTTATGTACATAACTAATACGCGATAGACAATTTATTATTTGTTTTGCTTTCAACCGGTTTTCCACTTACGCACACTACCTACAATTTTCGCTCACGCCAACGCTATCCACAAATGAGAGTGAGAGAACGAAAGTAATTGCGATCCCCACAAATGTTTTGTACAGCGATTCAAATGTAATTGTGCAGCCCTTTAGTGCATATGTGTCTGAGGTAACTTTTTGTTCGTTAAAAATACAATGTCTCGGTTAGAATAAATGCTGGAGTAATGAAATGAAGTGATTGCGATTGGACAGTGCACAGCGGGGAAAATAGGTTATTTCAAATTTAATGAGTGTTTTTTTTTTTTTTTGGTATTTTCTCGTCTGGAATCACTTGTCAGAGGGCCTCGTCAGATGCTTAAAACCTATTTTTGCAACATTTTTTTAAAAGAGCCATTAGCTCAGTGTGCTCATGTTGTTGTTTTTGTTTTTAATTTTTTTTGTCGCCAGCGAAGCTTTAATTTTTTTTGAATTTGTAATTTAGCTCACTGCCACGACACCTCTGGTCTAGATATTAGAAATGACATTTTTAATTTCTATCTTAATTTTTTGCGAGTAAGGAGTGTTTAAAAATGAAAAAGTTATTAAAATTATGAATAATATGCACTTTTTGATAGTTATTTCTAGGGATGTGACGGAGCTCCGTATCCACATCCGCTTTATTATTTTTTTATATCCGCATCCGCATCTAAGATCTGTATTTTATTATCAACCCAAAAAGAATAAGTTAAGAAACTAAGAAGCCATCAAGTATCTAACTTACAGTAAAACCTACGAAATTAGAAGCTTAGAAAATTAGAATCATCTCGAAATTTGAAGTTGAATTTTCAAAATATTAAAGCTTCTGAAATTAGAAGATTGTATTCTAATTTCCGAGGTAATTATTTATGATATTTATATTTGACACTAAAGCGTTTTCTACGAAAAGTTAAAAATTAAGCTATTGAACTTATTATGTAAAATGTACGCAATCATCTCACTTGGAGTTTTTTGTGTGGCAATATTTTTCATAAAAAAATTTCAGTGAGAGAAAAACATTTGGTTTTACTTCATATGTTTACTTCTTGTTGATAATTTATGTCTCAGGATGAACGAGGATTTGAGCAAAATAACTAAATGGGCTAGAGCTAATAAGCTTAATCTGAATCCACTGAAGTCATTTGTTTTACCGATCTTTAAATCTAGTTACTCTTTGTCTGATATAAAAAAATAAATAAACTGGCCATTTCAGTCCTTGAAAGGACTTTGACCTAGCTTCTATTGATCAATTGTGTTGTGCGTGATATTAAATGTTTGATCACAAATGATCGAGAACTAGACCTACGTGTTTTATGCCGACTCTGAACGGCTTATGTTCTCAAGAAGCTTTACATGGCAATTTTTACTCTCTGAGGTTTGCCATTGTCTGCAGAGAGGTGACGACCGAACAGAAAAATTAATTCAATTGAAAAAACTTTCTGTCTGAGCTGGAATTGAACCCGGGCTACCGCGGTTCTTTAGCTTAGGGGCCACGCACTCTACCCACTAGGCTACGGCCGCCACTTTGTCTGATATACCAACGATTTATCTTAATGGTGTAGGGCTAAGATTTGTTGATAAAGTTAAAAATCTTGGATACCACATTAACTCTTCACTTTCTTGTGAGGATCACATTAATTCGGTTGTTTCTGAGATTTATTATGCCCTTCGGAACCTGAGGTGGACAGCATCATTTGTACCCGTCGACACTAGGAGAAATTTGGTACTCCAGCTTATAATGCCATTCATTACGTACTCAGATGTTGTGTATAGTAAACTTGATTCGAGGTCCAAACTAAAGTTACAACAAGCTTTTAATAACGCTGTCAGATATGTTTATGGCCTCAGAAAGTTTGACCACGTTAGTCATTTGAGCAATCAAATACTTGGTTGCAAAATGTTCAATTATCTGGATGCCAGGAACTGCATATTTTTGCATAATTTGATTTACACAAAAACACCTAAATATTTATTTGATAAGTTACAATTTTGCAGATGGAATAGAAACATGAACCTTATTATCCCGAGATACAATTTTTTTAAACTCAAACAGACTTTTCTTTGTTAACGCTATCAGAATTTGGAACTCGTTACCTCTAAGAATTAGAATTATTCAAAACAAACGCAACTTTAAGCATGAAATTTTCGAATACTTTTCTTAATACTATCTTCTATCTATTAAATCTATCTAAACTTACTATTTCTTCATCTAATAGAATAAAAATAATTTAAGTTTTTTTCTTTTTTATCTAATAATCTAATGATGTTTTTTTGTTCATTCATGATTTGTTGTTATTTATGACTAGCTATAATATGTTGCTATAATATTTATTATTATTTATTATTTTTGTTAAATCACTAAATGTTAGTTTTAGTTATATTTTTTTTTCTGTTTTTTATAACTAGTTGTTATTCTCAACTGCTTAATTCATTCAAAAGATTCTGTCTTATATGTAAACATTACTATTTCTAAATAAATAAATAAATAAATAAATAAATAAATAAAAAAAATAAATAAATATGAAAACGAAATTTACCAAACAAAAACTTTTAACAAAATAAGGCCATTTACTTAAAAAATTTTATAACTTTCTACACATTAGAAGTGTGTAATTTTTATCCAGTAATATATCTTTACATTATTACTTGAGCAATATTATTATACAAATTTTAACTACGAAATAATAATATTTCAGAAAGTAGAAGTTCCCGACTTACAAACAGCTTCTTACTTCTGAGGTACTGTATAAACATAATTTTTAAAATAGTTTTAATAATTAAAGTTCTGCTTTTAGTTTGTCTAGTTGAGCTAAATAACTATAAAAGTCTAAAAAATGTAATATTTATACTTTTTTTTTAATTAATGAGTTTATTATTTTATTCCTTAAGCCCGTATGATACTTCATTGTTTTGTCCAACTTCAAAATCTGAAAACAAGTGGCGCGTGAGCTAGGCAGATATATATTTTTGGAAAAGGATGAAAACATGCATCGTGCCACTTGTTTACATCTCCGCAACGTGACTATTTTATCTCTCGGTTCTTCTTGACTGCGGAAGAAAGAGCTCAAGCTTGTTTTTGACACTTAATATTTGATCGAAACTTAACGACGAACGAATTGAGAGAAATGTCAAAAACAATGCATTGAAGATGCTGTCCGTCGCACATTTTTTTGTCCAATTCGTACTATATGCATATACACTCTTACTTCTTGAATTTTAGCTTTAGCACTATTTCAACTGCTCTAGTTTCATTGTCAATGAATTAAAATTGGACAATGCAATGAAGTATCATACGGACTTTAATAAGGTTTACATAAAAAAATAAATAATAGCAATAATAAAAAAATATGTATAATTTAACTCAAATAATTTGCATCCGCCATCCGCGGTTCTTAGATTCAATTCTCCACATCCATATCCTCAAAGAAGGCCTTTTACAGATCCGCATCCGCAAAATGACATCCGTCACATCCCTAGTTCTTTATTGAAAACCAATAGAGATAAAATTGTTCAACTTATTTTATTTGAATAAAAAAGTATAAGATTTTAATATGTGCATTAGATTGGAACGAACTTTTGACCACACCGGCTTCATATATTTTTGAAAACTACTTGTCGAAACAAATTTTTCTGCAACCTTGGTTTTTTCTGTGGCAACAACATTTTATGCAGTGTTTAATAGTGTTTAAAATGTCCCAATGGTCGTGCAGGGCTCAAATCAAATAATAGACTTGAATAGAAACTACTTACCGAATAAAATAATTTTGGCAGCGTAAATCGGTAAAACACGCCAAAGTGCGTTGTTAAACGAATTTTTTTTTGCAATGTTGAATATTTCCAATAGTCGTACAGGGTTAAAACAAATAAGAGACTCAAATAGAAATAACTTATCGACTAAAATATTTCTGGCCACCTAAATCGGTCAAATATCGCAATGTGCGCTGCAAAATTATTTTTTTTTTGCTATGTTTAGTAGTGTTTAAAATATCCCAATGGTCGTAGAGGGTTAAAATAAAAAAAAGACTTGAATAGAAACTATTTACCGTATAAAATAATTTTGGCCACCTAAATCGGTCAAATACCCCTACGTGCGCTGCTTAACGAATTTTCTCAGAAACGAGACCGCTTTTTCCCGCCGTAAATCCCCGAGAAAATGTCTGAAAATTTCATCAAAATCGCTTAGGCCGTTTTCGAGAATTCATTTACAAACAAACAAATAAACAAACAAACAAATATTGCTCGTTTAAAAGTATAAGAAAGATATAGAAAATTCGATGATTAGGAGCGTGAAATGTGTAAGCTGGTCGTATTAATTTTTTCCTTCTTAAAATTTCTTCTGAACACACCTACATTCTACCTGCCAGCCTTCTGGGTTACGAAATTTTAATGCAGGCAAATCAACAGAACGAGACGTAAAAAACCTTAGCTTCCAAAAAAAAAAAATTGCTGCTTAAAACATGAGGAAATTCTTTTGTCGAATTTCCGTAGTAAAACGAACACAACATTTGTTACTTGTTGTGCTTGCGATCGTGACAACAAAATCTAAAAAACGAAATACTTGTTGTTTTCGTATAACACAAAACAATAGTTTTCTTTCGCTTTTCATTTTCTGTTCGCTTTCGTACGCATTGCTGTTTGTAGCAAAGGTCCAAACCTAAGCAAATAGTGAAACTGTTTCGCAGATTTAGCAGATGTATAGTTAACTTTTTCGTACAGTTTATTTCCAACCCCTGATATATATATATATATATATATATATATATATATATATAGCTTACTTGAAACCAGTGGCGGCCTTAGGAGGTGACGAGCAGACCAATCTCCCGGGGCCTCGCTCTTGCAGGGGCCTTGCACAACAACTCGAGAAGAAAAAGTTAATATTTAAAAATTTATTTTATCCATAATAACTAGATACCTATTATTAAAAAATTATTTTGCTACAAAAACTGTACTCTTCGTTTGCTGGTTCGAGTCCAGAGGTGGACTATTAAAAAGCACATGCAAAATCCTAATCGCTAAAACAACTTTCCGATACAATACGAAAATTCAGGGTAGAATCTGTGAATGCCGTTAAGTAACAGCCAAGCAATATATTTGTTGCTTTAATGGTTTAAGCAGCAAATACAACAGATATTCAGTTGGTAACTCAAAGATAAATGTTATAAATAAAATTTAGTAAATTGTATTGAAATGGTACAGCAACGTTATTGAAATGGAATTGGAATGTGATAGCAAATGAATGGGCACGGCGTATGTATAACGCTTGGTTTTCACTATGTACTTTTTATGACGACACAAAAGTTTATCACCTGAAATACCACCTGAAATATCACCTTAACAAAACTCTAGAATATTTTCTGCATAGCTCCATTTAATAATTTATTTGTTTTTAATTTTCCCAAAATTGTCAAAGTTGGAAAAAATGTCAACATGTTGTTATTTTCAAGTTGATTGACAATAACTGACCACTGAAGATAGTGAAAACCAAGCATTGGTGTGATTAGCTGATATCATCGACGGATAAAATATGACGGGTATCAAAAAAATCAAAGAAGCACTTATTATAAGTGAAATTTCTATAGCACTAAATTCTTAAGCTACAACATTAATGCTGGAAGAAAAAATGTAAAGAGACGTAGGTTGCATTGGATTATGACATGGATGAAATCGCGATACTTTGATGGTAATAATCAGCATTTATGGAAAAAATATCTATAGTTATTATATAAAAGCCTTTGTTGCACGCACAGATGTTCCGCTATCACATAGGAACTACTGAAACTATTAAGAAAATGAAGGTACCAAAAGATTTGCTATTTAAACTGAATCATGAAACCCACAATTTGTAAGAAATGTTGTATTTTAGACGGTTTTAGTCGTATAAGACTTAGATTTAGTAATTTGGTTCGTATAGTTACTGTCGGCCACTGTACTAAAAAACGGCATGGTCGCAATATGTTTACTCCCATTTTTAAGTGGATAAGCTTGGAGTGAAGTAAAATGCTCCAGGTACAAGCTAATCAATAAAAATGCTTTATTTCAAACTGTTTGGGTCGTATTAAACTAAAATTTGTAACTTAGTTTATATGGTAATTAGTGTCCGACCGAAACCGAATATTCGGCCATTTTATAATATGAAAATTTAAGTTTTTACAAATAATTTTTTTTTATTAAAAGGAAACAAAAGTACACATAAGAAAAAATTTAATATAAAAAAATTTTATTTCAATATTGAAGTCTATAATAATTAACTGAAGTTTACTATAATAATAAATGAGATAATTTTTTATTTTATTTTTTATTACAAAAGTATTGCATACTTTATTTCCTCCATACACACTCAAAATAGAATGCACATACATTTTACATATTTATAGTCCTACAGAACGATGTATTTTGGTTTTTTTTTTCAAAGGTTTAATATTATAAAAATAGAAATACTTCGTTTTCTTTTCCTTTATTCCACACACAGAATTCGTTTAGAAGTTTAATTATCAATTTTTGGCTTCAGTACCCATAAAACATTAATATTCATTGCAATAGAGATGATAAAATCAAAAATAATAGTATCGAACGCATAAAATTAACCAAAATGTTTTGCGCTAGCACGATTAATCAATTTATAGACGAATTTATAATTTTTGTTTTGTGCAATGAAATGTGTAAGGTGTTTTGTAGGATCGCCATGAAACGTGCTAAGAAGAGGAATATACACGCAGAGAAAAGACATGGTTGAGACATGATTACTGCAATAAAAATTTGTTTACTAAAATTATTGTATTATTTCTACAAACACAAATGTTTGCCTTAATAAATTCATTATTTACTAATGGTGTTACCAAAAATAGCATTATAGTTGAAATCATAACATAGTTGAAATCGTCAACATACTATGATTGCCTCCCCTATTAGTTGCAACAAAAATGTTGTAGTTCTGTCAATCATGATAAATGTGAATATTATTGTAGAGACAAACATATTAGAATTTTGAATGTTTGCCTGAACTATTCTTTGCTTGTTGGCAAACGAAGCAGAACATAACCAAAAATCGAAAAAATTTATCGTGTCTGAACAGTTTGCAGAAAAAACTTTCACTTCATTCAAACACAATAAGTTTTATCGATTCCTGGCTATATGCCGTTTCGTTTGTCAACTGTTCAATTATTGTATTTGGTTTTAAATCGCCTGATCCTAAAAACAGCACGCAGAAAAATGACATTTTTGACTTTAATTGTAGCAAACATGTTTCTTTTTACCGTAAACATATTTCGCAATTCTGACCATATTTTGTTTATCACAAATATTGCTATTTTTGTGACAATGCACTTAATGTACCATGTTTATGAATGGCATTAGTCAGGCGAGCGGTAGTAGCGGCTGTGGCTTACTGGTAGTGTGCGTGGCTCGTAAGCTAAAAAGCCGCTGTTCAAACCCCAGCTCGGACAGAAAATTTTATCAAAAAGATTTTTCTATTTAATTAATATTTCTCTTCAGCCTAGTCAATGGCAAACCTTTGGAGATATCTTAATTAATAGCTGTGGAAATTGGAGTGCATGAAAATAAATAATATTCAATAATATTCTGGATCCTAAAAATAAATTCATAATATAGTTGTTGCAATCATTCTATTTTTGACCCAATAAGAGAATAATGATTGTTTCAATAATATTTTGGTTCCTACAAAAAAGTTCCTTTTCCTAATATGGTTGTTGTAATCATTTTATCATGATCAAAGAAAATATTATATGTTTAAGAACATGTTAGCAACAATCATAATCCGAATCATACTATGATCCTCATAAAACATGGTTGTTGCAACTATGTTTTTTCTCTGCGTGTAGTTAATTTATTTATAGCGGCAGAGTTTGCCTTCGCTAAAGCTAACTTCTTACCGACTTGAACAGAGTCCAAGGCAAGAAGAGAAGTTTAAAAATCTGATTTATTTGTGGCCAGCTCGGCTCTTTTAAACCCTTTTACAAAGTGTTATGCTAATATTTTAAACTATGTTATTCTATATTAACAAATTAAAATACTTATTCTAAACTGCATTTCATTCTCGCACTGTTTTAATGACTTCTTTAATGACTTCTTTAATTTCATATATTTGGAATGACGAATGAAATTTAGGCACAGTCATAAAAATTGAGTGAGTAATGAAAACATACTCAATTCCGATGAGGAGTGTCTACAACATTCGCATGCCTTGAGTGCAGCGCACGCCGATAGTGCAGTGCTAGCATATTTGCCACTCAATGCATTGCCGCTTGTTTACAAAAGAATTAATGAAACGTAGGGTCAGCAGTGTGCATATGTGTGAGATATGTGCATATGTGAAAATGTAATGACATCTATTTTTAAGTTTTCTTCTCTAGCTCCTAAAGATTGAAGGGTCACCATCATCCTTGCATTTTCTTACTCGCCTAATTAAGGAGAATCACCACCCGAGGGAATTTATGCTCTATCTGGAGCACCTTGTATTTAATTCATGTAGATTTAAATATTAAAATAGAGGTGTCCCTATTTCTTTGTACATCACTGTATATCAGAAGATTTTGATTGTCATGCAGTGATGTTTCAAAAGAAAACATCTGGCATTTGTTGTTCGAAGGGCAATTTTTACACTTTTCACAAATTCACAAATGATCTTAAACCAATTCACTGAATTGGGTCAGGACTGTCCGGTCAACTATCTATCTGTGTTAATAAAACTCATTTTCTGTTTGTTTGTTTGTTTGTTTGCTTAGTCTAAATACAAATCTAAACGGCTTTTTATTTACTTTATTAATTTATTTTGTGCAACCTAGATAAAATTGTTACATATAAAGTTTTGATAACGCCTCTTCCGTCCCTTTTAAAATAACGTTACTTTTATTATTGTAATACTTTTTGCCATCGGAATATTTCGTATATTTAATTTTAAAGATTTTTTGTTATTTTAAAATCAAAAACATTCACATATCTTTAAAATTGCAAAAAATTTTAAGAATAAAAAAAAATAAAATCAAAGTTTTAACTTTCGATGCAAATATCTCCGGTCTTTTTATATATATTTTATTGAAACTTTAGTTAAAAAATTAAGCACAAAAATTGTGAAGAGCACATGTAACTAACTGTACCTTTAGGCTAGTGTATATATTTTTTTTCCAAAATAGGTCCAAAATATCGACTTTTTACTCAAAATATAATTCCAAAGTTATTTTTGTTGTAAAAATAAAATCAAGTGAAAATTGCATTTCAGACTACCTTTATTATGGCGTAGCATTCATTTGTAGTTTTTAGCTAAAACTATTTTACTGTTTTTGTTATCAAAACAACAAGGGATTTGTGATTTCTCCTTTGATTTTTTGGCGAAATTTTTTTTGTCCAAAATGCTGTTCTTACATTTTTTACAATAAATTCAAGTATAAAAAAAATGTCTGTTAAAATTCTAATATCTCTTTTCAATAAAAAATTATGGCCTTGGAATTCAGTACTGGACCTTAATTTACACATGCAGTTTCACTGATAACAATTAATGGGCGTTGGAAAAGGAGACGTGGCAGCAAAGTGCCGGGATTCAGCTAGTTATTTATACGATGAGTCGAGAAATCATATAAGCAACAGCGCTTGTTCCCTGTTCCCTGTTCTACTGTTCCATGTTTACGTGCCAATAGTCACGATTCGACTAAATTCGCTCAGCTAGAAAGATTTTACGAAAATATGTTTTATTACAATTTATTTTGTTTTCTTTAATGCGTGTTATGAGCCGAATAAACGGCACAAATTATTTGCACAAATTGAAGTTTGTGCAGTTTATTTGTGCCGTTTGTGGCCGGTTTGTGCAACTGGTTGCGTAAAAATCAGAATGATTTTGATATTTACCCAAACTTTCCCCTCCGAGTTGCGCAAATAATTTGTGTCGTTTATTTGGCCCATTAGTCACTAGCATGGTAAGTAAGTAAGTAAGTAGTCACTAGCATGGCATAATTATTTGACAAGTTTTATTTGTTTTGTTTGATAACAAAGTTTGACAATTATTTGTCAAAAAATGGTACAGGAGTTTTAGTTTGCTGCTGTTGACTAACTATGTTTAAGTCGTTGCTTATTTTTTAACTTTTCTTTGATTCATTAAATTTATTCGAGAAGTTTATTGGAATGCAAGCAAAGAAATTTGTTCAAAAAATTTAATTCACGAGCGAAATGTAAATACTTTGCTTTGCAATCGAGGTTTCCAGTTCGTCTAAATTCATTGAAAGATTTATTCCTTAAATTTTTCAGTGTTTTCAACCCTCTAGTATACCAAGGAAGCTTATGTAATTTGGTCTTAAAAGGAATATTATTTGCGAAGATATTGGATAGGTGCTTAAGAAAGATATCATAGCAACCAGGAGTATCCAAATTATCAAACAACGATTCCCAATTAATATCAGAAATGAGCCTATTAATAGTTCCAAGATTGCAATTTTTAAAATCATAATGATGTTTTGTAGAACTTGTAACACTGAGAAATTCATAAAATCTAATATTAAAGGCAATCGCCAAGTGATGAATACTATGTTTAGAAATAGGGAAAGGACACTCATATAAATCAAAACTAAGTGACTTATTTATAAAAATTAAATCGAGTAAATTACGTAACTTATTGAAAATGGTATTCATTTGTATAAGATCCAAACTGAAAAAACTATCGATGAGATGAATTTCATAAGCATGGTTAACATTTGTTGGTAAGTATACGTTGTCATCGGTTGAAAAGGCCCAATTTAATTTGCTGAGGTTAAAATCTCCAACGACGCAAAAATGTTCACATTCGTCATCTGCGGATAGTGTTAATATATTGTTGACGTGTGCACTATAGATTTCATTAGAACTGGTTGGCGGGATGTAAGAGGCACAAACAAAAATCTTTCCTTTAGGAAGAAGGATGGAGATGCAAACCTGGTCAATCAATCCATTCAACGTGTCAATATTGCATAGCGATGAACATAAATTTTTACGGACGATAATTAGAACTCCCCCACCTCTAGAGCAACCAGTTTAAACAGCAGAACGATCCTTGCGATAAACTTGGAAGATAGATGGGTCAGCAATCTCCTCATCAAAAAAATCATTGGTAAGCCAGGTTTCAACTAATATCAATACATCAAAATCATTTTTAGTGCAAAAAGAGTGCGTTGTATTAAGTTTAGAGCGCATCCCAGACAAATTTTGGTAGTAGAATTTAAAAGAATTTTTGACAGTGTTGCAGTTTGATGGTAAATTTAGATTTGCATTTGAGGCACACTCAGTTGTAAAAACACAGTTCGTTAGTTTTTTGAAGAGATCGAAGGGAAGTCATTTAGAGTCTGGTTGCTTAAATGGTGAGATTGCCTAGGACGTGGAATGAAGTCACGAACTAGGACCCCGAAAGGCCAGAAGTCTTTGCATATTATTTGAGCATAGTCTGACTCATGAGCATAGATTTTGAACGAAGCAATATCCTGTTGAGGTTTTTGTGTGAACTTTAAGCAAGTGATGGTTGAACCTGAATGCGGAATCTTACTTTGAACATATGCTAGAACATTTTCAACACTTGTGGCGGGAGCTAGCCTCGAGACAAAGATGGATTTACGTGGTGGCCGGATTACTGCCACCAAATCAACCAATGGGCCACATTCAGTGGCCTCGAGAGGCTGTTTTGGCATTTTAGTTTGACTAGGCGAAACTATAGGCAATTTATTAGATTATTTCACAGGACTGCATAGGTCGTGGACAACTAAATTCGAATCTGGAGCATTGTTCAATGATTGCGCTGCATCTAAAGATTTAGCATTTACAGACAGCTCGTTAGCAGCACTTGGTTGCACAGCCGTAGTGCCAGACATGTCAGCAGCAGGTTGCACGGTTGCAGAAGCGGTCAGCGTGGCAACCATAGGTCCCGAGGCGGTATATTGCGTCGCAATAGTGGATGCGCTAACAGCAGGTAGTGCAACAGCAGTAGATAGCGATGTAACTAAAGGTTGAGCATTTGGTGCCAGCTCCTTAGCAGCTATTTGTTGCATAGCAGCAGTATTTGACCAGTCAGCAGCAGGTTGCACGATAGAAATGGCATGCGCAGCAGCCAAAGACTGAGTATTGGCAGTATGTTTATCTGAGCCGATAGTTAGTGCAACATCAGCAGAATTTATAGACGGCAAAGACGAACCCGAGTTTGATACGGTTGTCACAGGCACAGTTACACAAACAGAAGGAGACGGTCCAGATTTCGATGAAACGGTAGCCATATTTGAGATTTTAGATTTAGCACGCTTTGGTCTCGATGAGCCAGTGCCAGTTAAAGCTAGATTAACATCAATTAATGCGAAAGCATCATTAGCAGTAGATAGTTCAAACATAGAGTTTATGTCCAGCACAAGATTATGGACAAGTGATTGCAGGCGAGTAACTTCTTCGTTAAGTCGCGCAGCTGATGATTTATTTTTTTCCATCAAACATAGCAACACAGTCATTGAAAACCTCCGACAAGATGTGCAAAACCACTGAAGGCCATTCTCGGAACACTGCAGAGCTTCCGCAACAGGCCCTTTAATCTTTACACATTTATCATGAAAAGATTTGGAACAACCCGAACAAACAATGAAGCCGCCCACTGTAGTCCATTGGGATCTGCAGATCTCACAGCAAGTCATCGTTCACTTTGAGGTTATGTCCAATAAGTAGACAAAAATTTATTTGCTTTAAAATGTTTGTCCAAGTATAAGTGATTCTCAATCCCGGAATACATTAAAGAATTCAAACAACTATATGCAGAAATTAATAATCGCGGTAAATAATATAAAAATTAATAAACTTAATAAAATTTTGACATGAAACAACCCTTCCCCTCTTTTGTGATAAGACACTACTCTTTTTTCTTAAAAAAAAAAATCACAAAATGTGTTTTTTTTTTAATTTTTGACTTAACGGGTTAAGCTAATGAACTTATTCGTCTCGATTTTTTTTCTGTTTCACTTAATTAACACTGCATTTTTTGCTCCGATGAAGTGAAAAAGTGTGTTTCCATATGTGTCAAATTTAATTATCCATGGTATGTATGCAAGCGACAAGCATCGACTCTCTCACATATACATTCACACGTATGAGTCAATTAAGTCAATATTTAATACAGTTAATTACGAAACTTGTTCCTTAACCCGCAACAAAATGGTAAAGAGCTCTGGTGCTCTTTTTGTGCAATGTAGCGCGAGATCCTTTGAGTTTCATTGACACACGCGCAATTCGCTTTAATTTACCTTGGCAAACAAGCACGATTTCACAAACACACACTCACACATACGCACACTTACATACCCATCATCATACCTTCAGAACAGTCATCATTCACACTACGCACTACGCTCACTCTCATTTGCTACCAGTGATTCCCAAATATTAAACAAATGCTTAAATTGCTTCGATGTAAGAATTGTTACAAAACTACAGAAAAAAAACACAGTCATAAAGTAGAACTCGTAAACTTTAAATCGTTAGTAAGTTGTCGGCGTTGTTATTCCTGTTGTTGTCATTTGTGCACCCATCCATAGGAAGAATTAACAAGCATTCAACCACCATCAACCACCAACCACCAACCGTCACCGACAAAAACTTCAACAGTTTTTTGTTGGTTGTTTTTGTTGTTGTTGTTTTTTTTATTTTTTAGGCAACTGCTTTGAAAGCTATCGAAATAAAGTTAATCCTTGTTGCTCAATCCTTTAAGAGCCTCCGCAAGCTTTATAGTTTAATTAACTTGAGTGCGAGTTGTTGTCGTTGTTTTTGTTGCCCTTTGTGTTGATTATTTTTGTGTAAAATATGTATGTGTATGTTCGTTTATGTGCTTGTATTCGTATTTGTTGTTGTTCATTTTTTCCTACACAACCGAAGAAACTTGCTTTGTTTGATTGTTTGTTTGTTTGTTTTAAAATTTTCCCTGTTTGTTGATCTAGTATTAAACTGAGTGCGTATGTTTTGGCTAGAACAAGTGTCATTGAGCACCTTTGACTTTTTGCTCCAGTTGAACACATATACGTTTACACACACATACAGAAGCATATATATTGCTAACAAACACATATACACACACCTTGGAATAAATTCACCAAATCCAGCCCACCGACATTTAAAATATTGATTTTTGTTTGCTTTGTTCACTAACCTTGTTTCAATCTCGTTTTGGTGGTTAAAAACTAATGCGTTATTTATGGTGTCCGACCAAAACTGGAAAGCGAATCCGAATATTCGGCCATTTTATAACATTCGGGCGAAACCGAAACTGGTTTTTAATATTAAAAATTAGGTTTTTTACAAATAATTTTTTTAAAAAAAAAAGGAAATAAAATTACCATTTCATACATAGAAGAAAAAACATTAAATTAAAAAGAAGTAGATATTCTTTATATATTGAAGTTTATTAAAATTAATTAAAGTTTATTATAATAATAAAAAAGATAATTTTTTATTTTATTCCGTACACACTCAAAACAGAAGGTATGTACCTACAATCTACATTTTTATAGAACTACAAAATAAAGTATCTTTGTATTTTTAGTGGTTTAGTATTATAATAACGGTAATATTTCGTTTTATTTTCCTTACATCCACTCACACAGAATCCGTTTGAAAGTTTAATTATCACTTTTAGGGTTCTTATTAAAAAAATTGAATATACATTACAATGTAGATGATAAAATCGAATGTACTGAATTATCGAACGCACGTCTTGCGCTAACACGATAATTCCAGTTATAGACGAATTAATCATTTTTATTTTGCACAACGCGTTGTAAATAGTTTGATTAAAGCAAACTTATAAATTGGAATTAAATGACTGATGCACAAATTTTATTCCAAATGTTTCAGTTTCGGGGTCAGTTTCAGTTTCAGTTTGGCCGTATTGAGGCCGAATAGCGCCGAAACTTACAAAAAAAGCCAAAACTCGTAACCGTAACCAAAACCGAATATTCGGTCGGACACTAGTTATTTATTCTCTTCCTTCTTATTAATTTTTCCTTTCTTACAATTTAAGCGTTTTTGGTTATTTTGCCAGTTCTCAATGAAGTAAAAACTCTTGTCAATAACAACAACGTAAACACTAAATTATTGCGTTTAGTTGAAATGTGTTTTTGCTACCAGCGTAGAGTTGGAAGGTAATGTTGAATGTAGCAAAACGGAGATGAATATTTTTTTGATTTTTGTGAACCAGGCAATTCATTTGCCTTATTTTTGCTTGGAAAACAACTACGGCCTTAGCTTGTTTTCGCATTCAACGAACTTACATTTAAAGATAAAAGTTTTATGCACTGAAAGATATTCTTTTTGATAAGTATGAAGTGAGAAAGAAAGGGTGTAGAAAAGTTTTGTCATTTGTATTGTTGCCACAATTGATCAATAGAAGCTCGGTTAAAGTACTTTCAAGGACTAAAGCGGCCAATAGCTTTTCGGTTTTTAAATTTTTGGTAATAATGCATTATTTTCACAAATCTTTAATGTCAATAGTGCACATGTCAGTCATGTAAGCACACGCCACGCCCATTATTCCTACTAATTTATAATACTATGTGAATTAACGTCACATGCATTGAGGCAATAATGTACAGTCATAAAAATGTCATCTTTTTTTGTGGCGATAATGCACACAGCCATGCAAATTAATGAAACGCTCATTATTGTCACCAATTTGAGACATAGTCAACATTTAATCACGACAATTATACGCAGTTCTGGAAATAAACGCCACTATAAGCTTGTGGCAATAATGCACACTCATTTAAGAGTTACACATTCAAATTTCCATCAGGATTTTTGTAATGATAAATTCTTGGAAATAATGCGAGTGTCAATCGAGCCAATCTAGTGTCAATAATTTAGTCGTGTGCAAACTAACTAAAGGTTGTGATTCACTCAATATATTCCATGAAGTAAACACATTTTACAAATAAGTGACATTAATGCACATGACCATACTTTTTACCTAGTCAGCATTATTGCCATTAAAATCGATATTATAATTATAATCGATATTATAAGTGCAATAATGCCTCAAAAAATTGATCGCTAAAAGCCCGTAGCATTTATTAACAAGACTTTATCACGTTACCAAAAAAAATTCTTGTAAATCATGCACGTGGCTTTTATTGACAACCCGATTTTGTATTATTAACACAAATGAACTAGTGGCGATAATACAAGATCAATTATGCAAAGTGCCACTTCTAACTTATGTGCAAAGTATTTGGATGCTTTAAAAATCGTAGGTAAGCTAATTGCTATATTTTTGCAGTACTTATTATATTTTCACTGCCTAATTGTGTAAAGTATACGTTAAAAGTTTCCTTTAAATACGTTTAGTTATTCATTCGTTCGAGATATTTCCTTATGTAGCTTTGCTAGTTAGTTATCAGTTAGGAACAAATTATTGCTGAATCGTGCTGAAAGCCATTACGATACATTTCATAAGCTTAACGAACCTAAACAACACGAAACATTATCAACTTGTACGTATTTAACATTATACTTGATATCGTTTTGCTGCAAACGCTTTGGGAATCGCTGTCATTAACAGTGATTGCTGCAATAACATCGACAAAGCTTTTGGAATACTTTTGCCTCGAAATGTACCGAGCTCTTTGCCATGGTTTGCATGTAGTAAGTTATTAAACAATTGGCCGAAAAGTATGCAAAGATTTTTGCAAATTTTCGAACAATTTGCTTACTTTTCCCTGTCGTCCGAATTAGTACTGCCAAGGCTCTACAATAGTATTGTATGGAAACTGCAATAAACGAGGACAGTTTTATTAACTGTTTTATTAACTAACCGCCTCATTTTGTATCACGAAAACGCACCCGAACGACAAATAAGAAAAGAGAGGCAAAGTAATTTGGTATAAAATAAAGTATTCCCAGCAGCGGATTTGCCAGTGGCTACCATAGAACTAATACGGAATAAATTACCAGGTAAGGAAGCATTACTTTTTTCAAAAAGTAATGCGTCTGCATATAGCAGAAGTAATTAATTCATACCTCATTACCTGTAATGTAGCATACAAGGAAAAGTAATGCAGTGATTTTTATAACTTAATACAAGTAGTATGTTACTCCATAACTTCTAGGTAATGCTGAAGGGAGGCGATCACTTACCTCCTGTCTCATTCAATGTTAAATGTAAGGCCTTTTATGCATAGTAAGGTAATATAGTCGGAAGTAGTGGTCATTACAAGGTAATTGATGCTTCATATATTCGGAATATATACCATCCGCTACTGGGTTACTTTTCGTGTCTTGCTTGTCGTAGGTGTGCGTTTTCGTGATACATAATAAAGCTGTAGGAGTTTTTAGTTGGCTCCTGTCTAATATTTTTTAAGAACTATTTACAAATTTTTGTACATATTACCAAGTAAGCGTGTAGACGTAGCTCATTAAACTTTTAAAAGTTGAGTCGAAAAGGTTATTTATTTGAATGTTTTTGGGTGGAGTAGCAAAATACTGCTTTGTCAAAGTTTTTTTTTTTTATAAAAAAACGGTTCTTTATAAGAAATTTCTAAGTGTTGTAAAAAAATTAAAAAAAACCTGCAGAACCATCATGTATTTCATTAGATCCAGTGATGAGTTAAGAGGAGCACCACAATGAACTTTTTTTTGAGACGTCTGCGGAGATTTGCTGCCAATGCACAATAGTTCCAGTGCTTCAGTTTTCTGACCGAAATTGGTTTTTTTTTAAAAAATTTTAATTTTAGATTTTTTTTACCATCCCTAACTAGATCCTTTGGATCCTTTTTTTTTTTGCATTTAGTGTCACATCACTATGTTATTATCTGCTAAAGTTGACACTTTTATGAAAAATAATTTTATAATTAAAAAAGTTGGTACTACAGTTGAGTTCAAAAGTGAAAATTTTATAAAAAAGTTTTATAAAATTTAAAACATTTATAATTAATTAAAAAAATGGAAAATAACGCTGAAGGTAATTGCTATTAAAAGTGATAATATTAAATTATGGAGCTTTCGCTTAGTTTACAAAAATATTTTCCAAAAGGAACTCAAATTTGAGTGAAGTTATTCGATTTCTCGTAGAGCTGGAGTAAAATGCCGGCCTTAAAATTTTCGATACATCAAAATCACTCAATTTAGAGTTCATGTTCAAAAAACTACGTTGTAGTTTATTGCAGTCTTTGAATAATCCCTTTTTCTTAGATAACTTTCGTGTACGATTCGCTGCCATACTCGAAATTTGGAAAGATGTGACTAACAAAGACCAGAGACAGTCAATTGATCTCGGCTTTTTTTTAGACCAACTTATAAAAACAACAGTTCTTACTTCGTATGCTGCCTACTTAAAGGAAAATGTAAGTAAAATATGTATACATTTAAGTGCAAGGTCGGAAAGAAGTCAGAAATTTAGATTTTTTCCTTAAAAAAAAACGCGAAATGGCTTTTGTCAAAAGTAGCAATAAGTTAAACGCCTGATTCACATTTATAAGGAAGTACGTTGAAAGCAGGACGTCAGATCCTTCCTTTTAATGAAAAAAGTGATTGAACGCAAAGAAGAAAAGCTGCGAAAATCTATCGAAAGAGAAGCACGACAACGTTAATTTATTACCTCGCGCTACTTCAACAGCAGCCCGTAAAAGTGGTCAAGTAGATTTGGCAGTTACTTTAGAAAAGACTTTTCAAAAAGCTTCAGCAGCTTCTAAGATTAGGAAAATTTTAGCAAGCCCAAATGATGAGCCTAATTGCTTGACTGCGAGCGATAGTTGATCTTTCCTTTTTGAAAATAATTTTACAAAGGCTCAATATTGCAATATTCGAATTGAAAATCTCAATCAAAATTGTGATATATATATCCATCATATAAGGATATGTTATGTTAGAAATATGAGTCCAGACCAGCTGAAATAATTGTTCAAGAGAATTTAGCAAAAGTTCCATTAAAATTAAAAAATTCAGTTCAATTGTTTTGCTAACGTTTAGAAAAAATCACACATCTGAGAGATTAAGCAAGTTGCAAAATGATGTAATTATAACACTATAGAAGCTGAAAGAATAAACGTCTTACATGCGGAATTAATACTATGCTACTGTTTTGATAGTAACACTGGCCATTCTAATTTTAAGCAAAAGTTTTTAACTGCGGAAGCTCCCAATCAAAGTGATTCTTCACTCCTTGCAACCACTATTACGCCCTTACGTATGATAAATGCAGATGGAAAAGTTTTATGGTGCAATCGTACACTGCATCAGTAAGATTTTGTCGTCCTCTTAAGTTGGAATATATAAAAGAAACTAAGGAAACAATATTAAAGGAAAATGACGACATAAAAAAGGAAATAGAGGTATTGAAAAAAGATTTATGTTTATAAAATATAAACTTTATCTAACAGCAATTCATGGAAAAGTACTAAATGTACTAACCGGAAATAAATCCACTCAAGCTTCTTCTATATGCGGTGCAACTCCGAAAGACTTTCTTCAAATAGCAGACTATAGATTCAGTAGAAAAATTCAAATCAAAACCGAGAAACCTGCGGTTTGGAATAAGCCCTCTTCACTGTTGGATCCGGTTCTTTGAATTTGTAGTTCACTTAAGTTAGAAAGAGATAAACATATAGTCGCAAAAAAAGGTAAAGACAACATTTATTTTGGAAAGAGCTCAGCTTACATGTAGATAAGCCAAAAGTTGGAGGCTTTGGGAGCACAAACGACGGAAACATTGCTCGACGTGCCTTCTAAAATAACGACAGAAGTCTAATATATAATATAATAAAAATTATATTAATTTGCTTGTCATGCCAACTTCCACTAGACTTGCAACAATTCGAATTGTTCTGTTTTCGAACAGCTAAAATGATTAACAAAACATATCCTTGGTGCCTAATGACTGCCACCGTGCATAAAGTGTTAATTCACTCTAAACGAATTATCGAAAGCATGGTGCTTCCGATTGGAAGTTTTGGGGAAGATGCATCTGAATCTAGGAACAAAATTTAGAAAGCTGATGGAATATACAGGGTTGCCAACACATACCTTTTCGCCCGGAGAATTCGGGCCTGAGGGCCGATCTCCAGGCTCCGGACCTGGCACATTTTCTCCGGCTTTCGCTCTAATCTATATTTAAATCAAGTTTTTCTTACAAAAAAATTTGTTTAACTTATTTATTAGTGTTGATTTACGCTTTTTTTAGTGAATGTTTGAACCATTTGTCTTAATGAACGCTAACTTAGCATTGACGTTCTTTCTATTTCTTGAACTTCGTTTTTGAAGGAACGTCGTAACCAGTCGTAACTTTTCTTTTTGTAACTTGACGAACTCGTTTCTGTTTTTCTTTTTCTTTTGAGTTCTGCGGCCAAAGCTCATTTATAAGGTTCTGGCACTTGAGAGTGAACTCGGTCGAACTATCAGAATGGATGAAAATGAATGCTTAGAACAAAGAAAAGCACAATGACAGTTCGAGCAAAGGCGGGAAAAAGAGTGCATTTCTCTCAAGTGCCGCAATCTTATAAATTAACCTTGTCTGCGGGTGAATTTTTAATTAATTTTTGCAGTTCAATTTATGTAAGTTCGGTCAATAATTTGTGTTTTGTGTATTAACTGATACAAAACTATTTTAGAGAACATCTTTTAACAACGATTGGCTCTCGATACCAAGCTACAAAGATTGGTTGCTAAAAGAAAACGAGTTCACGGGAAAATGCAAGTTGTGTTGTGTCACATTTGTTGTAAACATGAATGTTAAACATGACTATGTATGAAAAAACCAAAGAAAAAATTAATTTTTTAATTAAAAGCAAGCAGACCATAAAAAAATTATTAAATAAAAAAAGCTCCGGGCCTGGGCTTTTCAAAAGTTGGCAACCCTGAGAATATACCATACTCGCAAAAATAGCCGAATCAACAACCTAAAAGACATTTTTAATAGAGCATTGGATACTTCAGATCCTTTTATTTCCAGCATTAGCCTTAGAAAGTGTATAAAAAAGCAAAAACTGATGAAACTTCCAACGGAAGTTATATCATTATTGAGCTGTCATGACTGCGACATTAATGCATTTGCAATAAATGATCATACTGAGGAGGTAGAAGAAGGCGATGAAGGCAGTTTCGACATTGATTCCGGATATGAAGAATTACTTAATAACTTAGAGTTAAAAAATGGTTTCACTCTTAATTAAACTACCCATATTATTTATGTGAAAATTTTTATTTTTGCTTTTTAAATAATATTTTTATGAGTTTGAGCTATTATTATTTAAGCATATTTAGTTAAATAAATAAATATTTTGTCACTTTGACTCCGCTTAAATGAATGCCCATTATACATATGCCCATTAATATATAAATATTGCTGCTAGTTTGTATTTTTTCCATAAAAGTGTAAGATATTTTAAAATTTATTATTTTTTCAACTTTTCAAACAATTATAAATACAAACCATTGCGTACTTATTAACACAAAACGAATACCACAAGAATAATGTACAAAATATTTTTCATTCAGCAGATAATTAAGGGAGAGGGGGTTTAAACCTTATTCGATATTTATTTATTTTTTATTTTTGCCATATTGGTTCTGCCGTTGTGAATTTTTTATTTTTAGTATCAGATTCAAAATAAGTGAGCTTTAAAGCTCTTGCATACTGATTTTCACGCAAATCGAATAATATTTTATAATTTAAGTCACCATATTGGATCCGCCACTTTGAATTTTGCAATTTCGACACTAATTTCAAAATAAGCGGCCTTGAAAATTCCTGCATACCAATTTAAATAAAAATCGGAGGATATTTTAAAATTCAAGCCAAAATATTGGATCCACCATTTCGAATATTCCAATTTTCATTTCTCCATAATTATTATTGAAAATTTCACAAAATATTCATTAAATTTTATTTTGTCATATATCAACTGTATTGCCAAAAAAATAAATAAATATCGAATAAGGTTTAAACCCCCTCTCCCTTAATTATCTGCTGAATGAAAAATATTTTGTACATTATTCTTGTGGTATTCGTTTTGTGTTAATATTGTAAGTAAGCAATGGTTTGTATTTATAATTGTTTGAAAAGTTGAAAAAATAATAAATTTGTAAAAGTTATATGCTCCTGGGCATATGATATACACCACTTTATATTTATATGCTTAATGCTCGTATCTATTTTTGGACAAAAAAATGGATAATACCATGATTTTTTAAGGATTTTAATGGACATTGCAATTAAAAAAAAGGGACAAGGGATAAATTTTAATACTTGTTTATAAATATAAAGAAATTGATTCATTGATTTATGATTTAAAAGTGAATAAAATTATCTGTTAATTTAAAATCATGAATTTCAACTTTAGTGTCATCATCGGCAATTATATTCGAACAGTTTCCGATAGTTTTGATCTTTTTCTTCAGATATTTATCTTTTACAGTGATTAATCTAAGCAATTCTGGGCTTGTTTTTAAAAAATTGCATAATTCAATGCACGAGTACTGCAAATTACATTTTACCGTAAAAATTGCTTTTAACGTATTGGTTTGTAACCGGGGTTTCACATTAGTCAAATATTTGTTCAATGCAGAAAAAGTCGCTGCACCGATGCTGTCATTGCTAGCAAGCATAAAATGTATTCAATCATACAAGCGACTTTGTTCTATTTACAATTTGCGGCTTTCAGATGGCTATGGAAATATGCATTAAACAAGAAAGTTCTGCTCTTATGAGATAAAGAAGGAGTTTACAGGGATAAAAATGGTACTTTAAAAGTTTTTGAATGGACAGTTTTTTTGACTTAAAAAAGGGACAATCCCTTAAAAACAGATACGAGCATTATATATGTGCACACTAAAAAATTTCAAAAATAAATTCACACCGATGAGCGGATATTCACACCGCTTACTCGGTGTGAAATGACAAACTTATCCAATCGGTGTGAAATTAGAAAGGCAAAGAAGAAAAGCAATATTGCAATCACATTTTCATTGATAAAAAAATTAAAAACTGAGATTTACCAATTCAATTTGTTCATTTTTATTTTGTTAATCTTGATTAAAGATTCAAACTTTATTTTTGACACCACAAAATAGACCCAAAAAAAAATTAAATAAAAATTAATAAGTGTTACTTCATATGAAATAACACTCAATTTTTGGGGACCATTTTATTATTTTTGGGAAATATTTCATTTTTTTGTTCTTGGTTCTTATTCCATTATGAAATAAAGCCCAATGAAATAAGCCCCAATCAAAGTTTTTTGCGGCTTATTTAATTTGACAATTAATAAATTTAATGACAATTTAATAATAATTGTAAAAACCATCTTTTCGAAAAGTTAAAAATTACGTCGTTCGGTGTTAAATAAAATTAATATTTTGCGTATTATAAATAAACACCTAACAGGGTACAAAACAAAAATTATATCTGATGTTTACTTTTTTACACCGATCGGTGTGAAAAAATATGCTCTTTCGGATATAAAATTCTAGCACTTTGACACGGTGTTTTTAACACCGAACGATGTAGGACTCCCTGGAATACGGTGTAAAAATTCTATACAAATTTTTAAGTGTTTATATTAAGGTGCCTCGACATCCATAGAAAAATAAGTTGTCTATGCCATCGACTAAAAATGTAACTTGATCTATTTTATGACGGTTCCTAAAACATTTTGGCTTTCACGATTACCGCCAGTGAGCTAAACCATTTTAAAATAACCTCCAAAAATTATGTTTTTCGTAAATATATTGGCTGGAGTAATAGTTGCAAAAAAATATACTGTCAGAAATTATACGCCGGAGAAATCTATTTCAATCTGCATATAAATTTTTAAAACTTTTGCAATCGGATTAAAAATAATTCGGTTTTTGATGCATATTTTTAATAATTTTTTATTTTATTTCCATACAAAAACTTTTAAAATTCAAATAACTTCATTGCTTTTATTTTATTTTTTAATTTCTTGCAATATTTTTCAGTAGGTGTTTGAGTCAAGAATCTATGATATCACTCAAAATCTTTCCAAATCTTTCAAAACGATTTCTTGATGGTGAGTATCGCATTAGAATTAATGAAGTTTTTTGAATTTTATTAAAAAATAACTTAAAAAAAATACACGAAAAACAGCATTGTCTTTAACCCAATTTCAAAAATTTAAAACTTTTTGATGCAGTTTTGAAGAACTTTTTCAATTCTATTATTTCTGACCGATTGTGTTTTTTAAACAACCACGCGATTTTTTAATGTTATTTCAAAATGATTTAGCTCATTAAGGTTATCATGAAAGCCAAAATATTTTGAGAATCGTCATAAAATAGATCAAGGTTCACTTTTAGTGGGTGGCTATGGGTACTTTTTTATTGAGGCATCTTAATGTATATACTTCTATTTTTACATACAGTTTTTTATACGCCTAATATATTGCATATCATTGTTCGCAACTATAAAAAAACCAACTACTCGCTAACAGTGGACGAAAAAAAAAATCAAACTTGTATTGAAAATATTTTGAAAACAGTGGTTAAAAATTCAAAACTAAAAGATATGAAAATTAATCGATACATATTTATAAAAACCCTTACATTTTCACAAACCCCTAGACAAATGTACCCTTTTAGCGGATGAAGTTTTACAACATTTCAGCACATTCAAAAACAAAAATATAAAAATAAATTACAAAAATAATTCGAGAAACTTGACATATGACAAGTCAGGTATAACATAAGATATCTGCATACTTGATTTTTGAGTCAACCCTCATATTTGGATTTACAGTAATTTCTGGATATAAGCCCCCCGGTAAATGGATTTCCCCTCTTATAAGTTAACAAAATTAGGTCAAGAAAAGTCCCCATAAGCAATATACAGGATAATTCGCGTTTAAAGTATTTCCCGCTTAATAACTTATCCCGCTTATTGCGTTGCAAATGTGTGAACCATTAGAAAAAAATTCATACAAAAATCCCCGGATAAAAATAAATAAAAAAGTTGGCAGCGTTGTGATGATTTTTTTATTTTGCGGCATGGCAACTTTTGGTCTTGGGCTTGCACACCTGAAAAAATATGTGTTTATTGTGTTATTTGCGGCAAGTGGCAAACAGCGAAAAAATGTAAATGAAATAATTTTTTATGTTTTTCAAAGCTGAAATGTATATTTATTTACAGCATGTTTGGAAATAAAAGGAGAACGCTTTCAATAAAGGAAAAGATCAAAATAATTGGTGAAATCAAAACAATTACCAAAGCTCAATTGTGTTCAAAATATGGGTGCTCCGCAAGTGTTAAACAAAATTTTAAGAAATGCAGCTGGAGTTACTACCAAATCGTTAACGTGTAAATTGTCTACTAAACGGATGAGACATGGTAAAGAAGTTGAAGTAGAGCAGGCGTTACTAATCTGGTTGATGCTTGAGTTGCTTCTGCAACTTGATGCTAGAGAACGCCCAGCAGTTTCCAAGCATAAGCATAAGCCAAGCCAAGCATAAGTGCGGTTGCTTGATTAAGCGAATTTTTTATATAAGCCCCAATAGGTTCATTAAGCGGTTTTTTCGTAGAAGCTTCAAACCTGCTTTTAACCGGCATTTCCATATAGGACTTTCCCGGATAATGTATTTGAATGTTGAGCATTGTGCTGTGCTCTTATATCCAGAAATCACTGTATATCCTAAAAACGGATTTTTGTTATAAGCGTGTGAATATAATTGCACACCTCTGCTATTTTTAAGCACCAGCTGTAATTTTTCCAATTTTTAAACACTAAAAGTTTTAAATATCTTTAAAAAAAGTCTGCTTTTGTTTTTTAGAAAAACCATGCAATTTTTTAAATTTATTCAAAAGCAGCAGAGTAATGCATTTACACTCACACAAACCTCACAAAAATCGATTTTTTGAATATATATCTAAATTTGATGGTGTTCTCAAAAAACCAAGTATGTAGTTATCTTATGTTCTACCAAGTCTACAACCTCCCTTATGTCTTATGCCAAGTTTTTACACCATGTTATTTTAAATTATTTATTTAAATTTAACTTGCTTTACTTAAAAGAACTTTTTTTAAAAAAGGATTGGTTTCTTTTGGACATAACTTAAAACAAAAATGTGTCTCGCTCCCTGTTGTTGTGATTGACACAATTTTTATTGATAAAATTTAATTTGCGTGATTTATGCTTAAAATAAATTGTAAAAATAATTCTGCAAAACATTTTCAAAATGAAAATGCAATATAATCAAAAAAAAATAGATCCTTGTTGCATGATCAAATAAGGTCCCACGGCGAATAATGGTTGAAAAATAGATATAAGTGCCAAAATTCAAGAGCTCTTTTGATGATTTTTTTTTTCTTTACGTTGCACGAGCACATTGAACTAGCACGATTCGAAAATACGATGAGAAAAATTCATAGGTTTTTTGTTCAGGCGCCTTTAAAGTCGAAAGGCATATGATATTGCATAAATTTTTTTTTTAACTCGAGCTTATGCATTATGTTTCTTTACGAACACATCTCCATGAATTCGACAATAATGCTGCTGCATGCTGGGTAATATTATTCCATACAAGACGAAGATAATGCCAAAGACAGTAAAAAAAAAACAAAGGCAAAGACAATAACAAAGCATATAAATATATTATCATCGATATTGAAAATTTGCACAAGGCTGCGCTCTACAAAAATTAAAATTCAAACTCAAAAATTATTCACAAAGTCAATCTATAAAAGATGAATACTATTGCAAACAAACATCATTCTACAATTCGTCTAATATTTGGAGTCAACAATGCGCGCTTTCATCGTAAGGTTTTTTTAAGGAATTAAAAATGAAGAATTAATTTTAAATATTTGTCTGGTTTTTATATGCAGATCTTGTGTTTCCTTGCCACATCGGCTTGTGCTCAGTTTTCGGGATACAACTATGGAGCTGGTCAGGCCGGACAATTTGGACTAGGCAATGGCGGCCTCACCTACACTCATGGCACACCCCTTGTTAGCGGCAACGGATACCAATTGATTAACAATAATGGAGGACTTGGAAACTTTAAATTAGGCGGATTGGGATCATATAACTCCGGTGGCTATATCGGATCCCAGGGCAATTTAGGTGGATCGGTATCTTATAACTCTGGTGGCCTTATCGGAGGTGGTTTCAATGCTGGCCCATTGAATTATTTCAACACTGGATCTCTCAACGGTGGCAATATTGTTTCTGGCTACGGTGGTTCCCTGAACTACAACAATAACAACAATGGATTCATTGGAGGTGCTCAAGACCAATCATTCGCCGAGGCTCCTGTCGATGTTGAAGTAACTAAAGAATTCTATACTTTCGAGGCACCAGAGCAGGACTATCATCAGGAACATGCACAAAACCTTAACCAGGCGAGGTCTTCCATCAAGAAAAACCAAAAAGTAATTTTTATTAAGACACCCGAAAACAAGGGCTTCGAGAAGGCAGCCGTCTCCTTGGCTCGAAACGCCGTCGAAACCAAGAGCGCCATTTATGTTCTCCATAAGCAGGGCGATATATCGTCTTTGGCCAGTAAACTGGTTACCGAAAACACACTCAAGGCCGCCTCGCCCGAGGTACATTTCGTCAAGTACAATACCGCCCAAGACGCTGTCAACGCCCAGCGTTCCATTCAGGCGCAGTACGAATCTCTTGGCGGCTCTACAGTTTTTAAGAATGGTGGAGTTCCACGTGTTTTGAACTTTGCCACCAACTATGCTCCAGCTTTCATGACACCATCATACTCTGTTGGTCAAAGCGGCTTAGGTGGTGCTGGAATTTCTGTCGGCAGTTCGGATAACGGTGCATTAAACAATGTTGGATCTGTTTCCACTGGTGGACTCGTTAGCAATGGTGAAGCACAACTTGCTACACAAATTTCTGGAACTGGTCCCAGTCAGAAGTACTTGCCATCAGCTGTTAAGAAGTAAACTTTTCGATATGTTAAAAGAGCGTGCTTGTAAATATAGGTTTTAATGATTATAGGCTATTTGATACATGTAAAAAAATTAGTGAAAATTTAAAATTAAAAATATAATTTAAAAAAAAAATCTAAAAATTTTCATATTGACTGGGTATTCATTCAGCGACCAAAAAGAATTGGCCTAACTGCTGGAGTGATTGTGGCCTTCACAGTGCCTAAAATAAAGAAGAAATGTAGAACTAGAAGAATTTTCTTCAAAAATTACCCAGAATAGAAACAAATTCGATATTCCAAAAAAGTGGCGAAGTTTTTATGCAATCATTGGAGGAGCAAAATGTATTCTGCATCAAAAAGCATTCTTTTAAAAGATAATTAAATGCAAAAAAAAAATTAAATCGATCGGATATTTGGTTATCGAATTAGAACTGCAGCAAATTTAAAAAATGCGCTTTAAAATTAAAGTTGTGATTTTATTGCTATAAATTATAAACCCCTTGAGACCGAAGCCTAGACCGTTAGAGATATAAAAAAAAACCTTGAACTCTGATTCTCCGTGTTCAAATAAAGATAGCAATTAGGTTTAAAAAATTCGGAGTGCCCTCTATAGCCCCAAATTCACAAAATTAAATAGGGTCTTAAATGACCCCATCGGGCTCAAATGAAACTTTTACGATTTTTTTCAGCTGTATCCTGCGATAAGTATGAACGTATTTTTAATGAAATATTTATTTGTTCAATGCAATTTAATTTTACATTTAGAAAACTAATATATAAGTATTACAGATTGATACTGAAATTTTAGTTTTGCTTACAAGAAAGATCGCAAGGTACATATATGAAAAAATATCGTGACCAGTTTTACTTGAGACCAATGGAGTCATGTAAGACAACATTTCATTTTGCATATTTTGTAAAGAACCCTGGAAATATTTGCTTAACTTGATATTTTCTCAATAAAACACATCTAAATTCAGAACTTTAATTTACGATTTTAATTAATTTAATCGAGGTGTTGGCAAAATACATGAGCAGAATAAACAACATACATACTTTGCACCAAAAAAATAATGCTTCCAGCTTATCTGCTGTTAGCCCGCTGGTATTGCCAGATCCTATACAACTTTTTTTTTTTTAACTTTATTAACTTTATTAATTCACAAGTGTCACAAAAAATTTTATTTATAATAAATTCAAATCTTAAAAAACATAATCTATAAAGTGTTCAACTACTTTTTATCATTAATTAAAGAATGCCTCAGCGCCAAAATGGCTTTATAGAGGCTCAACTGGCAACTATTTTCAAATTCAGAACAATGTTATAATACATTATTTAAATAAAAAAAAAAGAACAAAAATATATAAAAATTCATTATTACTTTTAGTTTGTTATTTAGAAATATAAATAGAAATATGATAGTAAAAATAAAATATAAAGTGTGACCATACAGAAGAAGCGAGTCTATGTTTTCAAGTAAAAACTTTCTTAAATTTGTTTTAAAGGTTGAGATCCGTTCACTAGATTTTATCGAATTTGGTAGCTCATTAAACTCATACGGTCCAGCATACTCTATCCGTTGCTTTGAGATTTCAAGTCGGCATCTAGCAGTTCTAAGGTTTGTACTATTACGCGTATTAAAATTGGCTTGGTTTGTATAAAACTGTAAAACATGATATCCCAAATTATAAAGTATTTTATAAACATACATTAAAAGCTGTTTTTTATACAGTCCAAATATTGGAAAAACTGTTCGGGAAAACTCCTTATATAAATTTAATGTGGAATGCCTAACTGGAAGATTGTATACTGTTTTTAAAGCGCGATTTTGTGCAGATTGTAGAGATTTTAATTCTTGGCTCTGTTTATAAGCGTAAAGAATAGGAAGATATGACAAATGACTATGAATAAGTGATTGGTATATTAATAGTTTGACGTCTTTGGCTAGCTTATTTTTAAATTTAAAAAGTATTCCAAGTGCAGAAGAAATTTTAGATTTTAACATATCAATATGATTACTCCATGACAGGCTGCTGCAGAATTGCTTTCCCAAGTATTTGACTGTATCTGTTTCCTTTATTTCATTTCCTTCTACAAAAACATTTAATACCTCACTTGATCTGCGTGGTTGGAATCTGATAAAATTAGTTTTTTTCGTATTTAAAACTAATTTATTTAATCTAGCAATTTCCGAAATCAAAACTGCATCATATTCAATTTGTGTTTTAAGAACCGCCGACTTCTAAGATAAAATTAGATCTTACATAGATAGAAATTACTGGACAAATTTTAATTAGAGCAACAATAATTAAAAAGCACGGGGTCATGGTGTCTTGTTTTTCAGAACATGTAAATTAAAAACTAATTTAAGAATATGTAGTTGTTATACAGCTTTAAACTATATTAAAGCGGCACCTGCTTTGTTTTTTTTTTTTTAACGAACATTTAAAAATTTGAAAATAGTAATTCCTTAATAAAATACTTTTTTATTTAAGTTGTGTGGAAAATAATATGTCTTTTCTGTTCGTTTATTTTTTCAATTTTATAATTCGTGTATGATTTTCGGCTTTGAGACTGAAAAAGAAATGCGAAAAAAATCCGCGTTTGCCGAAAATATTTTTTGAAATATGAGTGGAGTTTGGAATTGCGTTATGGGTGTCGAGATTAGCAAGATGGTGAAGTCGGTAATGGAACCAGCGACGTTGTCATGCTTGCCGGCGCTCTGTTGCAACAAGTTGGAAGCTTAATCGATCGTGGCATTCATTCAATTCGTATTGACGATGGGTTTAAGTTGGCAGCTCAAAGTGCAGTCAAACAGTTTGAAGCAATTGCTGAACTCTTTTCCATCGGTTGAAACTATAAAGTTGTCATTGTTGCAAATTGTTATGACCATATTGGGCAGCAAGATCATCAACAAGTATTATCCTCAAATAGCTGAAATGACAGTAGATGCTTTACTTAATGTGGCCGATATCGAGAAGAAGGATGTCAACTTTGAGCTGATGATTCTAACAAAAGTTGGCGGACGAATGGAGGATCCATATCAGAAGGATCATATGAGTCATTGCTCTTGTTTTTAATTCTATCAAAAATGTATGCGTTATTATTAGGTAATAATAATAAATAATAATAAATTCATTAATAAAACAACTTTACAATATTATATTGTCATAACAGTTACAACTAAATATAATATAATTTTTACGCTCATTCCTTTGTATTTCAAAGCTCATGTTGTTATAATACTAAAATTAAATATCAAATAGGCTTAAGTAGATACGCTTATATTGTAATATTACCAACTTTGATGAATTATAAAATAACTTTTTACTTATTATACAAATAACGTTTTAAAACGAATTGAACAAGTTGAATTCAATTGAATTGAATTCGATGTTGGTGAAGGGCATTGTTTTCGACAAGACTATGAGTCACGCTCAAATGCCGAAGATCTTGAAGAATGCAAAATTGGAACAGTTTCTAATAACTAAGATATTTTTATAATCTAGTACTTTATCAGAGATTCACTCGCCTTTGGCTTCTAACCATATAACAACACAGGTAAGGTATTTGTATAGATATCTATATCAGAAACTTAACGTTGAACAAATAAAAATTTGGAAACAAAGTTGTTCATGTTTTTTTATTAAAAACTAATTAATGATTAAAAAAAAAATAAAAATAAACTGGCCTTTTCAGCCCTTGGAAGGACTTTGACCTAGCTTCTATTGATCAATTGTGTTGTGCGTGTTAAATGTTTGATCACAAATGACCGAGAACTGGACCTACGTGCTTAATGCCGACTCCGAACGGCTTATGTTCTCAAGAAGCTTTACATGGCAAATTTTACTCTCTGAGGTTTGCCATTGTCTGCAGAGAGGTGACGACCGAACAGAAAAATTAATTCAATTGAAAAAACTTTCTGTCTGAGCTGGAATTGAACCCGGGCTACCACAGTTCTTTAGCTTAGGAGCCACGCACTCTACCCACTAGGCTACGGCCGCCACACAATTAATGATCTTATGTATTTAATTCAAACTGTTTGCTCTGTTTCTTTTGTAAAATATAATAAAATTTCCTTAAAAGTGTCTGTTAGCGTTCAGTCAGTAAAAATAGTTAAGAAGCAATATTTGGCTAAATCGTGTTACGATCTTTTTGATAAATACCAATTTTACATTTTTATGCTTTTAAAGTAACTTTAAATAAGTGCAAAATTAACTAGTTTATAAGTGATTTAATTTAAAACAATTATCGACTAGTTTAAAATCAATTAATTTTCAAATACATATATGCAGACGAAGGTCAATTGGCTTATTTAACGGACATCGCCACACAAAATATCTGAGTTTATGAAAAAAAATCAGAATTTCAACCAGTTGTGGTTGATTAAAACTACTTTTTCAATTACTTTCTTACTAGTTTATTTTCCTATAGGGTAGTTTGAAATTTATGTTATTAAAAAAATTTATGAATGTACACGAAAATGGTAAGAAAGGGTCCTACACTGAAAATATAAATTGTGTATGCGTTCATAAAAAACCAACATGAATCGTATGTACTCTTACATAAGCTCCAGATAATTATACATAGCTTAAGTGTATTCATACAAACGCATATGTCAAATGCGATAAAAACGTTCACAAATCTAGCGTATAAAAAAATTTATGAACGGAAACACTGTATTCGAGTATTAAGTTATGGGTTCTTTGCTTTCATACATGATGTCATGTTCTTTAAAATTGTCTTTATGATTATTTTCATGAGATAGGTGTACTCATACATGAATCTGTGATTAATGCACTATCTCTATGCAATTGTGCATGACCTCAGTATGTTTATACGTAATGTTATGTAAGAGTTCACTATTTCTATGCAATTATTCATAGAGATTGTAAAAATTCTTAGGAACCGTTAGTTCATCGAATACAATTTGGAGCTGCACCCTTACTTTTTTAAAGTCTGATATTATCCCACGAAATATCAACAAATTTTTAATCTTTTGTTTTAGCGGAGCTGTAATCGTCAAAATTTATAATTTAGAAAAAAAAGTGTTGATTAAGTGTATTTTTATATGAAGAACCGACATCTTAAATTTAGACGATTACAGAAAGAGCTGTAAAAGTCAAAAGAAAAAATTTGTTGATATTTCGTGGTATAATCTCAGAATTTCAGCTCAGCTACAGCACATGACACGATAGTAGTTTATATTTTATTAGAAAAGTTGGTATTTTTTTTAAACTACAAAATATTACTTTTTATTTTGTGGTGAGTAGTTTAGATTCTAGATCAATAATACTAAACACATGCCCAAAACGTAAAAAACAATGTATATTGAAAAATTTACAACATAGGAAAAACCGGGTACGGATTTAGAATCAGCGTTAAAATTACATGTAGGAATGATAACGGGCTTACCGGATCCGAAAATTGTAGAGTGGTATTCTTTGTCCAAACCTGTCTGAACATAAGAATACTTTTGACCGCAACTGTACGTGACTTTTTATGAAATTTGTTCACTAAAGTCACGAATCATTCATGCTGACCTTGTATTTGTACATGGAATTCATGAATTGCTGAAACTTATTTCATGAAATATTTTTGTTTCTCTTGTATTTGTTCGTGGATTGTAGGACATTTTTTCACTAACATATAAATCATTCATGCCTACCTTGTATTTGCATATGGTACTCATGAATTGTTCATATTTATCTCTTGAACTATTCTTGCCGCCCATGTATTTTTACACGGTAACATGAATTTTGTTCAATAAATTCATGATTCTTTCATGTTTCCCTTGTATGTGTTCATGACAGCTATAATATTTTTACTTGATTCTTGTATGTATATTGTACATAAAACTAATGAACTTGGTACACTAGGCGTATGCAATATTCTTACTTTCATTTTATTGCATGTGTATTTTGTACATTGGTTTCCTGAATAGTTCATGTGACTCATGTAATCGGTTACTGGACCAAAATACATCAAAGCGGTTCACGCTGAGCAAGTAAAAATTCATAATAAATGTGTACCTTTTTGGTTCAGTGTATTAAATAACTTTAAAAGTAAGAAGAGTTCAGGGAACACAGTCATTCTTGCAATTTTTATAGTTATATGTAGGTTTAAAATGTCGTCGCTTGAGTGTTATTTTCTCATAACGCCATTTACTTGATTTCGAGAAAAACCCATTTTAATATTTCTAGTTCAATAAAAAACATAGATACATGTATAATTTTGAATGCATAAGCATTCACTAACGTTACATTATTATCTCATATGACAATTTCAGGTAGGTTGGATTCAGTTCTTTTAAAGTTTAAGCAATTTTTCCCAAGTACTTTCAATTGCATATGGTTATGTTCCATATCCACATTTATTTAAGCAATTTTTTCTTCTATACACATGGAGCAAAAATTACAGGACAATAAGAATAATACCTTAAAAAATATTTTTCATTGTATTTCTTGGTGCGGGATTGAAGAGGTTAAGCAAAATACTCACATTCTATTGGTTTTAACTTATTTTTGTAATTTTGCAAGGTACATTTTAAAAAAATTAATAAATTTGCTTAATTAAATTCAAATTCATTTGGTTTATGAAATGTGGTCTCCCATAAAATGTACAATTAAAATTTTTTTTTAACCCTCCCAGAATTTCTTTGCATGCCTTGAAGTTTAATATTATTATTACTATTATTTAACGTAGTTTTTTAGAATTCAGGAAATTTCCCTAATTTTGCTGAATAAATTTACAAGAGTAGTGGTAAAAATTTTGTGGCGAAATCGCATATCATCATGTCATGATTGTCAAAAACACTTATATGGGTTTCAACATAGTATATTTGGTATTTATATGTGGTATTTTGAAAATGTTCGTGCTTTGTTATTGTAAAATTGTCAAAATAACTACAAATATGAAATATATCAAATATACAAAAAACAAGAACATAAACTACAGATCGTCAATACCGCTAATGTTTTGTGCTCGTAAAACACAACGTTGCTATTCTGTTTTTCTTTCTCTTTCTTCGGCGTTTTAGGAATAATGTACGTGATTAAGTCGAAGAACGATATACAAATGAAGCAGAATAAAGATACCATTAAAAAATAAATAAAGATACCATGCCTTACATTTCTTTCTGTTTAATTAAGAAATTAGCATTTTTAAATTTTGACGTTATTCAATAAAGCGAATGCAATGATAATATTGCATTTTAGGAAACTTAGAATTAAAGTATTTTCAATTACTTACATTTTATATGCCGCAAAATTTTGAATTCTTGTTCTTGAATTAAAGTTGTGATTTGCTTGTAACATTAAAAGAACAAAATTTTCTTTACCTTATTTTAAATAATACATAAATAATTTAAATTTTTCATTTCAATATTACTTCTATATGGCTTTTAAAAACTTAAATGCTTTTTACTTCTTTTCTTTTGAGTATGCAAATTGTAAAGAGTTATCATTAAAACGAACTTGATGAACTCTTTAGCAAAGGAAAAAAAAAATCAACATTTTGTTTGAATATTAATGTGGGTTGAACTTGATTATTTTGTAGTGGCCTAGGCCCATAAACTGTGGCCAAATTGGCCAAAAATGTGTTAATGTAAATGATTGTGTATTGGTTTTTGCATTTCTATTTTTATGTTAAGATCTGCATTTTTTATTTGAAATTAATAATAAAGTTATTACTTCGAAACAAGACCAACAAAACTTTGCAACGTCAGCGTTAAAAACTGCACATGTTGAATTTTTGTTAAGGCCATTGGGTGGGTTTATTGGAGTATAAATAAAAAATATGCAACAGCGATAGCATCACAAGCATTTGAACTTCAAACCACATTCAATTCCGTAGTGCAAGCAATTCCAAGTAGTGAAGCAATGCGAGCTTTTATTGTTAGTATTATTTTTTTTTTAAAAAATACAAAATAAATCTACTGGTACTGGCTTACTTGCAGATTTTCTTACTTTTTAGCGTTGCCAATGCCGATATTGAAGGCTACACCTACGGCACAGCCCCAAACGGTGGCTACATTGCTGGCGGTAGCAATGGTGTTGAAAGCATAAGAAGTGAAGCGATCAGCGGTGTCAATGGTGGTCCAGCTGGTGGTTTTTTCGATGGATCTTTCAGTGGTGGTGCTGCTGTTGATGAGAACAATAGAGGTTTTGCTGCTGTCTCTAACTCCGCTCCCGCCCTCTTTAATAACGAATTCAACAAAGAATTCTTCACATTCTCCGCACCCGAATCAGAGTTTGAAGCTCCTGAACGTATCGGTGAAGTCTCTCAATCGTTGAAGAAGAATCTGCGCGTCGTATTTATTCGTGCTCCCGAAAATGAAGGAATCAATAATGCCGCCCTCAACTTGGCCAAACAAGTGAGTGAAGAAAAAACTGTCATCTATGTACTTACCAAACAACCAGATGTATCCGACTTGGCAAATAAATTGCACCAAATTAACAATAATATAAACAACAAACCCGAAGTACACTTTGTGAAGTACCGTACTCCCGAAGATGCCGCAAATGCTCAGCAGGCCATTCAACGGCAATACGATAACCTTGGCGGTTCATCGCATTCGCAAGATGGTGGTGTTGCTCCCGTCTTAAATTTTGTCTCCAGGGGTCCAGCTTACTCTAGTCATAATAGCGATGGTTTTGGTAATTTTGGTGCAGCCACATCTAATAGCTACATTCCACCAGCACCTCATGTTGCAAGCGGTAGCTCTCCAAGCGCCACCTATCTGCCAATTGCTAAGCTTACTGCGTAAAGCTATTATGCTTTAAAGATGATATGTTGACTGATTATTATTTGTTAATATTGTTAAGATTTGCAAATTTGTCAGTAAGATAAATGAATATTATAATTTAAATTAAAAGTAAAACATTTTGTAAAAACGAAATGATTTTTTTAAAGAAAAGTACTTTAAATTTAGAAGGTAAGAAGAAATTGCGTATACTTTATTCAAAATAACAGCTTAACGTGGAAAGCTCAGTGGGCAAGCCAACAGCTCCCACGGCTTTGTTATTTTAAGCCGAGCTATAGCTGTCAGAATTTCATCATATTCGGGCAGCGAATCCTTAACGCTGTCATCTGTAATAAAGATTTCTGCAGTATCATCTCTATTGGCGGAATTGTTGTCAACGTCGCCATTTCAAGGACAGTTATCTGCTCCCTTCATAACGTCAGTGTACTCTGGATATCTTTCACTAGATTTTTGTTTTCATCCCTGCAGTAAGAGGCCTCGGTCTTCAAACCATCGGCAAGGCATCTTATATTTTCAAAAAAATTTCGGTCCTCATTCCTGTCGCCATTCATCCCAATCTTCTCTCATTTTTTCTCCTTAAAATACATTTACCTCCCCTTCTCTTCTCTTTGAATCGCTCAATAGCAACGCGCGTTACAACCGACTGCAGGATTTTTAAATTGATGTCACTTGTTATTTCGACTCCTCGGAAGGATATGGCTTTCAGCATATTCCACATGCCGGAGCTTCGATCGATAAACTAGAAAAATGAGCCTTGGTGAAAAAGTCGTTTTAAAATTGATGTCACTTGTTATTTCGCCAGGAAATCGTAATGTTACATAGGACAATTATTTAGCCAGCTTCAATTTTATGAGGCGTCTGTCAGAATTGGGCTACTCTGCCACGGAAACTGTTCGAGAAAACCGAAATATGCACATCCGGTGCACTGACTCTCATCAAAAAACTGAAAAAAGCTATTCGTGGAAATTATGAACATTGTTACGAGCGCAACAAAAATATGACCAAATAATTTTAATAATATCATATTTATTAAAATAAACAATTAATCGATTTCGGTAAATTTCAGAAATAACTGAACATTTGGTCTTGCAAATAGCAGTGTTGCCAGGTTAGGGATTTCCCCTAGATTTAAAGGTTTTTTAACTGTTGTGTTAAGGGATTTAGGGGCAATGAATCTTTAGGTTTAGGTTTTTTAGGGAGATTTAATGTTTTTAGGGGTATTTGAAAAATTGACCTTTCGCAATAAAGTTTTCTTACTTTTCCTCAAAATAATGTAAAACTTTAAAAAAAGAAGATTTTTGACTTATTGGATATTTCAGCAACAATTTATAAAAACAGCTTAATTGGCAGCACTTAAATTAATTACCACCTTATTATATAATTATCTCCCTTATTATAAAATAAAAGTAAGACTTCATTTTAATGTTAATTACACATTGAACAATTGAGAGCTATGAGCAACTTTCTGCCCTTGTTAAAGACGTCCAACAGCTCAGCCCTTTAAAAACATATGCTTGCATTGCAGTTGCACTACTTTTCATTTGCACCGTATGAAATTTTTGTATATTTTCCAAAAAAAAAATTTTGGGGGATTTTAGGAGCAATTTGAAATCCAATCTAGGGGTAAATGGTGAAAGGCAGCTGGCAACACTTGCAAATAGCCACCTTTAAGTTAAACACTAGCTCCTAGCGAAACAGAAAAACTCGTTTCAATTCTATGCTGTACTTCGGCAAACTCGTAGAGCCCTAATAAATAGCAAAACAAATAAGGTTGCAAACATAGTTAATGCCGAAGCAGACAGGCAGGTGCAGGAAAACAATGTGAACAAACGAGATAAAAGTTAGTTTGGCTTTATTTCTATCTCATTTCTTCGCAGGTTAATGCCTGCGCCTGTCTACCTGCCTGCATGCTTCGGCGTTTACTCTGCGGGCAGCCTAAGAAGCAACTGCAAGAGACAAACAATCCCTAGTAGAGTCTTAGGCTTGATCTAAAATACTTACTGCTTTGACCGTCGTATGATAAAAATGGCTAATGAGAGTATGTGCTGCATAGAAGTTTATTCAAACAGGTATTAAATCTTATAAGACTTAAACAGTGGGTTGGTCAGAGCTTGATCACTCAAAACTACTGAAGAGAAAGGGTCTGTTCAGAAATGCATCACGATTTGCAGTTTGCGCACTACTTGCATATTTCAAGCGTCCAAATAGCAGCGTGAATTTTTTGATGCGAATTATGTGTGATGCTTGATAGAAAAATTACATTTTAGAACGTTTGACGTTTGCTGTGCAGCGAAATTTGCCATTTTTCGAACATTTTGCTTTTGCTGCAAAAGCAGTTTGCGCATCATGATGAATTTCCGAACAGACCCGAAATGTAGCCATTTCCGAAACAGGCTGTGTAGTCTGCTGTGTAATTGAGTTGTTGTTGTTATTATAAGTTATAAGTTATAAGTTATAAGTTATAAGTTATAAGTTATAAGTTATAAGTTATAAGTTATAAGTTATAAGTTATAAGTTATAAGTTATAAGTTATAAGTTATAAGTTATAAGTTATAAGTTATAAGTTATAAGTTATAAGTTATAAGTTATAACTTATAAGTTATAAGTTATAAGTTATTGTTATTGTAGATTTTTTTCCAGCCCCGAATTCATAAAAATACAAAAAATTAAGGTGGCAACCCTATCTTGAATTTTAAAATTCTGACTTCAGATTCGAAATCAGTGGCTCCCTAACACTGCTAAGTGATGTTTAAAACTCTTAAAAATACATTTTATTAGGTGGCAATACTGTGGTAAAAATTGATGTGGCAACCCAAACCTCCATGTTAAATTTTCAAACTGTGACATTATATTCGAAATCAAATTCGTTGTCAGAATTTCAAAATTACAAGAATTCGCAAAAATACAAAAAAAATCGAGGTGGTAGCTCTATCCGCCATCTTAAATTTTAAATTTTGACATCAGATCCGAAATCATCTACCCCTAAAATTTCCAACCACGGAGTCCACAGAACCCTTAAAAGTCTTGTTACGCTTAAGCTCTCTCTACACAAGCTCATTGATTTTTTTGGATACTTGCTTTAATTCAATTAATTGGATACATGCGAGCTTACAAGCTTTTGCCGATAGTTTCAAGCTTTTCAACTTTTTGCCCGACAAAGTAAATTTAAACAAGCCAAGCCAACGAGCAAGCATGAATATGGCTTGGATCTGTTTGGTATTTTTGCAAGCTGGCTAAAGTTTGCTTTTTCAAGTTTGGATACATACTTGAATTCAAGTACTTGAAAAGGCTTGAACTTCAAGTAGGCTTGTGCAGTTCTCTGGTGTAGAACTTTCGATCGAGATATTGCGAGTTGGATTTTCACTGCTACTTGCAAAGAAATATTTTTAATTTTATATGCTCTTGTTGTAATAGACGCAAGTAAAAAAATAACAACAATTCAAAGAAAAAGGTGTATAGAAAAAAGTGTCGTTTTTCAGATTTTACTCAAGCAAATCACAATATGAGGCGTAAAAAGCTTCGCTTAAAAAAATGAAAATATTATGTAAATAAAAATATGTTATAAAATATTGATATTAATATTGAGTCATTTCCAAAATGCCAACGGAAATCTGAGAGCCGCTATGCGAATACGACACGTTTTGCATGTACGGTAACATGATAAGGGCGCAAATTTTTCAAGCCTAAGTTGCCCATTGTGGTAAGTCTGCATCAGGTCACAACTTACAAATGAATCTTTCGGTTTGGTTTTGAAATATTGAAAAATATTTTACAGATTTTCCCATGTTTTGTTAATTTAAAAAATCAGCTTTTCAATGGTTAATAACGCAGCTACAGTAATTCATTCGGAATCGTTCGGCAAATAAAAAAAGATCAAAACATTTCGATGTAGTCCAAAAAGAATACAAAATTGTTAATATCTATAAAATAATAATATATTCATGATTTTGATCACAAAACAGTCAGTTTTTATTTATTTTTCTAATTTTTCAGTATGCATATCGAATAATTAGCTTATAATCATTACAACATTTAGCAAAAGTCTATTTTTTGACAGAAGATGGCAAGTACTGCTGACTCGGGCCATTTACTTTCACTGAAGAAATTTGGGTAGCAGCTGTATCACCAGTGCTAACAAGTCCTCCAGTGGAGACAGATCCAATATTGTTAGAGGCAGAAATATCCAAACCGCCGGTAGAAATTCCACCACCAGAACTAACAATACCACCATTACCGATGATGCCACCACTGCCAAGAAGACTACCAGAGCTGACAATTCCACCGCTTTGACCAACAGAGTATGATGGGGTCATAAAAGCTGGTGCATAGTTAGTGGCAAAGTTCAAAACACGTGGAACTCCACCATTCTTGAAAACTGTAGAGCCGCCCAGAGATTCGTATTGCGCCTGAATGGTACGTTGAGCGTTGATTGCATCTTGGGCAGTGTTGTACTTGATGAAGTGTACCTCGGGTTGGGCGGCCTTGAGTGTATTGACGGTGACCAGTTTGTTAGCCAAAGCTGAGATATCGGCCTGCTTGTGAAGAATATAAATGGCGCTCTTTGTTTCAACGGCGTTGCGAGCCAAGGAGACGGCTGCTTTCTCGAAGCCCTTGTTTTCGGGTGTTTTAATGAAAATGACATTCTGATGTTTCTTGATGGAAGACTTCGCCTGGTTCAGGTTTTGTGCATGTTCTTGTTGATAGTCCTGTTCTGGTGCTTCAAAGATATAGAACTCTTTGGACTCTTCAACTTCAACAGGAGCCTCGACAAAAGATTGGTCTTGACCACCTCCAATGAGTCCATTGTTGTTATTGCTGTAGCTCAGGGAACCACCGTAACCAGCAGCAATGTTGCCACCGTTGAGACCACCCAAGCCTTGGGATCCGATAAGGCCACCGGAGTTATAAGATACCGATCCACCTAGGTTACCCTGAGATCCGATTAGACCACCGGAGCTAAATGATCCCAACCCACCTAAGTTACCCTGGGATCCGATAAGGCTACCGGAGTTTAATAATCCCAATCCACCTAAGTTTTGGTTGCCAAGTCCTCCGTTATTGTTAATCAATTGGTATCCGTTGCCAAGTCCAAGTTGTCCGGTCTGGCCAACTCCATAGTTGTAGCCCAACAATTGACCACAGACCGATGTGGCCAAGAAACACAAGACCTGCAGCGAAAAAAGAAGCAAAAACGTTATTAAATAACCAATTCATGGTTTTATTCCTTCGGCAGAAAACTTACGATAAAAGCGCGCATTGTTAAATTCACGTTTTGGATAAGCTGTAGAATGATGCTTTTTTGAAATAGTATTCATCTTTTATAGATTGAGTTAACGAGCAACATTCAAACTATAAACGCAAACTATTGTAAAACATACCCTTGGACGAATTCTCAATTCCGATAATATATTTTGATATTTTCAGTCTTTATCTTTGTCATTGTCTTCGTCTTATCTTTGCTAAAACTCGATTTTTGCTTCCGGTAGCTTTTGGTTAAGTTGTTTTTATAAAAGCATAACAGCTTATATTTATTACTGGATCATAAATTTATTCATTAAGGAACGCTACAATAAAATATTGAAAACAAATAAATTTTAGTTTTGACCTGGCTTAAAAAAACTGGTTGCCGGCATATAAAGCATTGACATTTAATCGAATTCATTAGTTTATAAAAAAAACAATTAGCTTTTTTTTATTGGTAAATAAAGTTGTTTGAGAGACACAATAAGGGTTAAAAAAAATTATGTTTTCGTTGTTACAACCTTTTGAGCGCACTTATGTTTGGACATTCTATTTAATACTCATAGCATATGCCAGGGGTGGGTACAAGTGTGACCAATTAGAGCCACATTAAGATTTTCAATGCCTTTTAGAGAGCCACACCGTACTTCAAATAAAGAAAAAAACCTAAATAAATTTTAATAAAATCAGCAAACAAATTAAGGGAGAAAAAAATTTGTAATTTTTTTAGTGATTTTTTAAAAGCTGTAACTTTTAAAAAAATGATCATACCGGGATTTAAAAAAATCATTTTATAGCACAATCATAATAAAAAACACGGAACCAAGCTAGTTAGCATCTTCATTAAGCTTAAATTTTGTTTATGTTTTATTTTACTAAGTCAATTTTTTGCTGAGATATCAGACTTTTAATAAAAGAGCGATAACTTTGCCTTTGATCATCGATATCTAAGCAGCTAATGATTGTACAGAAAATTTAAGTACAGTTCTTAAGACCAAAGTACATTTTGAACAAAAGCTATTCATTCGTTTTTTATTTTTCGTTTTTGAATCCCTGATTTCAATATGGAAAAAATGAAAAAAAAATTTCGAGTATTTTAAAAAAACCAACCCCTTATGCTGCAATTCAAATGGCCAAAAAGTCTATACGTTTCCAGGTATTTTTTAGCTCTTTTTATATCCTAAAAGCCCTGGCTAGTTTTAGCCGTTTTTTCGGACTAAATAGTCAAAGTTTGAACTAGGAGTACGCGGGTTGCTTCTTAAACATCAATTATTAATGATTGAAGTTATTTTTTTTATTTTTTTAAAAATTTCGAAATTTTTTTTTTCCACACCCTTAAAACCCTGGCTAGTTTTAGCCGTTGTATAGTTTTGAATCGTCAAACTTTGAACTAGGAGCATGCGTTTTGATTCTAAAACATCTATTATTGATGATTGAAATAAAATTTTTTAGTTTTTTTTTTCTTAAAATTTTGCATCAAAAAATCATAAATTTCGACATTTTTTACGGCCGTTACACTAAAAACTTTAAACTTTAAAATGTTTTTTTTAAATACCCATACGATCCTTTTTCAAGAATTAACAGCCTTTCAAAAATCACTATAAGAACTATAAATTATTTGTAGTGATTATCTCCATCGACTGTCAAAATTTTGAGTATATCTTCTTGCTCTTTAATATTAAAAACAAATTTTGTCTCTTTGTTATGTGTGGAGTCCCTTGAAAAACAAAATTGTTTTGCTTCTCTTAAGCATTTACAGTTTGGGCTCATTTGTTTATAGGGTACGATATACAGCCATCTTTTTGTTACACACTAATAACAAAAATATAAGTAATTAATATTAAGTTGTTTAACGTAAATAACATAAAAAAAACTAAATTTAAACAAATCCTTGGCCAATATTTGAAAAAGAACTACAATTCTAACTGCTGACTTTGACATCTAGCTCAACTTTTGTGTGACTTCTCTCTAATCTGAGCTCACCTTGTAATGGTTTCATGGAGAAAAAATACAACATATTTAAAGAGAACGTTCATTAAAAAAAGTGTTCACATTATCAAATTTTGCTTCAAATCGTTGGTCCAACAACTATAGAACAACATAAAATTCCATGGAATTTGACAGAAATAAAAATTTTACATTTTTTTTATATATATATTTTTAAATGTTAAAATAGAATGGAGCCACACTTTACTTAACAAATAGACGCATTCGGCATAATGAGCCACACATGCCCACCGTTGGTATATATAAAAATAATTATTCTGAAATAAAGTTATGCTCATATATACTTAATTATTATGCAATTAATTAAAAAACATATTCATAACCTTGCCCGAACAAATTTTACTATCAATAATGCGCAAAGAATAGATAATACGCAAACACAACAAAATCAAGTCTAAATTCTTATACATCACTAAAAAGAGGTGAAAGTAGGACTCCAAGAGACAAACCCTAGCGGTGTTTTGCAAAGGTAGATGCGGTAGATTTTTTTTTACACATTTAATTTGGGTGAACAGTGCAATTCAACGCATCAGTTTTTGGTCTCTTACTTGTTCAGTAGTGGGGTAAGCGCCTTACTGACTTTGAAAAAGTTGATGTTAAGAGGTTAAATAATAATTTTCCTAACATTTACTACCAAAAATGCACACCAGTTGCAAGTTAAAGGACAAAACACTCCAAAAAATAATAATCTTTTTCTTTTTTTAAACAACACTTTCTATATTTATACACTTGCTCTTTTGTATATATTAAAGTAGGCCGTTTTGATAAAATTACATTTTGTAAAACATTTCCCTGTTAGGGGATAAAAAAGGATGTTAATGGTAAATTTATTTTTCTAAAAAATTGCTTTTTTGTAATTTTCCACCATTTTGGTACTGGAGCCCCTTTATGGTTGGGTTATTTTCGAAAGAAAAATTTACTTAACAGAAACTACGTCACTGTACTGATATTCAATGTGCTGTGACTTAGTCTTCGACCGATTAATTTTGTTCAAATTTTTCAAAGTAAGGTTTTATAAACCGAAGAATTCTTTTTTGGCGTCAGATTTTCAAAAAAATAGCCATTAGGGGGGCTCCAGTAAAAATGTACTTAACCCTCATCCGACCATCAAAAAAATTTACAAATAAATCCCCAATTGGTGAAATCTCACCTATGTGTATTTTGTACGTCAAATTAACTTAAAATTATTAGTTTACTTTTATATATGTTTATTTTGTTAAATTACAGTTTATTATTTACAGTTTGTGCAAAAGTAGAAAGCAGTTTTATGCTGACCTCATATATATTTGTTGCAGAAAGGAATATGATTTTCGGTCCTTTTTTCGCATATGGGTAAAATATCACCCGAAGGTCGCTTAAGTAACTTTTTAAATATTTACCGTTATGTTTTATGAACCACAATATTGATATAATATTCTAAAAGAAAGGGACATTTTATACAAATACCATACATTTTATTAATTTAACATAAAAAATGAGCCAAATATAGCGTTTTAAACTCCAAAATGGGTGAAATTACACCCGAAGGTGACTTCAGTTACTTTTTAAATATTTACCGTTATGTTTTGTCAATCATAATATTGATATTCTATTCTATTCAGTGTCATTTGTGCCGTCGTGGGGTCTACACGGTTTTTGTTTATGCTCGCAAAGAATAAATTCATAACTTATTCTAATACTATATTTAATACTAAAAATCCTATCATGTCGTGTGTGTGCGGTAATAAAGTCGATCGAAATCATCGCAGTGACGATAAAATTATACGCGAAGGATGCAAACAAATTTTACCATGGCAATTGTGTTGGCTTGCTGCCTGACGATGTTGAATTCATTAAAAGTTCAAATAATGCATTTCTTTGTTCCACCTGCTCTTCCGTGAGATGCGCGTCTTTCCGTTCTCCACCATCGCCATCGCTCTTCAAAGCTGTACAACCTGGCGGTCTAAGTCCAGAGGCCAAAACCCGCTCTCTTACGGATGATGTAGAAAAAATCATTTTGGCTGATGCAGGCAGGGTTGCCAGTTTGGTAATTAATTACCAAATTTGGTAGAAAATTTTTGACTTGGTTATTTGGTAATTTTTTTATAGTTTTGGTAACTTTTTCCTTTTAGTTTTTCCAAAAAATTCAATATAATCAGTTTCTTTGCAAGATTTATATATAAAATTGTATTTAAAATCAACGCATCATCTAAAAATATTGCAAATCATGTCAAAAAAAAAAAAAAATGTCAAAATATTTCAATCTTGAAAGTTAACGTCAAAAAGAAGTCTCTTATAAAAACGAAGCTACGAAGCTAGTTGGGTTTTAATACAATAAATAGCATAATGATTTCAAAGGAACTCTGCGAAATGAGAGACAAGCCTCATTATGTGTGGTCACCAGAAGAAAATTTTTAAATTTAAGATAGAGATCTTTTTTTCCGCCATCAGCTCTAGTTTATGAGTTATAGGCAAAAATGTAAAAACCTGTTATGTTCTAACAGAATAATATCTTTAAATTGCATCAGTCGATTTCGATCGTATTTGACAGCTTTGATTAGGAAATATTTAGCTTTATCAAGTGTAATTTTTCACGCGGAATCGGAAAAGGGAGTTTTAATTTTTAAGATTAAGCTCTAGAACATTTTGGACATTTTTAAGTTATTTTTTCCTGAATGTTTTTTTCCTTGTTAAGTTTCCTGAATGTTCTTGAGGTTTATCTTAAAAATGAAAACTCTCATTTTCGATTCCACTTGAAAAGTTATTCATAATAGGGCTGATTCGGTCTAACCATTTTTTAAACAAATTCTTTTTCATTTTTTGTTTTAGATTTTGTTTTAGTTTAGATAATGGCCTTTAAAAATCATAAATTTTAAAACTTTTTCATAATAAAAATATTTGCTACCGTGAATTGTCTGAATCAAAAAAATATATTTTGTATTTGAAATTTATGCATATATTTTACCTTTGCAAATATTGCAGATAATTCCAGATATATTTTGAAATAACGAAAATTGATTACATGAAAAATTTATACGAGAAATTTCTAAACTAAATTTCCGAAAAATTAGGGTTTCCAGCCGCTTAAAGTTGCTTTGAATAAATTTAATAAAATTTTCGTTTCTCTCACAATATGTTTTTCTAAAACGCAAAAAGATATCAGCAAAAGTTTTAAATACTATGCAATAGTTTGTTCTTAGGAGCAGTTATTGGAAAAAGAACTGTATATCATATTTTTTCATAACTCCTTAACTTGAGGTGATGGTGAAAAAGTTTCCTTATATTTAAAATCAGTGCACGTAGATAGAATTGATATCCTATAAAACAAACGACCTGTATAGTTTCTGATTTTTAGTTATTACAAAATGATTAAAATTTAAACTTGAAAAACCCATAATTTTTTTAAAGCATTAAATGCCATATCTTTGTATTTATTTATTTACTTGCTTACTTACTTACTTATTCATTCACTTTCTTAAAATCAGTATTTATTGCCAATGAATGCGGTATATTTTTTTAGGTCCTACTTATTTCAAATATAAAAGATAAGGATCTCATTTTTATAATACCATTAATTTATAATTTTTTGTTTTGTGACAAAAAAATTACGTTTACCTGAATTTACTACTTATTTGTGATTCTTATATTTATATAATAAATAAATTTCAAACAAGAAAAAAGTTATACTTTTTCTATATATGTATGTATGTATTTATTTTTTTTTATTTAATTCAAATAAAAAAGATATGCGTCTCATTTTTATAAGTATATGAGTTTATGAATTTTACTTACTTTTTATTTACTTTTGTGAATTTTTAGTTACTAAAAATAAGAAATTTTAAACAAGAAAATTGTAATACTTAATAATATTAACAAAATTTACTTTACCACTATATCTGTTTATAATTTTAAGTATTTTAATGTTGAATAAATGATTTTTATAAACAAAAACTATAATTTTATTGATTTTCTTACTTTAAAAAAATATTTGTTTGTTTAATTAATTCTTATATAATTTTGGTAACTTTTTGATGAAATTTTGGTAACTAAATTTTTTTACAAGTGGCAACCCTGGATGCAGGTCAACAAATAAACTCTAAAGAGAAAGTGTTAAAACTTAAATCAGAAAATCAGAATTGATCACAGCTTAATCACTCAAAGACTACTGAAGAGGAATATGTAGCGATTTCCGAAACAGACTGTCTAGTCAGCTGAGTGATTGACTCTATACAGAGTTGTTGTTGTTGTTGTTGCCTTCTTGAAAACTCACTTGATCTAAAGCTCACAATCTTAATTCATGTAATTATTCAATAGATCATAAAAACTAATTAACTTAACTATGGCAGAGCACGGCCAAATAAGATTAATTAATGTCAAATTAATTAAATAATCTAATAATTGATCGATTTTTCGGTCAAAGTCATGTGTAATTGAACATTTGGTTGTGAAAATAGCCACATTTCAGTTAGAACACTAGCTTCTGGCGAAGCAAAAACTCGTTTCATTTCTATGGTGCATTTCGACAAAAAATCGAACACTAATGAATATTGAAATAAATGAAGAAGCAACTAGAACAGATGGCAACCCTTGATAGAGTTGATGGTGGTGATCTAAAATGGCCTACTGCTTTGAAGTGTCATATGATTAGCAGCCATACAATTCATAAGAATGAATTAGAGGATTTGCACATTCATATGCTAGTTTAAACAGTGAGTTGATCACAGCTTAATCACTCAAAGACTACTGAAGAGGAATATGTAGCGATTTCCGAAACAGACTGTCTAGTCAGCTGAGTGATTGACTCTATACAGAGTTGTTGTTGTTGTTGTTGCCTTCTTGAAAACTCACTTGATCTAAAGCTCACAATCTTAATTCAAAACAAAACTCAGCTGACAAGCCAAGTCTAGTTTGTTTGCAGCAAACACTAAAACAACCAGTACAACAACAAAAACAACAGCAACATCTTTTAATTAAAAAAAATTAGCAGAAAAGCATAACTCAGCTGATATGCAAAGCCCACTGCTAATTCAGCCAATACAACAACAACAACAACAACAACAACAACAACAACAACAACAACAACAACAACAACAACAACAACAACAACAACAACAACAACAACAACAACAACAACAACAACAACAACAACAACAACAACAACAACAACAACAACAACAACAACAACAACAACAACAACAACAACAACAACAACAACAACAACAACAACAACAACAACAACAACAACAACAACAACAACAAATTTGTTATCTTCAAAACCTCGAACAAAATCAATACGCTAATGGTTCAGCTCAGAAACAACAATTTCCGGAGAGTTCTCTTGTAAATCAACAACAAGAACAAGAACAAACACAACAAACATTTAACCAACAAAAACAACCTGTACAACAACAACAGCAACATCTTACCCATCAAAAATTAGCAGAAAAGCAAAACTCAGCTGAAATGCAAAGCCCACTGCTAGTTCAGCCAATTCAACAACAACAGCTACCACTACAACAACAACAACAATAACAACAACAACAATAACAACAACAACAACCACAACAACAACCAGTACTACACCAACTGCAGCAATTTAGTCATCATCAAAACTTCGAACAATATCAATATGCATGAACCAAGAAATAAACCAAGAAATCTCTTTTTGGTTCATGGCAAACATGTACCCAACAGCAACAAGCAAGCAACACTGAGATCACTTTAGAACAGCGCTGGGCGGTCCATAGCTCACTGAGCGCTCTCTGAGAGTATCTTTTGACATGTACACAAAACTCACAACAGAAGAGAATATAATTCAGTCGTTCGTTGACGGTGATGCAGTGAAGACCAATGTCGGAAATTTTATGTAATAATTCACACATATTGGCTATTAAGATTATTTGCATTATTTTTTTCATATTATTTGTATTCATTTATATTTTGATACTTAATTTTATAAGGTTTTGACTATAATTTTAATAATTCGTATGTATTAGGATTTAATAATATTAAAACAAAACACATAAAAACAATGTTTGACTCTTGATCGGAATGTGACTTCTGTTCTGCAGAGAACCTTTGTTGCGAAGCAGAATGTGTTATTTTCCACTGCGAGCAAACTAATATAATTTATTTACTTAGAAGAAAATGCTGGAGCAATAATGATATAGAAAAAATACTAAACAATACCGATGACTAAAAATAAAATCTAAGCACATATTACAGTATGTGTGGGGGTGTAAGCATACAAACTTGCAAATCTAGATAATTGTGACAACTATTTCGCCTAGTGTGCGCTATTCGAGAGCGCACCAACACTAACAAGACAAAATAAATTGTGACTGTGTTAGAATGCCCAGCCCAGCTTTAAAAAGAGTTTTCCATGAAATATTAGCGCTTAGGTCCGATAAAAAAAAGCAAAATTGTTTTCTCTTATTCGTTCCCTGGAAGCAGATAAAATTGAATTAGTAGATAAAACATATGCTCTTCAAAGTGAAGTGAATTTTTGCGCCAAAAGAAAAACAAAAAGTGCGTTGAAATTGTCGGGGTACCGAACTTAGATAATAAAAACGCAATTGATGGTCCAGTTAGCCTCGCATGGCACAGCAGCGCATGCAACGCAGATAAGCAGCTAGCACACAGCTAAATAAATGGTGATTATGCAAAGCATAGTCACATGGTCAAAATAAAACAATAAAAAAGAAGAATACAACGATTTTATTTTAATAAATTAACCGCACTTGATCAAACAATTTTACAACTTCACATCTGTTTTGCCAAAACGTCAAATACATAGAAGAATACACAGATATTAAAATGAAATAGATCTTCCATGTTTATCTATGTAGTCAGAGATGCATTTCTGTTTTTATCTGAGCATTGCCATGCGTTGCCATGTTGTGCTTAATCAGATACACACAAATCCCACTAAGCAGATTTCGATGTGACGCTTGTTAAGCCATGCACTGCTATGCCAAGCGAGGCTTACTGGACCATGACTGTGCTCTTAACCCGGCGTCTCGACAGGCAATAATCCATTGCTTACCATCTGTCAAATTCCATTGCAAGCAATGGCAATATTTCAAGGGTGGGTTTTGTCATGTTACGAAATCAACATATAATTTTATCATTTATTATATAAATTTATTATTTTATAAATTTATTCTGCACGCTACTTGATTTTTATAGATATACATATTTAAAATTTTAGAGAAAAATGAAAAATGGCTGTCAAATAAGAAAAAATACAGCTCATTGCTTGGCAATACATGGAAAGCAATATTGCTCGCCATGAATTGCCAACCATGGTAATTGAGTGGTATCGATTAGCAATAATTGCCAATTGACAGATGGAAAGCAATGAAACATTGCCTGTCGAGACGCCCCGTAATGTATAAAAAATTTTTAATTGTGAAAAAAATTCTAAGATTTTTATTAATGATTGTTTGGATAATGTCACAAGAAACTTATTAAAGGAAGCGCAAAAAATAAAAAGGCAGATAAACTTCAAGTATGTTTGGGTAAGAAATGGTAAAGTTTTCATGCGAAAAAGTCTTACATTGAGAAACCGTACCCTCTTCCAACAAGCTGCTCGTATGAAACGACACAAGCAGCTTTTCTCCGTTTTTACAAGGCATGGCTCTGTTTTGGTGACAGAAAGTAAAAATGGGAACGCTATAAAAATAATTAACGAAAATCAATTATATGGCATTGCGGAGAAGTTTGAGCAGCCAACAGAATTTTTTCGTGGCGATATGCAGCGTGATATCTAAATTATCTTTTAAGGAAATTTTAATTATATATCTATTGTATTTAAATTGTATTGTGTTCCCAAAATATTTAAAAAGATTTTTTTATTCCGTTATTGTGTTTTTTTCTGTTAACTCTTCTTCTGTTTAAACTCTCTCTTTTTAAATTACTATTGATCTTGTTTTTGATTCAGATTACGTTTAATATAGTGTCCGAATATTTTCACTCTATTTATTTAAGTTTGCCTTATAAACCTTTACTATCTTTCTCTGATCTATTGAATATTTTAATTGAATATCTTCTGTCTGTGTTTGTGTTGCATGTATCACTTAATAGTATGTTTCAATGTTTAATGTAGCGCAACCTTGGGGAGGCCACATAGATTTATTGCATTCTTTGCTTAATATAATTTGTAAAAATAATAAGGGCTTTAATATGTGCCATTTAAATGCTCAGAGTCTTAAACACAAAATTGATGACTTGCGTTTTCTTGTCAATAATAGCTCTATTGACATCATCCGTTTGTCTGAAACGTGGCTTAAGACGGAGATGAGCGGTGGTCTGTTTAAGGTTAATAATTATAATTTGGTTCGAGCAGATAGACATGGTAAAACTGGCGGGGGGGTTTGTATTTATTTAAAAAGCTCACATAAGTTTCGCGTTGTCAAATTATCCAATGCGAACGACGTTTTTGAGTTCATTTTTGTTGAAGTTTTACTGGAATCTGGTAATTTATTAATTGGCTGCATATATATGGCTCCCAATATTGCTAATTCTACACTTCTATGGGACGCACTGGAAGAAATAGCTCCTCGTTTTTCGAACATTGTTTTATGTGGAGACTTTAATCTAAACTTACTGAATAACGCTAATAAATCGTTTATGGACATGGTTGAACAATTCAACTTGAAATTTGCGAACCAGCAAATTCCAACTCATTTTAGACCTAACTGCTTACCATCCCTTTTAGATTTGTTCTTGGTTTCTCATATTGACTTAATATTACACTATGACCAACTACCCGTACCGGCTTTTTCACATCACGATTTAATTTTTCTATCTTTAAACATCATTCCAGCTGCTAGTAATGAAATTTCGTACAGTTACCCTGACTTTCCAAACACTAACTTAAATAACGTTTTTTTCGAATGCCAGAATTTAGATTGGTCATTAATCTACGCCACAAACGATACAAGTAGGCAAGTTGAAGTTTTAAATAACAACATCTGCACCCTATTTACTCATCATGTTCCAGCCAAAACAAAGAAATTTAAATGTAGCAATTACCCATGGTTCACTCAAGAAGTAAAATGTCTTATTGAAAAGCGGGACACTTTTTAGACAAGATGGAAACGTTATAGATGCTCTAGTATCTATTCTGAATTTAAATGTGCACGTAACGCTGTAACTGCTATCATTCGCAGATATAAAAAATCTTTTTATGAAAGTAGATTTGCTAGATGTCGCTCGAGCTCCTCATTTTGGAAAAACATACGCCAAGCTGGGCTCTCTAAGGAACCGCAAAATATTCCAAATAGCGTTAATCTGGATGATCTTAATAGAAAATTTATACAGCCAGCTAGTTCAACCAACAGCGTACACTTCTCTGTTCCTAGAAGCTCTGCTGATGGTGCTTTTGCATTGTCGTGTGTTGACGCAATAAGTGTTGGTGAAGTTATTCTCAAAATTAAATCTAAAGCCATAGGCTCAGATGGAATTCATCCTGAATTTGTTAAAATTATTTTACCTGCCATTCTTGGCCATATAACGTACATTTTTAATACTATAATTACAACGTCAAAATTTCCTTCTTTGTGGAAAATATCAAAAATTCTTCCACTACAAAAATCAACATCATCTAATATTACCGAATATCGTCCAATAGCAATTCTTCCATTTCTTAGCAAATCCTTTGAAATTATTTTAAGCAATCAATTAAAAACGTATTTTTACCATAATAAGCTTATCACAAAACACCAATCTGGCTTTCGTGCGAAACATATTTGTACTACAGCGCTTCTTAAAGTATATGAAGACATAAGGTCCGGTTTAGATAAAGATATGTTGTGTTTAATAGTGTTTTTAGATTTCTCGAAAGCCTTCGATTGTATTTACCATAAGCTGCTTACAAAAACTTGGCGCTCAGTTCTTCTTTCATAGCTCCCTGTGTAATTTGATGACTTCATACCTTAGTAATCATACACAATACGTCTACTCAAATAATAAATGCTCGTCAAACCTAAAGGTCTTATCTGGTGTGCCTCAGGGCTCCGTTTTGGGTCCTTTGCTATTTTCAACTTTTATCAATGACATTGTTAATTGTTTCACTACGTGTGAACATCATATATATGCTGATGACATTCAACTGTATAATATATTCCCAAAGTCTTCTAAAACCACTGCTTCAAGTGAAATTAATGCGGAGTTGAACAAAGTTTTCCAATGGTCATTAGAAAATGGATTGAGTCTCAATCCAACTAAAACCAAAGCGATGCTTATCGATAGGCGTAAAGTAAATGAAGAGTGTCCTCCTCTTTACCTTAACTATTCTTCAATCGAGTATGTTGAATATTTTAAAAATCTTGGAGTATACCTAAATAATAATTTTACATGGAGTACTCATATAAACCGAGTAGTCGCAAAGACTTATGGTGCCTTGCGTGGTCTAAGCCCAACCTCTCAATATTTGTCATCCGATGTTAAACTTAGACTTGTAAAGTCCTTCATTCTACCCATAACGATGTATAGTTGTGAACTTTTTCAAACATGGACCAGGAGTCAAATCGGAAGCTAAATGTTGCCTTTAATAGTTGTGCTAGATTTATTTTTAACATCAATAGACAAACTCATATCTCTGCCTTCACAAATAAAATTACTGGTTGCTCGTTAAACAGCTTTTTAAATTACCGCACGTTGTTATTACTATTTTATATAATAAGAAATAAGGAACCAGACTATCTTTTTGAAATAGTAAGATTTGCTAGGACTCAGAGAACTGCTCAACTAATATTACCAGTACATAAATACTTATTAACCTCCAGACATTTCTTTGTGCATGCGATAAAACTGTGGAATGCTCTCCCCACTAATATAAAAACATCAGGCAACGCAAACACATTCAAACAAAAACTCTTTCAGCATTTTAGTATCTCTCAATAACTTCTTTTCTCCACTCCGTTTCCACTTTCTCACTTTGATTTCCTTCTTTTAAACTTTTATTTCATCTTGCCAAGTCTGGGTAATTTATATATTAAATTTTCATACTTTATACTTTTATTTTGCACACAATATGTAATCCGAAACTTATAATTTTATTAAACTACAACAATCATGTTTGCTTTTATTGCTATTATTTGCATATAAAATTGTTAAATGTTTGTACTTACTAAAAAGAAAAATCTTATTTGTACAATGTATTCTGCTATAAATAAATAAATAAATAAATAAAAAGGGATGGCGATAATTATTTTGTTATTAACAAATTAGAAGACTTAGAGTCTTTGTCTGATAATATTTTACCTTATCTAAATGTCTTTTATTGAAAGTAATCTGAATGCAGATTTGTTCAGTCTTCCTTTTTCGAACTTTACCTTTCTTAACAATCAAGACCTGTGTTATAACCAAACAGAATCCGACCTTTGCGTTCATCAAAGCATTAGAAGTTTACGAAGAAATTTTAACAACTTAATACTACACATAGAATCATTTGTGAACAAGCCGATTTTAATTTTTTTGTCAGAAATTTGAATTTATCAAGAGGAAAGCACCTTCTATGATCCTCCTGGCTATTACTTATTAGCCGCTTGTAATAATGAGTATGCGTCTGGTGGTGTCGCCGCGTTTGCTTTAGAGTGGGATAAATCATGACCATGTTTGCTTTAACCTTAGTAGTTGTGATCTTTTGAAGTTGAAGACTAATTTAGACGATCTTTAAGTTACGTTTTTATGCTTTTACAGATTTAATAACAATTCGCATGATGCATTTTTTTATGATCTTAATTTTCTTCTTTCAAATGAAAGTAATGGTAATTTAGTTCTGCTCGGGGATATTAACCTTAATATTCTTGAAAACTCTGCTAACACTGATAGATATCTTTCGTTACTTTCATCTTATGGTTTGGAATCCTGCATTAATCAGCCAATTTGCAGTACAATCTTTTCTGAAACCTGTATTGACCACATCTTCGTACGTTTTCAAAGCTGCCAAAACTTATCTTTGTACACCTTTGCCATTGACTTTCAGATTACTGATCATAGCATGACTTGCTTGAGCTTTAAGAATATTCTTGTAAGTAGAGACCGTGTGACTTTTCTCCCTGTGTTCAACAAAAAAACTGATTTTAGGGCACTAAATAATTAATTATGTTTCGAGAGTTGGAAGCATATTTACAATGAATTTAATCCTTTTGACGGTTACAGCTTATTTATAAAAACACTGTATGAGCACGTCGAAGCTTGCTCGAGTTTAGTACAGAAAAAACATAGAAATGGAAGGAAATTAAAGTCCTGGATTAGTAATGAACTCCTGGATAAAATTAAAACCAAAAATAAACTTTTTAAAAGGAAAAAGCATCATCCTAATAATCTGGCAATTCGTGCTGCATATAAATTTCTTTATAAAGAAATTTTAAAAGAAGTTTTATGGTGCAAAAATAGTTTTTATTCAAACGAGTTTTTCAAAATTAGGGGGTAAATTAAAAAAGAATGGAAACTGGTTAACGATATTTTAAACAAAAACAGAAAAAAAGAATCCATTCAAAATCTATCATTTGGAGATGCTATAATTTTACATCCTGTTGAAATAGCTGCTCATTTTAATAATTTCTTTACTTTCATAGGTCCAGAAGTTGTTTCTGGTAATGCTACGGGTAGAGCTCGATGTAGTTGTTTGTCTAATGAACCTTGTCCATCACAGAGCTTCTTCTTTGAGCCAATCTCTTTTTTTGAAGTATACAAGATCATAATGTCCCTAAAAAACTCTTATTCTACTACATCGGTTGGTTTTTCAAAAAATGCTGTTAAGCGAATTGCTTTTAATATTTGTGACATCTTAAGCCATTTGTTTTATCTAAGCGTAGAAACTGGAATATTTCCGGATAATATGAAACTAGCTGAGGTTATTCCCTCATATAAGAAAGGTGATCGTTTACTTATAAATAACTTCAGGCCAATATCACTTGTACCAAACTTCGCTAAAATCTTTGAGAAAGCTGTAAGGACTCGTATAGTCAATTTTATTGAAAAGAACAAACTTTTTAGTTAATGGCAATTTGGATTCAGCTATCTACTGAAGATGCTCTACTTAATTTCTGTAATAATGTTTACTCTGGCCTTAATAATAAGCATATAACAGTTGCACTCTTTATAGATATTACTAAGGCATTTGATACCGTCGATCACTCTATTTTGTTGACTAAATTATATAATTTTGGACTTAGAGGCTCTTTTTATAATTGGCTCAGTTCTTATTTATCCAACTGACAACAAAAAGTGAAGGTTAATGACTTCTTGAGTTCTTCATTTGTGTACCTCAAGGTTCAGTGCTTGGCCCAATTCTCTTTCCGATTTTTATTAATTCACTATTCTCGCAAAGCTTTGCAAGCAATATAAATGGTTCAAAGTTCGTAGGTTGGTCCTTAGTGAGAAAACGAGAATCATGTTTTTTTAATGTTTCTAGCAGAGATCTAGATTTTGGTAACTTTTTCTTTCACTGTGGGAAATGTGAAAAATTTCTTTATTCGGACTCGGTTTGCTTATCTTCTAGTTTTCATCAATCTTACTATGAAGATCGCTCTTGCTGGCCTCAATGTTTCAAGATTGAATGTGTGAAATTCTTTAAATATCTCGGAGTAGTACTTGATTTCAAAATGAATTGGTCTGACCATACACATGCACTGAAAAAGTATCTTATGGCCGCGACTAGGTATTTATATTTGTTGAAACCATATTGTTGTTCCAGTCTCTTAAAGTGCATATATTTTGGTATCTTCCAGTCAAAGTTGGAGAATGGATTGACATGTTGGGGTGGTACGCATAACAATAAAGTATATCCGCTTTTAGTATCGCGAAAGCATTCCGTTCGCCTTATTCTTAAAAAAGATCGCCGTGAAAGTAGTCTGTTTCTATTTAAGGACTTGAATATTCTGCCTTTTTATTATCTTTACTACTTTAAAGTCTAAAAAACATTTTTCAGTCGATCTGGTTATTCGTTAAGCAGAAGTTACAATAACTATAACTTAAGAGTTAACACTCGGGACTTAGTATCTATCCCACAACACAACTATCAATTTCTATTGAGGTTTTATATAGCAGTTGCTCCAAGACTATTTAATAGACTGCCCATTTTCATTCGATCTATTCGCAGTAAATCTTTATTTCTCAGAAAAGTAAAATCATGTCTTCTCACTTTGTCTTATTATGATGTTGATGAACTCCTCCGTGTAGTCATTTAATTTTATTTGTGAAATGTCTACCCGGATTTTTGTAATTTGATTTTATGCCGTATTAGTAAATTTTATTTTGTTTACCTTAATGTATTTACCTTATTTTCTTCTTTTTATTAGTTTTTTTATCATTTCTCTTTAATAAATTGATGTAATATATGTATTTATAAAGTTAATGTATATCCTGTATTTTGTATAAAATTATGCTGCAGGGCATTCCCTTATGGAGTGTCGGTTATGACGACCCCGCGGATCCTGCGTCTTTGCCTTGTTAATTCTATTTTCTTATTTCGGAAGCTTGTCGACACTAGCCCTCGTAGCTAAAGACAAATTTTCGGATAATTCTAAGTTTATTTTATGAAAAATGTAATCGTTATGATTTAAGTTAAATAAATAAATAAATAAAATTAATTGTCTAAAAGAAATGGACATTTTATGCAAATACCATACATTTCATTAATTTTGCATTAAAAATGAGCTAGGTATAGCGTTTTAAACTTTAAAATGGGGGAAATTTCACCCGAGGGTCGGATGAGGGTTAACATAACTTCTTCATTGTGTTAATATTCAGAGTGCTTTAAATTTTTTTTTTGACGTTCGATTACGTTCAAATTTTCCAAAGCAGGGTTTTATGAGCTGAGAATTTTTTTTTTTTTTTGTATTAGATTTAAAAAAGCTGAACCATGGGGGGGTGTACCATCAGTACAAAAATGGTGTAAAATTGCAGAAAAGTGAAAACTAGGGGGTTCGTTTCGTTTAACGGAGACAAAATATACCCCTAGGATCCTTCTTTTTTCCCTCTAACAAGGTTAAAATATACAAACATAATTTAATCACATCGGATTCCACTGCTCATCCAAATTTAATTTGTGAAAAAAAAGATGTTCCGCGCCTAACTTTGCAAAACCCCGCTAGGGTTTTTCCTTTTTTAGAACTTTCTGCTCTCGCGTTAAAACTAATTTCTTTCTCAGCAGAAGTTGCAATTTCGACTTTTGCCGAAACTGGTTTTCTTTTATTTTTTTTTTTTTTATAAGCATTCATTTCGTAAGGCTTAAGCTCTTTTGCAAGAAGAAATAAGCTCAATTTTAATAACATATTATGTTACAAATTTTGTATGATTGATTAACTTGAATTTGCAATATTTTTTCTTAAATTTACTTATTATATTTTTAAGTTATTGTAAAATTAAACAAAAACTTACACTTATGAATTTATACTTAATTTTAGAATGAAAACTACTATACTGCCTTATAAACTATGAAATATATTATTAATTAAAATGAACAATATTATAATGGTATGAGTTAAATCTTTAGTCTATGGTTCGTCAGCAATGCGGTAAGGTAAATTTAAACACGGTGGAGATACAATTCTTATAGTCCCCGAATTTAAATCTGTTATGTCATCTAGAATGTTTTTTGTTAGAGTTGTGAAACTCTGGAATATGTTCTCTGAATATGTGAGAAACAATTCTTATAGTCCCCGAATTTAAATCTGTTATGTCATCTAGAATGTTTTTTGTTAGCGTTGTGAAACTCTGGAATATGTTACCAAAGTCTATTAAAACCGAAAATAATAAGGTACGCTTTAAAATGGCTGTTTTGAATTTATTTAAATAATACAAAATTTACTTTTAAATATCGTTTCATAAATTATATGTTTTTCTATGTTTAATTTAGGGGGGTATATTTTTTTTTTTAGCATTTAAGAACTAGAAATGTATTTAAGAATTAAGTAAAATTATTTTCGAGTGATTTTTACACTGTTGATGTACTTTAAGAGACCTATAGTCTCACGTGTACAATGGTTTCTTATAAATAAATAAATAAATAATTAAATAAATAAACAAATAAATTCAGTAATTCGATAAGGCAATTAACAATCGTTAATAGCAGAAGAGAGATTCCAATAACATCAGGGGTACTATAGCCAAGTAAGCTGAAGGTCATTGTAACATTTCGATTAGTTTATAGTTTTCTTTTAAATTCTGTCTATCGAAGTGCTCATATATTTAATGTTTTTCTGTCTAAGCATCAAAGGATCGGTATGATCCATGACTTCCCAATGAGCTAGCAAGAGCTGAGCTAGATGTGCACAACATCCGAGTTCTTTAGATGCAACCCAAGCAAGACGACACACTACACTTATGAATTAGATTTTTGTTTAAACAACTACGCCAAAACATTGTAAATTTCCAAATAATTCTACTGAATATAGGCGCATAAATACCACTTGAGAAATCCAACAGAAAAGGTACAATTTAGAATTTGAACTTGTTTTATAAACGGTTGAAGTGAATAATTATTATTTTTTAAAATTTTATAATTTGCTTAACGGACTCACTTGTGCCCTTGTTATGCACAAACATCTGCCCATTAATAACGATAAAGTACTCAGGGAGCTATTAAAAAAGCTAAGGCAACTTTACTTAGTGGTTTAAAATAATATAAACTAATTTCGTATATAAATATTCACCTTTTTTACTGTTCGCCAGGAGCGCATAAGCATTAAAAGCGCTTGAATAAAAGAAATATCTAATTTTAAACATAATTTCAAATTTTGTTTAACCCCCCTTTGGCAAATCCTACTACGCCACTGCTATAGAGTAACTGTTTATGGTCTCGCTTACAGTGAATATGTGATTTTAGCGAATTTAATAATATCCTATGACATCCCTATGCAAAAATGAATGACTTATTAGGGTTTGTTATCCTGAAAAAAGCGTTTTTAATTATTGCATAATTAACACAGCAATACTTTTGCAATGACTATTTTCTCAACTGGCTAAAACAAGCTCTATAAAATCACAAAAAATAACACAACTCAATGAGTTTTTCAGTTAGTGGCTATTAAAAGTCTCCATCTATAAACCTGAATATTAAAAGATGGGCAAGGTTGGCACTTCTTACTCAATTTTCCTTTTAAGTTTCATGTTTAAACCTCTTCATCTTGCAAACAATCTACTATAACTCACCTAATTTATGCGGAAATTAGATGCATACAAGCTGCGGTGAGTGGACAAACACGTTTGTCCAATTCGCAGAGCACTAAAACTATTTTTTAAACATAGAAATTTAGTTCACTAAAATTCACTGCCTATGAATGCCGAAAAAGCAGTAGTTATTGATGTTATGTTTAATATGCGTCATACGCCAGACTAGGTGAAGAGCGTTCAGTCATAGTTTCTTAAATTTTTAGGCTAGTATTTTTATTTAAATTGTTTATTTTTTTAGAGTAGAAACAAAAAGTTACTAGGCACAGGCTTTTGTGCCCCCATGGCGTGAAAAAGTCAGCATTTTCAAAAGGTAAAGCAAGTTGAAATCATGTTCAAAGCAATTTATTGCATGCAGTCAAAAAGTAGTTTACACGATGTTGCACAATTTATGTAGCTACAGCACGTGAACAGCAGCAGTATCAGTAGCACAAAAGGGCGTAAAAGAGTACAAAAGTTTAACGGAAGATGTAGGAAGAAAAACCAACGGCATGCTTTGCTACCACTTAAAGAAGCAAAAAAAAATGGCTAAAATACAGAAACATCAAAATTAGCAAGCTACAAAAAAGTTTTTTTTTGTCGTTCACTTCAGTGTTGCCAATGAAATTAGCACTTTTAAAAGGTATTTTTTTAAATAAGGCAATATATGAAAGAGCACTTAATTGCATTATCATTTTTATTTCAGTGCATTTTGATTTAAAGCTTGAAAATATGTATCTAAGACCCTAAGCTAAAAAAAAAAAACTAAACCAAAGCAAAGGTTTTAATATCATACGTGTGTCATTGCAATGACAAATCGCATTTTTTTACTAAAAAATACCTCTATTCGAAAAAGTTTTACAAAATGTGATAAAAGTGTTAAATTAAATAAATTAAGATTATTTTTATTTACAATAGAAAGACAGTTATTTTAAAAAAAAATTCATAATAAAAGTGTTTATTTTTTTCTAGTAATTTTATAAAGTGCAATTTGCATTGATCAATTGTGTTTTTTTTCGAACAATTAGCGTTTCTTAATAAATATACTTTTTTAGATGTGTTCAAGAGTTCTAACTAGAGGATCCCGGGATTGCCTTCAAATTGAAAAAATGCAACACTTTAATTAATTTTTAATAATTTGAGAACAATTCCGTTTACTAGTGTTTTATTTTGCGATCAAAGTTCGGTTTAGCCTGGCTGATGACACCTAAAATGTTTTTTTATTTTTAAAAGCATATTTTCAAAGTCAATCAGCCAGTCAATCAACAGTTCAAAAACTTCAGTGATCTCAAAAAATTTACTTTTTTATGTTAGTATTAGTTTTTTAGAAATTATGAATTTAATGAATAATTTAATATAATGAAGTAGTAAATAAATATATATTCTCGTCCTTTATATATACATATAGAAATGAAATAAATTAACTTTGTATAAAAAATTTAAATAAAATCTGTTTATTTATTCCTTTGGACAATTTTTAATTACAAAAATATCCTAACTTTTGTACCTTGCATTCGAATTATTTTTATCTGTTTTTTTAAATCCTGGGACTAAACCCAGTATCCCGGGATTCTTTATTGTCAATTCCAACATAGACAGAAATTGAAAAATGGTTCAGTTTGAATGGGATGATTCTGCGAATGAGGAAATTAAAGAATATGAGCAGAAAAGAATATTAAATTTCGAAGACATAATAGAAGAAACATTGAAAAATATGATTGATAAGGGCGAAAATATGGAAGTGAGTCTGACTGAGGAACTCATTACGAATGAAAATTATGGAAAAGAAATTGGAAATGAACAAGTTGTACAGAAGTTGATGAAGAAAATTTATTTGCAAAGCTTGAGGTGAATGAGTGCAGAGGTAATGGAATGCAATGCTAGTTGGAAAAGCAAAAAGCGCAACAATTAGGCGAAACAATCAATCGAATATTTCAGCCAGTTCTTTGCAGATGGAGTCTGGCAGTCGATTGGTAAGGAAACAAACCTGTATGCGGTACAAACCTAATTGAACGGAGTTAAATTGCAATGTGCCTGAAATTAAAAGATATTTTGGAATATTGCTAAACTATAGTGTAGTAAGGACTAATTTCTTCACCTCTTGCTAAGAGTTGGAAGTCGTTCTAGGAGGAAATTTATAAATTTCAAAAACAATTTTGTTTCTTCACCGACTTAGCTGGAGTTTAGAATACGATCGTTTGCTAAGTTAGAAGTCAGTTAGCGTTAGCAGGCGATTCCAGCATTGGTCTTCTATTTACACTTGGAAGGAGGATTTTTGAGTTGGAAAGCGATTTTCGACGTTTTATCTTTCATCAGCTTTAATTTTACTTCATCACCATTTGATAATTTGCAATAATTATGACCTCGTCTCTATATAATCGTGTGTGGGAGGTGGAAGATTGGAGAACAGACGAGGAGATTGATGGGAGGATGAAGATGAAGAAATGCTAGTGTCGGTTCGTCAGAGGTACAAAATGTTCCCGCGAATTAATATGGATAAATGGGACGACACCAATTTTTTATTCCGCTTTCTCATAACAAAACCCACTGCAGCGAAAATTCTAGCTCTCATTGATAGTGATTTGAAATTTACCGAATTTCAAATATTGTATTGAATTGAAATTGTGTATCCTTAATACAAAATGATAATTGGTATTATTGGTCAATTAAAGGTCACGGTACATTCGGCCAATAACGCAACTTTGATTTTGCTGCGGTTGTGCGCATAAGGTTCGATGAAGATTGCGATTGCTGATTTTGTTGGAGTGTCTGCTTCGTCTATTTGCCGTATTTTGCCGCGGGTAGCCAAAGCAATTTGCAAACATTCCAAAGGTTTTGTTCGAATGCCAGGAACCGAACAAGAAATGACTGAAGAAACATATAAACAGTCTGTGTTTTTATTATAAAAGTAGCTGATATATTATTATTTATTTTGTTTAGCATCAACGGCATTTTATAAAATCGCAAAGTTTCCACGCACTATCGGTGCAATTGCTTGTACTCACATTCGGATACGATCCCCGGGTGGCGAACATGCTGAGGTTTATCGAAATCGAAAAGGTTGGTTTCAACGTGCAAACATTAGCGTCCGCTAATTTAAAAGTGCTTGACATAGTTACTCGTTGGCCTAGTTCAAAACATGACCAGACTATTTTTAACAATTCGGTGTTGAAGCGTTAATTATAATTTTTCTGTAAATTTGTGCTACAGACAAACCGTTTATATTTTTAATTTCATTATTATTTTCTTTTTGTGTCAAAATCCAGTTCTAACCTTCCGTCAAAATGTGTCAAATTCTTAGAAAAATAAAATTTCCCATTGAGAAGAAACTACAGTAGAATCGCGGAAAAGTTAACCAAAATGTCCAAAGGGTAGTTAACTTTTTCGAACTATTAACCATTCTAAGCGGCGTTGAAAGTTAAAAAAATACAATTATAAACATATATGTTTCGGAAATAACACGTTAAATTTATTTCAGACTTAGTTTTCATCGTTACAAAAAAGAAACTTATAATTAATTTGTACTGTTTAAAGTTCAAAGACAAGATCTGCCACCTGATTTGCATCGTTATTGTTTTTATACCATTTTATCAAAATATTGATGCTTTGAACTGCTTCTGAGAAGCTCACTTTCGGTTGTTGAATATCTTGCTCGATAATTGACCCGTCGTTATCACTATCAGACACTTCGAAATCTTCGTTATCTTCATTTATAAGATCCATGTTCCAATTTTAAATGTCATCAATGCTGATGTCAACATTATCAGTCACCTTCGACATCAACAATTGAACTTCTCGAAGTGTAGCGTTGTAAGCACTAGATTCAATCAATTTAGACAACGGAATGTCATCTTCAAGGTGGTAGAAGCATTGCTACAATGTATCCATTATCAGACTGAAGCATGTCTATTGGTTTATGTGCAGTGCAGTTGTCAATCAGCAACAATGTCTTTGCTGGTAAATTATTTTCAACATAAAATTTGCGAACCTGCAAAAACTTGAATGTCATAAGTAAAAACTAAAAATGAAACAAAAAACAAAAGACAAGCTTTCCTGTTTTTTAAATGAATGATGGGAACCAGTTGAAGAAAAACTCGGAATTCATCCACGACTTGTTCGAATTTGCGTATTCTAATGGGTTTTCGAATCTCTTAAAGCGACTTGGATTTGCGGATTTAGCAGTCACCAACGGCTTCAACTTGTGTGAACCATCTGCGTTCGCACACAACAAAAAAGTGATTATTTCCTTTTCTATTTTTCGGCCCGGTGCCGTCATTTCGTTTGCTGCGACAAATGTTTTATCCGATAAAAAACGGTAAAATAGTCCAGATTCATCTCCGTTATATAGTTGCGAGTTGGCGATTCCCATTTCATAAATTTATGAATGAATGGTGTTATTTGCGACGTATCGCTTGAAAGGATTTCGCCACAAATTTTAAGATGGCGAATACCGTGTCTTTTCTTAAAATTTGCTAGCCATCCATCACTTGCATTAAATGTTTTTTCAGGGTGCAGTATGGCGAATTCGAGCTTAGCTCTTGATTTTAAAATTGGACCAGTCATTGCACAATTTCGCTGTCGTTGATTCAAGAACCATTTATATATGCTTGCCTCCAGATCAGCATATTGCGGCGTATTTAGTGTTTTCTTGTGAGCGGTTTCATATGTGTTCGCCACTGCCTCCAAAATTTCTTAACGTTTGTTCTTTATTTTTGAGATGGCTACTTAAGCTTAATCCAACGCCAATCGTTTTCCCTAAATACCTTGATCAATCTTTTTCAAGATCTCCACTTTCTGCTGTAAATCTAATCTGAATTTGCGATGATTTGTTCTTCTTTGTTGACATTGTTTTTAATTGACTGACTAAATTAATGCTTTTTGGCGACGATGAAAATTAACATATGCATTTCGTCTCAAAACAACAAATAAATTTGGGGAATATCAACGAACGAAATTAGAGCTCGCGCTTGTGTTGCCAAAAAAACGGTTGGTTTCAAAGATTCGTACGCTCAGAAAAGTTAACTCAAAAGTTAACTTTTTAGAGCGGTACGTGGACGCTGAAATTCAGTTAACTTAACCGAGAGATTAACTTTTGCGCGAGTTAACTTTTCCGCGATTCTACTGTACTTCTATGTTAACTCTAGAATTCTTCTTTCAAATCAGAAGCTATAGTGAAGAAACATAAATATTTAGCAGGAGTTCTAAAATTCAGATTCCCTTCTATATTTAGCAGTCTTCCACGTTATAGAATTAGATTTAGCAGGAAGTGAAGAAACTGACCCTAAATATTGCATGGATGAAATCCATGCATGGATGAAAAATTTCAAACTGATGGCTTTTGCAAATGCTTTGTCACAAGTCTTTCGTAAGTCCTTAGAGTAGAGCCATTGGAAAAACCTAACAGAGGGAATATTTTCTTTTTACGTACTTGGGCAGCTGGGAATTCACATAATCAAGTAAGTATGCTTGGCAATGTGGTTGTTAGCCTTTAAATAACCACCCTACACACATACACACACACACACACAAACACAACAAAACAAATCCTCCGGCAACCGAGAAGCTTAGGCACACAAAAACACAGACACACTTCATTCTAAAGGATGATTTTTAAGTCTTTTGGTTTTTAAAGTAATAATTTTTGACAGCTTACGCGTGATTTGTGACATGTGTCAATGTCAAAAATGCTCAGTTTGACTTGACATTTCATAATGAATAGACTTACGTCCGAACAGCGTTTGCAAATTATTGAAATGTGTTTTGCAAGTTACTTCTATTTTACGGTGTGATATTGCGACCAAATTTTGCAGCAGTTTCAATCTATTGGAAATCTATCAACCAGTATCCGTAGAGTGCGTACCTAGGAGAATATTGCTGCTGTATCCACCAGTGTTAATGAAGATCGCGGATCTTGGTCCGAAGGCTTACAAATTACAGCTAGAGCAAGAGCTGAAGCCGGGCTACTTGCCACAGAGCCAAATTTTCGGTGAATGGGACTTAGAAAAGCTGGATGAAAACCAACTTTAATATCGAAAAATTGTCTTCAGTGACGAGGTTCATTTCTCGCTCAATGGGTACGTGAACAAGCAGAATTGCCAAAATTTGTCTGAAGAACAGCCAGAGGAAGTTTAACAGCTGCTAATGAACCCAAAAAATGCACTGCTTGGTGCGGCTTATGGGTAAGTCTACACATTTAAAGAACCTTCTGACTGAAGGCGGTTTCCTCTCCATAGAAGATCAAGCAAAATATTTTAGAATAAATAGCACAAAGAATGGAGCCTCCTCCAAGGAGGTCCATCAGTACTCAGCAAAAAAATGGCAAAAGCATTAAAATCTGGACTAACGGAAATTTTATATTTATGGAAAAAAAAATAATATTACAAACTTTACGATAAGGTCTACAAAAGTTAAACATGCCATCTTGTATATTATCGAAAACATCTTTCATTGATTACCTTTACCTTTATTAAGAACGACTTCACATCTGATGCAACATTGAAGCAATTATTCGCTTATTCAGTTTGTAAATGTCTGTAGACGTTCTTCGGATACTACGTTTTTCTCCTTAAAATTATTTATGCGGTTGCCACTCACTTACCACGTACCACTTAACATTGATTCCCATATTGAACTATTGTACTAGAGTGCTTTATGTCAACATATTTTCGAACGAACTATAACTGAACATAGCCTTAAGCTATGGTTGGAAGGAAGCTTGAACTTCCCTTAATCTTTAAGCCATCTTTTTTTTATAACTCGAAAGGGTAAAGGTCTGTTTTCTTAACTCCAAATGAAGTTTACTGAAGCTATAAAAAAAATCTTTACCTTGTGGAGGTCGAATAGGAGCGCTTCAAATTTCAGGAGAATAATTTCAATTACACTGAGAATACCAAAATTTTCTCGATGGATTTATTATCCCGAAGAAGGAAAGGAATTTCAATAATATTTTTTAGTAATTTCCACTCGTTCGGCACGCGTAAAACAATGCATGGTGAAAAAGCGAAACTTATTGAATATTTTGACAGCTGGATGCCATGGATGCTGAAACATAACAATTGGAAAAATTATTATTTTTCCAATTCCCAAACGCGTTAACCCTGGAAGGACATGCTTCGTCGAATCGACGACGCATGGTCAAATTTTATCGTTTTTCTTTCTTGTTTTTCTTTCTTGTTTTTATTTGTTTTATTCTCATTTGTCACATAGCGTAAATCGTAGTCTAGTTGTTGGAAAGTGCAAACGTACAGCCAAATAAATAGTGTGTAGGTATGATTTTGAAGAATTGGCGTCGTCGAAACGACGAAGCATGTCTTTTGTGTAACTTTTACTTTTTTATGTTGTTCTTTTTATATGAAAATTGTCATATTTTCTGTAAAAATATCAGATTTGTACAGTTAAAATTGAAATTGTGCAGCAAAAAGTTAATAAAAGTTTAGGAAATAGAAAAATTTCTGTCGATTTGTGGCGACCGCAACAAATCAAAATAATCTTGACAATGACTTGAACGATGAGTCTTACAACAACAATGATGAGACTGGTCATGAGGAACTTTTCAATGAAAGCTTTGAAGAATAAATCTCTTCAGAGGATTTAAGTATTTTGGAAGAAGACGATGTACCGCTTGCTTAAAGAGGCGTCGATACATTTTATCACATGTGTAGCGTTATGTGCTGTTCACTAACAGATAGCCAATATGTCAATTCTATGGTTTTCTGAACATGGCTTTCATTAATGCTTTATTATCTATACGAAAAATATATTCTAAGCAAATAAAAAGACTTTCAATCGTGCCGGCTTAATGAAAATTAACACTTTTCACTTATGAAAATTTAATTATATAATAAGATACGGATTCCAAATTTGCTGACAGCGGTGCGAAACAGCATCAATAGTCTATGGCTGAAGGATGATCAAAACCCTCCAGAATTAAATTCTGAGAAGAAGAGGAAAATATGTGCTCTTTGTCCCCCTCCAACCGTCGCAACAAATCTAACAAATCATAGTGCTCAAAATGCCATATGAGCTTGTGTAGGGAGCATAAAATAGAGCTTTGTGCCTTTGGCCTATAATATATTCTTAACCCTATATAATTATTATCTCATTAAAATTTAGTACATTATTTCTTAAATAACAACTAATTCTATGTTATATATGTGCCTTTAATCATATTTATTCTGTTTTTTAAATGTACCTTTTGTAAAACAATCCAAATTAACTCAATCTGTGAAAAATTATTATTTAATTAAATAATATATATATTCTTAACCCTATATAATTATGATCTCATTAAAATTTAGTACATTATTTCTTAAATAACAACTAATTCTATGTTATATATGTGCCTTTAATCATATTTATTCTGTTTTTTAAATGTACCTTTTGTAAAACAATCCAAATTAACTCAATCTGTGAAAAATTATTATTTTTTTAAAAAATATTATATATTAAATAAACTGTGGTTTTTATTTATTCTACATAAGCTTAATAATCCGGTAGTCTGTAGGACCATTTTGAAAAATGGCGTAGTCGATTCGACGAAGCATGACTTTCATGTATACACGCAGAGAAAAAACATAGTTGCAACAACCATGTTTTAAGAGGATCATAGTATGATTCGGATTATGATTGTTGCTAACATGTTCTTAAACATATAATGTTTTCTTTGATCATGATAAAATGATTACAACAACCATATTTAGAAAAGGAACTTTTTTGTAGGAACCAAAATATTATTGAAACAATCATTTTTCTCTTATTGGGTCAAAAATACCATTCTATAACAACAACTATATTATGAATTTATTTTTAGGATCCAGAATATTATTGAAACAATAATTTTATTTTTTATTTATTTTTATGCACTCCAATTTCCACAGCTATTAATTAAGATATCTTCCAAAGGTTTGCCATTGACTAGGCTGAACAGAAATATTAATTCAATTGAAAAATCTTTTTGATAAAATTTTCTGTCCGAGCTGGGGTTTGAACCGCGGCTTTTTCGCTTACGAGCCACGCACACTACCAGTAAGCCACAGCCGCTACTACCGCTCGCCTGACTAATGCCATTCATAAACATGGTACATTAAGTGCATTGTCACAAAAATAGCAATATTTGTGATAAACAAAATATGGTCAGAATTGCGAAATATGTTTACGGTAAAAAGAAACATGTTTGCTACAATTTAAGTCGAAAATGTCACTTTTTTGCGTGCTGTTTTTAGGATCAGGCGATTTAAAACAAAACACAATAATTGAACAGTTGACAAACGAAACGGCACATAGACAGGAATCGATAAAACTTATTGTGTCTGAATGAAGTGAAAGTTTTTCCTGCAAACTGTTCAGACACAATAAATTCTTTCGATTTTTGGTTATGTTCTGCTTCGTTAGCCAACAAGCAAAGAATAGTTCAGACAAACATTCAAAATTCTAATATGTTTGTCTCTAAAATAATATTCATATTTATCATGATTCACAGAACTACAACATTTTTGTTGCAACTAATAGTTGAGGCAATCATAGTATGTTGACGATTTCAACTATGTTATGATTTCAACTATAATGTTATTTTTGGTACCACCATTAGTAAATAATGACTTTATTAAGGCAAACATTTGTGTTTGCAGAAATAATACAATAATTTAAGTAAAAAAATTATTATTGCGGCAATCATGTCTCAACCATGTCTTTTCTCTGCGTGTAATAAATAAGCATGTCCTTCCAGGGTTAACAAAAATTTTCGATATCGTTAGTAAGCGAAAACTGTCATTTTTAATGAACGTGGCACGCACAATGACCGATAACGACAATGATTATTATCGTTAAATTTTTTGAAATTCTCCTACTGGTTATCCATTATATTTCAAGATGTTTTTTAGTGTTTTTTGTTTTTGTCAAAATTGTACTTTTCTCTTTGGGAGTTTGTACATTTTGGTTTGAAATTTTTGGCAACACAGTTTCACTTTCAGCTTTATTTTCGGCCTTTTGCCAGCAATGAACCAATATGAAAGCAACTTTAACTTGTAGCATTTGCATCTGGGGTGCATAAAATTGTGTGAAATTATAACACGCTGCTTTGGTGTTTTTTTGCGGATGCGCTTAAGTTGTTGGAATTTGGCTGAAGAAAAAAAAAAGAAGAAAAAATTGAATGCGAACAAATTGGGTGCAATTTATGAAATTTTTGTGGCATCTACGTAGTAGTTAGTGGGGAAAAAAGCATAGAAAGGCTCTATTGAAGTAAGCATCAGCAAACAGCCGCTTATGTTTTGCAAATTGGCCTTATTGGTGGTTAGTAGAAGACTTCAATGAACTGAGCAGCACAGATTTTTTTCTTCTTTTCTCTTCTACTAAATACTTGCCGAATATAAAGAGTTGATATGAATCAGGCTCGTAGCCAGGATTGAATTGGATTGTTTGGGGATGGGACATTTTATTGGACTGCGTTATTATTATAATTTATTTCTTTACGGACAATAATTGTCCATTCAAAACATAAAATTCGAATCTATACAAAATACTAAAGGCATAACAAATCATTCAAATAACATTTAAAGTTTAAATGACCTTCACCTTCGACCTTGCCAAAACATTAAATAGCTACAATATTCGTCATTGTTTAATAGCGATAATATCGTAAGAAATATACATAAATCTCAAGATATAAATTAGAACAATATTAGAGGTTCAAATAAAATCCAGCAAGCCTCTTCTAAAATAGGCCACAAATTCAACTCTTAAACATTGATGACTGCGTTCGTGTGCAATGGTACCATTAGGCCGCTTAGCCTAAGCATTCTAATATATAGGTAAGCCTTAAGATAGCTGTATTCTAATTAAAACCTGCTGCCTGCCGGTCTTAGCCAAGTTAGCGTTGGTTTTGTTTATTTTTTTTTTTTTGTTATATTGTTGATATACCATCAAAAGAATGTCGCCAGTTGTGCGTGTTGCCAACTATTTTTCTAAAAATTCTTGTTTTAAACAAACACATTATAATGTCTGCTAGCTAGACTTTGATGGCATAGCTTGTAGCCATTCAGCCAACTGAATATATATATATATATATATAGCAGGTATAACAAACCAACTAATGTTGCTCATATGTTGACCATTTCTTGATCGTTAAATTAACTAAATTTTACTACGTGAATATGCTACACTTAATCCGCAGATTTACGAGCCATAAAGTGTAGCAGAAATAGAGAAAATGAAAAAAAAAATGTAAATTTGTTGTTGACATGCAACAATGCAGCAAAATATCGTCATCCGGTATGCCACGCAATATTGTTATAATAATTTTGCTTTCTCAGCATTCTTATCAAAAACTTTCATTTTTTGTTAGTTTCTTTTTTTATTGGCTATAATAAAAAGCACAACGACTAGAAAAGTACTTCAGTTTGGCACATTTTCACACGAAACTCGTTCTTATAAAATACTCACTATCAGACTTAATTGTTTTCTCCCTGTTAGGTCGTAGTATTAACACCAAACGTACCGAACAACTTTTTGAATAATACGGTTTTGTCGTTCCTCCGGTTAATTAAATGCATTTCCTACGAATTATAGCTTTAGCATTTTTAAATTATGCAAATGGTAAACAAAAAGTCATAAGTTGAGCTGACAAAACCGAACCAACTATATTTTAAATCCTAAAAGTTTAAAAGCGGTCACATAAGCGCTGCCGGTACGATAAGTGGTTAATACTTATGATTTAAGTCGCTATGCTAAATAGTTTCAAGGTTATACCTGCGTACTAATTAAATGGTATAACTTGAATTTATTTGTGTCAGATAATATAGCCAGAAATAGTTTTGTTTCTACGATAAGCTTTTGCTATTTTTTGGGCAAAAGACTGTGCGTGAGAATTAAAAACACCGCAATCGTAATAAAAAAATAGTGGGTACAAATTACATTTTGTGTATACACTTTTTTAAAATAAAAAAAAACACTATTTGTAAAAGCCAATTTACTTTATTTAATTTACGGTTCTTTTGGTAAAGTGGTTTTACAAGAAAATACGTTACAAAATGAGAATGAATATAAAGTAAGCACTATGACTCTTAAAAGAACAATACAATCAAGTCCTTACCGTCTTCAAAAAAACTTATTTATAATTTCGTTTTCGCAGCTTGTGAGCTCCAAATTATAATTCATAACAACTGACTGTTTTAGAACTTTTCTTTGGCTTATATTAAAGATTCTTTTAAAACTTATATTTGTTAGAATATGAATTATTTGTTCACTGAAGAACGATACAGAATAGATTCAGTTTTCAATTAATGAGGTCCAAAACGTGCAGAGATCCTAACTGAAGTTGGAGTTAGATACCACGTTGAAACCAATCCTAAAAATCAGGAAGAGGATCCAGTAGTTGCTGGGAAATCATTCTCATCATCTTGCGGGATGAACTTAACGAAACAGTTCACATGACAAAACCAGAAGCTTTTGAAGACCCGAAGTAACCCTAAAAGGTGTCTAAACTTCAAAGATAATTTTGTAGGAACTAAAAAAAGAAAGTTTCGCTTCAACGCGATCCAAAGTTGACCCATGCATGTGCGTCTGCAGGGGGGTGGAGGAAAGAGGGCGCTTGCCCCCTAGGCAGTGACAATTTTTTAAATATCTTCATATTAAATCAAAAACCCTTAAGCTACAATTACAATTTTAATTGTAAGTTTCGCTCAAACTTAGGAATTTTATAATTTTTTCAATAAAAACATCGTTTTTAGTTGTAGGAGTGTCCAATTTAGCAGGAAAATTTATTTTGATAAGGTGCATCAATAATCAATAAAAAAGTCGACTTTGAGTTTATTGTAACTTGCGGCTTTTTGATTTTATATGACGATATTTTCATTATACATACCTCAGTAAAATATTTATATGTGCATAAATATCTTTTAATTTTTCCTCCCTGGTTTATTGCAATGCAATTTTTTTGAGTTTGCCAAAACTTTTTTTAAAGGATGGAGTTTATTTGTCGAACAGAAAATTCTTCTCTTTTTAGAATTTGTAGTACCGTTAATCGAAAAAAGTGTGAAATCTCGCGTATGCAAGAGAAAATATTTATATGTGCACAATTGCTTTGTTAGTGTTTTAACTGCTATAAGGTAAAAATTATGAAATTTTTAAATGCTCAAAAAGAAATTCTTGCGATATCTACAGTTCCCTATTAAGCTTTTCGCTATGTCAAAGGAACAAAAAGCTCGAAGTTGAAAATTCACAAAGATGGCAATAAAGAAATAATACGGTGTAGAAGCTATTTTTTAGAACAGTAAGTGATAAATAACAGTCGCCTTAGGTACCTATGGTACTATATGGTGCAAGTACCTTGAACAAGAAATGCAGAGTGAGACGAAAAATTCAATGTAAATTCTTTATGATAATAGAAGGACTTTACATTTGGCTCTGAAAACTGAATACCACGCACGATCGAAACATAATAATGGTATTCACTACATTTGTTAAGCCCTGCTTAATTGCTAGACTTAACAAATTTGTTAGGTCCTGTCAAAATTTTGTATTGGAAAAGCTTGTTAGCAAGTTAACAGCTCAGCACCGTGTATTTGTTTAGCAGATACAATTTGTTAACACAATGAAAATTATTAATTTAATTATAACTTAATTATAAATTATTAATTACAACTAAATTATTTTCCATTTACAGGTTCAAAGTCTAAAAACTACCCTTTATAAATAAAAAATCACAATTTTGTTATGGAGTTTTGTTACTTTTCCCACCGTAGTTCTCACTTTGACGTCATTGTAATGTCATTCTAACTTGCACTGTCTCTGTAATAAAATGAGAAAAATCGGTGACTAGTCTCGCTTGTTTAAATTCTACTTTCAAAGGAACTCGATAGACTAAGTGTTTCCGTAAACTAAAATATGCGACTCGAATCGATTTCAGTTCTCACTATGTTCTGACTTGGTGAGAAAAATTTTTGCTTTCTTATGCAGTTTAGGAAAAAAAAATGTATCCCCGCTACAAATAATTCTACCGGATACAAGCTATCAACCTAAATTTTTTCATGTAGATTGTAAATATATTATTAACACAATCTTATATGTACTACACTGTATAAATAATTGAATACGTAAACTGAAATATTTCATAAAATAAATTTATTATATGATAATATTTGTATCATTGCATTAAGAAACCGCCATAAAAAATTTTTTAAAATTCTGGGTGTAAGGTACCACCTTTTGGTCAAATACACTATCATGGTCCTTACTGTGTTCAATTTTCTAAGGTATGTTCCTCATGCAGTACAGATAATAATCACATAACATTTTTTAAGAATGTGCAATGCTCTTCTCAATGTTTTGTGATCGAGGTTGTGGATTCTTATAAATATCTTGGAATTTAGCTTAATTTTAAGTTAGATTGGTCTCTGCATTGCAGTGAGCTAAGAAAGTATTTTAGGAACATTATTCGGCAGCTTTCTGAACTTAAGAATTTTTGCTCCCCAGATATCTTGAAATGTGTGTATTATTCTCTTTTTAATTCTAAATTGGAGTACGGTTTGACCTGTTGGGATGGGACACATAAAAACAAAATTAACCCTATTCTTAACATGCAAAAGTGTGCTATTCGGTTGTATATAATAAATCGCGCTACGATAGAAGTTTTGGTCTTTTTAAGGGGTTGTCAATATTGCCGCTAAAGCATTTGTATTACTACAAAGTTCTTAAACTATTTTTTAATAACTCTGGTCATTTGTTTAACAGACTTTCTATGCGTTATAATTTAAGAACCAATTCGCAAAATTTTGTTGATGTTCCACCACATAATTTACAAATTTATTTAAACTGTTACTCTTTAGTGTCAATTAGAGTTTTTAATCGATTACCGGCTAATTTGCGGCTTATGCGCAAAAAGGCCCTATTTCTCAAAAACGTAATATCCTGGCTATTTAATTTTAATAATGAAGATTTGGTAATATTCTGCAAATTATGCAATAAACTCTGAGTGAAATTATTATGCTACTTTATTTATATATCTTACTTGTTATATCTAACTATTGGCATTTTAGCCTAATAATATTTTTTTCTCTTTATTTTTTAATGCTACAGTGACACATATTCGTATAAACGCACTCTTAATTTTAAATTTGCTACTTCTCTCTCTTTTATTAATGCATTATTCAAATCAAATTCAAACTCATATTGTTCACTAAACTAACGGAAATTTGTTCTGAGTGCAAAAAGCTGTTTTAGTTGTTGTTGTTTTATATAAATCAGTTCAGTTTAAATATTTTACTAAAAACAAGTACACATTCCTTTAAACGCACCTGAATAAGGAGGTCGAAAATATATTAGTGGTTTAAAGAAATAAGTATTTGCTTGTATTTAATTAACAACTGGTAAGTTTTGTTTAATTTAAATGTAAAAATATTTTCTTAATGATAGTTTTTTTAAGATTTTATCAAAATGCCAAAGGGAAAATACCTCAATGACACAGAAAAAGTCCAAATCAACCTTTACCATAAAGAGGGTTATTCAAATCGGGAAATTGGGCGGAGACTAGGAAGATCAGAAGCAGTCGTCCGCTCTTTTTTAAAAAACGGTGTTAATTATGGAGTAAAAAAATCCACGAAAGGCAATCGAAAACTGAGTATTCGCCAAGTTAATCAAATTAGGAAGGAAGCCACCACAAGTTTTTTAAACTCAACTCAAATAAAAGAAAAATTAGATCTTCCAGTGACAACGAGGCACATTGCACACATTTTACGTAACTCAGATAACGTTAAATGGAAAAAACCGGTGAGCAAGCCTGTGTTGAAGCCGCATCACAAAAAAGCGCGCTTAGACTTCGCCCAAAAACACATGCAATGGTCAACTCAGTGGGACAATGTTGTGTTTTCCGACGAAAAAAAATTTAACTTAGATGGCCCAGACTCTTACAGCTGTTATTGGCATGATTTGCGAAACAATGACGTACGTATGTCAAAAAGAAACTTTGGTGGTGGCAGCGTTATGGTGTGGGCGGCATTTTCATCTAGAGGTAAAGCAAATATCTTTATTTGCCGCCCAAAATGAATTCTAAAAAATACACGGAATTGTTGGATGATGCTCTCATTTCATTTTTGGATGATAAAATGGATGAAGACAGTATTTTTCAACAGGATAATGCTGCCCATTCACGTTTCTAAAGAGGTATTAAAGTGGTTTGAAGAGCACAACATCCCACTTATGAAATGGCCTGCATGCAGTCCCGATTTGAATCCGGTGGAGAATCTTTGGGGATGCATATCACGCAAAATCTATGGACAAAAAGCCCAAGGACACCTTTACAAAACCGTGCTAGAGCTCAAGTTGGCCATTAAGGAAGCTTGGGAAGATTTAGATCGTCAGTTGCTGGAAAATTTAGTGAAGTCGATGCCGAATCGTATATTTGCAGTTATAAATAAAAATGGTGGACCAATTAATTATAGAAAATTAAATAAATACCCATTCCTATTGAAAATTAAGTTGATGCGTTTAAACGAATATGTACTTGTTTTAAGTAAAATATTTAAACTGAAATGATTTATATAAAACAACAACAACGAAAACAGGTTTTTGCACTCAGTACAAATTTCCGTTAGTTTAGTTGGAATTATGAGTTGGAATTTGTTTTGAGTAATGCATTAATAAAAGAGAGAGAAGGTAGCAAATTTAAAATTAAGAGTGCGTTTATACGAATATGTGTCACTGTATGTACTTTATATCTTTTATCTTTCTTTTAAAAAATTAAATTGTTACTGATAATTTCCTAAATTATTATTGTTTATTGTAAAAAAAATTTATTTTTATTTCATTTTGGTAAAATTGTTTGCGATCGTCACTTCAATCGTCACTTCATTCAACTCTTAATATCTAATTTTGTACATTTTTACTTTAAGCTTTTTTTGTGAAATATGATTATGTTGAATAGTAAATAATAATAAAACAAAAATAATAATACTCGGATTGCAATTTGTGGATAAGGTTTGTGTATTTAATATCCACATCACTAAGGTCCAATTTTTCAGTGCGAGTTTAAACTCTAGTCAAATTAAACCGAGCTTAACTCACAGAAATTTGACGTCTAAACTCGGTTTAACTAGATATTTTAGCTTTCGTTGAAGTTTAATTGACTTAAATTGTCATTTAATGTATTTCTTTTTTGCCTTAACCGAGTTTAAATGTCCAATTTTGGTGAGTTAAGCTCGGTTTAACTTGGCCAGAGTTTAAACTCGCACTGAAAAATTGACCCTAAGTGTTAAAGTGTTTAACATCAAAACAAGTAATTGACAGCATAAATAATGTAATTGTGTGTATCCGAAATTTTCATAAATAAAGCACTTATAATATATATGTTTGTTTATTATTTATTGTTTATAGAAGAACCTCGTCAAATTTCACACAAAGTTATCTGCCACTTGTTGCAATTTCATATATTCCCTTCCGCTTGTGTATCTTTTTCAACACGGACAACTATTTACTCGCTTATCAGTTACAGAAACACTAGTTTTCGTAAAAGTGAGTATTTTGGAATGCAACACTGTGACAGAAAAAGTGACTATTTGTCGTAATAGTTACAGAACCGCGCTACTGGTAACACGAAAACCATAGGTTTTTAGCTGTAGAAGTCTCCCAGCTGATTTGGACATATCAGTTTAGCACTTGATTGTAAAATGTCGTAGCAGATGCGTTTACATCAACAGATGCTCACTTTAACAACTAAACAGTTTACTTTACTTACTTAGTTGACGCTAAAACCGTTTGTCCGGTCTTGGCCTCATCTAAGAATTTGCGCCAGCCATTTCTGTTTCTCGCTTGCTTCGTCAGGTCGTCCTCTACTTGGTCTTTCTAACGAAGAAGAGGTCGTCCTCTTCTGCGCTGACAGCCGCTGGGTACCGAATGGAATATTTTCTTCACTAAAGCATCGTCTTTCATGCGCTGAACATTATCTAACCAGTGAAGCCACTTGATTTTAATGCGCTTACTATGTCGATGTCAGCGTACAGCTCATGCAGTTCATCATTCCACCATATTTGGTGCACACCATTGACGTAGATTGGTCCGCAGATCTTACCAATAATCATTCTCTAGAAGGCTCCTAAAGTCCTTACATCTGAGCTGCTCAGCGTTCAGGTTTGTGATGCATAAAGTAGGACGGGCATGATGAGCTATTTATAAAGCGTTATTGTTAGTTCGTCGAGATAGGGCTCTGCTTCTCAATTGCCTACTGAGCCCAAAGTAACACCTGTTGGCAAGAGTTGTTCTTCGCTTGATCTCAATGCTGAGGTTAAGTTTATGCTGGATCCCAGATAGACGAAGTCCTACCTCGGAGCAGGTATTGTCATTTAGCAGTTTAGCAAGACTTAAAAAATTTTACTGAATACCATTATTGATGTTTCATCAAACAAAAATATGAAAATCAAGATAGTTAAATTGTTTGTATTGAACTGACAATCAAATTGCTCACTAAAGCATTATTTCGAAACAAAAGTATACTCAAAAAAGAGCGCTCAAAATCGGCCATTGTCAATAAGTGAAAACAAAAACAATGGCAGCATTCAGCGCAGACAACTGTTGTGAACTGTAATGGTAGCGTTTCCTTAGTTCACGATGTTTTTCTCTGAATGTGTTGCTACTCTACACGTCAGAAGTTAGATTCAATTTAATTTTAATGTAAATATAATTCAATTTCAAAGGTTTCTCACTTAAATTTGCTGCGTTCTTTCTGCGTTTATTAATTTAACAGCATCAGTAACAGCATCTGACAGTTAAGCAAACAGTTGTGTTCATGTTGCATAGAATTTGTTCGCTCGATTAAAAGGCGTTCGCTACTTTATCAGTTTTAGTTAGCGCTACCAAATTTGTATCATTCAGCGAATTTTTACACAACATTTTCCAACTGTTGTCTGCGCTGAATGCGGCCAATGTTGAAAATATATAAGTGAAAAAACAGAAAAACCTCAGCAGCTGCAGATGCCTCTGGCGACGAGTTTCGTTTAAAGAAACTACATAAAATTTAACATCACGGACTGAACAACTTTTTGCACACTATTTTCTTAACACTTTCATGATTTTAAATGTTTATTTGCACGAACAAGAATTTTTATTGAATTTTAATAAGGTTTTTTTTACATTTGCTTAAATTTTCGCTTTGTTTTACCAACAGCTGTTTTTGACGGGAGATGTTTTCATTTTAAAAATAAAAAAAAGCAATTGTCAATGATAAATGCACGGTTAAAAATTTTTGATTAATTTTTAATCTAAACTTTGGTTTAAGTTCATTTTTAATCCAAAAAGCAAAATTTTTTAATTCCAAATTTGGTTTAATTTAGTTGGTTCTCGAACCCACGATTCCAAAAGGAACTTATTTGCATTCGTAATGCTGCAAATAAGCAAAACGTAGTTAGGAACTGAGTTGAATGAGTGGATAAGGTGTTAGACCAGCACACCAGAGGACGTGGGTTTAAATCATGAAATGGTCAAAGTAACTTTTTATTTTAAGTTCATGATTATATTGCTTTTTTAAACTTTTTGCGTATTATAAAATTTTTTTTTTTTTGACAAGAAAATTTTAAACTTTTCATTGGATTAAAAAAAGAATCTTTTATTGGTGCTATGGGCATTTCCACAAAAAGGCTACCGTGACCAAAAAATTATAACATATTAAAAACTAATTATTTGATGATATGATTTAAGAGAAACATTTTAATTTAATAAATTTAAGCAATTTACACATAAATTCATTTACCATGATGATCAAATCGTTTTCACTTTTTCACAAATGCAGTTTTCTTTTTCGTAAATGTTTAGTAAACATTTCGTAAACTTTTTTGTTTTAGAAAAAATGGAAGGCATTGGCTAAAGATACTGTAGAAATGGTTGAGGCGAGGTAAGAAAAATATATCAAATTTGTTCTTTAATTACTAAATTACATAATAACTTAACCACCTAATAACTTAATTAATTAATTGAACTGCAATGGAAAAATTTGAAACGTCCTACACGAAACGTCCGAACAAATAAAATTATTTACTGTGACCACACTATGCACTTAATAAAGATGACGTATGACTTTTCTGAAAGCTTGTTAAATTAATACAAAATATTGTCTTCCGACATTTTTGTACAGCTAATAAATTCGCAGATCTAGGCATAGTATGAACTTTGTCCGAAAATGACTTCCGTTTCGAGAAACGTTCCAACGCATATTTAAAATAAAAATTTTGTTCCAAATTTAAGTTGAATAAAAATTTTTAAATATTTTTCTTATTATACCAATAGATAGCATTTTGATAATATACACCTTTCCCAAATATATCTCTGGATCGTATTAAAAACGTTTAAAAGAAGCAGCCATATGAAATCCAAAAAAGTTTAAATTTTAGTCCATGATTTTTAACAGTGTTATTAAAAGAATATAAGTAATAAAAAAACTGTAACTAGCTCTGCGAATTTGACCTTGGTGTACATTTTTTTTTGTGAGATCATCACCAAGATTGTTGCTTGTTGCTTGTTGCTTGTGTAGTGTTCTGAAATTGATATCTGATATGTGAAAGCCGCAGTCTCAGCTCGAGAAAGTGCGTCTGCTACATCGTTGTCTGTACCTTTAATGTGTCTGATGTCATTGGTTAATTGTGAGATGAGTTCTAGATATTGTGTTTTCCTTGAACATCTTTCTGTTTTTGTGTGTCATGCTGAAGTGAGTTGTTTGTGATATGTGTAAACTGTAAAAATTCGTTCTTCCAGATGGTGTCTGAAATGTTTAGTAGTGATATAAATTGCTGCATTTCTTTTCGGAAGGTGCTTATTTCTTCAAAAAGAAACCTAACGGTTATGTTGGCTGTTTATGTTCTTGTGGATGATCGCATGCAAAAGTATTCGGCAGTATAAAACAATATCAGAGATAAAATCATTTTTTTTAAAGTGGAATATAATACCTTTGGTTTCAATAGACACAAATCAAAAGAATGCCTGTATTTGAAACAACCTGCTTATTGTTAATTAACTAAACGCTGGAATAAAAAAAAAACTTTCATTAAGAAATAAAAACATAACGTTATTGAATTTTCAAAAACAGCAAGCCTTTTAATTTCTTGCAAAAATTAATCCTGATCCAGCTGATTAAAAACTCAACCTTCGTGGAAACCCTCTTTTCACTTCAACAACTCGTCTTAATAACATTTCGCTAATAACAAGAGTGTTCTGCTTGCCAATAATAAATATATGCTTAAAAACGATGAAATGTTCTGTTAAAAGTTTTTGCCTTCGTCTCTATGAATTCCCTTAATATAGGAAATTACCCAGCTTGTTAATATTTGATAGCATATAAAATTTATGCATTTACAGTCAAAGTTAATAACTTTTTTCTTGCAAAATTTATTGCTTTAAATAATACCTTCAACATCAGGGTAAATAAATGTGCGCAACAAATAGTATTTTGTAAAGGTTTTTGGCAGTTTATGTTTTTTCTTTTGTATTTTTATTTTGTTTTTTTTTTCGTGTATAGTTGAGAGTTGTGGCAAAAGTTTTCGCAACAATTTTGCACATATGAGTGTGGCTTTTGTGTTTGTGAGAGTGTTTTTGGGTGTTTTGCCAAGGTAAAATGAACTATTCAAGGTTCCAGCAGAGCACCTTCACTTGATTTTGCTCGTTTATGTTGTATTGGAAACAGCTGAGTTCGAGTGTTTGCGGAAAATATCATTGGGGCTGCTGGGACTATTGCTGTTGATGTTGTCGTTGTTGTTATTTTTATTGTTGTTGAAGTTACTGCACACAACAAAAACACACACAAACGCTCATATCGAAAAAGTTTCTACGCTGATTTTTCATATCGCAGCTGTGTGTAAATAATTTATGGCTTTCATTTAGATTTCATTGCCAATAGTATAGGTTAACAGCACACAAACACTCCCACACACCCACACACACACAAAAACTCACATCTCCAAGTATGTTGATGTTCAAGTCTTGATTGGAGAAAGCAAGACGTAAGACTAAATTGCAAATAAATATACAAAAGTTCACCAACACCTTTCTTATTTCGCTTATTTCTTTTGTTTTTATAGCTGTAACTTGCTCAAATTCTTACGCTGTTCTAGCAGAACTTTGATAGTTTCCAATCTTATAGCACATTCATCCATGTAAGTTTTAAACTTTTCGCTTGAGCACTAACATTTCCGTTTTCGCAGTTTCTACACAATTTTTACTCTTTTACTCATATTTTGTATAATGAAAAAGCTCTTTAATCGAAGATAGAATTGAAGATAATTCTTAATTTACTAAATCTTTCAGTTCGATCTTAAAACTTATTCATTGGCTTAACGTGCATGTGTGTGCTTAGAAAAGTTTATTAATTAAGTGCTGGCGGTTAAAACACACTTTATGTATTTAACAATATTTTCCTGATTTATTTTCAAAAGAGAAATATGAGAAAAATTGCTGTTGGTAAATATGTGGTGCTAGCTCCACTGTGGTGCTTTGCGCTAAAGCTTAGTATGCTGTAGGAACGAAAAAAAAATTCCATAAGAAATACATTTAAATTTTTGACAACGTAGAAGCAAAAATTATTGCTATGTTGCCAAATTTCCATTCGTGAGTGCAGAGTCGAAATATCAAAATTTCGCCGTTGATTATATGGTCGTACATTTAATTGGCTCGGAAATTTGCCATTCAACAATAAAAAATAAGCAGTAAGTATGTTTAAGTGTTGAATTTGTTATTTAACAAATCTATTGTTGCATTTATATAGTTTTTTATGTGTAGTCTTGCCTTTTATAGGATATAAAATTGCAGCAATAAAAATATGAATCTTTCAATCAGAACAACAAGTGCTTTTTCTCCACACAAAAATTTTGACGCTACACCAAAATATCGCGTGTAGAGTTATATGGCCAAAAATGTTCGTTTCTACAGCATACAATGCTTAAGAGAGCAAAATTTAAGCATTTATTTTATCCTATATTAAAAACACAGTTTTAAATTCACGTTTTAATTTAAAATTTATTTATATAATATTTACAAAACCAGCACATAAATTCCATGATATGAAATATATAGGCGATGTTTTTATTTATTTTTATTTAAAAATTTTAGTATAAATTTAGTAAAAATTTAGTATTTAAAAATTTTAATTAAAAAAAATTTTTTAACTTTTTTGTAAATAAAATTTTATATTAATAAATTGAAGGGTTTATTGCAATAACGTGATAAGCCACATGATAAAAAAATTGATTGACGATCAATAATATTTTATAAATAACCAACACTCACTGATCAGAAACAGAAACATTAACACGTGTTGAAATTTAATCAAGTCACAACAAGGGAAATAAAAGATACACAAGTTAAAATGTAAAAAATCTGTTTTAAAACTTTTTACTGATGAAGGTTTTTTTAAAGATTTTAAATAATTTATATGCACTAATTTGTCAATGAAAGTCTAGAAAATGGCATAGTTCAAAGTATGAACGTAAATTATCTTGAAAAAGTCTAGATAGCAAAAAATTTGTATGCCTCAACAGACCTGACTGTTGTCGAAAAAGATTCTTGCGAAACAGCCTTGAATATAGTTATTAATTTGTAATATCATAATAATATTACATTGTGACTGCTGGGACATTCGTCTCCAGAATTTGATCAAATATGAGTTATAAGAATGTCATCATAACTTATTGAACAGTGATATAAATTTTAAAACAGAGATAAATAACCAATTTGTAATATTCCTTTAAAATAAAAGCCAAACCGTCTCTGTATTTTGTGTAACTGTTATTTGAATGAATGTAACTACTGGGACACTGTAAATCCCAGTCCTCTACTTTTGAACACTCAAAGAAAAATTTTAGCCAAACCCTTTTAATATTCAAGTCAGCTTCTTCACTGCTAAACAACATACACTAAGCGCTTCCATTTTAATAAAGAATAAGTTTGCTTACCTTTGTCGAAAAAGTTAAAAAAAATATAACAAATTGTGACTACTGGGACAGGTTCTTGTAACTTGCGGGACAAGTAAAAATATGTGTAACCAGTAAGTTATTTTTGTCAGTTTTATTATTGTTTTAAATCCAATTAATGAAGTTAATTATAGTTTTTTTTCTGTAAAACATACAAAATAAATTAGAAACTACGAAGAGAATTACCTCTTGCGCTATGATTTAAAGAAAATGTTTACTTTTTTCCAAATTGGTCAAATTTTGCCTCTCAACAATTTTATAATAGAACAAAAGCAAGTGCTATGCTTTTGCTTTAGTAAAATCAAGTTACTAAGCAATCCTCTCCACAAACTTTCCTACCACCACCAACTGAACGTTTTTTTTTTTTTCGTTAATTAAGGTGTTTTAAAATTTTTTTTATTGAAACGGTACCAACCAACAGTCAAGCGCGCTACTACTAGACAACCGAGGCCGTCATAGGTCATGAATTATACATGTGTCTCTTTGGGATTTAAAATAGTGGTGGCTCTATAAGTGTGGATTTTTACAGCCATTTAACACTAAAGAAATTACTCTTAAGGGCAAAGCATTTTTTAAAAATTATAAAAAAAAACATTTTAAAAAAATGAATGCGTCACAAAAAACAAAAAGGCCCTTGCAGTTTTCTTAAAAGATATAGAAAATCCAATTTTGTGTCAAACTGCAAAAGTTTTTGCATCAAAGTGACACAACATATGAAAAAGTATTAAAAATTCAATTTTGGGTTTTTATTATTTTTACAACAAAAACAACTTTTGCACCAGTTTTTTGGAAGAAAAAAACATTTTTTGGACCTTTTTAAAAAAAAATAAATATAAATCCTTAGCTGACGCAACTGTTGTAATAATTTTTTGCAAATAATTTTATTAAACTTTTTGACAAAAGTAGATTGAATGAAAAATATTAAAATACAAAAAAGCTATTTGCGTTGAAAGTCAAAACTATGAATTTGGAATAGGTTTTTTTTTTGGCTGTAGGTAACGATGTTATATACAAAAATTCATTGTACTAAGATTTTCTATAGTTTTCAAGATATAAGAATGTTATTGGAGTCAAACCAACGGAAATTTTTATTTACTTTATTATCTTTAAGAAAATTGAAAAAGTTAGTATACAGTAACATATATTGGAAAATAAAATGCATATTGTAGGGTACTCATTGAAATAAACGAAAACTGTCCTGTAGCTCGTTCCTGTAACAAAATCGGCAACATACCGATTTGTGTGACGTCAGCCGTTATCGATCCCTAGTTACCGATTTCGTGACAACTAATGTTTATGTACGTTTGAATTGGTAAAAAATCGGACCGTGATGAAAAAGAACACAAATCGAGAAGAAAAGTTGCAAAATTGAGTCAAAAGACAAGCAGCTGTTTACTTTAGTTGCGCTAAAACTATATAATAAATAGGTGCTTGTCTTGTTAATAAAAGTGAATATTTGCAGTTTAAAGAAAATTAATTATGTTATAATGTTGTGTATTAATGGTTGCGGAAATAATCAACGATAATGAATTTTAATAGTTTTACACTTAGTGCTGTGCTGCAAAAACTTAGCAATTATATGCAACCGGGTACTTTTTCATAGCTCAAACATATACTGTTTTGCTAAAATTTTTAACTTTTATGTAAATAGGCATTATTTATAAATTGGATTATCTTTAAAACTAAAACTTTTTTAAGAATAACAAAATATTTCAACCAGAAAAAATTCGATTTATATGAAAGTAACCATTTTTAAAGGTATATCTCGAGTACTTATAACTTAATAATACACAACATAACTGACATTTGATAAATCGATAGAATTTTCACTTGCCGCAAAGCCAGTGAGAAAAGTGACACATTGTTACCAATTTACTTTACGTACAGAAACCCTTTTTTAAAAGGTTCCATTGAAATGAAATTGGAACATGTGATAGCTTATCGATTGGGAACGAACGAATCGAACAGAAATCGATTCAGATACGTACAGTAGCTAGGTTTTGTAACTTTTCTCACCGTAGTTCTTACCAGATTTTCTCACTTTGACGTCATTGTGATATCATTCTCACTTGCACTATCTCTGTAATAAAATGAGAAAAATCGGTGACTCGTCTCGCTTGTTTCAATTCTACTTTCAAAGGAACTTGATGGACGAAGTGTTTCTGTATACTAAAATATGCGACTCGAATCGATTGCAGTTCTCACTATGCTCCAACTTGGTGAGAATAATTTTTGATTGCTTATGCAAAAGTTCTATTCAATTAACTTTTGGAAATAAATGTATCCACTTTACAAATACTTCTACCATGTACAAGGTATCAACTCTAATTTTTTCATGTAGATTATAAATGTATTATTAACACAATGTTATATATACTAAATAAAATGTATAAATTATTAAATACCTACATAAATTGAAATATTTCATAAATTAAATTTATTTCATGATATCATTGCATTAGGCAACCGCATTAAAATAATACTCGGATTGCAATTTGTGTTAAACATCACTAAATGTTGAAGTGTTTAACATCAAAACAATTGCCAGCATAAATAATATAAACGTGCATATCCGCTATTTTCATAAAAAAGCACTTATAATATTTATACTTGTTTCTTATTAATTGTTTATAGAAGAACCTTATAAAAGAAAGTTGTCTGTCACTTGTTACAATTTCATATATTCCCTTTCGCTTGTGTATCTTTTTCATCACGCACCACTATTTACTCGCATATCAGTTACAGAAACACTAGTTTTCGCAAAACTGAGTGTTTTGAAATGAAACACTGTGATGCCAGAAAAAGTGACTACTTGCCGCAATAGTTATAGAACCGAGCTACAGAAACATTGCAGGTGAGAGTGACATCAGAGTGACGTCAAATCGGTAATATGAGTCGGTAACTACGATCGCTACGAGTTACAGGAACGAATGGTGTTTGTAGCCCTTTTAATTACCAAAAACTCTATCATAGGTTATTAAAACGTATCTCTTATTTTTTTAACTCACTTTTCAATTCTTTTAATTTCCGTTATTTAAAAAAAAAAGTTATTTTGAAGAGAGTCCTTTTTTGTTGGTAAATGCTAGCCTATGTCCCAACCAGGGACGTAAGGAACCTACATGTCAAGTTTGATGAAAATCCATCTAGTTGTTTTCACATGGTGCGCGTTCGGACAGACAGACAGATAGACAATATTTTTAAAAATTACATTTTTGGAATCCACATCCTTCAAAATGTTCAGTGCAAAAATAATTCCAAAAAAATTCAATGTACAGATTTTTTTAAAAGTTATATTATATGCATAGATATTTGAATTAAGAACAAAATTTTTCTTTCTCCTTTTCTCTTTTCCTCCTTTAACTTCTAACTGTCATCTCTACTTACTTAAAAGTAATTTTTCTTTTAATTAACTTTACTTCTTTAAGGTTTTCTCTTTATTTAAAAGTAAGTATTTATAAAGCTTGCTAATTTACGTAAGTTTCTATTATGTTACATTTTCAATAAATTATTTTATTCGATCAAATAAATTTTTTAATAATATATTATGTTTTTGTATCAATTTTAATATATTATTAAGTTCAAGAAATTTCATTATTTTAATTATGTATTTTTGTACAGCAAAAGAACTTGTTCTTATTATTTTAATATCTGCAAAAAAAATAAATACACATAGTACAAGAACATGAACTATAGGGTTAAATTGTAAACAATATGGTTTGTTTATTATTGAACCACATTTTATTTATTTATCATTATTTATATTACAAAAAATGCAAATCAAAGCAATGCGTTTTATATTAAAATAACAGGGAGCAGTTGACCAAGGCTTTCGTTTTATTTTTCCTCCTAATGGGTCATATTCTGAAATTTGTACAACGTTAGTATATTTTTAATAATTCTTATTTACGCTGTTTTATGAAATACCTATTAAAGTAATGTAGTATTTGTATTCGAAATGCTTAAAAAAGTCGTTATAGTAATTATAAGTAATGTTGATTTTCTATGACTTAAATACAAATTCTAACAAATGCTTCATAGTTTAAATCATTCTTGATTTCAAATACAAATTCTAGTTTTTTGATAGTTTTAAATCGTTTATGGAGCTTTAGGTCGGGCTAAAACAACTAATACAACAATAACAACGGGAAATATAAAAGGGAGTAAAACTGAGAAATTAACACTGAAATTTTATCGCCTCTGTGGTGTAGTGCGCCAAAATGCGCACGGCGATCACGGCCCGGATTTGATTACCACCGGTGCCATCTCAAAGAAGCAGGGCCAAAATTTCAATATAATCAGCTAGTGATGCTTTCTTTTTCATATTGAAAAATATTGTTATTGTTGCTTCTTTGGAAAAAATACGTTAGAGCCATTAATTCTTCTAACCTGACCTAAAGCTCAATAAACGATTTTAAACTATCAAACAACATGAATTTGTATTTAAAATTAAGAATGATTTAAACTATCAAACATTTTGAATTTGTATTTTAATCATATAAAATCAACCTTACAAAACAAGGTCATATAGAAAACTTTCAATTATAAATAATCATATAAAAACTTCTAATAAACCTTTTGGTTAATAAATAAAATAATTTGTAAATATATCAACTTTTTAACAGAATTATTTAACAAAAATGTGCAAAATTAACATATTAATAAATGTCACAGTGGGAATATTTTTGATGCATACATTACATTATACACCTACAAATCACCAGATATTAATCTAATAGAGCATGTACTACTGTGGGCAAAAAATATCGGAAATTTGAATTTAAATTTTTTGAGGATTCTGATAGGGACAAATGTTTTTATTTTAAAGTTGGCACGACTATCACTGACATCTGCGCCAAATTACACGTCAAAATATTCATTAGTGTTTGAGATACGCGTTCTTTTGTTTGAAACAAAAATGTCTGAAACTATTCAACAACGCAAATCCATTTAATTTTGTGTGCGGAATGAAATTACTGCTGCCGAAACGTTGTAAATGTTGCAGAAAGCCTTTGGTGAGCAAGAACTCTATCCAAAGCAACAGTTTATGAGTGGCACAAAATGTTCAAAGAGGGTCGAGAAAGCGTTGAAGTCGAGGCACGGCCAGGACGACCATCAAACGACCAATCAACTGATGAGCTACACGTCAATAAAATCAAATCAAATTCGTGCTCAAAAATCGCCGATTGACAGTCCGAGACCTTACTGAACTTGTTGGAATATCGGCAGGATTAGTGAAAACCTTTTTTAGTTATCACAGAAAAGTGAAATCCCGTTTGGTGCCAAAAATGCACTCGTAATTCGTGATCATTTCGCCTAAAACTCGGCCCATATCGTTCCGCAACCACCGTATTCGCCTGATTGAGCATCATGGTACTTCTGACTAATCCCTTAACTCAAAAGGCTGCTTCATGGCCTCCACTTTTAATCGATAGAAGAGATAGAAACCAAAACGAAGAAGGAATTGAAGGCAATACCGGTAGAGGACTTTGTAGCATGTTTTGAAAATTGGAAAAAACGTTGGCACAAGTCTATTGCATCCGTGGGGGGGGACTACTTTGAGGAGAGATTAAATTAATTTAGAAGAATACATAAAGATTTTTTGATTTATAGACAAATTCCCCATATTTTTTGCCACAGTAGTATTAGACTAATTGAAGAACGGATTCGTAAACATCCGGTGTTCTCTGATGAATAACAAAATTTACACAAAAAAGTTCGGTCAAAAGTAAGCTCAGGCATCTAGAAGTAATCTTTCTAATTAGAAAATGTTTTAATTTTTTATGTTGATTTTCTATGATTTACCCGAATGGTGCTGTTATTATTTTTTTCGAATTTCTTTAAAGGTCACTCATATCAAATCTAAGCTTATGTGTTGATAACAAGAGCAGTTTTTGTGAACGTCAATGTGCGTGAAAAAATGGTCACGCTGGCACAGTTCGGGTTAAATACAAACTCCAAATTTTTGATAGTTTAAATAATACTTGGTTTTTAAATACAAATTCTAGCTGTTTGATAGTTTAAAAATGTTGTTTGAGCTTTAAGTCAGGTTAGAACAATTAATTGCTCTTACGAATTTTTTTACAGAAACAACAATATTTTCAATATGAAAAGGAAAACATCAATAGCTGATTTTATTGCAATTTCGACCCTGCTACAGGCTTCATCAGAAATCTTTGTGATTTTTATTTTTTAAAACTTTGTTGATAAGTAAAGATGACTTTTAATATGTTATTGAATATTTTTCGTACAGTTTTAAAAATATTTACTTTTTTAACTAATAGAAGCTTAAAATTATGTCTTATTTTATATACAATTTAAATGTTTATTTTCTTTTTTTATTACGAGACGAATAAAATAGCAAGTAATAACATTAAAGACTTGTATTTACCGTATTTGTAGAGAATCTCTTTAACTTTAAATAAATAAATATCATGACACACACATTGATCATCAAAATGGGAAAAAATGTAAGAGTTTGTGTGGTTGTTTTGCTAGCATGTACACTAGGGTGGCCCTTATATAAGAAATTGTTTAGCAGCCGGTTGTTGGTTCCTTTGCGTCTAAGAATAATTTCCTAATATTTTTTTTTTACAACAACAATCAGGCCCAACAAAATGGTGGGTAGTATCATACCCACATGACATTTTGTGATGAAACCCACACAGCAAATGCCTTACTGATACTAGAATAATGAAGTCTATTTTCAATTTGCCCGCCACGGCTATCTAAAGGGTGGAAACTTAGAGTTTTTTTTTAAAAAAATACGCTAAATTTTTAAAATTGGGCCACACGAGGTGATCGCGAACTGAAGGGCCTGACAACAATAACACATGTCACTCGGAGCTTGAAGTTTACACAGAGGCAATGCAACTGAATGAGCATTATACAATTGTTTTTCTCACCCCCAACCACCAAAATTTTTAAATTAAAGTTCAATTTATTACTTTTCCAACGGTTGATTAAACTTTAAATTTGGTTTAGAAGGGTTTAAGATATGAGTATTAGTCAAAATCACTTTTTCAACGGTTTTCTCAATTTTTGTCAATTATGTCAAAGTACTAACTCAGCCAAAAATCACGTCAAACTTTTTTCCTCCAAATTAAGTTTTTTATTTCAGTCATTGATGCTTCAAGCAAAATTTCACACAAATCGGAGGCGGTCATTGCGTAACGCCGATACGTTCAAAATAGAATTACAGTTTTTTTTTTTAGATAATTTTTTGAATATCTTGCTCAACGTGACACGTGTTAATAAAGTCTAATTTTTTTGAAACTTTTATTTATTTATTTATTTATATATTTTATTGACATACTAATGCAACAAGGTCTTATAACTAAAGCACTAGTCTCTAATTTCATCAGTATTTGTGATATTTTTTTATGCATTTTTAAAATATAGAAACAAAATAAAATGGTGCTCAAGAAAAACAAACTATAATTGTTTCTTCATACAAATAACGAAGTCCAATGTACACATGAATTATGTATATAACATATATGCCGCTAAAATAACAAAACAGAAAAAAGTATGGTGCAACAAGGCGCAGTGAACTTAATTATCCGCTACATATTTCACCGCAAAACATTTTTACTAATTAGCAAAACATTTTTACTAATTAGTAAAAATGTTTTTAATATAAAAACAGTGGTGTTTGTAATTATAATTACAAACACCAGCTGACCCCCAACCAACCCTTATGAGAACCGCATTCCATACATCTTATATGATGTTGTTGTCCCATGTAAAGCTTTTGATTTATGTTGCAAATATATATAAATTTGTTTGTTTCTTTTACTTTTAGTTTAAAAAACTTTTTGTTCTGAGCTCCACCATTTCATTATAAAAAAAAGAGATAAATCAATCATGTTGGTTTCGGAGGATATTTCAATATCGGATTTAATTTGGTTAATATATTTCAAATGTACATTTCACCATGTTAAGTATGACTCAGACAAGATTCTTGAGCTCAAAAACAATGTTTCGAAAAACACAGATGAAAAATCATTTCTTCCAAAAAATTTTTCTTATCATAAATAACTCTGAAAAGCGTTGTTGCACATCCTTACAAAGGAAAGCCTGATGGAACGTAGCAGTTATCCATGCTTAATAACCCGCATGAACACACTGGTCCATATTCACAAACACAATCGCACTTACCTGTGCTTCATTAGCTCCATATGCTTCTTTAGCTCGATGTGCTTCTTCATATCAATGTGCTTGTTCTTGTTCTCATAGCTGCGATGCTGAATTTCGTGAACGTCATGCATGTTGGCCAGTGAGCTGAATGGATTATTAAGAACGCTAGCCGAATGATGATGGCCATCATGATGATGCACCGTATGTAAGGAGAAGTCATCTGCAGAGAACAAGAAGGAGAAGTGAAATAGACTTATGAGTGTGTGTGAGAATACTAACAAAAGCCATCACCTTCTCTAATGCCCATAATTTTTTAGCAACTAAATATTCGACCTGGACCTAAAAAGAACTAACTACGAGATTTTCCAACATTAAACACTTTATTTTTAAACCAGCATTTTATATATTATATATATTAGTGCATAAAATATCCTTGAACTTTCATTTTTTGTTTCATTTTCTTTAATTTTCTTTTGTGTTTCCTATCAATTCCACAGCGACTTGCTTAAATTCGTCTCATCACTATAAAGAACTAAGGTACGGATGGGATGGACAATTGCTGCAGCTCAATTGCTGCGCAATCTGCGGCAATCATGCTGGCTGGCTGAATTGTTGGCTAGTATCTGAGAGATACGACATCGAGTTTTGCTTTTGCTGCACTACAAATGAACCCGCAGCTCAAATAAATAGATTGAATTTTCTTTTATCTGCATTATTTGAATTATTTCTGGCTGTGTGTGTGTATTTGTTTGATTTTTGTATGATATGTGTGTTTGTGTAAACTTACCTATGTGTGACTCTTTGTGGGTAGAATTCAACCTTAACCTGCTCTACATATTTTTAAGCCTTTCGTAATCGAATTTTAATGTAACTCTTTTAACCCTTAAGGCCAGAAGTTTGTCCCACAAAGTGTTGCTAGAAATTATTTTCGTTTTACGGGAATTTTCGATACAAAAAGGAAAAAGGGAAAACAAAAATTTAAACAAATGGGTGTAACAAATAATTTTATTCCGTCACAAAGTAAACCATGCGATATATTTTCATATCTACTACAAACTAGTTGGCTTAAAAAATGATCCGAGTCAAAGAACTCATTTTATTTTATCACTTTTTATACAAGCCTGTTAATTTTGAGTTTTGAAAAACTACTAAAAATGCTCATTTGACATAGTTTCTGAGTTCAAAGACTTATAGTAATATTTTATAAGAAATGTTTTTGTTAAATGTTTCAATGTTTAATTTGATTGGTGAAAAAGTACCCTTTAAATTATTTGTCATGAAAACTTGTAGCATGACATTATCACTCGCATAAGGGTAAAAATTGTTATACGCCTGTAAAGTCTGCTGCATGCCCTCCACACAAAAACAGACAAAAAATTATTAACGACATGACACCGCGAAAAGAGCCACTTCTAGATACAAGATACTACAAACGCGTCACGGCGTTGAATGCAATTCTTACTTGGTGAATATATATGCTACGGTAAATGTTATGAAAGTGATGGAAATGAAGAATGGGTAAGTGAGCTCACAAGAAAAATAAAAACAATACAGTGCAATATCGTCACACGGAATTATTACACTAACTACCCTATGGAGAAAGCAACTAGTTCTGAACCTATCACGTGATAGGTCACCAAGGATTAGGGACCTGTCCCAATTCAGCCACCAACAAATGAAACCGACCGGTCACTTTTACATGGCGTCGTCATTGACAGGGTCAATTGCCACCTGCTGCATCACCATAGACCGGTCCAGTGACTGGTGCAGAAGAGTAGATTGGTGACCTTTTTTGACAAAAAAGAAACCGGTTCAGAACCTTCCACGTGATAGGCTCGAAAGGGATAAGAACCTGTCCCACTTCTGCCACCAACATATGAAACCGACCGGTCACTTTTACATGGCTTTGTCATTAACAGAGGTCAATTTCCGCCTGCTATATCACTTAGAACCTGTTCAGTGACCGGCCTCGAAAAACAGAAAAAGAAATCTGTCACATAACAGGCACAAAAAACATTTTTCTGTGACGATATATATCAGACCTGTTCTGTTATAGCTGTCCATTGGAAGCTGTCACAGGACCAGCCATTTAAGGGCAATTGACTTTACTTTCTCCGTAGGGTAAGTATTGCTAAAATCATAGTATGGAATTATATCTCGGTGACTATAGGCATTACGGAAAATTTTATAATGCAAAGTTGACTTTGTAACTTCATGACAAATATAAATACAAAAATATTACGTCATCAGGATGCTATTGTACCATTTAAATATAGTGTAAATGTACCATCAATGTATTATTTTGTTAAAGTAGGTGGCATACGATCTAGCAAACAAGGAAAACGCAAAGTTAGGGTAGTTTAGAAGTAAGGGGTTAAGTTGACTTTCTCTCCTCTGGATTGCAACATATTCAATTTAATCTGACATCACATAATTTTTCTTCAGCGGAGGATCAAAATGCTTTTAATAATTATACCTCATTTGCTTATGCCACACAAAATAATTTTTAATTCATAAATTTATGTCCTCTAGAAAGCGTTATACATAAAATGTAAAGTGACTTCACGTAGCTTATAACCAGCAAATGATCAAAGCAATTCCAACTATACCTAATTTGTCAAATTATGATAAATAGTTTTGAAATGAGGGTGGAACAGATGAACATACATTCATACAACACATACGCCATTCCTTTGGCTTGCCCCTTGTATTTAAAGTTACAATTCATTAGTACACACTATACACCCTATACACAAAAGAGCGAACACCACTATTGAATGATTAACATATTTTCTAGTGTTGCATTTTCTAGAAGAGAGCAAAAGCTAATGTGTGTTTTATTGTGTTGTGATGTGTAAATTATTTTGTGTTGTATTATATATAATTAACGTATGGGTTTTTAATGATTTTGATTATGTGTTGTTACTTCGTTTCTTACTGACTGACTTAATTTTAAATTTGCATGATATCGTTTTTGAGCAGCGGAATTAATTTTGGCAACAACTTTAAAAAAAACCGATTACTGGGGTAAAGTACAAAGTTACGTAGAATTAAATAAAAAAAATTATGGATAAAATAATTTATGATATACATAAAAAATATATACTTTTTAAAAAAGAAAAAATAAAAAGAAAGAAAAATGAGGAAAAGGTGGAAAACTTCGTGAGATATATGGAAAAAACGGGATTTTTTTCCAAAGCTGGCAACACTGCTCACACAAGCAAACTATACATTGAATTTTGGTTCAGCTTTTGATTTCTTTTAGCCTTACAATTAATAGGTTTTATATGATTTCTCTAGATTAGTTTTAATTTAAATACTGCTATTTGCTGTATTAAGGCGTATCCATAACGTTTCGTTTACCCACAATTATTCTGAAATTTGTATTCCTTTTCGAGAAATTACTGTTTAAGCTGATGATACAAATTTAATTTCTAGTTACCGACTGTTTTAACTGTATTTTTCCCAAACTTAAATCTATTTTCTACAAACCATCAGCACGCGAACCGCTCCAACGTAAACTCTTGTCATATCGATCGATTAGGTATGGAACGCGGTATTGTTGTGGATACTGATGTAGGTATTGTTGATAGTATTCTTGCCGTTGTTGCTGCTGTTGCTGTTGTTGTTGAAAACGGTGATGACTTCTATTAGACCTCATATGATGGGTTCGTACAAACTGCGGATCCACCTGTGATAAAAATGTAAAAAGAAAATGTAGAAAAGAGTAGAATGATTCTAGAATTTGTAATTAATTTAATAAATAAAATATTAGATTAATGTGCTAATTTTTGCCATTCTCAAGAGTCTCCAACAAAATTTTTTTTCAATTTCATACACCGATATAAAGTAAAGTTTGTATTTAAAAATCATGTGATTATGGTGTCTTAAGGTAGTATTCCTGGTTGGCAAAAATTTTGTCGATTTTTTTTTTTGCATATTTTTATAGCTTGGATATTTGAGAATATCGTCCAAAAAGGGTTTTTGAATTTTGAAATACTTTAGGAGATATGGCCTTTTTTGTTCAGCAATGTTTGCGCCAAAATGCGATTTGCTTAATTTGGCTACTTTTTGAATGCAACGGTTTGAAGCATTCACCGAATTTAGTAGGTAATAACTTGTTTGTATACGCATTTTAAAAATAAATGAATACACATTTTAGAACTTAGGTATTCGAATATTGGCAGCGTTTAGTTCACTTTGAATTGAGTTATAAACCGGATGTGCGCGCGCATACAGTTTTTAAAAGTACAGTTTTATTAAAAATTTTTGTTTGTGACAATGGATAAAAAAAGTAATAGAAATTAAAATAAAAGAAACACCGGTAGCAATCGAAAAACTCGCCCCTTGAAACGCCAGTTTCGTGGTACCCAACACGAAAGAGATGAAGACACCGAATTCACAAGTACATCGGCAAACAAATTTCAAAATAATGAAAACGAAGACATAAGCATTGACTACAAGACGGAGTATTGCATTTTGGAGTTTTATACAGTTTTCGCGGCGATTGCTAATCTGGTGATATGTGCCAAATGTGAAGGGAAAAATCGAGTTTAAAAAAGCATCGCCGAATGGAATTCGCCGCATCAAAAGAAGGTAGAACTGCCCGAAGAGCCGCTGAGTCCTCATTTTTTGAAGAAGAGGAAGAGCTCTTTACGGGGCTGGCATTACAGATTGAAATTTTTTTTATATTGCCCAAAATTTTCTTTGATTTTTTCAAAATCACGTTTTGGAACTTCGAAGTCACTTTTCACCGGTTCTACTAAACTGAATTTGATGAAACCAAGTGCAATCGACGCAGAATTGTCAAATTTTTAATTTTAATTTTTATTATGCAACAAAATAACTTCAAACTTAAACGCGTTTATCTCGAAACAACGTTTTTCGAGCTTGCTGCCCAGATTGCGAACGTAGTTCTGAACCGATTTTGATGAAACAAAATGCAATCGACGCAAAATTTTTTACTATTTTTTTACACTAAACTATTGTACAAAAAAAGACCTAAAATAGGTTTTTCATTTTTCAATGACCGCCATTTTGTAAAAAATAATCACAAAGTTATGAATGAGGTAGGAACCAGAATTACATCTGTACTGAATCTAACGCCGTTTTTTTTTTCATTTCAGATGATCTAAAGTCGAGTTATCCGGGCCGCGAGCAGCATACCTTTTTTGCGACGCCAAACTTTGAAGGCCGCCAACTTTTTGAACAATTTTTATTTAATTCAATATGTTCTTAATACAATAAAAAAAAAAATTTTAAATAATTCTTTGCGTTTTCAAATGAAAAGCTTTTTAAAAAGGCTCCAAAAACAGCCATCCAACCAGGAATACTCCCTTAAAAATAAAATTTTATGAGGAAATAATAATAATAACAATCAGAAAATTAAACCTCCACGGTCAAAAATCTTGGATTAATTTTTATTCCAATCATTGGAATCATGCATTTTCTTATACTTTTCCTAAAAAAAAATATTTAGAACTACTAATGAGGGATAAGTCGTCCAAAAATTAAAGGCCAGCCCGAAGTTATCCGCTTCAAAACAGACTTCTGAACTAACGAATTAGGAAAGACGAGCAGTGCCGAAGTTATCTAACGTATGCTTCGCTATCATGGTTCCAATGGCCGTGTAGCTCACAAGAAACAATTTATATATAACAAAAACCAACTGATTCAATTTTCCTTTTCTGTGGACCACATTTGAAAGGACTCCAACTACTGGCACACACACATATTCGCAGACAAGTATTAATTTAACATTTTTAGCTCGGACTGCGTGTCGTATGTCTGGCGGAAACCTAATACAGAGCTGCACAAATAAAACCACAAGCCAGTAAAGCATGGAGGTGATAGCATCATTGTTTGATGCTACATGTTCGCATCCAGCTTGGGTTAGGTGGATTTTATTGAGACTACAATAGTCAAAACAATATATCTCAACATTTAAAAAAACAATTTGTTCCAAAATACTGAGAAACTTGCAATACGGTGGAGCTCTGAGCTGACGGTGTCAACAAGTAGGGGCAATTCGACATAAGCCACGAGTGAACAATCTCAGGCTTATGCTTCGGGTCATTATCTTGGTAGAACCGAATACCAAGATAATGACCCGAAGCATAAGCCTGAGATTGTTCACTCGTGGCTTATGTCGAATTGCCCCTACTTGTTGACACCGTCAGCTCAGTCACCTGACCTCAATGTGATCAAAAATTTGTGGTCAGTTTTGGATTAAAACAATTGCAAATTCTAGATTTTGAAAACAATTATTTAAATAGGCTCTAATTGAAGACTGAGCCCAAATCAACCAGAGTTACAAAGTGACATTGTTAAAAAAATACATATATTGTCACTGAAATGTGAAATGAGCTCTTAAAATAAGTATTTTTATGAGTTAGTTTTTTTGCTAGAAACAATTGTTTGAATCAAAGCCATAAAATACCAATTAACCCCGTAACTCCTCAGGGTGTGAAAAGAACCACCCCTCCATTACGATTTTTTGCTTTACTTAATTTCCTCTTTCACCACCGAAAATATTCGTACTTTTACACTGGATCGTTCTTTTGTCAAAAATTAGAGAAACTTTCAGAAACGATTTCTGTGTATTTTTTTTTCCAATCGGAAGAAATATCACGGTCCAACCATTTTTATTCTTCTGAAGTCTTTTTGGTAAAAAAAATTAATGTTGTTTGCATGTAGCTTTATATTCTTCACAAAATGGGTAGCGTAAAAATTTTATAAAAATATTAATATAATACTTATGCAACTATAATGTCTGAAAAATTTTTAAAAATATATTCAGTTCAGCTATGGACATATAAATGGCACATTGTTTTATGTGTTTTTACTTATGCTGTATTATCGTAAATACTTTAAATAGCAAACAAGTGCTTGATTTTTTTAGAAAGGTTTATTGCTTTCATTTAATAGCAATTCTAATTTATGTTATAATTCATCAACAAAAACGCTGAAACTATCAAGACGTAAAAAAAAACAAGTGATATGTGCTGGATACATAAATAGCACATTCTGGAAAAAAGAGAAAGATTGTATTCAAATTTCATTTGTTGCTTTTCTGTGTTGTACAAACCTTAACATAATTTATATTTTGTACTGAAGCCTTTGTTTTTTATAACAGCATCACACCTGCGGTCCACACTTTCTACGAGTTCTTGGCATTTTGTTTTGGGTATGGCATACCAAGCTCTTTGTGCAGCAGACCTATAGTTCATATATATTTTTGTAATTTTTTTTCACGATTTAAACCTTTACTTCATTCCACAGGTTTTCAAGTGGATTAAGGACAGGGCTCTGGGCTGGCCAATCCATAATGCCGATCTTCTCCGCACAAAACCAATTCTTTACAAGTTTAGAAGAGTGTTTGGGATCATTGTCCTGCATAAATTTCCACTTGATAGGCATAAAATCGAAAGCATATGGCTCCATATGGTTTTCAAAAATGTCCAAGTATTGAAACTTGTCCATTTAGCTATTGATTTTTATAAGGGGACCTACGCCATGCCATGAAACTGCACCCCAAATCATAATATTACCACCCCCGTGCTTTACCGTCTTCTGGGTCAACTAAGGATTGTACTCTTAACGTTTAAGACGATAAACAAAGGTTCTACCATCTGGTGCAATCCTACTTATCTTACTTTCGTCACTCCACAATATGTTTTTCCAGAAATTTATGCTTTTTTCTTGATGAGTTTTGGCCAAAGTTAATCGTTTTAAGATACATTTTTTTTTTTTTGACAATTGTGGCTTTTTCTTTAAACGCTTTTTTGCTTATGTGATTGCAACATTGTTACGTTGCAATCTTAACTGGGCTATAGTAAAATACTGTTTACATTATTTCTGGGAATTGTTAAAGCCCAAGAACCTAAGAACTAGAATTGTATAGAAGTAAAACTTAAAATATAAGAAAGAATTGAAATAAAGTTCAGTTGAGATCCAGCACTAAACAAAACCAGTTCTTTTATTTTTAAAGTGAAAGTCGTTTAATAACATAAGTCGCGCCCAAAAAAATTTGTCTCGTTTAATCGCCTTCTAACAAGACTGCTGGAATTTCTCGTACGCTCATTTGTTTTTCGAGGCCTTGGCCTCCGAATTTTGCCTGAGATTAACACATCGCGATTCTCTACACAAGAGTGCATTGCGTTGTGCACTTTTTCTCGCACTATCCATAAGATTAGCAATTTTCGTCAATTGTTCTCTTTCTTTGTACATTTTCCATATTATCTGTCTCTCCTCAATCGTGCTATGTTTTCCTGATCCCATTTTTAATATTTGTTCACTCAGCAATACTTTTAATTACTTATTGTTCAATTACTCAAAATATCAAGTGGTTCTCTTGAAAGCAACGCGAATACTGAATGTTTTAAGTAATTTGTGTCATTAGAATGTAATTTTTTGTACTCGATAAAAGTAACTTGAAGTTGCTGGAAAGCGTTTTTCCTTTTTACATTTTTCAAGCTCGAGAGATCAGAATAACAAGCAAAATTATATTACAATTACAGCATCGAATTTTAAATAAATATTTTAAAATTTAATAAATGAAACATGCATTAATAGATAACTTTATTTTGAAACGTTTCACATTTTGTTTACATAACTTTCCCACAAAACCAATTTTAAATAAATTCAAAAAAAATTTGTTTTTGAAAATACTGAAAAATGCGTTTTTGGAGCGATTTGTGTTATATTAAAATACAATTGTATTTTTTTTTTTGCCAAAATATTTGTATGGGTAATATTTTAACCTTTTTACCCATTTTGAGTTTGCATTCTCTAAAAAATATGAAGTTATGCAAAAAACATTTTGTTTTACTAAAAAGAACCTGTGGAAGAATGAAAATGACTTCGTGAATTTTCTTCAATTTAAAATGCGTATGTAGAATAGATTTTTAAGAGTTTCTCTCACTTTTCAGACCCCAAACGATGGAATTTTATTAAAACTTTTATTTAATTATACTAAATTAATATCAAGAAAACAAATTTTTGTACGAATTTATTCACAGTCTCGACTTTATGGGGTACATTTTCGATATATATATATATAGCAAATACAGCATATCGTGAACAACTCTATTAATTTTATTGTATTTTTTACCTAAATCATTAAAATTCTTTAAAATTTAGACTTCTGTAAAACAAATAATTTTGAAACTTTTTCGTATTTTCGTCCTATCATATTTTTATAACTAACTCATTTTTATATATTTTTCATTAATTGCATTTAACTTTTACATTTAGATCTAAACAAACTTAAGGAACTATTTGAGGATAGAATTCGTAATGAATTTTTCGTTTTGTCTTCTAAAATGACACAAAACCATTTGAGTGGCATGTGAAAAGACGCTTTTTATAAATTACAGTTAGTTACAGAGCTATAGAATAAAATATAGCCTACATTATAATTTTTCCTTATATAATTTTAATGTGGAATTCAGCTAAAAGAATTAATAATGACTTAAGCTTTTTCTTTCAAGAAACCTTACATAAATCTAATTTTGTGCATTCTGATTTTTTAACAAACTTGTCCAGTCAAAAGCAATAAATAAATGCCACTTTATCCAAAAATATCATAATAATAGACAATTGAGAGAGATTGATTAGCCCATGTAGACAGTCAGTAGCTCACAAATTGTATTCAGATTTACGTATGTATATTTAATAGAAAAATAAATTGATTGATTGCTGACACATAAGAAGCTACCTTTCAAAAATTGTTTGCCTTAATGTATCTTAATTGCATTTGTTTAAACTTAATGTGAAATCTTACCTTTTTGCCATTTATTAACCAAGTGATTGTAGGCGCAGGACGCGCCCGCGTCGTATTGCAAAGAGCAAACAATCGTTCACCAATGCTAAATGGAGTGCGCTTACGGAATTTAATTATCGGTGGACCAGGTTGCGGAACTATGAATTTTTCAAACACATTAAAAAAACTAAATATTCCAAAATATACTTTCACATAAGCTTAGACTTACGAAAAACATTCATTATTTCATCGCCCGAAGCCTTTGTAAAAATAGGTGTATCCGTTGAGACCTCGCAGTAATATTGACCAGTAGCATTGAAGTCAACGTATCTGAGTGTCACCTGAGTTTCGTTGGATCGTTCCCACTGTGAAAACAAGAGTGTTTTTCTTTAACATATATGTATAACAATATCTTTCAATTCTATCTGACGTTATTAAGGAAATAAGGATTTTACTATTTAAATATCAAAAGTTATGTAAATAAAGCAAATAAAAATACATGCTATAAAGATAAATAGAAAGGTTCAATTTATTAAAGCTCATAAATCATTCAGTAACTTACATCAATTTCACCACCTTCCACTGTGGAATTTCGAAAAGGTGGATTACGTCCGTTTATGAATTCGAAAAACTTTCCTCTATCAACTTTCAGCCACGTCACCTGCAATAAGTAGCCACAAAGTTGTATTTGTAAATATTTGAATAACTGTTTTGGTCTCAAAAGTAGTTAACAAAATATAGCAATAAATCATTTGTTCAATATTGAGGGCTGTATCGCGTATTCATATATAAAATAATTATGTTTGTAAAAGAAAGCATTTAATATTTTTTCCTTATTAAGAGTTTATTTGTATAAAGTACAGTTTATTGCAATAAAATTGAGGAATGAAGCGAAAATTAAGGTCTGCAAATGTTTACCTATAGTTGCTAACCACTTGAATACTCGAAAAGTTGAATATCAATATTTTTGCACATATATACATAAATAGGTTAGAAATTCATTAAGGATAATGAAATGAAAATGGAATTAAAGTGTAACTCAAACAAATACTAGTAAAGAAGTAATTGACTTATGATTAATTGTTGGGTTTTTTTTTTGCTTTAATAGTACTAATCCTAGAATTTAAGAATGTTCATGTGTTATTAGATATATACATACATATATGTATAAGATGAGATCAGTAAAACTAATCTTTAAAAATTGATTGATTGTCGTTCTTGGAATATTCCTTGCTTATGTGACTTTATTTGAAATGCCTTAGGAGTCAATAAAAGTTATACAAAACACCAGTTGAATGTAATTTAAACTATAATATATCTTTTTAGTCATTTAAAAATAAAAAAAAAACGAATTGGCACTTGGTAGCACATTGACCAAGCTTTTTATGGTGAATTTTATGGTGCGTGTTAAATGTTGAAACACAAACGATCAAGAAATTTTATGCTGACTTCGAAGATAGCAGGTAATACTCTATGAGACTTGTCATTGTCTGCAGAAAGGTGACGGCCGAACAGAAATACTAACTGAATTTCAAAAACCTTCTGCAACGTATGTGAGTTTCACGCACTCTAATCAGCATGTTCCTGACGCCACTAGCCATTAAACAAAAGGGTGTCCCAAAAGTCGCTGACATTTTAACTTTTTAATAAAATGCATTTTGTTGAAATTTCTGTGAGTTTCAACTGAATTACACAGTGGAACACACATTTTTAGGGGTAACAAAATCAATCCCAAACGTAACGAAATCAGAAGAACTTAGTTCATTTTTAAAAGCACACAATTAAATTAATATCGGATTTTTCATTCCTTTATTGTGATAATGATAATAACATGGACGTTGTGTAAAAAAAAAGCATCGCAATATAAAGATATCATCAATTGCAATATCGAACGATGCAATAGTTGTTTTAAAATAAATTAATTTCCAATTCATTCCTTGTTTTATGTATTACCTTTAACTCGTATAGGTTTCTTGTCTTCGGTGACTTTCAAAGGAATTTTCAGAAGAATATTTTTGTTTAACAATTTAACCCTTGAACTCCCTCTACAGTAGAATTTTAGGGGGTTTTATGTAAGGTCAAAAATGACCCATACGAATGAGAGATAAAGGGTTAATATGTTCTGAGATATAACTCCCCGGAAAACTTTAATACAGGAACGCGAAGACAAGAACCACAGTGAATAAAGTTTTATACAAGGATTTTTCATATGGATAAATTGAATTTTTCAACATATATGTAAATCAGTTGAATGCGCAGAACTTGCAAACGATCTTCAGCGAACAGGACCCGAGAAAAAAATGTATATATTGTGTCAATAAAGTAGCTAATATGCATCGAAACTGTCCTGATTTTTAACTATAATGTACGTGAAACATACCCAACAAGTACCTTGAAAGACACCTGAAATAATACCGTAGTAAGTCTGTATCATATTAAGCATCAATATAGCCTTCAGACTCCCTGACCATTGCAGTGTATTTCAAGCTGAAATCGCTGCTATACATGAAGCGTTAACTTGGCTTCAGAAAAATGATATATCTTCCATGGATATATGCATACTTTCTGACAGTCAAGCCGCTCTGAAAGCCCTAGGAACTGTTGAAATAACATCTGAAACAGTTTTCAACTGCCGCAGATCTCTAAACGAGATGGCAGAGCAGCTCAAAATTATCCTATGCTGGATTCCTGGACATAGGGATTTTCTAGGTAACTGCAGAGCAGATGAACTCGCTCGCACAGGTACTACCAAACAACTATCTTCAGACAAGACAAACCTAGGTATTCCTCTCACCACATGTAAACTCCTTACACATGAGTTATCCTGTATTAACACCAACAAAAGATGGTCAGCAGGTAACACTTGTAATATAACACGGCAAATCTGGCCCAAACTCAATCTGAAGCGTTCAAAAGAACTCATATCTCTTAGTAGAGATCACATTGGCACCATGATAGGGATCCTGACAGGGCACTGCCTTATTGGCAGGCACGCTCAAAGATTAAACATACCCCACAACGACTTCTGCAGAAGCTGTAGAGATGAGGAGGAGGTGGAATCTACAGAACACCTTCTCTGCACCTGCCCAGCGCTGGCTCAAAAACGTTTTCTTCACCTAAACAACTGGTTTTTCAGAGACCTCGAAGAAATCTCGGAAATATCGATATACCGAATCCTAAGCTTTGTGAACAGCTCAAGCTGGTTTGAATAGAGAAGGGAGATCAACCCCTGTGGTAACACAATGGGCCTTATTGGCCTAAGTGCGTCTCAATTCGAGGCAGCCACTTTAACCTAACCTAACCTAAGTCTGTATCATGTGAATAGTGTTCAAAAACGAGCGACTATATTCGGACACAGTAAACTGACGAGTGCCCGAAGCACCTTTGAGCATTTATTTTTATTATTAAGGGAGATATAAAACGAATGGACTTACGCCACTTGTTGTCTACAAATTTTTTAAAATTTCTCCTTTCCGCTGTAAAATATATTTTTTAGAAATTATAGATGAAGATTGGCAGTATTTTTAAATAATCTTGGAAAAAATAAATTTTGCAACTTCCTTTATAATGAAGATAATAGCTAAGGGGTGAATTTGTCCAATTTCTAGAAAAAATGCACTGCAAATCCTCATCAAAAAATTCTAACAAATATCTTCCACTAGATTTTTACAGCGGAAAGAGAAATCTTGAAAAAATTCAGAGGACAAGTGGCGTAAATCCATTCATTTAATATATCCTTTAGAAATGAAGATAATTTCAAAGTGATTGTTTGTCCAATTTTTAGAAAAAAGACTGCAAATCCTCATCAAAAAATTCTTAAAAAATATCTCCTATTAGATTCCTACAGCGGAAACGAGAAATTCAAAAAAATTTTCAGTGGCTCAAGTCCAAATGTGTTTGCTAATATCCATAATTCTGCATCATTTTTGGGTTTTATTTAGTTTATTTTTAACGATATGGATAGCTCCATTTATGCTCTTGACATAGCTTATAAGCAAAACTGAGCTCTTCGTTCTTGTAATTTATCATAAGAATTTTGCTAAATGTTCGATTTTCTCAAAACTACCAAAAATGGACTTACGCCACTTGTGCTCTGAGCAGCTCATATATCAGTTACTTTATTGAGACAAAATATGAAATTGTTTCTTGGGAGAAAAGTGAACGAATAAACTCTGGAAAGATGAATCTAAAACTGTGCTATATGGCAGCAAAGTCTCTCGCGAGTATGCAATACTCGCCCCTCCGATTCACAGATCTCCAAATCACACATACTCCAAAATGTTATGTTACCATTTGTTGAAAAGGACATGCCGCTGAAATGGATATTTCAGCAGGTTTACGACACGAAAAATACCAGTTGTCTGGCAAAGGAATGGTTTTGGGTCAATGGAGTTCAGGTTATGCCCTGACAAGCTTAGATCAATCCTGTTGAAAATTTTTGGGATGATGTTAAGTGACAGAGCGCAAGCTAACTATATCACTGAAGAGATGCGGCAATATAGTGAATTCCATGGTGAGGCGGTGATCAACCGTAATACATTTTATATGCAGTCGATTCTGGATGTAGTGAGCTAAATTTTGTAAGGCATGTTCATTGTATTCAAACTCTTTGCATTTTCAAGACTGGCTTAGATCTTGAAATTTTTCTTTCTTTTTGAAGCAAAGCTTTTTATGCCTCGTTTTGTGATTTGCTTGAGTGAAATCTGAAAAACGACACTTTTTTCCATACACCTTTTTCTTAGAATTGTTGTTGTTTATTAATTGCGTCTATTATAACAAGAGTATATACAGTTAAAAATATTTCTTTGCAAGTAAGCAGTGAGAATCGAACTCGCGCCCTATCGATTGAGAGTTCTACACACTAGCCACTACTCCAAAACCCTTCATATTAATAATGATGTGATTCATTCAATATTAAGTCAAGGTTAATTTATTTATAAGGTTGTGGCACTTGAGAGAAATGCATTCTTTTTCCGCCTTTGCTCGAACTGTCACTGTGCTTTTCTTTGTTCTAAGCATTCATTTTCTTCATTTCTTTTCATCCATTCTGACAGTTCGACCGAGCTCGCTCTAAAGTGCCACAACCTTATAAATGAGCCTTGTATTAAGTATTAACTGAAGCTTTTTTGCACTTTATTTAAGAGATTTATTAAAGATTTAATAATTTATTAAAGAGATTGTGCATTAGCTATTCTACATATTCTTTTGTGAATGCGTGAAGCTATAGTGCAGCAGATCACAATTATCGATCAAATACTACGATTCTATAGCGAGTTAAGTAGAGGTTGACTCGGGATTAACTTACCATGGAAACGCGAGTTGAGTTGAATTTCGTCAAATCCACAAAACTCCACGAAACTTCTTAGAATATGAAACAGTTGCTCAACTGTTAAACGAGGTCTTATTGATTATTTGTTATTTTATTTTATTTCTGTCACTGCGCTGAAATAAAATGTAACAAGCTCTTCAGCAGACACACAAAGTAGCGGAAACTAATACTGATTAAACCCTCAACATGTTTAGTAAATTTTGTACCTTCTGAACGCACACATTTATACTAAGAAAAAATGGCGAATAGAATGGCCGAAGTCCAATTCGACTCAACGTTGCGCATGGAAACACTATCGAGCTAGAAACGCCATTTTGTCAACTTGACGAAAACCTAACTCAGGCGCAATGGTAACGTAGTAAAAAGCATTGTGCATTAGCTATAAAAACAACAAAAGTAGCACGGTTCCATTGAATAGGTTGAAAATTATCACAAGATACCAAATGTTTTAGTGTCGATTTTAATTGCGAATTCAGACATGAATGTTCATAGGCACTTAACCCTTAAATGCATGAGGTCAGCCCATAGTACGAAGACTAAGTTACCCTAGTGAAAAATCTCTTACTTAACACAAATCGGGCATTAATTTTCATGTAAAATTAAGCATTTTCGAGAAAAAAAGGGGGAAACTGCGATTTTGAATGTGTACCATATATGGTACACTATGCATTCTATGCATATTTGAATTAAAATACAATTTGATGTAATTATTTTTTTATTTATTAGAATTTTATGCAAAAATTAATGAAAGTTAATTGAAAAATAAATGGAAATAACAATTTTGGCAGTTTTAAGTTAAATAAAATAATTATTATTTCTTACTATGATAGTCTACGACACAATTGCGTTTTTCGTTCAAACAAAGACGAACATTACACTTTTTGCATTTAAAAATGGAACGGTTGTTTACTTGTTTGCCTTCACCACCACATACATTTTTGCATCGAGCTCGTCCGTCAATAACTGGCAGGTGATCCATACCATCATACCGCAGATCATTAGCTGGCTGATGATAGTGTTGAACTCCATGTACTGGCGAAGTCACATTTCTGTTGTTTCGCTTTTGTGTCATGTTTGTAAGCACATGAGCTACCTCCAGACGGAACGTCTTTTGGATTAATCGGACTGAAGGATTTGTTCTTTTAAAAAGTAGCCATGCATTTACCATGCAAAGGTCGAGTAAGTGGTAGAATATTCTTATATACCATTTCCGGCTTTTTAATCCAATTCTTAAACGGCCCATAGAAGAATCCAGGAGGTCTACGCCACCCATATGAATATTGTATTCTTTGATGATTTGGGGGCAAGGAACTGTAATTTCGTCGTGGAGCTTTTTATCCCATCGTTTAACAGTAGGGACGTCTACACCAGCACCATGCTTAGCTAGTAATGGTTTCATTCCAACAAAAGTGGACACAAGGTTCACGACCTTGCTGTCTTTCCAGGATGTTGATGTTAACTGCACACCTTGAATGTTTGCTATGAACTCTGCCGAAACGCCTCTACTCATTTTCATCATAGCCTTCGGGTCAGGAAGTTTACAATTCTTTATACGTTTACAATTTATGGTGCCAATGCTGTGAATACCTTGGGTCCGCAGGTAAATCAGTAAGGGTATGGACGTGTAATAATTATTCATATAGACGATGTAATTTTCATATCTGGGAACTTCACGGGTCATACGTACTACAATATTCGCAGAGGCCTTCAAATCAGGTTCTCCTGGCAATAAACGATGTTCTTCTCCAGTGTAAAGTTCGAACTTGTACACGAAACCGGTTGAATCGCAAAGGGCGAAGAATTTGAATCCCCATTCATTTGGTTTATTTGGGAGATACTGTTTTATATAATGCCCAACTTTTGTGGAGCACATTTGATCATCTATCGATAAACGTGAGAGCATGGAAATCGATTGAAAACAACTGTTGAGAGAGTTCAGCATTAGCCTTATTTAAAATAAACAATCAGGATTCTCGGCATCGTACTCATCGTTGTTCTTTATATGAAGATAATCCCTAATCTTCTCAAACCTATTGACCGTCATTACATTCCGTATTTCATCAACTCCATACTGCTTATTCCAATAATCTCTCACACAAGGGAGTTTGTGATAAGACATATAATATATAATACCAATGTATTTACCGAGCACCATGGTGTCAAAAAAGAAATTTTTCTCTACTTTTGCGTAACGATTGGTCTCGTCCACTATTTTCGCCATTAGCTCTTCCGTGAAAAAAATATTTCAAATAACTGTAAGGAGTTGAGAAATCGTCTGCTGACTCTTATACCAACTTAGAGCTTCCGAGGAAAGAAATATGCTCTTCGTACAACTGTAGGTTTTTTTTTCTCCAACGAGCTGTCTCAAAATCATTGGAAGCTATGTCAACAACAACGTCCTTATACTTACAGCATTCTTCGCGTACATAGCGCAACTTGTCATTCGGATCGCTGAAAGTATTTTCAGTGCCAGCACTATCATTTAGATCATCTAAAGGTGGCACAGTGGTCAGATAATCCAACATTTTGTTTCTTTTTCGTGTTGGCGAAGGAGGCTCCTGTCTCACTATGGACAAATCAACTTCCATTGACGTACCGATATCAGGAACAGCAATTCCAGAAGCTTCAAGAATAGAGGCGTCCAGTTCATCATTGTTGATCAATATGCCAGATAATGCCCCTTCATCCAATATGGCGTAATTGGTTTCGCCTCGATTTCTTACGCGTGTTGGTATTACATCACTAAGTTCACCTTCATCTCCCAAATCATTTTCACCATTCGAAAAATCACCATTGCTAGGTATGACCACGTCTTCATCATCGTCATCATCATGTAGCATATTCTGCACCTCATCAGCGTTGTACCATTTTCCTTCAATAATAACGCCTTCCATGTCTAAATAAATAGTGAAAAAATTATAAATTGCGTAGATGCATGGAGTACCATTTATGGTACATAAGAAAATGGAAAAAAACTATTCTAAAAGAAAAAATTTTATCAAGATTCATTATATTTCGCTAAAAAAAGGCAAATGTACTCACCAATACTTATTTTCACACAAATAATAAATATTATCAATATTTTTTTCACTTGTAAAACTCACTTATAAAATATTTTGCAAAAAGCACATAAGACGATGAAGCAGCATACTATCGACTTGAACAATGCACATGCTAGCTGAAACGGTTTTTATATGAACGGTACTTTTGTTTGTTTTGATTTAAGCCTTGATTAAGTTTGACTGACTATATTTAGGCGTGATAAAAGCCATGTACCATATATGGTACAGTATGCATTTAAGGGTTAAGGCAAGACCGGTGGTCTAGCGCTCGAAAATTTAAGGTATTTTTAAGATTTTTTAAAAAGTTAAAATATTGAACAACGATATTTACGCTTTTAAGGTATATTGTAACACTCATTCATCATAAAAAAATATTTTTTTTATTAAAAAAATTGTTGATCTGGTTCAAAATGGCGCTCAATGAGACGCTCTCAAGGAAAATGATCATGGGCGGTGTTGTAGGTTTTGACTTTTCTATTAATCTGAAAAATAAAAACCAGAAATATTATTAAGCACTACGAGTGCACTGTAGAGTGGACCTTATATAAAAAAAGACCTCCCCAAGGGCTCAAACTGTTGTAATTGATGATATATTACATGATGATGAAATCAGCGCACCAAGATTAGTCGAAAATAATACAAATATTGCTGGGAAAATCCAAAATTTTAAATTTTGTCCCCCTGAGTTATTCAAGTAATTTGAGGTGATACCCTTACTAAACTGAAAAATTTTAGAAAAAAACAAAAATGTCTTAGCTGTTTCCTTAATTCAAATGGAATTGCAAATGAAAATATTAAAAAAAAATATTTTTATTTCTTTCATGGCCCACTCTAGTGCACTCGAAAAAAGATATGAAAAATTGACGGAATGAAGGCCCAACCAAAATAGACGTAACGAGACGATAGCATTTTTACGAACTTCTGCACTCAGATGTTTACGGACTTAACCCAAAATTAAACGATTTGCTCAACTCGCCTGAAACAGCTTATCAGTAGGCAATCGAGTATTATTTATTTATATATATTGTGCATTTTGTAATTTTTAATAAAGATTTGTGAAAGATGAGTGAAATAATGGCGAAATTGAAACAAATTGATGAAAATAAAATAAAAACACACTCTGCATAGCTGTTGTTGACGAGTTGCTACGCTAGCAGTTTGGTTTTTGAGGAATAATACGTCTTGTCAAACTGTTTCGTTTAGTTTCGTTCAGTTACGTTTGCTCATTTTGGGTAACAACATTAATATGTACTTAACCGAACACTTACGTTTTTACTCGTTACGGAGCAAAACGTCTATTTTGGTTGGGCCTTGACACACTATTGAAAATTATGTTCTTAAGAAAGTTTGTTTTTTATCAGTTATTAAGTGTTAAATATACGATTTTTTTTTAAATAAAACTTTGATTCTAGTTCCAGCGATAGCCACTGATGTTGTGAATAGCACATTTAAATTTCAGATGATTCAGCTGAATAGTTTTTGTTTTCCTACAACATCATGCCGAAAAAATTAGTTTCGAGAAAAATGAGTATAAATAGAATGAATGTAGATGACACACTGTGGCTCGACACCTACTAAAACTGTAGAAGTGACAATAACGTCAGAAAGACTATACTTTTGAAATATATAAAAAAAACTAATTTTATAAAAATTGTAGGAATTAAACAATGTTGTGTTGATAAATATAATTTGGGAATGATAAGCGATTCAAATATTTGCACACTACGATTAGGACAACTATTGATGTAATATTTGCTAGAAAAATTGATGACATAGCATCTGTTTAAAATACCTTTGATATTTTAGATATTAAAACACAATAATTTCATTAACATTTACGAAACTAATTCAGAATTAACGAAAAATAATAATGTAAGGTAATAAAATTTACTGGTGGGAATATTTTGTTATTTTTGTTAACATTTTTTTAGGTATTTAAAATTTTTCAATTGAAAAATTTTTTTATTAAAAAAACCATTTAATTATCAAACGTATGCAACTGCGAAAATGCTTCACTTATCTCTGCTTGTGTGTCCAGCGACGCATCTGTTTTTTTTTGCTTCTGATTCTTTGAAATGTCAGTTACTAAAACGTTTACTATTTAGAGTTGCTCACAATTTCACAATAGATTTGGTTCAAGTAATTTTCATGTAACACCAATTTTTACATAATCATATGTTGTGAATCAAAACTATTTTAATATATTAGACATACTTGGGAAAGTTCGCTTTAATTGGAAAAATTATTAGAAATTTTTTATGTTCTGAACAAGTATAAAATGTTTATAGCCACTACTATTTTATTGTTCGCAGCTGTAAATAAAAATTAAATTTTAATTTATTTTTTTATAGTATTGTAACGTGTAGCAAATTTGAAGATTTATCGCATTGTACGTCTTCGACTTATATTAGAGCTGCCACTCCTAGTTAATTTATTTTACCATAATCTTGAACGACAAGTTTTTATTGCGTTTATTCGTCCTTAACTTTCACTTTTAATGATCCATTGAATGATCAATCTCAATTATATTTAATTAAGTCACTGCCTTTTATAATATATAGACTTGTATAGAATATATAGAAAATTTGAAGGCTTTATCTATTATATGTGCCGAAAAAACAGGGTATTCAATATTTAGTGGTCGATTTATAAAATAGTCACTCAATTGCTTGTATCATAAATACATTATCAATGTCAAAATATTGCAAGCAAATGAACTCCATTAATAAAAAATATGAAGAGGCAATGCTTTTATTTGTCTAGAAACAAAAAAAAAATTTAATTAACAAAAAACCACCATTTTTATGGGCAAATAGTAACAACTCTTTATTATACTCGTACTCCTAAAAGTATGCTATGAATTATTAATTTAATTAAGGTCTTAAGCTACAATAGAACAAATAAAAATGTTTGAAAATTTTTTGTTTATATATAGATAACACAAGATGGATATTTTATATAATAATAAATTTTTTAATTGGTTTAATTGAGTTTGGCATATACTCAATTATGCTATTCAAAAGGTAATTTTTTAAAAAGATGTTTTTTAAAAGCTTCACTGTGGCGCCACTTTGCGGAACTAACTTTATAAAAAAATAAATGCTTTTATTTTAATACATAAGAAAACCCGTTATGTTATCTAAATCAAAATTTTGAAATAAATTTTTTTTGCTAGCATGAAAGAATGGTCAAAAATAAAATTATTTTCTACCGAAGCGTACGGATTTAATTAAATATAAATGTTTGTATGTAAAAAAGGTGCTTTATTGTTTTTGCTGTTCACTGCTAATTGCTTCTTATCATTGTTGCACGAAATATAATTGACTGAATACAAACACACAAGATAACGATTTTTACAATAATGTAAGTGTTTGTTGCTACTGCGACACATGCAATTAAATATGAGTAAGTGACTGGCATGTGTTATAGGTGTGTATGTTTGTTTAAGTGTGTGTTTGTGTGTGTTGTGATAAATAAGTTTTTATTTCTACAACTGCTGTTCTATAGACATTTGCCCCAAGGATTAGAAGCGTTTTTATTACAATTTTGAGTGGAATGTGAGACTTTTTGCTCGGAGTTTGTAAAGTGCTATCCATTCATAATTATTCATTTACACATGTTGTTGTTATTTTTGCTTTTGTTTTTGTTTCTATTGTTGTTGCTTTTCTTGCTGCTACATTAATACAGAAAATGGGGAAAACAAAAAATTTCAGTGCTCTGAAACGACACTAATGAACAGAGGCAAGCTATGACATTTTTAACTCCCAGTAAAGCTAAATCTAAAGATTTACTCAACCTAACCAGAGTAGACCTTAGAATTTCAACTAGCTATTTCACAGGTAAGATACCATCTTACAAAGATGAGTCTATCTGAATCAGATGTCTGCTGACTATGCGAGGTGGAAGAAGAAACTCCAGAACACATACTATGTGAATTTCCGGCGTTCTGTAGTCTAAGACGTCTCCGCTTTGGAGGGGCAGTAGTGCCTCCATCAACAATTTGGAACACTTAGCCAGAAACAGTGCTAAGATGTATTAAAAGCCTAAATCTGGATAGTTAATCAAGGGCATGCACAATATATCCTATGGATCACAGTGCACATGGGCCCACAACAAACTAACTACATTAACATTGGCCGCATTCAGCGCAGACAACAGTTGGAAACTGTTGTGTACAAATTCGCTGAATGGTACAAATTTGGTAGCGCTAACTAAAACTGATAAAGTAGCGAACGCCTTTTAATCGAGCGAACAAATTCTATGCTACATGAACACAACTGTTTGGTTAACTGTCAGATGCTGTTACTGACGCTGTTAAATTAATAAACGTAGAAAGAACGCAGCAAATTTAAGTGAAAAACCTTTGCAATTGAATTAAATTTACATAAAAATTAAATTGAATCTTACTTCTGACGTGTAGAGTAGCAACACATTCAGAGAAAAACATCGTGAACTAAGGTAGCGCTTCCATTACAGTTCACAACAGTTGTCTACGCTGAATGCGGCCATTATTGTGTTTTTTTTTAACTGCTCAATCAGAATTACTGATGACATTAATGCTGAAAGCATTTTCCATTATTAATATGTGACAATTAATTGCATTTATTCTTAAGTTGAAATCAATAAACATTTAATAAAATTCCTAAACCAAAGACTGGTTGTCTTTGTGTTTTTAATCATCATTATTTTACTTGTACTCGTAATAAATTTTTTAACTTAATTTTCTTGCACATATGCTAAAATCCTGTAAATATTATTTTAGAGTTCATTTGAGTAGCAACCATTAAATTCTTTATATAATTCAACAAAAAAAACACAAAGTTTTTTATCTCATTTATTCAATTTAAATATGAACAAATTTCAACAATAAATTTGTTTGTGTTTTTAATTGTGTGCATCAATAATTTAGCAAATTTAACCCAAAAACACCCTCTCAAATATGTATGCATTTGAACGCACATACAAAGCTTTTGCTAAACTACTGCAGAAAATTGAAAATAGCATAATATTTACAATAGCAACAAAATAATTGAGTTGGTTTTAAAAGGCAAGGGCGACGGAAAGGATGTTGCCATTTTTGCTGAAACAAGTTGAAACAAACAGTTATGAACCCACTTCCGGCCACTAATTTAGAAAACAATGCATATATTATACAATATAACTAAAAACAGGAAAAAAGCAACTAGCTGTTAGTCGTATTAATATCAAAAACCACAACTAAAATGAACTTTATAAACTACCCTGCAGTGTAGCGAACTAGTTAAAATACTAGTAGATGTACTAGGTCAAAAATACCAGTACTAGTTCAGATCAAATGCTTCTTAAATTATTTTCCTATTTGCAAACTGGTTATTTTCCTATGTTGATGTCATATGAAAAGGCATTTGTCTTATTCTTGATGTGAATTGAGGTATTATTTTTACTGGCATAATTTGAACTAGTTGTGATAGTAGTAACTTTTAAACTAGTAAAATAATAGAATAATCAAAATTAGATAGAAGTTTAATTTAAATTATGCGCATGTGATTTGGCAACTTAACCCAGCAAAAAAAGTGCTTCCAAAAGAAGCTAAAATGGAAGGGAAAGTCTTGAATTCCATCCCTTCCACTTTCATACCCAGAAGGCATTCTTTTAACATATGCATGTCATTGGGAGGAATGCTTTCCTTAGGCTTCTGTAGAAGTGCTTCCGGAACTTATTTCAATGGAAGTTTTCGTTGGACCCTTCAATGAAAGGATTCTAATAGGTGTTTTCCAGAAGAACTTTAAGAAGGCATTCCATGGAATGGAATAGTTTTTGTGGTTTGAGGGTTAAAAAAATCCCTGGGAAAATATCCCTTTTTCCGACATTCTCACAATTTTGGTGTTGGAAATGAGAAGTGTTCGGGTATTGATGGGGGTTTAAAAAATTCCACGTAAAAAATCCTTTTCCCAGACTTTCAAAGCATTTTGGTATTGAAAATAGTAAGTGGTTGGGTTTGATTGGGGGTTTAAAAATTCACACGGAAATTATGTAAAACATATATTATAATTATATATACTTTTTTATTTTAATTGAATTTAAATGCCATTTAAATGTCTTCCAGAAGTAAGTTATAAGAATGCCTCTTGAAAGAACTTCTTTATAAGGCTAAGAAGAAGCACAGTTAGTTTGATCTATAGAATGTCTTCTGGAAGCAGTGTCCCTAAGAATGCATGTCACATTTGCATCAAAAATTTTGCGGGGAAGGTGACAGAAAAATAAAAAAAAAAAATTAACAAATTTAATAATAATTGCTGATTGCAGAAAATTAATGACACGATGCTATCAAAACTGCGCATTATTTTCGACTCAACAGCCTCAACAACTTTACCTATTGCGCAGCTTTCACTGTGTAAGATTAAAACGAAAAGTAACACAAGAATAACACGTCTGTTGGCATCTTAATGCTCAGAAAAAAATAGCACAAAACAAATACAAAAAACACGCTCACTATTTACTACTGCACTCTACTGCGTTCTGTTTCATATCTGTGGCAGATGAGCCGAGTGATTCGGCTGCTTGTGTCGATTATGAGTATTTTGGCAAATAGGATAAGTATCAGCAAGACGTCAATAACCATAAGTATTTATGAACCGAAAAAACCCGATCTTTCCCGATCCGACTCATGACTTATGATCAGGGTTGCCAACTTGGGAGGAATTCCCCCATTTGGGTTTAATTTTGACTAGATGGGGGAGTAGGGGAATGAGTTAATTCTTGGGAGGGAATTAATTTTATTTTACTTTTGTTTCTTAATTCACTAAAAAATCATAGCAAATCTCAAAATTTTCCGTACTAATATGCTTAGAAACTTTTGCTAAGTTTCTTTAGCGCTGAACATTCCCACTGAACCTCAGTTGGCAACATGCATTTCTTTAGCTTTCCCTTTTTGGCATTTGCTTTGACTGATTTAATCAGCTAGTTTACGATCACAAGAAGTGATTACTAGAAGTTAACTTGTTTTTTAATCCCCACGCGTACTGAGTAAGGGCTATATTAGCTTCGTCACTCCGTTTTTAACGCTAATAAGGAGGCTTGGTAGGTATAAAAAAGTATTTTTATTTTTGATCAACATCACTTCCTGAGTTGGTTTAGCCATGTCAATTTTGAATAAAATTAAAAAAATGTGCTTATATTAAAAAAACTAAGATCAAGTTCGAGAATGAGCAAAAACGGATGAAAACCACGCCTATCTCTCACACAAAGTGGTTTTATCAAGCGGAATTTAGCAAAAGTGATCTCTTTGCCACAAAAATTAATATATTGAATTGAAATTTTTCACACATGCTTTGACGTGAAATATCACATCACATACTTAAAATTTGTCAAAATCTGATGAAAATCACGCCTAACTCCCATAGAAAGTGACTTTGCCAAAACGGTAAAATCTCTTTAAATTACAAAAAAATTAACTTAATGACTTCAATTTTGAACATATGTAAGTCTAAACCACAAATATGCAATACATGTATATAGCTTTTAAAAAAAAGTCAATAATACAAAAATGCTTGAAATGCTTTAAGAAAAAGTAAAACATTTTAAAACATGTTTATACTTGAATTTTAAAAGGATTTATTCTAGTCGTTTCTTTTAACCTATTCTATGTTATGTATTTATGTTATTTTTTAAAAATTTTTTGTGAAATTTTTTGTGGATGTTTGCGTCTGGGCTAAAAAAATTTTACTTATAAAAATATTTACTGAATAAATACTGTTTAAAAGGACATGTATATTTTGTTGGGAATCGGTTGCAAAATGGGGGAAATTTATCACTAGAATTGGGGAATTTGATTTAAACGAGCTGGCAGCCCTGCTTATGATACTCATATTTATTTGAGCCGCCGCATTTTAGCTTCGTAGAAGAGAATATGAGTCGAATTGCGTGCACTAAGAGTGAGTAGGTTTTCGTACTTACTTTTTTCGCATATACTCAGAGTCGCAAAAAAGCTATCCGTTGCAGATCTCTGACATGTACAGCGTTTTTATTCTGAAGTACTTTTGTGAGCTAGGCAGTAGGCTTTTTGATGTTTCGGGTATCAAAAATGTAAGCAACACAAATTGTCATCTAATACATTAAAAATATTGAAAACAAAATTGAAACACAGCAACATTCACTCGCGCTCTTTTTCTTCAATTATAGCACAGTGTGCGAAAACCATAAATAAACAAGCACATTCAAACTTTATAGAAATTTTTATAAATGACCTCTCAAGGTCATCACAATTTTTACAGCCTATTTTTTAAGTTGAAGTGTTCGAATTTTATTGTGCCGACATTAGTTGCATTTTTACAGCCATTTGGCCTATTGCAAATGAAAAATAAAATTAACTTTTTTTCAATAGAATTTGATGTAAAATAAGGCTGTGTAAAAATATATTTGATAAAATACAAAATGAAGAGTGTAGCGGAGCAATTTCTTGTACTTTTTTTTACTTAAGAAAATGGTGTTTCTATAAATTTTAAATAAATAATATTTCATTAATGCTATTTGCATTTTCACGAAAATTAATTGCACGTAAAAATGTCTTTCTATTTAACTTAAGAACATCGAAATCGGTTTAGAATTTGCTTAATGGTAGCAATTTTAACGTTTTTTTTTTTTTTTGTCTAAAACTGATTCCATGTAATTAATGTTTGCTACCATACAAACGCTCCTATTTCATCAAATCTTTTTACATAGCCTTATTTGACGTCAAATTCTATATTCGAAAGCGGTGAACAAAAATTTATATAAAATTTATAAAAAATGGCTCCATTCTTTTGCTTTTCGTGCTATCAAAAATGTCATTTACTTAGATTAAGGGCATCAAAAAGCCGTTTAAAAAGTTCAATCAATTTTTATAAATTTAGTTTAAATAGTAAAAAAATAAAATTTACCGTAGAATTAAAGAACAATTAATAAATTATCTATCCGATGGAAAACGAACAAAATCGGAATAGCACAACCCGAGCTACTGTGATATAAGTAACACAAACATTGACATGATGTTGCCATTTTTCACAATTTTGACCAATGGTACTCCGTAAAAAATTTTTTCCGAGGAAAATCCCGATACACGTGAAAGCTTATTTCAAGTAAAGAAAATTTAAGAAATCAAATCCTGGAAGGTGTGCGATTTGTAAAAGAATGACCCATATGCTAAAAGAATGCCTTCTGGGTATGAGAGTGGAAGAGATGGAATTCAAGACTTTTCCTTCTATTTAACCTTATTTTGGATGCATATTTTTTACTGGGCTAATCGTGGTTCAAGAGTTATCAACATGATAATTAATGTATATCTTGTGTAATTAAAAAAAAAATTGCTCTAAAGTATTTGGTAAAGTGGTAAAACGGACGTCACCATGAGATTTTTCATTTTAAAATTAAGCGAAAAACGTTGAAATTATTAAATAAAAATGTTCGTGTCGCACAGTGTTATTTGTTATAATTTTCCATTACTAAAGTAAAAATATTTCCTTTTTAGTCATATTCTTTTGCATTTCATGGTTTTTATTTTGAGTCTCACACAAAAAAGATTAGAAATGAAGCTTAGCAGTTTCCATTTCAAAAAATATTTTTAAGTCCTAAAAAAATGTCTCATATTTAAAAAATATTTCCAAAGTACTTTCTTACAAAAGAAGGCAAATATATCTGGTTTGTGCAAAGGCTTCTCCATACAAACTTGACAGTTCATTTATTAGGCTGATAAATTTATACAGTTTATACCATTTATAAGGGTTTTGCCCATTTGCATGAATACCCTTATTATTTATTATACTTCTTTTATTATCGGATCTCCGGCATAATTTCGTATATTCACTTTGTCATAATGGCACTCAAATGCCCCTAGAAAAAAAGTCACACTTGTTATCCTTTGGGTCAAAAACTGACCCAGGCAAATTATATTAATTTTTTATTGGAAAAATTAAAAAAATTAAGTATAGTTATGGTTTTATAAATATGGTTTTTGCAGAAAGTCGTTTTAACTGTTGTTGTTATTTAACTTAAGAATAAGTGTACAGAGCAGAAAGAAAAAAATTTTAAAAATCATTATCACAACGAAAAATCACGTTAAAGTCGTTTCGGGTCTAAAAATGACTCGAAACGACTTGAGTGTTAAGGGGCTAGGGGTAGTCAGATACATGAAAAAATTATAATTTTAAATAACTTTTGTCCAGTAAATCATTTTATTTTATAAAAGCAATAATATGACATCATTACATAATGTTTCGACTTGACTTCACGAAAATTTGAAAAAAAAAAGAATTCTTAAAGTTATGGATTTTTGAGTTAACCCAGTTCCAACAGAAGTTCCTTGCGTTGACAATCACAAATCCTTGGTGATTCATATAAACTCAATCGGACAAAAAAAATTAGTTATACTAATAGATAATATATAGTGCTTGATGGAAGTTTTATTTTAAAAAAATAACAATATGACGGCCACAGGAAATTTTTACCTCCAAATTTTCGGGAAAACAACAGTTAATTGCTAATAAAAAATCGAAATTTTAAAAAAATTCCTTCGATCAGGCACTACCTTGTTATGTATTCCAAAAGGTGTATAAATTTCTGAAATTTATTCGGTTAAAAACTTCAAATCTGTACCAGTTATAGTGGAACCAGTCCATTTAAAGCTTTCTCTGTTCTACAGCGCCCGAGGGTCTTTTGGTTATTCGAATGGTCGAATAACTCCAAAATTATTTTTCAGATTGACTTCAAATTTTCAGAGAATATTTCAAAAATATTATTCTTTAAGAAAATGTTAAAAAAACGATTTGTTAAAAATTTTGACTACCCCTTAACTCTGAAATAGCATAAAGGTATTTTTGTTCAGAGATTGGTTTTCGTTTAAAAGTTTCTAGTTGCGCCTTATTAAAAGCAAAGTAAGTTATAAAGATTGCTTCAGCTCTTCAACCATAACGTTGCAAAATCATTTTTTTATTATATTGATATATAAGCCGATAAATATTTCAATCTATATGCAAATGGCTTGAAATGAATAATAAAAAAATAAATCAATGAAAAACAATCAAATAAAAAATTACAATCTGTCTGACAAGTTACGACAAACCGATATAACTTACACGAACTTGTCGCATATTTGTTTTTGGTTTTTTTCAGTCAAAAACTGCGCTCTGTTTTCGGGGTTGCAATTGAAAAAACTATGAGAAGTATTAGTTTGGTGTCTCATCCATCACCATTGGCTGGATGGTAGCCAATTTGTTGAAAAGCAATACCTCGCAAATAAGTCGTGCGTGATAAAGTCACTTTTCGTAATTGCGTTTATGGCATTTTATTTTATTTTGGGCCGCAGTCGATTTTAGTCCATTAACTCAATTTGATTTCAATGGAAAGCAATGCAGGAACGTTTTTTCTATTATTGTTGATTTTAACTATCTGGCATAGCGCACACTTGAATTATAATTATTGTTAATTATGCACCATGTAGTGCGATTTACTAACTCATATTTTAACTCGTATTTTAAGTGCTGATTTTAACTTGGAATATCATTCATTCTATGATTCTCTCAATATAATTGTCTTTAATTTATTTTCTATAATACTAATTAAATGTTTGCCTGTTGCTAAGCTTTTAACTTGCAAAGAAGACATAAATTGTTTCTACTCGTAAATACAAATTTGGTTCATTTACCTTCTTTTATTCATTCAGTTTCTTCAGGAGCGATACTAGAAAAAGTATCGAATAGCATTAAGCACCATGTGGTTATTGTGGTTATTCAAAAAACTTGTCGTTATAAAAGATGCAAAAACTTTTTTGTTTCTTGTTTTGCTGCTGATACATTCGAAAAATACGTTTTGGTTTTCTTTTTGAACACAAAACTGAATCTTGTTAAAGCCCTCCTAAGTTGCGCCACAGAAAATCTTTGCCTGATGGTATTTTCAACAAAGTAAGAGAGAGTTGGTCAAAAAACACTGTACCTGTTCACGATCCAGAAAAGTAACAAGAGTTTGCCTTCAGTTCCTAAGCTTGTATCAAAATATTCGTGGCTTTAACCCTAAATTAAAAAAATTTATTCATTACCACAACACTTGCTTTAATATAATTGCTTTCAGCAAGACTTGACTAATGCTATATTCACACTGAGAGCTAAATGCGCATTTACGAAATCTACATTTACGAACTGCCCGTTGTGGGAGTAACATGGACAAATATATATAGTAAATGCTCTAAATGTGCATTTAGCTCTCAGTTTGAATTTAGCATTAAGCTCAAGTTTTTAAATACTGGCATTTTGAGTAACAATAATAATAAATGTATTTTCCCTAAAGATAGAAAATTCATTCCTGGGTTTATTCTAACGGTGGCGTGTGTTGATTACTGTCAAATCAACACCTATTTCTTAAGAAGCAGTATTCCAGAATTCGTTGACATTAAATTTTGTTCTGGTCATGTGAAGTTTGGCTTATCTTCCTTCTTTAAAAAATCGAAGTATTACGCTAAATGTTATTTGGGTTGATAAATATTTAGATTTTTATGTAAACAGTCAACAGTTATAAGATAAATTAGACTTTTATATGCCTCTTCTCTATAAAAGATCCTTTAAATTACTTTTGAATCTTAATTTTTTATTGAATTAATAACTTGCAAAATGAATCAATTAAAAGCGGTGTCTTTAGTTTAATATCTAATGTTATGTTCTCATGAGAATCCATGGACTTATTCAAACATAAAATTATTTATTTTTTGCAGTACTGCTACGGTACTGATCAGTCACACTTTCAAGCACATATTGGATAAAGGTGGCGTTAAATATAATCACTATATAAAACTTTAATACGCATGCAGATCTTGTAGATCTGCCTGTAGATCTTCTAAATAAAAATGCACTAGATGAAACTAAATAAAATGATAGCTACAATTAAAATGAAACATGATTATCTAGAAGAAGGCAACGTCCATCTCCCATGCTTATGTAGAGGCTCAGGACTTGTTCGGCCAACGTAACATATGTGAGCACTGTTATTATCCTTGACCATGCATATAACTCACGGTGTGCTGGAAGCAACTTTTATTCGACGCAATCTGAGTATGCAGATGTTTGAAGAACAGTATATAGACGCAGAATTTATTGTTTTTAAAATCCTATGAGTTCGTTTAAGGGGGTGAATCGATATTTTGTAGTAAACAAATCGATTTTTTTTATATCATAGTAAAACAATTAAAAAATATGTCCTCAAAGTTTCAAAAACGATTTAATTTCAAATATTTGCAATTTAAGCTATGAAAAAATTCCATTTAGTAATAGATCCGGTAAGCGATTGTCTGTTGTTATAAATCCAAAAGAGCAAAAAAGTATAATTTTTTAAAAAAATATATTAAGATAATATTATGAAAAATTCAGGCACAAGCGTCAGACAAACAGAAATGCTGCTAATTTTATTCGAATTAAAAAAGTTGAAATTTGATTTTACAAAATTACGCCTCACATGTTACTTAAAAAGTTAACACTCTAAAAAATGTTTGCAAAACTTATAATTTACGGTTTGACGTAGTTTCAAACAAATCAAAAGAACATCAATCCATGGTATGGGCTGATGCATCTGAGTTATATTAAGCGGTTTTGGAGGCTCGCAATTTCATAAGAAACTATGATGAAAGTAATGGCTGACAAAGGACAGGGCTTCTTTAAAATTAGTTTAACACTGCTTCCAGAAAATTATTCTTCAGCGTACCGAAATGAAGATGAAATCGATGAACATTTTAATTAAAAGCTATACAATAAATAAGGCAATGCAAACAAAAAAAAAAAATTTGACAATTGTAAAACGGTTAAAAATGCTATGTATTGTCCCAAACATACAGAATCATAAAGCAATATTTTTACTTTGTTCGATTTAACAAAAATCAATGAAAGACCCTGCAGATTAACTGCTGACTTTAAATTAATTTTAATTGTCAATGGTCTAATGCTTCATGTCTATGCTCATATTGCTTTGCTAGCTTACAAAATTTAAAAGAACTGCATCAAATAGAATAATCTCTTAAACTTTGATAAATTTTCTTCTCTTGATTCGGATAAAAAAAGAGGTAAAGAGTGTCATTGCACTATGAATCCACCATTGCTAAAAAAAAAGTGATGATGTTTGCTTTATCCAAAAGTGTATTTTTCTGGAATTACACGTAATGCAGGGATTCGCCAATCACTTGTTTTGAGATGGATTAGTTCCAATCCTCAGTAGACAAAAGGCACTGATTTGGCCAATAAAACTTAATTTAACACAATTTTTTTGACTTTTTGACTTTTTTTGACAGCTAAATTTCGTCAAGATGGTCAATGTGCCGAAACAACGTCGCACTTTTTGCAAAAAGTGCAAGTGTCACAAGCTGCACAAAGTGACTCAATACAAGAAGTCAAAGAAACGCAAAGGTGCTCAGGGCAGAAGACGTTATGACAGGAAACAACAAGGCTTCGGTGGTCAAACTAAGCCCATCTTCAGGAAGAAGGCTAAAACTACCAAAAAGATTGTTTTGCGTATGGAATGCACTGAATGCAAGTACCGTAAGCAATCTGCTTTGAAGCGTTGCAAGCATTTCGAGTTGGGTGGAGACAAGAAGAGGAAGGGACAGATGATCCAGTTCTAAATTATTTTTCTACTACACCCGCACTATCAACAGCATTACCAACAAAAAAGTTGTTGCTTTGTTGTTTTTCTATAAACATCGTATTTGATTTTTTATTGAAGAAAATATTTTCGTGTTTTTAACGAAAACGTGTTTTTTTACTTGAACACATCAACGGTAAAAATGCATCTACTTTTGTGTTTATATTTTTACTTAGAATGATGGAAAATTAAAAATGCCTGAAACACAATTAAACTATCATTGCGAAACATTTGAAAGCAATGCCTGCCGTACCCTTTTGAAAAACGCAGATAAGTTAAATGATCCTGACATATATCAAAACATTGGAAATTTACGATTAGTTCTGTTCATTAACGCTCTCAAAGCTATGAACAAGATAATTAACTGCGGCTTTTCTACTCAAAATGGTGATAATCTTTAAGAGTACATTGAAAAATTTAAAAAATGTTTAAGTTACAGAAATTTCCAATACATTGAAAGCTAATGTAACACCTTACTCATTGTCTGGAGTATCTAAATAGAGATGGACTCGATATCCGGTCTGAACAAGCAGGGGAATCCATTCACAACGAACTTTTAAAACATTGGAATCGAAGAAAAGTTAATTCAATGAATAATGCAGCATATTTACCAAAGTTTCAGGAAGCATTGTTGCTTTTTCATCTCTAAATATGTAAATATTAAAGTCATTACACAATGAAGAAAATAGTATTACAGGTTATAAAGACAAAAATTTTATAACTAGTTTTCTTCACAATTTATAATTATTTGTTATTTTGGATTTTTAATAACACACGTTTTCTTACCGGATCCTTTACTAGATTGAATTTTTTCATTTATTAAATTGTAAATATTTGAAGTTATATCCTCTTTTAAACATTGAGTACATATTCTTTAATTGTCCTCCTACCTACTTATGACATAAAATAAAAACGATTTTCTTACTATAAAAAATCGATTCACGCCCTTAAACGAACTCATAGGATTTTAAAAACACTTAATTCTGCATCTGTGGATGGTTCTTCAAACATCAGCATACTCAGATTGCGTCGACATTTCAGGTTGAATAAAAGTTGCTTCCTGCACACCGTGAACTAGTGTCCGACCGAGCATTCGGTTTCGGTTTCGATTACAGCCAGTTTCGGCCTTTTTGTCAGTTTCGGCCATATTGAGGCCGAATAGCCGAAACTAGCCGAAACTTTTGGTAAAAATTTTTTGCATCTGTCATTTAATTTAAATATATGAATTTGGTTTAATAAAAATATTAACAACGCATTGTATAAAAAAAAAAAATAATTATGAATTCGTCTATAATTTGAATTAACTGAGTTAACATTTTTTTTTATATTTTTTTAAAGTTTTTTTCTAAATGACCTTGTTATGTACTATGTTGATTTTATATGATTTAAATACAAATTCTAAATGTTTATACTTTAAATCATACTTGATTTTAAATACAAATTCTAGTTATTTGATAGTTTAAAACCGTTTATTGAGCTTTAGGTCAAGGTTAGAACAATTAATTTTTCGAACGAATCTTTCCAAAGAAACAACAACAACGTTTTCAATATGAAAAGGAAAACATTACTAGCTGATTTTATTGCAATTTTGGCCCTGCTAAAGGCTTCATCAGAAATCTTTGTGATACGCCGTCAAGATCAAAATCAAGTATGATTTAAACTATTAAACATTTAGAATTTTTTCTATGTTTTGTTATTTCAGTAATCCTGAAATAAATCCTTATGCTAAAGATTAAAAGAATCTTATATTAATAGCATTAGTCACTAAAAGTACATTCATACATAAAATGAAATAAAATTCACCAGTCACCAAAACTGCATTAATACATAAAATGAAATAAAATTAAATGAATTTAAATGAATAAAATTATATAATCTGAACAAATTGAAATTATCTATATAATATTTTTTTTTGTATGTGTGTATTAGGGAGTCCAATGCCGGAAGCTTTTCTCGATCTTGGGATTACCCCGTGGTGTTGTACCACACTTTACCGAGCGGTTTTTAGATTTTTTTGTTCTTAACATGAAATCTAAAAAACTAAAAGTGTGATAATTTTAAGTAGCCCAATGATATGTTTAACGAACGTGGTTTTTTAAGTTCCATAAACAACTGATCGGTTGCCAGTTATTTTCTAATTGCAAAAATTAAAGAAGCTTAAAGTGGAAGTTAAACTTTTTTATGCAATATATTAATAAAATATATATATCAAATTGCAAAGTTAATTTATTTGCATAGTAAGAAAAAACTATAGTGCGAGGTTCCCAACCACAAATTCTACTTGAAAGGGTGCTCATATTGTGATTTTTCAACTATGGCAAAAAAAAACCATGCAACTGTACCACACAATTGTGAATACCCTTATTGTTAATAAACACAAAAAAAAACAAATAATATTAATGACTAGCACATTGTATAAATTTAACCCTTTCAGTGGATTTGCCCAATATATTGGACACGTCAGACAGTAATTTTTATACGTATTTATTATGCAAACCTTTTTATAAATCAAATTATTTGGTTCTATGAAAAAAAGATGAACCAACATGATAAAAATAAATTTAGAGATATATTTGACATTAGATTCAGTTGGATTTTTGTTTTTGTGGCGAAGAAAAGTAAAAAAAATTTGTTTGGCCTATTTTATAAAAAAAAGTCAACCGGACGAATATTAAATTTATGTTTTTTTATCTTTTTATGGCTTTAATGATAAGAATATTAAGAGGGTTTAAAAAACAAATATCTTAAGGGTTAAGAAACCTTTAAAAGATTACAAAAAACTATGCCGAACAGGAGCAAAATTATTTTTTCTTAATACAAGCTTGTAAAATGAAAGTAGCGCAGGCTAAGGTATGTTTTTCATCTTTTAAGGACCTAAATGATAGAAATATTACCTCAAAAAACTTTTTTGTTCTTAGTTTAGCCAAGCCATTGAAAGGTTTAAAGAACAAAAAATATAAAAAACAGACAGAACAGTTTAAGGTATTACTATATAAATATTATACTTTGTTTACACTGTCTTCATGTTTAAATGAAACTTTTTATTTTATTTATTTTTAAAGTAATCCATCAGATCAACTCGTTTTATTTTTTATTGGAGAGTTTTGTTCGAATATTACTACAAATATAATCCACTGATGAGAAGCACCGTTCTGATTCTATGCTAGTTGGAGAAATAGTTGTACAATAGTCGTAAGAAATTGCAAGTTTCCGATCACGATTGCCTTCGCCATAAAACTAAATTATTTCCCAAGTCAGAATATCTGCCAATTTTTACATACATAGCTGACTTCCCGATGTTACAAATTCTTCTAAAACTTTGCAAAGCCAGTGTTTCATACTCATCGTCCTAACAATCTTTTTCAGCCTCAATAAAAGTTTTTCCTAATTCTATATTCATACCAACATAAAATAAAATTTTCGCATTTTCATGTACATAAGTAATAGAAATTTTTTATTTAAAATTCCCGGGATCCAGGAAGGACAATCCCGGGATTTAAAAGGGCTTATATCTGGACTTCGGGATCCTGGGATTGACTTCCCTAGTAGGTATGTATGTTCTGAATAGACTCCTAAACTACTGAACGGATTTTTTTAAAACCCATATCAATCGATTCTTTAACAAAGGTTCGATTCTTAACTGCGCTGAGCAAAGGCTATACTAATTTTGTCACGCCCCCTTTTACAGCCCAAAATTCAATAAAAATGCTATATTCCAGACGTTTTCAGCTGAATTGGAATAAGATTTGGCACTTAGGTTTGTATGCTAACTTTCGGCAACTAACCCCCTTCTACCGTCCACAAACCAATAAAATTGCTTTATTTCAAACGGTTTTGATCGTACTGGACTTAAATTTGGTAATTTACTTCGTATACTGGCTGTCAACAATTATAATAAAAATGGGAGTGGTATCACTGCAGCTACGCCCACTATTCATAAATAATTACAATTTCTGAGACGTAAATATATTCATAATAAAATATTCTATCTAGGTGTAAGTAAAGTGATGATATTCATTGTGAAGATCGCTTGTGAAGATGTTTGTTTGAAATTTTGTTGCAAGTTTGTTCTGTGTCCAATCCCTTACAGTTGTGGCATAATCATAAAACCAATTTATCAGAAGATTACAAGCACCATTATGAAATACATACTAAACAACAACATCTAGGTAGAATACAACGACAACATCTTTAATTTGGATCTTGTTGATATAGAAGACAAAGTTACTGCTTTGGGAGAAAAAGATCTTTCATCTTTTGGATTTGGCGAAGTTCAAGGAAGAGGAAACGAAAACTTTGATCGCGACGTTTTACGAGAACTTTCCTACAACATTAAAGTTCTCAATGAGGAAGTTCAGTCTAATGAGCCCAAACTTTTACCAGAGCAAAAAATTGCATACTTAACAATCGTCGACCATAAATCGTCGATGCATAAAAAAGGTGAAATGTTTTTTTTGGATGTACCAGGTGGCACTGGAAAAACTTTCCTTTTAAAAATGTTACTCGCTAAAGTTCGTCATAAAGGGAAGATTGCTGTAGCGGTTGCCTCTTCTGGAATTGCAGCAACCCTGTTACCAGAAGGAAAAACAGCATGTACTAAATTATTATATTTATGGAAAACTATAATAAAGTTAGAGTTAAAAACAAACATGAGAGCTCACCTCTATGGAGATCAATTATCTGATCTTTTCGCAAACAACCTGTTAAAACTGGGGAGTGGACAACTTAAAAAGATACGCAAGGTAAAGTTAATTAAAGTTCAATTTCGACAACAGTTAAATCTGCAGAAGAGCTCCAACAAAAAGTTTTTGCGAATGTTGTAAGCAATTATAAAAATCAAAGTTGGTTATGCGAGAGAGCAATTTTGGCGCCAAAAAACATCACGGTCAATGCAATAAACTTCCACCTTTTACAACAGCTGCAGGAGATTTTCGCACTTATAAATCGGTAGATACCGTTCCTGATCAAAACGAGTCAGTTAATTACCCTGTCGAGTTTTTAAATTTGTTGGAGTCACTAGGAGTACCTCCTCATAGCCTCTGCCTAAAGGCTGGAGCACCTATAATACTATTGAGAAATTTAGATTCACTACGACTTTGCAATGGCACCAGGCTCTAGGTTACGAAGTTATTGCCAAATGTTATTGAGGCTACTATTCTAACAGGATGCGGCAAAGGAGATGACGTTTTTATTCCTCGCATCCCAATTATACCAACTGACATTCCATTTCAGTTCAAGAGGCTGCAATCTCCAATCCGTCTGAGTTTCGCCATGTCTATTAACAAATCCCAAGGACAAACACTAAAAGTTGCAGGACTTGACTTGACCGAAAACTGCTTCGCGCATGGCCAATTATATGTCGGCTGCTCAAGCGTTAGGAGTCGAAATAATTTATTTGTTTTGACACCAAATGAAAAGTCTTTAAATATTGTGTACGCAGAAGTTTTAAAATAATTATAAAAAGACAATTAAAACCTCAAAACTTACAAAACATTTATTACATGTTAAATTAAATGTATTCATATTTCATATTTCAACTTTATTAGATATTATTTAGTACAATAAGATACAGGAGATCTTTAAACAGTACAACAGAATTATATGCATAATCAACAGTTAACATAGAATTGAATACTTAGAATAACATAAAATACTTAATATATAATTATTATTTTAATAGTGCAACAAATTAATATGTATAATCAACTGTCTACTTAAAATTTGACAACTTAAAATAACTTAAAATAGTTGATATATTATTTATGATTTTAATAAATAGACAGTCTTATAAATATAAAAACAAAGATGAAACATAGTAAGAAGACAAAATAAATAATTAGAAAAAAAAAGTAACAGATAGTTAGATGTTTGAAAAGTATAACATAACATAAGACTTAAATTTATTCGTGCTGACAATAGATTTTAAACTAGAAGGTAAAGAATTCCAGAGTTTGATGGCGTTGATGAAGAAAAGTCGCTTTGTATGTAGGGAATAGAATTTAGGTATTATAAGGTTGTGTGTTCGAGTAGAAACACTGAAGCGTAACTTCTCATAAACAATTCTCTCAAAAATAAACAATTTCTCGCATTTAAGTAGTTTACAAACTATCACGCTGTTTACACAAAATATCTATTAACAGTTTACAATTAACATCAACACCATAAGAAGCACTAGAATTCATAGGAACAACTAACTACATAGTCAGACGAATAGCAAAAATCTTTTTTAATAGTCAACATTTGAAGATCAAAAACAATGCATTCAAACATCTTTACAAAATAGTAAAACGAAGAATAAGAAAGAAAGAACATAGTTAAAAGCATATTTGTTTGGAATGAAAGTAGATAAGTTAGAAAATAAGAAAAACTAAAACAAAAAACTAAAATAGTTGAGATAAAATTTAAATTAAATTTATCTGGTAGGAGACACAGCTTCACGAGTTGTTTCCACAGCATCATGCAGTTCATCCAGACTGCTGATGCAGATGCTATCTGCATTTTTCTCCATCCTAATGTGTACCGAGCCACGAAAAGTAAACGCATTATTCAATGTTAAAATAAAATTATTTTTATAAAAATGTTCTTCTTCATATCTCTTGATTTTTGATAAAACAATGAAAATTAAAAAAAAAATTGACGTTTTATTCCGATAACAAATTTATGGGAAAATTCGTAAGTTAAGCATATTATCCAAGACCGTGTACATATGCTTTGTTTGGTGCCAAATCATTCCGGAAAATACTTAAATTGAAGTGGTTACCTTTGATTTTACGTTGTTTTTTAACTCAGTGTAGCGTTTATATACTCAAGTTTGCATACAATGCTGTCTCTTGCAACCCCACCCCATGTCCATCTCTATCCATTTGAAACAATCGAAAACCGTTAACTTTAAATAAACTATCTGGCAAAGATGGTATAAACCATGAAACAAAGATATCCAGATAACTTACTCCGTGCGCAAAAATTGAAATCTTCTGCGCACTACGTCACTCGAGCTTGTCAGCTGTAACACGTGGTGCATACATACAAAAGAAAAGGCCTCTATCCAGCTCTCAAGTAATCACTTAAGAAAAATGTTACTTATATTTCTTTGGTATAAAAAAGTAGTAATCAAGTAATTTTGACAAGACACATTGTTAAGAAATTGTCAGCTGTTTCTATTGTAAAAAATTTGTTTCGAAGTTATTTTAATAAAATGAATGAATTGCAAAGGTAAGAAATTGAAAAAAAGTTTTTTATATAATTTACTGATGTGCCTTGACATTTATAGGGCTGATTTAATCTCAATAATGAACTGTGGGATTTTCCTGGCAGGCATGGAACTATAGGAGGAGGAGGAGGAAGAGAATAAAAGAAAGACTCGTCAAAGTCCCAGGTATTGGGTGAGCCCATATCTGAAAGAGCGCAACCAGAAGGGAAGGTTCATAATAGATTTCGCAAATCTTCGAAGTGCACCAAATTTATTTAGTGAAAATTTTCATATGCCTCCTGAAATCTTCGATGAGTTGTACGAGTTATTGCTTCCACACCTGCTTCCAAAACGGAACACTAGGCCAAACGATTTTATACCAACCATGGCAAAACTAGCAATTGTTTTAGAGTAAGATTTTTAATAGTTTTATATTTGCAATTGCATCTATTTATAAAAATACCATTTTTAGATATTTAGCATCTGGTGACTTACAACGTCATCTTGCTTCATGCTACAGAATTAGTAAACAACATTTTGGTAGAATTATTGATCACGTTTGTGAAGCAATATGCACAACTCTACAAAATGAAATACCTCGGTGGAATGAGGACATGCTCTTAGGAGTAGCGGATGGCTTTCGAAATGAGTGGAATTTTCCAAACTGCGTCGGTGCAATAGATGGGAAGCATGTGAACATTATAGCTCCAGCAAATAGTGGTAGCATATTTTATAACTACAAAGTATGTTGAATGCAAGATTTCAATACTAACAACCGAACTTAATCATATACAACTTTATTTCAGGGATTTCATTCCATACACGCTCAGAAATCTTGGATTAAATTCTAATACAAACTGTATTGTATATATGACCACACCAGAATTGTATTACAATCTAATACACTACATACATTACAATTGATTTTTATTCTCTCATGGGACTTAATTTTAATACATGCTTGTATTAAAATATTTTTGACAAAAAAAAAATTAACGAAACATGTGGGATTCGAACCCAGTACGTTTAGGTTATAAGTTCTTGGCTCTACCAACTGCTCTATGAAGCCACATGTATAAAGAAATGATAAACATGCATAAGAGCCGAACCAAGCCGAACGCGTTTTTTAAAGACTAATCCAAACTGTATTAAAAAGTATTCCAGGTTTTATTAAAAAATGTCTGATATTTTGAAGAGTTTTAATTCTAATAGAAAAAGTATTAAAAAATGCATGATTCCAACGATTGGATTAAAATTAATTCCAAGATTTCTGAGCGTGTAGTAGTGTTGGCCACTTGCGATGCCTACTACAAATTTACCTACTTAGACATCGGCGCATATGGAAGCGAGGGTGATTGTAATATTTTCAAAAACTCAAAATTTGGAGTTAGTGTGGTAAATGATACCTGCCCTTTTCCGCCAGATGCTTATGTCGAAGGAAAAAAACTTCCTCATTTCATCGTTGCAGACGACGCTTTCCCTTTAAGCAAGAGGATATTGAAGCCTTTCAATTCCAAACCCATTTTGCCTGAACAAAGGATTTTTAATTATAGGTTAAGTCGTGCAAGACGCTGCATTGAGAATGCTTTCGGCATCTTAAGTGCGAAATGGCTTTGCCTCAAGAAGACTTTATTTTGTAGTCCTGATCGGGCACAAAAAATTGTTTCAGCGTGCTGTTTGCTACACAATTTCTTGCTGAATAAAAATCCCCGAAATTATTGCCCCACAACGTTCTCAGGATTTGAAGATAGTGATGGAAATTGGGTGGACGGAGAATGGGCAGCTAGCGAACATCAAGAAGGTTCCCTTATGCAAACTGACTTGGCTTCCTATCATGGCAGATCTTCTGATTACGGAAAATACATCCAAAAAATATTAACAGAATATGTCAATTCTGCAACTGGGTCAGTTCCTTGGCAAAATAGAGCAGCGTTTATTTAGCGCTTAAAAATTTTTTAAATAAAATACACATAAAAATATATTAACAAAATATTATTAATTTTGAATACCTCACTCGTACTGCATAAGTGGTATATTTTTTATTGCGTTTTAAACGCCCAGAAGATTGGCGTTTTTCAGATATTATCACTTAACATAATTTTTCAGTTTAGCTGCTCGTAAGTTTTTGTTTTGTTTATTTATCTAAAAATTTTAACTAAGAAGCGTAAAGGGCTTTTAATTCCCTATTTAAAATGATTTTAAATTTGAATGATGATTAAATTAAATGAATTAAAATTAGAAATCGGTTGAGAGATGTGTTAGCTATGTAGTTAAACGTATACTACAGGAAGACTGCGGCATCTAGCATGAAAATCAAAATCCGTTTTATTATTTTTTCTTAATCATCTTTCTTTCATCTTCAAGAAAATAAAGTAAAAATTGGGTTTTTTTTGCGCAATTGCTTAATATTTTAGCCTGAAATGTCACATCAACACAAATATGATTATTTAAATTTATAGAAAAAAAGCAATAAAAAAGCGGCAACTGCAGTGTTTGATCCAAAGTTTTTGCAAGTTTAATAAAATCGGTAAAAAATCATTAATTTTTAAAACAAACTGGATTTTACTATCCTGAAGAACCAATTATTTGTAATCATCCAAACGCTAATCTACATAATATTGAAATATGTAGATGCCGCACTCTTTCTTATGAAGGCAGTATAGTCACCTATGATTTCGGTTTTTCCCTTATAGCTCCGATAGGGCGGGGGGTTTACGACCCCCCAATTCAATCCCATACAATTTTTTGCTTAACTCAACGTCCCCTTTTAACCTGCTTCAGTTGATTCACCATGAATGAATCACCCCTTATATGTGTTTTTGTGTCATTTTGCGTTTCATCACTTTTAAATTACAACGGTGCTAAAGAAGTTTCACTTGAAAAATAAATATCAATTTAAAATTAAGCTAAATCGAAGAAAAGTCACACCTTCCATACAAAGTGACCTCGTGAAAGCTGTAAAATTCCACAAAAATTAATCTAATGACTTGAAATTAAGAACATAGATAAGCTTTGATTCTAAAATGGTCTCTGAGTAGGAAATTTTACAAAATCGAATCAAAACTTTGTCTACCTTTCATACAAAGTGATGTCATCACAATAGAAAACCTTCTTAAATTCCACAATAAGAAATTAATAAAATTTATAAAACTGTGTTTTTATTTATAGGCTTTTATTTGTTTTGCTGTCCAATTTTTGCCAACAAAGAAGCTGAAAATTCAACACAAGCGGCATCAGCTACGCTCTTTGGCAGCTGCTTAAGCATCCAGTCGATGCTTGATAGTGCCTCTTTAAAAGGGGACTCCTGAACTCTTCCCTCTCGGCCTTCAAGGATATTCTCCTGTTTTTGCAAAAGGCTATCAAACCTTTGCCACATTTCCGTCCTTCTTGCAGAGCTTGGTCGGCTTTCTTCAGGCGTCAAAGGCTCCTGTGATATGGTCTCCTTAACATACAATAAAAATATTATTAAAGATATAAAGTGATGTTGAGGAAGCCAACAATTGTCAGAATCGGTTTTGAAATCGACACAGATTTAATTTTTGTGTCATACAAACCGATTATAAATTATCAAAGCAGCGAAAATTTTTAGAAAATGTTAGTTTATTATAGAAAAGATAGTTTATTATATATTTGTATTTTTTATTACGCGAAAACATAAGAACACATCTTAAATTGCAATTCTAACTGCTTTTATAGAGAACGATTTGAAACTAGCGAAGGGATTCACCAAAAAAGGCAAGTCACTTGTTAAATCAAGTACCATAATAAACGCTTCCTTATTTACCTGGTATTATTTAGCGAATCTGCAGGAAAAATTTGAGCATATATTCATATATGAGTAAATGCAAACTAACAGCCCTATTCTGGCAAATTAACATTGAGAATGCTTTCGGCATCTTAAGTGCGAAATGGCTTTGCCTCAAGAAGACTTTATTTTGTAGTCCTGATCGGGCACAAAAAATTGTTTCAGCGTGCTGTTTGCTACACAATTTCTTGCTGAATAAAAATCCCCGAAATTATTGCCCCACAACGTTCTCAGGATTTGAAGATAGCGATGGAAATTGGGTGGACGGAGAATGGGCAGCTAGCGAACATCAAGAAGGTTCCCTTATGCAAACTGACTTGGCTTCCTATCATGGCAGATCTTATGATTACGGAAAATACATCGAAAAAATATTAACAGAATATGTCAATTCTGCAACTGGGTCAGTTCCTTGGCAAAATAGAGCAGCGTTTATTTAGTGCTTTAAACTTTTTTAAATAAAATACACATAAAAATATATTAACAAAATATTATTAATTTTTAATACCTCACTCGTACTGCATAAGTGGTATATTTTTTATTGCGTTTTAAACGCCCAGAAGATTGGCGTTTTTCAGATATTATCACTTAACATAATTTTTCAGTTTAGCTGCTCGTAAGTTTTTGTTTTGTTTATTTATCTAAAAATTTTAACTAAGAAGCGTAAAGGGCTTTTAATTCCCTATTTAAAATGATTTTAAATTTAAATGATGATTAAATTAAATGAATTAAAATTAGAAATCGGTTGAGAGATGTGTTAGCTATGTAGTTAAACGTATACTACAGGAAGACTGCGGCATCTAGCATGAAAATCAAAATCCGTTTTATTATTTTTTCTTAATCATCTTTCTTTCATCTTCAAGAAAATAAAGTAAAAAATGGGTTTTTTTTGCGCAATTGCTTAATATATTAGCCTGAAATGTCACATTTCAGGAAATTGGGTGGTTAACTAATATTTTGAATATTTCAATGTTTTTGTTGTAATTTTTTGATTTCAAAGCAAAATTTGAAGCTCAAAAATAGCAAATTTTAATAAAAATTGTCAACTGATTTTCAGTAATTGACAATTTCATTCAAAAATTTTGTTTTTTTGCTTAAAATTTTGTTTTGAAAACAACAAACATATACAAATATAAAAAATACTGGTTAACAATTGTTAATTTGCCATAATAGGGCTGTAAGTAACTGAACACAAAAACACACAAAATAAATATTTGATATACGCCGGCCAATCAATATCTTTCAATATCGATATCGTTTTCAAAACCAATTCTGTTGAACCCTTACTTACATAGCTATAATCCGAGCATCGATTACTTCGTGGCGATGCAACCTCATCAGTTTCCGATATCGGAGTAGTAAAAGTCCTGTAAAATAAATACAAATATTATTTCAAAGTCTACACTGGGATAAATTTTACTAACTTTCTTTTTTTTGAGGTGCTGGGCAAAAACGAGAGGTCTTCTCCGAACTCCCAGTCCACGCTGTCATCAAAAGCCGGTTCTTCTAATGTTTGACCACCTGCGCTACCACTTTTGTTTTTCCTGGCCACCTTGGCGTGGTAGCGGTAGCTTTCGCGCATTGCGGTCCATGCCGACTTACATTCACTTTCTAAATTGAAACATAACTATTAGTATAAAAGGTCTTTTAGTGATGTTAGGTTAATTTACCTGATTTGCCCAAAATACCAGCAATAGTTCGCCACGCCTGGTCAACAGCATTCTTGTTGCTGTGGTGGGTGGATGTTATGTCCCACATTGCTGGCCACATCTTAACCTCCCTAGCCAACTGGTGCTTTTCCTCCTCGGAAAAGTTGGCAGACCGCTTTTTCCTTTTTTTTTGGACAGAAGGCAGCTCTATCCAAAGCTGTGCTGCTTTTTCATCACCGTCCATCAAATTATTCATTCTGAAATCTTCTAATGTTATTATTTTTTAATTTCAATCAATTGATCAATAAAATTAAACAAATTACTTACCTCTGTGTATCGCTTGTCAAAAAACTTTACTTCAAGTAATAATAAAACTATGATATATTCCTTGACATTCACAGTGCTGCCGTTGTTACTTTTCGATGAAAAAAAGTAGTATAAATAAAAATTGTTCCTTGCGAGCTGGATTCACTCTCAAGTAATTTTAACAAAAGAAAATTACTTTTACCTTTTTCGTATGAGAAATATGCTTAACTTGAGAGCTGAAAAGAGGCCTAAAATGTGAAAAAGCAAAAAGTAAACACAAGCAGCAAGCAGCACAATTGCAAGCATTTAAGAAATATTGCATTCATTTAGTATAATTTCTAATATTGTGCACTTATAGTACGTGTAAATTATAATTTTCAATTATCTTGTATGTAATTAAAATTAGTACTAAAGTTTTAGATGGTTTCGATGAGATTAACAACGATTTTAATTTGGGCCATAAAATGAATTCACAATTTTTTGTCAACAAACGAGAAGAACAACAAAATGAAAAAGAAGCAATCAAAGTGCTGTCAAACACATCAAGCAACGTAGCTATATTTTTTGTGTAGGAGAACAAATGGGAGAAAATACCCCTATTACATATAAATTTCTATTCATTAATAGTACTGAGAAATATATTTGCTTAAATTTATTTAGAAAAATATTTATTATGTAATTTATTTAATGTCAATAAACCAAGTTTCAATAAGAAAATGTCGATATTTTTCATCGCTATAAATAAATTATCCCCTTTAAATATATTGTGACTACGTTTTTATTTAGCCACTTTGAAAAGCTCGAACTACGTCACAACAAAGATGGCGGACATGCGCAATACTTTATCTGGAGTTCTTTGTATCATGGGTATAAACCATGAACCAAGAAATAAAGATCATGCAAAGAAAAGAGCCGCCATATTGTAAACAAAAACAGCTGATAGTTCTGACGTCATCGGTCACAAAATCTTTTGTTTACGATTAGTAATTGGATGGTGAATGTTATTTGTTAAAATTTTAAAGAATTATCATATAAATATAATGTGTTTTTATATTAAAACGAAGTGTGCTGTAGCGACATGCATTAATTGCAACAGCAAAAAAAAAAACAAATACGTTGGTTTCTACCGTTTCCCCAAGGAAAAAATTGCTTGTAAGCAATGGGAGATTTTTTGTCGGCTAAATGTCGACACTGCAATGGCAAGAATCTGTGGAGATCATTTTCTGCCTGAAGACTTCGAAAGAAGGGTCCAAGTTCAAATGGGTAAGTACTTCTACATTTCCACGTAAATATTCTTTTAAAAAATGTTTCGATAGGTTTTGGCAAAGCTATGCGCTTAAAGCCGAGCGCTGTCCCAACAGTTATGACCAAGGAGGTGCAGCCAGCAAATGCAGAACGATGTCAGCGAATTTAAAGCGCGAAAACAAAAAAATCGTAAGTGCTCTGCTTTAGGAGTCGTTGGTGATGGAGAAGTTTTTCCTGTAAAGGAAATAGAAAAACTAAACAGGGACGCTTCTATTTCTAACCGCTCTTCAGAGCAGTTACTTCAAGCGAAAATACGGCAGCTATATTCGCAAGTGTAAGTAAAATTTAACAATTTTATGAATTCAATATTTTTAATCTTTTTCTTGGAGTGAACAGCGGTTTGAAAAACCTCGCGTGATACATCTGCCACAAATTACACAAAGACGTTCCGAACATAAGGCTGGAAGAAGAAGCGGCAGCATCACTTAGTTAGGTAGATCATTTAAGCGAAGGCGGTTCGCCAAGCCAACGGAAGAGCTCATGGCGCATATGACTGCGTTGGAAAAAGTGTTCAACGACGTAAACGGCGACGGGCTGCTAAAAAGCAAAAATTATTTGCAGACGCACATTGCAAGTGCAGAGCATGTTATTTGTGACAACAAAATAAAAAAAATGTTTTTCCGCGCACGAATGTTTTTTAAAATAAGATTATTAAATAAAGAAATTGTGAACAATTCGATGCAGAGGAAAATAAAATTGAACAAAACAGTTCAATAATAAAAACAAAGTGAACATCCAATTTTGTATTCTATTTATTTGCAGTTTTTCTTTTTACAGCGTTCCTTACATTTAGTTACTGCATGGAAATAAAAACAAACAAAGTATTCAAACACTTTTTTCGCGAATTAAACTTATTAATTTTATAATTTTTCACTTTTATCCGAGTTTTCACATGTTTTGCATGCAAAACATATGCAAATTGACAGTTTCATAGCTTGCTTGTGACCGATGACGTTGCACGAAAAATTACTTTTTTCTCGCATTGCTCTTTGCGTGATCTTCTCTTATTGGTTCATGGGTATAAACCATGTTTTAGAGATACATATCACATCCATTTTGGACTCTTCAAATAAATATCGAAATTCATATACTTTCATTTTCAAGCTTTGAGCGTTAATACGGCAAATATTTAATCCTCAACGCTGTTTACAGAGTATCCAAAGAGACTGTGAGCGTTGTCTTTGGAATTACCATATATGCTATGTTGACTGGTCATAATTCAAAAACGATAGACTTTGAAAACAAAACTGCAACGCGCACTTATAAAACAGTTTTAACATTGAAAAAAAAAATACTGTTGCAAATACAGTTGCAAACTGAGTGAGGTTCCAATACATTTTGGTTAATTTTATGCGTTCAATACTATCATTTTCGAATTTATCATCTCTATTGCAATTACTTTTAAAGTATTATAGGTACTGAAGCCAAAAATGGATAATAAAACTAGCGAACTAATTCTGTGTGTATGGAATAAAGGAAAAGAAAAGAAAATATTTATATTTTTAAATACTAAACCTTTAAAAAATACAAAAATACTTTGTTTTGTAGTACTATAAAAATGTACATTGTAGATGCATACTATTTGAGTTTGTACGGCAGATATAAAGTATGTTATACTTTTGTAGTAAAAAATAATATAAAAAATGATCAAATTGATTAATATAGTACATGCAATTAATTATTAAAAACTTCAAAATTCAAATAATACTTTTTTAAATTACATTTTTTTTCTTATGTGTACGAAAGTACTTTTGTTTTGTTTTAATAAAAAAATTATTTTTAAAAACTAAAATTTTCCTATTAATAACCAGTTTCGAACTCGACCGAATATTATATACACAACTAATGCTGTCAGTTATTAAATTTATATCCACATTTTAATGCATATTATGCAGAAATTACTTTTAATGTTGTAATACTTTTTTAAAACTGTTGAATTTTACATTATATTTTTGAATTGTAAAGTGGTTAAATTTTTGAAAATGCTTTAAAGCCTTACTTAGTAAGACTTAGCAAATAAATTTATTACTAAATAAATTAAAAAGGCAAACAAATGAAGCAACTTTCCATTTATAGCCTTTTCGAGCCTTATAAAAACATGACATTTGATTTCATTGACATTTCTCAACGCCTTCTTTTTCTAGAAAATGAAAAATAATTTTGTGTTTTGCAACTTCTAAGATAACCTTAAGAATAACGAGCTGGCGTGAAAAATTACCACAAAAAATTAGCAAATTAACTTGAGCAATCACAAAAAACAAAATTAATGAAATGTTTATTTTGGCGTAACTGGAGTCGCCTAGCTGTTTATTTTTATTATTCGTTTAAACCGTGTTCTTTCTACACGTTTTTTTTTTTTTGTTGGTTTTGGTGTATTTTTTTTCAATTTTGTTGTCATTTTCACTCTCACGCATTCGGAGTGCTTAGGCACAGCGTATTAAAATTTCTAATTAGGCTAAGAAAAAAAATGAGTTGAAATGACTTTACAAATACCAACAAATTTTGATGAGTGAATAATGACTCAAAGCTAACTGAAATGAAATAAGCTAATTAGCGGATTTCCAACACACAATTTTAATAATGACTAAACTACGAGGAATTACAGCAACGTAATGAAAGGCCGTTCGGTTTAGAGAAAAGTACTGGTATCTTTGCTTATAATTGTATATATTTTAAAGTACTTTTTTTCTTCTTGGTGCCTTGAAGCTGCTTTATTGACGAATGATTATAATTTTTTCGTTTACAAAACACGAAGATGGTAATTTTTCATAAAATATAATTAAATTTTTTATTTAACAAAAAACATGCTAAAGTACGCACTAAGGTCATTGTCTCAATAAGCGCTCACCACACTTGTATTTGTACGATTTTTCGTACAGCAACAGGGTAATTTTTTTTTAATATTCATATAGGTTTTTTTTTTTATTTAAAAAAAAAACATTTTTGTACAGGTTTTTCCTAAAATATTCAAATGTATGTAAAATATTTAACCTTATTCTTGAACCCGCGCTTACTCTCAAAACGACGTCGAAGCAAAATTATTATTTTCTTGAAACTTTCTATTTCGACGTCGAGATCTGCAGTGATTGTTCACTCAATTACTAAGCAAACGTCGTCAAATAAATATTAAAATTTTTTGATCGTCAAAATAACTGCGACGACGATTCATTGATGAAAGTGAGCTGTCGACGACGACATTTACTCGACGTCGATTCAAGAATAAGGGTGAATATCTAGTACTTATATAAAAATCTCGTGTAACGGTGTTTGTTACAGAACTCCTCCGAAACGGCTCGACCAATTTTCATAAAATCAGTATAATTGGTAGGTATTAGAATAGGTCGTAAGGTATATTTCACCCTCTTACCCCCAGTGGGCGTGGCACCGTCCATACAACCCAAACTTGCGATATCGATTATTTTTGGAGTTATAAGCCGCTTAGCCTCGGAATTCCGTATTCAAGCACAATTTACAAGTGCCACTTCGCTGATAACATTTTATGGGATTTGAAAAAGAGGGCGTGGTACCTCCAATACAACCGAAATTTTCGATATCAAATAGCTTTGGAGTTATAAGCCGCAAAGCCTCGGAATTTAGTATTCGAACTCAATTTAAACATGCAGTTTTACTGATACTTTTGTATGACGTTGGACAAGGGGGCGTGGCACCTCCCATACAACCTTAATTTGAGAAATTCAACAGCTTTTGAGTTATAGGTCGCACAGCCATGGAATTCAGTAATCGATCACAATTTACATAGGCTTTAAGCTAGTAATTCTATAAAAAAATATTTTTTTACCACTTGTGATAAACTGAAATATTTTTTAAAAACATGTTTGTCCAAAAAAAAAATTCTTTTATGTAATTTATTGCGAAAATTGGTGTACGAAAAATCGTACCTTGGCCAAATACTTATGGTACCAAGGTGCAACCCTGATGTGTCAATCATCTTTCTGGTGTTTTAGCTCGAAAAGAAAAGTAAATGTAGTAACCATAGAAAGACGTCATTTTCTAAAAGAAAGTGAGCTTTTATATATTCAGCCCTGTTCTGAATTTTTTTTCCTGGGAAAATGGATTTTTAATTTTCAAGATAAAGTTCAAGAAAATTTTGGAAAATTTTCATGCACATTTGTTTATAAACTGCCAATATTCATGAGTGTAAAAAAAAACATTTGATTTCCTTATCTGTTATATAAAAATGAAGTTACCTTTTCCGATTTCCCGAGGAAAATTATTAGGAATCGGACTGATTATCGAAAATTGAAGCGATGATGAGGAAGAAAATATCGACAATATTGTTGTATGCCCTCCCGATAAGGTGGACTCTTTGACTGATGAAGAAACTTTCGACGATGAGGTCTTACTTAATAGCAGAGCTGTAAGTCAATGCATTCATTTTGAGTTTTTTTGCAAAAAGGTGAATAATTGGATTCGAAATAAGATACCATTCAATGAATGCAAAATTGATTTATAAATAAAATCTTTAGTTCGCATTCAATTTGTAAAAATTTAAAAGTTATTCATTAGTCATTTTTCATTCATTAAAGGTTTTCATTCATTATTGATTTGTTATTGACTTTTGTCTAAAAATAAAAAGAATAAATGAATACCAAAGAATATCAAAATATAAAGGGTGTTTTTTATAGAGTAATACAACTTTGAGTTAGCATCACTGCTTTATTTGACCACTCATTTAACAGTTGATAATTGTTTTTTATTTAATTTGCTTTGACATTTTATTATAAATCAATTTATACTGCAGCAACACGTTCAAGTTGTGGAAATTTTTAATCAAAATAATGATTCTGTTCGTCAAACTTATCGTTCACTTCGTCCATTTTATGGCGTACATAATCGTCTTTCAGAGCTACTGATTCGAAGAACAATAGATCGTTTTCGGACCACATTTATAGTTACTGATAATGTGCATCCCGTGAGACGCCGAACAGTGCGCACTGAAGAATCTGTAGACGCTGTATAGGAAAGCATTGAAGATGATCCTAATCAATCAATTCATCGCCGTTCTCAGCAACTGGGGTTGTGTCCTTCCACTTTATGGAAGATTTTACGAAAAGATCTTGGCTTAAAACCTTTCAAGATTCAACTTGTGCAAGAATTAAAGCCAAACGACCATCGTATGCGCCGCCAATTCGGCGAATGTGCTGAAGCACAAATTGATATTAACCCTCTAACCACTTTTTTTGAAATAATGGAAAAAAACTAGTCGTAATAATTTTTTCTAGATTAAAAACGACATTCTAAACACTTCTGCATCATTAGTTTTTCAATTTACCTTACCGTTTAACTTCCAGGTGAGAAAAGGTGAAATATGCCTCGAGGCATAATTGTCGGTTTGAATGAAAAAAATTAAATCAGGTAGAAATTTCAATTTTGATGGATTTTATTTGAAAAATAGATGAAGAGGTAAAAAAAAGGTGAACAATGGATTATTTTTTGGAATGGTAATCTAAAAAACAATTTCTCGAGGTAGAACAACACAAATGTACGTTGCATACCTTGCAAACACATTGAGTTTGTGATTTGCATTTGCCATTTTTGCAAAGTTGTTTACCACCTGCTTTCGGTAGCCAAACTGGAAAATGGTCAAAGCCATCATAGCGTACATCAGCGACTGGATGAATGGCTCGATGCCCAACGGGAACAACTTGACCAAGTACTGGAGTTGATGGTCGTGAATTTGAAGTTGATGGTCGATCAACTAGAGTTGGTGGTCGGCTAGCTGGAGCTGATGGTCGGCCAATAACGCGCTTCGAAGAATATTTGATGAGGCCAGCAGCAATTTCTTCACGAAATTTCGCCAAGTCCAACAATTTCATGTTAACATCAGATGTACTTGCCGAATCATTCATTTTTTCCGCATGGATACGTCGATATAAAAGGTGCGCATTTGTTCCAGACATATCAATGCAATGATAGAACAAACGAGTTGCAGCATCACGTGTTTTTGCTCTAACATGATACCTACCCATCAATCCATCCATTAAATCCACACCCCCCATGTGTCTATTATATTCTTTGATTATTTCAGGACAATCTATTTCGACATGCTGCTTCTTCTTTCGGTCGTACCTCGATGCTTTTGAAGGCTGATGGTTTGGATTGACATGTTCAAATGGTTTTATGCCAACATAACTTGACGCTAAACGGACACTTTTATTGTCCTTCCAGAGCACCGTGGCAATATCAATACCATACGCCTGACCGACAAATTCAATCGAGTATCCTCTTGCTTCTTTTTTTACAGCTGTATCCGATGGGAGCTTACAGGTTGCCACTCTGTTTACTCGAATAGTACCCAGACTATAAATGCCTCTGGCACGTAAATAAACTAAAAGAGGTATCGAAGTGTAAAAATTATCGAAGTATATGATATAATTCTTGAAATCAGGTACTGTTTGGCTCAAACGTATTACAACGTTGGCTGAAGAACCTAGATCTGGACAACCGGGCAATTTTTTGTTGTCGCCAGCACCATTGTATATCTCGAATCTGTAGGCATATCCATATGAATCACATAAAACGAATAGTTTTATGCCCCATTTATGCGGCTTATTTGGCATATACTGGGGCAAGTGGTGCTTCATTTTCGTACTGCACATTTGCTCATCCACGCAAAGTCGAGCAGTCTTTGGAACTGAGTCGAATCTTTCATTGAGTTGATTGGAAATATTACGCATTCGAAACAATGGGTCGTAGCCAGGCTGGCCCTTTTTGATACGGTCTTGTTCATTGCGAAAAGACAAATATCTTTTGATCAATTCAAATCGTTTGAAAGTCATTGTGCTTCGAATAGGTTCAAATGCGTGTTTGCCCCAATAACTCTCAAGATTCGGATAACGGTAAATTGACATATATAAATGAATGCCAATGTATTTATAAATGTCATCAACATTTACCGAGAAACTTGTATTGATGTCCTGACTTACAGCACACCGGTTCGTTTCTTCGGCTACAATACTCATTATCTCTGGGGTAAAGAAATAAGTGAATATCTGGGCAGGTGTATCGAGCTCTCTTATTTGTTCAGGTAGTGTTGAATTACCACGAAATACCACTTCATTCACACATAATTGCATGTGCTTTTGACGCCAGACTATCTTACTGAATTCGCTTGAATCCTTGTCGATGTCTTTCAAGTCTGAAACAAATAAATACAATGAAAAATTGTTAGTCTTGTGTTCATAATGTAGAAATGTTATTGCTCAAAATGAAAAACTAACCTGCACCGGTAAAACCACCATTTGACGGTGCTACAGATGGACGCGTGGGATCAAAAGTTGGCAATGGTGATCGTAAACGTTTTTTTGAAGTTGATCTTGGTGGAATTGCCTGTACAGCAGTTGATGTTGATGGTATTGGCTCTACGATGTTCTCCATCACCACCGTTTCATTTGCTCCAATTTTACCTGTTCCGACCTCTGGTAGTGTTCCGATAGAAGACAGATTCAATGAGATCTCAGATCTCATCGATCCGAATTCTGATGGGTCGACGTTTATTGGAAATTCTGGATCACTGAGTATTTCATTGATGGTGCTATCATGGCCATAGATGGGATCAAGTTCGTAATTCGGATCATTCAATTCATCGTCTGAAGAAAAATCGCCATCGTCTTCCGACCCACATGTCACCGAATCCATCAATTCTACGATTTCCTCGTCAGATAAATTCGATAATTTAATTCGTCTACTAGACATTTTTTAATCTATTCACAAATTATGGAACACACGTAGGTAAATCATAAGAAACACAAAAGAATGACATAAAACCGCTAAATAGGGAAATAAATGCAAGGGGAAAAAATATGACGTAAACCGACAGTTATGCCTTGAGGCATAAACAAAAAAATTCCAAGAAATCGCACAAAACACTTTTATTCGTATCAAAATATATATGAAATGAAAGTTTAATAAATTACCTTTATGAAAAAAAAAATTCCGACAATAAAAACTTGACTGGTTCGAAAGATTTATTGTTTTGAAAATCACTACTTTTTTTTTACAAAATGAGGTGTTTATTTGACGGATGCTCCCACACTAATGGCTATAGATGCCAAACTGAACGTCATTTGCATATGCTGTCTGAGAGAGAAATGTACTCAAATGTACTACCAACATTACTATACTTATATTGATATCATAAAATTTTCCTGTGTGTTTAAAAAGTGACTTTTGTGAGTTATGCCTGGAGGCCGTGTGAAAGGTTAGAGGGTTAATTTTGAATTTCCATGGACAATTTTATTTTTCAATAAAGCCAATTTTTGGTTGAATAGGTACGTAAAAAAACATAATTGTCGTATTTGGAGTGAGGAGAATCCACAAACTTTTGTCGAAATACCATTACATTCCCAGAATATTACTGTTTGGTGCGCTTTATGGGCTGGCGGAGTCATTGGCTCATATGTCTTCAAAACCGATGATTGGTCAGAATGTTACTCTCAATGGTGAACGGTATAGGAACATGATTCGAAGCTTTTTCGCACCTCAATTAGCTGGCATTAATCTTGCTGATATGTGGTTTCAACACAGCGGGCCACACAGCGGGCGCTACAATTGATTTACTCAAGGAAACTTTTGACGAAAAAATAATTTCACGAAATAGCCCAATTAATTGGCTCCCAAGATCGTGTGATTTAACCCCATTGGATTATTTTCTTTGGGGTTATGTAAAGTCACTTGTCTACGTCGATACACCACAAACAATTGAACACCTGGAAATCAACATTCGAAGAGTTATCGGCTATATACGGCAGCAAATGCTGCGAAAAGTTTGTGAAGATTAGTGTTCCAGATTACGCCTTGTACGCGCCAGCCGTGGTGTCCTCGTGGCCAAAATCATATTTAAAAATTAATGTCATAAAGTTTTCTATCTAATAAAGCTCATTTCATTGGTATTAAAAATATATTACTATATTTTATTATGATTTAAACTTGTATCACTCAATAAAAAAACACCCTTTAGAAGAAGTAACTAGAACAGATAGCAACCTTGGTAGAGCTGATGGCCTTGATCTATAAATAGCTTACTGCCTTAAAGTTATATGATTGCCATAAGTGGCCCATGAGAACATAATAATTCTTACGAACTTGTTCGAACAAGTGTAGAATCATATAAGACTTAAACAGTGGGTTGATCACAGCTTAATCACTCAAGACTACTGAAAAAGAAATGTATACAGAGTTGTTGTTGTTTTTGTTGTTGCCTTCTTCAAAAGCTTACTTGATCTAAAGCTCGCAATTAAAATTCATGTAAAATATCTGGTTATTCATATTCAAAGTAATTAAAAAAAAAATCTTTTTATTTATATTCAATAGGGTTGACCTTTTTGGCAACGCTGTTTCTAATTTCCGTAGAGATATATACGAAGTAAGAAATGGTGGTGGAATAAGTTTGTCCGCGGTTTAGGAAGTGCACTCGTCAATGCTTGGAAGTTGCACTGTTTTATCATAAACAAAGCTGTTTTAGCGGTTTGAATCAAAAACCTTTACCGCAAGCAGAGTTCAAAGTTACTGAAAATCTTTTACTTACAAGTAATCAAATCCACAACAGTTTTGAAGAAACTGAGTTTCTAAGTCGATTTTAATTCGATAAAGTCATCATATTAAATTAAAAGACCCCACTAATAAGTATTTACGATGTGTGTGTTTGCCACGAAACAACGATATTCATGTGTAACAAATTAAGTAACCATTTGCACACAAAATGCTTCAGTTTATACAAAAATCACGAATAATAAATACTTAATTGTAGATAGCTGTGCCAATTTAAATTGTCTTGTCTTTAGTTTTTTTAATATGTCTATACTTATCTATATATGTATACTATTACTCAAAATTTAAGTAGAAATTTAAAGTTACCACCTTACTTCAAAAGTAATAGGCCGATTTTTCTGAAAAATGTCATATTTTTAAAATGTCATATTTGTGCTACAGTATAATTTAGTGGTATTTTATATTAAAAATTTTAATAAATTTATTTGAATAAAGTGTTAAGTTTTTAAAGAAATCATCCCAGCTGAAACGCATCGCTTATAGTTTTATTTTCTCGCTTTGTGTTGCGAGAGTTTCAATTAATTAAATAAATGTTGCTCAGCTAGCACAGCACAACAAAAAAAAAAAAACGATGAGCCTCGAGCAAGGCAAAAAGTGAGATACATATAAATTCAGAGCGGCGCTCTTAAAGAATACAAAACAAAACAAACAAAATAAAGGAATAAATATTTTTTTTCTCTTTGACATTGTCTTAAGGAATATTGATATTGGACAACAGTGGCGTGCTTAAAACTTTCTATATATGTGCTTAAGACTGAAATAAGACAAATAAATTTCCTTATTCCGTGAATTAATTTTGCGAGCTTTAGATCAAGTAATTTTTTAAGAAGGCAACAACAACAACTCTGTTCGTTATTTCATTTAAAATTAAATTTGTTCTTGTATCTTAAATTTTGGCATACGTACACTGAGGGAAATATGTGTTAAAATTAAATGAAATTGTGTTCATATTAAACGAATTTGTTTTTGCTTGAAACAATTTCATTTTAGCTAAACACAAATGTTTTTAAAGTTTAATTTAAAACAAAAGTTTTTGTTTTCAAAACAGTGTTTTTAAATATGCTTTCATTGCAACAATTTTAAGTTTAAACCCATTTGTCTAAACGAAAAATTTAATGCAAACACTTTAGTATTTAAAACCAATATTTTAAAACATAATTTAAAAATATTGTTATTCAATTTAAAACAAATAAATTAAACCGCCATTTTTTCGATACCATTTCCTTTTTTTTAATTTTTTTCGATTTTTCGAAGTCAGATTCGCGATCAGCGACCCCTGGAACCCCCCGAATAAGAATTTTTGTTGACTTCATTTAATGAAGTTTGCGTTTCATTGCGGCTTGAAATATTTTCAATATCAAAATAATAAATTAGTTCGTATCTCATTTTATGTTCAATATTTGCAAGACTTATTCAAAAATATTTTCAAATATTCAAATGTTAAATCGGAGTCTCAGTTGTCTGGCAATAATTTTCAATGATTCTACTGCACATAATTTTTTAATTCAATCTCTGATAGGGCCTTTTTTTTGTCATTGAAAGGAAATAATAAAAAAAATTATACAAAAAACTGAAATGAGCTTATAGTTGAAAATTAAACACGCTTGTTTTAATTTTTGTATTGTAGAAAAGCAACTGTGTTAAATTTCTATTTTGAAATTTTTTGTTTAATTTTAAAGTAGGTTTTTTTCTCAGTGTACTTTGCTAATGTACGATTTGACGTACAGTGCATAACCTTTTTGTGGGCGTGACGAAAACAAAATTTTTTCTGATCTGTCAGGGGGTTGAAAATAGCATACACTCCAAAGATCTTCGAAAAATTTCAAAGCGTTCTAGTAGTGACAAGAAATGGGTTGAGGTTTGAACTTTTCTATGAATCGCTTTTACGGATAACTTAAACACAATAGAAACATGAAAAGAAACTTAAATTCCTTGAGTGCTATCTTGATGCAAAGCCAATTTTTATAAATTTACGTTGAAATTAAAAATTAATGGATAATAAGCTGACAGTAAGAAGCAAAATTTTTTCACGATCAGAAAACAGCTCAGTGCCTATGCTCGACTAGCTTATGTCCCTACTCTTGTTCACTATTTTTTTTTCCTGATTTAAAAATATTTAGACAGTTATGTTTTTAGACCGTTGAATAAACTTCATGAATAAGTTCATATATAAATTTAAGATAACAACGATTGTCAAATTATTTTTGTCGCTAAGTTAGCACAACTGTACCTTTTATTGGCACTGAGTTGGAACTCAGTTTGTTGTTTAGTTTTCCGCTTGAAAAAAATTGTCAAAGATGACATTGTAATGCATAGCTGTAAGCGGGACGTTACGAAACCTTATTTGTGTAGCCTAGATGGATAGTTTCTTTTTATTATTAAGACAACAGTTAGACTTTATTTGTTTGTGCAGCTACATCTCGGTTTTCTACAAAAAGATTTGCAGTAGAGTGTATTTGTATAAATGATGAACATATTTATTTCTTTTCGATGTGCTCTCTTTGGTTTTCGTGGTGTTTTTGGCATAGAGAGAATTTTCGTTAAATGTTGTTTTTGTTTTCACCTATCATACCTACTACCATTGTAACTCAGTGTGTAAGGTAGATATCATCAGTGTTTTAGCGTGCATACAGGCTTTAGATGCCTCGCATCTTCATTGTATTTAGAAACGAATTGATAACATCATGTGCCCATTTATCACTGGGTTGTTTCTTAAACGCTTTTTCTTGAATTCACTTCAGTTCTTGCTACATATATTCTCTTACTTATTAAGCAAAATTTCTTAAAAGTACACAACAATTAATCTAATGGCTTTCAATTTTGCACATAAACTTTAGTTTTTTTAATTTGTACTCTAAGTATGAAATTTCTCCCATGAGGATGAGTGGTGAGAATGATGAGTGACTTCAGCAAAAAAGCAAAGCACTCATAAGTTACACAAAAATTAATGAGCTCACTGGATATTTTGGAAATAAGCTTTGATGCTTGAAACGTGCTATGAGCATACAAATTGTTAAAATTTAATGAAAACAACACTTATTCCCTTATAAAGTGACGTCTTGCAAATAACACAACAGTAGTAACTAAGAAAATAAAAACACGACCATTGGAGTGTTTTAATTTCAGCCCAGTCGAAGATATTTTCTTACTTGTTTGTTTAAAAGCTAAAAAATAGGACTGAAAAAAGTAAAGCCAAAATTTTCTCACGCTTTTGTATTTTTTCTTAACAAACTTTCAACAGAATATCTCGGTTTAAAAAATACCCTAAATTAAAAAAGCAGGATCTTTCATACTGTTAAAGAGTTGCAATAATAACAAGCATATTTAAATTTTCTTCAATCTAAATTTGCAATTGGATGCACCATTTTAAGACCTTTTGGCGGCCTTAAAATTGTAGCGGTGGGGTAGCCCAGGGGTACCGGGTTCGAATTCTGCAAGGGCCATGGTCCTACGCTTTACCCTTTATTTCCTTAGTTTTAATTAAAAGAACTTTAGAATACGTAAATTAATGACGAAAAGTTGTAGTTGGTGGTGGTAGGAAAAGTTCGTGGAGAGAATCGCTAAGTAATTTGATTTGACTGAGGCAAAGGCATAACACTTGCCTAAGATTCAATATCACATGATAATACTGCTTTCTGCCACACTAAAAACTCTCTACACAAAAAGTTTTACTTGATTACTTTCTATCCACCCTCTAACTATCACCCATCCTCCGAATCAACACAATGATTACACATTTATAGGGGGCATATCCTAAGCATTAGTTCAATCTAAAAAAAGAAACCAATTTTTCCGTAAAGGGACAGTAAAAATTTGTTTAATAATTTTGACATGAAATAATTCTTAAGGGGGGTTTAAGGCAAACAATTTTTTAATTAATTATGGTTGAGCAACTATTAAAGAAGATGTAAAAAAAATTTTAAATCAACCCCGCTTATAATACGGATTCTATAGCGCTTGAAACCCGGTGCGCCAGAGCAAGAAAATTTGTCTAGTTTTTATGCCTAACAATATGGTCAAAAATAACGTACATTTTTTATTTTTTTTTTTACGCTTCATAATTTTCCTGATTTTCAATATTTCCATTCCATTTTGTATTCAAAAGTGTATTCAAGGGTCTACTTTTGAATGTATTTTCTTTTTCAGACCATCTGGAGCCGGGCTATGACCTAAATGACCTGATTTTCACTTTTTTTAAAGCACACTTTTATAAACTTCAGCGTCATCATTATATAAAAACTATATGTTACAAAAAAAAAAAACTGTTTGATTTAAAATGATAATGTAAAATTAGCTTGCAAACTTAATTTTTCGTCTATATAATATACATTTTCAGAAAACGTCTTAAAAAATATACCACTATTTCAATTGCTTTTTCCTAAAACCTTCCTTTAGTATTTAATTTATACAACATTTTGTGTGCTTCACTCTATCTCTTCAGGACCTTTATTTTTGAAAAGTTAGGTTTTCTCTGAAAGGTTAGGTTTTTAGTTAGGTGTGTCACCAAAGCCTTTTAGAGATAATGGAACTTCAAATATGTGTGCCTTATAGTTCAAATCAAGCAATTAAAAACATGGTTTCAGCTGACATTATTATACTTATGAGCTATTTAGATAAAGTAAGTTTTGAAGAAGACTACAACGACAACTTGGAAGAAGTTTTTTAATTTTTCGACAACAATTTACAGGAAAAATCCGTTTTCTATTAGGCTGTTTTTTCTAGCATACTGTGCTTAAAGGGTCAAAGAGTGCCAACATGGCCACTGCTAGAAAACCTTGCATTCAGCAACGCAGGGACCTTGCATAGAAAGAAACTACTATCTTCGCACATTGCAATGTGATGTCATAGGTTATAATAGTTTTTTAAAATATACCAAGATCTTCCTAAAACCTTTATTTTTATTTTCATGACAAACGCAGGGCATTCCCTTATGGAGTGTCGGGTATGATGAGCCCGCGGATCCTGAATCATTGCTCTCTTTTTTTCTTTATGAAAAATGTAATTATTATGAATAAGTATGAATAATAAATAATTATAATTACAATAAATCCATTAATAAAATTAATTGACTATGTTATAATGTCATTATCGTTGAATCTGAATATAATATTATTGTTAGTTTACTACCTTTGTATTTTAGAAGAACATGTTCTTATAATACTAATATTGAATATCAAATAAATAAATAAATAAATAAATAAATAAATAAATAAATAAATAAATAAACGATTACTTTTTTCTATCCACTTCCAAATCACTGCTTCAAGAGCATTTGGAAGGTTGTCGAACTTTTGAAGATATTTATTTTATGGCTTAAGTCACCTAAATAATTATTTTATTGCAAATCGTTTGAAAGCCAGAGAACTAGAGAGTAGCACTTTTATCGTGCTTAGTTATAGCATTCAGATAAGAGGATCGGATTTATTTTTTGACATTTTAATAAATTGAAAGGATTTAAGGCATTTTTTGCCTACGCATTTTTCAAGATTCATAAATCAAAGGATTTAACAGTAGGTATTTTTGGAGAATAAAAGTATTATGTTTGATAAGAAACGATGGCTTGGAATACATTTTTTGCCTATAAAAATGGGTGCAAAATATAAAAAAAAACACAAAAATAATAAAAAGAAAACACCATGAGAATATAGATATATTTTGACACTGCTGCTCATCAATTTTTATCAGACCGGATAAAAAAAAAAGAATAAAAAAAAAAGAAAACAGGATGCTAGCGCAAGAGGCAAAATAGCACGACTGAAACCAATTCGATCTGCCCAAAAATTGCGCAATGATAGAGAAAAATGAAGCCAAATATTTTTATAGTAAATGTGATTGCGAGCGCAGTGAAATTTACGAGCTTGTGCCAAAACGGACGGCAACAGAGATACACAAATACAAGGCCATGCGTAGAAAAAAGTCAAAACGTGCGTTTATACAGTTTTATGAGTTCCTGCTGCCACTGCTTAAAAGAATCAATTGTTTGTTCGTCCTTGCTTTGCTTGTAACATGACATTGCTTTTGATTCTGTTTTTTTGCGAATGTGTATTTTTTTGTGTTCGCCAAAAGCTCAGGCTGCTCAAATGTTGATTTCACACGAGCAGGAACTGCTGCTTATACGTTATTTATGTGCTTATGTTGCTTATGTGTTTGTTGTGTGTAGGTCTAGGCATGTATGCAACAGATATATCAGGACGAATGTGTTTGACGCAGTTTGTCTCTGCATATTAGTAAGGGGTCCATAAAAAAAACGCTGCTATTTTGTATCTTTCCAGCGAAACGTAAACAAAAATTAATTGCGTTGCGACAAGCACAACTATATGATGCTCGAGTTTCCTTGAAAAACAAAACAAAAAACACAGGATCTTTTGCAAACTTTTCTGGACTTAAAAATTTGCAAAGTTTATTATGGAAAATACTTTTAAAAAATTCTCTTTTAAAATATGCATAGATTTATAAAGTTAAAAGCCTTTAAAATTTTCTTACCTTCATCTTTTTCCTTTTTCTTTTGTTTATCTTATTCTAAGCTTTCTTAAATAAATTTGTCACCACGAACTAATGACGCCGAGCCAAAACGCACAAAAGAACTCACCTTAAAAAGAATTTCCGGACGCACGTTGTGTTTGCATTGCAGCGTTGCGCTCGAGCCACGCTCCACATATTTAGGTACCACTAATTGTACCTCGAACTCGGATTGTCCCACTGCAATGAAAGAAAGAAAAAAAAGAAAGAAAGTTGTGAATAAGCTCTAAAAGAAATTCCGTCAAAACAAACAAACAAACGAACAAACAAACAGCTCAAGCGAATAGCAGCGTTAAAAAATTATGTGAAAAGTTTTTTCGACATCTCTAAATTTTCGCACTTCCTTATCTTGTGGCGCCAAGGTACCAATTATATTCACTAAAATTCACAAAAACAACTAGCCGAAGTGATTGTTGTGTAAAGCTAGGCAAAGAAAAGTCTTAAGAAACGACAGACAATTAGAGTGCGGCAAGTAGTTTTGGGAAAAAAGTTTCAACCTCAAGGCTTGCCGTGAGATTGAGTTTAATCGCTTGGCAAGAAAATATTGCACTTCAATGGAGGATCAACTTTTAAGTTAAGTTTAAAATAATTAAAATTAAGTGAGAGCAAAAACTGTGACCTAGGCACAATTTTTACTTGAACAAAGTTTTGGAAAACATTAAAAAAAATGCGTAAATTCCAAAAACCTAAAAACGTGACGACTTAGTTCTTATAAAAAAATCAAAAAGAAGAGACTACACGTTTATAAAAAATTAACTTGGAAAACTTATTATGTAATTTGAGTGCACAGAAAAAAAACGGGTCAGATTATTGTAAGAATACACTTATCTAGGTGAAGCTATAACTTGCAAAACTTTGCAACTTTTTTAAAATTCTTTATTAAATAAGGAATATTATTAGGAAAATCTCAGGAATTATGGAAATTCACTTTACTATTTTTATTTAATATGCTTAAATAAAAAATTGTATTACATTATATTCACTATTTTTATACAATATTTCTTTATTTTTATTAATTTAATTTAGTTTATACAAAAAGACTTTGTATGTCATAGTTCATCAATAGACATATAATAACAATAAAAGATAACATAAGTTACAAACTTGATAAACAATTATAAACAAAATTACAAAAGCAAACATCAAATCCGAATTAAATGATCAGTAAAAAATAACAATCTGTAGAAAATAATTGATTTAAGTAAAATAATTCAATGTTAGAAAGGATTAAGTAATAATTGAACAGAAAAACACTATAAATAGTAAGCAAAAATAGAAAATGAATAAAGAAAGTTAAAGAGATTAATCAATTTATTTTGCACCAGCTGATATACCCGGTGTTATTCGAGAGTAATAAATATAAACATTTTAACATTCTTTTCTCAGTTAAATGTTTTTTAAATTCTGGAATAATGAAAAACGTGTTGAATTTTAAGTTTAAGTTATTACTAGCTGATATACCCGGTGTTACTCGAGAGTCACTTATATAAACATTTTAACATACACTTCTCGATTAAATGTTTTTTAAAATCGGGAATAATGAAAAACATGTTGAGTTTTATTTGAATTTTATTTTATTTAATTTTATTTTATTTAATTTTATTTATCTACCGTTAGAAAGGTAATTGAACGAACATTAATCCAAAAAAATTTAGGAAAATTTTTGTTGTTGGTGGTTCCATCTCTTGCGGTGAGCTAATTGAATTCAAAGAAGGCGTACGAAAAACATATTTTAAAAATTAAAAAGAATTAAAAGTAAAGTTTATATTTACTTAATCTTAAAGCAAGCACAATTACCTTTTCAACAAAATACAAATTATGGTGGGACTCAATGCGTCCTTGAGATATGGACATTTCAACCTCTAAACAAAGATTAATATTAAAAAAAATATTGAACTTTTTAACAAAAAAAATTTTAATGAAATATATTAAAAACAGCGGAGTTATTGGCATTAAAAGTAAAAACTTTGATTTTCATATAATTTTTTTCTCATTATAAGCTATCAATGTTTTATGAAAATTCGTTGTGCTAAAAATTATTGTACCTACTAAAATTTCTATTAGCTGCGTTTTTTCATTGGAGATCAGGATCATATAATCGCATTTGCAAGCAAAGCAAAAACAACAAAAAGTCCAGCAAGTGAGCTAGACATTTAAATTGATCCAATTCTATGTTTTTAAGTGTTAATGACGCTAGATGACGCTGCGACTGAAAAAACTGGCAGTACTGCATTATTTTACTTTTTAAAAGTTTGGTAGCAATAGCATTTTCGCAAAATATTTTGCAAAGCTTATTTGCTGGCTGTATTATAACATCAGATATTCTTCTAGAAGCAGAAAATAGCGCCACCTGTCTGTAATCCCAAACGTGTGGAGTTAAATTTGAAGAAGCTTTTGAAAAAACAGTATTCAGCTTTTCACCGCAAGGTGTAAGTATAGTCTGTACCCACACATCTTACAAATGTGGCGCCATCTATCTGTGAATTTAACGCACAGATCAAAACTAATGAAATAATTGTGCTGACCAGATGCGCATATGTTTTATTATATCGCCATATAGCTAAAACTGATAACATGAAAATGTTAACTTTAACAGCATTCTTATTCACAGTCATTTTTTCGATAAAATTATGATATATATACAACATTTAAAGTACCATTGATAAAGAACTAAGTGACAACGGTGACACAATAGTGAGAAAAAATAGAGCCATCACAACAAAACAAATTTAACAGGAGGGGGGCGGGGAATGGGGCGGGGGATGGGGAGGCAAAAAATAAGTAGATCACTATAAAGAAGATTCTATATAATCCAAAATAATCGTAACTACTTTAGACACACAACTGCATTCTCAGAGATAAATGGGGACTTTCAAACTGTATAGAGAATTCTAACACAAAACTAATTTTTTTTATTAATAGTCTGGTCTGAAAAAATAGATTTTTAGCCATAACTTTTGATTGGAAAGAGATATTGGGGTAATTTTTTCACAGAAATTATTTTTGAGACTTGACTTTTTTGTAAAAAATATAAAAACAACATTTTGGAAAATATAAATTTCGCGTAAAAAATCAAAGGGGGTAACCCTTGTTATTTTGATGACAAAAACAGTAAAATAATTTTTGCGCTTAGCTGGAAGAATTTTTGCAAATAAATGCTGTCATATGAAAGGTAGTCAGATTTGCTGTTTTTAATTGATTTCATTTTTACAACAACAACAATTTTGGAGTCATTTTTTGAGTAAAAAGTCAATATTTTGGACCTTTTTTGGCATACTCATAAAACATATATACACTGACTTAACGGTACAGTTCAACCTATTTTTGTGAAGTGATTTTATTGAACTTTTGAACTTAAAAAATTTGAATAAAATATATTAATGGACAGCGGAGATATTTGCATCGAAAAACCAAACTTTGATTTTCATGTCGTTTTTTTCGCATTCTTAGGTAACGATGTTTTATGAAAAAGTCGTTGTACTGAAAATTTCTCCAAATTTTAAAGATATGTGAGTGTTTTTGATGTCAAAATAACAAAAAAATTTTAAAATTAAATATAAAAAAATCTCCGATGGTAAAAAGTTTTATAATAACAAAATTACCGTTAGTTGAAAAATTTCAGAGGGGGCGTGGCAAAAACTAAGTATGTTACATTTTAAGTTGGGATAAATTTAATGTGTGTACCTAGTTTGAGCAAAATCCGTTTAGCCGTTTAGATTTGTATAAAGGCCAAACAAACAAACAAACAAACAAACAGAAAATGAGTTTTATTACTATATATTAGAAAGGTAATTGAACGAAATTTAATTCAAAATAGTTTTTGCACATTTTGGTTTTTAGGGGTTCCATCCCTTGCTGTAAGCTAACTGAATTCGAAGAAGGGGTACGAAAAACACATTTTCGAGGAGGCAAAAACAAAGTATACTACTATAAGGAAGATTTTATTTATACCAAAATGTTTTTGATTACTTTAGACACACAACTGCATTCTTAGAGAAAAATTTGGGGCGGGGGCGCTCAAAGGATATAGAGTAATATAAAACAAAACTCAGTTTTATTAATAGTCTGGTATGAAAAATAGGTTTTTGGCCATAACTTTTGATTGGAAAGAGATATTAGGGTAAATTTTCCACATAAACTATTTTTGAGACGTGACTTTTTGTAAAAAATATATAAAAGAAAACATTTTGAAAAAATAAATTTCGCGAAAAAAACAAAGAGGGTAGGTACCCTTGTTGTTTTGATGACTTCCCGAGGAATTGAGGTATTCAATTACCAATTACAATTCCTGTAAAGAAATTGATGATTTTTTTCCAATTCCATTCCTGAGGAGTTGAGATGTCCAATTACCACTAAAAATTCCTGTAATGTAATTGAACATTTTTTTCTTATTACATTCCTGAGGAATTTAAATGTACAATAGGGCGTATCGAATTACAATTTTTTTCGAATTTCACATTCTAAGAGGTTTCAAAAGTTGCATAGGGTGGTCAGGATCTCCCAAAAAAAAGTTACAAAAAATAAGGATCTCTTCCCCTCCCGCAAGGACAAAGTAGTTTTTTACAAGAAAAACTACATATGTGTTAAAGCAAAAGTAAAAATAGACTTGTTAGTTAATAACAAAATTTTAGGAAACACGATGCAACTCTTAGTTTGGCCAGCTAAAACCGATTCTTAAATTTAAAATTAAAAACCCTTTTTATGTCCCTTTAAAATTTTGTGTAGCTTTATTATGTTTTTCTAGTCAAATTAATAAAGACTATGATTTTATTTTATAGAAATAATTTCTATTTTATATATAAGAATTTTAGCTTTTGAAATGAGATTATTATGTGTGAATTTTCGGAGTTCTAATTAAATGAGTATTTTTATTTATGATTGTTTAACAGACATTTTTACAGTATTCCAAAAAGAGTATTAAAGCTTTATTTTGCTTTGGTAGTTTTTTGTTTAATTTGGTAGATTGTTTAGATGAGATCGGTAGCTAAAATTTTATTTGAGTGGCAACCACCCTGGTTACGGCCAGTTTCGGCCTTTTTTGTCAGTTTCGACTTGTTTCAGCTTGTTTCGGCTTGTTTCGGCTTGGTTCGGCTTGTTTTGTTTATTCGGCCATATTGAGGACGAATAGCCGAAACTTTTGGTAAAAATTGCTTGCATCAGTCATTTTATTCAAATATATAAGTTTGGCTTAATAAGAATATTTACAATGCATTGTACAAAAAAAAAATTATGAATTTATAATTTGATTTATCGTGTTAACGCAAAACAGTTTTGTTAATTTTATGCGTTCGATACAATCATTTTCGATTTCATTGATATTAGAGTTTTATAGGTACTGAAGCCAAAAATTGATAACTTATCCTCCGAACGAATTCTGTGTGTGTGATATAAAGAGAAATAAAAGGAAATATTTATATTTTTATAACACTAAACCTTTAAAAAAAAAAGCATTCTTTGTTTTGTAGTTCTATGTAAATGTACATTGTAGGTGCATACTATTTTGAGTGTGTACGGAATATATAAAGTGGTTGGATGACATAATGTCCACGGACATAAGGTACAAACTGTGTCTGCTTTGCAAACGAACATAATGTTCATGGACTTTATGGCGTTTTCAGACTGGAAAACTGCGCGATTTTTAATGCGAATTGTTAAATTTTTATACATTAATTTAAAAAATTTATTAAAGTTCGGTACAGTTGTCTGTATGTCTGAAATTCTGAATACAAAATTCTGCATTACCAGAAAACTGCGTTAAAAAATTCTGTATGCCGAAATTCTGCATAATATGGACTAAGAACAACTACGGTAAATAAGCTTAAAATAACAACTTTCCGTACAAGAGTAAATAATTTAATCTTAAAATACACCCTTTTGTATCCCAAATAAAGTTGAAATGCTGTAAATGGAGAGCAGACTTTTTGAAAGCAAAATATTGAAATAAAGGAAAATAAGACAAACAGTTTTATAAAAATACTGTAAAAGTTACAGCATTTTGACAATTGACCTTTGATAAGCAGAAAACTGACCCGCTCCCAGTTTATTATTTTATGATGAAAAGATTTGCCCTTGTACGTAATGTTGTTTTTGTCACATAAAACTGATATTTTTCATAAAAAATTCGATATGTATAGACTTAATGTCTATTTTGATTTGGACATTACATTCGTTTGCGATAAAGTCCATGGACATTATGTCATCCTACCATATAAAGTATGCAATACTTTTGTAATAAAAAATAAAATAAAAAATTTATCTCAATTATTATTACAGTTCAATATTCAAATAATACTTTTTTAAATACATTTTTTTTTTTTTTCTTATGTGTATGAAAGTATTTTATATTTTATTTGATTCCTATAAAAAAAACATTTGCAAAAACTTAAATTTCCATATTAATAACCAGTTTCGGTTTCGGGTTCGGGTTCGGGTTCGGCCGAATATTATAAAATGGCCGAATATTTGGTTTCGGGCAAAATTCCGGTTTCAGTCGGACACTAGTCATATTAAAAGTAGCCAGATGTTAAATTTTTACTTGATTTAATTTTTACAACAAAAACATTTTTTGAGTCATTTTTTGAGTAAAAAGTCAATATTTTGTGACCTTTTTTGACAAAATCATAAGGCATATATACATTGACTTGACGGTACAGTTCAAGCTATTTTTGTTAAGCGCTCTCATTGATCTTTAGAGCAATAAAAATTTGAAATAATGAAATATATTATAATATAATTATATTATATATATTTTTAGCACTTCATATATATAGCACTTCACTTGCACTCACAGAACTGGCGATTATTAGGATTTGAAGCACGTTCAGTAATTTTTGTTAGGATTTTTATTTTTGTAGGTTTTTTAGTGAATGTGCTGCATGAATTTGTTGTGTGAAATTTATTTTAAATGTTATAAGATGAGTTTATTTCGAAGAATTTTATCAACTCTGCTTAGCTTAGACCGAAGAACCGATGTCGCACTGTGCATATACACACACATATGGTCTTCTATAGTGTGTTCAGTTCTTGTTGCTTTCTCGCAAGCTGCTGTGTTGATCTTAAATTTTAAGGTAAGTGTATTTTGAAATTTATTTTAATAGTGTTCCCATTGTCGTTCCAGTCTGAAATTTGGAGAGAACTTAGATAAACTATCATTAATTTATATATATTTTTCCAAAATTTTTAAAAATGACTTTCATCAAAATATTTTTTTTTTTAACTTTTATGCAAAAATAAATAACGTAAATATTTGAGATTTTTTTAGGTTTTGCTATACAAAATAAGCCTCTTGAAAATATCTTTAATCTAAAATCGTTGCTCTATCTCAAACTTAACCAAATTTATGATCAATTGAAAAACAGTTCACAAGAAAAAAAAACCGATTTTTTCAATATTTGATTACACGTAACTCAGTAACCACACGCAAAAAATAAAAATTACAAATTAATTTTCTAAATTGTAGCCAACACTACGTGTATATAAAGTTTAAACAAAATCGGACAGGGTCAGGTTGAGAATTTAATTTTTTTTGTCGAAAAGCAATGGAATCACTCAGGTGCTTATAAAAAAGTACCTGCTATTATTAAGATAATTATACTTAGGAGCAATAAATTCATACATTTCCATATACATATATTAAAAAATGAACTAATTAAATATCTATGAATTTTATATAAAAAAATCCAAAAGAATGCAAAGTGCCCTGACGAGCAAAAAATGGAAGATAGGCGAGAATTGATGAACTTCTCTAAAATTTGTTTTTTAGCCGATTCCAACCAGTAACAATTTTTAGATTCATAACTTGCCTACTCAAGCTAGGGAAAGCCTACTTAAAGTAAAAGTCGAGTCGAGTTGTATTAAAACACAACTTAATACTAAAAAGCACCAGGGTTAGGGTGACAATAAATTTTTTTTTTGTTTTTATTTTCTATGTCTTAGGTGAATTTTATCAATAAAAGCACTCATGCGAAATTTTATCAGAATATATTAATATTTATTAGTGGCACCGAGCACTTACATTTTGACTAAATTAGAAAATATTTAATATTGTTGTTTTCAATATAAACTACCTTATTGTGTATTTTTGTGGATCAGTTGAAAAGTTATAATATTTTCAATATTTTGAATATTTGAATTCCTGATCAATTCTTTTGTATGCAATTAAACTATAATTTCAATTCATAATTTTCCCGACGTTTCGTTGATTCTTTTTCAACTTCTTTGTTGTTTTCGTTTTTAATAAAAGCAGTTGAAAAAGAATCAACGAAACGTAGGGAAAGTTATGAATTAAAATTTTAATTTAATTGCATACAAAAGAATTGATATTCAAACACTAATTGCCTATTCAAAATATTTAAAATATTAAACTACCTAAATTAGATGTTTCGAATACAGTCGATTTATTTGGTCCAGTCGATGCTTTTCTACTATTTGCAAGAGATACTGCTGCTGATCTTCCTGGATAGTAAGAGTTACATTAACACTCTTCGGGTAAAATGGTCACATATGTGGTTAAAAGTTTTTGTATTGAAATATTTTCTGACATGTCGTTATTTCTTTCAAATATTGGCGCGATGGATAGAAAAAATACTCTCCCTCATGAGCTTTCTTTGAATTTCTCAAATTTTTTGCTTAAGAAGGTTTCTCTGTATGGCAAGTAAAAAGGTTTTGATAAATAATAAATTTATTGCATAAAAAGTACAATGTATCTACATATCTGCACATTTAAAAACTATTACTTTCAAAAAAAGTTTTAATGCAAAATGCAAATATGTAGCGTAAGAAGGCTACTATGTCTGGAAAGTAAAAAGTGTAAGTAAATTAAGAATTTATTGCAAAAAGTAAAATATGTCCATATATGAGCACATTTAAAAACAAACTTTTACTTCCAAAAAAAAAATTAAAATTTTTTTGTGCAGAAATGTCTTAACTATACCCTATTTAGTAAGAATAATACCTTAAAAAATATTTTTTTCAGTGAATTTTTTGGTGCGGGATTGAAGAGGTTAAAGCATTTGAATAGCGCCACTCAACGTTCAACTGCATCATAAGCTACCTTCAGACTTTGGATTTTCCGACAACCTTTAATGTTTAATCATTATCGGTTTCCCAGGTGCTGGGACCAAGTTTTCAGTAACTTTGGGATATATTCAAGGCCGTGAGCAGTTATGAGTGTTTTCTGACACAAAATCGCACAAGTACTTCGTTTGTATTGTTGCTTTATCAGTTTGAGTATATTTAAAAGTTTTGTTCACACTAACATTTTCCAATTCTTTTACCATTTTACTTTTCATATTAGAAGAAACTTGGGGATAAAAAAAAAACGCTAAGCCAACAAGTGTTTTGCTTGAGTACCACAAATATCCTGCAAATGTTTTAGCTGCAGCATCGGAAACTAAATTTGTTTCTTTGTATTAATGGACATTTCTTAAAAGGATTTAATCATTATGTGGAGCTGGTACAACACATGGGGAAGTAAACCAATACTTTAAATATTCTTTCATTTATTTTAGTTATTTATTTATTTATATATTATTTCGTCTTTAATCTGTTTGCATTAGAATCACAACAAAGACTCTAAAACCATAGAATTCTCTGGTAGTTAGATTGAACTGTAAGCGGAACAGAAAAAATTTAATACTGAATATCCACGTTGACCAAATTTATGTACCAAAATGTTTGTTAAGCCTCTGCCTACAAGACTGCATCCTTGGAAGAATTTTAAAATTAGATTTCATGTTAATTTCATATGTCCTTTTTTGTGAATTTTTATTTTTTTTATTTTTTGCCATAAATTCGCCCAAAAATCCAAACTACATATCAGATAAGAACGATTTATGCATTAAAATGAGCACCATGTCTTCGTTCTTAAGGCGGGCTCATTCTTTGTCGAAATGCATTTTGCTCTATTTCATGTAGTTTAGGGGTTGTAGAACACTTTTTGGAGTGGTAGTTGGCTAAAAACATGCGGTTTTTTCGTCATAGCTCACAAACTATACATCCTACAAGAACGAGCTATGTACCAAAATGTTTCTAATACATATAAACACAAGACTGCATTTTTAGAAAAAATATTTTTTTTCAAGAATAATAGTATTCTACGTCATTTTTGGTGATTTTCTAGTTTTTTCGATTTTTCAGCCGTAAATCCTAAACTATACATGATAAAAGGACGATTTATGCACCAAAATGTTTGCTAAGCCTCTGCCTACAAGACTGCATCCTTGGAAAAAATTTAAGATTTAAAATTTTTTAGAATTTTAAATGATTTATGTACCAAAATGTTTGTTAAGCCTCTCCATATCTCTCGATATAAAGCTCCAAGAATATAAATTTCGATTTTATTATCATCGTCGTCAGCTAGGATTAGGAGAGATAGTTGAAGAAATTCCTTGTTATCATTTTAAGTCAGCTAATGTTTTAATCGTGCTCCAACATAATCGTATGCTATGCCAATTATATTTGTTTCGTATTTTGTACTCGAGCTATGTTATTAACTATCCCCCCCCCAGCTTGAGCATTTGGACGTGCACAGTGTAATTATAAAATTTTTAGCCATTATAATTTATTACAATTAAAAGTAATATATATATATATATATATATATATATATAAATATATATATACATATATATATATATACATATAAAAAATAAAATGCCCCCCAGCTTGGGCATTTGGTCGTGCACAGTGTAATTATAAAATTTTTAGCCATTATAATTTATTACAATTAAAAGTAAAATATATATATATATATATATATATATATATATATATATATATATATATAACATATACGTAAAATATATATATATATAATATATTAATATTATTAATATTATATAATATATTATATAATATATTTTACTTTAAATTGTAATAAATTATAATGGCTAAAAATTAAAATTAAAAGTATTAAAATATATATATATATATTTTACTTTTAATTGTAATAAATTATAATGGCTAAAAATTTTATAATTACACTGTGCACGTCCAAATGCCCAAGCTGGGGGCCATTTTATTTTATTTATAAATATATATATATTTTACTTTTAATTACTATTAATTAAGTTCGGTTTAATAGATTAAGAAGTTCAGCGAATGATTTCTTATTGATTGAAATGCAGTAGAAAGCATATTAAATACATCACTGCGTCACGTTGCAAATCTGCAAAAAAACCAAATTAGGTGCTACACAAAAACTTCACGTTTCAGTTACATCAGATAAATAATTTTCGCTGGTTTAGTTTAAATTAAAAAAAAACCAAATTTATGTATATGTAGTGCAAAAGCCTAAAATTACAAAATGTAACAAAAAAATTCTTTTGATAAAATAAATAGAAAGCAACCGCTCTTAATAAATAACACTGCTTTACACGTAAAATGCACCCCGAACCAAAGTAATTTTTTATGAGTAATTAGAGGTAGGTGATCACAGAAATGGCAAAAAAATTTTTTTTCATTTCGCGGGTTTTCTAGATATCGACAAAAAGGTGTTTTTTTAGGTAGTGGGTCGACTCAAACCAAAATATCTCGTTGTTGGTATAACCGAAAATTACATTCTATATATTGTTGAAAAGGCAATAAAATTACGGATATAGTGACATTTTAATCTTTGCAATCAACAATAAATTAGCAGAGGTACAGATGATCAAACTTAAAATTTAATGAGTTTTTTGTGATTTTTAAAAAAAAATTTCCGATTAAATTAATTTTTTTTAAGGAAAAATAATAAAAAGCAAAATTTTATTTTTTTATTTCTTACATAGTTTAGTACCATAAATAAAAAGCTCAATTAAGCCTCAAAGGTTCTTAAATAAAGAAGTAATTAACATTTTTTTATGTCATAGGTTTTTAGAAATAAGTTTTAATTGTATTTGATGTTAGTTTTTATTGAATTTAATTGTTATTATTTATATAATTTTCTTAGTGATATGGTAAACATATATTTCAATGTATTATAATGTATACTTGTTATTTTAAACTTGTTCAATTTGAAAAATGTTGTTCCATTTCATTTTCAATTTGTTTTGAATTTATTTTCCAATATTTTTCATTATTAAAATTAATTGGATGAGCGGCAACAGGCGTTATTTAAGAAATAGAATTTATTTGACAAAAAATTTACTTAAAAATGTGTGATACGCGTGTGAGAAAAAGATGTTTATTATCACGTGAAACTTTTTGTTATGTTTGTGGTTTGTATATTAATGGTGGTAGCAGAAGACACAAAATAAGTCGTATGGATCAGAAGTGCTTGGATGCGTATAAAAAATATTTTGGATTTGCTGCTACAAATTTGGAGAAGCAATGGACGCCAAACGCTGTATGCGAAACTTGTCGAGCAACATTAATTTACATTTCTAATGGGCACGAAAGACATTTTTCATTTGGAAGGCCAACGATATGGAGGGAACCAGTTGACCATTTACCTGATTGTTTCTTTTGTTTGTTAAAACCCCCCGCGGGTCGAAAAAAATCGGTCTTTGTAGATATTCAATCTGTTTCCAAACCTGTACCACATTCAAAATTATTGTCAAGACCGGAATTAGTAGAGCCGCACTTCCTGGGACAACAAACTACAGATTCAGATGAAGAAAGCGCCACAAAGGAATGGAAAGATGCCGGAAATAGAACAAAAACATCTTCTGACCCAGGTTGAACTCAACGATTTGTGCCGCGATCTTTATTTAAGCAAAGCAAAATCTGAATTACTTGCATCTAGAATGCAACAATGGGGATACCTGAGTCCAGAGACATATGTCACGCATTTCCGTCATCGCAGCGAGGAACTTTCGAAATTTTTTGAAAAATCAGGAGACAATTGCTTTTGCTTCGACATACCTGGACTATTTTCTGGACTTAACCAAAATTATGACCCAACCGAATGGCGTCTTTTTATTGACGGCGGTAAAGACAGCATAAAAGCGGTACTGTTACACAAAGGTAACAACAAGCCTTCCATCCCAGTTGGCTTTGCGAAATATATGCTATGCTATGCGAAATATATATAAGAGAGCTATGACTCAATGAAGCTAGTTTTGAAATCAATCCAATACAACTCGCATCAATGGAAAGTTTGCTCAGATTTAAAAGTTGTTGCCATTTTGACAGGAATGCAAGGGGGCTTCACAATGTATAATTGCTTCCTTTGCTTATGGAACAGTCGTCATCGCGCAAAACACTTTACCCAACGTGCATGGCCGCCACGAAACGCACATACGCCTGGAGAAAACAACATCATTAACACTCCGCTAGTTGACAGAAGCAAGATAATCCTGCCTCCTCTTCATATAAAACTAAGGCTCATAAAAAATTTTGTAAAAGCACTTTCGCAGGACAGTCCTGCGTTCGAACACTTTAAAAATTTGTTCCCAAAACTGTCTCCTCAAAACATTAAAGAAGGTGTGTTTATTGGTCCTCAAATCAAGAAACTATTTAGCGACGCTAAATTCGAAAATTTCTTAGATGCAGCTGAATTAGAAGCATGGAATGCGTTTAAAAATGTAATTCATGGCTTTCTGGGAAACGAAAGACGTCAAAATTACGTCGAAATTGTAAACACTTTAATTGAAAATTATTCTGTCATTGGTATAACTGACTATATTGAGAACTAAGCCCTATTCTAAAATCTTTTTTTTTATTTTCAGGAGCGAATATGTCACTAAAAATTCACTTTTTGTTTAGTCACTTGGACTACTTTCCACTCAATCTTGGTGATGAGAGTGACGAGCATGGAGAGAGGTTCCACCAGGAAATGATGGAAATTGAGAGGCGATATCAAGGCTTTTGAGACCAGAACATGATGGCCGACTACTGCTGGTTCTTAATTAGGGAGGATCCGACGGAAAAAAAAATAGAAAAAGTTCGGACAAAAGTTCGTTTGGTACAAATATTTAAAATAAAGTAAATATTCTGAACATTGAAAAGTTTGTACTTTTACAGAAATGTCAATGCTTAAGCTAAGCTTTTCTTTTAAAGCATAAGCCTATGTAAGTTATAAAACAAATTCAAAATTTATTGTTTTTTTTTTGTCTTTCCTTAAAAAAAATTCCTTTAATCGGCAAAATTTTTTAAAAAACACACAAAACTCATAAAATTCAAATTTTGATCAGCTTTACCTCTGCTGATTTATTGTTGGTTGCAAAGATTTAGATGTGACCATATGCGTATTTTTTATTGCCTTTTCAAAAATATAGATAATGTAATTCTTGGGGCTGTCAACAACAAGATATTTTGGTTTGAATCGACCCACTACCTAAAAAATACTTTTTTATCGATATCTAGAAAACCCCCGAAATGAAAAAAAATATTTTGCCATTTCTGTGATCATCGATCTCTAATTATCCATAAAAAATACTTTGGTCCGGGTTGCAAACACAAATTAATTATTTGTAAACCATTGATTAATTACCCAAAAGTGTTCTTAATCTAGATAGATTATCTTTCTTTTAAATAATTATGTCGTAGTAAACTTATTCATAGTCAACTGTTCTGAATCTTTTCCAATTTTTTTTTTTTATACTTAAAAAACTCTATATTCTATTTAAAAAACTTTAACATCATCACTTTCACATGCAAAACTTACGTAGTATAAACTTTTTCATATTCGTAAAATTTATGAAAGTTTATGAAAACATCACCATAAAAAACGTAATTTTGCTTAAAACTGTATTGAAAATCCATTTATTTTAAAGGTGTAAAATTGTGAAACTCTTTTAAGTCAAATTAACTTAGCACACCCACACAGTATGACCTACAATCACGAACATGCTGCCAATATGCGCGCTTAACAGTGTTGGTAAGAGATCGATTTTTGTTTGCATTCATGCCATTAACCCATTTTCACACTCTAGCTCCTGTTGCTATAAATCTTAATTTATTTGCGCCGAACATACAGCAAATTTTGGCGAGGCGGTGCTTTAATTTGACCCGCACAATGTGCCAGCAGCATGATGGTGATGGAAAGAAAAATAGTTATACTTATTTTTAATGCGCCACCTGATTGCATCGTCGGATAAAAGTCATACCTGGGCCAAAATTTCAGCAACGAACTGCATGCAATGCATGTCTAGGCATTAAACTGAGTGAGCTTTTGTGTGTTTGTCGGTAAAATTTGTGGCTTATGCCTAACCTTTGTGGGGAGGAAAATATCGAAGTGGAGCCTATTTGTTAGGAAATGTTCTAAATGTGGCTCAAATCTGATCAATTAAAATTGAGTGTTTGCGAAAGCATCGTAATGTACACAGGTGTAGTCGATAGGGCAGTAGTTGTTGCAATAATCTCTATATATGGTCTATGATGTATTTGTGTGTGGTCTGAAAGTGCAAATATTTGCAGTATCTAAAATGCCTTAATTGTGGGCAACGCGGCCTAAGAGTAACGGTCATTATTATAGTGCCAGATTTTCAGTCGTTTTATGACCCTTTTTCGGCACTTTTGTCGATGATAGTTAGATATTTTTGTACAATATATTCACAAATTTTATGATGAAAGGCAAAGATAAAGAAACGCAAAATAAATCGAATAAACATTTTCAGATCTTTATAAGTCCTTCAATGCCTTCAATTTGTTGCCAACTAGCAGTCATTGTTACATTTTTGGCTGCTATAGCTAACTGCTTATTTCTTTTGGTCAATAAATTATTTCCACCTGCCATCAAAATTAATGTTGCCTCAAAATATTGTGAATTAATCACTTTTTCATGTTATTACATTTTTATATCCGGCAGCAACATCATCACAGTCCAAAATATTTCCGCAGGACATGCCAGCTTGTCACTGCTGGCCACTCGTGTTTCTTGTCATCGTAAGTTTCTGTAGAGTAAAAAATTACAAAAGAAAAAGAAAAAAAAATTTAACACAAGAACGTGAGTCACCAATCGTTGTCTGCGCTGTCATTTTATGCCAGTTTTTCATAGTGTCCTATATATATAGTTCATGTATTTATATAAATTTTTATTTAACTGTGAGTTTGTATGTGTGTGTATGTGTTTTGGCTTGTATAAGTGATGACATGAAAGCATGTCTGGAGTTAAAGTGAAAGCGGAAATAAAACATCGTCTATTTTACATAATCATATTTATGGTTATTTATTTCAGGAAGTTTTAACCGATTGCTGCGGATATAGAACATATTTACCTTATTTCAGAATTTAGAGAAATAATTTAACAGAAATTTTATTGATTTTCATTACTTATCATGCTTGATATTTTTATATTTTTTGTTTAAATAGCTTTCTCTTCGTCTTCAGGGTTTCCTAATCGGAAAGCGGTTTTCTTCCATTTTATTTTAAAGAGCCACTTTTGTAGATTATTTCTCTATTCAGAAAAATTGTTCACAATTATGGAAGCAGTTGTTGAAAGGAGGCTTTTTACTTTTTTAACTACAAGCAAAGGCTTGACAACAAGTTAAGGTTATACAAAATTCAATAAAACATATCGTCGCTGTGCGATAGAAATCATGTAGATAAATTTCATAAATTTTTTAGGAGAGAAAAAACATTGCTTTTTCATTTAATCGTTTATTTTAGAAAATGTGTAAGTTATTTTGGAACATAATTTTTCACCCCCAATTTTTATGCGGAAATATTGGGTCCACCCCAATATCAAAAAATTGTTAATTTAAAAAATGTGATTCGAGTACCCGAAGAACTTCATTATATTACGAAAACTGCAAATCAAAATATCAACAAATCTAATATTAATAAGCTTAACCTCAAACAATTTCAAATCGTATGAATATTTATATTTAATTAATTTTATACTTATTTGATTCACTATGTTTTAAATCAATCACATATGAGTACTACTTTGAAAACTACTTATAAATACTTATTCATACACATTTTTGAGTAAGTTGCTTATTGATTCAAAAATGTGTTTCATTGCAAATCCCTGATTTGAATCACTGAATTGTTTACTCGAGTACTATTTATTTTTAAGTATTCGTTGCAGATCTCTGGTCCACACTAGGGATGGCAATTCTTTTTTAAGACCCGAATATCACGGAATTATTCGATTCGAGTCCCGGGATTGTTTAAAATAACTTTTTTTAATATCTAATTTTTCTAAAATCTAATTAAATCTAAAATTTTTCAAACTACCATCACATATATCCCCCTTTCAAAGATCAACGATCGAACTAACAAGCGTTGAGGCAGAGCGGTGATTCTTCTCTGCAGGTCTTATATGCAATAAATTAAGGTCTAAGTTAGGGGATAAAACCATTAATGCTTTAATTTCATAAAGATCGTATTTTTATCAAAAGAAGGAATATTTTTACTAAGCTCTAAATAGAAAGAGTATTGTATTTATTTTTTACTTAAATGTATTGATTTTTTTATTTTAATTTTAATGTGCTACAGCATACAAGTAAAGGGAGGTTTTAGGTCAAAGCGGTTAAAATTAAGGCATATTTTAGAAAATGTTTTCTAAAAAATTTTATTTCATACAACAAAAATTTAATTTGCATGTTAATTTTACATCATCGCCTGAAAATTAAATGTTTTTCGAAGAAAGAGTCTTGAATGCACATCTTTTACCAAAATGGAAAATTATGAAAATTACGAAGCGTGGGAAAAAAGTGGAAAAAATTGAGATTATATTTGACCATATTGTTGCGTGTAAAACCAAGAAAAATTTTCCATAGACGCTCATTTTGGTAAAAGATGTGTGGAATTATAATAGGAACAGATTAAAATAAATTTTCATAGATCGATTAATTTGTTTTCAGTAGTGTAGCCAGTTTTGAAAAAGTATGTTTCAAGAAAATTCGTGCTTAAAGTTACTCTTCTTAGTTATATTTACTCTGGCGCACCAAGTTTTAAGCGCTGTAGAATCTGTATTATAAGCGGAATTGATTTAGTAAAGGATAATTGAACAATAACCAATCTAAAAAAACTTTAATTTTAAAACAATTGCTGTTTAAATACTGATTAAAAATAGTTTTATGTAAGCAGTTACTGCTAAAGCTTAGTATGCTGTGGGAACAAAAATTTTTAGGCATTTAATTCTACACGCAAAATTTTGGTGTAGACTCAACACTAACACATACTTACCATACAGTGTTTGTTGAATGTGTTAATTGAACGTTACTGTTGAATGTCAAATTTCCACGCCAATTCAATGTACGGCCATATAAAAGGAAGCGAAATTTTGACATTTTAACTCTCCAATCATGGTTGCGATCTTGGCTGCATTGAACAATTTTTTCGGTTTAACAGCGTACTAACCAACGAAAAAAAAATTTCGCTACACTCTAAAAAGTTTTTGTTGAATTTTACTACAACTCTTGTAGGCAACAGTTTTGCGGCTGTTTCTGTAGTAAATTTACACACCCTTATTTAATTAAACATATTTTTTACTATTGACTTGTAGTGAAATTCAATAAAACGTGTTTATGTTTGAGTTAAATATGTAGCAATATAAATGAAAAAATATTGATATTGTAGTAAAATTAAACATCAATTGCTATCATCTGTGTTGTACCATAACAATATTACTACTCTCATGTTAGCAAAATTCAACAACTAGAATTTGTTTTTACTACAATTGATGTAATCTATTGTTATTCAAGTAAAGGCAACATTCTTAGTTTTGACATTCTTAGTTTAAAACATAATTTAATATATCTTAAAACTTTACACTCTTGACGACACGTGCAGAAATAAAGTTGACTTATATTTACTGCTTATCCTTCATTAAATTAACACTATAAACACCAAAATGAGACATACACACTTGCATAAAGAAATTCCTGCCGATTAGTACCCGAAAGAAAAAAACAAATGAAACACAGATATTTTTTATAGATTTTTATTTAATTATTAGCATATTGCCCACCTTTACCCATTTTGTTGTTTTGTACAACATAAGATACTACAACATAGTAAAACTTTTACTAAAAATTGAGTTAACACTAAATTTTTTTCAATTTAAAATCATATAACTCTTATATAATGATCCGTACACGTTGACAAGCAAAGTCGACTAAATATCTGTTGAAAATATTGTCCATGTTGAATATTCAACATCTGTTTCATTAGTTCAATTTTGGTAGTAATATAAAGCATTGTAGTTGATATTGCAGCAAAATTAAAAATTTATAGCTTAATTTTGCTAAGAATAGTGTTTAATGGTAAATACTCAAAGATCAATATAAGATTTATAGTAAAATTACACATCAGTTTGAATTTCAACAAAAAATTACTATAATAATTATAGTAATTTTATATTTATTTTTTAGAGTGTACCTTTACGCTGTCACAAACGCTATGCATTTCTTACGGAAGATTTTTTTCGCTTCTACAGCATACTAAGCTTAAACCGAAAATATGTATTTGTGCATGTATTACAAAAACTATGTTATAAATTACTGAAGATATATGATTAGTCAAATTTTATGTTTGGTTTTTTTTTCTTTTTGTTGAATTGGTACAAATTGTACTTCTTTGATATATCAATTTAATACAGAGTATGTACTATAAAAGAATAGAAGTGAATGTGTTGCACTTTCTGGCAAAAGTAAAATAACGAAATAAAAACTTCTTGAATTTCGGGACGATCCCGGAATTGTATTTTCAGATCCCGAATATCCCGGGATCGAAAAAACTCCAAAAATTGCCATCCCTTGTCCACACATATTACTTTAGTCTGGCGTATGAACGATATTAATTAATTGCATAAAATAATATCTCTCATACGCCATGTAGATCTTTTAAATATTAGAACTGCAAAAAACTTATCCTAGGAAGATTTCAGAATTCAAATTAAGCTAATGGTAAATAAAATAGCTTTGATAGCATTTATCCTTTCCTAAAAATATCAAAACAATCTTCTATAATGAGTGCACAGAAAATAATACTTGCAATATAATTAAATGAATGTTCTTACTTAATTAATACAAGAAACTGGGGAAACAAGGATATTGGATTTTATTCGCACTTAATAATAATTTAGCACTTATTTAAGTAGTTTTGAAATTTTGATAAAAAAGGTAAGATTTTCTGGTGAACAGCCTAGATGGTAATTCCCTAAAACTTTTAAATCTGTTTGCCCAAGCGGCAAACCAATATATAATTTGGCCATAAAATCATATATCTTAGTGTCTGCTTTAATTAAACTGTTTACGTTCCAGCTTCTTTTTATTTTTTTACTAATTTATTTTTAGTATTATCGCTTAGAAATCTAATTTTTTGTCCCAAAATCTTGCATCCAGAAACATTCTTGTCTTAATAAATTATTTTATTGACTTGTCTGCTATTAAGTCCCTAACTTAATAATAGTGTATGTTTAGGTTTTTGTTTGCTTGCAACATGCAAGCATGTATTTTTCAATCATTCACTCTTAAACTTTTTGTATACATTCAAAATTTGTGTATGCAACAAGTTAACATATCTTCCGAACTGCCTCATAGAAAACACATTACGTAGATAAATGGAGATGGAAAAAATAACTATTAAGCAAAATATAAAGTTTGAAATATGTTTTTTCCTCTTTCTCATCACATAACATTTTTTGGTTTTGAAGAGTATTTTCGGTTATAAATGTAAAAACAAATAACTTGAGCAAATTTTAGTTGCATCAAAACCTTACGAAAAATTGACATTGTATGATTAAATTAATTATATCATTTGAACGAACCGTTTATGTAAAAATATTCTGTGTCTATATCTTTATCTCTAGAAAAAATATTCAATTAATAACTAGCAATTAAAAATGCAACGTTGGAAAATATTAACTGTGAATTGTCTATATAATTAATTAGTAAGTTATATGATATCGAATTTTATTAGTTACTACTTTTCAAAAAAATTTATCTATTTATTAAGGCCTCAAAAATAATAACAATGTTTTTTCTGATTGCTATTTACTTCGTAACTTTTGTGCAATGAGCAAAAATTAACTAAGTTTTTATACTATATGCGTGTTGTTGCAAAATATCCTTTGCTTTTGCATGTTTATCGCATTGCATTAAGATAGTACAGGAAATTGCTTAAGCTTGCTGCTATTATCATTGATCTACAAAATTTTCCACAAAAAAAATCGTTACTCATCATTTATCAAAAACTATAACAAACATTACTAATGATTCATGAATTTCTAATAAATTGAAATCATTACAACAGAGTGGAAGAGAAAAAGAGCAGTTCTCCGCAACAACACAATATACAATTCTCGAAACTTAACTCGTTACTAAACTGGAGTTCACTTTAATAAGAGTCATGTTCTAATTCAATTAAGCAAGAATGCTGTTTGGCATCTATAACAACAGGGTTTGGCGCAGTTGGTGCGAAGAGCCTTGCTGCATACCAATTACCATAAAACCACTGTCCAAAACAGTCAGCCGGATATGCGTGCTGCGTGCTTTAATAAATGATGATTGATTGATTATTTGCGACACGTTGACAAGCATCCTTATTATCACCAACAACAGCAATAAGAAGCAATAAACTACAATGTAAAGTTTAAACCACAATAGCGACGAGTAAAAAATACTTGTTAGGAAAAACGGCTGACGCGTCAAACAATTTTTTCGAGTGCGAAGAATATTCGAAATGTTGAGAGAATATGAAAACAAAAAACAACCACTACAACATTAAATTGGCCTTAAGCCAAAAAGCCAAAAAAAATTAAGTGCGCCATCTGTTAGCAGGATTTTGAAAGCCATTGTTATAGGGACTGAGAAGGCCACCTTCCCACCGCGGACGCTTTAGATATGTTGACAAAATACTTAAAATTTTTGGGCGGTTGTTGTTTGACAATCACCAAAATCTTTGACATAAAGCGACCATTCACCAACTGCATCTGCAACAAGTGTTTAAAGTCATATTTGTACTTGCTACATAAAAGGTAGAAAAAAAATAAAACTAAAATCTTAACAAAGGTTTTACTGTATCTTGCGTGTCTAGCATGATTGGCTAATGACTAGAATAACTTTACTGTGTCTTGCAGTATTTTAGGTGGTGACTTTATAATGTTTGTTAAAGAGTAATTTGTTTCTGTTGTTGTTATAAATATTTTATTGACTGCTCCACGGGCTACTTGCTAACTCTCAGCGGTACACTGAGGTTAATATTGTTGATGTTGATATAAATTTTTTGATGGCGTTTTAATAAATAGGTTTTGTTAGAGCATTAATTAAATATCTCTTATCTTTATTATAATTACCCTCATAATTAATGTATTCATAACAACTAAAGTCGCAAATATGATTTACTTTTCATTGATACGAGTAGCGAAATGATTGCAGATGTCAACAGCCTTAGCTTCATCCTTACTTGGCTGATAACAGCTTTAGTTTTGATTTTGCTTAAGGCGATTTTATCAGTATTTCAAATCTCTTAAACACTTATGATAGGCAATCAGTTTTAAACAATATTAATATTGTATATAGACAAATAGCACTTATTTTTAAGATAGCTTGCGATGACTAGCATAAAAATAAAAATCAGTTTTAGTGTCATATTTCTTTCATCTACATTAACAAAAAGTTAAAACTTGAAGCCATTTTCTGACCAAATTTAAAAGATTCTGAGTGAGTTTTTGATTTAACTTATCTGATGTATGAACTGTCGATTATTAAAAAAATTTTTTACAATATCAAAAATGTTACTTTTTTTATATTTATGGCTACGATCTCCCACTGTGCGACTCAATAAATTGTTACACTAGCGAAGGTTTTGCAGGATTTGTTCACATTAAATAAAGTACTGCAGAGTACCTAGACAATTGGAGAGGTAAGGGATATGATAGAGGCTCAAATATGACTGGACAGCAAAATGAAGTTGTATCATTAATTTGTGCAAAACAGCCATTAGCATTAGCCATACCTGGATCATATGATTTTCTCCTTGATACTTAAATTTAAAGGCAAGTTTGTTTAATTTTTGGTATTTTATCAACAACAACAAAAAAAAAATAAAAGAGACCGGGTTTACGTAACATTTTGACCTTTAAGTAAAGCGAATAAGAAGAAATAAAGATTTCGGAAGCTACACTCTTTTAATTTTTATAATATTAGTCGGGGACAGGTTACAGGAATGACATTTCAGGCCTATTTTGGGCATTTCGACCTGCAAAATTACTTTTTTAATGACCTAATGCTATATAAGCTTCAAGAAAAAGACTTTTTTAGAGAGTTGGAATATTTTAAAATAAAAAATCATTCAAAATTTTGAGGACATGTAAATGGTAGCTTTTGGCGGAATTGCTTGATAAGAGAATGACTTCTGAGAACTGTTGATATACATATCATGCCATAACCACAAAAAATCTGTAACCCACACGAAATTTAGAATTCCCTTTTATGTGACAAATGATAATAATATAACAAACCCATCAACTCCCTAAATTTAAGATCTCTAAGTTAACCCGTTCTTAAGGTATATCGATTACAAAAATCGAGTTAACATGGACTGCTTGTGCAGACAAAACTAGAAAATTGCTTCTCCTGTAAAATTTTGTTTTTGTTGCTTACACTTGTTTTGCGGTTATGGATCAATATGTTTATAGTTATTTTTTTAATGGCACCAATAAAAACTTCGAAATGATTTTCATAAGAAACACTTCATCATATAGTATCTATTACTCACTGCAGACTCCATACTTTTTCATTGCCTAAATTAAAAGACTTTATTTCTAAAATCTATATTTCAATCGCATTCAATTATCTGTTGATTACAAGAATAAATTACTAACAGCTACTATCAAATCTTGTGTTTGAATTAAGAATATAATTTTAAGGAATTTCACCCAAATTCTACATACAAACAAGCTCTCAGAGTTATCGAAAATGTTAAATTTTTCGGTGACTGGACATCTCTGCGCATACACACGAACACACATACACACTAGCGCATCTCCTTGCCAACACATTGCTTTCGAATCAATTAGATAATGTGATGGCAAAATCATTACCACGCTTCAATACCTTACTCATCATCATAATAGGTTTATCTGGCAGTCGAGCAAGAATATTTTATGACACGGAAACAGGATAGTAGCAGCCTCTACTAACCTCCACCATTTCCTATTCTATCTCATCGTTGTATTTCCTAAAATGTTCAATTTTGATGCGAATTGTGTGGCAAAAGCATGCGGACATTTAGACAGATGGCGTATTAATTGGCATCTGGAAATCTTCACGCAGCACGTCTTGCTTCCGGCAAAATTGATTAGGAGTTATATTAGTTATGTTTGCTGCATTCACTGCAATTCATTGTCGTTGTGGTCTTCGTCTACGTCTCGTAGTCATGAAAGCAATGAAGCTCACCACAGTATGGTAAAAAATAATGGCCATGAAAGTGATGCAAATGTAAAATGTGATGACACCGTGTCGTGCCGTTTGCTTCTCGCATCCACAAACGAATTACGCTCAGCTATATACAAAGGCCTTGCGACTGAATCACAATAATTGAATTATTGCGTTTTTCCAGTGACACTTCAACAATATCGATTAAATAATAAATTGAAGATACGTCAAAAATATCACAGTGCCTGTTTTTTTTCGTGTGTGTGTGTGTTTGAACGTGTGTTGAACACTGATAAAAAATAAATCTAATACAATAACTGGCACTAGTGATAACAAACCCTTATCTGGTAGGTGTTGCCAGATTTTTTCAAAAAACTAAATTTAAAATAAAAATTTTACAGGGAAATAATTTAGCTTCAAAAACGAAAAAATTTTTTGATTAAGTAAGCAGAGACTATTTTACACAGTAAATATATGTTTTCTGGTTTTTTTCTCTGGTCGTTTTTTATAATTTTTATGTCAAATAAAATCAAAATCGACAAATATTTTAATTTATTTTGTTAGTTGTGAAATTTTAAAAAACTGTTATTTGCAGTACTAGGTGTTTTTAAAAACTACGCTTATGTCTGAAAAACTGTAATTTACAAAAATATGGCAATACTGGAAATATAGTAACGCATTTTTATTTTTGTTTTGTTTTTTTTTTTTTTTTTGTTGTTTTGATAATCAGTTTTTGCGAAACCAACGAAAGTGAACAAACACAAAACCATACAACATCAGCTCATATATGGACACCAATAACAACAACTGAATTTGACGCTTATTTGGGAATACTTTTATTGACTCGTGTGACACATTCTGGATATGTACACTGGTTTGTAGAAAACAAACTCCCATCCGATGTATCGAGCTACAATGGGCCTGAAGCATTTTTGGGCTATCAGCCGCTTCATAAGATTTGACAATGGCATTGCTCGTGAGCAGCGTAAAAAAAACTAATAAATCAGAGGCTATATCAGACATTTTCTTAATGCTGAAAAGAAACCTGCATATGAACTATATAGCAGGAGCAAACGTCACTGTTGTTAGTAGCTTTATCCGTTTCGTGGTGGCACTGGATTCACACAATATATACCTTCCAAGCCAGGGAAGTATGGCAAAAAGGTTTGGTTGGTATGTGATGTTGTTACGTCCTATCCACTGAAGGGCCAAATATACACTGGTATGGCATCTTCTGGAGAAAGAGAGAGAAATTTTGGTGAACGTGTAGTCAAAGATTTGTGTTGTAACATGTTTCGTGGAAGTGGACTTACCATTGTGTGTGACAACTTATTTACAACACATAATTTGGCTACCACTCAGATGTTGGACTACAACTTGGCCATATTAGGCATGGTGAATAAAAAACACACGTTTGTGCTCAGTGAATTTGCTAATCCAAGGGGCACAGAAATCCAATCATCACTTTTTGGATTTAGCATCAACATATCTATGTGTTCTTATGTGGCAAAGAAAACCAAGGCAGTTGCACCCCTCTCCTCCAACACCTTTTTTACAATATATTAGATGTGGCTGCCTTTGCAGCGTTTGTTATATATATGGAAAAGAATCTACATCTGAAGACTTCAACCAACCTTAGAAGGCTTTTTCTGCAACAATTGAGTGCGGAATTAGCCATGCCAGAAATTGTAAAACGGTCACAAAGTTTTCAAATCACTCGCAACTTTTCTTCGCGCAGTGGCATTGGAGAAATATTGGGTGGCCCATTGAAATTCATTGCTGAAGATCTTACAGGAAGCCCTCAAGAAGAAGCGGTGCTTCTGGCAGGATCTTCTGGCAGGATCAAATAGCACAAAAATGGTTTTCTTCATTTTTTTAAAGAAGAATTTTCATACATTTTTCAAGGCATACTCAGGTATCCGGGTGTTGCTTAAAGGGGTACATCGCAATAACTGGTGATAACTTTCGTTCCACGGCAGATATCAACTTCAAACTTTGCAATTTGATAAAAAACAATATTTTGGACACATTCCAAAAATTTGAAGTCTTTCCGGCTACTAGAACCCAATATATGGCAATTTGAACATGAAAAACATCACCCGGGTATGTGGGTGTTGACACAAGGGTTAAGTGTTTTTTTTTCGATTTTCCTCGAAGTATCTTTTCGTTAGGACATTCTCCTTGCTTAGCTGTTTCAAGTGCCAGACAGTTTGACTTAGGGGAAGGAGGGTAGATATCTGAAATAAGAAAAAAACTAGTAAGCCCGTGTGGCGTTAAAACGCCATGATTGAATAGATTTTCAACTGATCAAAATTGAAATGAGAATAATTTTGGTCTTTTTGCACTATACGTGGTATTACACGCGCAACGACGATATAATGTAAGCATATTTAATTTCATACCCAAATTTATTTTAAATTTGCAGGTGTAAGAATATTTCTTGATTTCCAGTTGAAAAATGCTTGAACAAAAATGTTTCAGTACCAGTTTCCAATTTCTTATGTGTACATTTTTAAAAATTAAAAAATTTTCCGACCAACAGTTTGGAAATCTTTTTTCAATTGTAAGAAATCATTCCAGTATCACTTTGATATTGAATATATCAATTCATAGTTTTAGCTGAGAAATTATAAAAGATTATTCGTCAGTATAACAGTTTCATAGCTTTTAGACAATAGGTGGCGCTAAGTAAATACCTCACATATTTTTAGGCATATGCTGAAATTTAAAAGAAAAAGCAACATAACAACAACAGTTCTGTGCAAACTTTAACTCGCTATAACTTAAAAAAATAAAAATTTTTAAAAAATAAAAGGTCCAGTTTGCACATCTACAGGTCTAACCCTACCAAATCATACCAAATTTATTAAGATTGGACTTGTATTTAAAAAGCCTAACGCCGAACAAAATTTGCGTTTGCGTAATATATATAAAAGAGATGTGCCAATAATAAGCTTAGCGAAGTATCTATTTTGCAGTTTGGAATCGGAAAAGGGTTTGGCCTTAGATTGATTTGATGGACATAACAACTTTTATTGTTTAGCGTGAACTCGTAGTGAGTTGATATTGTGTTGACTTGACTATTGACTGATAGACAATAAAATATATATATATATATATGAATGTATAAAATAACACACACGGTTAGAAATCTTAGAATAAATTTTAATACTTTTTGGCCACTCCTAATTTGTATTAAAATTGAATGCTGGTCAAATATTAAAAATTATTTTTAATAAAAATATGTTTTGAAATTTAATGCTCAGTTCGTATAATTTTTTTATTTTTTTTTAATAACATTTATCAGTTCATACTGATTTTGTATTAAAAATTAATTATAATATTAACCTAAGCATCAAATTAGTTCCAGTGGGTATACAATTTCGATGTAATTTAATATTGAATTGTATTAAGATTTAATACACAATTTTATTAAAATATAATACAGCAGTCTTGAAATTAAATACCATATTCGCCATAGCATCGAATTGGTTCCAAAGGTATAAAAAAACCTTTTTAATATTTTAACTGTATTAAAATATAAAACAAAATAAATGTGAAAATTTTTAAATCAATTGAGAAGTAATAAATTGAATACTTTTTGTATTTAAAATCTCTGTAATACTTTGCTTGTATTAAAATGTATTCCAATATTTCTAACCGTGCAGGTAACACTTTTTATAAAAATGTTATTGTACTGCTATTCTTTGAAAATATACAACTTTCATATCAGAAAAATCTGAATTGTAAAACTAATTTAAAAAATTATCTAATAAACGAGCGTAAGAAAAATTTTTGATATGACCGTAAGCTAAAGAGAGCTGAATTCCTTTTGAAATTCTAAGGTCTTAGTTCAATGTTAGTACAAAACATTACAACTTTATCATTTCCTACAAATTCGTATTTTCTTTTTAGAGGAAGTAGATTTTTCCATAAATTTTGCTGCATATATGACAAAACTTTACTACTATTTGTGTTGAAAGTTTGCGTTTGCAAAATTAAAATTAAGAGTGCCCTTAATTCAGTTCTGAGCTAAGCGACCTCAAACATCTACCAAGTTTCATAAAAACCCAACAAATCCTTCTGTTTTTGTCCATCCACCTTAAAAAAAGACAGTTCACTTTGTGGCAGTAACTTTAATATGTAATCTTAGACAAATTTTAAGCTTTCGCTATAAATATCATCCCTATATTTGATTTAGGATATTCTGAGTTGGCAAATAAGATATAAACATGTTTTGAGAGCCTGGAAAACACAAATTAAATAACAACGATGTTGCCTGGGCGATTTTCGATTCGGGCATGAAAAGTTATTAAAAAAAAAAAAACAAAAAAAGTGGGTTGGAGATGCACTTTATCATATCGCTCCTTCAATATTGCAAAAAATTTTAATTTTAATTTATAAAAATGTGCATAGCAAGAGCAAAACTGATGTCAGAATTTAAATCCTCGTACCCGCTTTAGCCTACAAAAGTTCTAACATTTAAATGTTTTCATACACGGAGATAACTGTTTTCTAAATTTATATTGTGGTTATGCAAAACTTGCGCTTGATTCTCAGCCACTTCAAAATTATGCTTGATTTCAGCAAAAACTAATCAAAATTTGATATTCCAGTTTATTCCAATTTATAATAACTAAGCTATTAAATATAATAATATGTTTGATTCAAGAAAATTAATTTTACAAAATTAAAATTGTACAAAATTTTAACGAAAAAAATACCTAAGGGAAAAATTCACAAAATTAAAGTATTTCATAGAATTCACCACAGCATCACTTGGGAAGAGGGAGGGGGAACACAAAATCCGAAGCACCACACAAACATATGGTGTGATTATAAAGTGGATAGCTCCAGTGTGTTATAGTCAATGACACATACGCACCAACGTTATGCAGCTTACACATAAACGAACTTGTTCTTCAAACAAAATGGCTGGTCGAACTTGTTGAAAAGAGGTAGCGTTCAAATTAAAACAACCTGCTCGTTGTTTTAGATCCTCGTAGGTCCTCTTATGTGTAAGCCTTTTTTACCTTGCCTTTTTTATAGGCATTTTTTACGATAAACTATTGTATGAAAACGTAGAAATGTTATATCGTTTTAAGTTAAGTCAGATGCGAAGATTTCATTTCTGATATCAGTTTTTTTCTATGTGTGCACGTAATATAAGAAACTTTTGATAAATATAGCTCTACACATAATGTACATAAATTTGAGAGCTTAGCTTGGGTATGATTTACAAACAAATTTTGAAAAATAAACAAAATTAATATTTTTGAAGGCATTTGGTGTTATCTTAAGCAATTATAGCACCTTATCCCTTTCGATACCAACACATTTAAAGTGCATTGATTTTAATTAAATTTTATGCACACACTATTAAAAATGTGCAAAATAACAATTTGCTAAAAAAACACCTGGGACATCTGAGATTCCTTAAAAAAGACCTACACATTTGTTTTGCTTGGTATTCTATATAGATGAAAACACAGTGTAATTTAGTTTTAATTTTTATGTAGTTTACAAATATATTTTGTTGTTAATAGAAAATAAATATTAAAAGATCAAGAATTCTTATTTTAATTAATATAAAAACATTTAAAGATTCATTTGTGCTTTTGACAATTTATTTACTTTATTACAAAAAAATATTGTATGTGTTACAATAAATTTAAAATTTTTTTCAAATGACCTTGTTATTTATTATGTTGATTTTATATGAATAAAATACAATTTGTAAAAGTTTGATAGTTTAAATCATACTTGAAAAACTGAAAAATTGACAGTGCGCTAGTGCGCGCTTGCACGGGTATCACAAAGATTTGTGATGAAGCCTTTAGCAGGGCCAAAATTGCAATAAAATCAGCTTGTGATTTTTTCCTTTTCATATTGCAAACACGTTGTTGTTGTTGTTTCTTTGGAAAGATTCGTTAGAACAATTAATTGTTCTAACTTTGACCTAAAGCTCAATTAACAATTTTAAACAATCAAACAACTAGAATTTGTATCTAAGATCAAGTAACATTTAAACCATCAAAGATTTAAAATTTGTATTTAAATCATATAAAATCAATATTACAATAAAAAAAATGAAAAAATTATGTAAGGCCATCTCCCTTAGTATTTTTTTCTTTATACATCAATTGTGAAAAGCTTTAAAACAATTTTATATTTAGTAATTCACAAGTATACGTTATACTTTTTACAATGAGCTCGTGTGCGACTTGGACATTCATTAAAGCGACATTGTCTTGGAGTTGTTAGATCTTCAACCACTGGCCAATGATCAATACCGTCACTTCGCTTGCTTCTACCAGGGATTGGAGCACATTTAAGTAGTGCACTTTTTTGGATTGGCTTATCGTCCGAAGACATATCATTTAACAAATTATTTCTTCGTTTGGAAGTTGCACAAAGAGTTTCTGCGATTTCGAGACGAAAGTATAGAAGATCTCAAATATTGTGTTTTGAAAGTTTGTTGAGTTTGCAATCGTCTCTATACTCTAGCCAACTATTTACTACGGCTAAGTCCAGAAAATTTAAGGCTACTTTTAGGGTACACTTCTTACTGTCCTTCTTAAGTCCTGTAGTATTCCATCAACTGGTCGCAAGTATCAACACCTCCCATATTTAGGTTATATTCAGTGACAATAGCTGGGCATACAACGCTGATGTATTATTTGCTCTCTTTGCTCCACCTTTGCTTTGAACAAGGATCCTTCCCAATGCAATTTAAAGCCAACAGCATACCTCTGGTATCCTTCCATTTCACTGCTGCGATCTTATCGTCAGATCGAACTCTTTCATCGATTTCTCCTCGAGCCATTGTCTTGTCTGACTTGAAATTAACATGTTTTATTCGATTCAACTGAATAATTCCTGTCGCATACATTTCCATATCTCGCAAACGTCCAAGTAATGGTATGGTAGTAAAGTACCGATCAAAAAATAAATAAGAATATTTTGGTATAGTTTCACACAAACGTAATATTACACTGGGACCTTAACCCAAAGACCGATCTGCCAAAGGAGTCATCGCGCCTCGATATACCTCAAAATCCAATAAAACTCCAGATGATGAAGTAAATACGAAGTTTTTAAGACCGACTGGACGAGGCTTATTCTTCATATACTGCCGAAGGGACCTTGGACACTTACCCAAAAAAGTAATCATTTGTTTATCCACTGAAAACGTTTTAAAGTTCCTTGGCATACCAACAACCAGACAACGGTTTCTAACAGTGTCGATATTACGTTGAACCTTCCACAAGACATTGCTGTTTGCTTCAGTGGGTAAAACGGATGTGTCCACGTAATGAAGGCATTTTCGTAATAAGAAGAACTTGTTTCTTGACAAATTATGTTCTCCAATACATGAACATGCTTGGCAAAGAAACACAAATGTATTCCGTAAACCCACGGATTTCTGATGCATCAGTATTAATGGGGATGCCACATTTTGACATGCCATACGTTTCAGTTAATTTTGTTGTAATTCGAAATGATTTCCATCAAAATACCTCGTAAAATATTGAATTGGAATCAGTTTCTGTCCAGACCTGATTGGAAAAGAGGACTTAATATTTGAAGGATGAAATTTGGCTGATTTCCAAATCATTCGACGAGTATCTGCAACTTATACTTCACTGGTGTCAAGTGTCAAAATTTTCCTCACAAGTACTTTCATTTTCGTCGTTCGATTTTGCCTCACTAGCCTCATTTTTAACAACTACCAAATTAACTTCATTTTCAAACCTTCGCCTTTCGAATCGGAAAATCCTTTGAATTCTGAGTCATTTTCCAATTAGTTCAAGACCTCTTCCAAGTCGCGATCAGTGTCTAGGCGGTAGTTTTTCTCTGACCAAAGAAAAAAAGGATTTAATTGTCAGCAAACAATATCAACATACTCAATTGCGTAGAAATGTTTTTATAGGTCAATTAATATTTTTTTCGGCCGATATTGGAGAAAGTTAATTGAAAACAATGAGCTTTAACTTTCCATATGAGATATAATACAAATTCCAATATCGACCGTATAAAATTATGATAAATATAACTACTTACTTTGAGGGTGTCGTTGCTGCTCAGACATTATGCACAATTTTGTTGTCAATTGTTTATCGCAAAAGCATAAAACATATGATAGTTTTATTCGTTTAAGGTTTAAAGAGTATTAATAACGTATTATGTTAAAAAAAAATTATATGAAATCCAGTAAAAACTACCTACACAATTGTGTAGGTGGGTATTGAAAGGGTTATGCCACAAATTTCTGATTAAACGTCACTTCCCGCTGGGAGATTCACCCATTCCACTATTGCTCCTTTTTCCCTTGCACTCAAAACAGTTTGTGGACCTGGTTGATTTTGGAAAGTTTTGAACCAAGACGAAATTGAAGTGTGGAACGTGATACGCTATATTTTTTGGCTGCAGATTTTTAAGGAATTTTTACTATTCTAATTGCTAACAGAGCTTTTTGAAAAATACTTTCACCGTACAAAATTTCTTTTTTGGCATTTTTAATATTCTAAGAATATGAAGTATTCAATTATTAGCATTAGGAAAAGTATAATGACTGGTAGTGCTAGTTTTTGTAGTATTATCATAACATACATAATGGTTAAGTAATTTGTGCTTTTTATTTTTCAAATCTCCAGTATTCACCACCAAAATAGTCATGATATTATTTTAAAAGTAAAACTAAAAAAGTTAATTTCGGCATCGTTATTACTCGTACCGCTTTCCAAGTATGTACAAAAAACACAACATGCTAGCAATGTAGGCAAACAATATCGAAATTAACAACTACATGTAACATGTTTGTTATTTGCTTTAAATGCATTTCATAAAATGTGAAATGTGTTTTCATGTACATAAATATAACAAGCTCCTTATGACAACAACAACAACAGCAAAAAGTTGTCGCTTCTGGCGGCAATTATTATAAAGACATTTTTCAATTTAAGTAGGCCAAAAACCAGCCACAAAACCCAATAAATCAAAATAAAAAACAAAAAGCCGAAAAAATAAGGATTTATTAAACTAAAGAAGAACCCACACGAAGATCCCACATCTACATCCGCTCATTATAATCCCAACAAGGTTTGACGCAATTCATGGAAGTCAAAAGAAAAAGTTACAGTTTCACTTTAACAGCCAACAGCAATACACAGAAAAAAGAAAACAACGAACAATACATACTTGCAATAAAAAAAATAGTTGAAACAGCAACACACACACAAAACAGATTTCTGAAGCCATGAAAATTAGTGTAGTGTGGAGTGATGCTTCTGGCGACATTGCATGTAGATACATATATTAGAGAGCAAATCACAAATATTAGCGGAAATAAATCCTGCTTATCCGCTTTGGCAAACTTACTTGTATGCCTGTGTGGGAATGTGTGATTCCCAATTGTGTGTGTAAATGAGTATGATGGTGATGATATTGCAATTGTGTGAATATAAAGGTTTGTAGAAAAGTATTGAAAGCGACACTTATTAATTATATGTCGATCTGTCAATTAATTTTTTGCTTATAAGCCATTTGATGTTCACGTGTCAAAGTATTTTTTTGTAATGCACAGTGTGAAATTTTAACAATTTAGTTGGACAAAGTTATATCTATAAATGTGTATATCCCAAATGTTACAATCTTATCATATAAAAGGCAAGCACGCTGCTCCGTGTCCAATATCTCTCAAACTGTTAGCCTGAAAGTATGCACATCTTAATACATAAAAGGCAAGCACGCTGCTCCGCACACAGTATTTCTCAAATTGTAATTATTTTTTGACAGTAAAGAAATTTTACTAGACACACTGTTCTCAAAAATGTTCAGCCTGAAAGTATGCACAGAAAACATATTTTATACATATCAGTGACAATATCGGGTTTTTGCAATAGTACGTTTAGATCAATACCTTTTTTTCATCCTTTAATAAAAATTTATGACGAATTTAATGAAATTTTTTTTGGTTCGATTTGAGCCGATTGCACCAAAAAATATAAATGTATCAGCCACGAAACGACACCTGAGTTGCTGCGTATATGATGGTTGCAAGGTCAGTTCGTTAAGTTGTGTAAGAATATGATTGTTACCAAACTCGACTTTTTGCACTTTTATACTTGAACTAATTTTTCAACACTGCTCCAATACGTTAAGTGTTATTTAAAGTGGTAAATTTGTATTTTTAAAAAATCAATAAATCAATAAATAAAAAATTAAGCTTTAACAAGATACGAAAAAAGTGCTTTCGGCAAATGGCTCCAAAAAGGAAGTGGGCAAATGACCGGTCATAGGACAGGCTCTTATACTAGTATTAAATAAAATTCGTATAGGTACATATTTCTGAGGTCACAAGTCATAACAGCTTAACTGAAATTATCGTAAAAAACTATAAAATTTTGAACCTCACCATTAGTTATTAGAAAAGTTCTTTTTTTGAGCAACACTTTCATTATTTTGTTGGTTTCGTGCCTGCCATGAGCTGGTTGATTGTATGTCAGATATATGCAAAATGATCTCTAAAGACAGTATTTGTGCCATTTTTAAAAACCGTAAAAAAACCAATTTAAAAAAAATAATTTTTGTTTTATAAAAAATTAATTAAATTAATATCAAAAAATATTGAAACAGTGTTTAATTAAGCCGCTTAAATGAAAAAGACCCCTTAAAAAGAAGTTAAAAAAATATTTACTAAAAAAAAAAAAATAGAAAAATTGTAGAAGTGTGCTTATATAAACACACTCAAATTTAGACTAATCTTATCTAACTTCTTAGTTTAGATAAAGTTTGGTAGACAATATCTAGTTTATATCATGGTAGAAGAATACAAGTAGATGCACCAGATTAGAGCATACTGCCGGAAATGTCAAAACGAAGCAAAACTTCTTATTTCTTTTCTTTTGTTTCCATTCGCCACACAGCTGAATTTGACAGTTATGGCAGTATGGAAAGAGTGCACAGTCAGCGCTGCAGCTACCTCTATCCTTATACCATGGCTTATATCACCATATATCACTCAAAGGCTATTACCCAGCTAGCACAGATTTCGTTTTGTAACAAAAATATGGTTTAACTCGGTGGCATTTCAGTTCTTTTAACAACTTTAGTCACAAATGGGTTGTATTAAAGTTTCAAATAAGTAATTTGTAACAATCGTTTTAATGCCAAGAAAATAAACTACGGTGTTAATTATGTTACGACTAAATGCACTTATTGTAAAAATGTTACATAAAGTTTTTAAAAAAATAAGTAATTTTTACATTAAATTAACATTATTTCAACATTTCTTTTTGTAGCATCTATAAAAAATGTTTGTGTGTTGTAATTGTAACAAATACAGTAACTAGTGAGCAATCTAGATGCGACTTAGTTGCTTTATGTTTATATTAAGTTATAGCAATGTCACAACAACTAAATGTTCAAAACTTCGGTTTGAAGATGTTTTTATTCAGTTTTTATTTAGTCACTTAAACTTAATGTTTCCAAATTTGCTGTGACGCACTAAAATGCCATAAGCCAAATTCAAATTTTATTGTTCATAAAAAATTCTGTGTTGCTTGTCAATTTCTTTGTGTAGGCTTCTACTACCATGTAAATAATTTTGGTTTTACGTTTAACGAGGGTAATAAATTGAACAAATTTTTCGTTGAACGGCAATGAATCATTGTGAAATTATGAGAATTTGTTTCGTTGCAAGAAGGTTGAAATGAGGTTTTTATTCAGTTACAAGAATATTGGAAAAAGTCATTGCAACCGTATACTGTCTAGAGGTTATTATTTAGTTGCTTCAACTTTTAGAAACATTATTATTGCTCAAAAAATTTAGTTGGGAAAAATAATGTTGAATTGAGGTTTTTATAAAGTTGTAAGATCATTTAAAAAATCATTGCAAGTTGTGCTGTATTATGGTTATTATTCAGTTGATTCAAGTTTAAAAAACATAATTGTAACTAATAAAGTTTCGCTTGATATAAGAACAATGTATTGAGGTTCTTATTCTGTTGCAATAACTTAAGAAAAAGCCATTGCAACTTATGTAATGTAATTAGTTACATAAACTTTGAATTGGAGTTATAATTCAGTTGCAAGAAGTTTTGAATAAAATTGTTGTAAGTAAATGCTGCATTAAGGTTACTATTCAGTTGCAACAACTCTAAAAATATATTTGTAACTTTTGATATTTAATTAGTTGCAAGAACTATGTATTGAGGTTATTATTCAGTTACAAGAACTTTGGAAAAAGTGTCTAAAAACGACATACTCGCCACATTTGATTTCTTTTCTACACTATGAATTTTGATTAGAAAAAACTCATAATTTTTTTTTTTGTATTTATTATTTTCTCTTAGAATTTTCAGTGCAGTATGACACTAGGAACTTAAAAAATATATTAACTATATATTAAACATTATTACACGGAAATTAAAAACTCGAAATATTTCTTATTTCGAAATTATTTTAAAAATTTTTATTTTTTTTGTGGCGCGTGAGTTTTCTAGAGGTAAAACACAAACATTCATCGACAAAATGAGCTTTGTTGTAAAGTTTTAGTGTATAACTCTTCATATTTTCACTTTAATTTCACCATTTTATTTCATTCCAATTTGTCTTTGACTTTTAAAATACACTCTAAAAAATTACCACTGGCTTATGAAAATTATATTAAGGAATTGTGTATGCAAAACATTTTAAAACTTTTTAAGAACTTGTTTTTTTTTCAATCAGGAATATTTTTGCCAGCAGTACTCATTCCTTGTTAAATAATCTGTCATTATAACAAAAAATAACTTCAATAAAACAAATTTTTTTTTACATTTTATTTAAAACTTAAATTTAAGTAACAGTTTTTTTACCTGAATTGTAACGTAAGAATAACACAATAAAAATTTTTTTGGATGTTTCAAGTATGTTTCATCTTGTGGCGTGCAACTTAAGTTTGTACCAACAACACTTTAACAGCATTATTATAACACATTTTTCGCCTAATTGCAACCTAAGTTGTTACAAAATAAGCGTAAAATATCTGCTTTTTTTCAGTTGTAATTACGTTACAATTATGACTATATCTGTATTGGCGACTCTTTTGCGACACTTTTACAACCTTTTTCTGCTAGCTGGGTACTATCATTAAATATAGTACCATGACCTTACATAAAAAGTTCTCAACTCTACACTCAGGGAATTATTGAATTTTGTATACGGCTGCCATGAAAAAGTTGAGGCTGTAATAGCCATACTACAATTATTATATATGAAAAGAAGTTGCCTTGGCTGAAAGTTTATTACAAGAACTTTATGAGAGCTCTCATAACCCTAATTAAATCTGCAAGAATCACAAAACAAAAACGACAATTTTTTCAGCGTTTTTCGCAAATAAAAGCTTTGGATATAGTTGTGATACATTCCGTATTGTGACTACTGCAACTTATTTTCAATTATTGCATCTTGAGTAACTTTAATTTGGCTATTGCAGCCTCAATACGGTTTTCACGCTTTTACTGCGGATACTAAAACCGCAAAAGACGAATAACTCTGTTTTAGTTTTGACATTTCAGTGGCAAAAAGACAAAAACTCTTTATAAAGTGAATAAATCAATATTTATAAATTACTTAAAATAACTTCAACTGGATAAACTCAACTGGATAAACACTGTTAGTATAAATAAAATACGATAAGCTATCAAATAATCTGGAATAATTCCCAAGAAGTCGTGAATGAAAACTTTTGTTTTTGAGCAAAATTGTGGCAGTTTTATAAGTACCTACTTTTACACAAACAGTGAAGGGAAATGAAAGAAACTGCGTTATATAAATACAAAAATTGATAAAAAAAGTTAACTTTCACAATTTCATCACAAAAAAATGTTTCCACGACTTCTCAACATTACGATTTATAGCAGCCACAAAAGACACAGTTTTGGCCTCTCCACGATTCGGCTGTCAAAACCGAATTCCTCTCACCATGGTAAGTTCTTACAACTTTCTGTGAGGTTGTCAAATCCTAAATAGCAACTCTTAAACTGAAATCTAACAGCCCTTATGAAAGTTTTCACAGCCGTATATATTATATTTTTGAGAACCATAATACACTACGGCTAGAAGAAGCGATGTTCTGATAGCATCGCCAGTTCCGTGAGTGAAAGCGTTTCAGTTGTAAAAGAATTCTAATTTGTTTGTGTTGTTACTCAATTTGGTCTAAAAATTATTTGTACAAAATTTTATGACCTTCACTTTTATAGTTTCTGAGATGGTGCAAATGTCATCCCAAACTCGGAGAAAACGCACTGTGCGCCGTGATCCTAAACTGAAACAAGAACGTTAACAGTGAACTTAAGCTGGTTGTTCGTCTCTAAAACGGGTGAGGTCAAAACGATCGGCAAAAAATGTTATAGATCAATGTTTTGGGATGAAAAAGGAATTTTGTTGATTGGTAACAGAGGTCAGCAATGGTCAAGAGGCAGGCACATTAATGTACATTCATAAAGAATTTTGGTGAGCTGAATCCGAATCTGGCAGTAGAATTTTGATCACGTGATGTTTTTGAAGTATCCTAACATAAAAGTGCAAAAAACAGTGTTCTTCGTCACATTTGAGGCTATGTAGTAATGTCATTTATTCTTTTTCAAGACACTTATACATTGAATCTAAAATTACAAGGCCTCCCTCCTTCGAATGCCGTTGAGTTTGCTTAAAAGTTTGTTTGACAGTTTCTTAGTTTCTAAGTATGCGAAAATCTACTAAAGATCCCTCTCACGCCGAACAGTTGAAAATTAAAAATGTGATATCTTAACACAAAAACCAGATATTTCAGCAAATTAAACTGCAATCGAAGGAGAAAGCCTTGAACTTTTAGATTAAATGTATTATTTTTTTGACAAGGAATAGATGGCATTACTATATAGCAACAGTGGGCAAATGCGGCTCTTTTTTGAGTAAAGTGCGGCTCTTTTTTCATTTTGATATTTCAAAATATATCAAACAAATAAAAAGTTCTATATATCTCGTCAAATTCCATGGAATTTTATGTTGTCCTGTTCTGTAACTTTTCTCACCGCAGTTATCACCACACTTTCTCACTTTGACGTCATTCTCACTTGCACTGTTTCTATAATAAAATGAGATAAATCGGAGACTTTTTTCGAATGTTTTAGCTCTACTTTCGAAGGAATTCGAAGTGTTTCTGTGGGCTACTCGAATCGAGTGAAGTTATCACTATGCTTTTAATTGATGAGAAAAATATGTGCTTGTTGTGAGTAATTTTGCTGGAGCACCTGGAATGTTAGTAGCTGAAAAAAATCTAACCAAGTATATAAGTTCTTTACAATAATATAAGTTTGCTTTAGAATATTTTGTTCTAAACCGCAGTTTTGTATAAGACATATTTCACCATAAAATTATTTTAAAAATAAAATATATTTGATTAACTTTGGGGATTACTACGGTTTTAAGTTAAATTAAGATTAAGGTATAACAAATAAAGCACAATTTATTTTTGTTGAGTTTTTTGATTTATTAATTTCTAAAAGCAGCACACATATAATTGTACAGAAAGTGCTCTATCATTCATTTTACTTTCATGTGTTGAAAGCTTGTATATATTTTTCATCACGGACCACTATTTACTCGCTTATCAGTTACAGAAACACTGGTTTTCGCAAAAGTGAGTATTTTGGAATGAAATACTGTGACGTCAGAAAAAATGACCATTTGCCGCAATAGTTACAGAAACGAGTTACTGCTTTGTTCTTTAAATTCAAATTCCACGTTGACTTATCTTTGTTTGACCAACGATTTGACGAAAAATTTGATAATGTATACCCACATTTTCTTTAATGAATGTTTTCTTTAATTGTGATTTACTTTTGCTCCATGAAACAATTACAAGGTAAGCTCAGATTAGAGAGAATTCTGATAACAGTTTAGCTGGATGCCGAAGTCAGCTTTTCGAATCGTAGTGTGCCGTAGTAGTTGTTGATGTTGCGAAAGGCTACAAAAACAAAAATTTAAAATATTGGCCAAAGATTTATTGTAAATATCGTTTTAATTTTGTTTAACTTGATATGACTTGTTTTTTGCTATAAGTGTGCAGATACACATCATATACTTTAATTTTGATTTTTTTTTTTACTAATAATACCTTAATTTATTCTTTTGGTTTTTTGTCTCTGTTGAAGTACATGTGGCTCTATAGTAGGTTTTGAAAATCGAAATGTGGCTCTTATTTGCCTCACTTCTGCCCACCTCTGCTATATAGCCTTAAATATGACGAAAAACAGTGTTTTTTGCACTTTTAGGCAAGGATATTTGAAAAACCCGATGTGATAGAGCAATTCTGCTCCCAAATTCGGATTCAGTGCATCTTAATCCTTTAGAAATATAAATTAAAGTATCTGCTACATAAAGGTTAAATTTTGTTGGTTTGTGTAATCCTGAGAAAGGTAAAACAATTAACTCCGAATAGTATTGCAATCTTCTGGATCAGCTGAATGAAAAAATTCGTGAGGAATGACCTGCTTTACGAAAGAAAAAAAATAGTGCTTGTCAGCTCCGACGCGCTACTGGAGTTTACTCTTTAAGATTGTTTACCTTAGAATTTGGCATATACAAAATTTGGCGCAAAATAATAGCAACAAAATCAGTATCAATAGCTACAAAATTGTGTATCTTCTTAAATATTAGGTACACACAAAAATGATTATAGGAACCAAAGTAAATATTCATACATCATATTAAAAACAACATATTCATACATCATTTATTAAATTTAAAATTAATGTGATTTCATTTAGTTTGTCTGAAAGCAAAACAAAAGCAACATTACTAATATTTGGTGTAAGATTCATTATTCTTGATAGCCTTTGCACATCTGACCGACATCGACTCTATTAAATTAGATATGTTGGTATTAGGTATATGTTCCCAATTAACGTTCAGGGCTTCATACAGTGCAGTCTTACTGGAAAACCTTTGACCAGAAACTTTTACCTTCAAAATCCCAAAAAGATTTTCAATGGGATTCAAGTCATTGTGACTGTGCCGGCCAATCAAGGACTTGAATCCCATTTCTTCTAATGTAAGCTTTGAAGTGTGTTTCGGGTCGTTGTCGGGTCGAAACGTTCACTGAAGCGATATATTCCACTCTGAAAGTGGTTGCATCTTGCTTTTTAAAATGTCATTATATACAAATTGATCCATAATTACATCGATTTTTTGAAATGGTTCAACTTCATTATAGGAAAAACAAGTGCAGACCATAATGACACCGCTTCCGTGCTTAAAATTAATTTTGCAGTTTCGGGCTTCAAGTCGTGTACCTGGGTATCGCCGTACCGTGTACATCCCATCTGAATTAATCAAGTTAAACTTTGATTCATCGCTAAAAAACGTTTTTCAATTTTTGAACGGTTCAATTTAGGTGCTCTTTTGCAAGACTGAGTCTAAAAAACAATAAATTGCAACTTGTTGTCACAATTTCAGACAGAAGTGTTTAAATTGTAACACCTCACCTTGTTTTTTATGCTTAGCTGTAAGTAAAGGTTTCTCTGCCGGTTTATAACTTCTTTAATCGTTCTCAACGGCTCTTCATCAAACAGTGCTGTGATAAATATCTAAATCAAGTGTCCGAACAACCTCTTTGGATGTGGCAAATGCATTTCGTTTGAACTCGCCACAAATGTTCCTGTCATCACGCAGCGATATCTTCCGCTGTCGCTCTCTTTAATGTACCGTTGTTACGTCTTTGGTGATGGTATATTTCTTTATTAATCTGCAAACTATTGACTGATTAATATCAAACTGTTTCAAGTTAGATATTTGTGAATTTCCGTTTTTATATTCGGAGATAATTTGCAATTTAAGATCTTCACAGTATTTAAAACATGCCATTATAAATGGAACAGTCAATGTCACAACTAGCGCAAAAACAAAACTAAACTTAAATGTTTATGACTTACAAACAACACGTGCTTTACAATAACGGAACTTTTACCGGTAATTCTTGGAACTTCTGTTCTCTTTTTACATTTTTCAAGTTTTGTTGCTTTTGTTTTGCTCTCAGACAAATTGAATGTAGCCACATTAATTTGAAATTTAATTAAAAAAACAAAACCAAATTTGAATTTGATTTGTTTTATACATGATGTATGAATATACGCTTTGATTCCTATAATCATTTTTGTGTGTCCCCAATATTAAAAAATATACACGATTTTGTTGCAGCGCACTTATTATGTTGCTATTGTTTTGCGCAACACTGTATATCAAAAAGGCAAAGGGCGTGAATGAAGGCATCTCATAAATTACTAAAAGGATTATTACTTTTATTCATATATATGAAAATACTTATATTACTTATTTCTCAAAACGCTGGAGTGTTTTGTTACCACGCGATATAATTACTCCCTATATAATTTTCATACTAAGGGCTATATATTATAAATGAAATCAATTCTAAAATAGTAAACTCTTAAAAGAATTTTTGCACGTGTTCATACAAGTTTTTTGACGATGGCTAAATTAAATGTATTAAAGTACGAATAGCTGAACACCTACCGCATTCATTGTAGATTTGCATTCCAGCGTATACTAGCTCTTCAAAAACTTCGTTGAAAACGTTTTACATCGAATGAAGATGCTATTTCATCCGTGGAACAGTATTTTGCAGAGCTTCCAAGAAATCATTACAGAGATGATATAAAATTTTTGGAAGATCATTTGAATAAGCGTATTGAAACTGCGACAGATTTATTTTTATTTTTATTTTGAATTTAAAGGAAATTTTTTAATTTTTGCTTTTAATACTTTTCAACCAACCTGTATTTATTATATTGTCAAAAAGAAATTGTCAAAAAGAAATCCCGAAATGTTTTTCTTTAAATTTTTTCAATTTTCTTTCTTCTTGCTCACTTCTTTTTTCCATTTCGTTCATTTTCATTGTACGTAAAAAATGGCAGAAATGAGATGAGAAAAATTTACTTAAGCCTATCAGAGCAGGGTTGGTTAGCATGACGGAAGTGCGCACCAAGCCACACGCCCTATCAGACGCTGCCACACACATCCACACAAATACTTACACTCAAAAGTCTCTTAACGGAAAGGCAGAAATTATCTGGACCGTTACTCGGTGCGCCACGATGTAAAACTTTCAACAGAAAATTTAAATATTTATGTTGGAACATTCCGTCTAATGCGGAAGTTCGCTTAAGCGGAATACAAGATATGGCGTCAGGAAGTAGATAGTAGCAGACAACAACAACAACAAAAACATCAACAACTTGCTACGTATCGGTCAGAGCCTAGAAAAATAGTTTAGTAATTTTATTTAAATAAAGCAAAGTGCTTCCTTTAAGCTTATCTAAAATATTTAAAACTATATAACATAGCTTTGCGGCCATTTTTACAACTAAGACATTAAGGCCAGCAATACATAAAACCATTTGGAAATAATCACCAAGAGTTAATTATTGAAGCGATTTATTTGAAAGTTTGAGGGTATATTGAGAAATTTCTTAGATATATAAAAGAAATTATGAGTCAAAAATGTGTATACATATTTATATATGTATATAGTTTAGAGTGTAAAGAAAAATCTCAGTATTGGCGTGCATCCTAGCTTCGACGTTATTCATATGAAATAAAACAAAAAAACTTATATCTACGTTATATTCTCTTGAATATGGAATATGGAACTCGTTACCTCTAAGAATTAAAATTATTCAAAACAAACGCAATTTTAAGCATGATATTTTCGAATACTTTTCCTAATACTACTACTTATCTATCTAAACTTCATCTAATAGAATAAAAATAATTTAATTTTTTTTCTTTTTTATCTAATCATGTTATAATGTTTTTTTGTTCATTAATGATTTGTTGTTATTTATGACTAGCTGTTGCTATAATATTTATTATTATTTATTATTTTTGTTAAATCACTAAATGTTAGTTTTAAGTTATATTTATTTTTCTGTTTTTTATAACTAGTTGTTATTCTAAACTGCTTGATGCATGCAAAAGACTCTGTCTTATATGTAAACATTACTATTTTTAAAATAAACAAATAAAATCAGAAATATGCCGGAGCCTGATTTTCGAAAACCAATTTTTTTCGAAAATTGCGTTAAGATCAAAGAAAATTAAAACTTTTTGAAAAGCTTAATAAAAATGCTTTCAAAATCACGCTCTGGCATACTTTTGCAAATATTGTAAAATATATATGAGCAAAGGTTTGAATTGATTTTTGATATTTCTTTAAGGCACGCCATTTATAGAAATGCAGTTTTGAGAAAAACACGTTCAAAGGTTTTGGCCTGATGGAAGCCGGCTGCATTTTTCAAACTTTCAAAGCTTTCAGCTTACAAACGGCTTCAAATTGTGCTTTAAAATTTTAACAGCATATTTTTAAGATGTTCTAAAGTAATTTATTTATGTTTTAAAATTTCGATTTTCAAAAAAAATTTCATGTATTGTTTGCCTTAATTGTATTTCTCTTTTTTTTTCATTTGCACTAACTTCAACAGTTCTTGTTTTTGCAGCAGTAGAGTTTCAAGAGATTTAAAAATATATTCTTAAATAAGACATTTTCCTTCGTTTCGTCAGAATTTTTTTAAATCATTTTTAACATTTTCATGATCACTGCTGAGCAATTTGGATTTTCTTAGCTTTGCGCAAAATGGTTCCGGTCCTATAAATTTTGTGGCTGCACCCCATCGCGCTAAACCATTGGCTTCTTCGGTACCTTGTATTTATTTGTGTCCTGGGGCCCGGACTATAGTAACAGTGTTATTCTTGCTTAGTTCATTGAGTTTTGTTAAGCATCCCCATGCTAGTCTCTATGATATCTCACAGGAAACAAATGCTTTAAATGCTGCTTGGCTGTCTGACATCACAATTATATCCTGACTTTTGTTTTTCCGGTCCAGGTTGAATTGCGCAAACAGCTTTACTGCTAGGATTTCCGCTTGAAAGATACTGGGTGATGTCCCCAAAGGTTCAAAGTGCTTGGTTCTTGGGCAATGCACTTCTGCGCCTATTATTTCCAATGTTTTGGAGCCATTCGTATACCATGATATACTGTGTGGTTTCTTGGCTTGCGATATTATCTCGCTGTCCCACTCTTTCTTGGTACTAAATTTGGTACTAACGGCCTTTGTAGACTAGTGGAGAGTGCGCTAGACTATCAACCCAGAGGTCCCTGGTTCGAATCCGGGCTCGGGAATGCTTCCTTTCACTTTCTTTGTTCTTTCCTACATTTAAGAATTATGGAAAACTAAAAAAAATCTACAATTAAATTGTGGAAAATGTGGAATTAAAAGGACAGAAAAAACTAAGGGCTGGATCTGCTTACCGAGGTTAAGACATAATACTAGCCTCGGTTAGAAGCAATTCAAATTGTCTTTCACGTTTGTTTCGTCTAATCAATAGTCCACGTATGGTTTCCAATCAATTCCTCTAAATAATCTATCACTTTCCTTTCAGGTCAAAGACCAAACCTTAGTTGTATAAGGCGCATGCCTTGGTTCTTTGATCTTTAAAAAAAAAAATTGTACCTTTTTACTATATCGTCTCTTGGTAGATCGATGTAGGGAGTGTATTTTGCAATATCCTCCTTCTCTCTACTGCTGATAGTTTTACCTAAACCTGTCCCCTCTTTTGCAATACACAACAGAGTTCGCTTGGCTACTCCCTCTATGACAAGGTGTAAGGGTGTTAGGTCCAAAATTACTTCTAGTGCTGCTGTAGGGCAGGTCCTCATGGCACCTTTGATGCATACACAGGCCAGTCTCTGCACCTTTGTTAGCATATTCTTCATTGCTGTTAGCTTGATTCTTTCAGCACATGCTGTTGCAACCCCAGATTTTACCCGACAGGTTCCTACATACCATGAGTGCGCGCGTTGCTTCGTTTATGTCTTCCCCAGAGAAGATTTGAATCTATTATGAGTCCTAGATACTTTACTTCTCTTTTGAAAGGAATTTCTGTGCCATCCATTCTCATAGTCCGGAGATTTGGCTGGTTTCTTTTGTTAGTAAAATTTTCTCAGGTAGTTTTTGCTGTGTAGATGTTTAATCCCACTATGTTGCACCATTCCTTTGTTACTGACGCTGTCAAATATGTCAAATATTCTAAATTCAAAGACCGCTGTTGCAATCTATTTGGCATGATAAATTCATTACTCCGTAAGTGCTCATTTCTTCACTTTCAAATTCTACCAGCAATAAAAAACATGTTTTGCCTTTTATTGTGAATAATAAAAAAAAAAATAAGGTCCAAATTAAACAAAAAAATTTTCAATTTGTTGGAAATCTCTATTTTTTCGGAAAATGTTTTAGTAAATATCATTTCAAGACTTGAACACATTTTTCGTCTTTGGTACAAATTTTTCTATCTTTTGTGATCAGTGATTGCAGTGGAAGCAATTGAAAATAAGGTCCTTTATTACGAACATAAGATAACAAAAAAAAAAATTTTGAAAAATCCTTGTTTTATATTAAAATAAAAAAAAACGTATCAAATATTTTTGACTCAAGAATCATAAAAATATTTTTATGGAAAAACAATGTTTGTAACAAATATTGTATAGAATGCCACACATATTTTAAACTCCAAGGTAATCGATTTGAAGAAGTATACTTAAGTCACGCAACAGAGCTGACACGCACACTTTTTATTTATTTTTTATTTTATAAATTAACAAATTAAATGATTTGAGCAATCGTTTCATCTTTAAATTTTATTTATTTATTGTATGCTTAAAAAGGCTTTATAGTAGTTCAAAAATTCAACAATTTCTTTATTAAACTTAATTTGCAATTCATTAAACATTCTAATTATTAATAAGGATTTGCAATTCAATTTATAAGAATGAAAACAATTTGTCAAGTTTTATATTCCGGATCACATCTTGATAGATTAGAGCAGTGCATATCTAAGGCTGATAATCAAGTTTTTTTTTAAATGTGTGTAGATTTACGTAAACAAGGATTAGAGTAAGGCTCATATATGCCAGGATAGACGGACGGGGTCTAACTCCGTCATATGCCAGGCAATACGAACATGGTCTCGCTCTGGATAATCATGTTTAAATTTAATCAGCTTGATAGTATGACGTATTGCCGAACATCGCTAATACAATATTAAGTATTCTTGGGAGAGCATAATTCAAATCAACCTTGATACTGGAGATTATCGAAAATCTTAGTTTTAATTGAGTACATGGATTCATTTAAATACATAACGTCTGAAACAAAATTGAAGTTATCACAAGCACATCTTAGCGGTTGATTTTGCAAGTTATTTGTTCTGCAAAAGTTCATGTAAAATAACTCAAAAGAACTAGGACGAAGATTAATATTAAAGTAAATTTAGCTTAATAAATATGGATTGTCTGCATATCCATTTAGAAGCTTAACAATCCAACTTACATTAAGCATAGTTCTCCGATCTTTTAAAGTTGACAAATTAAAGTGCTGTAATCGATATTCATAAGGTTGTAGATACAAATCAATTCAGCAATTTGCGATTTGCGGCATAACAGAAGAAATTTTGAACTGAATCAATGTTGTCAATGCAACAACCGTATCGTGGACACCATACAATTAAAGCATATTCTAGAATAGGCCACACTAGTGAAGTGAACAAAGCTTTCGTTACAGAGGAATCATTAAACTCTTTTTCCCATCGTTTAACAAATCCTAGTGTACTATTGAAATGAAACTATGAAAATGAAAGTGTATTTAAGGATCCATGATAACTCCAAGATCATGGAAACTCTCTAAAGATTCTAATGTATAATCCCAAAGTGTGTTCGTATGTCTAAGCCATGGTTTACGCAATAAAGTCCTTACATTTTTTTATATTGAAATTCATGTGATTTATTTTACACCAGTTATAAAGATAATTTATGTCAATTTGTAAGAATAAGGCGTCCTATGCATTTTTTTTATTTATTTTATATATTAGATATAAAAATGAGTACAAATAAGAACAAGTTATTTTCCAGTACAATCAATAACATTATAAACAACCAATCAAATATAGAATAACAACAAATATACATCATGAAGTTTAAAAATAATCCTAGATTATAACAGAAAATAATGTAAAATCTAATAATGAAAATAATTTCAAACCTAAAGATAACATTAAACAAAAAATTATTTGCAAAACAATAAATAAGCTTAAAACTTAGATAGAATAGGGGGAAAAAGAAATACAAAAGGAAAATAGAATTTGAGAATTAAGGAGAAGAATAGTGGCTGAAAATAGATTGCCTAAAATTCCAGTCCGAGAAAACTCTCCCAATCTATGAGGCAACGCATTTCAAAGTCTTACGGCATTAATGAAAAACAGATTAGAACTAGCAAGAGAACTATGCCTGGGTATGATTAAAAGATTACATTTTCTAGGTATGCTGAACAGTATTTTTCCATAAAGATAGTGAGGAGTCTTAGTGTGTATAATTTTGTTTAGATAAATTTGTAGGTTTTTGTAAGAAAGAAATAGTTCGACATCATCTGCATACATCAAGATGTAAGAATGCAAAATAACAGGTGGCAGATCATTTATGAAAAGCAGAAAGAAGAGAGGACCGATGTGACATCCTTAAGGTACTCAAAGTTACAGGAAACTCGTATGATTTCACGAGTTTAAATAGAACCAAAATCCAACCAGCTGCATGGGAAATCTCACAAGAGATCATTTTAAAATTAAGAGTTTGTGATTACCAACATCAAAAGCATTGCTAAAATCCATGCATTCAAAAATATTTGTGTGTAAATATTACTAAAAACTGCGCCATTCTACGAATTTTATTCGTAGTTTTCAGCCACGAATAGGATTTGTAGAATCGACGTATATTAGTACATGTTACGAATATTTTATTTGTATTCTAAAAAAAAAAATTCTGTCTGAGCTGGGGTTGGAACCTCGGCTCTTTAGTTTACGGGCCACGCACTCTACCAGTAGGCTACAGTCACTTTTCAATCATACAGTTCCTTACGTTCTATAGATGTTCGACAAACAAAGCTGAACGATTTCGGTTTTCAATTTTTTAGACTCTACTAATAATTCGTACATTCTACTAATAATTCGTACGGTCAGCCTACGAATGAATTGTTTCTACTTATATTATTTTTCATTCGTTAATAGTACAAAAGCATTAGTAAACACTACGAATGTAACGAAAGAAATTACGAAGTTATTCGTACGACAAATTTACGAATATTATTATTCATATGTACACAATCATTCGTACAATGCACTGATACGAACTGAATTATTTTTGTTTACAAATATCATTAGTATATAAAACAATTTTATTCGTAGATATTACATCAGGTATTAGAAAAATTTTACGAATGAGTTCGTAAAAATATCACAATAAAAATACTTTGTATATTGTACGAATATTTGTAGAATGTACGAATGTTTTGTTTACTAATATCATTCGTAGAAATTTTACTTATAAATTTTTTGAGTGTGTAGTTGACATCAGTCTGAAAACCTGTTTCAAAAATTTCTATAGCTTTAAAAGAAAATTCAAGTAGGTTAGTAACAAGTAATTTTCCAGAAAGGAATCCTTGTTGGCATGGCGGCATCAAAGACTTCACACTATGTGATAATTGTGATGTTCAATACTGAACAATTACCTCAAGAAGTTCAGGCAAAGCACCTAATTTAGCAATTCCACGATAGTAATCAATTAAGGACCTATTACCAGAATTATGAAACGTAATAATGAGGATTTTCAGGCAGCTAAATAATAGCAAGATTTTAAAGATGAAGTAAAAAGTAAAGTGATAGGGGTTATTAATTCTTCGCAGCAGTATTTCAATATGCATGAGGGTATGTTGTCGGAACCGCTCTTATGTGAAATTTTAAGATCTTTTAAGAATGATAAAACTGTATTGGTATCAACTATTGTAAGACAAATGTCCCCAGATTGAACATTATGTGGATAACTGGCATTATTGAAAGAAGATGATGTATTCATCGACTTGAAAAAAACCAGCAAAATGGGTACAAATACTATTATCATTATCTAACTCCAAATTATTTTAATTCATTAAAAAAGTATAGTAGTCAATCTTATGTTTTGTACTAAGCTCCAGAATGATTTTGCATCAGATTTTATTTTTAATTTCTTTTTTGTTTTGTAGGTATTATTGGATTGTTTGCACAACTGTTCGTAACTGTTCGTAACTCAAAATCACATATGCTATGTGTGTTTTGATATTTTTTATAATTCTATTTAGATTCAGTGCAGATGACCAATTTATGTTGGGCAAACTATTTTTCAAAATAACATATTAAGTTTTCTTAAAATTTTATTCGATGACCGCTTGAATAGCATGGTTCTGCTCAGATGTTTAAGAAAAATTAAGATTGATTTCTATAGTCGAATGAAGAGAATCTTTGGAAGTAACCAGGCGATCGGACCTTGACACTGTTGTAATGTTGCTCTCATCAAAAAAAAAAATACTAGATCGAGCAAAAAGTTATTCTTGTTCAAGTGACAGTGTAGCTGGAAAAGACCTCTGCTTGAGAGCTCATTTAAAAGTAATTATCAGATGAACTTTCAGACGAAGGTAAAACTATCAAAGGATTTTCGAAACAGCAGTTCCAAAAAACATTGGGCACGTTAAAGTCGCCATTTTTAAAAATACTAGCAAATACCCGCTGATACACCTGCAATAAAAATATAAAATACAATGTAAAAATTTGTAATCTTAACATTACAGTGCAAATGCAAAATATAAAAATACTTGTGTTTGTTTAATAATAAAAAAATGGTATATTTATTAAAAAATTACTTTATTTAAATTGAATTACCTTTCTACAGTAATTGTTATGGTGTCATAAAGTCGCTTGGCTTTTTCTGTATTTTGATTTTTTTAATAAGTCATGCATAACAGAATTACAAAAAATATTGGTAAAATATTTCTTTAATTTGTAATTAAAAAATTTAATTTTTTATCTTAGATCCTGAATATGAGTATATTCTTCTATAGTTTTGAAAATTTTCTATTATTATTACATCAGACTTTTGGCTATATCTCTAAAACTATAGATTTTCTTAGTACAACGCATTTTTTTTTTTTTTTGAAAAGTCGTCAATTAATAAAAATAACGGTAAACGAACGATTCAATAATCGAAAATATTTTGTACGTATAATGACGTTTGACATCAAAATTATTGCGATATCTTGAAAATTACAGATTTTCTCAATATAACACACTTTCTTTTTTGGAAATTGGAATGAGAAAAAACCGATTGCAATTTAAACTTTTTAAGTTGCAAGCAAACATCTCGGCCATTTTCCAATCGATGTTCATCAAATTTTCTTCGTCTAAAATATCAATTAAGTTCATTTGAAGAAATGAGAAAAGATAAACCGTTACTTCACCAACTCAATGTTTTGTATTGCTTTCACAAAACCTTTAAAATATTCAATTCGTGCTCAAAAAATAGGCCAAAAATTATTTCTGTTGGATTTTTTTTTTAATTTCCATTTTCCCCACTCCTTCATAGCACATATCATTTATTTGAACAAATTTCTTAATTTTGACACGAAATTGAATAAACAGTTTCTATCATTAAAAACCATGGGTGTAAGCAGTAAAAACACAAAAAAATCCAATTGTCAAACGAAATGAGATACTTTCGCAAAAAAACCAATGTAAGCACTTTTGAATGACTGATTCCAAATGAGTCATTTGGCCCAATTTAAACGTAGTATAATACGACCAAAACCGTTTGAAATATAATATTTTCATTGATTTTTGGGCGTTTAAAGGGAACGTGGAAATCCATTTCTAGCACAGTTGTTGAAAGTAACCATACAAATAAAATTACCTAATTTTACAGCCCTATTCTGGCAAATTAACAAATTGTTAACCAGTATTTTGAATATTTCTATGTGCTTTTTGTAATTTTTTTATTTCAAAACAAAATTTGAAGCTCAAAAATAAAAAAATTTGATAGAAATTGTCAACTGCTTTTCAGTTATTGACAATTTCATTAACAAATTTGGTTTTTTGAGCTTTAAATTTTGTATTGAAAACAACAAACATATAGAAATATTCAAAATACTGGTTAACAATTTGTTAATTTGCCAGAATAAGGCTGTTAGTCTTGAACGACCAAAACCGTCTGAAATATAACGTTCTTAGCATATTGTAAAAGTGAAAAGTAGGAGTGGCAAAATATTAACGTCTCGTGTTATATTGTGAGAAGCTCTCGTGACAAAGAGAGGAAACCTTTGTTTGCTGTTGTATTGTTTTGATTGTTAAATGTAAGCATAAAATAAAATACGTGAATTTTGTAATAATTAAAGAAAAGATTTTTCGAAAAACTTAGTAAGCTTTGATACTGGAACTTATCATAGGAATTTAATAATCAAAGAATTATCAAATTGCAGTCAAAGAACTAATATAAAGAATTATTAAAAAAATAATCGGTTCAGCGGTTACTGAGCTTGTCTGGATTAAAATTTCGTGAGTATTCGTTTATATAATAGTATAGATATTAATGTACTATATACCGATAATATTTCCCCTCAGGAATCTTTTTTCGTTTTATATAAAATCAACATTTTCATTTTTGTTTTATTTAACACGAAAGATTTATAATTTTCTAAAATCATGTTTTAAAATTATTAGTTTTGGGTTATACATTGTTCCAATAATTTCAGTTTACATATTTTACTAATGAATTTCTTGACACCTCATCTAGAAATACTTTCTAAGCAATACCTATTTACTAATTCGCACACACTTTATAATAAATTGTACATTCATTTTCAACTTTACCGCGGCCGGGCAAAATAAAATTTTGCAAAAAAATAAATAATTTTCGCTCCACCATATGTCAGTTTTTGTTCCAGCTTAAAAATATTTGTTTTTTGAACTATCCGTCTGCATTTTTACATGCCCCTCTGTTCACCTGTATTCCACATTATCCATCTGTTTTCAATATAAATCAGAGCACAAAATCACCTAAAATCTTAAAGTCTGCAAAAAGCGGTTTACTGCGTAAAGTAGATGCATGCCATCAGTCGTTTAGCGGTCATGCCTGAACAAATGTAATTCAGAATTGTGTACAGATGTTGGAGGCCACGCAGCTACATTGTATTCGAAATACATAGAAAAACTTGGTTACGTCATGTGTCAATTTACCAATGGGTTGTTTTCAGTATGCTCTTTAAAGCGCTCATAAATACGTACTCAATATGGGAGAGTAAGAATGTGCAAACCCGTAATGCAGAACTGTAAGTGGAAACGAAATCTAGTTTGTGCTCACATAAGTTTCCTTTCATTTTCAAAACAGCAGTTCGACTTTATTCGTCTGTGTAGCAACATCGTGTTTTCTAACAGGAAGTTTTGCAGTGGAGTGTGTTTGTGAAAACTATTAACCTTTATGTTTAAACCAAAACAAAATTTCATATATAAAACAAAGTATTATTAAACATTTACTCTGAAGTGCTAGATAGAAGGTAATAAATTCGATCATTAAATTGTAAAAATTATTGTGGGAATAATTTGTGGCGTCATTTGCTTTTGTTTGCTTCTTTTCTGTGTTTTAGAGAGGATTTTCGTTCATATGATTTGTGTTCTCTCCAATTTTGTGTTTAATTTTTTTGTTCTCATTGTTCTTCATTGTCGCTTACTGTGTAAGGTAGATGTCATCAGTTTTTTAGCGGCCATGTCCAAACAAATGTAAAAGAGGATTGTAAACAGACTTCGGAGGTCACGCAGCTTCATTGTATTTATGAAATAATTGGTTGCGTCAAGTGTTCATTTACCACTGGGAAGCTACCCCCCATCGCAAAAGAAACAATAAGAAACACTATAGCAGAGGAAAAGAGAGATAAAGCTTTATGCTGCTTGTGTGTCTAATAATTTAATGAAGCATTGATTTTTGTTTTTTTTTTCTTTTTTGCTACTCTATGAATTTTAATTTTTATGGCTTTTAAGAGTGGTTTTAAAAAAATTAAGGATGCAAGATTAAAATTTTAGCATACCGCTTTATATTAGTAAAAGAATTACCAAAATCGGTTCAGCAGTTTTTAAGTTTAGCGTCGTCGCAGATACGTGAGAAGCCTTTTATATAATAGAATAGATGGTTATTAGGATGTAGCTTGAGTTTTTAAAAGGATCCTAATATGATCATTAATATGTAGTTGTAGGAAAAGTTTACTAATAGGAAGCAAATGTTTGTTTTAAACTTCTAAGTTAGAAAATGGAGCAGAAAATGGAGTTAGAAAATGGAGCATGATATATGAGCAAGGAATGTGGAGATTCAAGAATGCGTACTTTGCATTATCACAACATAATTCTATGTCTGCAGCTTTTCGGATATCTATTTCTTTAACACCAGATTAAATGCGATAACATGGCATCACAGTGGGCATGACCAGCAGTCGTCTCAACCATACTAACGTAACCTGGCATAAGTTTGTTTGATTAAGTCTTGTTTTTTTTTTATTTATCCACCACCAAAACATCAATTTTCTTTCTTTCTCAAAATACTAGGAGTAACATAACCATCAATTTTGCTTATTTTGAAAAACAATTGCTTTAAAGCTACAAATAAGTTTAAACAACAAAAAAACAAAGGATATAACGATCCTTGAACTTTGCATATGTCACTCGAACGTAGCCAGAGATAGACATATACGAAAGTTATAATAGTGTTACGATGCCATTGAAAGTGACACCAAAATTTCTAGAAATTCGGTGCTAGAAAGTTTTACTGATATATAAGCTAGAGGGAAAAAAACAGCTCAAGTATGAGAAGAAGACATGAAAGAAGCAGCTTAGAGAGCTAAAGTTGCCCAGATGAAGACCCACAAGAAACGACAACAACATCACAACAATTACTTACGTGTTTTGGATAACAAGCAACTAAGACGATAGGCAAGCAACACTAGACAGTGCAACTTTTCATCTCTCATGCTCACATATTTTTTGCCTCTTTTTCTTCTTTTATTTTTTTATTTTTGCAGCTTCTACCTTTTGCACTAAACGAAGACACCATTTACTGAGAGCACTCGGGGATATCATTATCAAGAATAGAATAACAAAAAACTTGCAGCTAGTAACAACTACGCAGGACAAAAAATAACAGAAAGGATATCAAGAGTAGGACTCAAGGGTCTTGCAATACTCTTAGTTAGAGCAAATGCGCCCGGAGGGTGTGAACGGTGCTGAATGAATTATTGATTATCAACATCGTTGTGCTTGACAGACATTTTTGTGTATGTATGAGTTTGTGTGTGTGTATGAGCATTAGCCATATCCTCTTTAACGAAGGTAGCGACCAACTGATTATAATTGCAGGCCAATCCTCAAAATTTTTTTCTCTTCGTGACAGATTTTTGCTTCCTACTCTTTATTTATTTTTCCAGCAAAAAAAATGTTAGTTACAACAAAAAAAAAATACTAAAACAGGTCGAAAGACACGCAAATAAAAGTTTAACCAGCCAATAATGACCGGAATACGTCAATTCATCATTGGCAGCATATCCTGTATCCTTTTTATTGCTGCTTCTTTTGGCTCAAATCATGTCAATTTTTCTAATAAATCTCTTTTATATTTTGCTTCCTTCTCTTCTGCTCTCCTGTTGATTTACGCTGGCTGATAAGCTCGATAAAGCAGACACTTTTTGGATTTGCTTTGTTTTGACCAATTTACGTCATTCCGCACAGTTTGTTACTGTTTTGTTTACTCTTTTGTTATTGTTGCTGCTTTAGTTATTATTGTCTTAGCTAGCATTACCAAAATGGCAAACGACATTCTTGCTCCAGCTAGTTGTCATAATAAATTGCAAAAACAACAAAAAAACAAGAACAAATATTTTTGGGCAGTTATGAGAAAAAATATTATTGTCTTGTTCGATGTCAAGTTTGACAACATCGGCAGCAGTTCTTGTGTTTTTAGCCACTTAAATTGAGCTGATGCTGTAAAAACCGCAAAAAGTTGCTATGAAATGGAAAGGATTAGTCAGCGGAAATAAAAACAATGGATTGACTTGAAAAAACATAGCGGAATGCTAAATCTTTGAATATTTTATGAACAATTTTTTTTTATGTAAGCACTTCATGGTAAATGATTGACGGTTGAATTCTCAAAAGGGCTTCAACTGAAAAGAAATGTCGCAATGGTGTCACCATAAATTTTTTATAATTCTACATCGATATGAATATTTTCAAACAAAAACACTTTAAAATTAATTTTATCAACGAATTTCTCAAAAAATTTGTAAAAATATTAAGCGATTTTTAATACAAGGAGTGATGACCAGATAGCAATAATATGTAATTTTCCCAATTTTTATGTTACAGCAGATGTAAAAATTATCAATGACATCTACCTAATGATTAATATAAAAATAAACTGGTCATTTCAGCCCTTATTTCAGCCCTACCTAATTATTAGCTGCATAATATTCAGTTCATAGTTCAAGCTTGCCCGTCGTTTGGAAATTATAAAAAAAAATATTATCGAAATTCCGGCTCAGTTATAAATACGAAACGTGAATTTCGCTATGAGGTCAGTCGTCATCATGGCTTCAATACGCCGGCAATTCGTCGCGATGTGGAAAAGTTTTAGCGTGAGTACACTTATTTGGACCTTAAGCCATCAACTAGATAAATATTGTTGCGAAGTGAATGAAACATAGTCGTAGTAGCGGTCAGTGTCGAAGAAGACCCAGAAATGTCGATTCGGCGCCGATCAGCTGAATTGGCATCGCCAGAGAGTCCACCAGGCCTATTTTGCGGTTAAACTTGTACCCACATTCGTATAAGAAAGTATTAACGCAAGAGTTTAAACCAATCGACCATAATCTACGCCGTGAAATTTGGCAACTGGGTCATGTCAAGGAGAGCGTTCATCAATTTCCCTCGCAACACACGGCAATTCTCAAATAATAATTACCTTCGACGCAAGCAGTTTGTTGACAATACGCTGCATGAGGGGGTTGACGAAAGTCCCCTTTCAACCCAAATAGCCAACAAACTGCTTGCGACGAAAGCAATTATTGCTCCCTGAATTGCCATGAGAAAAACAGGACAATTGGCAGCTGCACAGTGGGTTTTTTATTTTAGGATGACAAAAGATTTTTTTTAATTTAATTGAACAAAAAAGGTCTTTGAACAGGTAAATAATTATTTATTAGTTATTTTGGAGGAAAAACCAACTAGTTCATTTCTAACGCAATTTGTACTTGCTATGAAATAGTACAAAAAACTTTCAGCGTATTTGATTTTATTTAGTTTTCTTGTCAAAAATTTTAATGACAAAAATAAATTAAATGTGAACACGTGTTGTGAAAATTTTTTTTTATTTTCAAACTTTTTGAGGAAAATAAATTTAAAGAAAGGTAAGTTTTTGCATTTTATTTACAAAAAGTAACTACATAAAATAAAAGAAATGCAGCTTTAAATAAAATAAATGAGGCATTTGACTTCTGAACGTGTGAATACTTTGAAACAACTTTAAGATTTATTTTAAGTAACTAGTTCGAATATTAGGAAAAAGAAATGTTTTTGGGTACAAATGCCTTTTACTATGATACGTAAAAAGCGTCAGTTCAATCAGTGTAAAAGGGTTTTGTAGAGTGACCAGTACTGTTTTTTTTAACTATTTCGTTTTGCTCTTTTACAAGATCTACTTACAGTTCAATGGAATGAAGTTTGGAACAGTGAAACTGTTGATGAAAAGTTACTTTTTTCTCATTTATTATTAATAGGTTATTTTCCAATAATGTCCCCTCTCGTAGTGTCACCATAAAAAAATGCCTCCTGCCTTCAAAACGCTATAAACAAGCGAAATAAACTACTCAGTTTGTGGAAAAAATACCTCACAGTTGAAAATTGGGAAAACTACCGATTAGCTAGAAACGAATCAACACGTATCTTAAGACACTCAAAAAATTGTATTTCTTCTCCAAACTTAAAACATCTCTTTCTTCAAAAGATTTGTGGAACAATATGAAAAATCTTGGTATTTGTAGCAAAACAAAATATGAATGTCGTATTGACCCTGATCTTCTTAATAATTTTTTCTTGTCTGGCACGCAGAACTCCGTTTATATAAATTTTTCAAATCCAACACAATATGTTGAACAAACGTTTGAGTTTTCTGCAGTAAGTGAAAGCGATGTAGGAAAATGCGTTCAAAAAATTAAATCAAATGCAGTCGGAGCAGATGGAATTCATATAAAATTCATAAAAGAAATCTTACCATTTATTCTCAGTCCACTGACACATATTATTAACCACTGTTTCACAACGTCTTGCTTTCCAAGTTCTTGGAAAACTGCAATTGTTCTTCCTGTTCATAAAAAAAAACCGCAGCGAATGAGCCCAATGATTTTAGGCCAATTAGCATTTTGTCGTCATTATCAAAAATTTGTGAATCTCTAATGGCTTATCAAATATCAAGCTACCTATTGCAAAATAAGCTGTTATCTCCGCAGCAGTCAGGTTTCCGCGCTGGATATAGTTGTTCTACTGCTTTGATTAAGAGTTTGGACGATATAAGAAATCCGTATGACAATGGATCAGTAACTCTGCTATGCTCACTCGATTTTTCAAAGGCGTTTGACACAGTTAATCACCATTTACTATGTTATAAGCTTAAATATAAGTATGGTTTTAGTGACAGCGCAGTGTTACTCCTGACCAACTATCTTTCCTATCGAGTACAGAAAGTTAAGGTCGGTGAAAATTTTTCAAGTCTTTCGTCTGTTTGCAGTGGGGTTCCCCAAGGATTGGTACTAGGTCCTCTTTTATTCTCCATTTTTACAAATGATATTTTCAGCGTTTGCAGGCATTCGTCCATGCATGCTTATGCTGATGATATTCAGATATATCTCTCACGTAGAACTGGTCTCATGGAAGACCTGATATTCAGGTTTAATGAGGATCTAGAAAGTATAAATCAGTGGGCTGTTAGCAATGGGCTTCAACTTCATGCTGCGAAATCATTTGTATTACCCATCAGCAAAGATAATGTCTTCTTTGAAGATATACGGACCTTTTTAAAAGACCAAAAGCTAAGTCTCGTCAGCAAAATCAAAAATCTAGGTTTTCATATTAATTCTACACTTACCTGCAGTGACCACATCAACAGTGTGGTTCAAAAAGTATATAATACTCTGCGTAATCTAAGAGTTTCAGCTGATTATACGCCAGTTGAATTGAAACATAAGCTTGTTCTTCAACTTATACTACCTATAATTACTTATGCCGAATGTGTTTATAGCAATTTGGACTCCTGATCTCAATTAAAATTAAACTTAGCATTTAACCAGGTTACACGATACGTTTATGGGCTGCGAAAATTTGATCATATATCTCAGTTTAAAAAATCCATTCTTGGAAGTGATATTATTTAATACCTCAATGCTAGAAATTGTATCTTTCTGCATAAAATAATAGTGTTTAAACCGCCTCTTTATCTGTTTGAAAAAATTCGATTTGGTCACTTAACAAGAAGTTTCATGCTGACCCCACCGAGTTTCAACTACCTCAACTCCACAAGATTATTTTTTATTAATGCCACTCGTCCTTGGAATTCCTTACCGAGCCATGTAAGAGCTTTAAGGGAAATAACAAGATTTGGACTTGCCGTATTTCAACATTTTGCTTCTAAATAACGATTAATAAATTCGCCAGTTTTCTTTAAATCTATACTTTCTTCTTGACACTTTTTTTTCGCATTTAGTTACTTCAATTGTATACTCTATCTGGATTTCTCTATTTCTACTTAATATTAAGATTAATTTTATAATAAGATTAATTGTTTAAATTAGGTTTAAGAAAATCTTTAATTTATATAATTCTAAAAATATTGTTCCAACTTGTACATTAAAAGAACTAAGTTCTTATCGTACTATAAATAAATAAATAAATAAATAAATAGATAAAATAATAATAAAAATAGTATAAAAAAATAGAAAAATCGTAAAATTAATGTCTTTCAAATCATTAAGGAATTATAAATTTAGCTAATATTTTGTAAAAAATATCTAGTATATGTACGATGACCATCCATACTGTATAATGCAGTACAGTACTCTCTTTTAAGACAATGTCCTGTACACATTATTTTGTTATGCAAAACACATAAATGTTCCGTATTTTATAAAGCGTTCTACTTTTGTACAGTACTTTATAAAATTTATTGATAATTTTTTTTTATAACTTTGTTATTTTTATATTAAGCTTTTTACTATCCACATTGAACAGAAACCTGTGATATAAATAACAACCTTTCACTTAAATTAACTGTGTTAAACTATTCTTATTTTTAATCATTTAACGCTTTTAGTGTCAATTTGACACTATTTTTACATAGGAAATTGAATATCTTTCTTATTTGAGCTCAAATTCACTTGGGATTTTTGCTCAATGTGGAAATCATGCCTAGATTAAGATTTTATCATAGAAAAATTCCAATTATTGTTGTTGTTAAGCTGTACACAAAATTTCTCTCAAACGACGTTCAGTGTCAAATTAACAAAGAGCTAAAAAAATTACACAAAGAGAAAATTAAAACTATAACTGTAAATTTTTTGTTAATTTTTATAAAAAAAAAAATCTTTCTTTGTTGCTGGTCATCTTCAGTTTGTTCCATTCATCTTTTTGCCCCATGTAAAAAAAGTGCTCAAACCAGGGTGCGTAAGGCAATCAAAATGAGCTCTCGCGCTCTGAGTTACACATTTTAAAATATTCAGAGCGTATGCGGATAAAATATTCACACTTCTTTGAACTCCTCCACTGCTTCCATTTTTCGTGAGTTTGTATGCTGAGATATTTTAAAAGAGCGACGTCATGTTGATGAGAGATGTTGAGTTTTCATCGCTCGTAAACTTTGTAATGATAAACTCATTGAATCGCTCGCTTTCATTTGATGCGACACTAAACACTTCGCACATAATAAATAGAAAGGATTAATATCAATTATATTTTCCTTAATAATAGATTTAATTAAAGAAACTTAAAAAATCATATTTTATAAAATTATAAGGAACTGTCATAAATAAACAAAAGCGGAATATTTTAAAAATTTATTAAGTACATAAATATTTCATTAAAAAACGCAAAAAATATAGTTCGTCAAAAACACGTATTTATTTTTAATTAACAAGAACACTCGTTGAGTCAGTAAATGAGCGAACGCAAAAACTTCAATGAAATGAGCTTATCTTTGCAAAAACTCGCGAGCGAGAAGCAATAAATGAATAACAAAGAGAAGGCGTTGCTCAACTCAGGTTTTGTGAGATGCACAATCTACGAACAAATACTATGAAAGAGCGAAGAAAAAGTTTTGATCACTGTGAATATTTAAATAAGAGCGCTCAAGTTTTTTTCTTCACGAATGAGGAAAGCAAAGTGAATCGTTCGTCAATTGAATAATATTGATGAGGAGGAGTGCAATTCTTGTCTTCAATTGAGAGTTTTTGCGAACCCTGGCTCAAACTTAGTGTAGTTAGTGAATAACACACAAATTGTTATTTTTAACATTTAATGAATTATTTTAATTTTATAGTTGTAATGTGGCAAACAAATCTGGAACATTCCTTCTGAGTTTTCTTAAAATAATTATTTAAATTTAACATGGTTTAAAGCAAAAAAGTTCGTATTCCGTGATATTATACTCAAATTTTTTGTTGCAACGCATTATGTTGATTTGATGATCAAAGTTTTTAACGTTACAAAAAATGGAATATTTAAAATTTTGGTTTATTCTGTATTTTGTTCTAAAAAATATGGTCAGCGCAAGTATATATCACCTTAAGTCAATCGGAAGCTATGACAATTAGAAAACATAGTATTTTTACCTAATATTTCTTATAAAATATGTTTGGCGCCTAGTTTCGCATAGGAAAAATTGCTAATATGTCCGTCGAACAAAATGGCACGTGCTAAAGACATTATACTTATAGGACATTATACTAAAGGAGCAAAAAAAATGTTGGGAATCCGTAAAAATTCGGCTAAGCCATATGCTTATGCAGTACAATTTTTTAAAATTAAAATGTTTTTTGACATTCCTGGCTTTTAAGTTACACATGAAACAAAAATTTTCTCGGAACTTTAAATTCTAACCAAAATTTAAATTCGACCCAATGTATTCCCAAACCTCATTTCTTTTGCATATACTACCTACTATCTAATTTCTCTGAAAGGTATCTACTTGTATCTTATAACAAATACACAATTTAAAAAAATTATATGTTAGTTTTAAAAATTTACAGTCCAAACATTATTTCACGACACCTTGATCATCATCTTTGATTCACTAGTTAGGGATTGCATTCACAACAAAATTCTTTGCATATTATTTATAAACATTAGAAATACACTCTTACTTTGAGTATTTATTTTTAAACTTCATTATTATTAACGACTTCTCGAATACAATAGCTGAACAAAATTTGAATTTAGACTATTAAGACATTATATTTGAGAGCAATATATTCGATAAAATCTAATATGCAAGTATCTTTGAAGTATTGTCCTTATTATCATTATCTATACCATATAAATAGGCGTAGGTGAAACAGTTCGATACCATTTTCTCCCGTGTTTTTCTACTGATTTTGATAGTTTTAAATAAATAAGAGTAACATGGAGTGTACTAAATATTTTTTGTGACCTTTGACTTAAAATATGAGCGTTATAGATAATTTCTTTAATAAAAGCTTAACTAAAAGAGATGGAAGAAAATGGTGTAAGAGCGAATCTTAGACATTGCTGAGATGTACAAAAAACATTTTTGCTATCTCTTACGGATACCCTACAATAAGCATTTTTTTGGTGTAACATGTGTGAATATACAGTTGCGAACAAAATAATAGCAGTACTGTTACATTCAGACATGTTTGCATAAATAATACTAGTCTACAAATTTCGTATCCGGTAAACCCATTATCATTCCTATATGTACATTTAACCCTGGTTTCAAATCTGTGCTCAGTTTGCTCCTATATTGTAACATTTTCAATGTACAGGCTGTTGTACGTTTTGGGCACGTTTTTAGTATTATTGCTCTAGAATCTGAACTAATCACCATAAAAAAAATTATTATTTTGTATTTAAAAAAATATCAGTTTTTCAATCAATATTGATTTATCAATATATTGATTACTATTTGATGCTTTTATTTAAAGGAATCATTTTAATTTTATTTTTAACTAAAATTTTTACAATGATAATCAAATTGTTTGCACTGTTTCACAAATGTCGTTTTTCCTTTTCGTAAATGTTTAGTATATGTTTCGTAAACTTTTTTTTTTTAAAATGAAAGGCATTGGCTAAAGATAATAAAAAAATAGTTGAGGCAAGGAAAGGACATAATTATTTAGCTACTTAATTGAACTACAGTTTATATTTAAGCAACGTATTACCTTTGATCTGGTAATACGTTGATAAAAAAAATCAGAGAAGATTGTATTACTTGATTACTTAGAAAATAAACATATGTTATTTTAAGCTCTTCTAAAAAAATTGTATACAAAAATGTATGCACAATTCAGAGAGTTTTGCAAATTTTATGATCAAAGTCAAAAACCACTTTCGATTTTTGTAACGTGACGCCAGCACACATTTTTGTTTCTATCTTCAAATCCTTAGGGTCTATGGTTATCATTGTTCTACTTAGTCACTACGCAAATATAAAAAAAAAAAACTTTTTAAAACTTAGACACTTTCATTCTTTTTTTTTTACATTTCTGTGTACAAATCGTACGTAACGCCAGTTTGGAAATGCCTATATTGTGATGGTAAATTTTTGTACAAATAGTAGATTTTGAAAAAGTTTCGTTATTTTGACGTCAAATCTAAGACGATGTCTCGAAAACTGCAGATTTTCTCAGTACAACGTATTTTTATCCAAAAAGTTGTTGGTTAAGAAAAAAATCAATATTCGAAGGCTTTTTTTGTAATATTGTTTTACGTATAGTATGCTTAAAAAATATTCCCATTATTTTAACATCAAAATTATTGTGATAATAGATAATTACTAGTAAACCCCTGTGGCGTTAAAACGCCAAATTCAAACATACCGAGATTTTATTTTAAGCTATAGATTAAATATTCAACTGATCAAAATTGAAATGAAATTAATTTTGGACTTTTTGCAATATACGCCGTATTACACGCGCAACGACGATATAATGTGAGCATATTTAATTTCATACCCAAATTAATTTTAAATATACAGGAGTAAGAATATTTCTTGATTTCCAGTTGAAAATGATTGAGCAAAAATGTTCCATTACCAGTTTCCAATTTCTTATGTGTACATTTTTAAAAATTAAAAAATTTCCCGACCAATAGTTTAGAAATCTTTTTTCAACTGAAAGAAATCATTCCGGTATAATTTTGATATTGAATATATCAATTCATAGCTATAGCTGTGAAATTATAAAAGATTATTCGTCAGTATAACAGTTTCATAGCTATTAGCCGATAGGTGGCGTTAAATACCTCACATATTTTTCGACATATGCTGAAATTAAGAAGAGAAAAAGCAACATAACATCTACAGGTCTAAACCTACCAAACCAAAAGCCTTACGTCGGACAAAATTTGCGTTTGCGTAATGTACATAAGAAGATTGCAAGTATAAAAAATCTATTGAAATTTAAAGTTTTGATTTTGCAAACAAATGTCTGCACCTTTTTCCAATTGATTGCCATCGAATTTTCTTTGTCTGAAAGTTTAATAAAATTTCTTTACAGAAACAATAAAAATACTTACCGTTTTCCCACTTATTAAATATTTTATACTGTTTTCATAAAACCTCTAAATTGTTAAATGTTTGCTTAAAAAAAGCCAAAAGTAGCCTTTGTTGTAAAAATTTCTTTTTTAGTTTTCATTTTTCACACTCTTTCATATATTACTTATCTGCAAAAATTGATCTGCAAAGTTTCGCAGCTTAAAAAATAATATCTGTAAAAAAATTTTAAATATCTCAACCGATTTTGATAATTTTTTGACGTAGAATTACGTCTTACAGCGCGGTTTGTATGGAGGTCATTTTCACAAATTTTTTCAAAGTGATATTTAATAATTTGGAGTATACCTACAGTCTTTAATATTCATCGTACAAAGAAAAAAAAATGCCAAAATATCAGCTTTAGTGGGAATAAAACGAATATCTAATAAAATAGCAAAATCTAATAAGCAAAAAATTCATTGTTTACTCAAATGCACAAGCTGCTTTAGTAGCTCCTTATGTTGTTTTTATGGCTGTTTTTGTTTTTGTTGTTGTTGTTGTGTGTGTTCGTTTGGTTCGTAATCATGTCGTTCCTTGCTGTGCTGCTTTTATACATACAAAAATACACATCAGTTGCTTTAATTTTGTTTCGGTTCCCAGATAACCAATCGGTTTGGATGAAAACGGGTGCACTTTTAAAAGCACTGAAGCGGACCGTTTTGTTGTCAGCAAACTATGCATTGTGTGTTTCATATAAGACTACCATTTATAAAGTTGTATATTAATGTTGATTTCTACGATTTTTGTTGACAAATTCTAAATGTTTGATAGCTTAAATCATTCTTGATTTTAAATACAAATTCTAATTGTTTGATACTTTAAAATCGTTTATTGAGCTTTAGGTCAGGTTAGAACAATTAATTGCTCTAACGAATTTTTTCCAAAGTAACAACAACATTTTCAATATGAAAAGGAAAACATCACTAGCTAATTAATTAGTTATCTGATTGATTAACTAGTTAATTGTTTAATTAACTAATTCTTCTAAACTGACCTAAGGCTCAATAAACGATTTTAAACTATCAAACAACTAGAATTTGTATTTAAAATCAAGAATGATTTAAACTATCCAAAATTTAGAATTTGTATTTAAATCATATAAAATGAACATAATAAATAACAAGGTTATTTAGAAAACTTAAAGTTGTATATTAATTTTATTTTTGTTGTTAAACAATTGTAACCTTTTCCTAAAATAGTTTTTATTAAGCTGCAACATTAAACTAACCAATAAACCGCAACTCAACTGCACTACCTTCATTTCAATACAAGATTCAATGCATACTTAGGCTGTGAGCGAATTGATCTAAATGCGACCTAAACTAAATTGGGTCGATAAGGCAGTGCTTCCTAAATAATTTAATAAATTCTCGAGCTACCTAAATGCTTCCTAAATTATGAATCACTGCCTTATCGACACTATTTAGTTTAGGTCGCATTTAGATCAATTCGCACACAGCCTTAAGAGATTTTTGGCGAATGGGTGAAAAAGGAAGGGAAAAAGACAAGAACAAACGACGCATCAAGCGATTATGACATTAATTTCAATTCTATTCTTGATAAATATAAAAAAGGACTTTACAATTATATAGAGAAAGGTTTAAAGGTACAGAAACATGTCGTTTTCATACCAGCAAATCAGACGCTGCCGTTTTAAGTACCGTTTAGCTGGAACAGTCACATTCATGGCTTGTTGGGTTGTAATACAATAGAGAATACAGATGCATGTAGCTAGAGAGCCAGTAGGTGGCTGCAAAAAAAAATGTACTACTACTAGCCAAGGTTGCCAGTTAAAATTTAAAACAACTCCGACAAAAAGCTACTTTTTTCACAGTAACATAAATTATATACAACAAAAATTACCATGGTAAAGATAAACAAAAAGCTTTCTACTGCAATACGACAATATCAAAAAAAAAATCCCACGATCATTAAAAATTACCACAAAAATACCACGCGTTTTAAAAATATCACCACAAAGTCGACATTCATTTAAAATTTGCCACGAAAATCTCATTCGCATTAAAAAATACCAATGTAAGTCCCATATGCACAAACAATTTCAAAAAAATTAAGAAATACCACAAAGAAAGTTTGCTTACTAAAAAGAAAAAAAAAATCTAAGAAGAATATTACCAAACTCCCACGGAAATTAAAAAAATACCCCGCTGAATTCCCACGCTAATTACAACATACCACGCTGAATTAAAAACTTAAATAGGAATTCCCAAAAACAAAAATTCCTAAGGGCAATTAAAAATTACCACGAATGGGATTTTTCCAACATAACTGGCAACGTTGCTACTAGCTGCTGATATTGTTGTTTTGGTTCTGCATGCGCTGCAAAGAACCGTTTTTCACTCGGCAATTCTTTGAGCAATAATTGCTATCGCCGCATGTAGTTTGTTGACTACTCGGGCTTAAAGGGGACTTTCGTAAACCCCCTCATGCGGGCGAATAATGGACATACTGCTTGTGGCAAAGGCAATTATTGTCGAGATCTCGACAAAGAGATCTTGCTACCAGAGCAAGAGAATAATTGCTTTCGTCGCAAGCTCGAGTATTTTCGTGTGTGACGAGTGAAAAGCGGGACATAGTAAGCAAAGTTCTGTTTATTTTCTGTGGACGATTTGGCTCATCCCCTCTAATGCTGCTCAACCGCTGTGATCATGCTCCTCTCTGTGCGTCGTTGTTTTAGATTTGCTTGGTAATTGTTGTTGGTTCAGTTAGCTGAAATTTTGTTAGGTATTTTAGGGAGCATGTTTAATTTTTACTCGACATGAACAGCTGATTTTAACAACTAGCTCGCTGTTCTCTACTTTCTTCTTTATTCCTCTCCGTGTCGGCCCCTCCCTGGTTATTCTGCCATGAGTTGGAGTACGAATAAAACTAATGTTTATTTTCAGCAAGATAAATACAATAGAGAATACAATAGAGAGCATGTAGCTACAGAGGCAGTCAGCCCTATCGGTAATAATTTTTCAAAAGAGATTTTTCACTTTTAAGCATAGTACGCTTTTCAGTTTCATGTGAAATTCTACTCAAATCTCCATATAAAAAGTGACAGCTGCGAAACAAGCGTGTAAATTTTCACAGCATATTCGTCAGAGCAGTACTCTGTTCGGCTGCGTGAAATTATCATATTATGTTTCTGAGCACCATTTTTTCACGACAATTTAATTGAACTGCCTGTTCATTTTGAAGTGAAAAGAGAGAGATCATATGTAAGCTCCTATTCTCTGAGCCTCTCTGCGAATCGTTGCTAGAGGAATTCCTCGCAACAAACTTTAAGTCAGAAATTTCACGCAACAAATAAATAGATATTGCCAGCGAAATTTCACGTAAACGAACAGAGTACTAGGCTTTAAGGTAAAGCTTATTAATTCTTTTTTGGCAGAGTAGTGCAATAAATTAAGAATTTGTGAATGTAATTGAATTACAAAAAGAATATGGAAATCATCTACGGTTGATAAAGAAATTTGCATTAAAAATTTTCAATAAGGTTGCTATAGCAACCTATAGCAATGTTCCTAAGCTTTATCTTAAAAGTGAAAACTCCCTTTTCTGAATACGCGTGAAGAATTATTCCCGATTGGGCTGAATATGTATGTATTCTACTACTCAGGTTTGCGCATGCGTTACTAAGCATGCGTTCTGCTAAAAAAACTCCATTTGTTTTTTAAATACCATAATAAGTTCGAATTATATACTTATTGTTATGATTAACAACGCTTTATTTAATTAAATAACTCTTAACAATTGTTTATTCAATTAATAATTCAATATTTCTTATAATAAAAATCTATACTTGTAATTCGTTCGATAACCAGCAATCAAGTGTCTAAAAATCGACAGACAGCTGAATGTCCAGGGTTGTAGAAAATGCATTATTACTAATTTACATAACGCATGGTTGCATTATCGATCTGTGTAACACCTCCCCTTTTGAATTGAGTCTTTACGATGGAATAAATTTATCCACAGGTTTGCGCTCCCGGCTCGATCGTCGTAAAGTCGTTGGTGGAGTGAAAGTTCGATGCTCGTCTTCCAAAGAAATAGGTGTTGTTGGTTGCTGATCATAATCGTTGATGATAATTCTAGGAACAACCGAATAATTATTTGCTGACTGCTCGAATATACCAAGTGCTGAAGTCCATCTTTTGTCTTGGTCTTCAAAGTTGTTTTGTGTTGTAGCACGTCGACGAAGCTGATTTATATGTGACCTAATTAATCTGCCATTCGCAAGTCTCACGTTATACATAACAGCACCTCGTTGCTCGATGATTTCTCCAGGAGACCATTTAAAATGATTAACACCATTCGGAACTCTTGCAAAAACCCTATCATGTAGTTGAAATTGTCTTTGAACAGCGCCCTGCTTTTTATCAAATTGTTGTTTCATTTTTGTTGCGACTGCCGACATTTCGGTTACGTTGCTAGTAAGCGGTTTTAGCTGATCTAATGTCGTGCGCATTTGTCTTCCAAGCATTACCTCAGCTGGTGACTTCTTGTCTGGGGTATTAAGATTTGCGGTTGATCGGTATGTTTGCAAAAATGTGTGCATATTTTCGATAACCGTCCCTTCTCCTTCCATTTTTTTAATTGCTCTCTTGAATGAGTCTACAAATCTTTCAGCTTGTCCATTTGACATTGGATGATATGGACTGATACATATATGCTCGATGCAATTTTTCTGCATAAAGTCTTCAAAATTAGCACTTTTAAATTGCGTACCATTGTCTGATACGAGCGTTGATGGTAACCCAAAGCGTGCAAAAATTTCGCTTAACATTTTTATTGTTTGTTGTGATGAAATTGATTTTGTTTCAATTATCTCCGGCCACTTTGAAAATGCGTCGACGACTAACAAGAAATAGTACCCGTCAATAGGCCCAGCATAGTCGATATGTAGACGTTCCCAAACTTTGGCTGGAGTTGGCCATGGATGTAGAGTTGATTTTGTCGGCATTTTTGCTGCTGCTGCACAAATGTTGCAACCGTTTATCATCATTTTGATATCGTTATCGATACTTGGCCAATAAACGTAACTTCTAGCGATAGATTTGGTTCTTTCGATTCCTGGATGTCCACGATGAAGCTGGTTGAGAATACGTTTACGATAAATTTGAGGAATGGTGATCCTGTCGCCAAACATAACGCATCCATCAATTTGTATTAAGCTGTCTTTCCTGTGAAATAACGCTTTCAGCTCATCGGTTTCAGAAATTTCGTCAGGCCATTCATCTTTGATGTATTTTAATGCCTTTGACAAGGTTTCGTCTTTTGATGTTTCATATTGTATCATTTTGAAAGTAACTGGTAAAGATTTGATTGCATCACTAAAAACTGTATTGACTTCGGATTCTAATTTGATTGATGCTACGACAAAATCTTCTGGTATACTGTCATCTCGATTGATAAGGCGTGACAAAACATCTGCGTATCCAAAATTTTTCGTATTTATGAAGCTTATTTCAAAATCGTACGCAAGTAACTGAAGTGCCCATCTTTGTAACCTGTTTGCTTGGTGTACTGCAATACCAGTTTTTCGTCCAAAAATAGCTAATAATGGCTTATGGTCAGTGTGAAGCTTAAATCTTCGTCCGTAAATCATCTTGTGAAACTTGGTCACAGCGAAAATTAGAGCGAGAGCTTCCTTTTCTACTTGACTGTAGCCTTGTTCAGCAGGCGTTAATGATCGTGATGCGTGGCAAACTGCTTTGATGGTGCCCTCTGCATATTCATGTAAAATACATGCGCCAAGTCCGTATCCGGACGCATCTGCTGCAACGACGATGTTTTGTGTAGGATCATAGTGTGCCAGTGTGATGTCTGATGACAGAATTTGCTTTAAGTCTTGGAAACACTGGTGGTGGATTTTTGTCCAAATGAAAGGAACATCATGTTTTAAAAGTTCATCTAACGGTCCTCGAAGTTGTCGCATGCTGCTAACAAACTTGCCGTAGAAGTTAATAGCGCCGAGAAATGATCTCAGCTCAGTAACATTACTTGGCTCTGGCATTTTAGTAATGGCTAAAATGCGCTCTGGGTTTGGCTTGAGCCCTTGCTGATCTATAACATAACCCAAGTAGCTCACTGAGGTTTTGTAAAATTCGCACTTTTCAAATTTTACCTTGAATCCGTATTCTTTGATTCTGTTGAGTACGGCGTAAAGATGTCGTTCATGCTCTATTTCATTTTTGCCTGATACAAAAATGTCATCTATGTATGCGGCTACCCCTGGCAGGCCAGCTAACATTTGGTCCATAATTTGTTGGAATATGGCTGGAAAGGTCTTAACACCAAAAACCATTCTGTTGTACCGAAATAGACCAACATGTGTATTGATTGTAAGTAGATGCTTTGAAGCATCATCCACTTCAATTTGCAAAAATGCATCCGACAAGTCGATATGGCTGAAATATTTCGAATTCGCCAACTTTGAAAATATGTCGTCTGGACATGGTAGTGGATATTGATGTGACTCGAGGCTCTCGTTCAGTCCAGTTGAAAAATCGCCACACACACGTATGCCGCCTGATGCCTTTTTAATTACAACGATAGGTGCTGCCCAGTCAGAATAATTTACAGGTGAAATGATGTCGCAATCCTGTAGTCGTTGTAACTCTTTCTCAACTAGCTGCTGCATGGCATAAGCAACGGGGCGTTTTGGTCTGAAAACTGGCTGAACTTCTGGTTTCGTCTACAATACAGCTTTTGTTTTGTTGCAGAGTCCCATTTTGCCGTCGAGCACATCTGAAAAATAAATTTTTAATTGAGTAATTTTATTTAAAATTGCTGATGAATCAACACTCCCCTGAAAATTCTGTATTTGGTTGCAAACAGAATTAATTGATTGATCGTTTAGTTGAAAAGCTTCGATCCAATCAAGACCCATGACATTAAGATCGGGTATTGGAGTCACTCGGCATAAAACTGATTTTTCTTTGTCTTTTATTTTGACATTGCATGTAAACTGTGATGTTAATGGCAACTTTCCTGTTGCGCTCCGTGCGAACTGATCGACTCGCTCAGTTTTTTTAATATTCAGTTTCTTGAAATACTGTTTCGAAATTATGGAGATATCCGACCCTGTGTCGAATTGAAGACGTAAAGATGTCCCATTTATGTGCAAATTGACGTATTTGCGCTGACTTTCAACTTTGTTTGTTGCAAAAATGCCTTTCGATTGTACGAACTGTTTTTGTTGCTTGTAACTTTTTTTAGAAGTGTCCAAATTGTTATTTTGGTGCTGTTTTGCGCTCCCATAGCTTTTGCTATTGCTGTTGTTGCGTTGACAGTACCCTTCCTTATGTCCAATTTGTGTACAATTGCCACACTTATGGTTTTTGTACGGACAGAAGCGTGCATAATGGAAATCGCCGCAGTACCAGCATGGAGTCTTAGGAACTTTCTTCTCCTTTTTGAAGTTGTTGTTATTGTTGGATTTTGTTCTTACCTTGTTGACATTGACATTTTGCTGGTTTTCTATGAGCGCTGTATCTGCTTTTAAATTAAGTATCCTTTGACACTCTCTTGATAATGTGTCCAACGTGACGTCAGTATCGCTGTCTAACTTGTTTAGCAATTTTGTGCGCATCTCGAAATCTGATGGTGACTTGAGTCCCATGACAAAAATAAGACATTTGAACTGATCAATTGTCATCTTTGTCAATTCAAACAGTTCACATTGCTTGTTTACAACTCCTGCGTATGTAACAAAATCCATGTTTGTTTCTCTTGTTATTTGCAAGCAATTGTAGCGAATGTTAAATTGTGATGCCTGTATTCCAAAAAGTTGCTTCAATAGAGTTACAGTTTCTGCAAATTTGTAGTCACGAGGTTGTTTTGGAAGAATATAGTTGACATATTTGTGATGTACTACTGTGTTCAGCTTCCTCAGAAGTAACCTGGGCTTTGCAGCATCGTCCAATTTATTTGCATCTTGTTCGAAGAGGTCTTCATAGCGTGCAAACCATGTGTCGAAAGTGAGGTTATTATCGGCATCGTAACAAAATTCCGTAATGCTCGATCCAAGTGCTTCGATTATGTATTCTGAATTACCTGCGAACTTTACTTCACTCTTGCAATCGTTTGCCGGAATTATTTTTGCAAGAATACTTCGCATCGCCTCGCTATCTTTGTGTTGCTGCTCCTGCATTTGCAAAAGCATTTTCGCAATGTTCTCTTCAGCCGTCATTGAAATTGCAGTGTGTTAAATTTTGCGTAAAATAAAATTTTTTCTCTCGTCGCCACTTTATGTTATGATTAACAACGCTTTATTTAATTAAATAACTCTTAACAATTGTTTATTCAATTAATAATTCAATATTTCTTATAATAAAAATCTATACTTGTAATTCGTTCGATAACCAGCAATCAAGTGTCTAAAAATCGACAGACAGCTGAATGTCTAGGGTTGTAGAAAATGCATTATTACTAATTTACATAACGCATGGTTGCATTATCGATCTGTGTAACACTTATAGTATGCATTATGTTTTTTCTATATTAATAATTTATTTTTCTAACTAAAATTTTAATTTTAAATTACTTTTAAAACATACAAATATATAAATGCTCTTTACTACAGGAAAAATAAATAATTCAAATTTACCCATATTTGTTTCCATTAATTAAACATAACTTTGAATTACATTTAGTTTTAACCAACAAAACAAATGAACAAGAACAACAAATTTCTCACCAAAAATATCAAATGAAAACTTTTTATAAAACAAAACAAATTTTTACATTAATTCAATTGTGAGCTTTTCAGATCAGGTAAGTTTGAAGAAGGATAACAACAACAAATTTGTTCTTGAATAATCTATATTTAGTAGATGAAATGCTTTAAGATAGTTTCCATTTAAGAAAGATTCCATTTTTAATTCCAGTTTGCCACTCATATTGCGCTCTCTTTTGAGTGAGAGAACTTGATGGCCAATTTATTAGGACGAAGTAAAAGTGAAGAAAAATTTTTTTGAAAAACTTATGTTTTTGACATTTATTTTGTATCGAACCAACAGAGAATGTATGTGAAAAGGTAGAGTTTCTACCACTGGCGAGCTGTATTCATTATACATTAATGGTATTCGTGACTGCTATATCAATACTATTAGATTAAAAATTTAAAACAAAATTTAAAAATTAGATGTGCTTGCTTTTAGCAAATTGTCTCTTCTTAAAGAAGCTACTTTTTGCTTACAATCAGAATTATTGTTTTTACAAAACTATCTACTTGGCTCAAGCAAGATAAGTATTCTTACTTTAGAAAAATAATTGAGTACAATAAAAAAAATAACCCAATCTAAAAGTGATTTTTTAATGGTAATAGCTTAACATAGCATTGTTTATTTTTATATTTTTTAAAATAAATTCTTGCATAAAATTTCCGATCCAAACAAGTTTTTTTCCTCGTGTATTTACTTAAAGCAAAAAACCACTTCTTTGATTCAAAATTTTTGATTTCAAATTTCATAATTTTTTTTCTTAGTTTTAAAATTCTTTATCTAGAAAAGACACACTATGCATTGGTTGAAAATTTAAACAAGACTCAGTTAAAAAACAATATGAACAAAAATTAAGTACATAAACATTGAGATGTAAATAAACACCACAAAAAAGAAACACAACTGCAGAACAACAACAACCTTACAAAAGAAAATTGCAGACTAAAGTAAACTACTTTAATATGTATGCGAAGACATAAAAACGACTTCTTTGTATAGCGATGAAAAATAAAATAGAAAAAGGAGCAAAAGAACACGTTGACATGTTTCCTTCAATATTTTTTTTCTACTTTCGCCGAGCTTTGACAGACAGATTTGAAAAAAGATAGGGGTAGCAGAGGATAAAAGCTTTAGCAGTGCAGATACACAGATACAACACAAGACATTTATATGTAAAGTGCTCACAAGCACTCGTATATACAAAAACCCACACGTACAGAAAATAACTGCAAATAAATGAGGATTTTATAGTTAGAAAAAACATAATGGAGGCTGACAAGTTTGGCAAATCATGAAGCTATGAATGCCATAAGCACACACACACACACAAACAGAAAAATATAATAACTATAAAATTTCAATGTATATTTTAAACACGGAAAGCTTTTGCAAACAGTTCATTGCAAATAGTGTCTTACCGAATATTCGGCTTCGGTATTCGGCATAATCGGCCGATTTTTTAACATTTGGTTTCGGCTAACCAAAAATAGCCAAATATTTGCCGAATGTTTTTGCTTTGTATTGCAAACCTTCGCAATGTAAATATATTCCATTATTGGCATTCCTCTAACTTTTGGAATATTACAAAATGGCCGAAAAATATTGATATCGTCTGTCAACGAGCGTGGCCAGCAAGCAACTATTTACAACGATAAAATCTTCTTTTTAAATTATAATTATAGATTTTTTTATGATAAATAATTAAAACACATTAGAAATAAAGTCATTTTGTCCATTTGAAGCAAACGTAATGTCCATTAACCGTATGTCCGTGGATGTTATGTCATCCCACTCAGTGCCATTCCAAGCATCTTTAGTGCTCTGGTTCAGCAGAAGGCGCTCGAGAATCTTGAAATGAATTGATTACCTTTAATTGAATTGTTAAGTATTTTGTTTTACTTATGAACTGAATTGTAACGTTTTTGTTATTGTCGACTGAAGTCTAAAGTCGATTTCTAAAAAACGCTAGAAATTTTCTGCCAGATTTCAATTAGTACTGCATTTCTGGTTTTTTATTTTTTGACTATATCGAAAATTGATTCAAGTCCTTTCTACGTCATTCTGACGTCACTTAATCAATTACAAAAACATCCGAATTGATAACTTTTGTTAACTAAATGACATAAAAAGGAATTGAATTAATTAATGATTGCCGTTGTTTTGTACTGAAATTAATGAATAACGGAAGAAGGACTAAATTTTATAATTTTTTTACTTGAAAAAAATTTTGTTAGAACTTGGCTTTGGCCATTTTAGCGAACATTCTGCTTTGGCTTCGGCCGAAAATTCACATTCGATCGAACACTAATTTAAAATTAAGAATTTTTTCTATATATTGGTTTTGGTCTATCTCAGGCGCTACAAATAACGCCATTTTAAAGTTTGTGTTAATTGAAGAAGAATTTAAAGTCTTCTCAAATTATTGATAACACCATTTTAATTAATTTAATAAAGTAAAAAACCGCATATTGATAATTGGACAAAGAGACACCGACTTAAATTAGCTATAAAAAACATTAAAAACCTGCACATGAAATTTTAAAATAAGTAAACAGAGCAGAAGTGGATATTTTCCTCAGAAGCGCCAACGTATGTTGTGCAAAAACTTAAATTTCACCGTAACTCAATGGGGTATGTTATAGAAAAAGTGAGCATTGATTGAATTATAAAATTGTAAAAGTACATAGTAGTGTTTGAAACCGTATGAAAGAGGATAGAATTCTGCATATCTAGGTGAAAAAATGGTTGAAAAATATTGTACTGTTTACCAGCAATGGACCTTGAAAGTCAACATTTTTTTCACTTTGAGTACGCGCTGTGACAAAAGTTTTTTTTTTTTTTTACATTATTTTAAAAAAATTGTATAAAACTATGATGGAACCTATTTGTTGAGGTATTTCAGCAATACAAAATATATTTCTTCTTTTTTTTAAATAGCGTTTCTATATAGTTTATTTTTTTAAATTTAATTAACCTTAAAAAAATGTGCATTGTTCCTATGTTAATAGAGATATAGTTGTGAGTTCAGTAAAGTTGAAGGAAACTGTTTTGATAATCGTAAACTCTGAACATTCTTGTTAGATTCTTTAAAAAAAAGTTGCGTCATTGCTGTTCACTTTCGCGGTGCTTAAATTTTTTTACTATAACTTCGTGTCTACCACAAATCTATGATTCCTTGAAAAATAAAATAAAAAGTACAAAATAGATATTGTTGTTTACTCAGAATGCATAATAAAAATCAAAACTTATGTGCAGAATTCTAAGTCCATTTCTTAATTTTTTGGAATTTTAAGAGATTTTACAGTTTTGATAAAGTCACTTTATATGGGAGGTGTTCGTTTTTTTCATCCGATTTGGTTAAATTTTATACTTAACCTATTAATGCATAGACGAAACTATAAAAGTCACGATGATGAAATTTTCTGAACCGTGTTATTTTTAGCTAAATAAGAAAATGGAACTACTCCCATCGATCGGAAAATTAATTTTCCTACTTTTTCAGACTGTCCTTTTTAAAGGACGCTGTGCATAGAGTACCATACCATAAAATACCATTTATATAAAGAAAAACACACTTTTTGAAAGTTTTAAAAAATGTTTTTATATGAAAATTTTCAAATTGGAGATTAGTATTTTATATTAATGAAAAATGAATTGCTTTTTATTCGTTTTGCGGTATTGTTGCATTGTAGTAAGCCATAAAGCAGTCTTTTGGATGAAGTGGACTTTGGCATTTTACACAAATAAATTTTGATTTTAGGCCACAATGACCACAACGATGTTTATTAGAAATGAAGTTAACTCAATGTTGATACCAATAATGTCTAGCATCATCGCTGACAAAAGTTGCATTTATAGAAGAAAATATTCAGCCCAATTCTGAATGATTTTTCCTGGGGAATCGGAAAAGGAAGTTATCTTTTTTAAGATATAGTTCAAAGACATTTTAGAGATTTTTTAATGCCAATTTGTTCATCAACCGTCAATATTTATGAGTGTAAAAAAAATATAATGAGATATCTTTACCTTCTATCTTAAAAATGAAAACTCCCTTTTCCAATTCCCGGGGGAAAATCATTCAAAATTAGGCTGATTATATAGTACAACAACCGATTTAGACAGACGCTTTCTTTTTGATGGTCGTTTCAAAATTAGGTCCAGAGTCCGAATCAGAATCATCTTCGTTTGCAGTAATATGATGTAACTCTGCTTCAGTATTCATCAAATGACACCCAACATGGTTGAGAGGAGATATAGGCCCTTATTATGAGTTGCTTTCGACGTTCGATCTTCGGTGGTTATCGAACAACGAGTATCGAACGTTAGATTCTTATTATGAGCAGTGCAACCCTATAGAAATGTTTGTTTTTCATCGAATTTTCGGTCGCATAGAATTTTATTTTCGATGCAATGCTTGGTGAGCAATAATTGTTAAAAATGTAAGTATTACGATCAGCTGATAGAAATATACTACCGTGAACAAACCAAATGAACGAAATTCACAATAGCGCTACTCTTTGTCGAAAGCTCGTTATAATACCAAATGCGAATTCGTTCGATCAGGCTATTCGGCTACAGTCGAAGGTCGAACGTGGCTCATAATAAGAGCCATACTTGGTTCAATCTCATCATAATCTGACTGCGTGAAATCGCAGTCTGATTCGGCTAGTGGTACCTCTCTTGGAGGCAAAAAAACATATTTGTGCCAATGGTAGGAATTCCAACTTCTTCTTCATCACATTCTTCAAGAATTTCCAAAATCTCATGAAGTCTGAATTTATTTCTAAATAAACACAATTAAAGTCGACTTTAATAATTGTTATGTTGCACATAACATAATAATGTTATTATAACACTTTCCTACAAAATGAATAGATGAATAGTATTCTATACGCGGTGGCCTTTATAAAGGTCGAAAAAAGTTTTTAGCAAAAAATGACACAAATTCAGGTGCTACCGGAATAAAAAGTATACGTGAATAATGTTGATACATGGTAAATAATAAAAAAGCTTTTTCGCACAATAACAATCACATTTTTTTATAAAATTTTAAAATTTACCTTCGAGCAATATTTGCACTTTTTTCTTGTAAGAAATTTTCACTTCGATGCTTGATAAATTCTTACTTGAGTAAGCTTTGAGAAAACAGCTGATTTTTATTTAAATATATCTCCATATTTGTTTAAAAATCTAAACTATTTGGCAGAGATGCCAATTGAGTTTTAATAATTAAAGTTTTTCTTACCGGCCTTTTTAAAGGCCGTTGTACACTAATGGGTTAAAGCAGATATTAAATATCAAAGCTCATTTACAAAATTTCAAGTCTGTATATTAAGCTTTGTGGAATTTAAAGAGATTTTACCGTTTTGATAAAGTCATATTGCTTGGGAGGTAGGCTTGGTTTTCATCCGATTCTGTTCATTTTCGATTTTAATCTTTATATTGTAAATATAAGCTTAAAAACCAAAATTCATTACGATAGCTTTTAAATTACATCTGTAGTCGTGTAGACAGGCAGACAGACGGACAGACGGACGCAAGGGAAAAAATTTATTTTTCTTATTTGGACCCGTTCTAACTTAAAACAAAGTCAAAAGATCCGTCCCTTTTCCAAGTGAATTAATACCAATATTCAGGGTACAATACCCCACTGTGCATCCTGCAAAAAACACTAAATTAACAATTCGCATGAGTAAAAAGCGATTGATTTGGCTTATCTGCATCTGTCATTTACTCAAGCTGATTGGAACAAGGTAAGAAGTCAAAGGATTTGGGAGTCAATGGAAAAGGGAGTGTTTCTGAAATATTTAAAATGTTTTTTTTTAAAGTTATTTTCAGTGCCGACTGCAGACTGAAATCTATCACCGAACCGATCGTTCGTAGATTTCCTGGAGAATGTTACTCTTCTGAAAAAATCCAAAAAAAAAAATGTAAATCACTCATCAGCTGTAATGCTCTGGAGCTGCATTTCTTCTGAGTGGCCAGGGTCAATTTACTTTGTGAGGAAAGGAATGAACAGCGAGCAGTACATAAAAGTTCTTAATGATGCATATTTATTTTGTAATTCTTCAACACTATTCACATTATACATTTATACAGGATTTATATATAAAGATGACGCACATTACCACATCTAAAGAAAAAGCTGTACTTTCTGAAGTACTTTCTTGGCCAGGCAATTCCCCGGATATGAATCCTATATGAAAATGTTTGGTGATACCCCAAAATAAAAGTGTATACTCGTCAAAATACAACCATAATTGTATCAAATTAACACTCGAACGATAAAATAAAAAATTCAAGATATATGGAAAAACGACCCTGGTATAAAAAAAAAGATAAAAAACTATATGAATAGTAGAATGAAATCTTACTTAATGCCTCAAGTAGAATTAAGGCATTAATTAGAAGTGAAGAAAATTTATTTTTAGTAAATAAATAGAAATAAGTCTAAAGAACTCACTCCTAAAAGAAAATGTGTTATTTTTAAGTTTTAGTTCCAAAAAACATTAAAGATTTTTTAAAGAAAATTTTTAATTTATTCCAATTTTTTGTGTATGTATAATAAGCAATTAGGCGGCAGAATTTGTTAAGATGATAACTAAATTTCATTCTTAGATTTCGGCTAACCATTTTTAATGTCAACTAATTCTTAAGAAAAATTAAAACGAGGCAAGGCTTTAATAAAGATAGCCTAAAACAACAACAACCAAAAAGAATATGGATTGCTAATTGTTGTTTATGTCACCAAATGTAAATAAATGCAAACATCTTTTTTTAAGGAAACAATCAATCAATGACAAAGTTCAATTGAAAATAATGATGTTGAATAGAATTTATAAAAGTCCAAAAAATTTAAAAATAAAATACTCATAAGTTATTTACAACTTTGTTTGGAATTTTAAAAAAATTTTAAATTTGCGCTTATATTTAAATTTTACACGAAAATAAAAATTGTATTAATGTGCAAAAACGCGATCTTCTATCTTTAAAAATGAGGCAGAATATTTTTCATGTGAATTCTTTAAGTTCTTTCAATTCATGTGAGTTCTACACAATATATTCACTTTCTCGAAAGAGTATATATGTACAACTAACATTAGTTTTTAGTAATTTGTTAAATTTCTGCTTGTCTTGCTTACTTCTATAATATGCATTGACACACACATACATGCTTACACAAAAGTGTAGACTTGCTTCTAGCGTAAACACGTTATAACTAGACCAATGTTAACACTACATGTTGTTGCTGTTGTTGCTGTTATTGTGCAGCTTGTTCGTGTTGTTACAAATACCTTTTCTTGTTTTCATTTCTTTTTTCTGTTGATATTTTTTCTATGAGCCATCAAAACATCTCTTATATATTCCTCACATCTTGTCATGTCGACTCTTTTCTTCCTTGTTGAGGCGCCACAAGTCTACGCGATTTTTCTTTGTGGCAAATTGGTGGCATCCAAGAGCAGCCTGCACATAGTTATTTATTTAGCACACACACAAACAAACACATACACAACATAAAAATACTGAAATGATTAAGTGTATTTTTTGGCATCTTAGACTTTCTTCTATCTTCAGGCATAAACAGAAGCCACATCGTCCTGTAAACACGGAATTGTTTCTGTTTTTTATGACTTTTATGAATTTAGGGGCTCAGTTGCTGTTCTTTTTTTTATAATAACGAAATTATAACGAAATATATAACGAAAGTTTATATGCCATATTGTATAAATAACGGTGCAAGGAACGCACAGAGAGTTTTGAGTGCGGGGTAAAACTAAGTAAAAAACCATAAATCCTTTTTCAACGAGACACTGTTTTTCGACCTGCTTTTGAAAAAATTAAACTTTGAAGTAGACATAAATGTAGAGCCTTAAAAAGTTTGTCTGTGTCCTTATTTCGACGACCTTAATTCCACCGAAATGTTAAATATTTGCACTTTCTTGTTGTTTTAGAATGTTACGCAGGCAAAAATATCGCGCATAACACAAAACAAAAAAGGTGACAAAATAAATTACTTTGAATAATCCCATTATATAGGTTGTCTTCTCTATTTCATCTGCTTTTAAAAGCTTTAAATTTTCTGCTTGTAAATTGTATGTCTCTTGCACAAATATAACAAATTTAACTGTGTCGACAAGCAATAAAAGTTAATATTGTTTTTTTTTTCTGTTTTGAGAAATCAGTTTTATCAAGTTCTTCGTTTGGGTTTTTGTGTTATTACCTTATACTAATATCTGTTTTGAGACGACCTAACTGCTTCTGACCACAAAAATTCTGGTTATAATCAAGAAGACGCAAATGCCATTAACAGTAGTCCTACATTGAGAAAAAATAAATAACTCTACGCAAAAAGTGGACATATGTCCAGTGCGTGTGATGATTTGGCAACTTTGTTTTTTTTTTTTGCCAACTTAAAAATTGTTTAGTGCGTGTGAGGAGTTTGAAGGATTATTTTATGTGATACGAACTGATTTGAGATAATTTATACATTTTTACTTCTATATACTAGTGTTTATTTTATTTGATAGAATATACTTTTATGTAGTGCTCGACCAATTCTCGATTTTTGCACCGATACCGATGCCGATTCTTGAATTCCAACCGATGCTGATACAAAACCAATGCCTATTCTTAAATTTTGAACCGATGCCTATGCCAATGCTGATGATTGAATTTCCTGCTGATAACGATGTCGATTAATCCAACACTAATTTAAATTAAATTTCCATAAAAAAAAATATTATAAGCAAAATATCTATATATTTTATTTATTCAAAACTAGCAAATACCTGCTGCTTTGCCTGCAATAAAAATATTAAATATTAAATATAAAAAATATTAAAGTATATTTGTTTTTATCTTCAAATGCAAAATTTAAAAATATTTGTGTTTGCTTAATAATTAAAAAATGGTAAAAATATTAAAAAATTAGTTACATTATTTATTTTAAATTACCTTCTTATAGTAATTGTTATGGTGACATAAAGTTGCTTGGCTTTTTTTGTTTTTTGATTTTTTAACAAATCATGTATAACAGGATTATTAAAAATATTGGTAAAACATTCTTTAATTTTTTTATTGAAATATGTAGTTTTTAACTAAGATTCTAAACATGAATATATTTGCTTCTTAAGTTTTGAAAAATTTCAATTATTAAGACATGAAACTTTAGTTTTATCTCAAAAACTATAGGTTTTCTCAGTACAACGCATTTTTTATGAAAAATCGTTAATTAATAAAAATAACGGTAAACGGAAGATTTTCGAAAATATTTTGTACGTATACCCAGTAAATTGAAAATTTCCGTTATCATGACATCAAAATTCTTGCGATATCTTGAAAATTACAGATTTTCTCATATATAACACATTTTCTCAAGAATTAGGATGAGAAAAAACCGATTGAAAATTCAATTTTTTAATTTGCATGCCAACACCTCTGCTATTTTCAAATCGATGTTCATCAAATTTCCTCTGCTTGAAAGCTTGATTAAGTGAATTTGGAGAAATGAGAAAAGATAAGCATACTCAATGTTTTTTATTGTTTTCACAAAACCTTTAAAATATTACATTTTTGATTCTATTCCCCACTTTTTCCCACTCTTTAGTACATATCATTTATCTAAAAAAAATTGCTTAATTTTGACATAAAAATCAATAAACAGTTTCTATCATAAAAATTATGGGCTACCACCGCCTATTATTTTTCGTATAAAATTTAATTTTTTCAAAATATTATTATATTTTTTTCAATGTTCTACAGCTTAAAAAATTATTTCTGTAAAAAAAAATTCAAATATTACAAACAACATTCTCATATGTTCGTCTTATACCACATTAACATCGGGTCAAATGACTCATTTCACCCCTATTCAGCTAAATGAAAAACGAAGTCATCTCATTTCCAATACAAATTCTCAGTTGCAATTCAACTCATTTAAAACAATTAAATGAGATTGGATACGTTCATAAAACGTATTACAAACTATTTCTAACGCATTCAATGGAGAGTGTACAAAAAACACCGAACACACCAAAAACAAGGGAAAACAACAAACCATTTTATGCACGTGTACCATCATCAATATCAACCAGTAAAAACAAAGAACCAGTTTTTGAACGAAATGAGATACTTTTGCAAAAAAAGAACTAATATAAGTACTTTTGAAAGACTGATTCCAAATTAGGCATTTGGCCCAATTTAAACGTAGTATTATGCGACCAGAACCGATTGAGATATAGCATTTGCATTGATTTTTGGGCGATTAAAGGAGGCGTAGAAACCCACTTTTAAAACCGCTGTCGAAAGTAACCATACAAATAAAATTTCCAAATTTTAGTCTTGTACGACCAAAACCGTCTGAGATATAGCTTTTTTAGCATATTGTAGACGTGAAAAGTAGGAATGACAAAATGGTCTATCACGATTTCGTTGATATAAAAATTTTTTTGGTACCTATATCGTCTAAATCGGTTCAGTGGTTCTTGCGTGATTGTCAAACATCCGTGCATGGTCACAATAAAAAGATTGATACTACTTTTAATAGTATTGATAGCATAGATAGATGACTAATACAATCAGAAGTCGGGAAAATTTAGCTGGCAAGGCTACAAACCATGATTTATGCTTATAACTGAATTCTGGCAACTCCCCTCAAAACATTTGCAAAGAAAATGAATCAACACTGTATGACAACAAGCAAGGCAACGAGTATAAATTATACCAAGAGATTGCTTCATCCAGCGTTCCAACTTCTTTCCAGACTATCAGCCATCCACCGACAGAAAAAACAAAACAATGACAACCAACGAGTTTTTGTACTCGTTATTGACGCATTGCTGTGAGTAAGAAGAAGTAAACATGAAAATGAATACGACAAGTAACGAAAGGAGAAGAAAACAATATTATAAGTATGTATGTGAATGAAAATGTAACTTCTATTTGCCACAACTTTTACAGCTTATTTTTTGTGTTAATTTTTGGGATCTTCTTGTGTTTGACGAATTGATGTTGTTTCTAGCTGGACATTGTTGTTGCGATTTTATTCTAGCTAGATTTTGGTTGCATCTGCAAATAATAATTTTTTTCATTAGCCGAATAAAAAGACGGAATTCTGATTCGGCTAAAGAAATAATTATTCTTTAATAAGGAGTTGCAAATATGTTTTTTTCATGAAGAGAAGAAAATTGCTTGTTACCCATTTGCTTTAATGTTGTTGAAATTGTTTTTATGTAGGTATTTTATTAAAAGATGCCAAAGTTGCAAGCAGTCATGATTTTATTTTAAGAAATTTATTTAAGAAAATGATTTTATTTTTTATTAAAATGTCAATTTTACGACAAAACCATTGATCGTAGATGCATGTTTATATATATATAAATATAGTATAGAATAGTATAGATATATATTAATATTATATTTATTATTATATACACATATACTTATAATTTTATTAGTATTCTTATTAGGTTATCTTAAACCACCAACAAAAATATACCTACCTGCCCAATCAGAAACCCTGCAAGCATAATCAAAAGTATATTTTGATTCAATTGGAAAATATTTAAGAATTCCATTTCGTTATATTAAGACATTTATTTCAGATAGATTTTATTTTGAAATGTATATAATTAATCCGAGTAAAACAATTTCATTTGGAACATTTTATTTTTTTATATATTTTTATATTCTTTGTTTATCACGTAATTAAAATGCAATGATAAAATTTTTAACATTTATTAGAATAATTTTGTACAAATGTAATATTGTGACGAAATTTGTTGTGAGCATTTTTATCATGCATTTCTTAATTGGTTGGTTTTAAGCATTTTAAACATTTTAAAAATAAACCGTTTTAAACATTTTAAGGCAGTATATATAAAATATAAGATATAATTAACGATTTGAATTATTTCATATATATTACTTTTGAGTAAAATTTCATGTGAGTATAATTTATATAATTGTATAGTAGCATATATTGAAACGATGTTATTTTTTTTATTAAATATTTACAAGTTATTAGTTTATTTTATGAAGTTTAAGGTATTTATTTAATACAATATGTGACTATTGTCTTCTGTACATGCTTTTATTGGGTAAATTTTGATGACCTGTTTTTGGTTTTTAAAGCATTATTAAATCACAAGAGGTTTTCATATTTTTATGTTTTTGTTCAATGTAAAAAGTGAACATTTCTGTATTTTATTACTATGTTTAGAGGTCAGTTATATGTAAATGCAGACGTATTAACCTCGTATATGATTATTGCCATTTTTTTAAAAGTTTGAAGAATACGATACTTTTGCATCATCGGGAGAATTAAATGGCAAGTTTCATAGTTCCGTATGGTTGATCAATGGATTTAATTGTTGCGATAAATGCCAATTTTCACAGTTCTGTAAGGTTGATCAATGAATTTAATTATTGCGATATCAAGACTTTGGGACACAAATTTATTTAAGCATCCTTCAATATAGAAACATTTAATTGCACCGAAAAATTTAAGATTTTATTGTTTAATTAGAAATCATTAAGCTTTTAAGTAAAACATATGCATAAAAACATGCGATCCATCAATGTTGTAATTATTACCCTAAACCATGACAGCCTTGGTTGGTGACCTCTTATGCCTGACATAAAATTTTGAATATTTGGAAGATTAAACCAATTCGATCGCAACTCTGTTAAATTACAGAAACGTCCGTAAAATAAGTTCAATTCCTATCTTCAAGAATTTTGTAATTTTGTTCCTTGACACATTTTTTTAAATGTCTCAACAATAATTGCAAAAATGATGTTAATTTTATGTTAGAATGTACCTTAAGCCATTCATTACCTACAGTGGGTCAGTTTCCGCTCGGTATGGCATTAGAGCGAAAATAATAAATAAAACAAAACTCACCAAAAATCATGAGATGAAGTCTTTTACAGTTGCGCAAAACATTTTTCTATTTACAAATACTTTTTTGAGAAATCAATAGTTTAACTTCTTATTCTAACAGTCGTTGCATTTTTTTTTTTTTATTTTTACTTTCTCTGTTATCTGCCTTTCTCTTAAACTCTTCAGAAACTATTTTTTCTTTTAACCACCTCACATTTTTTCTTATCAAAACCTTGATGAGGTGGTCAAGAATAATCAGTCGATGTTCATAACATTCTTGTGTTTTATCAAACCACAAAGGGTTTGTTATGTTTGTTTGCTGTATGCAACTTTCTATAATTCGCTTTTTTAAGTTTGCTTCGTGACACATTTTTTCAAATAGGTATTTGTAAATAGAAAAATGTTGTGAGCAAATGTTAAAAAATACATCTGACGGATTTTTTAAAAGAAGTCAAGTGTCACTATAATTTTTCTTTTCAGGAAAAGTCTCCGAGTCAAAAGAATAACTTTCCATCTTGAAGAGATTTTCTTGACAAGCGTCGCATTTTATTTTATTTCCAAATTTTGCCTTAAATCCATATCCTACAAAATATCGATCCACTGAAATTTCCAAAGGAGTTAAGGGTGGTATGTTCATACTGGATTCTTCAAACTCTTCCACTGTTATTTTATTAATTTTTTTCGGACGGACAATTTGGACTGGTGTTTTCGTCTTCATCGGATGGGTTAAAGTTCCATTCTAGCATTAAATCATCGTCATTTTCGCAATTTTTGCTGCGACTCTGAAAATTATGGGTCAGGAATTTCATTGACATTATCTGTGCAGAAAGGTATTGCACTTCTCTCACTGATGGTTCCGTGTTGCTCCCCAGTTGCGATCTCACGACTGAGAAGAAATTCTCTAAAGAGTCCTGGTTCAACCTACCAAGCATAACAAATGTTACGTTGGGGTCATCGAAGAGATCATCAACAAGCAAAATCATTGAGTTTAGGGTATATTTGAACCCATTGATGCATTGCACCTTATTACCTTTGTTTTGTGGAAGCTGAAAAGTTTCCAATAAGCCAATAAATTCCTTTATAAAAGCAATTTTGTTGCAATTTCTAAACACAGGACGCTTCTTGAAATTGGGGTCCTTCCAGTTTTGATATCGCAATAATTAAATTCATTGATCAACCTTACAGAACTGTGAAAATTGGCATTTATCGCAACAATTAAATCCATTGATCAACCATACGGAACTATGAAACTTGCCATTTAATTCTCCCGATGATGCAAAAGTATCGTATTCTTCAAACTTTTAAAAAAATGGCAGTAATCATATACGAGGTTAATACGTCTGCATTTACATATAACTGACCTCTAAACATAGTAATAAAATACAGAAATGTTCACTTTTTACATTGAACAAAAACATAAAAATATGTTAACCTCTTGTGCTTTAATAATGCTTTAAAAACCAAAAAAAGGTCATCAAAATTTACCCAATAAAAGCATGTACAGAAGACAATAGTCACATATTGTATTAAATAAATACCTTAAACTTCATAAAATAAACTAATAACTTGTAAATATTTAATAAAAAAAAATAACATCGTTTCAATATATGCTATTATACAATTATATAAATTATACTCACATGAAATTTTACTCAAAAGTAATATATATGAAATAATTCATATATATTATGAATGTTTAAAACTGTATATATATATTATGTTTAAAACTGTTTATTTTTAAAATGTTTAAAATGCTTAAAACCAACCAATTAAGAAATGCATGATAAAAATGCTCACAACAAATTTCGTCACAATATTACATTTGTACAAAATTATTCTAATAAATGTTAAAAATTTTATCATTGCATTTTAATTACGCGATAAACAAAGAATATAAAAATATATAAAAAAAATAAAATGTTCTAAATGAAATTGTTTTACTCGGATTAGTTATATACATTTCAACATAAAATCTATCTGAAATAAATATCTTAATATAACGAAATGGAATTCTTAAATATTTTCCAATTGAATCAAAATATACTTTTGATTATGCTTGCAGGGTTTTCTGATTGGGCAGATAGGTATATTTTTGTTGGTGGTTTAAGATAACCTAATAAGAATACTAATAAAATTATAAGTATATGTGTATATAATAATAAATATAATATTAATATATATCTATACTATTCTATACTATATATATATATATACATGCATCTACGATCAATGGTTTTGTCGTAAAATTGACATTTTAATAAAAAATAAAATCATTTTCTTAAATAAATTTCTTAAAATAAAATCATGACTGCTTGTAACTTTGGTATCTTTTAATAAAATACCTACTTAAAAACAATTTCAACAACATTAAAACTTCATGAAAAAAAAACATATTTGCAACTCCTTATTAAAGAATAATTATTTCTTTAGCCGAATCAGAATTCCGTCTTTTTATTCGGCTAATGAAAAAAATTATTATTTGCAGATGCAACCAAAATCTAGCTAGAATAAAATCGCAACAACAATGTCCAGCTAGAAACAACATCAATTCGTCAAACACAAGAAGATCCCAAAAATTAACACAAAAAATAAGCTGTAAAAGTTGTGGCAAATAGAAGTTACATTTTCATTCACATACATACTTATAATATTGTTTTCTTCTCCTTTCGTTACTTGTCGTATTCATTTTCATGTTTACTTCTTCTTACTCACAGCAATGCGTCAATAACGAGTACAAAAACTCGTTGGTTGTCATTGTTTTGGTTTTTCTGTCGGTGGATGGCTGATAGTCTGGAAAGAAGTTGGAACGCTGGATGAAGCAATCTCTTGGTATAATTTATACTCGTTGAGCAAGGTTGATTAATATAGGTGAAGTCACTTAAGAGCATTCTCTCTTTTTTCGCGAAAGCAACTACACAACGTAACTATCGTGTTACATTACGTGTCGCGAGCGCTTCTCACGCAAGAGAGGAAACCTTTGTTTGCTGTTGTAATGTACTGCTTGTTGAATTTAAGCTTTAAATAAAATACGTGAATTTTGTAATAATTAAAGGATAGACTTTTCGAAAAACTTAGTAAACTATGACAATGGAAATTATCATGAGAATTCAATAATCAAAGAATTATCAAAATTATCAAATTGTAATCAAAAAACGAATATAAAGAATTATCTAAAAATAATCGGTTCAGCGGTTACCGAGCTTGTCTGGCTTCAAATTTCGTGAGTATCCTTTTATATAATAGTATAGATATAGATGTACTATATACCGATAACATTTTCCCTCAGGATTCTCCCTCAAAAGAAAAGCGTTTTTTTATTATCAAAATTGGTGCTCTGTGAAAAATGTGTTTATCGAAAAATTGTCTTTAGCGACTTAAGCGTCTTTGTCGACTGTCCCATTTGCAGAAACCCGCCAGAGGATCTTCGGGGAATCTGTCTGTCCCAAGCCAGGAAAAAAGGGTGAGGGTTTGTTATTGGATGGGCAGTTCATGGGGCACGGCCCATCAACTGATCTCATAATGACTTCATTCTTGAGGCACGGCTCTTGGGTGTTCGTCTGATAACTGTAAAATAAAAAGGTTTACCTTGAGCCTTGGTTGTTGCTGCCAAATTCTTGGAGAAAGCATTGTTTTGATATTAAGTTATCATAACACCGTTATTTTAATATGCTTTCGATGGACGATCAATCCAACATAACTTGAAGAGCGGGGACAGTCATCCATCAATGATAAGGAGACCTGATCTATCGTTGTTCTGCAGACCTATCTTAGAATAAAGGTTATTATGTAGGAAACATTTAACCTTCGGACCGTTGTATAAGCCAATTGGTATACAACGGCTCATGCTTCTTAGTTTTCTGAAAAAGGCTTTTAATTAAGTCTTAATTAGGATAACGACGTTGCATAAGTAGGATTGAGGTTTACCCGGTTTTACTGGGAAACCCAAGGTTATTTTTTAACCTAGTCATGTACAATTCGAGTGGCTGAAGGTGTCACAGTCAAATATAAATGTTCTAAGAACTTTTGGTCTGTAAGACGGGATGTTGATGAGCCTTGTCAGGTGGAGCCTTGAGCCCAGGTTTTGACTGTCGTGTAGGTTAGGCCCACGTGGGTATTCAAAGCGCTCTGGCTGTGGTTAGGCCAGAAAGGCCGGTGTGAGTTACACTTGAGTTGAACTCGGGCTGGTGATTCCCTTAAATTACTAAGAGAATGATGGTAGATTGAATCTCGCTAATTTCAAACAGTAAATGTTTGGAAGGTAAGCAACTACCGGATCAATATACTGTTACCTTTGGAATTTGAGTACAGGCGACGGGGAAACCTAAATAGTCTGAGTTGTGTCCACTCAGATTGAGGAACTTGATAATATGTTGACGGTTCCTATGTAGTTGCTGCCTTAGTCTTCGTGTGATTAGATGATTATCGCGGCTGAAAAGTAATGGGTTATATTATTGGTATTGATTACTGAGATAGCCCAAGGTTGTTAAAATAACCAAGTCATGTACAAATTCGAGTAGCTAAAAGTACGACGGCTTTGTATTGCGTCAATCTGACGACTTGCAAGAAGGGGTTCTATTGCATGTTATTAGGGGAACCTTTCAGAGTGGTCTTTCTTGAATTCCGAAGGGACGTTGGCCGACGCTTCATATTTGTCCCATGCTATGGAGCACCGTTGAATTAAGCCTTCGCGGGAGGGGTCAACATTAAAAGCATAGTGGATTTCTGTCCCATTTGCAGAGACAACAGCAGTATGTATTTTTTGTATCCACTTTGTAAACCACAAAGCATGCCAACGATTTTAAGATCAGAACATATCTTCCACCCGTGTTCTTCATATTTTATATATGTCAATAACTTCGCCATTGTTTTGTAAGTTTCCTTTTTATTTACTGCATGTGCGATCGGATCCGAAGTTTTTTTCTTGACTATATGCAATAATTCAGCCTTCAAACTCAGTTTGCAGCTATCAATGAACAAGCGCCACTCTTTGGGATTGTGCCGAAGGTAATTAATAAACCAGGAATATCTTCGCGATAGCAGACATTGTCTTTTTTAGTAAAGTGTCTGGAAAATGGTTTTTCACGATGTATGTAGTATGTCACCTCAACATCGAGTCCCAAAAATTTTAATTTTTGCAAACGAGAATAATGCAATTCCGATTTTTCCTTTGATAGTTCTTAATCTCTTATACGATCATTCAGTTGCGCTTGCGATAAAACGTGAGTTTTGCTTTTAGTTGTAAACACACTTCATCCAGTGGTTCCTCCCAACTCCACTGAATCGAAGGATTTTCGACTGTTTTCACGTGTTGAATTGGGACAAGTAAAATATGGAGGATCATCAGAATAAGGAACTGACAATGAAACGGTCTAGACAGTGGCGTATATCAGTCGTTTATGTCTTCCAATGCCAGCCACTTGGGCCAACCAAAAACCGCAATCGCTTAGGTGACAATACGGTCGTCTCCATATCATCGTAAAATCAAATTGCATGTGTCGTTTTTTGCCCGAGCTCCATTCAGACCATATTAATTTGCACGATTAACAAAAATACTTGGCGTACATGTTTCATCGACACAGATTTATTAAAAACAATTCGCTGCTAACATATTGGACCAGCACACGAAAGAACCTGTCTTCTAGTCTGCAGATCATCAGAGTTAAATTGGATTTTTAGTTTATGTTTATAATGCTTGAAGTTTTGCGCCTGTATAAAAATAAAACAAATATTTTTCAATTATCTTTCCTTATATATTTTATCTGTCTTTTTATATATTTTACATACGAAACGAGCAATCGATTGGTATATTTCAAAGTATTTATTATCATGTCGAAAAATAAACATTGAAGAGTTTCAACTTTTACACACAAATTACATAAATTGTTAAACAGTTTTTGTGTATTATTTAACAAAAAATATTTAAAAATGTGCATGTCTTAATTTAAAAGTGTGTTAGTCAGAAAAGCTTTGCCGACAATTATCGTCATTAAATTAAACAGAAAGCGTTTAGAGTGCAGCACCAGGCTTAAAACTTAATATTCCGGTAGTGTTTCTCAAAGAAATATAAAAAAAAATAAACTGACCATTTCAGCTTTTGAAAGGACTTTGACCTAGCTTCTATTAATCAATTGTGTTGTGCGTGTTATTAAATGTTTTATCACAAATGATCGAGAACTGGACCTACGTGTTTAATGCCAACTCCAAGAGGCATGTTCTCAAGAAGCTTAACATTGCAATTTTTATTCTCTGAGGAGTTTTAATTCTTTTATTGTCTGCAGAGAGGTGACGACCGCACAGAAAAATTAATTCAATTGAAAAAACTTTCTGTCTGAGCTTGAATTGAACCCGGGCTACCGCGGTTCTTTAGCTTAGGGGCCACGCACTCTACCCACTAGGCGACGGCCGCCCCAGAAAGAGCGCACTTTATTTTAGCATTTCTGTCTGAAAATATCAACTTAATTGTTAATAAAATAATGAAAACTACGTCACGATATGAAAACTGCTTAGCATAAGCAAAATGTTCCTAAAAATTACCAATTTTACAGCACTGCAAACGTCAAACATTCTAAAATGTAAGTTTTCTATCAAACGTAACTCAAAATTTGCATCAAAAAAATGCACGCTGCAATTTGGACGCTAAAAAATTACAGTTGTGCGCATACTGCAAATGGTGATGCATTTCCAAACAGACCCTTATTTTTGTGTATTAGTTTGTCAACATGGCGTATGAGTTATATTAAATTGAAATAAAAAACCCTCGCCTCTTAGAGTTTATAAAAGCAATAATGTATAAACACTTATATGACTTAGTATTCCACTTTTACTTTATTATGAAATTTGAAGACTTCATTGAAATAAAAAAGTGATACTTTAAAGCAATCAATTTTATCACCCTTTTAGAATTTGTGGGAATTATTGAAGCAACCATTGTACCCAAAAATTATTTAAAAATTCTACTTTAACCACTTATAACAGCGTGGCACTTAGGTAAAAAAAAAGTTACTGAAAATGTTTGCTTATTTATTCCTCATTCAACTCTTACATCTTTTATGAGAGCTATAGAACAATAAATGTTTGGACTGTTTTTAATACCATTTTTTGAGGATATAATTCAAAACTGGATGCCTTATTATTTAACAAATTTTATTTTTTAACTTAAAACTTTATGAAAATGCGTTGGAAGCAAAAAAAAACACTTTTTCCCATTTGAGTTTTTTTTTTTTTTGAATCTCCCGGAGGTATGAATCTTCCAAAGATACGTATATCCGACCTTTATACGCATGCACGATTTACATTCTAGATCCTGCTCGGATCAGCCGAGACAGACAGAATGCACTTACGTACTAAACATACCCTCTATTGGCAATTAGGATTTTCCATTAAGCACATTAATTGGATTTTCAGCGGAATCTAAAAATTTAATATGTATCAAACTCGTATTTAATTATATTTAATTCTATATTAATAAGCAACATTGGATTAAATTATAGTGATTATCAATTTAAGGTACTCGAAACACAATCCTGATTTCAAAAACAATCCAAAACACTACACTCATTTTAACTGGTTTGCGGCCATTGTCCAACCCAAGGACCTACGTGGAAATGAGATAAATCTCTTATCCGCCAAATAAAAATCCCAATTAGTTGGATAGGCATTTGAAACAACGCAGGCATAAACTTGTATGGAAAAGAGATATACTCTAGCACACCAATCCAGGTGATAGTATGAGTTCAATCTAATATCAAATCAGGAAGCCACGTGAGCACGTAAATCACAGTTCGATTTAAAATTTAAATATTGAATAATTAAAAAGCAAGTTTTGAAAAACGATTCATATTTGATGGTAAGCACCATAAAACAGAATATTGAGACAAAAAGGAGAAACAGAACAATCTCAATTACCGATATTACATTGTTACAAAACCGCGTTAGGTATAATAGGATGAAGTTAAATTGATTTAATTATTTAAATGTAATATATTTTCCGTTTTAAGACGTCTACCGAATCAGAAAAATTAATCATATTGAAGTTATCATTGAAATCACTGCACATGCATCGTAAAGGTTCATGAAGAGCGTAATTAGAATAGCACTGACTCAACTTGAAAAACAGAAAATGTCTAGTTCCTCTCCTTGGAATATTAAAATTTATAGCTGAGATGAGATCTTCCAAATTAATCCCGCCACGAAGTAATTTATACAGAAACATGACATTAAGCATCATTCTTCTGCTTCTTAGTGTAGGTAGTAAAATAATCTTAAAGTCGTATTTCATACGTATTGAGATTCCAGCGACTATGACGTAAAGCAAAAAGTAAAAACTGTTTTTGAACGGATTATATGGCGTCAATGTAGTCATTATTTTGTGGGTTCCATATTACTGATGCATGTTCAAGAATTGGCCTTACGAGAGAGGTATATGAAAATTTAGTAGTAAAGGGATCACTGAATTCTTTAGCCCATCTTTTAATGAAACCAAGGACTCCTCTTGCCTTATTTATCACCATATTAACGTGGAGAATAAAGCGAAGTTTTGAATCCATAATAACACCAAGATCGAGAAAATTGTAAACTATTTCTAAGTGTTATTTATAGTGTAATTTGTGTTATTAGCAGATCTACGAGAGAGTGTAATTTGCTTAAATTTTTTTAAGTTAAGATTTAATATATTTAAGCTACACCAGTCCACAAGTCTATTTAGATTGTAAAAGATGTCGTTCTTCGGGTGATTTGTAACAAAGAAAAAGTTCCACGTCGTCACGTACATTAAGACGTTACAGGAAGATCATTTATGAATAGTAAAAACAAAACCGGTTCAAGATGACTGCCCTGAGGAACGCCAGAAGTGACCGAAATACTTCTTGAAAGAGAATTCTTATATAAACTCTTTTGAGTACGTATAGATAAATACGAGTTTATCCAATTTAATAATGTGACAGGAAACCCATTAAGGTGGAATTTTTTCAATAGAAGATTATGATTAACAGTGTCGAAGGCTTTGCTAAAGTCCGTATAAATAGCATCAGTCTGCAGTCCCAAAGTAAAACCATTTATAACTCTAAGAGGTTTGTTGTAGTAGACCTACCCTTCAGAAAACCATGTTGAGAGACAGAAATGGTATGATTTTCTCAAATAACTTAGGGATGCACTCAATTTTGCAATACCTCGATAGTTAGACACATCTCTCTTGGAGCCAGATTTATGAAGGGGTATAATATTAGAATCCTTCCATATAATAGGAAAATAACCACTATAATAAGGAAATATTAAAAATGTTTGCTAGAGGAGTACACAGGCTTGTAGCACATTGCTTTAAAAAACAGCTTGGAATTTAATCAGGGCTGGTCGTAAAAGAAGATTTTACTTGTCGAAGATAACACATAACATTATTTGGGTCTATTACAGGAGTTTCAAAAGAGTTAACTGGCGGGAGAAAAGGATACACCGTGCTAGTATTAAATGGTATATCGGAGAATGATTCTTCCTGATTGAATTTTATAAGGGGTGGAAAGCTGGAGGCTTTACTTTTTGAGTTAAAAAAACTTTAGAAAAGTTTTGGATTATCTTTAAATTGCGATTTTATGTTAATTATATAAGCAGAATGGCATTGCTTATTTAATAGTTGATATCTAAAACGACTAGAAGAATAGGAAGAAAAGTCTAAACTAGAATCAGATATTTTATATTTTTTAAATATCTGTATGAATTCGAAATAAAAAAGCGCTGCAATCAAGAAAGCTTTAACTTTTTTGCCTAAGCTCTGGGCCACAATTACATTTACGAAATATTTAAAATTTTTAACAAAAGCCAAGCTTAAATTGATAAATCTAAAACATATAAAAAAAACATTTCGAAGCAGCTTTATGCCAAAATACCATAAAACTGTATTTATTTATTGCAATTAATTATCTAGGCTTACCTGTAGCATATAAGCCAAAACTGCTTATCATTACCGTTATTAATAACAATTTAATTAAACGTTACCGCTTAGTGAATAAAGAATAAAGTCAGCTTAACGGTAATGCGTTCCAGTTAAAACAGGAAAACCCCCGGCAATAAAAGGAGCTGGAGTAAAACTTTATATATTTATGATAAATAAATACTGTCTGTAAATGAAAAAGTGGGTTGCATACATCCAAGCAAACAAACAAACTTATAATTAAAGCAGCTTCATTTCAATTATTTAGACTTATATTTTATGTAATGTTGCCACCAAGCAAAAACCAAAGGTAATTGCATCAATATCTTCTTCGAAATACTTTTACTAAATCCGGCAACATTCTACCAATGAAACGGAGAAAGACTCGAGAGCAATACCATTCGGAATAAAATTGGACTTTTATGAAAATTTATGAACCTTTTTGCTATACTTAACTGGCTGCCATATGAAATTAATTCGTATGAGTTTATGTGTGCAAGTGTGTGTGTGAAGTTTTTATGTTAACTCAGTCGGCGTCAACGATGCGTCACTTTTAATTAAGCTGCGTAGCTTTTGAATGAAACCGGGACGCCAGCAGCTGTCTGTCAGCGGTACCTGCAAGAACCGTCTTAACGGTATTTATGTGTGCACTTAATTTTTGGCTGTCGGCATGAGTGTCGGCATGTGTGTCTCTGTGTGTGTTAAATCTGTGTTACTGCTGAATATACTTTTGCATCCCAGATGAAAAACAAAGCAGGCCTGCAGATGGAATAAATGTGGAAGTTTATAATTTTAATGAAAAGTATCATGTTTGCTAATGAAAAATTCCGGTTAATTTTAAGGGACAACAACTTCAATATTTTCATGATTGGTGCAATTATCCGACACTTTGTGTTTTCGTCGAAGCACTTTTGGTAGCAACAATGTTCTTATCTGTATATTTATTCCTGTAAGGGTCCCCTTATTCCAGCAAATCTACAAACGCTACAGAAACACTTGGTATATCATCAAAAAAGTATTGAGCTGTAGGTATGCACAAAATTGTAAGATTTTCGATAAATGATACCGTTTAGAAGACATGAGCTTTTAAAGATGAAAAAATGACAAAAAGATTTAAAAAACGAACTCGCTTTAATGTGAATGAGAAAGCGTATTCCCTAAGCGAATATTTTAGCCGTTTTTAATCGATTTTTTCGTTTCTTTTCTTATATTTTACTTTGGTAACAGCACTTAAAAAATAGTTTTAAAGTTTTAAAGTCTATTGTTAGTAAATATTTTATATATTTAAATGAAAAGAATCTACTTATATATTTATTTCAGTTTAGATTTCTGAGATGTCAGGATTGGCAAGGTCTAGAATGGTCAATGAGATATCGAATGAAAGTGCTGGATGTGGAGGTGTTCACAATTTGGTGGGTTTTTCGATTAGTGACCTTTGACCGGATGTATGAGCGTTTAAAGAGCATTTATTGAATAAAATCTAAACTATAAGAGACGAAAGAACATGGTGTAAGAAGGATTTTTAGACATTGCTAAGATGTATAATAAGCATTTTTTTATGTAACATGTGTGAATATGTATTGTGATGGGAAAACTTCTTTAAAAAATTCCCGTTATTTTGGCATTAAATTGATGGTGATATCTCGAAAAATTAAGCTTTTCTCAGTATAACGTGTTTTGTATGACAAGTCGTTGGTTGCTAAAAATAACGGTATACGAAATTTGTTTTGTAATATATTTCACGGATAGTATGTAAAAAAAATTCCCGTTATTATGGTATCAAAATGATTGTGATATCTCGAAAACTGTAGATTTTCTCAGTACAATACAGTACTTTAGTTGAAGCAAGGCCACCGCCTCAGAATGAGAAAAATACTATCGAAACTTCAAGTTTTGATTTTTCAAGCAAATATCGTAGCCATTTTCCAAATCGAATTCCATCAAATTGCTTTTCAAAGTTCAGTAAAATAACTTTGGAAAAAATTTAATAACTTCACATAACCTCTAAAATATTAAATATTTGCTCACAAAATAAGCCAAAAACAGTTTTTGTTGTAATTTTCACTCTCTTTCATATGACATATCATTTATTTGCAAAAATTGCTTCATTTTGACAAATAAATGGTTTTTTTGATGAAAATTAATTTTTTCAAAATGTTGTTTTTGTAAATTTTACAAAGTTCTACGGCTTAAAAAAGAATTTATGTGAAGAACAATTTTAAATATTTCAAACCACTCCATGGTCAATGGTGTTAAAATATCATGGCCAGGAGGGAATAAAAGCTTTACGGCATTGTGCGACAGGGGGATAGGGTATATATAATATGGGGTAGGGTACAAAATGTGTGAGAATATGTGTGAGAATATGTAAGAAATCCCAAAAATTTTTGCTAATAAGAATGCAAAGTAACCTCGTGGAGAGGGGAAGGGCGGTCAAGATTTTGTGTCTTAACTGAAAAGTAAGGAATGACATAAAATTTAATTTACGTGCACACCTGTTTTTTGACTCTTTATACAGCAACACGTTAATTTTCGCAAAATTTTTGTTTTACCAATGCAGATTAGGATAGTGCAATTGAAAACAGTATATCATATTGTCAAATGCTCGTACAAATTTTTTTAAACGTATTCAGTTTTAAATTGAAAAAAAGATGGGAAATGTTTTGGGAATAGGCTTTGAGCTAAAAATTTGTTTTTCGGGTGAAAGATACAGGATGGGTGGTTGTAAATGAAATGTTGGCGGTGAAAAAATAATAGGATCAGTGCTTACATTTGATCTATCGAGGTGCTATTTGAAAACGATTAACTATTTATATTAGTAAAGTTTTTTTTATTAATTGGGACTCCCACAAAGGGAACACATTATTCATTTTTTGTATTTTTGTTGGGGGATATTTAGAATGGTGGCAAATATGAATGGGTATTTGTAAAAGAATTGTTAGGGATGAAAAATTAATAGAACCTGGCATTATATTTGGCACCTCTAGATGTGACACCAGCGTATCATGTGAAATTTTTGTGAATTTAGAGCAAATTTGCGGCTTGTATCAGCAAGAAGTTTATATCAGAAGTTTATATTATTGCAAAGCTTTCGTAAAGAGAAAAATTATATGAGTGAAAAACAGAAATACGGAAAGTATTGTTAAACTTAGTTTATTTCAAGAGCTCAATCATAACGTGATAACTATTCAGGAGGGATGAAAAACAATTTATCGCTATTAACATTTAACTAAAGAGCGCATATGTTTTTTATCTTAAGGAGTGGGGAAATTTAGGTGAATCGTAAGTCAAATGAATAATATTGATCCGAAGTAGTTTTAATAAAACCCTGTGTTAAGTCATGTAGTTGTTGCTTACAATTTATTCAGCACGGCTGTAAAATGGGTTGAAGTATAATCAAATTGCAGTGTGAGGTTCATTTTATATTAATTAATTCATGAAAAGATACTTAAATCAGAATGTAAAACAGAAACCACGCTCTAGAGTCTAGACTCTTAAAATGAGTATATCACTTTTCGCACATTTGGGCAGGGGCTTCAAGATCTTATTTGGAGCTTCTGGATCGAATTCAACGACGTGCGATATATTTGATAGGGTATGAAAGTATTTCATCCTCTCTCAACTCTCTTGGGCATCGCCGCAATGTTGGTTGCCTAAGACTTCTGCATAGGTATTACCATGGGAAGTGTTCAAGGGAGATACATGACCTGACGCCACCAGCTCGTGTGTTTCCCAGGTCCACTCGGGCAGCTGTCCAAGCCCACCCCTTTACCATTGCGTCGATGTCCAATAGAACCTCGCATTACCGTGATAATTCGTTCTTTAGTCGCACGGTTAAGTTGTGGAATAGTCTTCCTGCGAGCGTGTTTCCCGGCAGTTTTGAGCTGTGCCAGTTTAAAACAAATATTCACTGACACTACTCCAATTATCCACCCGCCAACTAACTATCACCCATCTTCCGAATCAACACAATGCGTACGCATTTATAGGAGGCATCCCCTGAGCGTTGGTTTAGTCTAAAAAAAAAATCACTTAAACTAGTCATAATACTATAATAATACCTCCAAAGCTTATATCTAGCCCACCCGATTTTCGGGGGAGAATCACTAGTCTATATTATTTCAACAGAATAACAACATTGTTAAAGTCTCAGTTGGCTAGGGCCTTAGTTTTTATTCATATATTTTGGAATCTTGAGTAGTTGGTTTAAATCCCATGAGAGATATAGTTTTTGTTTTTTTTTTTTCTTAAAGGCTTTTAGTTATGTTTTGGTTTTTTGTTAATTTTTTATGTTTTTTTAGTTATTTCGTTCTGTATTTTGCATTTATTGCTTATAATAACAAAGCGAACGCGTTAATTTTCTTGCTCTGTTCTCGTACGTTTATTCTTAATGAAGCAAATTAAGCTACGTTTACTTAACAGCTGCGATGGTCGAGTGGATAAGTCAATGCACTTACACATACACGGCCGAGGTTCAAGTGTCCGGATAATGATAATTTTGTTGGCAACATAAGTTGGAGATTCAGCAGACATGCTCGCCTTTATACCCGCGTATATCTTTTTTCTATAGGCATGTCTTAGAAAGGCATGTCTGCCAAATGAACTGCCGTGGCAGCAATGCATCATTAATGCCGTGAGATGCATGCAGCATTGCTGCTGGGTCATTTCAGCTGGAAGACATGTATCACTTCTGCATTCATACCATAAGATGCATTCTGCATTACTGCTCAGGCAATTCATTTGGCAGACATGAACCGTCCTAGGACATACCTATAGAAAAAAGATATAAGCGGGAATGGAAGCGAGCATGTCTTCTTTCCTTCCGAGGCATGTTGCCGGCAGACATACAGCAGGGCTCCTTTTCCATCTGGGAAGGGTTTTTAACTGCTACTTGTGTGCGTGCTGTTGATGACTTTGATGAAAATTATTTACGTATATAGATGTTTGCCACACATTTATACATTTTTATTTACATTTACATCGCCTAATGTAGTGTAGGTATGTTTAAATTATTTCATACAAAAATTTATATATGAATTCTTTATTTAAGAGTTTATCAAATGGATTTCTTTATTCAACTTATGTGTGAGTATATGCGTATGTGTGTTATGGCTATTCATGTGGTTGTATGAAAGACTGCTTTTTGAATTGAAGCTACTTTTTTCACTTTTCCTAAGCACAAATGGAAAAAGTTTGCATACATTAGAAAAACATGTTCAAAGTTTTTTGTTTTCTGGTCATTCAGGTTGTTTAATTGAATCATTAAAATTATGTAGTCATTTAAAGTTATGAGACCGTAAAGTCTTTGAAAAAAAAGAACTAATCATATGGGAAGAAAATACATGTTGTGGACTTTTTTATTTTTCTATATTTATTTAAAACCATTGATATAGTTTTGATGAGTTTTCTTTTTGGATTTGTCATAATTCATAACTCTGCTGCTTGAATTATAAACGTATAACACAATTCAATGGTTTTCTATGAATTTTTATAATATATTCAAATTAGAATGATTCAAATCTTTAAGAAATATGACCCCTGAATAAATTTGGCTTATGACAAAAAAAAAATATTATTATGTTTAGAATGTTTTAGACTTGAATATACGAGTAAGACAAAAATATTTAGGTAACTGTGGCCGCTGTTGAAATTTAACCCGAAAAATTGAGATTTTATGTAAGGAATGTCGTCTTTTTACAAATAACATTATATATTTAAGTATACATTTATCTTCCTTCTTAAGTAGAAAAATGTTTAAGAAAATTTTTATGTGATTCATATGAAATTCGAACGGAATTATTTATTTCGGCTATATTTTTATTAAAGATTCGCTATTAAATGATGGACCCATTTATAAAAGTTCCCTTGTTGAATTCCATTTCCATACACAAAAATAAATTTTTTTAAAAACTTTAAAACCAATTATTTCGAAAGTATTTTTGTGTGGCATATCCTGTTCTTGCATATCAATTACATATCAATTAGTTTTCTTACTTTACTTTTTGTGTTTGTAAAGGCTAAACTTAGAGTTAATTTAATTTAAACAAAATTTAAACCAGTTTTGCAAATTACTTAGACGTAATTTTTAAAAGCGCCAAAGTATTTAATTATTTTGGTGGCTCGACTTTATTATTTTTCGATTAAAAATTAAAATCAGGTTATGATTGATATCATTTCGATCAGATTTTAAAATCCATTATTGATCGAAATAAAATCGATCAAAATTTTAGCCATTCATTGATTGATATTTTTAGATCAAAATGACAATCGTTCGATCAAAAAACAGTTTTAAAATTATTCTGTAATATTGATCCAGAAGCTAGTGTTCTAACTGAACAATTAACGCGAATTAACACTAGCTTCTGGCGAAGCAAAAACTCGTTTCATTTCTATGGTGCATTTCGATAAACTATCGAACACCAATGAATATTGAAATAAATGAAGAAGCAACTAGAACAGATGGCAACCCTTGATAGAGTTGATGGCGGTGATCTATAAATAGCCTACTGCTTTGAATGTCATATGATTGGCAGCCTTACAATTCATAAGAATAAATTCCAAAATCTGCACATTCATATGCTAGTTTAAACAGTTAGTTGATCACAGCTTAATCACTCAAAGACTACTGAAGAGGAAAATGTAGCGATTTCCGAAACAGACTGTCTAGTCAGCTAATAAAGGCTACCACAAGTGCATGTTTCAATTCAGAAAACTCATCGAACCAAAAAGCAATTCACGCCAAGCCATGCCATGGACCAAACCAAATCATGCATGCCATTCCAACGACAACGCCAAATCAGGCTATGACATGCAACCGATTTCTCAATTCATAGGCATGGCTTATTGAAAACATGTGTTACTGAATTACTGTGTCATACATGTATTTGATACAATATATGACGCTCTATGTTGTATATGTGAATATAATGCTGTTTATAATATGAAAAAACACATTTTGTTTATATTTATATATCTTATACTATTAAATAAGCAATATTTGTTTGTTTGTTTATTTGTTTGTAAATGAAATCTCGAAAACAGCCCAAGCGATAACAGCACATAACATGGTGCCTTCATACCGATTTTACCGAGTTGTCCTGTGCACCATGCAAACGTTTAAGTAAGCCATTTCATTATCGAGCTCAATGCGCTACGTTGTTTGAATCATACCTAGCAATGTTGTAGAAAGCCACACTCAACAAGTTCGAACAACATGGCATGGCTTGACAATGAGTTGCTGTTGCACAAATCATTGTTCAATCAATTCGTCTTACGCTAGCCTTTATCAGCTAAGTGATTTACTCTATACAGAGTTGTTGTTGTTGTTGTTGCCTTCTTGAAAACTTACTTGATCTAGAGATCACAATCTTAATTCATCAAATTCAAGATTATTACCATTTTGAAATGTTTTTTATTAAAAGAATTGATTTGCTACATTTTATTTGTTACACATGTACTGCCTAAGAAATCTTGCATTGAAACAGTAACTGGGTAAATTCCACCTGGGATGCAGGGTTAATATTCTCTGAAGCATGCACCTTACGTTTTTAAGAGAACTTAAAGCCCCACTCAAGGATAAATTATTTCATACTTTTTTTTGTATTAAAAATATTTTTTTCTTAAATAATTATCCTCTGATTTTAAGTCTTTGTCAAAAACTTTAAAAATTCAAATTTTCAAAAACTCACCACTGAAGGTGACAAAAGAATTTGTTCAAGAAACCGAAACACGATAGTTCTATAGATATTAAAAACTAAAAAAAAAAACGAAAATAAATACATTGACATTGTTGAGGCTCGAACTTAAACCTCACATCTATAAAGCAAGCGCTCTGAGTTCTGAGCTACAGAACTCACAAAAAAAATATTCTAAATAGCATTAAATAAAACTGTTTTTTATAAAAAAAAAAAATTTAAATACTTTTGTACAATTTTTTTTACCCTCAGTGGTGAATTTATAAAAATTTTTATTTGTTTCATGAAAAAAAAAATTCGTGCACATTATTGACGCTCGAAATCAGTACCTTGTGGTTATCTATCGCTTTACGCTATGAGCTACAGAACTTACAACAAAATTTTTTCTGAATGAGGTAATAAATTCTTTTCAGTTGTGAATTTTTATTGTGTCATCATCCAATCCTGAACTAAATTTTAAGCTTCAAAACTCTAGCTCATCGGGAAATTGGTTAAAACTGGATTGCAAGATTTGTACGGGACAGACATAAAATGAAGCTAATAAAAACATGTTAATAAAATATCAGTTGTTTTTATAATAATCGCAAAATAAAATGGGATCTTACATGACCCAATCGGTCTTAAATTAAACTTTTTGCGATATTTTTTCGTACATTCGCACCTTTGAACCTTTTTTTATTTCTTGAAAAGAAAACTAAAATTTCAGTATCAATCTGTAATATTTATATATTGATTTTTATTGAATTAAAATCAAATTAAAATCAAACACATAAACTGATTTTAATATTCTATTAAAAATACGTCCATACCAATCACAGACTACAGCTGAAAAAAATCCGTACAAATTTTACTTAACCTTTAATTTTGGAGGTGAATTTTTTGACATAGTCTGCGACGTGGTGGTAAATTTGACCCCATTTTATTTTTACTAAAAAATTCTAATGAAAATAGGTTTGGTAAAATTATTTCTTGTTTAAAAAAAAGTTTTAATACTTCGGCTTATACCAAATACAAATTTAAATTTTTTTTACAATTTAACAAAACTGGCAATTTATTTAACTAGCCTTTTTTGAAAGACGACAAATATATGTAAAGAGGGGGTAAAATTACCACCACCTCCACAATTAAAGGTTAAGACTGATGGGGTCAAATATGACCCTGCTTAATGTGGCTAAGTAAGGCTTCCAAAATTTTTTCAAATCTAATTTTTTTTTTTTCCTAATTTGACCACGAGGACCCGAATTCAAAGTTTTTTTTTTCTATATCTCTTACGATCTAAGCTGTGGTATCAAGGGGTTAATGATAAAGTTTTCATGCTATATCTACCATATTAAAGTTATCATATAGGTAAGACTAATGATTTCATAACCATTATATTATACCTATGAAACTTTGGAAACTTTGGAAATGGTTTTTTAAAACCATTTCCATTAAAAATTAAAAAAAAAAAACTCAAAGCCTAATTGAATTTACATATAGGATATGCATTTATGTCTAGTAATCTATCGAATTAACACAAGTAGAAGCAATAAAAAATGACTTTACTTCAGTCACAATTGTACAAATTTTAAAACTATATTCGACAATAACAAATTAGCAGGAACGAATTTTAAGGAATATCACGGCGTTCCACGCCCGGGTTCGATCCCAGGTGGTGGCATCACAAAGATTTCTGATGGAGCTTGTTGCAGGGCCGAAATTGCAATAAAATCAGCTAGTGATGTTTTTCTTTTCATATTGAAAATGTTGCTGTTGTTGTTTCTTTGGAAATAATTCGTTAGAGCAATTGATTGTTCTAACCTGACCTAAAGAGCTTAATAAACGATTTAAAACTATCAAACAACTAGAATTTGTATTTAAAATCAGGAATGGTTTAAACTATCAAACATTTAGAATTTGTATTTGAATCATAGAAAATTAACATGTAAAGTAAATAATTTTTTTGAATTTGAAGTGAATTAATTATTAAAAGTTAGAACTTAGAAGCAGAGTTTTAATACTTTTTAAAAGACTTTTTGTTAAAAACCGTATTTTTTGTCAACAATTTTTATTTTTCCAACATTCATATTCAAATTTACGGAATTGGTAAATTTTTTACTATTTCAATTTTTATAAAATAAAATATATACTTTATTTAGCTGCAAACATAGAGTTTTTTGAGTTTTTTAAAAACCTTTTGTTCTAAAACTTATGGGAAAACTTAATTTTTATGAATTTGATTTTGTTCAGAAGAAGGTGCAAATATCGTTGTCATCTTTTATAAATTCATAAAATTCAGTTATAGTCGGTATGTCGGTATAGTCGGTTGAACGAAATGATTTTTTTATGATATTCAAAGTTGTTATTTTTTTATGAGATAATTCAAGGTTAATACAAAAGGTTATTATATAAAATAATATAATATATAATCTATTATATATATAATTATATAATATATAATATAGTAGAAAAAATTCTTAATATAAATGCTTTAGCAAAAAATTGTAGCCAAAAATGAACCGAAGTTAAAATTCCCTACGGCCGTTTTTAAGTTTTTTGTCAGTTTTGGTAGTTTTATTGTTTTTATATTTAGAAGTAGGCTGCATTCAATTTTTCTTAATTCTAAATTCAGATTACGTTTCAGGTAAAAAGCAAAAGTTTTATTAAAAAACAAGTTAATTTATAAATTTTTTGTGGAAATTTATAAACGATTTGCTAATATGATGAAGTAAGCTTATGTGATGGGTAATCCGAGCCAAAATTGTGAATTAAAGCTTATTTGCACAATAAAAAGTCATTTGTGTAAAATTTCTAGAAATATTACCGTTTTTCTGGCAACACTTTGTATGGTAGTAAGGCATTGTTTTTATTCGGTTTTACTTTATATTAAAAAATGTAAATTTTACGCAGGATGCGGAGTGTTATTATATATATTAAAAAATTATATTTATTATTATTATATATATTAAAAAATGTAAATTTTACGCAGGATGCGGAGTGTATCAAATAAATCTTTCCCAAAAAGGTTAAATTTAATACTAGCCAATTTCGTAGACCTCGATTTTTAAAACAGAATGTATGTTTAATCAAAAACTATTATAACGACACTACTTCATCGATTCACCGTCCAACTAACAGTCACCAATCTTCCGAATAACTACAATCTTACACATTTAAAGGGCCATCCTCTGAGCATTGGTTCAGTTAAATTAAATTAAATTAAATTATTAAAGTTGGGGATCTTTTTTATTTTGTAAAAACTAACTATAAAAGTTGACTTAACCGAGTCATTTTTTTTTTATCTTATAAATCTATAATTATTATTTTTGGTCTAAATATTGGGTACATAATACACCTGTATAATAGGTATAGAATAGACCGACCCAAAAACCTCTTCCCACTCCCCTGTCCATGGCAAATTCTGGCTACCAGCCTTATACCATATCAGCACCTTATTCTGGGGATAGAGGCAAATAGCTTTTTACTGTAGAACTTTTATCAAAAAAGCATTAAGTAAGAAACTTTTCCCTTATGTGCTAAAACAAACCCAAAATTAGGCGTTAAAATGTAATTTTATTTAAATACATTTTAAGTTATTTTTAGTGTTTGTATCAATAGCGCTGACAATACGACAATTTTTCTGTCAGTAAGAAAGTCACTTTAATTAATTGAAGCAACTACTGGCTGAAGACTATAAGGTCGATTTAAATTTCTTCCAAATTTTTTCTATTTTAGAAACCTTACTCAAACTATTTGCAAATTTTTATTTTGTATATAATTTTCAGGTGCATATGTTATTAATTCATGACATTAAATTCATTGAAATATCTGCTTAAAAAAGAGTAACAACTTGGAATATGAACCAGAGTTTTCTATTTATCTTAGTTATTCCAGTGATTGATAGCTTCATGAAATTTTATCAGCTCTTTTTTTGCTTTCTCATTTCTACAATTCAGCCACTTTCTTGATTGCAAAATGATTTCGTATCATTTCGAACAACTCTATCAAATGCTCATTGCTGTTTATATTTATCTTACTTTTTTCTTAACCTTTTTTTAGCTTACCCATTAACAATTCGCTGACAATGGCTTCGCATTGCCTTTGCTCTAATTAATTTCATATTAAAGTTGAATTTATTTAAGTCTTAGCCGTACTACGGGCCACTGACAATCCGCTTCTCCTCGTGCATACATATGTGCAGGAAAAGCCAGAACCTAGCGTGCAAATGCTTTTTATCCATGTTTGTTGCTATTTAATTATATTGCTTTTTGCACTTCATGCTACCATATCTTTGGCATGGCCAAGTGGCAGCTGGGGAAAAGTGTCCTGACTCTAGACAGGAGTTGCCATTTTCAATTCTGCTCATGGGAGAGTATTAAACCGAGTTCATTTGTAATTGCTTTCTATTAAAGAAATTGTTTTTCTGCTTATTTTTGCTAACCTTTATTGTTGGGTTCTTCATTGTTCTTTGTTTAATTCTTTTATACATATCCCTGCAGTGAAAAATCGTACTAGTTCTAAATTTATCTAGTTAATTCATTAGTTAAAATAAAACTAGTCAAAAAAATACTAGATGTTAAACTAGTGAAATCTAACTAACCAAAAAGTTACTAGATAAGCTACTATCTGTATTCCAGCTAGTTCAAAAATAAAAGCTTGCTAGTTATAAAAGGACTAGTTGCTTGATTTATAGTTACCTAACTATTCGCATTTTGACTAGATAAAAACACGAACTATTTTTTAGTTCATAACTAAGCTATGTTTAGCTCATAACATAGCTTCTTTGCTAGTTGCAAACTCGCTAGTTCTGCATAAATTTGCAAACATCAAATAAATTGAGTTTTTAGTTGTAAAAACAGTAACAATTAGGGTGTTATTACTTATTATTTATTATTATTTATTATTATTATTATAAATTAATTTTTTGTAATTGTTAATATTTATTTTTTTTAAGTAAAAATCTGCTTAAGAGGCATTCTGGTTCTATTCGTTTCAAAAATATATTTTCTAAAAAACCCTGTTTTATATATTAGATACTATTAGGAATAATTTACATCTTATTTAAGCCACTGAGATGGCAAAACATTTGTTAGATATTTTTTAAGTAGGCGCGTCCAGAAACACGTTTTTCTCGCATTGCCAGTTTTTTTTTTAAATGGCGAAAATCATGCAATTTTTGAGTTAACAAAATTGCCCAATTTTAGCCTCAAATTGAATTCAGCATAAATTTGAAACGTCAACCTTTATTACTTGGTTTTTTTTAATGATATAAAAAAATCATTATAATGATAAAAACGTATCTTTCTGGTTTATTGTAAAAAAAATATTTATAATATTACAAACATTAATTAAAATATTAACAATCCATTGGCATACTAAAAACAAGCAAAGAATTAAACTTGCGTGGAATATCTCTTTATTAGCTCAGCTTGGCTCACCAGACTTATTCAAGTGAATGGAAAGGTAATAATGTCTACTTTTTATTTATGAAAAAAAAATTACACATTTTTGGAAAATTGTTAATAATGGTTGTGTGAACTACATTAGTAAGCGATGTTTTTCTCTGAATGTGTTGCTACTCTACACGTCAGAAATTAGATTTAATTCAATTATATATAATTTTTATGTAAATTTAATTCAATTGCAAAGGTTTCTCACATAAAATTGATTCGTTCGTATGCTACCTGATCAGTTTTAGTGAGCGCTACTAAAATTTTATCATTCATCGATTTTTTACACAACAGTTGCCAACTGTTGTCTGCGATGAATGCGGCCAATATTCAATTTTATGTTGCAACTAGGGTATCCCATTTCGGGACGCTTCGGAAATCCTGGGATTTCGGGATTTGAAAAACACAACACATTTCTGAAAAACAAGGATCAATTCTTTAAAAAAAAATTAATTAAATGAGATCATTCAGAAGGTTCCACAAATTATTGACAAAAATAAAAGAGTTTATTAATTTTAGTAGGAATTTTGTGATATTTTATACAGCTTGTTTATGGAATTTGTATTTTTTTAATGTCGCATTTTAATTTTTTTTAAATTAGTATTTTTAATATTTTGTACTGTTAAAGAAAATTTAAAATTTTTATATTTTTCACGTCATATTTTGTACAGCTAGTAAAAAAAAATTAATTTTAGTATTATTAAAATTACATTTCACTATTTCTAAGAAAGTACCATGTGTTTCTAAAATTGTGTTTTTTTGTGCTGCTAGTTTAAGAAAGGTTTTTATTTTAAAATTTTTTAAAAACACATTCAGATTTTTCTTAGGCAGCATCAATGAATTTTTTGTACATCTTCTTAAAATTGAAAAAAAAAAATTAAAAGTATAATAAGTTTAGTATATCTAAGTAGGAATTTTGTGATATTTTGTACCGTTTGTTTAAGGAAGTTTTGTTTTTTTAAGGTCACATTTCGGTATTTCTAAGGAAGTGTCACGTCATAGTTTTTTTACAGCTGGTTAACAGATTTTTATTCCTGTATTATTAAAATCACATTTCAACATTTCTTAGGAAGTATCATGTGGTTAACACATTGGAGCTTACCAGTAGTCGATTCAATGGCAACTCTAAATTGAGTGTGAGCTTTTCTAACATTATTTCTATAGAATTTGCTGTCAAAAAGCTTACACTAAACTAACAGCCTTTTTCTGGCAAAGTAACAATTGTTACCCAGTATTTTTAATGTTTATATGTACTTTTTGTTTTCAAAACAAAATTGATGGTTAAAAACAAAAATTTTAATGAAATTTTCACTATTTGAAAGACAGGTGACAATTTTCATCAAAATTTATTATTTTTGAGCTTCACATTTTGTTTGAAATCAAAAAATTACAACAAAAACAAAGAAATATTAAAAATACTGGATAACATTTGTAACTTTGCCAGAATAGGGCTGTTAGAGTCGACATTAAAATGACTATTGGTAAGGCATATTTTGTTATTTTGTACAGACAGTTTTAGAAAGGTTTTTATTTTAAAATTTTTAAAAACACAAATTTTTTTTCTTAGGTAGTGCATTGAATTTTTTGTAGAAATATTTTAGAATTTTTATTTTGAAGAGGCAATTCCGGGTTCCCAAAAACCCTGGGATTTTAGGCCTTGCAATTCCAGGACTGTCAGAACTAAGAAAAGACCGGGGTCCCGGAAAAGCGGGGTTGGATGCCCCAGTTGCAACCCATAAAAAAGCTGCATATAAAGCGTCTCTAATATGCGCATAGAACTGCAAAGCATTGCATACTTTTAGGGATTTATCATTTTAACGCTCATATGAAATGAAAAAAGTAAAAGAAATGAAAACTAGTAAGGAATTATCTTCGACTGGGCCGAAGTAAAAATACCCCCACGGACGACGATTTTTCCAAATTTCATACGCAAAGTTTATATTAATTGTCAAAGATTTTATACAAAATTTTAAGTCATTAGATGAATTTTTGTGGAATTAAAAGAGATTTAACCATTTCGGAGAACTCACTTTGTATGGGAGGTAGACTTGATTTTTATTCGACTTTTGCAAATTTTATACTAAAAATGCATATTAAAGGTTATAGCTTATGTGCAAAATTTTAAGTCATTGGACTAGTTTTTGTGGAATTGAAAGAGATTTTACCGTTTTGGGTAAGTCACTTTGTAAGGAAAATAAGCGTGGTTTTCATCCCATTTTTACAAATTTCAAACTCAAAGTTTATATTAAATATTAAAGACACTGTGCAAAATTTGAAGTCATTAAATTAGTTTTTGTGGAATTTAAAGGGATTTTATCATTTAGGGTAAGTCACTTTGAATGGGAGGTAGGCGTAATTTTCATCCGATTTAGATTATTAAGAGCTAGATTAAATATGGTGTAAAATGTTATGGCACCTATTTTTAAGTTTTTCTTATCTAGCTCCTAGAGGGGGGAGGGGTCACCATCGTCCTTGCATTTTCTTACTCGCCTAACTAAGAAGAATCACCACCCGAGAGAATTAATGCTCTATCTGTGGCACCTTGTATATAATTTATGCAGCTGTAAATATAAAAAAGGTGTCCCTATTTCTTTGCACATCACTTATATGCTTTTCTATACCGGACACGCCTCCTTATAAGCGTTACAAAAGGAGTGACAAAGTTAATATACCCCTTTTACGTTTTTTAAACATGGGGGTATAATGAGTTTAACGTGACGTTACAAATATTATATATATTACATAAAGTATAATATTATATTTCATATATTCATATTTTACATTATTACTTATATATTACTATATTTATACCCTATTTAACCTGTATAAGAATTAAATATGATATAAATATTAAAGCAGCTACCGACCGACACACATCACTTATTTCAGACAAAACAGCGACAACACACAACCGTACTACGACACCAGACCATGTATACCGACACACGCTACATACCTACTCATGACTCCATAAAAATAACACTAACCCAATGTGCACAAAAAAGGATGCGGATCCGTTACGAACCCGTTACGAGTCCGTCAGTACGCACTGCGCTTTCTTATGTTTCGACGGACCCGTTACGAACCCGTTACGAATCCGCCAAAAGAGTCTGAAACGCATTCGTATATGAAGTCCGAAACGGATTCGTATCTGAAGTCCGTTACGGATTTGTTCCTGAAGTCCGTTCTGAGTCCGAGGCGGATCCGAAAAAATGAAAAAAGCAATTCGTATTTTTGAGAGGAGTCTTATGTTTCGACGAACCCGATACGAACCCGTTACGAATCCTTCAAAAAAATTTCCACAACGTTAACATAAAAGACAGTCTTAAATTTGTTTTACAATTTCTTATTTTATTTTCAGTAGATTAGGGATACGAAATACAATTGTGTACTTATTTTTGTTGTTATTTTTATTTATATTATACATTGATATAATTTTTAATTTCCTTCTTTAAAATGTAATATGTAGAATGTAAGAACTGAATTAGCAAAAAAATAAAAAAATGTTGAACATACATAAACATTATCGTCCCTTTTTGAATAAGAACTATTTTTAAAAAACGAGTCCGTTGCGAGTTCGCATTATTTAAAAAAAAAAGACTCTGAAACGGATTCGTATGTGAAGTCCGAAATGGATTCGTATCTGAAGTCTGAAACGGATTCGTTTCTGAAGTCCGAAACGGATTCGTATCTGAAGTCCGAAACGGATTCGTAACTGAAGTCCGTAACGGAGAGAGGAATTTCATACGAAAAAGGATCCGTTCCGGATGCGAAACGCAAAAATGTACGAAGAAGTGAGTTCGAAGACAAAATGTACGAAGAAGTGAGTTCGTTACGGATTCGTAACGGATCCGTTTGGCACACTGGGAATCGACAACACACAACCTCACTACTGCATAAGCCACTAGTTAACATAAACATACACACACCACCTATCTATGCATAGAGGCAGGCCAAAGACAAAGAAAGCTAATAGCCGAACGTATAATTCCCAACTCGTTTTCATGCAATATCATATAAAAGGGCGACACAAAACCAACCAAATTAGTCTTGCCTTAGGTAAGATCTACTCAAAGACTCAATGGCGAGCCAGCTTGCTGGTTCTTTCCTTTGGTTCTCTGCTTGAGATGTCGCACTTGCGGTGAGAACCAGTCCGTGGTTCGTCCAACGCAGTCGAAATACTCTATATTTTTGGTAGCAGTGATTCAATGGCGAGCTAGCTTGCTGGTTCTTCCCTTTGAGTCTCTGTTTGATGACCTCGCACTTGCGTTGAGAAACTATCACTTTCATATTGACTATATATTTACATGGCGCAAACCTCATAGAGGTTTTTCCACCATGACTCTCTCTAGTTGTTTCTAAAAATATTAATAATGAGTCTTGCTTTAGGGTCCCTGGCAGAATTCACCGATTCACCGATTTACCGATCTACCGATTACCGAATACCGAATACCGATCTTCGCTTTAGGGGCCCTGGCAGGACTCACCAATTCACCGATTTACCGATCTACCTATTACCGAACGCCGATCTGCCGAATACCGATCTACCGATTATTGAATTACCGATTGCTGATAACCGATTCCCCGATTCACTGATTTATCGATCCACCGATTACCGAATACCGATCTACTGAATTACCGATTACCGATTCACCGATTCACCGATTTACCGATTTACCGAATAACGATTTTGCCGCCAGTTGGACCTACAACCTCCGACCATTCGACCGCTTACATTCACTCTTACCCAAACTGCTGACGTTACGCTGCATTAAGTAATATTAAGGAACGAGTCTCAATAAAACTTGAAATTGTAATTTTAAAACCAACACCATTTGCGTTTTCATTTGATGAAAGTTTGTGGATCTTTCACTTGATACTGGCACGGCTGAGCTGACCTCAGCCATAAGATAAAACCAATGTTACATGAGAAATGTAAAATCAACTTTGTTATTTTTAAGATATGTTCTTAAAAAAATTTTAATTTACTCCGAAAAATTCAAAGAAAATTGCGCTCAAACTTGAAATTTAGTAGTTTCAACGGCTTGATTTCATATGCACACGATCATAACTCGGTAATGAATAAATCAAATTATATCTTAAAATAAGTTTTCCGTTAGTCAGTTTTTCTGCTAAAATCAATAAAGTGCATCAAAGCCATGAAATAATAATTATCCCTGTAACTCCTGCAGGTGTGTTAGATCCTCCCCTATAAAGATTTTTTGCTCAACTTGACATCACCTTTCACCTAGTGTAAGTAGTTACACTATATTGATAGATACCCTGTATAATAGTGAAAAAATCTTATATTGCTTATGATTATTAAGTAACCATATTGTGCTTATTTGATTTTTTACAAAAGGAAGGTAACTAATACTCGTTGTTTTCAAAGTCTAGCACAAAAAACTTTTTTCAATATCGTAACTGTATCAAAAGTTATAATTTTTTTCCAAAAAAACTACCTTTTTGCCCACTGTGTGCTGATGAAATTTTATTTAAAATTAAGAAACATTTCACCGGATCTTGATGCCATTAAAATCAAACAAAATTCTTAAAACATTACCATATATCCTTAAACAACAATGAAAATGACTATAAGCTTATAAAAATGTCCTTCAAAGTAAAATGTACGAAATAGCTCTTTTAATTGCTTATAAATAATATTTTAGCGAGTGCATTACAAAATTATGTCACATTTTTCAATTTTAAATTTAGTTGAATTTTGAGACTTACTATCGAGAGGGTGCAAGTTCAGATCCGGCATACGGCATAGAATGTTTTAAAATAATTTAAGAAAATCTGTTGATAAGAAATTTTGTCAATTTAACCATAACCAAAGCTTTTAAAGGTAATAAAAGCGTTTTTATTTCAAAATTGTGCAAATGACCAGTTTTAACTCAACCTTAAAAAATCAATTGGTTTTTTTTTTGTGGGTGGTACGAAGTTGAGAACCGCAATAATCTTGCGATTATCCTTCCACTAAATAGCTTTAAGTCTTGGGCTCAATAAGCATTTCCTTGCACAAACAAACATTAAATCTTATGTATAAATAACGTTGGTTTTGCTTTTCATTTCCTTTTTGTGAAGGAAGTGTGTTATATTTTGTTATCTGTTTTTTCAACTTAATTTACAAATCCACTTCATTGCTACAAATCTGGGCAATAAATTGCCACCATTAGGAACACCAGCAGCAGCATAAGTAACAGTAGCAGCAGAAATCAAGCAACAACAACATGTCATACGTTAGACTTTTAGGCCCTTTTCAGCTGTCAAACATTAAGCGAGGTTTATGAAGCGTACATTAGACAGCAACAAAAAGAACAACAACGCACACTGGTTTAGCATTTATTTCAGTGAGTTCTGTTCTGTTCTGTTTCGTGGCTACTGACTGAATTGGTCTTCAACACACGAAACGCACCCACCGAATTAACCCTGTCACTGCCGAGGCACGCTGACATTGAAAATATTTGAAATAATTAACGGTTGGTTGGTTGGCTGGTTTAGGCTGTTATGCAATCAGTGTAGAATTGGTTTATTTTCGGTTATCAGATTTGTGATTTTCTTTTTCTGGCTTTTCTCGATATGTTTTTTTATGGATTTGGGTTTTTTTTTCCATTTTATTTAATGCTGTGGTAGCCATTTTTGGATTCTTTTGGGTAGATGTTGTTGTTGTGTTTAGTTTTTGGTTTTATGTGCATGAATAAGCATTGTATTTCATTAAAATTTATTGTGGTGCTGGCGTATCATGTTAGTAACGCTCAACTTCCGCCGAAAGTGCTACTACTACATTGGTTAAAACGCCCAAATGCCTTGCCATGTGTCATGTGCCATGTGATAATGTGCGTCGAACGGATTATTGAAATTTATTACAACTAGTGAAGAGACTAACTCGCAAAAAGTAAACATATTTAAGGCAAGAATGCGTGCAAATGATTGACACAGTGGTTTCCTCTACGTCTCATTCATCTTTATTTCCTTCCGTTTTTTTCCTAGTATCGCGCGTATAGAATATTTGTTATGCCAAATAAATACGCCAAAGTAATAAAGCATCTTTGTTCATTACCTAATCTGTTTATGGGTTATTTATACATGCCCAAAAGACGCCCCAAGGCATATCCAATTTATGTTTAACTCGCAAAAGCCACTCAATAATTCCATAAATCTGCTTAAAGATTTTTGAATAGATTGGCTTTTTTATTTTTTATTTTTTTCCCTATCATATTGCAAGCTCAAGCTTACCATCGTCTTCTCCGAACTCCTCTAACCAACTCACACGCAACAATGGCCGCCTTAATAAGACTACATTTGCTTTAATATATAACATTATTAATGCTTAGCAAGTCGCAAAAAGGGCACCACGGAAAACTTTTATTGTTTTTATTATTATATGGGTTTTTTTTTTCTTAACATCGCATTTTTCGTCCTTTACTTTAGTAGTTGAGGAGTTTGAAAGTGTTTTCAGTGCTTTTTCGTTGTTATCCCCTGATGACAAAGCAAGCAGCAGCAATTCAAAAGACTTTCAATGGCTCAATATTCGGTTAGCGTGGATACTCGTTATGTATTAAATAAAACAATAAAAAAAAGTTAGTTGAAATACCAAACACTAAACTATGATATGATATATATATATATATAAAACATAAGACATGCTCCACAAGAACGTCGCACTTAAAGTTTTTTGTAATAAAAGCATTGTTTTATATGAAAAACAATTTAATAAGGTTAAAAAATAAAGTTTCCAAACTTGTAAATGAAAATTGAAGCTTGAGATGGTTTTGACCTTTGACGACGGCATGACGTAAGATGGGTAGTTACAGTTACGAGTTCGGTGTAAAGAAATAGTGATGGCCTACATCATTGCTTACATTAACTAATTTGTCTATTCCTTAATATTTATTTTACAGAGTTGCATTGAAAGATTATCTTTTAAGCAATTGATCATATATACCTTACTAACCGTATTTCAGGAAAGTAAAATAGTGATAATGTAGCCAATATTCGCCTAAATAAATAATACACTGCTTTGCAACTAGCACTACTCCACAAATTTAGGAAAACTTTTACCACAACAAATGGCGATAACATTTTGTATAGTGAAATTTAAGTTAGAGCGATGCCGGCGATGAAATATAAGCAGTGATCGCTTTTCCTTTGAAGTTAGACGATTCCTGGAACATTTGAATTTTAAACATTGAATATGTTCGTTGTACGGATAGCGAAAATGTGTCTGACCCTGCACATTGTCATGAAAATGAATGTTCAGAAATCAGCTCACATTGCTGCTACTGTTCACAAAGGCACTCACTGTGATCATAGCGATAAGCAACCATCAACATCGGCAAAAATAGTAGCGCCAAATGTTGAAGGGTCTGGTGATATATAAGAAGCTGAATCTACTGTTCAGCCCCAACATATGTACAATTTGCCGTCAGAATTATTTTTTCAGCATTCTCAGCGACGCAATACTAGAAAGTGCCTGAGGTGGGTTACTTTCCTTTCAAAAATATGAATTTTAGAGCCATTGGAATAACTGAAACTTGAAATCAAAGGCAAGTTCACTGCTTAACTGCATGCCGATATTTTTTTCTATTTTTTTTGACGCTGAGGTGTACGACCTTTAGTGGAATTCCCAAAAATTTAATGATGATAATCGTTGTCGTTATCGATCATTGTGCATGAAACGTTCATATTAAATGACAATTTTCGCTAACTAACGATATCGAAAATCGTCATTAACGAGATTGGGAATTCCACTACTGATGTCGCCGAAACAAAGATATATGCCTTGCAGCACAACGATATACAGTTTACCCAAGCGTTCAATAAGGTCTTGTTATTGTCCAGCTTGATAAAAAAGCTAGGCGCTCAAAATTTTGCCACAAACCAACACAGAGAATGTTGCGTACCACAAATGGTAAAAGTACGTAGTTATTATTACTAAATTATTTGCGGGATTTAGATCACGTAATTTTTTAAGAAGACAACAATAACAACAACAACTATGTATAGAGTCAATCACTTAGCTGACCAGATTGTCTAAGATTATTGAAATAAATAAGAAGCAACTAGAACAGATGACAACCTTGGTAGAGATCTATAAATAGGCCTACTGCTTTAAAATGTCATATGATTAAGTAGCCAATTTGAACCTTCATTTCTTCAATATAGTTCATATGAATGAGTTTCAAAATATGTGAAATTAAATACGACTTTTAACAGTGAGTTGATCCTAGCTTAATCACTCAAAGACTACTGAAGAAGAAATTGTAGCGATTTTCGAAATAGACTGTCTAGTCAGCTAAGTTATTGACTCTATACAGAGTTGTTGTTATTATTGTTGCCTTTTTAAAGACTTACTTTTTCTAAAGCTCGCAGTTATATTCATGTTATTATTACCAATAATTAGTATAATAATTGACTAATATTTTAATAAATAATTATATTTAGTATTAATAACAAAACAGTCGTGTTTTTCTTATGTTTCGAAATATATATTGTTGATCACTGCAGAAGATATCAATAAAATCTTCAAATTTTGTTAACAAAAACGTCGTTTTTAGTTAAAGGAGTGTATTTTTTTTCAAGAACGCGTATTTTTATACGGTGCAGTATAATCAATAAAAAAGTCAAATTTAAATTTTATGTAACTTACGGCTTTTTTATTTCGTTTTACGATATGTGATTTTAATTTTCACCATACTAATCAATCCTAGAAAAGTTACTCTCTACTGTTTGTACGGCTGTTTCAAAACTCGGTGTAAAATGGGTTAATACTTAAAAATCCGCATCAAAACGATACAAGCCTTTAGTAGCTTCTTAAAAATTGCCTTCCTTTCTGTATTTACACAACTTTTATGATAGGCCTCATAACATTTGTATGCAACGTAAAATTTTTTATTTGAGCTGGTAAAAATATAGTTTTTGTCATTTTTTTGTTGTTTCTGTTTTTATTTTCTATAGCTGAACCCGGTGTGCTTCGCTACTCCCCTCGTTATAAAATAAAATTAAAAGTATTTATATATTTTTCACGCCATCGAATTTTCGAAATAAGTCCACCCCAGCGCCACCTACCGTGTCCAATTTATACACAAATTATTTTCTTATAATCAAACAAACATACATTCTGAATTTCAGTTAAATTGGTCCATAAATTCAAATTTTCGATATAAGTCCACCCCAGCGCCACCTATCGGGTCCAATTATAGCCTATGTTTCCCACCGTACCAAGATGAACATTACCTGAAAATTTCATCAAAATCGGCCCAGCCGTTTTGGAGTCCATACGTTACACACATACACACATCCTATTTTATATATATAGATCTAAAATTCAATATTTACAAGTAAAATATAATATTTGACTTATAAATATACTATACACATATTATTGATTTATGATTATTATCACTTAAAAAAATCTTAATTTATAGGAAAAAAATGGTAAAGAACCTATATTAATATCACGAATAATAAATATGGGGATATTTTGAGATCAGTCTCTTCTCCTTATCTATTAAAATATAAAAGGAAACCCCTGACTACGACAAACTCCGCAAGAGGGCTGAGGTCCTGCAATGACAGGGTCAAATCGTTTAGAGTATTAGCGATAATTTCTATTTGAGTCAATGTATGCAATTCTAATGTTGGAAATCTATTTGGCAATTTAAAAATGGTCTCTAAACTCCTGTTTTGAATAACTTGAAGGCGCTTTGAGTGAATATTTGCACAGTCCTTCCCAACGGGACAGGCATAAGTTAAAATTAATTTAATGCACATTTTATAAAGCAACAATTTGTTCTTTATGTATAACTTCGACTTTTGACGTAGAATTACGCATAACAGCGCGGTTTGTATGGGGGTCATTTTTACAAATTTTTTCATAGTGATATTTGACACTTTGGGGGACACCTACAGCCTTTAATATTCATCGTACAAAGAAAAAAAAAATCCCAAAATATCAGTTTTAGTAGGAATAAATATCTAAAAATTCATTGTATATTCGTATGAGAAATGCACAATCTGCTTCAGTAGCAGCTTATGTTGTTTTTATGGTTGTTTTTGTTGTTGTTGTTGTTGTTAATGTTGTTGTTGTTGTTGTTGTTGTTGTTGTTGTTGTTGTTGTTGTTGTTGTTGTTGTTGTTGTTGTTGTTGTTGTTGTTGTTGTTGTTGTTGTTGTTGTTGTTGTTGTTGTTGTTGTTGTTGTTGTTGTCGTGTGTTCGTTTAGTTCGTATCATGTCGTTCCTTGTTTTGCTGCTTTTGTTCTTGTTGTTGTTTTTATTAATATGTATGTAAAATATACATATATAAATCCACATCAGTTGCTTAAATTTTATTTCGTTTCCCAGATAACCAATCGGTTCGATTGAAAACAGTGTGCACTTCTAAAAGCACTGAAGTGGACCGTTTCGTTGTCAGCAAACTATGCATTGTGTGTTTCGTATAAGCGTACCATTTATTAAGTTGTATATTAATGTTGGTTTTCTATGATTTAATACAAATTCTAAATGTTTGATAGTTTAAATCATTCTTGATTCTAAATACAAATTCTAGTTGTCTGATACTTTAAAATCGTTTATTGAGCTTTATGTCAGGTTAGAACAATTAATTGCTCTAACGAATTTTTTCCAAAGAAAAAACAACAACAACATTTTCAATATGAAAATAGGAAAATATCACTAGCTGATTAATTAGTTAGCTGATTGATTAACAAGTTAGAGTAATTAAGTGTTCTAACCTGACCTAAAGCCCAATAAACGATTTCAAATTATCAAACAACTAGAATTTGTATTGAAGAATGATTTAAACTATCAAACATTTAGAATTTGTATTTAAATCATAGAAAATCAACATAATAAATAACAATGTCATGTAGAAAATTTAAAGTTGTTTTTTAATTTTATTTGTTGTTAACCCATTCCCAGCTGTTGGTGCTTTTTTGCAACAGGTTTTTTGTTTTAAATCGCCTTATCCTAAAAACAGCACGCAGAAAAGTGACATTTTCGACTTTAATTGTAGCAAACATATTTCTATTTACCGTAAATATATTTCGCAATTCTGACCATATTTTGTTTATCACAAATATTGCTATTTTTGTGACAATGCACTTAATGTACCATGTTTATGAATGGCATTAGTCAGGCAAGCGGTAGTAGCGGCTGTGGCTTACTGGTAATGTGCGTGGCTCGTAAGCGAAAAAGCCGCGGTTCAAAACCCAGCTCGGACAGAAAATTTTATAAAAAAGATTTTTCAATTGAATTAATATTTCTATTCAGCCCAGACAATGGCAAATCTCTGGAAATATCTTAATTAATAGCTGTGGAAATTATAGTGCATGAAAAAAAATATTGTTTTAATAATATTCTGGATCCTAAAAATAGATAGTAAAAAAGTTCCTTTTCTAAATATGGTTGTTGTAATAATTTTATCATGATCAAAGAAAATTATATGTTGAAGAACATGTTAGCAACAATCATAATCCGAATCATACTATGATCCTCTTAAAACATGGTTGTTGCAACTATGTTTTTTTCTCTGCGTGCATTTTATATTACAAATACAATAAAAAACGAAATCCCATCACTTATAATTTTGATGTCAGTGGCTTGTGTTTAGTAAGCTTCTTTGATTGATTCCGTAAGTTTTAATTAAATTTTAATAAAAAACAGTTTTCGGTGATATTACGAAATCACTTCGTCCCAATTTCTTATAAACAGGTGTTAAAAGCTAACAATAATACTTGCTTCCAATTATTTAGTTAATATTTTTATAATATTTTTACAACATTTTTTCCAATTTCTTAAAAAGAGTTGCATTAAACTCAAACGCTTGCAATAAAATTACAGCAAGGAATATTTTTCCAATCGTTTTTTTTTTTTGCTTATTCTACAATAACTTGAAAGCATTCCACAACAATTTGTATAAGCTTTTTCCAAGCACTATGCTTACATTTGTCTTACTACATTATTCTAAACTTGGTTAGATGATTGCGAAAATGTCAGCGTAAAGCCGATGCATCCACTTGTAGAGATGAGTATGGAGATCTGGTTACATAAACGCAATAATAACACCAATTCAGTCCATGAGAATGCAAGGCGACACCACCAATCAACGATGACGGATTGGTTCACCACATAACCATGACGAGGTTCTAGCTGCTATTCAATGACCCAAAAAAAACAAAGCTGCGGTTACTGACCTTCTGCCAACGTAATTGCTTAAGTCCGACAACGATAATTTTGTAAGGTGAATCCATTAACTAATCATCAAAATATGTCTGGCGGAAAACATGTCCGATTAGACTGTTTTGTCCTGTACTTAAGAATGGACACCCAACAATCTGCACATTGTAAGGCTTTTGTAAGGCATTAGTGAGGCTTTTGATCAGGAAAAATTAGCAAAGTCCAGCTTTTTCACGCTGCGCAAAGTCCTGGAAAAAAACTAAGGAAAAAAAAATCGACAATCATCACCTCTTTGTCGATTATAAGGCTGTGTTCGACTGCCCGAGGCGGTACTGCCTATACACAACAAAGTCTAAGTTCGGTATTCCTGCTAAGCTCATAAGGCTCCGCATAATAAAACTGATAGCAAATTTAATGTAGCCCCCTAACAAGGTAGAGTGACCTCTTCGAAACCTTATGTACCAAGAGATGTTTCAGACAAAGCAAGCAACCATCTTGCAATCTCTTCAACTTCAACATAGAGAGGATCATACGATATCCGGTGTGTCTCGCAATTTCAAAATTTTCTTCAAAAATGTCTATCTATTTGGGTACGCTGATGATATCGACATTATTAAGCGGATCTATTGAAAAAAAATTAGCTAAAGTTTATTTGACAGTAAACGAAGTATTTGTTTCCTTCAAAAAGGGTAAGCGGCGTCTAGGCTCTCATGTTGCAATTACAATTTTGAAATCGTCAAGAATTTCACATACCATTGTCATTGCCATAACCAGCAAAAACAATTTCAGCCTGGAGATAAACCTAAGGTTGTCAATTGCTTGTAGAGGTGCTCCTACAGGCTCAGTAAGCATTTTGATTCTAGAGCCCTCTCTCGATTAACAAAACAGTTTTTAATTTTTCTAATTGCATAGTTTGCATGAGTTTGGCATATTATATTTTATGTTATAGCTATATGAATTTAAATTTAGCTTTTTATTTTAGTTTTGTTTTGAAAAATCAACATTTTGAATAGATACGCTTAAATGTTCAAATAAGTATAATAGTCTACAGACAAGTAATTTTTTCATATGCTGACAAGGTTTGTATGGAAAAGTACATGAAAGATGTATGTCTTATATTTTAGCATTAATTTTGAATTTTTCTTGCTTCTTTTTATATCTCTAAGATATTTAGTTAGTCCTCTATTTTAAGTTAAGATGCCAAATGAAAAACATGCATGGTTAGAAATTTTGTACTAAAATAAGATAAGTCCATACCAGCTTTAATTTCAAATTTAGTATTTGCAAAATACTAAACTATGTTTTTAATACAGCTTTGGTTTTAAACTAAGTACAGGATTGGATGAAAATATTAAAAACAAAATAACAAACACCGTGAGATTTAAACCCACGACATCCAGTTTGAAAGGTTACTAGTCTAACCACTGGGCTATTGCGCTATACGTTACAAAAGCAATAACAAACATATGAATCAAATTGCCTAATATTGAGTCTTACATTGCCATGCCAATTTTTTACGGGTCCAAATTCAAATTTTGTCTCCGAATCAGTCTACCTGCGCACCTTATACGTAGCTGTACAAAAGCGCTCTTCGACGGAAACACTAACACTACCCCTGACAGGCCGAAGAGAGAGAGAGTGGAACAGAATGGTAGCGTTGTGGTAAACGAGCACATAACAATATATGCTTTCATGTAATTGTTGCTCTCGGTCGTAAGCAAAAACCAAAACAGTAACAAATGTATTACGATTTACCGATTGTTTCTGCTGCTGCCACACCTTTTTCTTAACTTGCAAAAATAATAGCAGCTCTTAGCTTATATTGTTTACAGAATTCTCATTTCTTTGAACTTTGTGTTTTCGATAAAAAATTTTTATTTACACATAATTTGATTATGTGGATTCGTTCTACGTTTGTGTTATTTTCCTTTCAAGAATAACTTGCAATAAAAACTTATTATTTATTCATATGCATCCACCAACAATTTGTTTTTTTTAGTATTAATACATTTTTTTCAGTGAAAAAAGTAGTGAATCGCTGATTCTGGCTATGAAATTATCTAAATCACTGTAGCTATCTGCTGTTTTTATGAACCTTTTATTTTACTGCGAAAACTGTTCTGGTAGCCCTTGGCTATAACTCAGAAACATGTGCAATTCTGTCAAAATAATTGAGTTTTATTTGAATAGCAAGAACATGACATGGATTACAAAAATAACACTGATGTAATATGAACGTAAAAAAGATGTTACTATGTAGTAGAATACACACATGTACACATGAGAAAAAAAATTATATTTATGCCATACGCGACCAAATCAACAAACGCAAGCTAATACTATTTATATTGACCCTGCTGCTGTATGAAATGGTATGACATTAAAACTTTACGACAGTGGCATTGGTGGAATATATAAAGGAAAAAATTATGAAGTAAAAGAAATAAACAAAACCGCTTATGTACTTACTTTTGTTATAGTACTACAAATAAATGTTTGTATGTCTTAAGGTAGGTATGTACGTTTTGGTATAAGTACTGCTTGTTTGGCTATATAACTATTAGGTACAATCAAAAATGATGACGCATTTAATTTTTTATTTAAGTATGTGGGCCAACAGCTGATACTTAATACAAAGTGACGGCGTTCTTCATTATTAATTCAGCATTAATTATTGTACACTAAGGAAAAAAGTTTAAAATTTATGCCAATTCGTATTTAATTTATCAAAACTCGTGGTTGTTTTTAAACCAATAATGCATTTGCATAGAACGAATACGTGAAAACATGAAATTTATTTAAATAGATTTATTTGTTTTTAAAAACTTTTTTAAATAATTAATTTTTAAATTCCATTGAGACAACTGAGACATTTGATTACAGAATTTGAACAACTATGGGTTATAGCTATGTCATCATAACTTGTATGACAGTGAAATACATTTTAAAACAGAAATAAATAACTATTGTGTAATTTTTATTTAAAATAAAAGCAAAACAGTTCCTATATTTTGCATTACTATTACTTGCGGGACAGGTAAACAATATGTGCTAATAGTGAGTTATTTTAATCAGTTTTATTATTGTTTTAAACATAATTAATGTAGTTGTTTATATAATTTTCTATAAAGCATAAAAAAGAAATCAGAAGATACGAAAAAATACCTCTAACTCTATTACTTAAAAAAATGTTGACTTTATCTTTAAATAGGTAAAATTTTACTTCTCAACATTTTTATAATAGGACACAAGATACATCTGTCTCCTGTTTTTCGAAAAACTCTGCTTCATTGCTCGAAGTCGGTCTTAAACACAGTTTATTACTTCGTCTTCCTCTTTTTAATTTTGAGGTTTTCTTTACATAAGAAGCTTGAGAGTAACTTGCAAACCCTGAATTGGCTTTTGCGCTTATTCTTGGTCCAACCATATCTTTAGGTTCAACATTTAATTCCTGTTCGCTGTCTCTTGAGTCAAAGGGCATGATTTAAAATAGTGGTGTGTCTGTAAGTGCCGAATTTTACACTCAAGTTAGACTTTAAGAAGTTTCATTTTGGGTTAGAAAAGTAAATTCAGCTATACACATCAACGACAATCAAATAAAATCAATGGTTCACCGTGACTGTTGGGACATATTTTAAAACAGTCTCAAAAGCATAAAAAGATCGCCAGGTTTCTACAGTTGACAGAATGTCCGAAAACAGTGTTGCAGGTATAATCAATATTTTACTCTATGGCAAACTCTGTACGAAACAAAAGAACATATACAAAACACGATTTTTTGTAGAATTTTTTAAATCTTTTTTCACAGATTAACAATTATAGACATTTGGTTATGGCTTTTTAACAAAATTGAAATAATTAATGGAAAACCAAAATGTATCTTATTTTCCTCTTTTACGTAGAATGCCCCTGAACGTATTTATAAAAAATTTAATTTAAAAATATTAAAATTATGCACGAATTGTATCATTTATGCCTCCAGGAAGCAGTAGGACCGCACTCTCTTCGGATAACGTCTACGTTCCAGTTTGACTTTCAGCTAAATATTTCACAGCTTATATCTCATATTATACCTTCTTAAGAAATCTTTTCACAAAATAAACTATTTTATAGCTGCTATTTACCTACGACACAAATCTTTTATTTACTTAAATATGTCGACAAAACCTGTTAAAATTTACCAATTATTTTTAAATTTACATTATTTCTCTCTCATACTGAAAAAAACTGACATCAAAACTTTTTCATCCGTTGCACTAGTTTCTCCATCAAAAATTTGTGAGTTCCTAAAATAATTTTGTTTCATTTCGATTCCACTTTTTGCCAATGTTCATCAAAAGTTCCAGGAGATTTACCTTACTATATGTTGCTTGGAGCTCTCTCTCTCTTGAACTCAGCCTAAAGGCATTTGATTGAATAGTGGTACGGGGACAGCGAGGTTCAGTCAACAAGTTGAATTTTTTTTGGATTTTTTATCTTGTAAATTCCTTTTAGAAAGTCTGTCAATATGTTTGAGATTATTATCATATTGAAAACTAGAACGTATACTGAGTAATATTTTTTTTTGTCACAAAACTTTGTACGTCCAAAAGTCAGCATCAAGTCTTGATCAGCATCACCAACTGAGTTGATTTAGCTATCTCAGTCTGTCTGTGATTACGTTTTTGAACGTAGAAATTCGATAGATACAATACATAAATTTCTATTTAAAATTATACTTTATATAGATATAAAATTCTGTTTTAAAAAGTTAGAAAAGGCTTCAAATCAAGCCTTCTTCACAAAAAAAAGTTCTGGTTAATTTAACCAAACTTTAACTAAATTTCAGGTTAAATTTGCCAACATGAATTGATAGGTTAAGATTTCCACATTAATTTAACTCAAATATTTTGTCAATTTAACTTGTTTTCGTGATTTAATGAAACTGACTGGTTGGTTATCTTAACCAGAGTTTCTGGTAAAATCGAATTAAATCAAGCTAATTAACCTGTCATCATGTCAATGTTTAAATTTTTGTATTGGGGTCAGGAGGGAGGGTGAGAGGAAATAAATATGACGATACGGATTTAGATAAAATTAAAAATGTAAGGACAGGGCTGTTCACCTTCCTTATTTCGAGGTACGCTCTGTTGCAATCTCTGCATCACTAGAGCAAAATTTGAAAGCTGGTAGGTTGTTTTTTTTTTCGCTATAAGCCTACCATGGTTTTTCATCTATTTTCTACATGCATTTCTGTGAACCAGATCCGTCAGGTAAAATTAACTTTGATCAAGTTAACGCGATATGGTTGCCTCTCCTAACTAAATTAGTCAGGTAAAAATAACCTGAAGTAGGTAAGAGCATTTTTCCCCTGAGTGTACCTTTACAAAAAGAAGTTATGCAAACGTCAAAATTTATTGATATTTCAAAAAATCAATCAATTGACATTAAATTTTGTACATAAGCTTATATTTTTTGTATGCAATTGGAGAAAAGAAATTATGAAATTTTTCGAAATCTTATGGAAACTCCGCCTACCTCCCATATAGTCGTGTTAATCCCGTTTTCGGGTTATTTGAGAAACCGTTAATTTCCAATTTCCTAAATTTTAGATTTTTTTTTAAATCAAGAATTTCGAGTTATTCGGAGAATCGGTTATTTCGAGACATGCATTTTACATTTTTAAATACTTTTTCACTTTGTTTTTCCTTTTAATATATAAAAAATCTTTTTTACTAATGTGTAACAAATTGGCTTTTCAAGATTTGAAAGCTCTCTAAAAGTGCCTCTACACTATCAGCCTTACCAATAAGGGATTTTAATGTGCAACATTTACGAAAATGTTGAACATTAAGCAAAAACAGTCCCAATAAAAACTTAAAGTCAGTTTTAAATTTAAAAAATAGCTAGCTCTGAAAATACACAGCTTTTCCATGTATTTTATATTAAAACTGACTACTTTTCAATTGTCAGCTGATATTTTGACGATGAAACATGGACGATGAACGTTTATTTACGAACAGAGAAATCCTGACAGACTATCGTGCTATAAGAAAACCAAAAACGTATCGGGAACGAGTGAGTTCATAAAATTGCACAGGATCTTCCACCGAAAGCAGTTGATAATGTTTTGCGGGAGCCAGTTATGCCCTGGTTTTGCTAAGCAAACATATTTGCAATTTGAAGACATGGCTGAATGAAGGTGATATGTCGCATTTTCGCTGTTATATGCATAGATGAAGATGTAATGTACACACAAACAATTTTAAACCTTACAACAACCACGTGTGTGGCTATTTTAGAAAATAACTTCTTCAGAAAGTTTGATTTAGTATAGAGATCAGTACAAATGCGAAAGTTTGATCTCAATTTTCTCGAAATTAGAATTTAGCGACATATCACCTTCATCCACTCATATCTTAATTTAATTTTGTTAATTTTCTTCTCTGATCAAATATTCGTTTCGTGGTTGTGCTACATATGTTTGTTAAACAGTTGCGTTTTCAGTTATAAAACGAAAATATTGGCATGTTTGCTGTTTTACAAATGTTTGGCGTCAGAGCGAAGAAATGAGCAGGAGAAAAAGTTAGTTTATCATTTTATTCGTAAAACACGAACAATAAAGTCAATTCACCCAACACGTTTGCCAAGCATAATAGAGCATGAAGGATTCTTTACTGATATATTCCAAAATTGCACCATTTTCTGGCTGTCGCAATGGTCAACCTATAAGCTTATATATAAGCTCTTAAGCTCTTCAATAAGTTCTCTTAAAATATAAGCTCTTGCAGGTTCGATAAGGAAACAGCGCTTTATATTTTGGACGCATGCGGTCGCAAATCTCATTGCACCTATTTGCCCAACCGGCCAGAAGCTTCGCTCCACGTCTTGTTCTTCTGCCTAATTGTTTTTCTGTCATTTTTGGAGCTGTCCAAGGCACTTTTTCTATCAAGGCACACTTTCCTGAAGACTGCGTTGTGCTCTTCACTTCAATTGTTAAAACTCTCGCACTGAAATTCATAATAAATTAAAATTTGTGTGTTGTGTGCGTTTTATTGTAAAAGTATGAAAATGAGTTTGTTCCCTTTTTTTTCTCTCAATCAACTTTTTGCTCCATTTATTGCTTGTCTCAAATATTTTCTTTTTTGAAAAGCGGTTAAAATTATTTGTAATTCCGTCAAAATTGGCAGTTTTGTCATTTTTTAAAAATATCCCTATTTCAGCTTAATACTGTTTGACTCATTTTTTATTGGTAGCAAAGAAGAAGTATAGAGCTTTTAAAAAGTAGTCAATTTTAAGTAAAACCGATTTTAAGAGAAAGTGTGCAGCTCGTTATTGGTAGGGCTGTATATGGTTTTTACATATGAGACGTCAAAAATCACAAATGGTTTTTAGCTACAGATAGTGTGGAACATATGAAACTGTGGTAATGAAAAGTCGGTTGTATTTGCGTCTGTAAATTTTTGAATTAGAACCGTCTCTAATTTCTTATGTTTTTCCATCTGTACAAAATGTCAGTTTGATAAGTTTTTTAAATTTCTTTTTTGTGAAAATGTACGAAATAGTAAATATTAAGATATTTAACCAATAAATTGATTTATAATTATTTTATTTTTAGTTCGAATGGCCAAAGGAAGACACTTTAGAGCATTGCGGCTTACAAAAATTTCAAAAGCTGTTTTTTATTTTCAAATGACATGTCAGATAGTGTGGAGACAAAAGAAAAAGCTATCTGACAAAAACTTTATTTTTACACACAGATGAAATTCGGTATGTAATTTTTTGACATGTCATCTGTATGAAACATATAGTCTGGACACTTTTAACGGACTAAAAATCTTACTTTTGCTAGCAAGCTTTCAAATTTTACAATTAACCTACTGGGCCTTAGTAGGCTCATGTAAAGAAAACGTGAGCTGTGGCCTGGCATATAACATTTTTACATATGCAGGTATGGTGTTAGCAGGTATAATGATCATTTGTAGTTTCCCCAGCATTTTCCGCACACAATAAAAAAAAATCAAAATCTATACTAGCTCACTGAAAGCGCACTGAAAGACAACAAAAAATACTACACAATAATCGTTGTTGACATGGTAAGCACACAACAGCTTATGCACAAGCTTATGCACAAGCGTTTATGCATCACATGCAAAAACACTTTTGGTAATTTGGATGTTTAGATAATAAAAAAAATGTCTTAGAAATAGACCTACAAGTTTTATTCCTACTCCGAATGGATTATGTTCTTAAGACGCTTTACATGGCAGTTTTTACTCTCGGAGGTTTGTCATTGCATGGACCAACTCCACTCTTGTTTGTTAGGGCGAACATAAAACAAGTATGTTCTCGACCTTATTTGCTTAAAAACGCTTGAAACACTTTTTAATTTTTTCAACACAATCTTATGTAATACTATTAGAAAAAATTTTTAAGTACCATTTCACTTTTGGAAATTTATAAAAAACAAATTCAATTTTCTATTGTAATGCATATGAAATAAATTTTTAATATAGTTTTTTATGATTGACCAACAAATGACAAATTTATGAGCAAACTTTTTTGTTTTTGTTATATCTGTATTTCTCCTCACTGTATATCGTGGTTTTTTTACAAAATCGCCAATAAATGTCGGTAAATTTCACAACACTTATTGTAGAGATTTTTCAATCAGTTTTTAGAGTGTTCTTTAAATAAAGGTTTGCTTAAATGACAGTTTTGACCAGAAAAATTTATTCACGCAAACCATAAATATTGCCTTTATGTGATTACTTTTATTTTCTCTGGCCTTACAAATATCTTCTTAAATAAGACAAACGAAGAAAATAATTTATATCTTTTTTCCGTTTGATGTTTCCGGTATTGAATTTGAAATTTTTTCTTAACGGTTTGTCAATACAATTTCGCCAAAAATATTTTACGTCAAACTTTTGCGTGCACAAATCGGCAAATGGAAAAATTAAATCTTTTAAAGTTATTTTGTTTGTATAACTTATTAAAATATCAGATCATAAAAACCACACCTTACGAAACGCAAAAGTTTGTGTGCAACAACCCGATTAGACGGTGAACTTCATAAATAACAAAATATAATATGGCAAAAAAAACACAAAGGTAATCAAACGTAAAAAAGCTACAAATATGCGTCTCAACCCTCGCACAGGTGGCTCACCACAAATTGGAAGGCGATGCTCGATGCCACAACAACAAAACCAAAAGTGCTTTGTAAAACATTCAAAGAATTTTAAAAAGACAATCAAAAAGTTATAAAATATTCTACGGCAGGATAGACCACAATTTGGCACCCAGCCTAGCTGCCGCAAACAAGACAATAAGCCCCGAACAGATTCCCAAAACAATGTCAAAACAAAACAAAAAACTAAGCTTGTCAAAACTTTGCCTACAAATTTTAGCTTTGTTAGCTACTTGAAATTTGAAGGTGCCAGTTCAAAAATTCTTTGTTTTCAACACAATTATCCTTGGAGTTGCCAATTTTCAGTTTTTAGATGCGCGCAAATATGTTGGCATATAGAACAAAAGAAATCAAAAAAATGCTTGTGTGAGTGAACAAGAGGTGTCATAGTATGTGTGTTTGGATCTGTGTTCTGATGAATCGTATGATATAAAGCATAATTTTACTATTGCGGTGTGCAACTCGCAAATGTTTCCATATTTTTCATAACAGTTTTAAGGCTGTTAGCATGTGGCGCCAAAGCAATCAAGCCACTCAGGAAGATTATTCTTCGTTGATTTGAAATTATAAAAACTTATCAGACAGTTTGAATCTGAACAGTAACATTTTTACTCCATCATGAAAGGGAGTCCTTTTTGCAAAGATTTTGAATAAATTGTAAATTTCTTATAAAATTGGCACTCAAAAAACGAATCACACACTAACTAATATCTGGTAATTAGTACCTATAAATGATTTTATGTGATTTAAATACAAATTCTAAATGTTTGATTGTTTAAATCAAACTTGATTTTAAATACAAATTCTAGTTGTTTGGTAGTTTAAAATCGCTTATTAAGCTTTAGGTCAAGGTTGGAACAATTAATTGTTTTAATTTAGACTTTGTATTTAAATCATATAAAATCATGATAAAAAATAACAAGGTCCTTTAGAAAAATTTTGGATACCTAGAATTTTTACAAAATTCAAAGTATTTCATGGATTAAGATTGTGAGCTTTAGATCAAGTAAGTTTTCAAGAAGGCAACAACAACTCTGTATAGAGTCAATCACTTAGCTGACTAGACAGTCTGTTTCGGAAATCGCTACATATTCCTCTTTAGTAGTCTTTGAGTGATTAGCTTCTGGCGAAGCAAAAACTCGTTTCATTTCTATGGTGCATTTCGACAAACAATCGAACACCAATGAATATTGAAATAAATGAAGAAGCAACTAGAACAGATGGCAACCCTTGATAGAGTTGATGGCGGTGATCTATAAAATAGCCTACTGCTTTGAAATGTCATATGATTAGCAGCCATACAATTCATAAGAATGAATTCCAGAATCTGCACATTCATATGCTAGTTTAAACAGTGAGTTGATCGCAGCTTAATCACTCAAAGACTACTGAAGAGGAATATGTAGCGATTTCCGAAACAGACTGTCTAGTCAGCTAAGTGATTGACTCTATACAGAGTTGTTGTTGTTGTTGTTGCCTTCTTGAAAACTTACTTGATCTAAGGCTCACAATCTTAATCCATGTAATTATTCAATAGATCATAAAAACTAATTAACTCAAAGTATTTCTCTTAACAAATGCAGCCAAAAAATTTCTACAAGACTTAGTATCAAAATAGGTCAAAATAAAAACTCCGAAAACTCAAAATAATGTGATAATCAAAATAATTTAGTTAAAAAAAAATAATATCGTTCTTTCGAAAAACAAAAGCATTTCTGCCTATGTTACAGATTCTACAGCGCTTAAGGGAAGTTTGATTGTTAAAGAAGTTAAAATTGATTTTTTATTTTACATTTATTATTGTTGTATAACTCTTCAGGAATATGTAAAAATCAATCCCGCTTATAATACAGATTCTACGTCGCTTCAATCCCTACGCGCTAGACCAACTTTAACTAACCAGAGTTACTTTAAACGCGTTTTTATCGAAACACACTTTTAAAAACGGTTCACACTACTGTTAACAAACTAATTGAATGATTTTAATTTTTTTTTTTATTTAAATTTTTATAATGTAATTAATGTAATGTACAATTTGCGTCTTTGGAAGATTTTTCTAGTTTTTACAAGCAACAATATGGTTAAAAATAACGTACATTTTTTTAATTTTCTCTTTCACGCGTGATAATTTTCCATTTTTCCATTCTATTTTCGTAAATGAAGTATATTCAAGGGTCTACTTTCGAATGAATTTTATTTTTACAGACAATCTGGAGCCAAGCTATGATTTTTCACCTTTTTTTAAACACACCAATTTCAACGCCATCTTTATATGTAAAAACTATATGTTAAAAAAGTAAATTCATTTTTTATTTAAACTGATGATGACTTTAACATGCAAATTAAATTTTTTGCCTATATAATATAGTTTTTTAGAAAACATCTTCTAAAATATGCCTTCATTTTAATGACTTTTGCCTAATCCCTTCATTAAAACCCGATGTGCCAGAGTAACTTTAACTAAGCTCAGTAACTTTAAACGCGTTTTTCTCTAAACATAATATTTCAAAACGGGCCATACTGCTACAAACAAACTAATCGACCGATTCACATTTTTTTAATCTCTTTGTTATGTAATTCAATACATCTTTTACCAAAATGAGCAACTTTGGAAAATTTGTCTAGGTTTTTACACGCAACAATATGGTCTAAAATAACGTAAATTCTACGACCTTTATTCTACGATTAACTTAATTTTTGTACCAAAAAACTGGTTATAAAATCAAATTGAAAAGTAAAAAAAGCATCATGTATCGCTTACTTCAATCATCTAATGAAGTAAGCCCAAAAATTTAAATTTTTAATTTAAATTAAAAATTAAATTTTCATTTGATGACTATATAATTCATTTCCTGCAATACAGCATTTTGAACGTACTGGACTTTCGGAAAGACCATCTCCGATTTTGGCGAAATTTGCATGGAGCATCTCTGACGGAAAAAAAACTTATAGCGGATTCTTTTCTAGAAATAAATTCTGCTTTTTCCGTTCTTTTCTAAACAAAAATATTGACCTTAAAATATTTAGTGTTCTTTTCTCAAACATGTTGACCGCAAAAGTATAACAAATGCAGAATTTACTGACCTGTAAAATTTGACGGTTCTGCATTCTGCTCTCTAGTTATACCAACATAAAAAAAAAATAAAATAATTTTGACATTAATATTTTGGGCTGTGTGTGACAATTGTGAGAAGCAAAAATTTGCAATTGTGAAAAATTTATGAAATTGAATTCAATTTATTTTTGATTGAAGTGGTTAGTTTTAATAAAACTGAGCAGATCGATTAATATTTGATTAAATATTTGTTAAAAATTCCATGTGCAGTTAGCACAATACATAACCTCAGTCGTAAATACATCGGAATTCTAAACAAAAGTGTAGCCGATAACAAAAAAAATAAATAAATGTTGCATTTTTCCGTTCTCAGCTCAAAAGAGGTTAACATTCAATAAATTCAAGTCAGAATCTAAAAATTCTGCATTTTGTGAGGTCAGAATTTTTTTCCATAAAAATAGTGCGCTATTAATTTGGAGAAAAAAAAGTCGTGTGTATTTTTATATTTTGTCTAAATCATGGTAAAATTATTTATCAGGTAGCCTTAACGACTACCTATTTTCTCACTAGCTACGGTCAACGAACGTCAAAAAAAAAGAAAACACAAAACGAGCTTTCAATAAAAGTGTTTTTTATTAAACTTACATGAAATTTATTTATTTATTTTATTTTTATTGTCTTTTGCTTGGCATACGTTGACCGCAGCAAAAATTGTCTCTCCTACTTTGCAAAAGTGTTAGGTAAAATTAAACAAGGTAGTGTTAGGGCGGAAAGCCGGTGACCGAAACTTTAAAAACGAAGTTGATATTTCATACAAAATCGGCAACTAATGAGAATGCAATATGAAAGCAAAACTTGGCAAAAATACCAAAATGGCTGAGTTTGACAGTTATGGTCACTAAGAAAGCGAACATTACTTTGTCTAGATCTACTATGGTATTAATTATACCATGGTCTAAGTCAGCGATGTCCAACGTCTAACTCTTTACACTCTTTTACAGCAACTTCAATATTTTCATGATTGTTGTAATTAGCCGAATTGAGTTTGCAATTTCAACCTCGCTTCTTAATATTATTGTTTTTGTTCCTTCCAACCATCGATAGCGGTTCTGCGTTTGCATGTTGTTGTTTTTGTTCTTTGGCACCATCAATCGCGGCTTTTTGCACTGTTTTTTGCATTCGCATTAAAGACGTTAACAGCATACGTCGTATTCTTTATATTTTTCGTTGTGGGAATACACTTTGGGAAAAAGTTATTGAATATTTGCAGAAAAATTATTTTTATAGGGATTATTATACCCTTGAAAAACCGGGAGCTTGCCTTTTTTTTTATAGATATCAAAATAATATAAGATAATAATATAACAGTTTAGTTAATTATAAAACATTAAGTTAATAAAAAATATAAAAATTAAATTTAAGGCAAATAAAAATTATTATGAAATCAAAAAATTAAAAAATGTATAATAATAAAAAATTTACAAAAAAAAAAACAAAAACAAAAGTTAAAAAAAATTTAAAAAAAACAAATAAATAAAAAACATTAAAACAAAAAATAAAAAAGGATGTCTGAGAAACCTTCATTCGGTTAAAGCTGGGTAAATAGAATGTATTCTGACTAGCAAAAAACTGAAACTTTTTGTCATAGATAATAAAATAATATAAAATAATAATATAACAGTTTAGTTTTTTATAAAATATCAAGTTAATAAAAAATATGAAAATTAAGGTTAAGGCAAATAAAAATTATTATGAAATTAAGAAATTAAAAAATGTATAATAATAAAAAATTTACAAAATAAAAAAACAAAAACGAAAGTAAAAAAAAACAAATATATAAGAAACATTAAAACAAAAAATAAAAAAGGATATCTGAGAAACCTTCACTCGGTTAAAGCTGGGTAAATCAGAATGTATTCTGACTAGCAAAAAACTGAAACTTTTGAAATGACTTGATTCATTATTTTTACAGTGTACATATACATAAGTTTGCTGTCGCGGACTCTGTCAGCACTTGTGTAATTGGAAATTCGTCATTGCATCAAGATTTCAAAATTTTTTTTGATGCTGCTTTTTGTTTTTGTTGTTTTTGCACTCTTCAAAAAATTTTCGTGGGCATCGCTGGTCTAAATCAACAAAAATTTCCTTTCAATAATGTCAAGAAAAAATTTTTTAAGCAAAATAGTTAAATTACTTGCTTAGCGACAAAAATAATATCGGATTCATTGTTTTTCTTAAATATGCTTTGGTGGAACTTTTAATAAATTTTATCTTTGAATGGAATTATGTTGATGTTTCTTTAATATTAAAGGGCTAATGTTTTCTCATAAAATTTTTGCATAATTTAGTATTTCCTTCTGATATATCAATTTTTTTAATTTCTTAATTCAAATTAAAACTTCAAATTAATGTACTCAAAGCCATTATTTATTAGATGCTTAATGCATTTAGGATTCGAAACTGAACAATTTTTAATGAGCTTACTCTTATTTAAATGAATCTGATAAAGTTAGAAATTCCTCGAAAACTTTTGTGTTAAGCTGGCTTCTTCAACTTAAATCCAGAAAACCACAAAATACCAACATCTTAAAAAATATCGATGAATTTTTAGTTCTAAATTTTAAAAAGAATATATTTCTAAATATATTTTTAAAACGAAAATACGAAAAAAAAATTAAAGATAAACTGGATAAGATGGATTAAATTGCGAGCATTAGATCAAGTAAGTTTTTAAGAAGGCAACAACAACAACAACAACAACAACTCTGTGTAGAGTCAATCACATTCTATAAATAGCCTACTGCTTTAAAAAATGCTAAAAAAATGTCATATGATTAGTAGCCATATAATTCAAATGAATGAATTCCTAAATGTGTGAGTCATATACAAATTTAAACAGTGAGTTGATCACAGCTTAATCAAGCAAGGACTACTGAAGAGGAAAATTTAGTGATATCCGAAACAGAGTGTCTAGTCAGCTAAGTGATTGACTCTATACACAGTTGTTGTTGTTGTTGTTGTTGTTGTTGTTGCCTTCTTAAAAACTAACTTGATCTACAGCTCGCAATTTAATCCATGTAATAATTTAATGGATCATTAAATTAACTACTTGGATACATGTTTTAAAAAAGTATTGCGATAACTACCAAATACCTGATAGCTTAATAAAAAAATTTTAAATCCCGAAGGGCTTATTGCAAGAAAATAGATAAATTTGAAATGATAGACTTTAAAGTTTTGAAAAAATTCATTTTTGTATGAAGAAATGAGATTGAACACGGAAACTTTTACAAATAGGTAAGAAAATGAATAAAAAATAGCCAAAATCTCTTCAGTGGTTATTGGCAATGCATTGAGTAATGCATTCAGCCTAAAAAAAATTGATTTTTTAGATCATGTGGCTTATCACGTTATTGCAAAAAGCCCTTCAATTACTAAAATAATTTTGTAAGGTATCTTTTTAAAATAATCTTATTAATATTAATTTATTAAATTGAAATGTTATCGACAACAAATTTCCTTTAACTTACTTTTGTGTTTATTTTTCAGTATAAATCTTTAAAATTCAAATTTGAATATTTTTGTGGAATATAAAAGTTGTAAAATTCTTCTGGTCACAATGGTTGTGCTTTCTTATACCAGGCAGCATGGCCAGATTGATTTTAGGAAAGGCGCGAATCTAAAAATTGTTTTAGCACTAAAAGCGCCCAATCGACAACTCTCAATATCTTGTAGCCCAAAGTGCGTCTTACTTGTGCCAAACGATCCACTGTGCACCGTCGCTTAGAGATATAAGCTCTTTTTTAGTACTGAGCGATTAGCTTACTGGAGCAAGCAGTGCTGCCAGTTTGTGTTTCTATTTTGTAGCTTGAATTAGCTTCTTTTTTCTTACATAGCTCCGAAAATTTCTATTTTCTTCTAACAAACGAACGAACATCTACTTTCTACGAACGAACGAACGAACGAACAACTATTTTCTACCAACTAACGAACGAACAAAATATTTACTTTGTTTCTCTACGAACGAACGAGAGAATAAAATATTTTTATTTTTTTTGCTACCCTTGCGATAGAGTAATTTATTTCGAAGAAGGGGTTCGAAGAACACTATTTAAAAATTCTTAATTATTTTTTTCTGAAAGCTGGTGTAAATTTTTGCTTAGATGCTAAGATGTCCATATCTCATGAACCCATTGAGTTCCCACCATAATTTTTTATTGTTGAAAAGGTAATTTTGCCAGCTTTACAAATAAAATTTATAAACTTTTTTTAATTGTATTCCTTGCACCCCTACATCGCAATAAATAACTTTACAGCAATGGAGACAGCCCCCAACCACATAACCTTTCGCAAAACTATTTTCGGATTAAAGTCCAATCAATTACCTTTCCAACGGTAGCTCAAATTCACAATTCGGTTAAGAAATTGGTTTGTTAATCAAAAAAACTTAGTGCTTAGATGTTGAAATGGCCATATATCATTAACCCATCGACTCCTTACTTTAATTTTTATATTATTTAAAAGATTTAAGAAAACATTATATCAATTTTTTAAATGGAGTTACTCGCACCCCTACATTACAATTAACTGACTTACCGCAAGGCATGGAGCCCCCAATTACTAAAACTTCACAAAACTATTTTTAGATTAAAGTACCTTTAATTACCTTACAACTGTAGTTCAAACTTAACATTCGGTTTAGAAATGTTTGAGATATGAATTTTAGTAAAAATCGATTTGCAACGTTTTTGCCGATTTTTGACAATTTTGTGCACACGTCAAACTTTTTTCTCCAATTTAAGTTTTTTATTTCCGTTAGTGATGCTTCATGCAAAATTTCACCCAAGATGGTCACTTCGTAATTTTTATTTTTACGGTATTTTTCTAAAATGGAATTGCTGAATATAAAAATAAACGGGTAAAAAAAATCTTAAGCGGTTCAAAAGTATTAGATTCTGTATCAAAAAAGCACACTGTGCGCCGATACATTAAAATTATTTTCTTCTTTTTTTCCTACTAGATTCCGTTGTTTGAAGCCCCCACAAGCAGTGGGATTCTAGATTCGCCACTGAATCCTGGATCCTCACCTAAATTCGTTCTTTAAACAGAATACTTTTTCTTCCTTATAGCAATTTTTTTCCACACACACAAACACACTCTATCTTCACTGGATATGGCTTTCACAATTTGCAACGATATAATCGCTTATTCATGCAAATATTTTAGCTTGTAGCTATTTTAATTATGCCTTAAAGTATGCCAGAAAAATGAAATTTCATTGCGCTACATATTAATAGGTAATCAAAAACTTGTTCCAACAGTTTTGCCAGCAACATTCTCCGTACATATCGACTAACAACACAGAGGTACATAAAAAAACCAACAATAACGACAACAACAGCAATAACTTTATGGCAACAGACACGTATCAGCAATTTTATGTCTGCCACGATTATAGATACAGCAACAACAAAATCAATTTGAAGTCATTAAATTAAATGAACCCTTATTGAGCGACGTAACGGTACAGCACAGCATAGCGCAGAACAACAGTGAATGATGCCAAGTGGCAGCAACATTAATGTTGGTATTGCTGTTGCCACTGCTGTTGCTGTTGCTGTGTTGGCAGCATGTGTTTTAAAGTGAACAAATGGCGTTGACAATGAGTGCTAATGTTAGATAGCAGATAACAACACCAACAACAACAACAGTAACAAGAAATAAAATAAAACTGTTGAAGCACAAAATAATCTTTTTAAAATTTTAACACGTAGCAATAGAAGTGAAAGTTCTTCGGAAATAAATGGCAACATTGGTGCTATTATGATTGCCAAATACTTAGCAACAATTGCTGATTGAATTATTAATACTTGAAGCTTGTATAGATTTTGTCTGTCAAGCATTTCTTTAACCACTTAATTCTGCATAAATGTTGATGATGACTTGAGAATGAGAACAGCAGATTATTTTATTTAGCTGCTGTTGTCATTATTTATTGCTACAAATTGTGCTCGAATAGCACACGCATAGCACATACGTTGACAACAAAAATAAAACCTCAAAGGCTCATAGAAATAGAAATACTTGTCGCATTTTTATCACGCAACAAGTCTTGCGTTGAAATATATACAACATGAAATGAATACAGCTTGAAATAAATACAACTTGAAATAAATATAAACAAAATTAGACACGCCAACTTTTTCCCATTAACGCCGAAAAGGCTAATTGTTTATACACTCAAGTTTATTTTTCATTTGAGCTCAACGCCTTGGGTCAATCCTAGCACAGTTGTCGAAAGCTACATATATTTACAGATACATAAACAGAAGTATTCATAAGCTCTATTGCTTAGTATTTTTTTATGTAGTTATAGAATTGCTTACATAATTACCATCTTTTCCAAATATCCTTTATTTTTTTGAGAAAGTTTTACTGCTTTTGCAGACGCAAAAAGTCGTTTAAAGGCGTTGACCTGTAAAACCCTTAAAAAATGTCAATGAAAGTTTTTTTTTTATATGATAGCTTTGTACTAAAGTAGAAATATCTTGCCTTAAGCATTTTTATAGGTTTTTTTTTGTATTAGTGTCTACATCTGAAATTAATAATTCTCCTAGCAGGATCTTTAATTTGTAGGTAGTGATTTATTACATATTTTATTTATAAGCATTATTTAAGAATTCTTGTTTAAACCTTTTTATGGCTGGGATAGAATAATCATGCAATATTTCTTTTTTTTTTTGGGAGGCACTAAATTTATAACTAAGGAGGACCTAAAAAGTTAAAAAAACATTCCTTAGTTTTTACTTGAGCTGATTACCTTTTGCCAGGTTGTCTTATATTCGGATAAAAGCATTCAAAAGTTGTACTGTAATATACATATTAGTAGGTAAATACGTTGAAAAAACCGGATTTATCTGGAAGCTCGTATATAAAAGTAGTGGTATTAATGACAAAAAATTATGCTTTTGGTGGTTGCAGTACCACAAAAAACACTTTTTTTAGCAAAACTTATTAGGGGTCGTCCATAAACTACGTTACCAATTTAGGGAGGGGAGGGGTTTTGAAATGCACTACGATAAGTAACGGTAGGGGGGGAGGTGTTTAGATATTGTAACGTTACCAAAAATTAAAAAATCGACGAAAAACCTCTAATTAATAACACAATCATTTCAAAAATTTTAAACTTACATGTTCATGTTTGATCGTCTAAATTGATGGTTAACTTTTGTTTCAACGATTTCTTCCACCACCTTTTCCCTCGACACAGGAACCTTTTGGTATTCCTTCACCATCTCAGCACACGTCTGAAAAATTTGGGTCTTTGCTTTTGCGACAGGCTTTGACGTTAAGGCCTGAATGTTCCTGATCAAAGGAGATACCGTATGATATGTACTGTCCTTCTCAGAAAGAAGAAATCGTTTCAAGGTCGTGTCCTACCTGCGGCTTGTATTTCGTTTTTAAAACTTTTATGAATTGCCATAAGTTTGTATTATATCGTTTACAATAAATCGGTATAAAAAGTACTATTTAAATAAATCAATTTTCAGAAAGCATTTACACAAAAACACAGAACTTGGTGCAGCTCGGGTGCAGCCTTTAAGGGTACTCTGTCAAAGACCAGGTGAATTTCTTTGCGTTAGAAATGAGGATTCACCTGAATGGGTCGACTAAGAATCCGACGAAAAATTCTATTTTAAAGAATCCTCAACAAAGCTACCAGCTTCTTCTATCCCAGTGATTGAGAGCATCGAATCTTGGATCGCAGATGGAATAGCTTTTACAGATGATATTAATTATTGATTTTTTTCCAATTGTTCCTTTAATGTATCTAGTCATACTAGTCACTAATATTAGTGAAAATTGTCAGAGCTAGTCAAAATATATAATCATTCGAATGAATTAAATTTATATGTCACGTTACTTTATGGGGGGGAGGGGTTTTGAAAAGTACTACGAAAAGTTACGCAGGGAGAGGGGGGTAAAAAACCGGAAAATCAGTAACGTAGTTTATGGACGACCCCTTACGACTCAAAACAAGAATTTTTCTCTTCGGTACAAAATTGAAAATACAACTGAGTTAACGTCCAATATCTCTAAAAATTTATGTTAATAATGTTGCTATGACTTCATTAAATAGTAATAAGCGATTTGATTTAAAAAAAACAAGTTGCAAAATAAAACTAAAAGATATTTTTTGATGTGTTCAATATCATTTGTAAATCCAATCAAAGGGTTAAGCAAATATATTTTATAAATAAAAATAATTTTTCGGAGTCATTAAAATAAAAAATTTTTGCTATCTACACATATAATGACACTGGCAAAAAAACGTCTGTACCAGAGAACTGCACAAGCCTGCTTGAAGTCTATTTCAAGCGCTTGCTTAAAATGCAAGTTTAAGCTAGCTTGAGCTTGATAATTTTGAATCAAGTATAGCTTGTAATTGAATATAAATAAGCCCACGCACAGCTTGCACCTATTCTAGCTTACAAGCGAACGGCACGAAGTTTCAAGTAAAGGAAAGCTTGATGCCTTCGGCAAAAGCTTGTAAGCTCGCAAGTATCCAAATTATTGAATTAAAGCAAGTATCCAAAAAATTCAATGAGCTTCTTTAGAGAGAGCTTAAGCGTAATATGATATTTAAGGATTCTGAGGACTCCGAGGTGTGAAGTTTTAGGGTAAATGATTTCGAAGATGCTGTCAAACTTTAAAATTTAAGAAAGCGGATAGAGTTGCCACCTAGATTTTTTTATTTTTGCGAATTCTTGTAATTTTGAAATTCTGACAACGGATTTGATTTCGAATATATTGTCACAGTTTTAAAATTTAAGATGAAGGTTAGGGTTGCCACCTAAATTTTTACCACAGTATTGCCACCTAATAATATGTATTTTAAAAAGTTTTAAACATCATTTATCAGTGTTAAGGGGTCGCTGATTTCGAATCTAGGATCAGATTTTTAAAATTCAAGATGGTGAATAGGGTTGCCACCTTTATTTTTTGTAGTTTTATAAATTCAGGGCTGGCAAAAAAAATGGTACACCAAAAATGGGTCGCTGAATCCGAATCCGTCGTCAGAATTTCAAAATTTTAAAATTTTGAAATAATAGGGTTGCCACCTAATAATATATCTTTTCAAGAGTTTTAAACGTCATTTATTAGTGTTAAGGGGTCGCTGATTTCGAATCTAAAGTCAGAATTTTAAAATTCAAGATTATGGATAGGGTTGCCACCTTAATTTTTTTTAGTTTTATAAATTCGGGGCTTGCAAAAAAAATGGTACACCAAAAATGGGTCGCTGAATCCGAATCCGTCGTCAGAATTTCAAAATTATAAAATTTTGAAATAATAGGGTTTCCACCTAATAATTTTTTCTCTTGCTGGTAATGTTATAGTTGAAAAACGAAACAGATTGGCTCCAAAAATACTAGATGCTATTCTATTCCTAAATTCTATTTTTAAAAATGAAAAATACTACAAATAATATACTATACTTATAAATACTTGTTTGAGTTTTCTTTTTATTGGTTGTGACTTTGACTTGAAAAATACTTTAAGGGTTCCCCCCATGATTGAATTGTTAAATTATGTTTAAAACTATTGAAAAGACATATTATTAGGTGGCAACCCTATTATTTCAAAATTTTATAATTTTGAAATTCTGACGATGGATTCGGATTCAGCGACCCATTTTTGGTGTACCTTTTTTTTCCAGCCCCGAATTCATAAAACTACAAAAAATAAAGGTGGCAACCCTATCCACCATCTTGAACTTTTAAATTCTGACCCTATATTCGAAATCAGCGACCCCTTAACACTAATAAATTATGTTTAAAACTTTTAAAAATACATATTATTAGGTGGCAATACTGTGGTAAAAATTTAGGTGGCAACCCTAACCTCCATCTTAAATTTTAAAACTGTGACAATATATTCGAAATCAAATCCGTTGTCAGAATTTCAAAATTACAAGAATTCGCAAAAATAAAAAAAAATCTAAGTGGCAACTCTATCCGCCATCTTAAATTTTAAAGTTTGACAGCATCTTCGAAATCATTTACCCTAAAACTGCACACCACGGAGTCCACAGAATCCTTAAAAGTCCTATTACGCTTAAGCTCTCTCTAAAGAAGCTCATTGAATTTTTTGGGTACTTGCTTTAATTCAATAATTTGGATACTTGCGAGCTTACAAGCCAACGAGCAAGCATGAATATGGCTTGTATCTGTTTGGTATTTTTGCAAGCTGGCTAAAGCTTGCTTTTTCAAGATTGGATACGTACTTGAATTTAAGTACTTGAAAAAGCTTGAACTTCAAGTAGGCTTGTGCAGTTCTCTGGTCTGTACATTGAATATTTTTTCGAAATTCTTTTTATGGTGAGCAGTTTGAAGGATGTGGATTCCAAAAATGTAGTTTTTAAAATATAGTCTGCCTGTTTGTCTGACTGTCTATCTGAACGCGCATTACGTGAATACTACTAAATGGATTTTCTTAAAAATTGAATTGCAGGTTTCTTACGTCTCTGGCCGGGACATAGGCACAAAAGGATTCACTTCAAAAGAACAGTTCTTGTATAAATATGGTAATTATAAATACTGCAAAGTTAGTTACAAATAAGAGATACGTTTGAACAACATATTAAAAAATTCTTGTTTATTAAAAGGAAACACGCATTTTTTTATCCAATATAAGTTTATGTTAAGGTCAGTGGCGGAATAACCCTAGGGAGCGAGTGGGTTCTAGCCCACTGCGACATATTTTTAGGGGCGGAAAAATTTGACAAAAACAATAGAACATTTTGGTTTTTTTTTTTTTTTGCTAAGATTATAAAAACGTAATTTAAAAAGCTAATGGGCCAAAAAAATTTTATTCCGAGATATGAATGGATTAACAAAAATTTAGAGTGGAGACTTTTTTACAATTTAGATGAAATAGTCACAAAATTGATTAAACGGTTTTCCAGATAAAACAAATTTACGAAAATTATGAAGTTTTGGAATATTTAAGTTAAATAAATATACCCTAAAATACTCTTGAAAAATTAAAAACTGTTACTCTTATTATTTAGAAGACACCTGTCTCTCAGAATGCATTTAATTTCAAAAATATATAAAAGAAAAGTTACATTCACTGCCGCGTAACAAAGAATGTTGCAATTAACCTGAATTACCATTCATAAAAGAAATGTCGCAATAGTTATGTGAAAACAGCAACCACGATCAAGAAAATATATATGACAAATACAATTCGAAACAACCAAGTTGAAATTATGTTCTCAAATTTAGACATTGCATTTCGAATGTTTTTATGCCTTTTTGCAACAAACTGCTTATCCGAAATATCGTTTTCAAAAAAGTTAAACTGCTTTGGAGTATTGTGCATTGAAAGACGTTAAGTCTTCGCAATAAATTTTAATGGCATAATTTAGAACTTTGCTTCTGCAAAATCCCGACGTACAGTATTTCAATCATTCAATTAAATGTATTTTAAATCCAAAGTAATTTAAGGAATTACTAACATTTTCAGCATAAGAACATAAGCTCTGTTTAACATTTGCACTAATAACTTTAGGATACTGATACAGATATAAATTTTAAATATATTTTTATATATAAACTGATTTATATCTGAATACATAAAAAAGCTAAATAAATAATTGAAAGTTTACTATATGGCCTTATTATTTATTATTATGGTAATTTTCTATGATTTAAATACAAATTCCATATGTTTGATAGTTTAAATCATTCTTGATTTTAAATATAAATTCTAGTAGTTTGATAGTTTAAAATCGTTTATTGAGCTTTTTTAAAAAAAAACAACAACACTTTCAATATGAAAAGGAAAACATCACTAGCTGATTTTATTGCAATTTCGGCCCTGCAACAGGCTTCATCAGAAATCTTTGTGATGCCACCTGCGGGAATCAAAGCCGGGCGTGGTCACCGTGCCAGCGCATTTTAGCGCACTGCACCACAGAGGCGATGAGATTTCAGTGTCAATTTCAAGTTTTTTCCCCTTTCATACTTTTTTTTTTTTTGCTTATTTTAGTTTATGCTTCTGTTATTATGGAGTCCAATTATTTGTCGAAATTCGCCACTAACAAAGCATAGTTACTGAAGTTGTTTTTAGACTTGCTGAAAAATCTTCAGGCTGTTTCAGAGTTGTTTTTTTTTTTTTGGTCTGGCTCTACATTTGATTACAATTGAAAGTTTTCTATTTGACCTTATTATTTATTGTTATGTTAAATTTTTATGATTTAAATACAAATTCTTAATGTTTGATAGTTTAAATCATTCTTGATTTTATAATTGAAGAAAAAATTAAAAATCTTAAGGTATAAAATATTAGTGAACCATTACACTTTATGGACGTCAAAAAGACACAGGAAAATGCCGAGACAAGTAAACCTTTTAGTGGCATACTCAGTTTTTCCCAATCAGCTCAAAATCTCGAGATATATGTGATTTAGACCCTTATTTTCCTTATTTTAAGATGCCAAAGATTTTGACAACCTAGAATTTTTCTTAAACTTTCAGAACTTAATCTACTTATGAAATAAAAAAAAACAAATTCGTGTAAGAAAATGTCAAGATTTTTTAAAAGTTCTTACTTTCAACATTCAAATTTGGTCCAATTGGAAGGAAAAGCGAAATTGCTTAACTTTTGAAAAATCATAAATTTAACAAGGCTTACTCGATTTTCACGTTGGACGTATTTTTGAAAAAAAATATAAGAATTTATTTTTAAAAGACTCTACAAATTTGTTAACTGAAGGTCAAATATCAAAAATCTGAGTATCTCAAGATCTGATTATGAAAAACTGAGTATGCCACCAAATTCTACGACCGAAAATTAAGTTTATGTGTTTGGGCGTTTTTTGTGTCTTTTTAAAAGTGTAAAATTTACTTGCAGTGTTTATATTTTTCAAACCAACTCATATTTAATTTAAATGATTTTAGCCGATAAAATTTTAAAAAATATTGTCAAAAATATGTAATATTGTTGGTGGGGTTGTGCAACTATTATTGTTATTATATTTTTTTAGTGGGCCATTTTAGACTAGCCCACAGCGGCAAATTTTTTTAATCCGGCCCTGGTAAAGGTACTAACCTTTCAATTTTCTTAAGGATAATAAAGTTAAAAACTGTTTGCTTTTTTTAAGACCAATAACATTCTCATATATTGAAAACTATAGAAAATTGTATTACAATGAATTGTTGCATATAACGTCGTAACCTTAAGCCAAAAAACTATTCGCAATTCAAAGTTATAAATTTTGAAGCAAATATCTTTGTTATTTTTAATGGCTATCATTCAATCTTTTTTTGCCTAAGAGTTCAATCAAAATACTTGAAAAAATTGTTTAAGTAGTACCTATAGCTAAGGGTTTGTATTATTAAACTTCAAAAAAGTCTTTGTCTTCCAAAAAAATAGTGCACAAATTTTTGTGTTGTTAAAATAATAAAAACCGAAAAGTTTTTTTTTCATATGACGTATCGTTTTTATGCAAAAACAGTTTCAGTTTGATACAACATTTTTTAGACAGTTAATTTTGATCTATTCTTTGAATTTTTACATGATTTTAATTGTAAGCTTGATTTAAAAATCAAGTAAGTTTGAAGAAGGCAACAACAACAACAACAACTCTGCATAAACTAAATCACACAGCAGACTTGACAGAACTGTTTCGGAGGCTGCTAAACCTCACTCTTCAGTTATCTTGATAGATTAAGCTGTGACCAACCTACTGTTTGTTTAAGTCTTATATGATTTGACATTTGTTCAAACAAATTCGTAAGAATTTTAAATTTTTTTTTCAATTTCTTTTAAGAAAAATGATATGGTACTCCCTTTGATTTTTGTGGTGATTCAATTTTTTTTAACCCATTTGGCCCAGAGGGGTAGTTTTCTACCCCTGAACTAAAATAGGGTTTTCTATAAAACTACAATTTATAAAAATTATTTGTTGATACATAAGTTATATTTGGAATGTTGGCTATCATGTATGTATTTCGATGACCTTGGATCAACCACGCGCACCACCTTCCCCTCCAAATAATTAAAAGCCTCCAATTAGACCATTTTTTTATTAAAAAATTAAATTATTTAAATATTTCATATGATAATATTTACTTTCGTTTCATGTTGCGAATAGATGGTAGTACCGATATAAGAAAAAAAAGTTACCTTCGCAACTACCATCCCTGTGTATTTCCATGTTAAATCTGCGTGGGTAGTTTTCTACTCATTGGGACAATGTGTTCATACTTTTCGGACAAATTTGACATTTATTGAAAACGACGACATCATTTACTGCGCAATTTATGTTTTGCTGCTGTTTTGAAATATTTCGGCATTCTAACAAGTTTTTCGAGTGTTTTGGGCTTACGTGAATATTGATAAATATATTTATCTAATAAACGACAATTTACTTAAAGTTTTAAATACAATTTAAATACGGTAATACTGTTTTGATTTTAACATGAGGCGACAAAGGGCGTTGAAAGTGGTGGAAATAATGGCTTTTTTAAATTCATCTGACGAAGGAGATGAAGTTGTCACTTCTTTTCACCGATCCTTTGATTTCTTTGATAACTTCTTCCCTTTATTTTATCTCATGTGCCTTCTAAGTGACCGCCGATTCTTTGCAACAGGTAAATATTATTTATATAAATTTCAGAAGTTAAAATATTGCAGTAAATTTTTAATTACCGCAGTCAATAACAAATACGTTTTTCTTCTTTTTCAAGGAACTGTTCCAGCAAATCGAATTGGAGGAGCCAAATTGCCTGGAAAAATTAAAAAAAAAACGAATAAACGGCACTTTATGAAAATGACAAGGAGCTTGCTGTTGTCAGATGGAAAGATAATGCAAACGTTAATGTGTTATCCAATCATTCATTTGTGGAACCACTTGCTACGGCCAGACGTTATGATCGTACACAAAACAAAAAACATGTAAACATCAGTGTTCCATGCATGATAAAAGAATACAATGCCAGTATTGAGGCATTGTACTTTCAGTTCTAGAATATATGGATCTTCATTCTTCTTTTTTTCTATTTGACAATTTTAATAGGTATGGGAGGAGAGGACCTTTATAATAATGCCTTGGTAAATTATCGCATTGGCATACGTGGAAAAGAGTGGTAGTGGCCTCTTATAACAAATACGCTTTCCAATATGTTAGTCAATGCCTGGAAAATTGATTGTTTAGTGGCAAAGACTGAGAACAGAAAACCGTTATCACAGTTGGAATTTAGATCACATGTTACTCGAGCTCTTTTATTGTCAGACAAGCCAGCTAAAAATGTGTCCGATGTCTCCGGTACAAGCAGCGACAGAGGTGCAAGTGGTATTAGAGAACTATCTGATCAAACCGAATCAAAGCATTTCCCTAGTAAACGCACCGATAACACACCACCAAGACGATGCAAATTTTGTTCATCCAAAACTCCGTTCATTTGCAAGAAATGCAATGTAAACTTGCACCCAAAATGTTTAGCAAAATATTATAAACATATATAATAAAGTTTTTTCCTAAATGACCTAAATATATAATAAAAAAAATATATATCATTTTTCATTTAATTACTTGTATGACTTATTTTTGTTCAATGAAACTTCATAATTTTTTCAAATAAAATTTTGTTCCACTAAACATAGGCTTTGTCTAAATAAGTGTATCTATTGGCCCAATAGGTAGAAAATTACCCCAACCATTACTCGAAAACCATTACAGATAGGAAAAAAGTTTTAACGGATTTTTCTTCATTAGGTCAAAAATAGCCTGCGTTCCAAAATTCACCAAAACATTACAACGGGATCGGGTACCGGGCCAAAATAGGTTAACTGGGTTATAATTTTTAAAAAAAAACTTTGCATTCCTGAAAAACTTTTTTAAGAAATTATTGCAATCTCTTTCCGATCAAAAGTTAAAAGCACAAATCTATGCCAAGAATCTCATCACCTTATCTATACATATAATAAAACTGTAATAAAAATCTGTACATTGAATATTTTTTCCAAAAATGTTATTTTTAAAAATATTGCCTGTCTACACTGTCTATAGTATTTAAAACTCATCAAAAATATTTACACCTCGTTCCACGCTGTTTATAGTCGCACTTCTTCGAAACAGCTCGACCGATTTAAATAAATTTTTGTGAATATTTGGTAGGTATAAGGATAGATCGTAAATTATTTTTTACCCTTCTAACCCTACCCCTTATTTTTTAAACACGATTTTAGTACTTCTGTATGAATCATATCAAAATAATTAAACCGTTCTACGCCTAATTTTTTAAAATCAAAGAACGTACACGTTTTTATAGTGAAACTTGGTATTTAGGTGCTCCAAGTGGCAGTCCATTAATATATTAGGAATACCACGCCCACTTTTACTTCCCACACATCAATAGATCTTCTATATATCAGGCGGTTTTGATCGTATAATACTAAAATTTGGTAATTCAGTTCACATGTCTGCATTGATTTTCATGAAACTTTAGGAAGTTATTAAACACATGTTAAGGAAGGTTTTTGCGTTGGAAAAGGGGGCATGGCATCTTCCATACAACCCAAATTTCCGATATCGAATGGAAGACTTAAAAAATAATTTATATTTCATTTCAAGACAGTCTACACTAACTTATTCTTTACACAGCTCTGTTCCATAAAGTGCGGAATGAAATGACTAAATACTTTAAGAAACAAATATACAATTTTTCAATGTTTCTACATACTGCTATAGATAATAACGCCACAAACAAATAATATAGCAGGATATTTTTCGTTGCCAATAAAAAAAAATGAAGTCACATGAAAATTGTAATTTTAATCCGTTTAATATAAAATTTATTTTTTCATTACTTTGAGCAGTCGAAAGTAATTATGTCTCAAGCAATTCAGGAATTTGTAACTTAAACGCTGTAATTTTAACATATTTTTCGTAATTCCGAATTTTTAAAAACATTAAAACAAGAAGTGTATATTTTCAGGGTGTACCTGATAGAGTGCAACGATATTTAAAAAGGTGAAAGGTGATGTCGACTTGAGAAAAAATCGTAAGGGAGGAGGGTCTATTTTCACACCCTTAGCAGTAACAGGGTTAATAAGTAATTTATGACTTTTATGCACATTATAGTTTATAGCTAAATAACTAACTTACGCAAAACTTATTTTAAGTAGTCATTTAAAAGGCAATCAAATGACCTTTGTAACAGTGTGCCAACGAACCCACCTCATTCATTCATATCCGAGCTGTTCTCGTGTGAAGATGAAATCAATCTGTTGAAACTACTAAATTTCAAGTTTGAGCGCAATTCACTCTGAATTTTACTTAATAAATTAAAAGTTCTCTTAGCGTCAAATTTGTGATTTATTTCATTTTCTTTTCAACGGCATTAAAAAAAAGAAAAATTACAAATACTCTTCGAAGTAAAATTTTTTTAAAATTTTGTTTTTTTCTAACAATTTATAAACAATGTTGATTTTATATGATTTAAATACAAATTCTAAATGTTTGATAGTGTAAATCCTACTTGATTTTAAATACAAATTCTAAATGTTTGATAGTATAAAATCGTTTATTGAGCTTAAGGTCAAAGTTAGAACAATTAATTGTTCAATGCCAGCGCTACGGCTCTGTAGTGGCAACATGTGGTTAATTTTCTGTGATTGTAATCTTCTTTATATTGGAGCAAAAGGAGGAGGCGCAGCAAGTGCCACAAGTGAAATGTTCATTCTGAATTCTTTTGCATTTAAATAAAGAATTCCTTTTATGTTCGAAGTTATTTTATGTGCTGCAGGGAACTGTAATGAAAAAAGGAAAGGCCGAGGAAGGAGTACAGGCTATACAGCAGCTGCTAGATATTACTACAAACAAGCTGGAGTGCGAACAAGTATTTCGAGTTAACAATATAAAGAATATTTTTTCATTTAAACTGCATACCTTTTTCTAAAATAAGGCTTAGAAAAAATGTGTACGAGTACTCTTGGTTTTATCACGTTCTATGGCATTAAACGCATTCTAAATGATATACCAGAGCCGGGCAGCGCACAGTGGTCAAAAAAGGTGGTTTTTTGGAAAAAGTCTGCATCTTTGAAACAAGAATAAATAAAAACAAAATTTTTTTTTTGTTATCAGATTCAGAAAAGAATCGAGCATTATAGTCTTTAAAAAAAGCGAAAAGTTTACAGATGATTTTCCAAAAGAAATACCAAAAATGGAAATTTTTCAAATTTCATAGGAACGATTATAATTAAACTTGAAAAGTGATTAAATTTTTTGTTCATATCAAAATAAAGACAGTTTGAAATAACTCAAGTATTAAAACTAAAGTTTCTTGTAATATTATAGCAAGACGTTAAAAAAAAGTGCATTGGGACGCGTTTTTTAGAAAAAAAAATTCAACTAAAACAATTATATATATATTTTTTTTTTATAAATATGCTTTTCAATTTAGAATTCAATATAGAATCTAGAGATGGTTATTTTCAATTATGACCTCATTTAGATTTTTAAATGGATGTAAGAAAAAATTTTAAAAATTTGACTAGCTATGATGAAAATTTTAATCATCAACTAACATATCTTTTACTGCATATCCAGTTCAAAAAAATGTTTTTTTTAGGTTAACGCCTTAGACTCGTTATTAATGGATCTGTTGAAATCAATAACTGATGAATCACAGCAGTATTCGTTGCAATTCTACTACATTTTCTTGAATGCATTAATATAAATTTTTTGTGATCCTTATTTCTCGCTTCTTTCGCCTCTTTGGAAAGAAGTCCAACAGAAAGCACTGCAGTTTCTATTATTTTTGAAGTGAAAACTTCTTTAGGCGCGTTGAACGATTTTGGTAGAGGGTTAATCTTTGGTTTGCGTCATTGTCTTTTTTCGAGTAAATCTCGTCATCAATACAGACAGCAAAGATAACAAGATAGGAAACTTATGGCCTTATTTAGTATCTCTAACGAACCATCCAACGAACGATGAATATACGAACGAAGTTATAAACTAATTAAAATCTGTATCCCGACCGAGTCTGTTCGCCAACACCTACGTCAATCTTACGTTTGCTACGTGATTCAAACTGTTATACACAAGGAGTTGTCAAATTAAAAATTGTCAGATGAAAAATTCTAGCAGAACTTAGGCAATTATTAGGCAAAAATTACAGAATATAGGCAATTTTCTGCAATGATTTCATAAACTTTTAGCTTCGTTTTTTTGTTGTTGGCAATGCCTACTTTCACTTTGATTATATGAAGCAGCTGTTTTTGTATACATTGAATAAAAGTATTTTGAGCAAGTCGGTCAATTTCTTTAATTTCTTTAATTTTCATTGTTTTTTGTGATTGGTGATTTATAGTGTTGTGCTTTTAATCAAAATATTGATTTAACTGAAATGTATGCAGCTTTGCAGTGCTTTATTTAGGAGACACAGAAGAGAGAGGGAGCACAGAAGAAGATTGCGAGATTGTACGAATGTTTTGGAGTTACGAGAAGCTGAGTAAATTATGAATTTATTTTATAAAACAATGAACTGTGTGCTTGTTGTTTTATTTTATCACTGAAACTTAGCTCATTGCACTTTTTTTCCTAATATTTATGTATTTGCGTTAATTTATACCCTTATTAATAGAATTATCGATTTTTCTAAAAATGTTCTTCAGCAAACAAAACACAACGATAACTTAAAAGTGTTCTTTTGATTTTGACGTCTCGCTTCGTAGTTTTATTAATCGTCAGGGATACAGATTGCGAGAAGTTACTGTGTAACGGCATCGTTCGCCAGCTGATCAGCTGTTATCGTTGTTTGATTCTGTTCGAGCTGCAGATTTCAAACACACGAACGATCAGTGTTTTGTGCGAAACGATTGATCGTATAGAGATACAGAATAATGCCATTAGAAAACATAAGCAAGCAACCATCAATAAGTTCCTCTGCTGACGCATCGTTCTTTCCCATCCCTTTGCTCCACTGCGAAACATTAGCTGCATTCCCATAGCACTAGATCAGATCAAATCTCAGTAAAACAACGTTACTTCAACTTTAAATCAATTTGTCATCAAAGTCTTGAAACAGCTGTTTTAAAAACAATAACAAAAGAAAACAACAATACCAAAACGCCCATTGAGCAGTGAAACGTCAAAATAGGAAAATGAATAGTTATTTAGATTTGTCAACTATGTACGTTTTGATAAAAAATGCTTGAAACTTCATTTAAACTGTGCGTTTAGACCGCCTGAATGGCCGAAAGAAACCTCGTTCATTCGCTCGGTTTAAACACTTTGCCCGAATGAACAGTGTTCGCTATATATTTAACGCGAACGATGTTTGCCCGGTGTAAACAGTAAATTAGGGCGAATCCTTCATTCGCTCTGATCGATCTTTTTGAGCGAATCCGGTGTTGCGCTGTGTTTAAAAACAGAAAAGTAGCAAATAGGAGTAGCTTAAGAGAATAATTTATGAAAAGTACTAAAAACGATGTATTGAGTAATCTATGTTTTATGTTTTTTAAAGTGTTCTGTTAATTTTCGCTGCAATATAATTGTGTTATGTAAAGAACCAAATTAAGTTTTTTAAGCGGAAAAACCCCTATATTTGAAGTTTCATTTCAAAGCGACTGTTTATTTAAGATAATTTTCTTTTTAACAATAACTATGTAACTTTTAATAACAATTTTGAGTTTATGGATAGCAAATATTATTTAATATAGCAGGAGTCCGCAATAGAGCTTATTCAAATAAAATAAAAAAATATTTTAGGTTCTGCTGAAACTTTTTGAGTTTTTAATCGAAGATTTTAAAAAAATGTGGATATTAACCAAAATGGTAGTTGAAAATTCGATTCGTGACTAAAAGCAATTCTTTAAAGTTAAAACATAAAAAGTATTTCTCTAAAATAAAAATCGAGCGACTAAAAGTACCAATTATATTTTCTTAATAAGTGCATACAATTTGATAGCATTTTTTATTTAATTGACTTAAAATTTACGAAATTTATTGACACACGAAAAATGTGAAAACATTTAATTTTTGTTCGTTGAAAAACTTAAATGGCCCTTAAGTTAAACACACGTCTTTTCTATGAACATACGAGTAATATATTGCTATGGAGTGGCAAGCCATTTGTTGTTGAGAAACGGAGTATAAGTTTTAGTACTAATATATATATAAGGAGCTATCAACACTGCATTTATTGATGTTCGGCCAAATGCACAAATTGCTGTTTACACCGTCTTAACGTACAAGATGGCGGCCAATGTTTGTTCGCGATTTATGTTCGTGCGGTCTTAATAATACTCCGAACGAAGAATTTATTGCAATTAATTGTTCGCGATAAATTTTTCTTTCGTTCAGGTGGTCTAAGTCCACAGTAAGATCAGAAATCGCAGCGAAATAGAGCTAGAAATCGAGCTGGTTTTAATTTTTGTTTTTGTTTTGTGAATTAAATATAGCCGCGCTCTAGATCAACGACCACGGGAATGCAGCTATTGGATGTTAGTGTTTTTTTCAATGTATATGTAGCTGTAGCTAAAATTGAATAAATTTGCAATTTTTCATACTTGTATTTTGTTGAATGGTCGTGAAGTCTCTTTTAATGCCTCCACTTGAGATCTTGCTACCAGGCAAACCAAAATCATTGCTATCAAAGTGCTGTTTATTTACCGCCGCCAATTCGGTTTATCCTCTCTAACGTTGCGCAACCGATGTGATATTGCTCTTCTCTGTTCTTCATTGTAGTAGATTTGGTCTGTAATTGTTGTTGTAAATGTTTTTTAGTTGAGCTACAGATCTACATATAAATTGAAAGAATAACAGTAAATATCCTTCAAGATTATTTTATGAAAGACCGATTTGTCAGCAGATAAACTTATTGATCATTTCTTGCTGCGTTTGCTGAGCGCCTGGTAGCCAAGATCCAAGAAAGTGTATTTGAGTTTCATGACCAACATAAAAACCTTGGTAGTTTTATAAATGTCGCCAGTATATTCTCTGACTGGGACCATGGTATAATAAGTAATAGGTAGGAGTGACATTTCGTGTTTCGACCATCGAATATTAAGCAAAAGTAAACAAAATAGAGAACGTGTGTCACACACATTGGCCGCATTCAGGCTGAGTCACCTGCTGTGAATGGATCATTTAATTGCAAAGGTTTCTCACTCAAATTTAAAAATAAACAGTTGCCAACTATTGACTGCGCTGAAAGCTGCCAAAGTGTGTGACACACGCTCTTTATATTGATTTCTTTTAATTGAAATTGCAGCTCGTGAAAAAATAAGTAGTTGTCAAGGCTACCTAATAAATTTTTTCATGAGTGGGACTGCATCGCCCAAAATTTTTTGTTTCTTATTTCAGCTACCATAAGCCTATAGTATCTTTTTTAAAAATATAATGCAATGATTAATAACACAAACAGTGAAAATAATGTAAATGAAATCCAATGAAATGTATGTAAATACAAATTTTATGTATCTGTGCATTATTATGTATTTTAAGTGTATATTATTTCAATAAGTTTAATTTATATCTTTTTTATGTTTTACTTTGTTTTTTATATTAAAACCCATAATTTAAAATATAATGAAGTGATAAAAGATGAAAATAATGTGCATTAATGATAAACCGGATGTACGGATAAGCCGAATCGGGGGCAGAAAATAAACTGCACTTTGCTTGCTATGTTTTCTGTTTGCCTTGTAGCAAGATCTCAAATGCAGGCATTAAAAGAGACTTCAAGACCCATCACCCAAAATATCATATTAAAAAAAAAGTAAATTTATTTTATTTTAGCTACAGCTCTACATATACATTGAAAGAAAAAATTAAATATCCTTTTTGAGGATTATTTTTCATTCAATAGTGCTCCCTGTATTTTATTTTTAAATCAACAATATTCAATTTAAATGTAATAATATAGTTTGGTGTAATTATAAAATAAAAATGCTATCTGAATAAAAAATATTTTGAAAGAAATAATCAAAGGTTGAGGGGGTGAAAATATAAAATTTTTTCCGATCAGCATGAAAATTCTTATATAGCAGAAAGACGGTCCGTGGCAGGATCTAATACTAATATTTTCCAGGGAATACTAATATTTTACATATATGTTTTCGCTTCAGTTGGCAGTCCCCTCACTGCTATACTTTTTTTTTACTGTGTAATAGAACTTTGTGAACTGCAACTGGCATATAGTACCATTTGTATTAATTCACATAAGGTTCAGCTGTTTTAAAAGCATAATTACGAAACTTATCTGACCTACAAGTAATAGCTTGTAATATTATAAGGAATCGTTCAACTAGCTCCAGCTCCACTCCGGTAATATCAGCAACCACTTCAGAATTAAAATAAAATTCTAGAAGTATTTGCGTCATTAGACGTTCCTGTGCTTTGTTTTACAGCATCAACTTTGAATCCTTGTTTTATTTCCATTTTTAATCACTTGATCATCCATTTAGCTGACCATTTTTTAAAATTTTAAGCTATATAAAGAAAACATTCTATAAAATTATTTCTTGCATCACGGAAAAAACTGTTTGCTAAATTTGTATTGTGGTTCAACAAAACTTGCGCTTGAATCTCTGCCACTTCAAAACTGTACTAGATTTCAGCAAAAACTAATCAAAATTTGCTATTCCAGTTTATAATAACTAAGCAAATTTTTGATTAAATTTAAGCAAAATTTTTCTAAGTTATTACAAATTTAATACTACTTAATTCAAGCAAATATTCGCTAAGTTATTATAAACTCAAATAGCAAATTTTTGCTCATTTCAAGCAAATTTCTAAACGAAAATGACACGTTTATTCTAAATGAAAAAAACTAGGCGACGATTGGTTAACAACTGCTATGGTCGAATGGTTAAGACCATGCACTTACACTCACGCGGGGTTCAAATCTCCAGATGGTGGTAACTTTTCAATTTAGTTTAATGTTAATAATTATTTCACTTAAAAAATATGCTAAATTTCAGCAAAATCTAATCAAAATTCGCTATTTCAATTTATATTAACCAAGCAAATATTTTCTTGAATTAAGTAAAAATTTGCTTTTGCAGTTTATAATAACTAAAAGAATTTTTTTTTGGGCACATACGACACCAAGGCAACGTTTTCCTGGAAACCAAATTTTGTGGAGTGTATTTGGCGATTACGGTGTAGTAACATTTCCTTTGGAATACATTTTTTATTTCGGTGCAATGTTCCAACGTAAGCAAGTCATGCAATTCGGAATTTTTCAACACCTTCAAGAGTGGTAAAGAAATTGTCAGCAATAATGGTCCTTGAAGCGTATCTGGAACTTGAAGCGTATCTGGAACTGAGTTCGAGCCTTTCTCCTTGATTAAACTCTCGCTGCTGTCCAGTTTGTTTTCCAGTGTATAAAATTCCTTTACATGGATAGCCATTGGTAGCATCACAGGGCCACCATACTTTTATTCCATTCAACATTGCACAACCTTTGACCCAAATAACGAAATGTATCAAGTCTCAGTCAATTCTATCAATTTTTTGCTCTAATCGTGTGCACGTGGTTGACAAATAGTCGGTGAGACGCACAGACGAACGGGTAAAAGGGCAGGCAAACATATGGACAGATTAACGGACATGTCTTATTTGTCTCAGTAGATGACGCTGATCCAAAAAATACATACTTTTCCTTACCTGCCACGATCTTTTTTATGCGATGGCGGTTTATATAAGGAATAGTTCTGGCCAGACTTTTTGTTGAAAAAGGAGGTATAAATAATAACTTACTTTGGCTTCACTACACCATAGAAAAAATATAGTTTAACAATTCCAAAGTACAATAAGGTCTGGCCAGACCTTTCCGTTGACAGAAGGGTTAAATTAATGACAAAGATACAAATGAAGTAAGCGTATCAAAATGAAATTGTAAAAGGTCAAATTATTTGGAAAAAAGATTAAAAATAACGTTTCTTACATTTAAAAATGTCCTGACTTTCGTGAATTTAATAAAAAAAAAAAAAATTTAATTCAAATCTGTGAATGGAGATTTTTGTATTTGAACTTTTCTCTCAAGTTGAGAAATATAAGCTTTAAAAATAGACTTTTTTCCGCCCAGAAACAACTGTGCGACGGTATATTTTAGCTAATATTTTTATCATATAATTTGGATCGCAGACGTGGCACAAGTCCATCAAGTCCTGAAGAGGTAAGTGGCAAAACTTGGAATAAGGGAAAAAATCCACTGAAAAGGAATAGAAGCTATTTGAGCTCAAAAACCAAGCTGAATAATCCATTTTTTCCAAAGATTTTTAGAAAAGTTATAAGGTTCTTGTTGTATTTTGTTTATATAAAGACTCTTTTAATCAGATGTACCTCACTTATTATTGAAATTTCACAATTTATCTCTTCTGAACTTTTTCTCTAAGCTGAATGTGTATAGAGTAGTTTGCAAAAAAAAAATTAAAAGTTAAACTTTAAAATTTAAAATTTATTAAAGCTTTTTCCTAAATGACCTTGTTATTTATTATGTTGACTTTATATGATTTAAATACAAATTCTAAATGTTTGATAGTTTAAATCATACTTGATTTTTAAATACAAATTCCAGTTGTTTGATAGCTTAAAATCGTTTATTGAGCTTAAGGTCAAAGTTAGAACAATTAATTGTTCTAACGAATCTTTCCAAAGAAACAACAACAACAACAAAGTTTTTTCAAAATGAAAAGGAAAAAAACACTAGCTGATTTTATTGCAATTTCGGCCGTGCTAAAGGCTTCATCAGAAATCTTTGTGATACCCGTGCAAGCGCGCACTAACGCACTGCACCACAGAGGCGATGAGATTTGAAGTGTCAATTTCTCAGTTTTTCTCAAATTTCATATATTCACATTTGTTGTTGTATTTTTGCTTTACTTTAGTCTCTATGCTTATTTTATTATTCAGCTAGTGATTTTTTCCTTTTCATATTGAAAAAACTTTGTTGTTGTTGTTGTTGTTTCTTTGGAAAGATTCTTTAGAACAATTAATTGTTCTAACTTTGACCTTAAGCTCAATAAACGATTTTAAACTATCAAACAACTAGAATTTGTATTTAAAAATCAAGTATGATTTAAACTATCAAACATTTAGAATTTGTATTTAAATCATATAAAGTCAAGATTTAAAATTTATATGATATCTAAACTAACTTGATATAAAGTAGAGCAAATTGATAATACTTTCATGTTATATTTTTGGCCTTGGCCACAAAACTTTTTGGAGAAGAAACTCTTCACGCTTCAAAATATCACTTTAAAAATAATATATTTAAAGCAGTATTTTCTTCATTTTAACGGTATTTAAAGCTGTCTGGCTTAAGTGTTAAAAATGTTTTTCGATAATAACAATTCAAATAAATATTACATTGACATAATAAGCCACAGTAAATAGTTTATTAAAATGTTTATATCAATAAAGACATATTCATAGACTTCTTCAGTATAAACATCGTTATCGTTGATGTTTCCAACTGAGATAGCTGTCAAGTCATCAGCATGAAAATGACATTTGTTGATAGATTTGTGTTTGCTCAAACTACTACTGCTAAAAATAACTATTTTCTTAGCTAAGTTGTTGTGAAATATTTGTACGAATCGTCTACTTTAAACAGAACATCGCAGACCTGGCTCAAAAAATAGCTGATTTTCTCACAAAAAGTTAGAAAATCAGAGTTTATTCAGTGATGCTCTAAGAATTCAGGATAAGAAACCCTAGTCAAGTAAAAACATTCCTTAACTAAAAGTTTAAAGGATTTTTCAATTGTTTGCGAATAAGGCTGAAACTTTATAAACCCTATTTTGGGTTATTTAAAAGTTACATCTACCTTGAACTAATGTATCCCCTAATTCTGCCATGTTCTAAAAGCACTGCCAAGAATAACAACCTAGCCACTCATTAAAACTTTCTCGTTTTTAGCAACGCGTTAAATTTTATTATGAAAGTTAACTTAATATTGCCCGAAACTCAAAACAAATTATTGCGTTTCATTGCTTTTATAACTAAAATTCAAACAAAATCAATAGAGTGGCTTCTAATTTGAATGGAATTCCATGCTTCTAACATTTCCAAAAACTATTGATCAGACTGAGTTAATTGTTTAACGGTATTGCCCACGAATGGACTATTTGAAAATTGCGCCAACAACAAAAGCAGCAACAGCAACAGCAACAGCAACTATTGCTAGCTGCAATAAATCCAACAAAAGCCAACAAACTAAACTTTGGTCGCTTTGCTTGGCTTAGCTTTGATGAAAGCGTAGCGCCTTGCGGCTATTGAATGGTGGGAACATGGTTTGGTGGCTTAGTCCTTGTTGTGGGGTGGCTTGTCCGAGGGTTGGTATTGAGTTGACGTTAGCCAACGCCCTGTGGCTGCCTGACCAACATTTCATTCAGTTTATGAATAATTCATTTGGTACGGTTCGATAATTTTCTTGATAAACATTCTGCTGCAAAGTTTTTTCCCTCACTGCAACACCATTAACATTATACAATTTATGTGTTGCTTCGCTTGTGTGCATACACATACACACCGTATCTACACTGAATATGTTTCACTACGAATAGATTTTAAGCATGGCCTGCGTCTGTTTTTTTTTTGTGTCTCTAATTCTTATGGAGTGGCTGTTATTAAAGATTTGAGCTTGGCTTGTTTTCGATAAATTCGGCAACGACCATTAAACATTTATACTTAAACCATGTTCGACCGCTGCAGCGGTTTCACGACCAGTAAATTTCGGCTAATTTCAAAGAATTCTATCTTACCTTAGGTGTCAAAATAACGTTTAATTCATTAGATTTCATTCAATCACTCGCCAAGATTGGTTCTTTTGCATACTTGGATTGATATTCACCTTTTTTTGTACATTTTTTAATGAAGTTATAACAATATTAATATAAATAAATACAATATGAAATGATGAAAAATCCCTGCAAAAGTTTCAAACTTTACAAAGCATTCATTGCCTGACTATTTGCAGCATAATGATATTATACCAGGCGTTGGCGTAGCAAGCTAGAGCAAGAGGAGCAGTTGCACCCCCCACTTTTTTGGCTATATAAACAATTTGAAAAGAAAAGTTATTCAAAATATCAGTTTTTTTACAACAATAATATTTTTGTATTATATATTTTCCTCTTCTTTCTCTCTTCTTCATGTTTCATGTGAAGAAATTTGGGTGAACTTTTTTTGCACCACTATTTGTACTGCCCCCCTCCCCCCATTTGTACAGCCCCCAGGAGAAATTCGCTTCCGACGCGCTTGATACCAGGTGGCCACGAAAGTGAGTGGTCGAAAACCAACCATTGGCCGAAAACGATATATTATATTTCAATTGTGATACTTCGTTGTGCAGCTGCAGTTTGTTTTCTGATATGAACGAAGATAGAAGCTTTGTTACGAACGTATTTTTGCATACAATTTGCATATTTTTGTCGATTAATTTATTTTTTCTTGTTTCTTGTGCTTCTGTTAGTGATATTTGTGCATGATTTTGTAATTTTGTCAAGTTTTGATGCAGTTTATTTCGATAGTTCATAGCACAATGAAGCGCTCGCAATATTTGAGTATGAAGGATATCCAAAGCATTTTGAAAGAGTAGAGCGACGATGATGAAAGTCCAGTGCATCCAGTACGCGAAATGTGATTTAGGTTTCACCTAAAAAAGCTAAATGATATCAGCGACGAAGAATTGATAGAGTTCATACCGAACGAAGAACAAATCTATTTTTATAGCGATCAGGCATGCCAACTGGTGAGGAGTTACCCGATTTGCGGGGAATGAACTCAAATATGCGGGGAATTTAATAAATCATCTAATTTTTAATGATTTTTGCGGAGAATTAAATATTTATTTATTTATTTATTTATTTCAAACTATCGACACAAGTGCTTAACAGTCTTTAAAATAAATAAAAAATACAATTCAATAGTAATCATATATGAATGCTTACTGATATATATTTAAATAAAAGCTTTGTACAATATTTAATACAGTTTGCCTAAATGCATTTCTATTTTGAGTTAAATCTATAAGAGCACTCACACTCTTATATTAATAATCGGATCACTTCGTCCGTAGTTAGTTCTCTGGTGCTGAATGTAAAAGAAACCTCTTTGTCTAAAGTGTCTTTCCGGCGCATAGATATCGAGAAGGGCGAGGATTGGCGCACAATTAATATCATTCATTAATAGATTGCGAGCAAAAGTTATTAGAAAATATTTCCGTCTAGAATTTAATGATTTAAGTCCAATAAGTGCACATCGAGAAACATAAGCGGGCATAAAATTCCAATACAATTTACTTATTGCAAAACGGTAAAACGTTTTTGAATTTTTTCCAAACTTGCACTATGCAGTTCATAAAATGGATCCCACACTACACATCCGTATTCAAGTATTGATCTTATTATAGAAATAAGGAGTGTCTTCAAGGTATATGGGTCAAAGAACTCTCTAGTTTTTCGTCTGATAAATCCCATCATAGCACTAGCCTTGCTGATAATGGTATCATAATGCATTGTAAATTATATTTTTCTATCAAAAAGTACTCCTAGATCTGATTTGGAGTCTACTCGAGGCAGGGCATTGCCTAATATTGAAAAATTAAAGAATTTTGGCGATTTAATCATATAAAATGACATTATGTTGCATTTTGTCAAATTCCAGTTAAGTTTATGTACTATACACCAAGATTTCAGGCTATTTAAAGCACTTTGTAAACTCAATTGGTCAATATGAGAGCCTGCCTTTAAAATTTCAGCATTTTAACATCGTCAGCATACATACCCGAGAAACAATTTCATATTTTGTGTCAATAAAGCATCTGATATATGTCTGATGTCCGTGTCGGTAAATGTCCAACCTCTGCACCAAAAGAAGTGCTAGTTCTAAAACACCTTGGGCAGGCACAATGTACGAACGAAGACCGATTCAGGCACTTGTCAGTTAATTGCGTCCGATAATAGTCGCTCGTTTTTCAACACTTTATTGACATATACAAACTTACTACGGTACTTTTTCAGATGCCTTTCAAGGTATCTGTTGGGCGTGTTTCGGGTACATTATAGTTAAAACTCAAGCCAGTTTCAATACATATCAGCTACTTTATTCGGGTCCTGTTCAATGAAGCTCGTTTCTATTCGGCTTAATATCTAATCGCAATTATTTTTTTTCATAAACTCCGCAGTTTTTCTTACTACTCGTAGCTTTTAAAAATAAAAAGTCCGATACTCTGGACTTTTGTGCCTGAGTATTTTGGTACGGACACAAATTGTTTCTCGGGATAAGGCATTATGAGTTCTGTAAAACATTAGAAAGATCACTGATGAAGAGAAAGAATAAGACTGGCCCCAGATGGCTTCCTTGTGGCACACCTGAATGATTTATTATGGCATTTGAGAACTTGTATACGATGCAAACATTTTGGCTCCGACCCAAGAGGTAGTCTCTAAGCCAAGACAAGAGTGAAGAATGAAATCCTATCAAACTTAGCTTATTTATTAAGATCGAGTGTTGAACTCTATCGAATGCCTTAGCAAAGTCTGTAAAAATAGCATCTATTTGTCTACCTTTTTCCAATTCTAATTTTATAAAGTGAGAGAATAGAAGCAGGTTTGTAGAGGTGGATCTAATGCTTCAAACAATTTGGGAATTGAAGGTAACTTAGATATAGGTCGATAGTTGGCAATGTCCTGCTGCGATCCCGATTTATGGATAGATTCCTAGAGTCCGATTATGGATGGACTATAACGGAAAACTTCCAAATATCTAAAAACTGACCTTTCTCAAGGGACAAATTAAATATTAGTGCTAGAGGCTGAGCTAGGGCAGCAGCACAATTTTTAAGGAAAATTGGTGGGATATTATCAGGGCCCACACTTTTTTTAATATCCAGTGAACACAACTCATCAAAAACATCCTCTCCCGATAAAATTAAGGATCCCAAATCTGCAATTTGCTCTCCGTTATAAATTGAATGTTCCTGATAGCGGCATTATCTAAAACAAAATTTGATTGGAAGAAATCCGCAAACATATTACATACATCTTCAATATTATTCGATGTCTTATCTCTCCAGAAAATATTTTTTGGGAATCCTTTAGCGTTCTTCTTTTTATTAAAAAATTTCCAGAAGGCTCTAGATTGCATTAAATATCCGATTCTACTTTATGGACGTGACTTCTATAAAAGGACCACTTAAGAGTTTAAGAGAAAGGACGTGTCAAGTTTACTTTTTTTGTACAATTTGTTCATGCAGTTTCTTAAATTAGAGAGATCTCTACTGAACCATTCCGGTTTTGTATTCTTATTAACCTTTCTTATAGAAACAAAACTCATAAATGCTTCATTAATAATGTTAATGAAAAATTCATAATTTCTTAATAAATTATCACCAAAAAATGCAGGCCAATCGATGGTAGATAAGAAGTTAGACATTGCAACAAAGTCAGCCCTTCTAAAAGCAAATACATAATTATCTTCTGCTAGAGCAGTGATATTTGAGGTTGCTGTATCCAACTGTATTAACAGCGCCTTATGATAGAAAGATTTATTAGACAAAAGGAAGTCTGCTTCATTAAGATCACGATCAGAAAAACTAAGTCCAAAATTTTATGTAAACCATTTACAATGGAATTTAATTAAAGCAGTCCTAATGAAAAAATAGGGTTTAAAGTTCTGTTTCTAAAACGTTACTCATAGAGCTCGTCATTTCATAAGAGTAAGACCAGAGGGTATTACTTAAGATGAAGTCTAATATTTGCGAGGAATTCGATTTTATATTAAAATTTTTATTTTATGGCACAATTTAAAAATTTAGAAGGTATTGCACAATTTAAAAAAAAATTAACACTTCGATTTGCATTTCAATAACATCATAAATTTGCGAAGTTGCCTTAATAGAGGTTTTAGGAAAAATCGCTAAAAAAAAAAGGCATATTTAAGAAGTTTTCTAAAAAGTGTATTAAACTTACAAAAAATTTCACTTGCATGTTAATTTAACATCAGTCTAAGAAAATTTTTTTTTTTAACATATCGTCGCTGCGCCTACAAAAATTGTTATTTGATTTTTGTCAATTCTTTTTTTATTGCAGATTTTACTAACCATATTTCTGCATACCAACCCATATTTCTGCATTTGCAGCTATGTGCTCGCAGTAGTAGAAATGCTCTGAAAAAATCAGTTATTTTGCTCTCCTGAAAAGTTGCTGAAAAACACGTAAAGATTGTGTTGAAAATTGGTGAAAATTGGGACATCTCATAGTTTGGCTTCAGATCGTCTGAAAAAAGGATGAATTCTAAAACAGACCCTTGAAAATCATCGATTTTTGATCTTTACCAAAATGGAATAAAAACATTTAAAATAAAAAAAATCATGAAGCGTGGAAAAAAACTGAAAAATGTACGATATTGTTACGTTTAACGTATCAATATCAAAGCATCTAATTTTTTTTTTTAATAAAAATCATAATCTTTACGGTCCTTAGTTTAAGATGTTTGTTAAATCTCCTTTATGGTTATTATTTCATTAAAACACTTCTTAACAACAATTGTAAAGTCAATTGAGACTAGGGCTTTCCCAGGATTTCGGAATTTTAAATTCATGATCCCGGGATCCCGGGTTTTTTTAGTATCCCGACATGCCAAACTTCTGCATAATCATAATCTTTGCGGTTCTTAATTAAAGATGTTTTTAAACTTTTCAAATATATAAATTATATAGGTTAGGCTAGGTTAATCCGGATGCCTTCGTGAAGGCTCACATAGACCAATTCTGGTCCTTAGTGGTACCGGTAGCGAACAAAAGGAACCTTTGTGTTTATTTGAAGTCTTTAAGGATTTGAGTTGAATTCGCAAACCTTAGGAGGGATTCCAGAGATACTTTGGTTACATTTTTAAGTGACGGGAACGTCGATGAGAAGGTATTTTAGTCTCGATATAAGTAAAGCGGAGCATGTACATAGTAGGTGCTCCAGGGTCTCCACTGTGCCCGGTGTCTTGCACTTCCTGCAGTTGTCATCCGTGGTGATGTCAAGCTTCCTCGCGTGGGCTGCCGTCATGCAGTGACCAGTGAGCATGCCCACTAGTGTCCTGCAATCTTTGCGCGGGCGTGCCAAGATGAACAGAGTTCGTTTTTCGCATTGTGCATTGCACATGATTTTCGAGATTTTGCACGATGTCGTATCTCTCCATCTACGATTCACTGCTATTGTGGCTCTTCTTTCGAGGTTCCTGTACAACTCTTGTAGCGGAGTAAGTACATGTTCTACGAGTTCTGATTTCAGCCCAGCGCCTTCCTTTGCTAAACCATCTGCCATCTCGTTTCCCTCAATGCTATGGTGGCTAGGGACCCAGTAGATGCGCACTCTCGTCGAAGCGCAAAGTGCATCTCTAGTGCATCTCTGCCAGCTAAGACACTTTTGGACTTGATGCTAGCGGAGCGCATGGATTTGATCGCCGCTTGACTGTCAACGAAAATGTTGATGTAAGAGTGTTGTGTGTCCGTGCTGAGGGCTATCTCAGCAGCCTTCCTTATGGCAAATATTTCCGCCTGGAAGATACTGCAGTGGTTCGGCCGTTTATATGGCTGCCTTATATTAGGCTCTACACAATACACAGCCGCACCTACCCCCGTAGGCATTTTGGAGCCGTCTGTAAATATGTTGACCACCTGCTCTGCTTGTTCTATACCTTTTCACCAGTCATTTGTTCCCAGAAGAGTTCCTGGTTTGGAATTGGCTATCGTGCTAGGTACCATGTAGTCCTTGCTACTAAGTAGATCCTTTCCGATTGTACATGAATGCGCATGTTGCCTGCCGCCGTAAGGCGTTGTGCCGTTCTTCCGGCTATTAGTTTTGCGTGTATGTCCAGGGGGTCCATACTTAGAATGGTTTCAAGCGCTTTAGTTGAAGTTGACTTCAGTGCCCCCGTGATGCATAGCGCTGGAAAGGGTGGATTTGTATAGCGCAATGGTGGATTTCTTCACTCTTTCTTCCACGTTGGTTTTCCATGACAGCTTGCTGTCCAGGACGACTCCTAGATATTTTGTGTGAGTTTTCGGTATGAGACGTATATCGTTCCATTTCGGTGGTATCCACTGTGGTATCTTGTACCTTTTCGTGAACAGAACCAGATCCGTTTTCTCTGCGTTAATACTAAGACCGACTGAATTTGCCCATCTAAGTACATCCTTGAGTGTGCTCTCCATTATGGAGCTTACTGTTGATAGACATTTCCCTACTATAATTATGCTTAAGTCGTCTGCATAGGCAGTTATCCTCGGGGCTCTACCTGCGAACTTTTTGAGCAGTTCATTAACGACAAGATTCCATAGTAGTGGCGAGAGGACCCCTCCCTGGGGTGTCTCACTATAAATTATATAATAAGTTAATAAAAAACGTTATGATTTTTTATATATCAGAAACGTTTAACATTTATTTCAGAAAGAAAACAAAAATATTTAAAAAGATCTTATATTTTATTTTAAAGTTACCCTGCAGAAAATTGGGCCAACTTTTAAACAGTTTTGAACTGATTCCAAAAAGGACCAGTACTGGTACCTCTACAATACCGTTTTACATTGATCAAACTGACGCTTTTTACGTGTTGATGTCATAGGAAAAGACTATTATACCCAAAAACATTCCTTTTTCCTTTTATTTGAACTACTTTCATTATGAACATTACCAAACTGGTACTTTTTGCTAAAGTCTCAAATTAGATCCTAATTCTTATCGCTTGCATGTATTACGAAAAGAAGTGCATCACGTAAAATAAGATGCATTTCTTTTATTTTATGTAGTTACCTTTTTTAAAATATAATGCAAGAACTTAGCTTTGTTAAATTCTTTCAATTTATTCCTCAAACAGTTTGAAAGTTAAAAAAATTGCCACAATACGTGTTCAGATTCAATTTATTTTTGTCAATATAAATTTTGACAAGAAAACAAAATAAAATCCAGGTGAAATGTTCTACGTTGAAAGTTTTTTGTACTATTTCATATCAAGTACAAATTGCGCTAGAAACGAACTAGTTGGTGTTTCCAATTGACTCCAAAATAACTGCTGGGAACAAACATAAATAAGTAAAAAAAACAAACAACATAAATTTATATATTAAATAAATTTAAAAAGAAAACTAAACTTCTTATTCAAATAAATTAGTTAGCTGCAAGTACAAAGTATGATGTAGGTAAAATATTCTTTTTATAGCAAAAAATCGATAGTATAGTAATAAGACTATTGCTACACTCAAAATTACATGAAAGTGGAACGGCTTAGTAAACACAGTCTTATAAGAGTCACAACCAAACCAAACTAAAAAAATAGTCTTTCAAAGTGTATAGAGTAGGGCATCCAATCCCCTGATTCCGGGATCCCGGACTTTTGTTAGTCCCGACAGTCGCAGGATTTTCCTCTACCTAAAAATTCTACAATATTCCTACAAAAAAATCAATGATACTACCTAAGAAAAAATTTATGTTTTTAAAAAAATTTTAAATCAAAACCCTTCTAAAAGTGTACAAAATAACACAATAGGCCCTACCTATAGTCATTTTAATATCGACTCTGACAGCCCTATTCTGGCAAAGTAACAATTGTTACCCAGCATGTTTAATATTTCTATGTGTTTGTTGTAATTTATTAATTTAAAAAATTTGAAGATCAAAAATAATAAATTTTGATAAACATCGTCACATGCTTTTTAGATAGTGACAATTTCGTAAAAAATGTTTGTTTTGAAAACAAAAATTACAACAAACACACATAAATATTAAAAATACTGGGCAAAAATTGTTACTTTGCCAGAATATTGCTGAAAATTTAGTGTTGCTTTTTTACAACAAATTCTATAGAAATAATGCAAGAATAGATAACACTAAACTTAAAGGTGGCATTAAATCGACTATTGGTAAGGCCCAATGTGTTCAACACATGATACTTCCTAAGAAATACTGAAATTTGATTTTAATAATACAAGATTAAAAATCTTTTTTAACTAGCTGTACAAAATATGACGTGATACTACCTTAAAAATACCGAAATGTGACCTTAAGAATTTAAAAATTCTTTCTTAGATATACTAAAATTATTATACTATTAATTTTTTTTTTTAAGAACATGTACAAAAAATTCAATGATGCTGCCTTAGAAAAACCTGACTTCTTAAACTAGCTGTATAAAATAACACAATGTTTGAAACACATGGTACTTCCTTTTTAGCTAGCTGTTCAAAATATGACGTAAGAAATATAAATATATAAACTTTTCTTAAACTAACTGTACAAAATTAGTACCTTAAATTAATAATCACTATTATTTTAATTCGATGTTGCTTATTTATATAGAATCAAATATACTTAAATACGCGTTTAAGAAATATTCAGTTTTTAAATTCCGCTGAAAAGCTAATTAATGTGCTTAGTGGAAAATCATAATAGCCAATAAAGGGGTATGTTTTTAGTACGTAGGTGCATTCTGTCTGTCCCGGCTGATCCGGGCAGGATCTAGAATGTAAATCGTGCATGCACGGGTATGCATATCTTTGGAAGATTTCACACCTCCGGGCGAATCAAAAAACAAAAAGAAATATTTAAAAATACTAACTTAGAAAAAATAAAATGTGACCTTAAAAAATTAAAATTCCATAAGCAATCTGTACAAAATATCACAAGATTTCTGCTTAGAAATACTAAGATTAATAAACTATTTTATTATTTTTAATAATTTTATGAACCTTCTGAATGATCCTACTTAATTAATTTTTTTTATGAATGTTCCTTGTTTTTTAGAAATAAACAATAAATACTATCCAAACATTTAATCGAAACTGTGTTTTTTAGTATTTTAAAATGTTCTGCAATGTTTTGTGTTATAAAACAAGGCTTAACTACTTTGAAACTTCATATTACGTCTTCCAAAAAATTCGTCATTTAAGGTTTTCCAAACCCCGGGACTAGTGCCAGGATCCCAGGATTGTGTTTTCAAATCCCGAAATCCCGGGATTGCCGAAGCGTCCCAAAATTGGATGCCCTAGTAAAGAGGGAGATAAAAAACGAACAGGGTTATTTCGATAATAAAAATAACCATCGTTTACTTTGCAGTTGCATTTACAGTTTCTCAAAATTTTTATATTTTCTTGTAAATAAAATCCCGGGATTTAGGATTTGAAATCCCGAGGGTCCAAGACTTTAAAATGATGTTGGATTGATAGCCCTAGTTGCAACTACAACGAGTTATTCGCAGAACAAATCACCAAGCACACTAGACATACTGTTTCGTTGACTCTTCAGGAGTCTTCTGTGGTTTCTGCAGTTCCATCTTCTTTGATAAGCTTATACGAATACCTTCTGTTAAATCAAAACAGAATTATTGTGCTGTATGCCGCCTTCAAAGCAATGTTCTTCTACTACTTTGCAAAAGCAAAAGTTAGAAAAAGCAACTACATTGATTCTGCAAAGATTTGGTTGCTGTGCTCTTTGTTTACTTTTTTATCACGAATCATTCTTGGCTCCAACAGTTTGCTAATATAAACCATAGAAGGCGTTAAGATGGTTTTTTGTGTACACATAATAATATACTTGTTTTCTTAGGTCGAGCTGGCACCAGTGTTACCATGAAAAATGAATGATGCCATATTTTAATTACAATATTTTTAAATAATTCTAAAATATAGATTTTTTTTAACTATATTTGAACTTAATGCCAAATAAGTTCATGAAGCAACAGGTTGCAACAACAACAACTCTGTTAGTTAAATAAATGCACCTATACATAGGCGTCCGCAGGGGGAGAATCGGTTCAAGCACCCCTCCCCCTAGGAAATGATAATTTTTAATATAACTTCATATTAAATCAAAAAATCCGTAAGTTTATATTCAACAATTTGAAAAGAAAATCAAAAACTTTCTAAATTGTAAGTTGCGCTTAGACTTAGTACTTTCAGAACTTTGTTAATAAAAACGTCGGTTTTAGTTGTAGAAGTGTAAAATTTTGCGAAACATGTATTTTGATAAGATTCATCATTATCAGTCAAAAATTCGATTTTGAATTTTTTGTAACTAATGGATTTTTTGATTTCATATGACGATATGAGTATGTTTTTAATATATTTTGAAAGGAATACAAAAAACTTTTTTAGGGTTAATTTTTAAATAAATCAGAGCTAAACCATTCATTTTCAAATAGTATGTTGTACCCGTTGCTGTAAGGCCGTGTTCATATTACGCGTTTTAATCGCGATTGCTCTCCGTTTTTTTTGCAAACGCTGCTGAAAAATACTGAATTTTGTATCTATTTAAATAAACTTATTTATTTCAAATTCAGTATTTCTCAGCCGCGTTTGGGTAAAAAATTTAGAGCGGTGTCGCAATCGCGACAAAAAAGAGTAAAATGAACACGGCCAAATAAGTTACGATTCCATTTCATTTACCTTTGTTTCACAAAATCTTTTCAATACGTATTTTTAAATTGAAAAATTTTTTCTACGAATTTTATTCGTAATTTTCAGACACGAATAGAATTCGCAGAATGAACTTAGTTTTGTATACTTTTCGAATATTTTATTTGTATTCTTACAAAAACAAATTTATATTTTACTTTACATTTACGAATGGTCGTAATACCTAGTCACGAAAAAGCTAGGGTTTGAACCGCGGTTCTTTAGCGCATGGGGCACGTACTCTTCCAGTAGGCTGCGGCCACCCTGCAATCATACATGTCCTTATATTCGGTAATTGTTCAACAAATCAATCTGAAGGATTTCAGTTGTAAATATTTTAAACTCGACTAAAACTTCGTACATTTTACGAATAATGCTTACGGTCAACCTGCGAATGAATTTTTTATTTATTTATTTATTTATTTATTTACTTTCTATCAACAAAAATGTTTAACAGTCATTGATTCACATGCATTTGTATAATATATAAATTAAGCAAATAGTATCAAAATTATCCTACATAATATTCATTATATTTTGTTTGAACGTTATTCTAATTTGTGCGAAATCTTTTCGAGCGAATATAGAATTAAACGCTGAGCTAATATTATAGATTGGATCTCTTCGGCCATAGTTAGTTCTATGGTGTGGAATATGAAAGAAATTCCTTTGTCTAAAATGTCTTTCGGGGGCATATATTCCAAAAAGTGCAAGAAGAAAAGTGCTAAGGCCAAGAAGGGCACATCTAGATGAATAATTTGGCACAAAATCCCAGTTTAGTTTACCAATTACAAAACGAGTAAAACGTCTCTGTACTTTCTCAAGCCTTGCACTGTGTGACTCATAATATGGATCCCATATAACACAGCCATATTCTAAGATTGATCTTATTAAAGATATAAATAAAGTTTTAAGGTTGTATGGGTCGTTGAATTCTTTTGTGTTGCGCCTTATAAATCCAATCATTGCATTAGACTTGTTGATAATGGTATCGTAGTGGCTGGCAAACGTAATCTTTTTATCAAATAACACACCTAGATCAGATTTAGACTCAACTCTTTGGAGTTCATTGATTATTATTGAGTAATCAAAAAAGAAAGGTGTCAGTTTCATATAAAACGAAATTATGTTGCATTTTGAAATATTTAAGTGTAGTTTATTAACCGTACACCAATTATAAATGATCAGTATTTGAATGCATAGATTTAAATATTTTAACATCATCTGCATACATAAGACATTCCGAGTGCTGAATATAGTTAGGGAGATCATTTATAAATAAAACGAACAAAAAAGGTCCAAGATGACTACCTTGTGGTACACCTGAAAGGTTCATACACTCAGAAAAAAAACATTAGTTAAATCAAAATTTTTCATTGGTATATCTGCCAGTTTAACATTTTGTTTCATGCCCAAAAGTCTTTTCTTTTGAATGGAAATGGCTGAAGTTATTGCTTTAATATTTGTTTTCCTTTTAAAACAATATGTAAAACATTTAAAAAAAAAATGTTGAAACAAAATTGGCTACTGTATAATCAAATACTGCAAAAGGTTGTTTTTAAAATTTTAAATGTTCTGCTCTAACTGTTTTGTTTGAAAACAATCGAACGAATGAACGAAAAAAACGACGAAGCAAAAGCAATGCTTGCCTGTTATTTTAAAATTTTTTACTCTTGATTGTTGTGTAAACATTTGATTTTTTCTTGAAGAATTTCTTGATTGAAGAATTTAAAGATAAAATTAAATATCTGTGGGACATAACAAATCTATATTACATTCATTCTATATTAAGCATGAAAAGCTTGTTTTCAACAATTTTTGTTTCAATATTTTTTTTAGCATTTTGAATCAATATTACTTAGATATTGAGAAAACATTTTTATTTGTTATTTCAAAATTTTTAATTTTTGATACAAAAGTTTTTACCTTGATTTCAAAATTTTTACAGTAAAATCAAAAGTTTTTATCTCAAAGTGCTAAAATGTTGATTTTAAATTAGAATTTTTTTCTGAGTGTAATATCCTTTGAAAAGCTTTTTCCAATACGGACAGATTGGCATCGACCTGTGAGGTAGTCCTCTATCCAAGATAATAATGAAGAATGAAAACCCATCAGCCGTAGCTTTTTTACCAGTATAGGATGCTGCACCCTATCAAAGGCTTTAGCGAAATCTGTGAAGATTCGAGATAGCGAAGATAGCGAAATCTGTCAATTAGGTTTCCTGATTCTAATTCATTTTTTATGAAATGAAAAAATAAAGTAAGATTTGTCGAGGTGGATTTTCCAGATACAAAACCATGCTGTTTTTCCGATATTGAGTTTTTTATGCAGGTATAAATTTGTTTTTTACAACTGCTTCAAACAGTTTTGGAAATAACGGTAGTTTAGATATAGGACAATTATTGGCTTTAGTAAATACTACGAATGTAATGAAACACATTACGAAGTTATTCCTACGATAAATTGACGAATGTTAAGGAATCAAAAATCATTCTTCGTAGCAACAGAAAGCGAGGTGCAATAACGGATATAAGCATTGCCGATAAACAAATTTATGTTTTAAAGTCATTGTAAACAAGCAGAAGACAAAGTAAATACATTTAATAAAAAAATTAATGTTTTCCAAAAAGTCGGCTTAATTTTTTTTCTGTCATAAAGATTATCCAATTTTTTTTAATTTTTCCTAAACTTAATAAAATGACAAATAATTTTACAGCACTTAAATTTAAGAAATTTGCAGCAATTTAGGCGAGAGCAAAGCTTCTAATTCAAAAGCGAAAGAAAAAATTTGGAAATTTAATAAAGTAGGCCAATTTTGGATCAAGGACTATTTTTTAAAAAACCTTATATCATATTAAGCAATCAATTTTACATCAGAATATGTTATAATCCTAAGTTTTTTATGACACAAATGTATATAGGAGACTCGATTTCATGCAATCATTTTATATTTCTTAAAATTCACGTTATTTAGCGGCGCCCACCCAGTTTGAGAATTTTCTGTACTTTTCTGGAGGTTCTGGAATATGTTAAGAAAATGTATGAGACCCAAAACACATCTAATATACATGTATCTCTTTATTTATTTATACATACGTTTTGAATTAAGAAAAATCAATTTTTAAAATTATTTAGATAATAGGTATATTTTCTTACTCGATTGAAGGAACTTGTAAGCTGCTAAAACTGATTCATGATGGAAAAAGAAATAAGTAGATTGGTATCAATGCGGTGTGAGATCCGGTAAAAAATATCTCCCTTAGCATACGGGGAACATTTCAAGAATATCGACACCTCACATTTTTAATTTTTGCGAATGATATGGCTTTTGACCTCCTAAATCCAAATCTGAAAAATTTTAGTCTACTCGAAATTGGTTTAGGAGTTTAAGGCTTCCAAAGTTAAAAAATGGCCTGGAAATTTTTGTATTCTAATCTTAAAAGTAGAAATCTTGGGGCTCGATTGTAATTAATGCGATTTCATTTAAGGATAAAGGCCTCACATTATATAATTAATTACACTATTAAAAATATTTGCTTTAGCAAAATATTACTGAACTGTATTACATGACAAAAAAATTAAATCAAATTTTTAAATATTTCGGACATGATACGAGAAAGATTTTTACACCATATTTAATTTTATATTAGATTTTCTAATGTGTACAAGCGTGTGTCAACCGGTGTAGTGTGTATATCATATTCACAAAATTAGTACCAATAATCGTAGTAAATAGCAGTATATAGGTTTTATTTTGTTTATGTTCATTCTAGATTCAATTATGCCTTTTCCCCCCTAGAATAAATCCTGCGGACGCCCTTGCACGTATAGCAAAGGGATTTCCGTTAGCCAACTAATGCCCAGGACCGCCTATAGCGGGGTTCACGCCGATCGCTATAACACCATAGTCAGTGGAAAATTTTTCAAATGGTTTCCTTCAAAGTCCACACGAATCTTTAGCTACATTTCAGTTTTTCTTGCTGGAGCTAGCATGCTCTGTTTGACAATTACGTCAATTTAAAGTAAAATTTCATCATATTTTTACGAATTTAATTCATTTTTTACTCTGAATTTTTAACTCGACTATCGGGATATTAAAAATACATTAATTGAAGTGAGATCGAAGTTAAAAATTATCCTAATGAGTTAGAAGTTAGTTTTTCTTTTAATTGAGGTAAAAAAAATATGTAAGCAAAATGCAAGGATGTTTTTTATAGAGTGATACAATTTTAAATTATAATAAAACATAGTAATATATTTTAAATATCAATAAAACGAACTTAACTGGATAGAAAATTTTATGCTATTATAGCTTAAATATAATCTCGTTCATGGGGTCGCCACGGCCGGCGCGTATAAGGCTCAATCTGGAACACCAATTTTCACAAACTTTTCGCAGCATTTGCGGCCGTATCTCGCCGAGAACTTTTCGAATGTTGTTTTCTAGGTGTTCAATTGTATGTGGTTTATCGACGTAGACAAGTGAATTTACATAACCCCAAAGAAGATAATCCAATGGGGTTAAATCACATGGTTTTGGGGGCCAATTAATTGGGCCATTTCGTGAAATTATTTGTTCGTCAAAAGTTTCCTTGAGTAAATCAATTTTAGCGTCCGCCAATGACTCCGCCAGCCCATAAAGCACACCAAACAGTAATTTTCTGTGGATGTAATGGTGTTTCGACAAAAGCTTGTGGATTCTCCTCACTCCAAATACGACAATTCTGTTTATTTACGTACCCATTCAACCAAAAATGGGCTTCATCGGAAAATAATATTTTCCATGGAAAATCAAAATCAATATAAATTTGTGCCCATTTGCCGAATTGGCGGCGCATACGATGGTCGTTTGGCTTTAATTCCTGCACAAGTTGAATCTTGAAAGGTTTTAAGCCAAGATCTTTTCGTAAAATCTTCCATAAAGTGGAAGGACACAACCCCAGTTGCTGAGAACGGCGACGAATTGATTGATTAGGATCATCTTCAATGCTTTCCTGTACAGCGGCTACAGATTCTTCAGTGCGCACTGTTCGGCGTCTCACGGAAAGCACATTATCAGTAACAGTAAATGTGGTCCGAGAACGATCTATTGTTCTTCGAATTAGCAGCTCTGAAGGATGATTATGTAAGACGAAGTGCACGATAAGTTTGACGAACAGAACCATTATTATGATTAAAAATTTCCACAATTTTTACGCGTTGCTCTAGTGTAAGTTGATTTATTATAAAATGTCAAAGCAAATTAAACAAAACGCAACTATCAGTTGTTAAATGAGTGGTCAAATAAAGCAGTGATACTAACTCAAAGTTGTATCACTTTATAAAAAACACTTTTTTTTTTTTATTAAAAAAAAAACCGTTGGCATTTTAACCTGTAGCTCACATTTTCACCTGTAAAAAAATAAACGAAGAAGTAAATTAAAAACGAACTTCAGATTCGTTTTCCCGTCCCCAAATTAGTATAATCTGATTAGTATAATCTGATTTGGAGCTCGAACAAAAAATGGCGCATTAGAGGGTTAATCAAGTACAAAATTTTGTGGATTGCAGATTTCAAAATTTGGATATAAAAAAAAGCTACACGGTTAAAAATTTTGGACTACTTTTTAATCCAAACTTTGTTTCAAAGGAATTTTTAATGCAAAAAGTACTACTTTTTAATCCAAACATTATTTTAATTTAGCTGGGTCTTAAATCCACGTTCCTGAAAATAACTTACTTGCATTCGTAATAATGCAAAATAAGCGGATATATGTTATCAACTGAGTTGGACGAGTGGATATGGTATTAAACCAGCACATCAGAGGTCGTGTGTTAAAATCACGAACTGGTCAGAAAATTTTTTTTGTTTTACTTTAGCTTAGCTGGGTCTCGAACCCTCGTTTCTGCTCGCTTGTTTACTTACTGCAAGCTTACTTGCATTCGTTTGTATTTGTATTTGTATTTATTTAGTTACAATATGTTGACATTTAAGACTTAGCCTTTTACATGCCTCATTTAAAGCATACATAACAACTTATAAGATTAAAATATTTTGTGAATTATTTTACATTAGAAAGGCAAAATATAGAAATATAAAAAATACAGAATTATATAAACAAAAATTAATATCAAATTAAAATTTTACATTAGAAAGACAAATTATAGAATTATAGAAAATACAGAATTATTTAAACATATATTAATTTCAAATTAAAATCAAATTTCAACATACATTTGTTTTTGATCAAGAAAAATATTAATTATGAATATATATTGAGATATTAAATGTAAATATTTTAAATTGCTTTCTCAGTACATAAAATAAAATTTGAGGAAAAGTATTAGTTGAGAAACAGAGTTAAGATTTAAGAACTGAAAGGAAAATTTAAAGAAAACAGATAAAAAAAGAGAGTTAAGAGAAGTGCTCGAAAATTAAATGCTTAAAGTACCTACTATTGGAAACATTTTTAATGCTGTTTGGCAGTGAGTTCCATAGTCTTATTGCACTTACGAAAAACAATCTACTTGAGTTAAGAAAATTAAACTTAGGAATAATTAGGTTCATGCTTCGACTTGATCTACAAAATTTAAGCTTCTCAAAAAGATAGTCTGGGCATCGCGAGTGGATGATCCTATGCAGGAAAATGCAGTTTCTTGCCTCAAGATAGTTGGTTAAGCTACGGCCAAATAACTGATAAGTAAAGCGTGAAATGTGATCAGACCTTTTTATTCCGTAAACGTAGCGTGCAGTGTTATTAAAAGAAACTTGTAGTTTTTGCAAAGATCTCGAGTCCATTTTGCTATAGACAACTTCCGCGTATGTAATAATTGGCAGTAATAGCGTTAATACTAGTTTTTTTTTCTGATGTCAACAGGTACAAAATCTGCAGTCACTCGAAGATTTCTTAAGACATAGTAAATTTTACTGTCGCAGGAGTTAAAATGGTCATCGCAAGACAGAGAAGAATTTATTTTATAACTAAGATTTGTGGCCTTACATACGAATTTTAGCTGCACGTTACTAAGGAGAATCGGTGAAATAACTACATTTTCAAATGCAGTCTTTGAAACCGGTAGGACATACGATTTGAGAGGGTTTAGCATCAGTTTATTAAGATTCGCCCATTCTGCCACTATTTTTAAATCTTCATTAACTTTTTCAATTAAATCTTCAACTAGTCCAAGTGGCCTGGACAAATACAGTTGTAAGTCATCAGCATACGCATGCATGGTTACATGATTGCATTTACTGAAGATATCATTTATAAACATGGTGAAAAGAAATGGGCCAAGAACAGAGCCTTGTGGGACTCCACTCGTGGTTCTTTTGTAAAGCGAGAAATTGTTCCCTACCCTGACTCTTTGAGACCTGCCATCCAAGTAGCTATGCAAAAACCGAACCGAATTCGTTATGATGCTAAATAAGCTCTCTAATAACTTGCTCAACAAATGAGAAGGACGAGTGGATAAGGTGTTGGACCAGCACAACAGAGGACGTGTGTTCAAATCATGAACAGGTCAGAAAAGTTTTTTATTTTAAGTTGATATTTATATTGCTTTTTTTTTACTTTTTTCGGAATGAAAACTAATCTCTTTTGGATTGAAAAATTTTAAACTTTCCCTTGGATTAAAAAGTAATCTTTTTTTTGGTGTTTTCCTATATGTAATCCAAAAAAGTTTAAAATTTAGTCCAAAATTTTTAACGTTGTATGGTACCAATAATTCAAAATTGTCGAAACGACGTATAGAGCACATGAATTCAAGAACCACAATATGTACATTATGGAATCAATGATATTAAAGAAAATTTTAAAAACTTTAATATTGGCTTTTTCATAGACAATTAAAAATTATATTTAGTTAGTCTTCGAACCTCTTTTTTGTTCGTTACCAACTTTTCCAGTTAGCCGATGATATGCTCTACTAAGCACATTCAAGGATCACTAAATATTTGGCCAAGTTTTCTGCTTTACTTTCATATTTAGTTGCCCAGTATAGTATTTATAATAAAAAAACCTTTATATATTTAAATGAACTGCATCATTTATACTTACAATATGAGAGTTTTTTTTTTTTTTTGTTATATTTAATTGGTTTCATATTTTACATCAAGGACTAATTGAGGATAGATTTTTTTGAGCTTCTTAATTAGGGTAAAATATACAAATTATTTCCTTTATTATATCTGTTTAGTTTCATAAACATAGCTAGCTAATATTTTTTGTTATTGTCTTACTTATATATGTATCTTTTCCAAATGGCAAAGTTGTTAATTATAAATCTACATTAACTAGTCCACTTGTTATTAATCTTTACTCAAATTATTTCTGTTTGAGTTGTCTTTCTTAATTACACTCAATATTAAAGAAACGCCAATCGATCAAAGACTTGAGTTTTTCACATTAGTTTGGTTCGTTGTTAAGGTGGCATATTTCACACAAAGAAAACATTTATATATATAAGAAAATTTTACTAATACATATTAACAATACTTACAAGTTGGCTTTGTTGTGTATAATCCTAGACATAAAACTAATATCCAAATTTTTTCCATTTTGGGTTGCTCTGCTTTTCTAATTTAAATGCTGAAACTAGCAGTTTATTTGATAAATGTGTCACAAAATCTTTGGATAGAAAAAAATTCAAATTTCTTAACTATCGTATTTCACAAAATCAGCTTAATACTGGCGGTACGTTTTAATTTGATTATCTTCACTTGATTATCTTTGGTTTTTTTTTTATTATTTTGTTCTTCTAGTTTTAAAATAATAAGCATTAAAAATGTCTATACAGCAGTTAAGATGATAAAATTCTCGGTGGTTTTTAGCGTTGTAATAAAACGGAAAATGAAATCGCTGAAATCTCACGTTACATAAACACAGAAGTAGAACTGGGATCTAAGGCGAAAATTTTAAAAAAATGTTCAGATATCTAGGTGTGAAGCATTAAATGTTGGGTTGAAACATAGCTTTCGATATGCCAAATTTTGAAGTTTCCAAGTAGTTGGCACGTTACTTTTTTTAAACAGTTTAACTGAACTTTTTTTAAAACGCACAAAATCTTTTTATTGTTTACTTGAATTACGTGAATAGTGGCTGCACACTTTATGGAATTGTTGTTGAGCTATTTTCACGCTCTCAACAACATTGGCTTTTATTTCCTAAATAAAATGTAAATATTATGCTTGCTCTTGCTTGACACTTGAACAATTTGTTTAGCGCTCGAATTTAAATTATCGAATAGCTTTCGACAGTTGGAAAATAACACTTGAAGTCACCGTCACGCACTCACTCTGCTTCGTATATTCTGCTCAGATGCTTTTACTTTTATGTCAAAGTAATAAAACAACACTTGCACTCACACGCGCACAGCCTGACACAGACACAGATACAGGCTTTTGGCCAAATTTACACAAAACCTCGTTTTGACTTTATTTTCGTCAATTGTTGTCACTTTCGAGGGGTAGTCCAGAATGGTTGGTGGTAGGTGGGAATGAGTAGAAAATGAAAGAAAAAACACCTTTAAAAGGATTCTTTTAACCGTAGCGTCGTTTTGTTTTAATATTAAATTTGCACGCGCGCACTTGTTGTGCCCGTCTAAAGCGTTTATCCCAGACTGGCGGCTAAAGACCCGTTTCGGGAAGGCTGCCAGCACAGAGCAAGAATAGCTTTAAGAGCACACGCCATAACGACAAACTAAAACACTAACACATACAGACATGTACACACCCACCTTGTATTGAGAGGGCGTGCTGTGGCTTGCGAACTCAACGAACAGCGATTGAAACTCACGCACGCAATCTTAGAGCTATGTCCCAAAATCTGGAAAACACCCGCACAGAGCAGGCGGTGTACGCACACACACAGGCACTGCGAGCTTTTGGGAAAGGAGAGCATTATCTGACATTGCAAAAGCTCATTTGTTGCTTCGTCCTATCAGGCAATTCGTAGTTGACTGCAACAGTTGTTGCTGTCCGCCTGCTGCAAGCAGCAACAATTTGTATCCTTATCAAACAACTGTCCTAGGTCAAAGTTGCTCCGGCTGGAAAGCGAAGGCTCTATTTGTTCTCTTTCAACGCTCCGTTTTTGACTGGAAGTCATTCTTATCTCTTTGGATTCCGCTAAACTCCGCAGTAGTCATGCGTTTCGAGCACCAATTCGAAGCAACAGGCGGTTCATGTTTATTTCAATTGATTTTATTTTTCTTTTTGCGCATTTTGTTGTCTGGTTTCTTTGAAGATTCATTCTGCTGCGAAGAGAACATTGCGGCAACAACAAAAATATTGATTCGACATGAAAGTAACCCAACAACATTCGGTGTTGAAAAATATTGTTGATTTCTTTATACCAGCTTATCACAGGCATGATTTTTTTACGGTCAAAACTGCGTGTGTAAATTGAGGTCAAATACTGAATTCTAAAGCTGTGCGACCGATTACACCAAAGCTATTCGATATAGCAAATATGGGCAGCATGGGAGGTACCACACCCCTTGTTCAACGCCCATAAAATGTTATTAGTAAAACTGGATGTGTAAATTGGGGTCGAATACTGAATTCCAAAGCTGTGCGACCGATTACTCCATAGCTATGCGGTATTGCAAATTGTATGAGAGGTACCACGCCCCCTATTTCAATGCAAAAACCATCTTTAATATGTGTTTAACAACTTCTTAAATTAAACGAAACTTAATTTCGAAGCTGTGCTTGCAACTACTTATATAAAATTTGGGGTGTATTTGAGGTGCCACGCCACCTTGTACAATCCGCACCAGACTTCACAGATACCCTCTCAAGACTTTGTTACCGTTTCTCTGAAGATTTCATAAAAATTTGCTTATCGACTTGGGAGTCCTTACGTGATATAAACACAAACCCACTTACATATACACTAGAAAAGTTGTTTTTTTTTTACAAAGGGAATAAACAGGAAGAAGCACATTAAAGGGATCAGAAATAGGAAATTTTGAGTTCAATATCTATTAAACCCAGTATCTTTTAGTAAACTTTTTTATAGAATCTTTCAAATTTATTTTCCTTAGGTATTTATTTTCCAAAAAAAATAATTAAAAATACCAATTCTAACAAAAAATTAATCGAATGTCATCATCAGTAAAAATTAAAAATTTTAATGTTTTTTTTTAATTTTTAGTTTCAACCAGTTTAACGAATTTGATGGCACTTGTTAATGTGAAAATAAATACCATAAACTGATGCATATTGTTATGAAGATAATCACGTAGTTAGGTTTCTCTGAAAATTTGCATGCGTAAGTTGTTTTAACGGTAAATCGATATCTAAGTTGTATTTTGTACAAAATTGTACTGTACGAAAATTGGCTCCAGTACAAAAGAAGTCGAATATCTTAATATGTAAAAGGCAAGCACGCTGCTTCGTGTCCAATATCTCTCAAACTATTCACCCTGAAAGTATGCACATCTTAGTACATAAAAGACAAATATGCTGCTCCGCACTCAGTATTTCTTAAATTGTAATTATTTTTTGACAGTAAAGTCATTTTGCAAAACACACAAACACAAAAATGTTCAGACTGAAAGTATACACAGAAAATATATTTGACACTTATCAGTGACAATATTTTGTTTTTACATTAGTACGTTTTTGATCTAACTACCTCTTTTTTCATCCTTTTATGAAAAAGTTATGACGAATTTAATGAAATTCTTTTGAGTCGATTGTACCAAAAAATATAATTGTATCAGCCGCAAAACGACTCCTGAGTTGCTACGTATATGAAGGTTGCAAGGCCAGTTTGCAAAGTTGTGTATGAATATGGTTGTTACCAAACTCGACTTTTTGCACTTTTTCAAAAAAAATTCTTTGTATCAGACGGTCGAAAATTTTACGGATTCTATATTTTGGTCGAATAAGAATTAAATTTAATTCATGTGGCTTCTTTCGGAAGAAATGTTTTCCGATTAACATGAAAATTTGTATATTTGTTTGTATATATGTTGTTACAAGGCAGTGTATGGCAGGACAACGTCCGTTGAATACTAGTATAAAATAAAAACAATAGAAGCCCAGGGTGGCTTCCTTGAGGAACACTAGAAGTAACAGGAAACTCATGTGACTTTGCGAGTTTGTATATTACACTGAGTTCTATTGAATAAATATGATTCAGTTGACCAGTTGTGTTGGAAATCCAAGAAGAGATCATTTTATAGTTAAAAGATTATGATTTGCAACATCGAAAGCTTTACTACAGTCTGTATAAATATAACATCCGTTTGTTGTCCTTTACCGAAATTATTTATAGTTTTTGATGAGAATTTAAGTAGATTAGTAACAGTATATTTTCCATATAGAAATCCATGTTGGAATGGAGATATTAAAGATTTCACACTATGTGTTACTTCGCCTCGAAAAGTTTAGGTAGGGCACTTAACACTTAGCAATTCCACGATAGTTGTCGATTATAGACCATCCGTTTGTTGTCCTTTACCGAAATTATTTATAGTTTTTTATGAGAATTTAAGTAGATTAGTAACAGTATATTTTCCATATAGAAATCCATGCTGGAATGGAGATATTAAAGATTTCACACTATGTGTTACTTCGCCTCGAAAAGTTTAGGTAGGGCACTTAACACTTAGCAATTCCACGATAGTTGTCGATTATAGACCTGTTAATGAAGTGGAGTGATAAATTAAGATTTTCAAGTAGCTGGAAAATAGCTAGTTTGTAATGATGCAGTAAAAAGCAAAGTAATTAGCATTAAAAGTTCATCGCCACAATATTTCAATATACATGAAGGTATGTTGTCAGGCCCACTTTAACATTTATTTAAGGATAATTTCCTCGTTACAAGAAAAAATATATATCTCTTTGAAAGCATAAAATAATAATAGCTTTCATGATTACTATGTCCACAGATAACACTAAAGAACAAATTGAAAATAAAATGTCTGTGTATCGGCAGCCACTATAAGTTTCTAATGTGTTCTTGTCTTCTTAGTACAAAAAAATATATAAAAGTTGAAAAAGTTCCTTGTACATTTTTTATAACAACTTTGGAAAGGATCGTGTGATTTGGTTAACCCTTTCATGCCCGAATTAAAATGGGTGGTGATGCACATTTTTTGAAGTCAGATATGTGCTAGTCTAACTCAAATAAGAACTGGCAAAAATTGTATAGTCCTTGGTGACCTTGGTTCGTTAGTTACAGGATGTTGCTTATGTGCACCGTTGGGCAGTTATTGGACAAATCTTACACTTTTCTCATGATTTTTTTATGTATATTACTCTCTAACCTAACTCTCTAACAATTATTTAAATGTTTTCAAGCACTTTTTGTGTAAACACTTTTTTGCGAAACTATCCTGATCTTGACTTCGAAAATTTTATTCTACGGAGAACGACTACTGAATGTACTACGGCTACTAAAAAAACATATAGCTGTAAGCTTGCAACACACATAAGGCTACATGAAGCAAAAAACCACTGGTCAATAGCATGAAAATATCGGGACTTAGAAGTCTATAAGTAATGTCATTTTCAAACATAGTTCTTTCACATTTCTATTGTTTCGGAGCAAACTTGAATGGGAATACAATAGGCTTAGGTAGTTCACAAACGAACTAGTTCAATTAAACTATTCGCACTCAACTAGTTCGTTGAATCTCGTTCTTTTAGTTATTTTAGTTCAATCAATTTTGCAGCGAGTCAGATCGCAAAGAACTAGAAAAAACTTGGTCAACAATGGTTTGAGTCCGTATTTTTATGAATTCGGGGCTAGCAACAATAAATGGTATATCAAAAATGGGTCGCTGAATCCGAATCCATTGTCAGAATTTTAAAATTATAAAATTTTTAAATAATCGTGTTGCCACCTAATAATATGTCTTTTTAAGAGCTTTAAACGTTATTTAACAATTCAATCATGGGGGGCACCCTTAAAGTATTTTTCAAGTCAAAGTCACAACCAATAAAAAGAAAACTCAAACAAGTATTTATAAGTATAGTATTTTATTTTTAGTATTATTTATTTTTAAAAATAGAATTTAGCAATAGAATAGTATCTAGTATTTTTGGAGCCAATCTGTTTCGTTTTTCAACGATAACATTACCAGCAAGAGAAAACTCCTTCACTTGCTGCACTGCTGGCCGGAATTGAAAGAATTTTTGGTATACCATTTTTTTGCCAGCCCCGAAATCACTAAAATACAAAAAATTAAGGTGGCAACCCTATCCACCATCTTGAATTTTAACATTCTGACTTTAGATTCGAAATCAGCGACCCCTTAACACTGATAAATGCTGTTTAAATCCCTAAAAAATACATATTATTAGGTGGCAATACTGAGGTAAAAATTTAGGTGGCAACCCTTACCTCCATTTTAAATTTAAAACTGTGACATTATATTCGAAATCAAATCCGTTGTCAGAATTTCAAAATTAAAAGAATTCGCAAAAAGTCCCAAAAATCTAGGTGGCAACTCTTAAATCTTGAATTTTACATTCTGATATCAGATCCAAAATCATCTACCCCCTAAAACTGCCAACCACGGAACCCTTAAAAGTCATAATACGCTTAAGCTTTTCCTACTTTGGATACTTGCTTTAATTGGATACTTGCCTTCAATTTCAAGCTTTTTGCCGATGATATCAAGCTTTCCTTTACTTGAAACTTCGTTCCGTTCGCTTGTAAGCTAGCATACTTGCAAGTCGCAAGCTGTAGTGGGCTCATTTATATTCAATTACAAGCTATACTTGATTCAAAGTTATCAAGCTCAAGCAAGCTTGAACTTGTATTTTAAGCAAGTACTTGAAATAGACTTCAAGTAGGCTTGTGCAATTCTCTGGTATGTATATTGCAAAAAGGCCAAAATTAATTTCATTTCAATTTTGATCAGTTAAAAATCTATTCAATAGCTTAAAACGAAATCAAGGTATGTTTGATTTGTGGCGTCTTAACGCCACTCGGATTTACTAGTATGGAAAAATATGGGTTTTTAATTAAGTTTCTTAATTTTAAGCAACTAAAATAAGTTTTATTTCTGTGATTATGTTGCAGTAATGAGCAAATATAATTTTTTTTCAACAAGCCATCAATTATCGAAACCGGTCGAAAAGTTAGGACGGTTTTAATTTTATATATGCTCCGACTTGTTGTGTGAGGGATATTTTTTTACAATATTCTTCAATGCACTGCAAAATAAATATGGGATTTATTTAATTATTGAAGCCAAAGTTGAGTTTTATAATAAAACAAAGAATTAAGTTGTAGATTTAAATATATATTTAAATATTTATTAGAACAATTTTTCAATCATCAGTTTTATTATTTTATTTAAATTTAAAATAACATTTAGAATTAGATATTTTGCTACATTTTAATGTGCACTGCATTGCGATTATTTTTCTTCTGATTTTTTTTTTTGTCAATCAGCTGGTTTGTTTTGTTCTGGGTTACCGTGTGGCGTACGAACTACTTAATAGTTTCGTCCACTCCGTGTTGACTTTCTATTTTCTAAGCCAACATGAATTGCTTATATTCTTTCGTCAGGATCCTGTTGTAAGCGGTTATAAATTTGATACCGCGTACAGCAGTGTCGTTTACAATGCCACTGCAAACATAGAGAGTATCTTGACAATCTTCGTTCTTTTCCCAAAAAGACGGATCTTGGCGCAAAAATGCAGAGGTCAAGCAAAAGACATCGAAGAAATTTTTAGTTTTGTATGAAACGAAACCGCTCAAATTATTCTTCAGTAATAGTTTTGGATTGGAAACTTTTTGATCATGCATCAATTTTATTATTGGTTATATTGCTTGCAAAAAACATATTTAGTTTCTCATTGAGTAAAAAATCCGAATCGAAGAACTCCACTATCCAAAACTGCTGTAGACACATGTTGATCCACATTTGCATTTGCGATGGAGTCTTTCAAAAAATGTAAGTCTTTATTTAGGGCTTGAATGGCATTTGTGCATGTAAACCATGCTTTATGCAACGCGTAATCCATTCGATCCTCGCACTGTCAGTGTAAACTGCTCCCAAAAGAAGTACATTTTCAAGGCGTAAATGACTTTTCTTATGAATCTTGCATGGGATATTAGACCACATGTTCGAAAGATTCCGCCGTTTTATTAAGGAACGCATTTCTTCATTAAAGCTGTTCCTTAAAGTCTGCTCGGATTTATGTTTGCTGTAGCGCTTGATTACAAAACGATTTAAACAGGCACTTCAGTCTCACTGGTCAAGGAATTTTTAACTTCAAAGACTTTCTTAATACGATTTCAAACATGTGATGGCGACAAGCGAGCTTTGAAAATTTTCGCCCGAATTTGTCCTGCAATAAAAAGCATGTGCCATTGTCTTCGTAAGTATTCGAGCTTGTTGTATCGAAACCCATTGCGGAAACTCCTGTGCCAGTAGGGACTTTGAGAGCGCCCAAAAATTTCGATGAGCCTTCATAGCTGGTGAGAATTGCAATCCGATCAACTTCGCTTCTGCTAACAGTTTTCGTCCCATCTCGCGGAAAAGGAGAAAATATCAATGAAAATTGAGGTTACAGTTAACCACACAAATCGAATGACAGTTATCGCATTCAGTATTCACCATAACAATAAGGTAAGTGCAGAGAAGAGAAAACCAAAGAGGATGTAAAAAAAGGAGCCAGCCAGCTGTCAATGCAGTGTTTTTTTTTAATTCAAATCAAATGACATTTCAAGTAAAATCCAAATTTAAACCTCTGTAAATTTTGTGTTTTTCAACCAATTTCAATGATTCCAAGGGCTTATTGAACAGAAAATCTAAAGATTTCAATCTAATTATATAAATAAAATTAATCGTAGGTGCCTAACATTACAAAAATTGGTTTAAAAAAACCTATAATTTCCGATATAAAGTGAGTTTTCCGTAAACAGCAACACAGGTTTAGACCTTACCGTTATCCAATCGTCACCAAATTTTATATATGTTGAATTTAGACCAAGTCGAACTTTTTCGGTTTGGTAATCAAGGATCGAAGCAACTTTAAATTTTTCCTCATATGCTATAAACGTTCTAAGGGGCATGTGCATAGCAGGTTCTCCAGGATCTCCTCCGAGCTTGGTTCCTTGCACTTCCTGCAGTTGTCAAGATGAATAGAGTTTGTCTTTTATCGCACCTAATCTAACAGAGTTGGATCATAATTGAACTTAAGGATCTTTACCCCATTGAGCCATCCCACTCCATCGAAGGTGGACATGGGAGCGTCAGCTTGAGTTACCAACCTCGCGAACATCACCTCGAGAAGTTTCATCTCCACGAACCAGCTTCGAACGATCAGTGCTACGATCACATATCGTTTAAACACATCACTGGCCTTGGCTCTCACCTCATGTTTAGGCTGCGGCTTTGTGTTTGCGATCAGTTTCTGCCTCTGTCGTTTGCTTGCAGCTTGCTGGATCTCTAACTTTCGCACTTTTCGCCGATCTTTGGAGTTTCTGAGCAGACTGCTCTTTTGCTTGGTAAAGCTTGGTCTGCTCGTGAAGTGTTTGCATCCCTCTTTCCCCTTTTGCTCAGCCCAGACAAGCATCTCCTTCTCCTAGGAAGAGGGATCGGTCATACCTGACAGCCGGTTGCAGGTTTAAAGGGCCGCTTTATAGTTGGCTTTGGCTTTCAGTCCCACCTTTTACTTGGTGTCTTGGGCCCCTCCTTGCGAGAGGAGCTGGAACCCACCGGCCTGTCTGGGGAGGTGAAAGAAGGTGAGCCTGTATTAAACAACTGAATTGACCAAGCTAGCGCTTCCGTGGTCCAAGTCTGCATCGACTATTGCACCTTTGCGCTGCAGTATTCGTTATTGGCAGTGACTAACCCTTCACCAGCCCTGGCAATGTTTTTGGCAGTAGCTTTACAACCACTGGAGCTTAAGGATCCACAAAGTGGTCTCGTGCTTCATTGCATGAAGGGTTGCCTTGCATACCCAAATTGCAACTTCGTTTATAAATCTGTAATAAATATTGAATTTACAAAGTTTTCTGAAAAATAATCCGGTGATCAGTCAAATATAAACACTACCCTGTTTAAATCACAATGAATCAATGACTATTGCCTGTTCCAACCACAGCTCCTTCTTGTGTACGCCAATGGCTGCTGGCGTTTTAGTGTTTGTGGTTTTTAAATTTTCCATGTAGTTCCACGAATATGGGACAATGGAACAATCACCAACACAGAATTCCCTTCGTGCGGGCAAGGTTGGATATTACCGGAAAGCTCCTGATATGTGATACACTCCGTTTGAGACTCGACTATTTTTTATGGGCTTCCAAACTAGTAAATCTTCGGCACGGGATGCACGACACCTTGATTCAGCCCAAAGAAAGGCTGGGAGGGGATAGATAAAGCGAAAGTATAGGTATAGGGAAATGATAGGTACAGGATAGATAAGTGGGTATAGTGGGAAGAATGGGGGTATAGCGAGGGTCAATAGCTCTTTGTTCATTTTTTTTGTTTTTGCTTATATTTATTTAATGATTTATTTATAGCGAGGGTCAATAGCTCTTTGTTCATTTTTTTTTTTGCTTATATTTATTTAATGATTTATTTATTTATATAAAAAACATTAAATCCTAACGCTAAAAGATACAATAATAATCCTTTACATGTTTAGCATGGCCATTTTAAAGATTAAGAAAATGGAATCAAATCGTGAACATTTTTGTACGTTTCTTCTTTTACAAATTTCTACGTGAATTATCTTAAGAAGAGTGCATTGATGAAGTCAATTCGACTTTTGGCAATGAAGCACCATCAAAAACCTCTGTATATCGGTGGTACATAGAATTGAAGTGGGGTTGTACTTCGCTCACTGACCAATTTCGTGAAATGCGTCTTCAGTCTGTTGCTGTCACACAAAACAGTGATGATTGCTAGTGATGTTGAAAACAAACAAGCTCCGCAGAATCATTATTCATCAAGACGATGCTAGCTCTCACACATGAGCTCAAACAAAGTCGTATTTGAGCTTTCATAACATCGAATTAATGGGTCATCCTCCGCCGTAAAGTCCTGGTTTGACACCCAATGACTTACCGGACATCCAGGACCCACTCCATGGAGAAGAATTTTCGAAGACTAAAGAAGGCGTTAATGTGATCAAAAACTACGTTTTAGAGGTGTCTCAAGTGAAATGGGATAAAAGTTTTGACAAATGTTTCGAACGCATGCAAAAATATAAAATCATAAAAAAGAATATTTCAAAAAACAATAAAGCTATTTTCAATAAAAAAAAATCGGTGTTTATATTTATTACCGAAATACATATATGTATTTAGCAACTTTACCTTCAAAGTGCTAAGCCAGACTATTTTGGTTACACAAAATTTTTTGAAATTTATTCTAAGAACTTTAACAAAATTTTGCTGAAAAAGTAATTATTTTATATTTCCATTCAAGTTTACTTGTTTGTCTATAAAATCCAAAGTTCTTGAAAAAGTCGATAAACAACTAACGATACGTTATTGGGTTGCATTCAAAAATGTAAAAAACAGTTTAAAAAAACACTGAATATATAATATGTTTATATTTTTTTTTTTTTTTTTTGAGGACTATATCATATAAGAAATTTATAGTGGCTAACGAAACACAATTGAGTTGTTGCCTAGTGTTATTTTTTTTAAATAATCTGACTTAAGAAAAGAATTATATAAATGAAATGAAAAAATTAAATAAAATGAAAATGACTTATTTGCATTAAAAAATTTTATATTCTCCAGAACATGATATTTCTTAATAAGCAAAACGTTCTAGTTTTAAGAAAAATATCTTCTAGAACCAAGCAAGATATTCTTACTTTAAGAAATTAATTGAGTAGAATCTAGAAAAATTACGCTGGATCTAAGCAGTTTTTTCTTAATGATATTCGTTTCTCAATATTAAAAATAAAATTTTATGTTGAAAAGTGTTTGTATGAGCTATAATCGGTTTGCATGCGCCAAGCCTTCTTGCTTGGTTTAAGCATAGAATGCTTAATTTTTTTCCGTGTGACATTAATGTTCTATTATCGTTTAAACCACCAATGCTCTTTGGTGTTGTCATCATATCACTTCATTCTGCATTCTTTTATTTCCATTTTTATTCTTCCTTTTTTTTTTTTGTTACATTCACTTTCGCTTCTTGTTTGCAAAAGCTCATTCATATAATCCCACATGTCTAATCATCTCTTAACGCATTGTGGCGTGCATGCGATACATAGTGTTTTGATTTCATACATTCTTGTGCCAAAAATAGTAAGCATTGACGGATTCTGATAAATTTGGTACAAAGTCATTTTTTAGTCTTATTAAGAAAATTCCAGGAAAATGGTGCATATCAGATCAATACAACCCCTCTCTTCAGTACAAACCCAAACTGAGAAACAGGAAATATCGATATATTTCAATGAAATTTAATACGATGCTGTCTTTTGGGTTTATTAACAAAGTTTTTAAGCATAGTGTACATCAATTCACTAGCACCTCTTCCCCTCTCGTACAACACGAAACTGAAAAACATTCAAAAATCAACAGATTTCAATGAAATTTTGTACAATGTTATATTTTCGGCTTATTAATACAATTTTCGAACATGATGTTCATTGATGCTCAAATAACCATCATCCCAAACCGCCCAGAAATCACCTCTTCCACCAAAACCCAAACCTATAAAATCTTAAACTGGAAAACAGGCAAGCATTTACAGATTTCGCTTAATTCTAAGGAAAAGTTAGAAAGGTTTTGTTTTTTTAAGCAAGCCTCAAAGACAGTTACAACAACATTATTCTATCTAGCATTTCTAGTTTAACAAAAACAAGAAAAAGTAATAAGAAAATACAGTAAAGCGCTGTATATTCAGAAGCAAAACTTCTTAAAATGAAGGATATGAGAGATTTTTGTGAAAGAGACAGAAAGAAAGAGAGAGGGAACATCTTAAAAGAAATACAATACAAAATTTGGATAAAAATATTACGCTTTTTTAATATTTACACTTCACAATTCAATCCAGTTATCAGCCAACCAGCACGCATACACGAAAGGGAAATCGGTTGAAACGGCACTACATTCCCTAGTAGTAACCATATAAAAAGCCCTCCACCACAAGGAATACGCACTCGGGGCGTTTCTAGATATCTCAGGTGCATTCAACAAGGTATCAACCACCGCAATCCTTAGTGGATTACGTGCAATAGAGGCACCACTGGCAATAAACCTTTGGTTAGACAAGTTGCTAAGCTGCAGAAAGGTGCGGGCTGAGTGGGGCACTAATTCCATGGTAAGGGAAGCTCACAGTGGGACACCCCAGGGAGGGGCCCTCTCGCCACTACTATGGAATCTTGTAGTTAATGAACTACTCGAAAAGTTCGCAGGTAGAGCCCGAGGATAACTGCCTATGCAGACGACATAAGCATTATTATATTAGGGAAATGTCTATCAGCAGTAAGCTCCATAATGGAGAGCACACTCAAAGATGTACTTAGATGGTCAAATTCAGTCGGTCTTAGTATTAACGCAGAGAAAACGGATCTGGTTCTGTTCACGAAAAGGTACAAGATACCTCAGTGGATACCACCGAAATTGAACGATATACGTCTCATACCGAAAACTCACACAAAATATCTAGGAGTCGTCCTGGACAGCAAGCTGTCATGGAAAACCAACGTGGAAGAAAGGGTGAAGAAATCCACCATTGCACTATACACATCCAAAAAGATGCTAGGCAGTACTTGGGGTCTCTCACCCTTTCTGATGCACTGGATCTATGTAACGGTAGTGCGTCCTATTCTACTCTATGGGATTATTGTGTGGTGGCCGGCTGTGAAAAAATCAACATTCCTCAGGCACTTGGAGAAAACTCAGCGGCAGGCAGTGCTATGCATCACGAGGGCACTGAAGTCAACTCCAACTAAAGCGCTTGAAACGATTCTAAGTATTGACCCACTGGACATACACGCAAAACTAATAGCCGGAAAAACGGCACAACGCCTTACGGCAGCAGACAACATGCACATTCAAAATTTTGGACATTGTACAATCGGAAAGGATCTACTTAGTAGCACGGACTACATGGTACCTCGCACGATAGTCAATTCCAAAGTACGAACTCTTCTGGGACCAAACGACTGGTGCAAAGGTATAGAACAAGCACAGCAGGCGGTCAACATATTTACCGACGGCTCCAAAATGCCTACGGGGGTAGGTCCGGCGGTGTATTGCGCAGAGCCTAATATAAGGCAGCCATACAAACTGCCGAACCACTGCAGTATCTTCCAGGCGGAAATATTTGACATAAGGAAGGCTGCTGAGATAGCCCTCAGCATGGACACACAACACTCTAACATCAACATTTTCGTTGACAGTCAAGCGGCGATCAAATTCATGCGCTCCGCTAGCATCAAGTCCAAAGGTGTCTTGGCTGGCAGAGATGCACTAGATGCACTATGCGCTTCGAAAAGAGTGCGCATCTACTGGGTTCCTAGCCACCAGGGCATTGAGGGAAACGAGATGGCAGATGGTTTAGCAAAGGAAGGCGCCGGGCTGGAATCAGAACTCGCAGAACATGCACTTTTTTTTTTTTTTTTTTTTTTTTTAGACTGAACCAACGCTCAGGGGATGCCCCCTATAAATGCGTAAGCATTGTGTTGATTCGGAAGATGGGTGATAGTTAGTTGGAGGGTGGATAGATGGAGTAGTGTCGGTGAAGATTTGTTTTGAATTTGCACAGCTCAAAACTGCCGGGAAACACGCTCGCAGGGAGACTATTCCACAACTTAACCGCGCGACTAAAGAACGAATTATCGCGGTAATGCGAGGTTCTATTAGGCATCGATGCAATGGTAAAGGGGTGGGCTTGGACAGCTGCCCGAGTGGACCTGGGAAACACACGAGCTGGTGGCGTCAGGCCATGTATCTCCCTTGAACACTTCCCATGGTAATACCTATACAGAAGGCTTAGGCAACCTACATTACGTCGATGCTCAAGAGAGTTGAGAGAGGATGAAATACTTTCATCTCCAATCAAATATATCGCACGACGTTGAATTCGGTCCAGAAGCTCCAAATAAGATCTTGAAGCCCCTGCCCAAATGTGCGAATTGTACTCCATTTTCGGCCTAATATATGAGGTGTAGATCATGCGAAGATCAGCTGAAGTGAAATATTTTTTGCACCGTTTTAGAAAACCTAGGCACTTGCCCGCTTCTTTCGACACATCGAAAATATGATCATTCCAACGAAGATCACATTGGATCGATATGCCCAGAACGTCAAGAGCAGCTGATTCCACAAGATCCACACCATTCATATTGAGGGGAGCTAAGGGGCAATCCATCCGCTTGTGGGTTAACAGACAACACTGGGTCTTGCTTGCATTGAACTCTACTCTATTAGCAAGACCCCACTCGGAGATTTTTTGTAGATCATTAAGGAGTGTGTCATTCATAGTTTGCCTTTTTCTCTCAATCTCCATAGAGCTTGGGCGTTTTTTGAATGAATATGAATGACAAATGCTGCTGTCGTCCGCAAACGAATGAATTGGGTTATGCGTCAACGACAGAAGGTCGTTGATAAAAACCAGAAACAAGGTTGGCGATAGAACTGAACCCTGCGGTACTCCTGCGTTGATGGCGTGCTTCTCGGACGAAATACCGTCAACTACGACTCGAATCGTTCTGTCCTTGAGAAAACACGTGATCCATCGAGCAAAATTACTACCAAAACCATATGCAGCAAGTTTTGACACGAGCGCTTTATGCCACACTCGGTCGAACGCTTTTGAAATATCCAGAGCAACAACCCTGCTCTCGCCGAAAAAGTGAACGCATTTATTCCATTCTTCGGTTAAGAACGCCATAAGATCACCAGTAGAGCGAGCCCTACGGAAACCATATTGACGGTCACTGAGCAGTTGGTTGTGCTCCAGATAGTTCATAACGTTGAAGTTTATTACGCTCTCCATAACTTTGGAAAGCGTAGAGCATATCGCAATGGGTCGGTAGTTTGCAGGGTTCGTGGCATCACCCTTTTTAGGTACCGGCTGGACATTTGCCACCTTCCAACAAGATGGAAATATTCCTGTTCTGTAGGAGATGTTGAAAAGGTTGCGCAAAGGCCGAGCCAGCGAAGAAGCACACATTTTAAGCACAATTGGCGGTATGCCATCAGGACCAGAGGCTTTGTTAACGTTGAGATTTGTAAGGACCCTTTTAACTGCTCTCGTTCGAAAGTATATCTCCTGCATTGCAGAAGATTCACCCTCAACAAAGGGCAGTGGCTGATTGCTATCCGAGAGAGTGGAATTTTGTGCAAACAATCTAGCCAATAGGTTCGCTTTATCAGCCGAGTCAGTGAAGATTTGGTCATCTTTTAAAAGAGCTGGAATCGATGACGATGTCTGGTTCTTAACTCTTTTAACAAATGACCAAAAATTTTTGCTCCCTTTGGGGCAGAGAAGAACCTGTTCTCGAATGCGAGCTTCGTGCAGAAACTTTTCGCGTTTTAAAATTGCATTACAGCGATTCCTTGCCTCGATGCGAAGTCTTTTAGTATCAGTATTCTTGTTAGAACGCCAATTCTGAAAAGCTTCCTCTTTGGACCTGACTGCAATCCTGCAAGTCTCATTAAACCATGAGTGGTCTTTTGGTTTAATGCTTCTCATCTTATTGGGGATGAAAGACCGCATACCCAATAGAATAATTTCTTGTACCATGACAGCCGCGGCATTCACATTTCTATCAGCGAAACATAATTTCCAATTGAAGCTGCGATAAAAATTATTTAATGCAGTCCAATTTGCCTTTCCATAAAACCATGCAGTCCTCTTCGGGGCTTTAGGCGTAGAGGTGCAGGGGTTAGAATATGGAAAAACAGCGGAGATGGTACAATGGTCCGAGTTACCAAGAGGTGCGTTGACACTCACATCATATTTTTCATGATGTGAAGTCAGAAAAAGGTCAAGGATATTATGGCTTTGCAAATCACTTTGGGGGAAAAAAGTGGGTTCCTTCACTAGTTGAATCAGTTGGTTCGATTCAGCAAATAGCTCAACATATTGTCCAACAGGTGTCAATGGGCCCGAGTGACGTAACCAAGCCGGGTTGTGGACATTGAAATCGCCTGCTACAACGATCTCACTGTCAGGAAACAACCCCAAAATATGCGTAATCGAATCAGAGAGAGAGTCCAGTTTGTTAAAAGTGGGCTCCCTTCCTAGATTCGGACTTCTATAAATAAAGCAGAAATGTAGCAAGTGAGAGCGAAGCCTGAACCTAACCCACATTGAGCTAAACTCTGGATCGGTCACGTTCAGACTCCGCTCACACTGGTACGCTACATCTGTTCTTATAAAAAGGGCAATGCCCCTATGCAAAGAAAACAATGGCAGTAAGCGATACCCAGGTATGTGAAAATCCAGTGGATCTGCATCCTCGGCCACCTGGGTCTCGCTCAGTGCCATTATTTGAGGCCTATGTAGAGTACAATGTACATAGACCGAGAAAAAATTCGCCCTCAGTCCACGAACATTGCAGAAATCTATGCGAAAATGACCCGACATTTCCGCACCATGCAAAAATCAAACAAATAAGGGCATACAAGGTAATTAGTTACGGCTGCAAGAGAGCTACACAACATGAGCAATATAAAAAGTACTGAAGCAAGTGTTATGCCTTTACTTCAGCACAATTCAGCCCACCGTGCAACCCTACTTACAAACGTAACTAATGTGAAAGGATGGGGGAGTTGACGGAACCGAAAAAAACAACAACAATAACTTACACGGCGAGGAGCATAGAAAAGCCCCTCGCGTGGTCAGCAAAAAAAAACTCAAATGCTGTCCAGCGATGTTGATGTTACAGCTGGCGGCTCTCTGCAAAACAGGTTTTGCTGCTGAGTTGCTGTTGATGTGGTTGCTGGAGTCACGGTGTTGTTGCTTGTGTTGCTTTGAGTTTATTTATTTTTTTCTTTTTTATTGCAATTTAATATTTTTTTAATTTTTATTAAATTAAGTTATTTTAGTAAGTTTAGAGACAAAAAACATTTTGAACACTTGACGGAGAACAAATATCACACACGGAACATTTAATCGAAACAATAACAATGAACTGCAACATTAAAATGAAAATTAAAATTATGCTCGGGGACGGACGGACGCACGTCTACGCCCTTTGAAATCACGAACTAAACTCGAACTTAAACTTGCACTTACTCCGCTACAAGAGTTGTACAGGAACCTCGAAAGAAGAGCCACACTAGCAGTGAATCGTAGATGGAGAGATACGACATCGTGCAAAATCTCGAAAATCATGTGCAATGCACAATGCGAAAAACGAACTCTGTTCATCTTGGCACGCCCGCGCAAAGATTACAGGACACTGGTCTATGTGAGCCTTCACGAAGGCATCCGGTTTAACCTAACCTAACCTAATATTGACACTGTCATTGGTTAATGCTTTAATTGGTTATACTGATTTAATGGTTTTTATTACTAAAATATGAGATATATTTCCGTGATTTGCTATTTCCGACGTGAAAAAATTGTTTATATATAAACAATCACAATATATAGAATAAAATTTCGATTGATATGAATTATCAAAAAAATTTATGACCCCAAGGGAGGTCAAATAAATGAGCTGGTTCTGTTGATTCTTCCCTTCAACATTTCTTATAAACACAACAACAATCTACCTACTGCCTTTCTGGTGGTGCCCTCACAAAAAACATAAAAAATGTTTATTATAGTTCATATCAAAAAAGTCTATGACCCCTACGGGGATCAAATGAATAAGCAGGTCCTTTTGATTTTTCTCCCTCAAAATTTCTTTTGAACATACCCACACTCTATAGCAAAGCAAAACAGAATAAAAAGCATCGTTTAAAGCATGTGTTATCTTGCACTGACTTTTAATGTTTTTTATTTTTATTTTATTTTTTTTTTTTGCAAGTTAAATTTTTATATTACTTTGGTCAACAATTTCACAATTTATTCGTGCCGCACGAATTTTAATAGCTAATGCTGTTTAAGCTTTCTTCCTACGTTATGAGACCGTATTTTTTTTTTTTTTTTTTTTGAGTTCGCCTCAGATTTTTTGTGATTTCGGACTTTGTGATGTACAACTTTGATCCTGATTTTATGCTCTGGAATCCTTCTTGCAGAGCAAAAAAATATCTTATAAAAATTAAAGAAGCTTTTAAGTGAAGTACTTTTAATGTCAGTTTTTAGTCTGTGAGATATTCGGGTTAAAAATAAAATGTTTTATTTTTTTTTAAATGTTGACTTTTACAAGTTTTACAAGTATTTTTTTTATATTTAAAGCCATGTTTAAAAAACCAGAGTAAATTCATCGTATTTTATTTTAAATTTTCATCAGTTTGATACCAAAAACATAAATATTCTCACAGAGGGAAAATGAAAATAAATTAAAATAAGTGAACAATCCATACAGTCATATAAAGCATTTAGCACTCTTAGTATTTCACTTGCACCTAAATGATATTCAATGTAAAAATTTTAAGAAATATTATTATAAACTTACCATCTAACATTTTCTAGAAAATTTAGCTCCTGGTTGGTCCCTTTTGACTGTCCAGCAGCAATCTGCCAACATACATGGGTTCCATTTACCCTGGTAACGAGCTTGCATCTTCGAATTATCTTGGTGAATCTTTTCTCTGTGTTCATCGCTCACAGCCCCCAAATTCTCAGGAAAAAATTGAGGTGTGAGTCTAGGAAAGGAATCTTTAGTGACTTTATTTTATTGCTTTTATTTCAGTAAATCAAGTACAGCTGATCTTGCACGATTTTGTTGCAAAATGTGAAACTGCAAAAAGTCATTTCTTTTGTACTTTGACACAATAAGGCAAAAAAAAGTGCAAGGAATGAGAATGTCATTTAGATGCAAATGGAATACTAAGAGTGCTAAATGCTTCATAGGACTGTATGGCTTGTTCGCTTATTTTAATTGTTCCTCTCGGAGAATGTTTAGGTTTTTGGTATCAAAATTAAGGGATTTCAAAAAATAATACGATAAATGCAACGATAAGTGCGTTTTTTTCAGTGATGGCTGGCTCACCAAATACAAAAAACGCTATGGTATTAGATTGCTCAAAGAATCTGCTGAAAAGCTTTCGTCTTCTAAAGAACTTGTAGCTCCATTCATTAATAAATTAGTTGCTGTCATTAAGGAGCACGAACTTACACATGAAGCTGTATTTAATGCAGACGTGTATGGACTTTATTGGAAAATGTTACTAGACAAAACGTATGTACATCAAAGGAGAGAGTAACGTTTTTAATTTGTGCGAATGCTGAGGGAACAAAGAAGATTACACCTTTTTTGATTGGAAAAGCCCAAAAGCCAAGATGTTTCCGGAACAAAAACTTGGCTATTGCTTATGGAATCTCAAAAACTGCTTGGATGAATGCTTCTCTTTTTAAACATTGGTTTTTTTTAAATTTTTGTTCCAGAGGTGAGTTTTTATCAAATTTGCATTTTTATCGAGCTCATCTATAAACACTTGCAGGTGAAAAACTTCTTAAAGGCTTAAAACCTTCCCATAAAAGCACTTCTCTTGCTCGATAATGCTCCAAGTCATCCTCCTGCAGAAGAATTGATGCATGTAACTAAAGACGGAAAAATTTGGGTTATGTATATGCCGCCTAATGTCACCCCATTAATACAACCGATGGATCAAAATGCGATTAGACTTTTAAAGCTAAATTATCGTAGTAGCCTGCTATCGAAAATTACGGTCTCATCAGAAGATTTTGAAACATCTCTCAAAAAGACAGATTTATTTGAAGCAATATCTTTAGTTGCAACGTCATGGGGAAAAACTCTCTACTGTTTCGCTAAAAAAATGCTGGAAAAATATTTTAGGTGATAGCGGGTTTGATGATGAAGATGATCTTCTCCTTTCAGCCTTACGAGATGGCGAAGAACTGCGCAAAATAAATCATTGCTTAAACTTTCTTAATGCAAATTTTGCAAATTCTAGTTTTAGGACCTGCTTGATTGGAATATTGATGATCCAAATGATGAAATTGATCAGAATACTGATAGCGATGATGACCAAATATTGATTCCTGTCAACCCATTCCCAAAGGTTAAACATAAAGATGCAATAAAATCTTTTGACACATGCATTCAATGGGCTGTGGAGAACAATATCGACACTTCCAAGACTTTTTTATTGAGATCTATTCAAGAAAAAGCGGTAGAAATGCAACTACAAATCAAAACACTCTAATATCTGAATTTTTTAACAAACAAGTTTTATACTTCAGTAACTTGAGTGCATGCATATGCACAAATACAGGAATTATTACCTATTGGTTTGACCTGAATTTTACTATTTTTTTAAGTTTTTTTGTATTTTTTGTTTTAAATAAAAAAATAATTTAAATTAAACCATCTGCATGTGTTTTAATTAAATAAAAAGTGGAATAAACTGTCGTCCAAAAATGCGAATTTTCCAACATTACGAAAAGGCCTGACATTATGAAATTCGTACTATTGGACGTCCACTGTACAATTTCAGACTTATTTTTCATGTATACTAAAAAATGTAAAACGACACTAGCGAATTAATTCAATTTGAGATAGGTTATGCAAGGGGCATTATTTTTTTTATTCAATTATTTATTATTTCTTTTTTTTTTCAATAGATATGCAATTAGTGTTCATGAGTTTGTTATTTTTCTTTCAAAATATTATTAGACTACTTCAATTAACACGATTTTTTGTTATTAAAATTAGTTCAACAAAGCAATGCTTTCTGTTTGTGTTAAGGGTTGCTTGAGCATACAATTAATTTCACTTTCTAATACCTTTTGCTCCTTTTTTGATACTATTATTCAAAATGACTAAAGGTAACACTGGAAAGTTCGGCATGTTTGGTGTTTCAATCAGCAATCAAAAATGTTCGGTCTGAGAGCGAGAGAATGAATATAAGAAAAAGTTAAATTTTCATTTTATACGTGAAACAATAACAACAAAATATGTTGGGCAAACATGTTTGGCTAGCATAACCACGGCATAGCCAAACGAAATAAGAAACTGTTTGGGCTTCTCCTTAGTTGAAGTGTGTTTTATCAGAAAACAAAACTTTTTTGGCTTTTTTTAAAAATTGATTTTTTCCTATTTATGGCAAAAAGAAAACACTGTGCGATGCCGTCACAACTTTCCTAATATTAAAAATCAAGTGTGAAATTCTTAAAAACTTGGAAAAGTTGGCAAAGTCGGTGTGCGAAGGGAGAAGAGGGTGGATTGCAAATACGTGTTATTAGCAGACATTTTGATGTGTCTGTCAGTTGCAGATAAAATGCTGACGAAAAGACACACGCACAAATATGCCTACTTACATGTCTGACGGGTGATTCCGGCTTGGCAAATTCTTTTTGACAGCATGTCCTTTATTTGAAAGCTAGACGACCATGAACCTTGACGTTTCCTTGCCACTAGCCTTGATAGAGAAGAGTGACCAGCATCAACGCATGTCCATGAGATGTTATACATAATTCTGTAGTGTCCATTGTGATAGGACAATTCAAGTGCGTGCGTTGTCAGCAAATCTAATGTAACGTATTCGCTGAGCAGTTGCCACAAAGATAAGACTTCGAATCACGTTTTCTTAAATGGGTTTTTTAGGCCTAGATAAAGTTAAATCTTTGTCAAGTGTGGCAATCGTTGTCTTATATACTAAAACTGCTAGAATTGCTTTCGTGACACTTAAATACAATGATAGATTCATCAAATCTAAAGTAATGCAAGGTTTGATTACATGCACTGGATGGTAGACACTTTCGGTAAATATTTAATAGTGTATATTTATTTTAAGCTGCGAAGAATTAGATTAAACCGGCTTTGATTTCCTATCTTATTTCGGTTGCAGTGTTACTCAGTTCCATCAAAATACTTCTTTAAAATGTGAAAACATTATGGCAGCGCTCTTCTAACCTTTGAGACCTTACATTAATCATATTACACTTGCATAAATCAAGGTGAAAATTAAAACATCTGTATATTTTGGGTGTTTTTTTTTTAATTTTCAACTTCTCTTATTCTTCAGTGATTGTTAGCCTCTGTTAGTCAAACGGTTATCATAAATCAAAGCAGCTCTCACAAAAATTCAACACTCTCAAAGAATTGCCACAATCTGTGGTTGTGAATTTCTTAAAGGCTTTTCATATTCGCACTCTGTTGTGGAGTATATTTGCTAATAGATTTATTATTTATGCACATAAACCTTACATGCACTATGCTGAAATTATATTGAACGTTGAACCCTTAAAAGCCACCCATAAACCAATTTTTACAAAAAAAAAAAACATTATCCATTATTTCCCGATACCAGAAATTATGTACCAAATACCATGAATTTTTGAATATAGCTTTATCAAACCTAGAAAATAGCAAATTTAGGTCATAACAACTCGTCAGCATGAATTTGTCACTGGCAGATCCACTGTGCCTAATCTCCTCGATTTTAAAAAGTTTTGCATAAATTCTTTTTCTTCAGGTAACCAGGTTGACTGTATTTACACTGATTTTAGTAAACCATTTGATAAACTGCCACACAACTTAATGCTATTTTAACTAAAGTTAATGGGTTTTCCACGATGTTTTGAAAGCAAGATTCAATCTTATCTGACAGAGCGATATTATCAAATATGATTTCGAGGTGTATTGTCTGCTGAATTTATTGCTAAATCAGGTGGTTCTCAGGGTAGCCACCGTGGTCCACTTCTGTTAATTTTAGCCATTAATGATGTAACCCACATCATCAATCACTCTCATCTACTTATCTATGCAGATGATATGAAAATATACAGAACAATAGATGCTAAAGACAATTCAGATCTGCTCCAGTCTGATTTGAAATCCTTTGAAATTTGGTGTTCTAAAAATAATATGTTTCTAAATCCAGATAAATGCCAAACTATGACCCTTTTCGCGAAAATGGAATAATTTAATTTTTGATTATAAGATATAGGATACTGCTTTAAGTCGTGTAGATGCTGTCAAAGATCTTGGTATATGCATGGATTCTAAGCTATCGTTTAACGTTCTTATTGATCACATTTGTAAAAAAGCATCTTCTATGCTCGGGTTTATGAAACGCTAGGCCAAAGAATTGAATAGTATGATACCAACTACAACACTGTATTATTCTATTGTGTGTCCTTGTATGCAAGTCAAGTTTGGTCCCCAAGTTACAATGTACATGTTGAACGAATAGAATCAATTCAAAAACATTTTGTTCAATTTGCTCTAAGGGGCTTAAGTGGAACTGACACTTTAAGCCTTCCTCCGTTATGACGATCGTTTAACACTAGTAAAACTGCAATCTCTAAATGAGAGAAGGAAGTCTACAGATATCATATATTTACACCAACTCATAACTAGTGTGTTCGATCCACCAGAACTCCTTATAAATTTTAACACTAACCGTAGAAGCAGTAGAAACGCTAAAAACTTAATTTACTTGCCTTTTAGTAGAACAAATTATATACTACTGCTCCTTTAAATCGCATGAGCACCTTTGTTAACAACTATAGCTTTTTTGATGTTAACTTATCAAAAGGTCAACTCAAAAGTAGATTGAAAACTATTGTATGATTAGATCTATGTAAACGCATGGTTAGTTGTTCTGTCTTGTGTTGTCCCTGAGCCGAACCCATATTATGGTGGGTAAATTTTTCTCACTTGAGATTATTTTGGACCACTCTTATCGCTATCGTTGAGATATTTTAATGTTATTTGGGCTGGTTCTTATGATGATCTAATGCGGAGAAAGTGCGAAAAAGCTGTATTAGATGAACCCTATTGTTATTGGATGTAAAAAAAAGTAAAAAATTAAAGGTATTTCATAGAAATGTTATTCCTTGTTTCATAATGCAATTGCCTTTTTTCTAATTTATTGGCTATCCAGATAACTGTTTTGTTATTAAAATTGTCCATGTCTGGTAGATAAGTTTATTTTGAAAGAAAAGACATTCACTTTTTAAACATGAATGAAATGAGGATAAAGCTGCATTTTTAAGTACTTAACATATATGGATCATTCTTTTACAAACCGTACAAATTTGAACAAAACATGACCGACCCATTTTTGATTTGCATGAAATTTTTTTTACGGGTTCTATATCGAAAAAAAGAGAGGATTTTTTTTTTTAAGTGAAAACTTCTTAAGGCGCGTTGAACGATTTTGGTAGAGGGTAAATCTTGGGTTTGCGTCATCGTCTTTTTCCGAGTAACTCTCGTCATCAATACTGACAGCAAAGATAAAAAGAAAGGAAACTTAGAAAACATAACCTCAAAAAATGTTTGCATGTAATTGTGCATAAAAAAATCAACCCTGATCGTCACTCTTGTTCTTAATCGACCTCACAAAGAAATCACTTGCCAACTCCTCAAATTAATGCATATAGTCTGTTTGTTAGTATATAAATACTTAAGTTAGGTTGCAATAAGATGTTTGCAACCAAAACTTATTATTAATTCGCTTTATATTGGTAAATATATGCTTTTAAAGTTTGGCAATTTCTTCATTTGTTGTAAGTGTCAACATTTTTGAAAAATTTGCTTTTACTCAAACCCCATGCGTGGCGGAAATATACAGCACTTTGCTTGCTATTTTTTCTGTTTGCCTGCTAGCAAGATCTCAAGTGGAGGGAGGCATTAAAAGAGACTTCAGAGCTAACTGCTGAAATAAAATGAAATTTAAATGTGTCATATCTCTTTTAATGCCTCCACTTTAGATCTTGCTGGCAGGCAAACAGAAAAAATAGAAAGCAAAGTGCTATTTATTTTTCGCCGCCAATTCGGTTCATCCCCTCTAACGCTGTGCAACCGCTGTGATCATGTCATTCTCTCGGCGTTTTTGTTGTAGATTTGCTTGGTAAATGTTGTTTTGCAGTTTTCTTGAATTTTTTGCAGATGTTTTTTCGTAGCTAAAGTCGGCATATGACAATCGAAGTATTTTAATAACACTTTATATAGACAGGGTCCGCCATCTAACTTTTTTTTTCAACTAGTGCTTATTTCGTGAATGGTAACACTTAGCTCATGTCTGATTTGACAGATAATTAGTTTTATCCTTCCGCTGAACGAATATGATTGTGTATGTACGCTTGAACAACGCTGGGAAATATTGCGATATTACTTTGAAAATCATGGTAATGTTGCAGAATGTGTGCAAAAATTGCATACGGATTTTGGAAGAAGAGAAGCACCGTCAGCTCCGTATGTTCGTTATCTTGTGAAAAAAGTGAAAGAAACTGGCATCCTTATCGATAAACCAAAGCGTGAAAAGCCAAAAGCAGTGCGTACACCCGAGAATATTGCTGCTGTGGCAGAAAGTGTGCGTGAAGCGCCATCAACATCAATTCACCATCGTTCTCAACAATTGAACATTTTGGAGACATCATTGAGACGAATTTTGCCATACAAAGTCCAATTGGTTCAGAAGTTGAAGCCAACTGACCATCCAATGCGTTTTCGCTTCGCTAAGTGGGCCTGCGATCGACTTACAGAAGATGCCGATTTTACCAAAAAAAATCATCTTTTCAGATGAAACCCATTTTGATCTTGGTGGGTATGTAAACAAGCAAAATTGTCACATTTGGGGCACAGAAAACCCGCACGCATACATTGAAAAGCCGCTGCACCCAAAACGAGTCACTGTTTGGTGCAGATTTTGGTCCAGAGGCATAATTGGACCATTTTTCTTCGAAAATGAGCAAGGAGTGGCCGTTACAGTCAATGGCGATCGTTATCGGGCCATGTTGTTCACAAAAATTGAAGAGGAGGATATTGGCAACATTTGGTTTCACTAGAACGGCGCTACGTACCACACAGCCGAAGCTACACTCGATGTTTTGCACCCTGTTTTTGAAGATCGCATTATCAGCCGCAGAACTGATGTCGTTTGGCCACCTCGGAGCTGCGATTTGACACCGTTGAACTATTATTTGTGGGGTGCCCTCAAAGATAAGTGTTACGCCGACAAGCCAGAGACAATTGACGCTTTAAAGGACAATATTCGTGAAGCCATTGGTGAAATACAGCTGCACACAATCGATAATGTGCTTAAAAATTGGACCGATCGGGTAGACTGCTGCATGGCCAGCCGACGCAGCCATTTGAATGAAATAATTTTTCATTATTAACCGGAAGGATTGTACTTTCAAATAAAAAAAGAAATGTCCAGTAGTTTTTTTTATAGAATTTTCAAAAAAAAAGTTATTTGGCGGACACTTTATGTACATAAAAACACTTACACAAAAAACCTGCAAAACAAATTTATATTTACAGTTCTAATTGAATAACTATAGTCTGCTTATCACAAGCATTCTATTTCTTACCGCTTATGTTGTAAATCGAAAACGCAAACAAACGACAAGTAAGACACGAGAAGCAACGCTTTTTCTATAAAAAATTCTATTGCTTCTCGTGTCTTGCTTGTCGTTGATTAGCGTTTTTAATTTACAACACTAGGCGGTTAAACTGTCTACGTACATTTATTATATTAAATTATATATAATTTATATACTATATCTATTTCTTATTTATTCTTATTTTAATACACAGCACAATCTTTATATAGCGTGTATGTATATTGTATTATATAAAAAGATATAAACAAGATTTAAATTTTTAAATTAATTCAATAATGAAATAATTTCAGTAAATGATATGAAATATGTGTATGGTAGTAAATTTTTATATGTTCTTGATATATTTTTAATATGATAGTACATTTAGTTAAAAGAAATACTTTCAGCCATTTTTACAAAATTTCAAAAATTGATTTAAACTCTTATCTAAAATGAATCAGTTGTCATATGCCGACTGTAGCAAAAAAAGTCTAAAAAAAATTCCAGCTAACTGTACAACAACAATTACATGGCAAATCTACAACAACAATGCAGTGAGAATGGAATAGTTCACAGCGGTTGCGCAACGTTAGAGGGGATGAACGAATCGGCGTCAGAATATAAACCGCATTTTGATTTGCTATGTTTTTTGTTTGCCTGGTAGCAAAATCTCAAGTGGTGGAATGGCAAAATTAGACAAGGTAGTGTTAGGGCGGATGGCCGGTGACCGAAACTGTCAAAACGAATTTGAAATTTCATACAAAATCTGCAACCAATGAGAGTGTAATATGAAAACATAAATTGGCCAAAATACCATAATGGCTGAGTTTAACAGTTATGGTCACTAAGAAAGCGAATATATTCAGCCCTAATACTGCATTGTCTAGTTGTACTATGTGTGGTGGCATCAAAAGGGACTTCACGGCCGGTCAAACCAGGGTTGCCAACACATACCTTTTCGCCCGGAGACTTCGGGCCTGAGGGCCGATCTCCGGGCTCCGGGCCTGGCACATTTTCTCCGGCTTTCGCTCTAATCTATATTTAAATCAAGTTTTTCTTACAAAAAAATTTGTTTAACTTATTTATTAGTGTTGATTTACCCTTTTTTTAGTGAATGTTTGAACCATTTGTCTTAATGAACGCTAACTTAACTTTGACGTTCTTTCTATTTCTTGAACTTCGTTTTTGAAGGAACGTCGTAACCAGTCGTAACTTTTCTTTTGGTAACTTGACGAACTCGTTTCTGTTTTTCTTTTTCTTTTGAGTTCTGCGGCCAAGGCTCATTTATAAGGTTCTGGCACTTGAGAGCGAACTCGGTCGAACTGTCAGAATGGATGAAAAGAAATGAAGAAAATGAATGCTTAGAACAAAGAAAAGCGCAATGACAGTTCGAGCAAAGGCGGGAAAAAGAGTGCATTTCTCCCAAGTGCCACAACCTTATAAATTAACCTTGTCTGCGGCTGAATTTTTAATTAATGTTTGCAGTTTAATTTATGTAAGTTCGGTCAATAATTTGTGTTTTGTGTATTAACTGATACAAAACTATTTTAGAGAACAGCATAATGGAATCTAGTTGCAAGAGGAAACATTACTTAACATCTTTTAACAACGATTGGCTCTCGATACCAAGCTACAAAGTAGAGTTGGGTCGTTCCGGACCTGCATAGTTCATGGAACTATGTTCACTCTCAGACACAGTTCCAATCATTCCATCTGTTCGATTTAAGCATGTCCAAACAGTTCCGATTGCAATAACATTTTTTTAATTGAGCTACATCTCATTCGCACTTACATAACTTTATCGAATTGTTTGAGCGACGACATAAGCTGACATCTCATTCGCACTTACATAACTTAATCGAATTGTTTGAGCGACGACAAGTAAGCCAATTATGCATGTAAAAGAGAGTGAAAGAAATAATAGATAAAATAAAAAATGATATATCGTCATTCCAGTTGTGTGCATTGTTCAGCACTGCTGTTTATTTTTGCTTTTAACCTATGAAACAAAACAATCACGAAATGACATTGAACATGCTTTTGCTACTTTCATTATTATAAATAGAACTGCTGGAACTATATAGTTCCACGAACATGCTTAAAGCTGATGAACTATATAGTTCCGCGAATAAGCTTAAAGCTGATGAACTATAAGATGCAACTGAGTTTCGAGCTCATGAGGAACTGTTTGCAAATTATTTTTGCTCGCTTTTCAGCAACTTTATAAATTTACTTCGTGAACTTTATTTACTAAATGATAGAAGTTCCTTTTTTTTTATATAAACTAAAGAAATGTTTTTCTTTAAGTTAAAAATATTGAAATAAAAAGCAAAAAATTCTGTTCAATTGATTTAAGACTAGTCAGAGTGATGTGTTGAAAATCTACATGAACCTTTACACATTTTCTCAGCAGTTCAACAAGCACTTCATTCAAATGCTTCAAATAGTTCTGCAGTTCAAATAAAAAAAGGAACTAGATAGTTCCGCGGACATGTTTCAAATTCCCTATGTAGTTCAACAAGCAGACAGTCCAAATATTCTATACAGTTCAAATAAGCAAAGGAACTAGATAGTTCTGCGGACATGTTTCCGTGAACTAGTTAATTTCTTCAAAAGAATCGTTCCATGTCCCTTCCGTCTCTGGAAAGCACAAGCACAAGCCTACTACAAAGATTGGTTGCTGATAAAAAAAAACGAGTTCACGGGAAAATGCAAATTGTGTTGTGTCACATCTGTTGTAAACATGATTGTTAAACATGACTATGTATGAAAAAACCAAAGAAAAAATTAATTTTTTAATTAATAGCAAGCAGACCATAAAAAAATTATTAAATAAAAAAAGCTCCGGGCCTGGGCTTTTCAAAAGTTGGCAACCCTGGGTCAAACAAAAACCAAATATCAAAAATTTTAAATTTATTTTATTTTAACCTACAGCAGCTTTACATATACATGGAAAAAACAATATCATTCAATGTTTCGTAGCGGAGCAAAGGGAGGGGAAAAAACGATGCGTCAGCAGAGGAATTTATTGATGGTTGCTTGCTACATTTGCTGAGCGCCTGGTAGTCAAGATCCAAGAGCGTCATTTAAAAACCTACTCGCTGTCTGTGTTGATGAAGAGAGTTACTCGCAAAATGACAATGACGATGATGCAAACCAAAGATTTACCCTCTGCCAAAATCGTTCAACGCGCCTAAAAAAGTTTTCACTTCAAAAAATTGCTCTAAAGTTTAAGTTAAAGTGGCAAGACGGATGTCACCACGAAATTTTTCATATTAAAATTTAGTGAAAAACGTTGAAATTATTAAATACAGAATTTCGTGCCGCACAGTGTAATCAACAAAATCTTTCTTGGGTGTTTATTTAGTATATATCTTTAAAATTCAAAGTGGAATATTTTTGTGGATTATAAAAATTGTAAGTTAAATATTTTAGAATATTTTGTTTTACACAAAAGCATATTACTTAAATATTCTTCTGGTCACACTGCAGATAACAATTTTTGCAGGAGCGGCGACAATTTGTTTCTTTATTTTGCCAGTATTGGCATGTATAAATTATTTGCTGTAGCCGCCACGACACCCATGCACATCTTCATAAATTGATCTTCCTCTGCCAACGTTGAATAGTCCTTCACAGCAGTGCTTTATAGCATCTTTATGAAAAACAAACAATGCGGTATTTGACAAACACTTTGTTCAAAAGCCGAGATTCAGTTTTTTTGGCTCCATATAAGAAGAATATCAGACAACAACAAAGTCAGCTGGCACAGTAATGAACGATGAAGTTAACGCAGTATGAAATTGACTTTATGTAGGAAAAAAATCCGAACGAAACGTAAAAATTTGACGAGAGCAAAATTATCTTCTTTGTGAAAGAACGATTATCTTCTTTTTTTGTGGAAAGGAACTTCCATTTTCCTGCTTAGAAAAGAGAAATTTTATTTTAGTATATAATAAAAAATTATCATTTCAAAGGGCATTTTAATGATATTGGTAATATTAGTCAATACATATTTAATTAAAACACAACAAACAGCAGCAACAGCAAAGGCGGCAATAGATGGCACAAAGTTTACGGTTGTCATCAGCACCGCACTGCTAAACTTCCAACATCGAGTGAACATCAACTCTGCAACAATAATTGCAAACCAGCGCTGGCTCCACGGGCAGTGTAGATATTTATTGCAGCAATAACAACAATAATCGTATCGCGGGAAAAGTCAACAAACAATAATCCAATAAATAAGACAAGAAACAGATGACATAAAAAGCAGTAAACATGAATATGTGCTTCAAATAAAACTAAAATTTTTAAGAATTTCAGAAAATTTACACATAATGCTGAACTTTTATTATCTGGATCATGATTCAATTATTATAAGGTTATTCGTATTTTTGACGTTTTCTCAAATTGGTATGCTTATTTGAAAATGAGAGCAGAGAAAAATCATGAGAGCAATGTCATAAGAGCTAAAAATGCAAACGGTTGCACAAATATCATACTAATTGGTACTATATTGACTACTATTAATTTTGTTCTACCACTTTTATTGCTCCTATTTCTTAGTGCATTAATAACTTTTTAAATTATTTTAATTTACTAACTTGAATGAAAATTATGTTAACAAATATATAAGTAATATAAATACAAAAAAAAAATATAATTTCGTTCGTTTATTTCAATAAACACATTAAACCTAACTATGCAACCTAACCAAGAGCGTTTAGAGGCGTGTTCTAAATAAGTTAATTAACCGAGTTAATTGCGTAATTGTATTAAAAAGAAATTCCCATCACAAAATTATTAGGAACTTTACAGAAATTTTAGATTCGGAAAATTAAGATCCAATAATTTATAATTTTTTAAATTGTTAAGAAAGAAAAAAGAAACAAAAATTCGTCAAAACAAAAATGAAACCACGGTCCCATAATACTGTATACATAATGTGACCAACCGTAATCCTTTTGGGAGTTTTTTACTTCTTTTTTTCTCGCTATACTTCTTGTATCGAAGTACGCTAAAAGTATTTCTTTTCACTTGTTGTACTTCTTTTTGACATCATTTTGACAATATTTTCATATATCTATTCAAAATACAGCTCTCCAACTACTGCAAAAAATTATTTAAGGTTTGTTTCTGTACTCGATTCAAGTAACTTTATTTATTTTAAGGTAGTATCCAAGTGTAACGACCGAAATGTTGACATTTTTCATAAATTTTTTAAATAAGAAAAATAAGGCGATCGTTTTGAAATGTTTTTATTGATGTCGAAAAGTGTGCAAAAGAATTTTGTTTGACTTGATTGTACATTAATTTGCTTATGGTTATCCATATCAAAGAAGAGTACTCGAAAGAAGGTGTGTTTTTTGGGGGAAGCACCCAGCCTTACGTGTTCATCTAAAATAAAAATCAAAGAGAATATCGTTCTGCAGGCTTTATTGTAGTGCTTTACCCTATAATATGTATATTAAAAAAAAACAAATAAAAAATGGCGAACTTGTGAAAAACGAATTTGTAAATCTAACTTTTTTTAATTTGTTTAAAAAAATTATTTTATTGAAAAATTTACTGTTTTAAAATTCCGGAACTAGCTATGTATGCCTTAAATAGCAGGTGAAATTTTTAGCCAAATCGGTCGAATAGTTTTTAGTTAGTGCTTCCCCGAATTTTCGAAAACGTTGTTTCGAAAAAAAACGTGTTTAAAGTTTTAACAGCACTTTAGTATACCTAATGCTACCAACTCATGTTATTAAAAAATAAGTATATTTGCTACTTAGAACACTGAAAATTAAGTATTTGTAAGTATAATTTTTAAAAATAAGTATAAGTAAGTATATGACCTTAGAAAAAAATTTTAATATTTTCTAGATATTATTTACTAATTTAAGAACCAATAGAACCCACAATATTCCGTAAGTGTTGTCACGCCCTCTTTTTGTTCTTCTCGAAAAGTTTTGTGTAGACAATCTAACTAAAACCAAAATTCTTCAGATAAAAAAAATTAATTTTGCATATTTGCAGTTCATATACCCAGAGAACCAAAAATATCTTTTTTTAATTCCTTTATGAACTTTTTCTGGTAGAAAAACTCATTTTCGACACTCATAAATGAACCCTTTTGGACTCATTCGTCGGACTAAAATGCCTCTCAAAAGCAAACCTTTTTTTCTTTAGAAGGGAGTTAATAAAAGAATCATCAAATGTCAATTTTTTTGTTCGGAAACGAGTTGAAAAAACCTATTGAAAAGTTATTTTTCGGCACTCATACATTAACAATTTTTAACTTTAACTCATTCGGCGGTCTGAATTGCCTCTTAAAAACGAACCCTTTTTTCGAAAATGAGTTAAAAAACGAATTATAGAAATGCACTTTTTAATAATTAACATTTTGTTACGGAATAAATTTTCACGAATTTAATCTTCTTTAGCAAGAATATTGATCACACAAATTAAAAAAAAAAACAAAAATTACCAAAAAAAAGTCATTTTCGAAAACCTACTCAAAACTATCACTTTCCGCAAAACATTCGTATATGGTCCGGTGGCTATATTTCATATGTATAAAACAGTTTGAAAACAAACAAAAGCATAAAAAAGGTAAAAGTAAAACGTAATTACGGTTATTGATACGTTTTAACACAAAAATTTATCGTTTTTTGTTTTTTAAATCCCCTAGGTGGCACTGTGGTCGATTTAAAAAAAAAATTGTATCTATAAAGCGATAAAAATCGACCACAGTGCCACCTAGGGGATCTAAAAAAAAAAATTCGGAAGACCACACAAACATGTGAATATAAATTCACAAGGTGGATGGCTTTTGTAGTTCAGCCGTGATGGTCAAAAACCTTGAATTTTGTGAATTTTTTTCTTTAGGATTTTTTTACGATCAATTTTTGTTTAAAAGCGTGTAAATTTGAGACCGGTTTTAGGTTGAATCGGGTACGAGGATTTCATTTCTGGCATCAGTATTGTTTTAGCTTTTCTAAATGTTTATATACAAACATTTTTGGAAAGAAAAAATTCACAAGATAGGGTAAATTGCACCCCTATGTCCCCTATCGCCCAGGCAACATAAGTTTTTTTACCTAAATACAAATCGACCCAGCCTAAAATGTATACAGAGATCAAAGCAAAGTTATCATTATTTGCCCTCACTGTCACTGAATTGACGTGCTACATTAACTGGTTTGTTTCCTTTTTGCTTGGAATCGTATTTGTTTTGGCTGGAAATGTTGTTTAATATGTCAAGTCTTGTCTTCAAAAATTTGTTAAATTCGATACAGCTGTATTCAAAATTATTTTTTACAAATAAAATTGACTCCAGTGTCTGTATTTTCAACGCTGTTGACTCCAATTTCCAAACTTTTTATGCTTTTGCAAGCAAAAGTTCGATCAGAGCTGAAAAGTAAGCATGAATAAGTATAAATCTTAAAAGTAAGTATACTTATAAGCATGGAATTTTTGTAAGTATATGAAGCTGAAAATAAGTATGATACTTACAAAGTAAGGATAGTTGGTAACATTAAGTATACCTATGTTACGACGCTTTCTCTTCTTTTGGCTGTAACTTTAAAAATATTTTCAATTTAGGTCTAAGACTTTTAGGTCTAAGAGTATATTTTTCAGATTTAATTTTTATATTCTATTGCGAAAAATTTAAAAAAAATTTGATTTTTTGAATTCGTCAAACTGGTGGACAGCTACTTTAATAAGCAATGAATTGTAATATCAATGAAATGGAATAGGATCTAATTTTAAATCTCTTATAAATTAAACTGTTTAATGGATTTATTCATGCATCTCTAATATCTTCATTATTTTTTGTGGATGTACTTCTATCTTGTAATTCTATATTTATTATATGTACTTCTTTTGTGTCTCTTTTTAAAGTCTATGCGTGTACATCTTTTTGCTTTGAAAATGTTGGTCACATTATGTATACACCACGATTTTGTGCCGCAAGCTGCGTATGTTTAATCCCTTACAATTTTATTATTGCAAATTACGCTGCTGTAAACTTACCGAACATACGCTGTTTACATCGACAACACGGCGTTCATTGAATACCACTAGTATTTCTTTATAATTTATTTTTTGCCTTAACTAACTTCCTTCTAAATTACACTTTCAATTAATAAATTTCACTAATTAGGTTTTGAGCAATGGCAAAAATAACTTTTTATTTAAAATTTGCAAAGGATCTTTCTAAATTCTTAGAATATACTTACAACATAGCATACACTTACGACGCAACACCTACATAGTTTCTTTTTCTTATTAACTTGGCAAGAAATCATTGAAAAACTACTACACTAAAAAACTACACAACGAAACACTGAAACATACCTTTTTTTTCCAACAGCACAAAACACTGTTAGCAGATTGTCAAAATAATTTTGTTTAAAAAAAAAAAAAAAGCATAAAAATACGAATAACCTTATAATAATTGAATCATGATCTGGATATACTGCTTTTTGACAAGTACTCACATTGAGAGTATTTTATTGTGGACAACGACGCAAGGTAAAAATTCATCTAGCCAATTTTGTCCGATCTCGTAGGCAAACGAACGAGGCTTAAGACGAGGCTGCGATTTACATAAAGATGCTATTAGTTATGTCCCTGCCAAAGTATGTTTTTCTTGCGGAAAAGTGACTTTATGTAAACATTTAATTAAATAAATAAAATAATAACGAATTTAAGTCTTTGATTTAAAAAAAAATATATCTTGTTTTTAAAAAAAAAAATGGAAAAGCTTGTTTTTATACAACAAATAATTGTAAAAACTCTTCTATATCAAAGAAATTCACCTTCAAGTTAAAGGCTAAAAAGATTCAATCTTGGTATTGCTTTAAAAATAACGTTTAAAAACAATCACACTTCAGGGTTGTCAGGAAATACAATTTTAAGGCAATAGAATTACTTTTAACTTCGCAAATGTGTTTCTATTCTCTTAAAGAGAAGAGAAATAATTTATCAATATCCTTCACACACACACACACACACACACACACACACACACTTTCACTCTTACTTACAACGCCAACTTGGCTCACTAATTGTTAACCATTGTCCACATATTATGTGAACAGATTAATTAATTTGTTAATTTGCCCAACAAAAAGCCGCTCTGTCATCGTACCATTATCTTCTTCAGTCAACCACAACATCAAACGCACACGCTTGCCCGCACACACACACATTGATTCGCGCCAACTCCCACCTAATCCTATCGTAAGAAACATCCATGCAAACGTGTAGAAAAACGCCTATGGTAGTGGCGAGGCAACCTTCTAAAATAATATGGTGCCAGAGATATATTTCTAACGAATCAAACCACCAAATTAACCGCTTAATTAACTGGATGCAATGTTTAATAGGCTTGTCTATAGATCCTTTGCCTCTGATGCTGTTGTTTTTGTTGCTATTATGGGGAACCTTGATTTGGCCTTGTTAACTTATTGAGTGAACTGGAATTGAACTTGTTTGCAAATCAGCAGAACAACAGAGGCAACAAAAATGGCCTATAAGTGGTAGGGAACACAGATACGCACCTTCACTTCCACTCCCCCCAACACAACTTTAACACAAACACATTAAATGTGTGTGTGAATGATTTGCACGCTGCATCAGCGTGACGGTGTGCCATTAATCATCAACTTCATTTTATGATGTCATTGGAAGAGAATAAATTGAATAATAATCGCCATTTTGAGTGGCGTGGCAGTTGAGTTGTTGAGGAATCGTTCGTTGTTCGGTGAAGACCTTATTATTGGTCGCACCTACCCGCTCTTTTTTCCGGTATAAGCACACTTTTATGTGTGCGAGGTATATGCGTGTGTGTTTGTGTGTTTATCTGGTTGTGGCTTTATTGTTGCCACATTTGATAAGAGTTCAGTTCAGGTTAATTTGAGTATTTTACAACCGGCAAACACTTGATATTCAGTCATCCAGCCATGTTTTCATGCTTGGATTATTTAAGCTTTTTTATGGCAACTTTTGTGTTTGTCTTCGTGTGATGATGCAATGGTGCGATATTGGTGGTGTTATCAATCATTCTATATAAACAGATATGTATTGTAGGCAGCGATGCCAAATTTTTTTTTTTACCTGTAAATATTAAAAAAACAACTGTAAAAAACAATAAAACTGTACAGGAACTTCAGGTATTATGGTATAGAAGGATAATGTGGTATAGGCTAATATCTCCGGTTCTGCGAAACTTATTTTGACGTAATCTTGCTTAAATTCGTGTAAGTTCATAAAAAAAGATAATTAAGTTCAAACCAAACCCATTTTCGATCAGTTGAACGAAATTTTGCATTGGCAGTAAAGTTTTTATAGGAAAAAACGAGTAATCTATTATTTTTATGCAATAGAGCATCCTGATCTAACACTTGTTGCATCCTTTTATTTACCCTTTCGTAAGTTTCACCACGCGCAGAGCAATTTTTTTCATTGAGGTCTATAAACAGAGATACTGCTTTTTCTAGAGGATTTTTTTTTTTTGATTAAAGGGACTTTATTGTTAAAGGAATATGTTTATAAATTTTAATTTTTAAATTTTTTGTACAAAAAATGATACAAAAATGCTGTTAATATTATTACACTAAAATGACCTCAAAAACCAAAAAATGCTATTAAAATTAAAAATGTCCAAAAATGACAGTATAATAACCTTAAATTTGCTAAAAATTTTCAAAAAATGCCCGAAATATATATAAAATTTCCTAAAAACTACAACAGATAACAAACGATGAAAATTTAGAGAAAAAATTGCCACAAATTTTTTATATTTGGAATTTAGAAAACATAAATGAACGTTCTAAATAATCAGAAAATAATCAGAAAAATAATCTTAGAAGAAGCAGAAAAATATGACATATAATCGAAATCCTAGCCCTGGTAATGATTATATTTAGTCAGTTAAGAAAAAATTAGTGTCTTCTAAGAATTCTTAAATTGTAACTTTTTTAAAAAAATCCTGACTCTATCAGTACAACAACTTATATCTGTTAAAAAACTGTTACAAGAAAATAAGTATCACAACGGTGAATTGGTCGCAATAACAATAAAGACTTTATGCCCTAACTGTTGGTAACTGTATTTAATCGAGGTATAGTATCCAAAATTGCATATGTTATGTGTTTTTTGATATTTTTTATAGTATTTAGATTTCAAGTTTCTCATTTTTCTTAATTCATTTGTATACCATACCAGACCCGATGTCAAAGAGGCTTTCTTTTGCGCAACAGCCTTTAGAAAACAATCATTGAGCGTTCTATTAAACGCATATACCGCATCATCAAGACTCTGAGAAGATAAACTTTTTGTATTAATATTTAGAATAGAATTCCAGTTTATATCAGACAAGTGTATTCTTCAAAATCACGTAGTTTGTTTTTTTAAAGTTAAACTCAATAGGCGGTTGAGAATCATAGTACTGCACAGATGGTTTTGGAAATTTTAAAATAATTTCTAATGTTGGATGATGAGAATCTTCGGATGTAACCAGAGGATCTGATTTAGACACAGAAGCGATATTGCTGTCATCAAAATACACCAGATCAATCAAACGATTATTTTTGTTAAAGATGCAGTTAAGTTGGAACAGGCCTTGGATTGAGAGCTCGTTTAAAAAATAATTATCGGATGAACTTTCAGACGAAGGTAAAAATATTCCAGGAATTTCAGAACAGGAGTTCCAAGAAACGTTTGGCAGGTTAAAATCTCCAGTTATTAAAATATGATCATTAGATTGCAGTTTTGAGCAAACTTTACTAATAGAAGCCAAATGTTTGCTATAAACTTCTAAGATAGAAAGGGGAGTAATATATGAGCATGTAATAAAAAGGCTCAAGGAACCAAACTTAACATGATCACTACAGAATTCAATGTCCAAGGATTCTGGAAATAATAACTCATTAGAGAAATGTGTCGCTTTGACTGCAATCAACTCACCCCCGCCTTTAGAGCAAATACCAGGAATGGAGTTTCTATCTTTGCGGTATATGTTAAGTTTGTTGCACAGAATTTCAGTATTTAGAATGTTAGGTTTCAGCCAAGTCTCACTAAAAGCAATTATATTAAAGTGAAGGTTGTGACTCAAAATTAATATATTATTTAGTTTTGTGTTAATGTCACGAACGTTTTGGTAAAGAATAAGGAACTGAAAGCAACAATCTAGCTTTTTGATTCTTGTTAAGAACCGGAAAAGTAGCCAAGAAATTTGTAGGCCGAGGTCTAGAAATAAATTCATGCACCATCGTATTGTCAGGCCAAAACTTTTGATCCAATACATTGTGAAAAAGATCACCAGACAAAGATATTTTAAAAGAGGACGTTACACGCAAAACGAGAAACAAATATAGATTTTGCAGGCTGAATAACTACAAGTTCTTTATGAACAGGGGCTTTGATACTGTTGTTCGATATTTGTTTCGGTATCGCTCCTGTAGAAACCGAAATAATTTAAGAAGGTGCAAGGACCACATTTCAGGCAATTCAAGTTTCAGAGTAAGTTTTTTTTTGTGCCAGAAACGCGAGGAGAATCAGCATTTACCTCTATGATTGGTATTGCTTCAACAAAAGGATTAATCTGATCAGCTGACGCAGCGACCTTAGTTGGTGCGATATTATCAGTCATTTGATCAATATTGACAGCTCCAATTGATTGATCTTCAAGCTGTATGTTCACATTAGAGAAAACAGTTACAGTAGAAGGTAGAATAGTATTTTTATTGGGCGATGGCATGGCTATATCAGTAGTTTTAGCTGAACTACGAAGATTTTTGTTAGTACGTTTAAGTTTTGGAGAATTGTAAGCTTCATCCATAGATGAAGTTTGGTAGAATATAATTGTATCTCTGCCCAGCTCTCAAACAAAGTATCGTCAGCGTTATAGCCAAACCTTCTTATCTTCCACAAAAAACTTCCGATAAGTGACAAATTACATTACCGGCTGTATGTATGTGTTTGTTTGAGTTGACATTTTTTGATTTTGTCGCCAAACCAACTTTATTATAAATAGATATCGGCTTTTATTCAAATAAATACCACGAAAATAAGAATAAAATACCTAAGCCACGAAGCGTTATGAGTCTTCAAACATTGTCGAATACATATTTGCAAAATAAATCTAATCATCGAATTTGAGGTTACAAGTTTTTTAGAAATCCTGGCGTATCTTAGTGATACACCAGAAGACAAGTTTACAAGCTGCTTAGAATGAATTTGAATAATCAAGGCAGGAATATACTGATTATGGAAAGTTTACGCTGGAGTGATTATGTACATAAATGCATTGATATGCATTGTGAAGTCAACCCCTCTTTTCGCTCCATTTCAGGATAACGACCAAATGGATGGCTGCCAACGACTTTTAGTACTCCAAATGTACTCTAGCGTTGAAACTTGATACATGAGAGCGCACAAAAATGAGGATGGTGCAGAACTTTTTGAAATAATTGAAATTAATTTTTCTTTTTTTTTCCAAGTATTGCTTTTTCTTTTGGGGAGACAAAATTTGCTAAAATCATTTACTACAGTTTTTGTGGCTGCATTTTGGCAGATGCTCGCCAGAACAACGAAAATAGAATAACACGCTAAAGCAAGTAAGGGACAGCTTCCTTCAACCTAACAGTAAAGCATACGTCTCACACTCCAACGCACACACAAGTTGGCACTTACGATGACAGCAAAGTCTGAAATGATACAAACCTAGCTATGAAACACACAAACAATATAGACAAAAACTGGCAAAGCAAATTTTCGTCTGAGGCTAGAAGATTTCACAGGCGCTCACTGTTGATGCTATGCTCACTGCTCACAGCAATGACTACTTTGATTGCTTTGATGACGATGTCGTTTGTTTAGCAGTCCAGCACAGAACAGTTCTAAACTTGGCTGTTGTTTGTTGAGTTGACCAAAAGTTGGCTTAAATTAATGTAATTAAAAATACAAGTGAAGCTGAAATTTCATTAGCTGAATAGAGTCTCGTTAGGGAGCACATAGGACGAGTGAGCCTGTTCATATTGCCGCTATGTTATATCTCGTCTGCTAACAAAAGAACATTCAAATGCATTTCATCTCAAGCTTTGTCATATTTAATGTTCGGTACACGTTCACATAAAAAAGGACTACGGGTCATAGTTGTGTTGTGAGAAAATGTGAACGCAAGTGAATAAATTAAGGCGTGCATCGTAAAACCTAGCGACGACGTTGTTGCTTGTGGGTTCTGTGAGTTTAAGGAAGTCGAAAAAACTACAGGACAGTTGATTTAACGGTGTTGCGAATATATAATTTGAGATAAGAGTTCTTGCAGGCTTCTGCTTCAAGAACATTAAATATGAATTTGATATTATCTAATAGTCTAATTTACGGATTTTTTTATGAGAAAATTATCTTCCCAAATGCATCTTTGCATCCAAATGCAATGCACAAAAGAAAGAAAAGACCTATGAAAACTTCGAATACAGTTAAAATGATAGCTTATCTTGAGCCCTGCAACAAGTGTGCAACTTCAAATTCAGATAAAAATTTAAATAAGTTTTCACTGAAAGATCTAACTGACCAATTAGATCTGTGTAAGAACGAGAGTTCTTATAATTATTTGTCGTATTTTTGTATATATTAATTGTTTTTTGCACACATGGACAATGCAATGTGAGAACTACGACTACTGGTTTTTTATGTGATGACTGTCTTTTTGTTTTAAAAAACCAAACTTTCACGGTTTTCGGTATATGTCATTCATTGTCATGAAAATTATCGTTGTCAAACTTTTAAATCTTACAATCAAGCATCATTTAATTATTTACAACTACAGTTCTACTTCTACCTCTACCTCTACTACCACAACTACCTTTTGACCACAACTACCTTTACCTTAAAATTTTTCCTATTTCTACAAATCCTGTATTCTTTCTTTTCTCTTCCGATTAAACTGGAAAGTAGAGTATGGAATGTCTCTACCTGAACTTAGTTCCGAAACATATAACTGTCGTTGTCACATAGCAACGGTGGGCAAATGTGTCTCATAGAGCCGCATGAGGCTCTTTGTTAAGTAAAGTGCGGCTCTTTTTTGATTTTGATATTTCAAAATATATGTATAAAAAAAAAATATTTTAAATGTATCTATTTCTTCAAATTCCATGAAATTCAATGTTGCTCTACCGTTGTTTCACCAACAATTTGACGAAAAATTTGATAATTAAAATTCTGTTTTTTAATGGACGTTCTCTTTAATTATGTTGATACTTGATGTTGATACTTGATGTTGATATAATTACAAGGTAAGCAAGGTAATTACAAAGAAGTTTGACAAAAGTTGAGTTAAATGAAAAAGCCAGCATTTCGAATTGAAGTTTTTTTAGTTATTGCTGTGAACGGTTTTAACCAATACAGAACAAAATTTTAAGATATTGGCCAAAGATTTGTTTTAAATCTCGTTTTTTTTTTTTGTTTCAAAATTTTAAATTAATATTATTTTTTTTATTAGTTTACGTACATTAAAGTGTATTGACATGTATGGAAAAAATCTGACTCCACTTCCGGTACCAAAATTAAATAGTATATAGAAAATCCTTTCGATTGGTATACTTTTTTTTTTGGTCTAAACCAATTTTGGCGTCCCCCGAAATGCATTTTTAAGCAACTTTTGTACTGGAGACCCACTTGTTGATTTAAAAAGGAAATCAAGCTTATCAATCAATTCCTTGCATATAAAAACATAGAACGGCAAATTTTTATCCTATTTGACCAACACTGTAACCAGATTTGACGGTTTTTTTTAAATTGAATCTACATACTTGTTGTTTTATTTTTATTACAATTTTATTTTTTATAAGAAAGGACATGAACACTTTTAGGTTTATTTTTGTTTGATTCAAAAGTAAAATACATTTTGTAATTTTTACTGTTAACAAAATAAGAACAACTAATTTTTTTTCTAGATTCTGCAAAGAACTAAAAATAGCTTTTTGTTTCGAATTTCGGACTTTTTGAACGGCCCTCCTACACAGAAAACATTATTCCTTTTCTTTGTCCTGTAGAAAAAGCAGCCACTGACGTGCTTAACATGCCTCTTAACATGTCTCTTAGTATCCTGAATGTGGCAAGGTACATTTCGAATTTCAGAAACGGCTAAGTTGTCAATTGTTTTCTTTGGTAAAGAACAAGTTTACGGTGGTTCTGTTGGTAGTTTCTCATCATTAAAGATACATGGGTTTCCCAAAATAAACGCCATTTTCTCAGTTAAAATAAATTTTAAAGTGTTCAAAAAGTTTCATATAAAAAACAAAAATATTATTACAGTAAAATAAAATAACAAGTAGATTTACTTGAAAATAAAAAACCGAAAAATCTCGTTAGATCATATGTCAAATGGGGTGAAAAGTTGCAGTTGTATGTTTATGTTATTAGGTACACAGTTAAAAATTTTGGACTAAATTTTAAACTTTCATTTATTTAAGGTGCTTTTTAAGTCCAAAAAAGTTTTAATTTAAAACTTCAAGAAAGTTTCAGTAAAATGTTAAACTTTTTTAGTTTAAATCGTAGTCTTAAAAAGTTTACCTTGCCCGAATGACTTGACTTTTCGTACAGAAAGAGTTGCCAAGTTGCATTTAAGAAAAAAAAATTTTATAAATGCCAGCTATATTATACTCTGCGCTTTTTTGTACACTTTTTCTCTGCAGTTGATAATTTCAACTTCTTCACTTAATTTTGGTATGAGGAATCTCGTGGTGACATTTGCTTTACCAGTTTATCGAAGATTTTAGAAGAAATTTTTTTTTGAGGTAATCATATAACTCAGAATCAAAAATTACTCAAGATATTCACACAGTTTCATGTTCATAACTCTTGAACCATTAGGATTTTCATTTTGGTTTCTTCAGCAAAGTTCTTTCCATAATTCTGGCCCGAAAAAATTAGATAAACATAGCGTATGAGTAACATTAATTGCTTTGAAGGGTTGAAAGCGGGCAAGACATATGGTATGTGGCTTGTAAAAATTTTAAAGACAATTTCAAACGATTTTTTTCATATATGTTTGTTCAGCAAACTTGTTAGAAAGAATAATAGGAATGACTTTGCTGAATAAACAAATATTAAATTCTCAATGGTTCACGAGTAATCAACATGATCAAAAATGAATATCTTGATTAATTTAAAAAAAAAGTTTGTTCTAAAGTCTTCAGTAAAGTTGCAAAACGGATGTCACCACGATATTTCTTGTGGAAATTATAAAATACAGATTTTCGTATTATATATAAATGTTAAAATTATAAAATACAAATTTTCGAGCCGCACAGTGTAATTAATTTAAAACTAGATAATACCCAGCATCATAAATCAAAAAAATATACCAAATTTTCCTAAAATAACGTTACATTGGCTGTAAAATTATTTCAAATTTTCAGATATTACATGAGTAATGTGGAAATCCTACATACTTACTTTTGTTTCATTATTTGTATATTTTCGTAATTTGCGGCTGATTTTGCCCATTCTCGAATTTGAGTGGCGGTTGAAGCATAAAGTTAATGTTTAAAACATCACTTCTCTTACACTCGCTTCTTTCACTAAACTCAGACAGAAATACGGACGGACGTGGATATATCAACATAATATTCGATCATAATTAAGAATATAAAAATTATAAAATGCCTTAAAGTTTTATTTTTAAAATTAATTTAAAAAAATATGATGGTAACTCTTTAACTCAGCTCATTAATAGTTTAAAATGTAGCAACCAGATACAAAATCAGTTGAATTTATTTGGGAACGTAAAACAAAAAATAAAAATGATTGTAAAAGTACGCAAAAGCGGTGATTTGAAATTTATAAAGATTGAAATTGACGAGGACATTTTGGTAAAAAGTAAGTAAATAATTGATAAATACAAGAGGCATGATAAATTTTCCTTACTTGTATCGCTGAATACAAGTAAGCATTTGAACGTAATTCTTATTATTCATGTTTTTGAAAATTAACAACAATTACAGCAGCAATTGGTGGAAGTTCATCGAACGATTAATTTTCTAATGTAAGGATAAACTTGCAGGTAAATAAATAAAATTCGTTTCATATTTATAACTTTTACTTTTCCTATGTTTTACTTATTTAAGGAATTGGGAAACTATATACGGAATGGAGATTTTTATAACATATTTTAGGAATATCAAGAAAAGCAAACCTTCTTAGATACAAATAGGCTGTAAACTATTTTCGTAAAATCTGTGGAAACTTTCCAAAATAGGAAGATAAGGAACTATTGGCAAAAGCGATAATAACTCTGTTTCAAACTTATAAGGTGTGCAACAACAAAATAGGAGGCTATGTAAAATTGCACTGGCTGTGCGTAAGTTATTTAATCTACAGAGGACTGATATTTTAACGATATTTCCTGTTTTCTTGTATCATCCGTCATTGGTAACTTAATTTTATATATTTTGTATGTTATGCTCACTGCGTTTGTTTTTTTATAGATCAATTATGATTTTGAACTACGATATGGTAATAAATCCAATAAATTATTATCAAACTAGTGCAAATACGCCACTTTCGCAGAAGAAGTTCTTAGAGAGCGCAACATCCTCGAAAATGTTGGTTTATCAGGTGACAAAAGATAAAATTAAATAGCTTTATTTTTTATTTTTAATTAGTTGTTTATTTTACGTTTCCATAGCTTTACGTCTAATGAAGTTATTGCATTCTGTAACCGCAAAACAGCGAGCACGAGCTAGATTTCATACTACTGTTGGGAAATTTATTAATTTTGAAGAGGTAATTTAGAGTCTTAGATTTTCTTTAGGTGGTAGTTATATAAAATATTACTTAGGTAAATAAACAAATTAAAAACTTCACCACCACGTCAACACATCCAACAAATATGCAATGAGTCAGCATTTCATTGCAGTTGATGGCACAATTATACATCTTCCTGTAGAACATAACTTTGTGGCAACTTTTGATACTTATTTTAGGTAATATCATATGTTAAACATTAAGTTCGATCCATTACTAAATATATTTTTAAAGTTTTTTGAAAGATTTATATACAATATAAACTCAAGTTCAAAGGCTAATACCCGACAAATACAAATTGAGACAAAATTTCAAACAAAGTACTATTAATTCTGTTTTCCTAATTTAATTGATAAAAATGAATATATTATATTTTATACACCAGTAAGGATCATTACAAATTTAAATGCATATAAACTGTAACTTGAGTTTTCATATGAGATATTTAAGATTTCTGATATTACTTTTAAGCAACCATATATATATTATTATATTAGCAATTCCAACAACATGTACTTGCTTGTTACAAATATTATTTATTAAATACGTAAATATGTATTAGAATTAACAAAAACAATACAATTTTAAAAAAAACTAACCCTTGCATTTTCTTTTCACTGGTTTAAAGTCTAACCCTAAATTAGTTTAAAAATTAGACTTTCCGAGGACTAAACTTGAAACCATAAAAGACTAACATTTAATCTTAGCATATACTAATACTAAGACTGAAATTGGTTTAAATCTTAGTCGTAAATTAGTTTAAAAATTAATCTTTCCGAGGACTAAATTTGAAACCATTAAAGACTCAGATTTAAACCACAATACCTAAACTTCGTAAAGACTATTTTTAAAACTAAAAAGGACTAACAAATTTCATTTAAACGTCGGGAAGACTAAATCTTAGTCCTAATTTAGTTTTGTTGTATATATAGTCCAATAAAGTTTTAAATTTAGTCCAAGATTTTTAACTGTGTAAGGAATATATTGATAAGCTTAATTTTATTTTTAAATCAAGTATAAGTTGGTCTCCAGTACAAAAGTTGCTTAAAAATGCATAAAAATGCATTTCGGGGGATGCCAAAATTGGTTCAGACCAAAAAAAAAGTATACCAATTCAAAGAATTTTCTACATACTATTCAATTTTGGTACCGGAATTCAGGGTTATTTAATAGACTCTAGTGTACATGGAAAAAATAGATATGTTGAGATCATACAAAATATTGACCAATTAAACTAATGTTTTTTTAATATCAAGTCATAGAATATTTTTCTTTATTTTTGCGCATATGATTGTTCCTCTAGTAATCAGTGAATTACTGCTCTAATGAATACAAAGCTGTAGTGATTTAAAATACAATTTATAAATATTTTCACCATTTTAAATTTTAATTCATCATTTCAAATCAAAGATTCTTATTTTGTGTAGATAAAGAATGTGACTTAGACATCTCTAAATTAAATAAAGTTTTTGCTAAAACAATAAATTTTTAATCAAAGAATTGCAATTCTTCGATTTGACCATTCTTTTTTTCCGTGTATATATGTTATGTACATCATTAATATTCATTTTGATTTTTATTTAATAATTTAAATAAAAATGTGTTTAGGTTTTTTTATTTTATGTACCATTGTGAGGCCGTTGAGAGCCACACCTCTTTGGAAAGCTTTGACAATTTTAAAGTGGCTCTTAATGGCCTCACTTGTGCCCACCCCTGTCATATAGATTATCTACAAATTGTCAGTTGCTTAGAAACATCGTTTGAACGCAATACGCATCACAATATGTGGAGAAAACTACAATGAAACATGACGAAACTAGCTATGTGAGCTGAACTTAAATCCAAGAATCAATATCATCAGGACAAAATGTTGGCATAATACATATATCCTCTTCTTTTCCGTTGAAAGCATCGTTACTTATTTATGCCACTTTGATGTTGCTACCTGAACAGATCTTTTAGAGGCTTACATTTTTGCAAAGGCCGAAAATTACGGTTGCTAGTTTTATACTGAAAATGACAGATTTCCCAACTCTAAAATGCATATTTCTCAAGTACAGGGTGACCGTTGTCAGTAGATTCACTAGACTGGTAGATTTTTTCAAGTCGCTAGTAGATGTTTAGTAAGGCAATTGCACCACCATATAAGGCCCGTCACCTTTTAAGGCCCATATTAATTTTAACGAATTTCTAACTATCAAATGTGCATGCTCTTGCGCGTGTTGAAACTTGTCCTCAAGTTATTTCGTGGGGAAAAACTTGATGGCAATCGCGCAATATTGACAGCGAGCGCAGTCGATTGAAAATAGCGAAAGCGTGTAGAAGTTAATTGTATAGTGCTCGGCGGATAAAAAAAAGCTTTGTTGAGAAATTGTATGTTGCAATTACAAAAAGAATTTGTAAAAGCAAATAATTTATTATTTTGTGAAAATACTAAGGTAAGTTTGTGAAAAGAAAAAAATCATTGCAAATGGTTTTTTGAAAACTTTAAATTTTCATTGAAGTGAGCCTTATTACGCCCATGCGTATGTACAACCAAAAAGACCCAAAAAAAGAAATCAATAAGGAAGAAACCAATAAAATATAAGGCCCAAATTGTCACTAAAACTCTGTTTTAATAAAAAGAATCGACTTTTTAATCCTTAAAGAAGCTGAATGGCATTAAATTTTTTTTAACGTATGTTGTACATAATGCTAGTATGTCATACATAACATTGTGAACGTAGTCTAAGTAAAATGATATTGAACATAGCTTAAGTAATTTTTGACATTTCGTGTCTTTGACTTCATTTTTCACTCTAAAAGTGGATTTTCGGCACGAACACATACATTTTTTGACTAAAAGAGAATCAGACAAATAAAATCCAATATTATAAACTAAAATAAAAGTAATCTTTTCATTAAAATATAAAGCTTTTTAAAAACATTAATGCAGTTTTTAGTTCACTATTTCGAGCAAGGAATACGCGGGCCTTTTAAGGTACACATGTTCCTTGAAAAGCCCAAAAAGGCTTTTTTTAATTGCATTTTAAGAGGTTTCCGATAATTTTTTTAGTGTCGCTTTTTTTTTTGTATAAAAAATTTATCAAATAAAATGATACAAGAACACTTAGGTTTTTATTATCAATATTTTGTACGCTGTAATGCAAAAAGTGGCATAACTCAATCCTACAAGGACGATTTATGCACCAAAATGTTTGTAACTAAAATACCCACACGACTGCATTCTTAGAAAAAATATTTATTTATTCAAGAATCTTAGTTTTCTACGTCATTTTTGGTGATTTTCCACTTTTTTTCGTTTTTTGGTCATAACTCCTAAGCCATACATCATAAAAGGACGATTTATGCACCAAAATGTTTGCTTCCTTAGAAGAATTTTAAAAATTGTATTGCTTGGTACTTTCATATGTCCTTTTTTGTGAATTTTTTTCACCCTAAAATCTAAACTAGACATCTGACAAGAACGATACATGCATTAAAATGATTGCCATAGCATCGCCCTCAAGGCGGGATCCTTTCTTGTTGAAATGACTTTTGCTCTATCTCTTCTAGTTAAGGAATTGTAAAACACTTTTTGGAGTGGTAGTTGGCCAAAAACATGTGGCTTTTTCGTCATAACTCCCAAACCTTGCATCCTACAAGGACGATTTATGCACCAAAATGTTTGTAATTAAAATAACCACACGACTGCATTCTTATAAAAAATCTTTTTTTTAAGGATCTTAGTTTTCTACGTCATTTTTGGTGCTTTTCCAATTTTTTGCCTTATATTGTCATATTACCTTAGATTTTTCATTTTCAAAAATATTTTTTACCTAAAAATTTTCGACGTAGTTTTTGTAAACAAAACTTTCCTGTTTGCTATGTAGCAAGTATTAGTAGCAAAACAATATGAAATGTGAAACTATTTTAAATAGCGTTACATTTGTTTTTATGCATTTTTTTTATCAATATTCTTTTATTGTCTTTTATTAGTTTCATACAAACAGGACTATTGTTCGATTGTCTCCTTTCATGTTTTAAATTTTATATATATTAAATACTGTTGCTTTTGTTAAACATTATCTTCTGTGTGTGTTATAAATCAGTATTTTTTTAACTTTGTAAGATGCCGTAAAAAACACATAGTGTTTGTGAGGTGAAAATGGCTAAACCGGTGGCTAAATTTGCATTTAAAGAGCGTCTTAAAAAAAACACTACAGGAAAAAACTAAGGTGGCTAGTTGAATGGGAACACTGCAAATGGGTTGGTTGGAACTTTAAAGTTGAAACAAAATTAAAGAAATCCGTTCAGAGTGCATAAAAGCAATAGCTTTTCTAGCGAGTGGTTGCACTGTTAGTGGTAATGGTGGTGAAGATGGTGATGATGATGGTGAGTGGTTTAGTGTTTAATGCTATAGCCAACTACCGCTCATTTACGCAGGAAATGGCCTAAGTGCAAAAACCATTTAAATGCAAATTAGACACAAGGTGAAAACATGTAGGTAAGCTATGCAAAAATGTGATTATGTGTTTTAGATGGAGGCGTGTCAATATAGCATCGAAAGAGGTGAGGTGTAAGCAGCTTTATGAGCTTTTAGGTAATAAAAACATTGAAGGCATTTTTCCTTGTTCGCTGGTAATAGGCTATGTTACGTCACTTTAAATTGAATATGGCGCCCTCTAATCCTATAGGTAAAGTCATGAACTGAAAAAAGTTTTTATAGTGTGTGACGAACCTTTTTCGAGCGAAGTATCACTCGGTGTCCAGGGTTCGTGAAACCTTGCAGTGAAACTCAAGCTTATGTTTCTATTAATTATACAATGTCTACATTTATTTCACTTTCTCTTATCCTAACACAACAATAAATTAATTTCTATTTATTTAAATTGTTTCTTATTTTATTTAATATGTCGAAAGATCATAGGAAGATATAAAGAAATCTCTCATCTTAACAAATTGACTACTTACTTACTTTCTATTTACTTAATTTTTATTTTTTTTATATTTAATGTTTCGAAATACCGTTATGAGGTTTTTTATGATAACTTATGCAAAAATAAATCGTTTAAAAAGTAACGAGATATGAAAAATTACTTATATACATTTAGGAGCGCATCTAGCAACAGGTGGGAAACTGTGTTCAGGGGAACGCGTAATAAAGACTTTGAATCAAAACATAATGATAGTCAAGCGACACGAGGCGAAGGAAAGGAACTAGGAGAGACCCGCTGCGCCAATCAATTGGCGTGATACAGTAAGACTTAAAAATAATTTAACATGCTGGCCAAGCAACATAGCGGTACAGCGACACGAGATACAGAAAGAGACTTAGGAAAATCTCATTGTGCCAGTCAAGTGGCGTGATAGAACAAAGACTTGCACAAATCTTTTTTTTCGCAATTTTCGCGTACATAAAAAAGGACTTAGAAAAATTTTGACGACTAGGCAAGCGCCTTAGCGAAAAAACTTAGAAAAATTTCGGGGCAAAAAGACTTAGCAGAATCTTGAAGTGCTAAGCAAGCGCCTTAGCAAAAGACTTAGAAAAATTTTCCCGCGGCACACGAGTCAAAGGAGTTTTAAAGGACAAAATTTTCATTGCACTGTACAAGCGTCCTAGTGAAAAGACTAAGAAAAGTTTCGAGGCAAAATACTTAGAAAAATTAAGCGTGAAAAAAACAAAAAAACTTGACTAACTAGACAAGCGCCTAGCGAAAAGCTTTAGAAAATTTCATTGCACTAGACAAGCGTCCTAGCGCGATGGAATTCGAGCCAAGATAAGGAGTTAAGAAGAATGACCGCTTACCTAAGTGACGGCTGCAGCAAGAATAATTTGTTTTTGACTGTCGGAATCTGTAGCCAGCCTGGTTCGACTACTGCACCTTCTTCAAGTGCCGTTATCACCCCGGCCATCAAAACATCTTATTTTTTGTCCACTTCGGACGTTCAAATTAAAAGAAATTTGTAAAATAAAAAAATTGTTTTTTGAACAGTTTGTGATGTTAAATAAAACCATATAAAAATATTTAAACGATAATACGCACCGGACTACATCCTAAATTCGACACAATTATTCGAAGTTATTTTCAATTTAGTATGTATAAGATAAATTTCCAGCTTTTTAAAAATAAAAATCTGCTTAAAACTAGAAATCTATATATAGTTTCAATAATCTTATATATAAATATATATAAAAAATAAAATATACATTTATTTTAATGAAGCCTCTAACTGAAAAAATGTGTCGACTTATTTATACCAAAATTTCAGGGTTCGTTGGGAATGGTTCATAGATAATTTCTGTGAAGTTTGCATAAAAACGGTAAAGTGGTTCCGGAAATATGCCATTTTAAAAATTTCCCGATCTTAGGAACGGTAACACCGAAGGGTATCAAATTTACAACATTTGTTCAGATGAATTCGATTGTATTGAACTAAAATTTTGTAATTTAGTTTGTATGGTTACTCTTGCCAACTCAACCAAAAATGGGCGTGGTCAAACTATAACTACGCCCACTTAACAAAAATCATTATAGTTCCTAAGTTGTGCATGTTTTATAATAAAACTTGGTAAATTTGTGCTATGAGACCATGTGGTGGTAGCTATATACATAAATGTTGCCACGCCTACTTTTACCGCTCCTTCTTTATGCACAAAATCATTTGTGCAGTGTCTTTTAAGATCTCAGGAACGGGAACACCTTTGGCCACTAAATTAACAATATCTGTTATCAAGGTTTATATCTCAAATAATAAAAAAACGAAACTTGCCACACCCCCTATTACCGCCCACAAATCAATTGAAATGCTATATTTCAGACGAATTTTGCTGTATTGGACTAAAGTTTTGTAACTAAGTTCGTATGGTTACTCTCGGCAACTCAACAAAAAATTTTCGTGGTCGAGCTATAACCTCACCCACTTTTCAGCAACGATTAAGATTCCCGAGTTGTGCATGTTTTATAATGATACTTGGTGTATATGGGCATTTCCACAGAAAAGTCTTCCGTGACCAATAAAATAAAACTTATTAAAAACGTATTATTTGATGATATTATCTAAGAGAAGCATTTTTATCTTATTAACTAACTAATTAATTAATTAATTAATTAATTAATGTATATCTTAGATATAAAAAGAAGTGTACATTTTGATGTAACTACTAACTGAAAAAACGGTTCTACTGATTTCAAATAGAATTTCAGGGTACGCTGGGTATGGTCTGTAGATGGTTTTCGTGAAGCATGCACGAAATCGGCGCAGTGGTTCCGGCATTTTAAAGATATGGCATTTTTAAGATTTTCCCATATACTCACATACATAGCAGAACTAGAAAAGGTAGATGCATTTCAGACTGCGTGCTCTTTCTCATATCCAAAATTGTCAAAGTCAGCTTTTTGCGAATGAAAACAAAATCAATGGCCGCATTCAGCGGAGACAACAGTTGGTAACTGGCTGCTGTGTTAATATTCGCGGAAACACTGAAAAAACGATGAACATTTGAGTGAGAAACATTTGCAATTAAGTTATTTACATAATTAAATAATTATAATAATTAAATTAAATAATTGTCATCTTTTCTACGGTATCGCTACCATAACAGTTCATAACAGTTGACTTTGTTGAATGCGGCCAATTTTCGCTTTCTCATCGGTTTCAGATTTTCTATAAGCTGTCAATTTCGTTTTGACAGTTTCGGCAGTCTGTCTCTCCGAAATGCTTCTACCTTCTCTAATTTTACCCATACAAACATTCTGTCTGTCTGTGTGATACCTGCAGATTCCAAAACCACTGGGCCGATTAAGCTGAAATTTCGGCAGTCGATTTATTTCAGGTAAGAGATGGTTAAGGAAAAAGTTGCCACACCCTCTTTTGCCGCTCCCAACCCAATAAAAATGCTATATTTCAGCCGGTTTGGGTCGTATATGACTAAAATTTGGTAATTTAGTTGGTATGGTAACTGTCAGCTTACTTACTTACTTAGTTGGCGCTACAACCGTATGTCGGTCTTGGCCTCATCTAAGAATTTGCGTCAGCCATTTCTGTCTTTCGCTTGCTGGCGCCAGTTGGAAATTCCAAGCTTCGTCAGGTTGTCCTCTACTTGTTCTATCCAACGAAGATGCGGTCGTCCCATTCTGCGTTGACCGTCGCAGGGTACCGAATCGAATGTTTTCTTCACTGGAGCATCGTCTTTCATGCGCTGAACATGACCTAGCGATCTTGATGTTCCTATGCCGCAGGGTACCGAATCGAATGTTTTCTTCACTGGAGCATCGTCTTTCATGCGCTGAACATGACCAAGCCGCTTGACTGTAATGCGCTTGACTATGTCGATGTCAGCATACAGCTCGTACAGTTCATCATTCCACCGTATTCAGTACTCGCCATTGACGCAGATTGGTCCTTAGATCTTACGAAGAATCTTTCTCTCGAATGCTCCTAAAGTCTTTTCATCTGAACTGCTCAGCTTCCAGGTTTGTGATGCATAAAGTATGACAGGAATGATGAGCGATTTATAGAGCTTGATTTTCGTGCGTCGAGAGAGGGCTCTGCTTCTCAATTGCCTACTGAGCCCAAAGTAACACCTGTTGGCAAGAGTTATTCTTCGTTTGATCTTAATGCTGATGTCATTGGTTGAGTTTATGCTGGATCCCAGATAGACGAAGTCCTTCACAGCCTCGAAGAAGGTACTGTCAACGGTAACGTGGGTTCCAAGACTCTTTGTTGTTTGTTTGTTTCTTGACACTAAGTATTTCGTCTTATCTGCATTCACTGCCAAACCCATTCGACTTGACTCTCTTTCTAATCTGGAAAATGCTGCACTGACTTCGCGCGTATTATGGCCAATTATATCGATGTCATAAGCACACGCAAGCAGCATAACACTCTTGTAGAATATTGTGCCACTACGTCTCAGGTCAGCAGCTCGGATGATCTTTTCCAGCATTAGGTTGAAAAAGTCGCACGATGAGGAATGACCTTGTCTGAAACCTCGTTTGGTAACAAATGGTGGGGGTCCTTCCCGATTTTAATTGCGCTGCTGATGTTGCTCAGTGTCATTCTGAAAAGTCGTATTAGTTTTGCAGGTGTACCAAATTCAGATATGGTGGAGTATAGGTGCTTCCTTATTAGGCTGTCGAAGGCGGCTTTGTAGTCGACAAAAAGGTAGTGGGTGCCAATTTATTTTAAATAGGTCTTCTCCAAGATTTTTCATAGCGTTAAGATCTTATCGATGGTAGACTTTCCAGGTCTGAAGCCACACTGATAAGGTCCAATCAGTTGGTTTACAATGGGCTTCAATTTTTCACATAAAACGCTTGACAGGACTTTTTATAGGGTGGGACAGATAGGGTTAAGAAGGCTTATCCCACGGCAATTGGCACAAATAGTGGGATCGCCTTTCTTGTGGATTGGGCAGATCACATTGAGATTCCAATCATTCGGAATGCATTCTTCCGACCATATTCTGCATAGAAGCTCGTGAATGCATTTAAAAAGAGCTTCGCCTCCATTCTTAAACAGCTCAGCAGGTAAGCCATCAGCTCCCTAGGATTTTTTTGTTTTTAAGCCGAGCTATAGCTATCAAAACTTCATCATAGTCGAGCAGCGGAACTCTGACGCTGTCATTGGCAATTGGGGTTTCCGGGACATCATCTTTACTGGCGGGATTTTTTCAGCGTCGTCATTTAGAAGCTTAGAGAAGTATTCCCTTCATAACGTCAGTATATCTGTCACTAGATTTCCATTCTAATCCTTGCAGGAAGAGGTCCCAGTTTTAAAACCATTGGCAAGGCGTCTTATCTTTCGAAAAATTTTCGAACCTAATTTTTGTCGCCATACATCTCAATCTTCTCATGGTCGCGCTTTTCTGCCTCTCTTTTTTTCCAACTGAAAATATGTCTCTCTTCCCTTTGTAATGCTCCTTAGCAACGCGCGTTTCAACCGACTGCAGGGTGGCTTTATAGGCTTTGTTCTCTGCAGTGGCGTTGCGATACTCCTGGTCGTACCACTGGTTTCGACGAGGTCAATGGTAGTCAATCACCTGTTCAGCAGCCGCACGCATGGAGTGGAAAATTTATGTCCACTGCGCGCATACCTCATCGATTGGAGGAGTGCTTTTAAACAGGAGTGAGAGTCGAGTGACGAAAGCTTCGGCTGTCTGTTTCGATTGCAGCTTGTCGACGTCTAGCATTCTCTGTGTAGTATTGCGAACATTCTTACCTGCGCAAAGACATGTACGGATCTTGGCTGCAACAAGATAGTGATCCGAGTCAATGTTTACACCACGAATCGTGCGTACATCTGGAAGAATGCCTTCCGTCGATCAAACCGTGATCAATTTAGTTTTTGGTTTTTTGATCAGGGGACATCCAGGTAGCTTTATGAATATTGAGATGCTTGAATCTAGTGCTACTTACGACCATGTTTCAAGTCAATCCATGTGGCGAAGTCAATCAGCCTCATTCCGTTATTGGAGGTGTTGTCGTGGAGGCTGAACTTTCTGACTATTGGACCAAAAATATTTTCCTTGCCCACCTTAGCGTTGAAGTCACCAAGCACACTTTTTTCGTCGTAACGGGGGCAATGCTCGTAAGCATTTTCAAGGCGCTCATAGAAAATTTCCTTGATCTCATCGTCCTTGTCGTCGTTCGTTCAGAGTCGTTCGTTCACAGGTGTGAATCGCAGGACGTGGGGCCGTAGTCTCTTGCCAACTACAAATCCGCATCCAAACTCGTGCTTCTCCGCATGGCCGCTGTAGTAGATATCACAGGGTGCATGCCGAATGCAACCCTGTCCCTTCTATCGCATTTCTTAGATAGCAATGATATCAGCTTTGTATCTTTCCAAGACATCAGTCAGTTGGATAGAGGCACCTTCCCAATTAAGGGTTCGGACATTCCAGGTGCATATCCGTAAATCATTATCAGTTTTTCGTTTGCGGAAGTCGTCATCAGATTTGGGGATCAGTTTTCTTCTTTTCTTAATTGTTTTCATTGAAATGGGTTTCTATGGGTGGGGCACGCCGCTCAGATTAGCCGCCAAACTAACGGTTGTCAGTTTTGACGTTGCCCAGGAAACACCACGTGGAGCTTTGAGTCGACTTGAGGCGATTTCACAAAGATTATGCTGGACTCGCCAAGTTGAGACACTCAAACATGTTACATTGTAAAGGTTCGCCCCCAGATTACCGACTGTCAGCAACTGTACTAAAAATGGAATTCCACGCCCTTTTAATTGCCCACAAATCAATAAAAGTGCTATATTTCGGACAGTTTTGAACGTATTAGATTAAAATTTGGAAATTTAGTTTATATGGTAACTGTCGGCAACTGTACTGAAAATGGCCGTCCACGCCCCTTTTTGTCGCCCACAAATAAATTAAAATTTTTTACTTATGACGGATTTGGTCGTGTAAGACTAAAATTTGGTAATTTAGTTTGTATGGCTACTTTCGGCCACTGGATTAAAAATGGACGTGATGGCGCTATGTTTACGCTTTTTTCAGTAGATAAGCGGAGAGTGAATCAAAGTGAGCCAGGTATAAACTAAATTAAGCTGTAATTTTGACAGTTAATTTATTTTAAGTACGAGGGGAAAAAACGTTGCCACACCCCCTTTTACCGCCTATTTTGGACGGTTTTGGTCGTATTATACTAAAATTGAGTAATTTAGTTCATAAGGTTACTTTCGGCAACTACACTACGAATGGAGTATATAAACAATTTTTATTGGAGTAATACACTACGTCTGCCGGAAAATAATATTTCTTATATTTTTAGCAAAAAAGGTCCAAAATTTACTTTTTAGTAAAAAACTGATTGAAAAGTGGTTTTTGTTGTAAAAATAAAATCAAGTAAAAATTGCATTGTTGACTACCTTTTATATAGTATATTATTCATTTGCAAAAATTCTTCCAGTTTTGCGCAAAAATAGTTTTACCCTTCCCACTTTTTCAACTAACGTAAATTTTTTTAAAGTTTTTTATATGACCTATTCTTTATTAATATGTTCATTTTCTTTGATTTAAATACAAATTCGAAATGTTTGATAGTTTAAATTATTCTTGATTTTTAAATACAAATTCAAGTTATTTGATAGCTTAAAACCGTTTATTAAACTTTTTAGGTCAGGTTAGATTTTTTATTTATATACGTTTTACAATAATAAATTTTGGCCACATTAATTTTAACAAATTTTTGTAAATTTGATACCAACAACATTCACATATCTTCAAAATTGGCAACAATTTTTAGTATAATGCATTTTTTTATAAGACATCGTTACTTAAGAATGAGAAAAAAACGAAATCAAAATCAAAGTATTGACTTTCGATACTCCAAAGTTAAAAAAAAGCTCTTCACAAAAGTATTTCGAACTGTACTGTTAGGTTAGTGTATATATTTTTTATATTTTTTTCAAAACAGTTCCAAAATATTTACTTTTTGCTCAAAAAGTGGTTCAAAAAGTGTTTTTGTTGTAAAAATACAATCAAGTAAAAATTGCACATCTGACTACCTTTCATATGACATAGCATTTATTTGCAAAAATTCTTCCAACTAAGCGCAAAAATTATTTTACTGTTTTCGTCGAAATTTATTTTTTTCAAAATTTTGTTGTTATTTTTTTACAAAAAAGTCAAGTCTCCAAAATAATTTATGTGAAAAAATGACCCCAATACTGCCTTCATAAGGAAGATTGCAGTATCTAGCATAAAAATCAAAATTGTTTTTTCTGTATCATTTTTCTTCCATCTTTAAGAAACTACAATAAAAATTTCGAATTTTTTGCTCAATTGCTTAATATTTTAACATGAAATGTTAAACAAAAAACGCAGCATCAACATAAAAATAGATAAAAATGCGGTATCTACAGACAGATACTGCGTTTTCCCTTTGTATTTGTAGTTAATGCTTTGTAAAATGCTTTTTACTTCTTTATTTTTGTGAAAAAAAAAATCTTTTAAGTATTGATTTTTTTAAACATAGTTGATTGATTTTTCATTAAATATCCTTGTGCAAGATATGATGGTTTTAAAAATATATCTTTTAAATATTATAAGTATATGAACAAAAAAATTTTTACTGTATAAAACGTACATTTGATGTAGATACGGCTTTTTGAACTTATCTAAATAAGAGCAAACAATAAAAAAAGCAGCAACTACAGTGTTTGTTCCACAGTTTTGGCATTTTTAATAAAATCGAAAAATATTTTATTAATTTTGAAAGCAAACTGAATTTTACTATCCTGTAGAACCAAATAATTATAAAGATCCAAATCCTAATCAGTGAATTTTTGATAAACTACTGTAAGTCGTTTATCTCAGAATATTAATACATGTAGATGCCGCACTCTTCCTTATGACGGCAAAATATCTCTTTCCAATCAAAAGTTATGGCTTTTATTATTAAGTTACTTTATGATTTACAGAATAACTATGAAGTTATAGGTCGCACAGCTTCGGAATTCAGTATTCGACCACAATTTAAACATGCCGTTTCACTGATAATATTTGATGGGTCTTTGGACGCGGGGGTGTGGCAGCAAAGTGCCGGGTTTCAGCACCAGTTTACGTAGTACTAGGTTTCAAAAATACTAAAGGCAAAACTAATAAAGACAAATAACTATAAAGACAAAACTAATACTAGCATACAAGTAGTATGAAAACTACTGGAATTGAACTGGCTAAAATAATACTAATATGAAACTGGTCAATATTAAACTAGTATTTCAGCATTGTGCTCTCTTTTGTCAAGTGAACACCATTAACCATTTCAGTGCCATATTTAAACAATTAATCAAGTTTTAATCAAAACACTACCAGTGCGAAAAATATACAAAGATAAAAGTTGCACCTTGTTGCTATTGCAAATTACATTACATTACACTTATATAAAAAAAAAAAAATAACAAAACACATAAAAATTCACGATGACGCAACCTCCCGACAGGGGAAAAATTTATTTTGACCTGGACAACACAAAATGCTTAAAAAACTTAATTGAAGGTCCAAAGTATTTAATAATGGCCACAGCCGGGTCTAGCGATACACTCGCTAACGTGTCTCCGTTCCTTATTAAAAAAGTAATTGATAACGTGTGTGGTGGCGTGGTGGGTTGAAGCTTGCAAGAAACTTCGAAGCGGAAACATTTTAATTAAAACAAAAAGTTTTGCTCAGGCCAACAAATTAATAAAATTAGTTGCCCTTACTCCTACAATTAAAGTAGAAGTCTCCGAACACAACTCGCTCAATTCATCCAAAGCTGTTATTTACTCTAGCGACCTGAGAGGTATGGAAGAAACAGAAATTCTTAGCGAGCTTGCCGATCAAAACATTACCGAAGTTAAAAAAATAAAAAAAACATCAACGGCGAATTAAAAGAAACGGGTTTACTAATACTCACTTTTGCAGTACCCAACCTTCCCGCTCAAATCAACATCGGTTATGAAAAAATTTACACTCGCCCCTACATCCCTCTTCCACTGAGGTGTAAAAATTGTCTCCGCTTTGGTCACATAATGTAGTTATGCAAATGCGATAAATTGTGTATCAACTGTTCAAACAAAGAGCACTTAAATTCTAACGAGGAATATTCTAATCCGGCTGGCTGTATTAACTGCATGGAGAACAACACTCCCAGCGCCGATCACTCCGTCTTTTCCAAAATATGTCCAACTTTTATAAAATATAAAGAGCTCCAAGCTATTGTAACTCTTCAAAAAGTAGACTTGAGAACAGCAAAAAATAAACGTCACTCAACCGGAGCAACATTCTCTTCTGACGTAAAAAATTACAACAACACCAACGCTAGCAACAAAACCAACAATAACACCAACGAAGCAAAACAGCGTGAAGTAGTATATGCACCAACTTTAAACCGACCATCAAGATCTGAGTCAAATTCTAACGTCAACAATACTACTTCAAACAACAACTATACTAATACTCAATCTACAAACCAACCATCCTCTACAAAAGCTTCCAATAGTTTCACTAATACTTCTCTCGCAGTGCCACATCGCAATAATGAAAAACATACAGTGACATTGATCTTAGTGATGCAGCAGACTACCTTCCCACAGCAATAACAGCATACAATCTACGATCTCAGTCTAAATCTAAAGTCACCATTCTTCCCAGAAACGCATCTAAAAAATTACAATCTCAATTTAAATCACTAAGCTTAAAATCAACCACAAAAAAGCCATTAAATCTACCAGTTCTATTCAGCCCGACACTTACTCAGATAATTCAATGATTGATGACAATTAAATCAATATAAATCCTTTCATTCTTTATATTCATTTATTAAATTATTTACTTACTATTGTTTAAATTTATTATTTCTTCATAACAACAATGGCCCTACGTATTATCCAGTGGAATATGAACGGTTACTTAAATAATTATAATGAACTTATAATCTTAATAAAATTATATAACCAAAAAATAATTTCAATACAAGAATCCCACATCCACTCTCTCCTTAACATCCCAACTCCAATAAACTTTTCATTTTATTCCCTTAACACATCCAATACAAACTATGGCGGAGTTGCCTTACTAGTGCATAATTCAATACAACACAAACTTATTACAAATAGTAACGATTTTGATGCACTTACCTGCGAGATCCAGTCACATATAAAATTTAAGATAATATCAGCTAATATCCCACCCAGAGATAACTTCAATATCAACAACCTTCAGAATGTCTTTAACCGTCTCAACAACCCGACTTTAGTTACTGGCGATTTTAACGGTTGGCACAGAACTTGGGGCTCGCCAAGTAATAACAAGAAAGGTTCAGTAATCTCAAAGTTTATAACCCAGTCTAACTTTCTCCTTCTCAACGATGGCTCACCCACCCACTTTAGTACCCACAATACCTTCTCCCACATCGATCTTTCCCTTTGCTCCCCTTGCCTCGCCATATGGGCGGAATGGAAAATCAGCAATGATTTGTCAGGTAGTGATCATTTTCCAATCATTATAGACCTTTTCGAAAACCAACCACATAGCAACCCCACTTATCGACCAAAATTCATAACTGACCGCGCCAACTGGCCTTCCTTTATTGAAAACTGTCGTAAATATAATGCTATTCGACCAGTTAGTCTAAACATCAACAAAGAAGCATCAAATCTCAACAAAATTATTCGTCAATCTGCAAACGATTCCTTACCACAATCCTCTCCAAAACGCTACGTCCACAATGTACCCTGGTGGAACTCAAACCTAAGTCAACTCAAAAAAGACAAAAATGAACTTTGGATTCTTTTTAAACATAACATGAATCTTGTTAATATGCTAAATTTTAAAAAAGCCAGAGCCCGTCTCAAATTCGATATAAAGAAAGCTAAAACAGACTCATTAACAGCTTTTACAGCTGAAATTAACCCATCCTCAAAAATTGGCAAAATTTGGGCTACTATAAGAAGGTTTTGCGGTTATAAGATCTCACACAACATTCACTGCATCTCTGACCCCCACTCTTCTTCTTCTACACCACAATTTACAACCAACAAAAAATATATCTCCAACATCTTTAGTAAAACATGGTCAAATGACTCAGCGAACTATCAATTTCCCCAATTATTTCAATCAATTAAAAACACCAGTCTAACCCTTCCTCTCCCCACTCAGCCTTGCACTACAGCAATATTTATTGAAAAAAATATAAATCTAAAAATATAAACAACAACATCTTTTGCAATAATATACCGCAACAATATAAATTTAGTCTTGTTATACCAATTTTAAAACAAAAAAGCGACAAAACCCTTGTGAAATCCTACAGACCTATATCGCTTAACCCTTGTATGTCAAAAGTTCTGGATAAAATTATTGCTACTCGGCTATGGTGGTTTGTTAATACCAACAAACTAATCAATAGTCACCAAATGGGATTTAGAAAAGGCAAATCCGCAGCGGATACTCTACTCTATGTAGATTACCTGATTGCGAACTGTCTATCAAAAAAAAAACATTTTTCAATAGTTTCACTGGATTTTGAAAAAGCTTTTGACAAAATAGGCATACACACAGTTATAGACCAACTGTTAGCTTGGAAGCTCAGTCCCAACATAATAAATTATATAAAGAATTTTATGTCTAATAGGAAAATAATCGTCCGAATAGGCAACTTCACATCTGATCCACAGCCATTATATAACGGCATTCCACAAGGGTCCCCACTCTCAGTGATAATATTTTTAATCGCTTATAATAAACTAAGCAGCATCATATCACTTCATAAAGAAATCTATTTCTGTGCGTATGCAGATGACTTCAATCTAACAATAAAGTCAAATAAAAACAAAAACCCTATAATTGACCTCAATCTGTCGCAAACACAGCTGTTCGTGCACTATAATTATAAACAATTTTCAGCTCAAAGAATGCGACTCCATAAAAATTCTTGGCATACTTATTAACAAAAAATACAAATGGGACACTTATATAGAAACCTGAATTCTTCCTTATGTAAGCAACTTAACGTTATCAAATGCTTTTCTAGCCCCAAATTTAACTGCAGTACTTACTCATTAATACAAGTAGTGAAATCTCTAGTTATATCAAAAATAAACTATGGTTTAATTCTGTATGGTTTTGCACCGAAGTCTGTTCTTAACAAAATAAAAACTGCTTTCAATTCTGCGATAAGAACTGCCCTCGGAGCTTTCAGGTCAACCCCAATAAACAACATGCTATTCGAAGCAAATATTCTAACTTTAGAAAACCAAAGGGACCTACTATTAGCCAACCAATTCAAATCCATACTCTCTTGCCAAGATACCCCCCGTTTTAAGGTGATTAAAACTTCTCCAAGTATTAATCAAGAACCAAAAGTTATTCCTACAATAAAAAGAATAATTCGTAGCTGCCGTGATATCGACATCCCGCATGTACCAATAGTAACAACACATAATGCGAGTATTAATTCACCCCCTTGGCTTCTTCATAAACTAGCTATCAATACATCACTTCATGAACAAATTAAATCCAATACAAATCCTCAACACTTCCGAACACTATTTTTAGAAATTAAAGAACATTTAAAAAACCACACTTTTATCTACACTGACGGCTTCAAATCGAACAGCAACACAAGCTACAGCGTCACTTCGTGCACCAAAACTATTAAAGTCTCTCAACTCCCCCAATATAGCAGTGTATTTTCTGCAGAAATTATCGCCATCCATGAGGTATTGAACCACATTAAAAAGAAACACGGTAATTTTGCCATCTGTACCGACTCTCTCGCATCTCTAAGTGCAATATCCAACATCCATAACAACGACTACTATCCCAAATCAATAAGAAATACTTTAATTGTTAAGTTCCCTCAAATTACTCTCGTCTGGATCCCAGGTCATGTTAATATTGAAGGCAATGAATATGCCGACTGTGCAGCTAAATACGCTCTCTCAGCTCCACTAACAACAACTCCAAACTTCAACTTTAACGATATTAAACGCTTTTTAAAAACCTACCACTTCACTAAAAATAAATCAATTTGGAACTGTACCTCCAACTGGTACAAAGAGTGTAACCCGGATAAACTCTCTATCCATAATTATCTCATACAAAAACAAAAATCAATAAACAGACTAGACACAATAAAAATTCTGCGTCTACGCCTAGGACATTCCAAACTCTCCCACGGTCATTTAATGGGCTTAAATGCCGATCCCATCTGCAACTGCAACATTCAACCTTCCAGCTACATACTATCCCACTATCTCTTCGATTGTCCCATCTTCTCAATGCAAAGAAATTCTTTATTCCCTAATTCAAACATCTCATCACTTCTTCACAACCCTTCTCCTAGCAACATCAGCAAAATAATGAAGTTTTTAAAAATCTGTAGTATATATAATTTAATTTAAAAACAAAGTACATAACTATTCATAATAAACCTATAAGCAGCTGAAGGCCATTGTTGCTACTGCTGCATAATTTATTCTTCTTGTTTATAAATAGATATTAATTTAAATTATTATTCTTATTTCTGTAATAAATAAATAAACTAGTATTTAACTAGTTAAAAATATACTTGCACAAAGGTGCCTCAAATCTTACCAGTAAAAAGCCTAGTTTTGAATATACTAGTATTTTACTGGTTTAAAAGGTACTACTATCACAACTAGTTCAAATTATGCCAGTAAAATACTTCCTTAATTCATATCGAGAATGTGACAATTGTCTTTTCCTAAGACATCAACACAGGAAAATAACCGGTTTGCGCAATGTAAAAAGCATTTTAGCTGAACTAGTATTGATATTTTTTGGCCTAGTACTTTTTCTAGTATTTTAACTAGTTAACTATACTACAGGGAATAGTTAATAAGAAATAGATCCGTCAAATGTTTAATCTCCATTGTTCATCGGAAAAATAAAAGTGAAATTTTAACTTTTATTTTTGATCGAAATGAAATCAGTCCAAAAATTACGATTATATGATGACTTTCTTGAAAAGAAGCATAACCGTTACGGTCCTGATATTTCCTGAACATTACTAATAATATGTATTCAGTATTTAGTGCAATAAAATATATTAATAAAATATATTAAGTGTTTTTTAATAGACACAAAATATTTATTAGTTTGTGCATAACAATTTCAGATGAAAATATTTTCTTGTTTTATAAGTTTTAGAGCTTGTTTTTGGTAGTCGGGTCTTAGTTTTTGAATTTTTTATTTTATTAACAATTGATTTTAGCAAGATGTATTTTTTGGATCAGATTCTAGTGGGATTTCAACTAGCATCGCGTGTCTAAGCTACGCGACTCTAATAAATTTCCAAGTTTTTTTACAAACAACAGCCAAGCAAGAATAACATTGCACCATATTTGCCCTGCTCATGTCACCGCTACTACATTCAACCTTGTGCGTGTATGTGTGTGTATGTGCCTTTGCAGTACCGGTCAAAAAGAATTTAATACTTTAATGAATATCCTGCAGTAACGTGACCGTTATAAGGCGGTTGCCTCTTATGTGTGTGTTTCATCTTATATGTGTGTGTGTGCGTTTGTGTAGTCGCAATATTGGTGCTTGGGTCGAGTTTTGTTAAACATATCCACCTATGTTTGTAACTACGTGCACCGGCAGTGATGGAAGAAAAAAGTTATAGGAAACGCTCTGCTCGAACTGCAAGTAAGTATTAACGGCACAACTTCCAATTCACGTACATCCTTGCTCAGCGGACTTAACGTCACACACAGCTAGCCCATCAAGCACATCGATTCGACCGAAATATGGCAAATTGAGAAGTAGTCAAGTGCTGGTTCTAGGCTATAATTTGAAGTCACGTCAGCCATGATAAACGTGTGTGTTGGCTTGAAAAATGACTCAAACCACAGTTATGTATGGTACATGCACACACATACATGAATGTTCATGTTCTTAAATAAGCATTGGACAAAGAATAAAAGCAGGACAAGCCCCTGATAAAATTAACTTTCACGAAAACTATCTGTTTTAACTGCTATGCCCGTTGGTTAGTAGGGGATGGCTTAGAATTGTTTTTGACATTTATGTGTGTGCTTATTATGCTTGATTATATTATTATTAAAAAAAAACAAACAGATCTATCTCAATAAACTTACCAATAAAAATCAAAGAGTAAAAAGTCCTGTTGATGTCAACTGACAAATTTTACTGCAAAACGCACTTTGACAAAGCAAATGAGTGAGCAGTTGAAGTAACATGAGTCAACCTTGTGACATATGTATGTTGCAAATTCTCTAGTTTCTACCTTTGACATGGGTTACTTATGACCAGGGCTCCGATTTTGTTGACATGTCAATTTTTACCTTCTCTAACATGGACATTTAGATGCAAGAGTGATGATGCAAAAACATCATTCACATTCCCCAAGCATCACAGATAAAATTATTTGGGTAATTTTTTTTATTTAAGCCGTTGCTGTTAGTAAGGTCGTTTTCAAACGAATTAGATTATTTTATTGATTATTTTAAGGGATTTATTAATTTATTTTATTAATCTTTTATTGAAGCATTACATAATTACACTGTAAACAATTTGCACCTTTTAAAAAACCTCTCCCACTTTGTTATCGGTTCTTTACATTTTCGTGTACGCTGATCACGAATATGCAATTATTTTTTTCGGGTCACCTCTAGTTTGGTCTCTACAGAACTTTGAAATTTTAAGGGATAACTATCTTTGAATAATTGCTTAGTATAGAACTTAATGTCCTATCATAACAAATTTGGTATCAAATAAAGTAATAAAAATTACAAAAAATATTAATTGAAAAAATTATATGAAAAATGCCACTTATGTTCGAAAATCCTCTATATCCTAAAATTTTTTTGTCCAATTAAAACAAAAAATTTTTTGATAATACAGAAAATATTTACTATAATTCTGCAAAATTTCATTAAAATCGCTGTATTGGTTTATTTTTAATCAATTTTTGAACTATTTCGACTCAGGAGGTGACACTACCGGCCACGCTTTCATTTCGGTGTCACAAACGTTTCCACAGAGTTAAAATATCCTGACCTGGTTAGGTGTGGGGTATAGCCACTTGAATTGCTTACTTAATAATAGTAATAACTTAATAAATAACAGTTACATAGAGACAATTCGGAGAGCTGAAAACTCGAGAGCAAAATTAATTTTACCTACGTCATTTTTACTGCTTTGTTGTTGTGTTATTGCCTTGCTGTTTTTTGTAGTCTTGCGAAAGCGTGATTCTAATCAGTTTCGAATCTAGGATTTGTCGAAGGAGGGCCCTGAAGATCCAAGTGATGGCTGAATTAATTTTTTTTGTTTTATTTAACAAAATGTATGATGAAATCTGATTTTTCTAAGTTTTTTTTTAGTCAAATTTTTTTTCATAAAAATGTATGATGAAAGCGGATTTTTCTGAAGTTTTTGAGTGAAAAAAGTTCCAAAAGGGGCGGGGGGTTTGACGCCCAAAAGGTGTTGGCCCATACATAGATCCGCTACTGATTGCAATGCAGCTACCATATTATTCTATCATGATTAAGGCCCTTACTATGAGCTGCGTTCGATCTTCGACTATAGTCGAATGGCCTGATCGAACGAATTTGCATTTGGTATTATAACGTGTTTTCGACAAAGAGTAGCGTTATTGTGAATTTCGTTCATATTGTTTGTTCACGGTAGTATATTTCTATCAGGTGATCATTTTATTATTTCAGCTAAATACGATTGGTTTGAAAGTTGATTGCAAAAAATAAGACAAAAAAGTTATGACTATGACGAAAATAATTTCCATAAGATTCGACGCTTCGTCAGAAGATTATGAAAGCTTGACGGAACTGACTAGAAGTAGAAAACTGTTGAGCAATGCTTTTTTTAGCTTATCTTAAGCCACTTTGCTGTTGTTCTAACTGGTGGTCCTAAGCAATTCAATTCTGGCGTGAGTTCTTCCCATTACTTTTTCGCCTGAACTTTGGAATAAATATCCTTTACAGTCAAAGTTTACCTCCATCAATGAGATCAGTTTTTTAACTGCGATTTGTTGCTTAGATCTGCATAAAAGTTACAAAAACAGTTCAATATTAGTTTTTAGTCTTTAAGAAGGAAAATACAATCACAAAATACTTAAATTTTTAACAATTTTTGCTCAGCACGCATCGCATCGAAAGCAAAATCCTATTCGACTGAAATTTCGATGAGGAACGAACATTTCGGTAGGGTTGCACAGCTCATAATAAGAATTTAACTTTCGATACTCGTTGTTCAATAACCAGCGAAGATCGAACGTCGAAAGCAACTCATAATAAGGGCCTAAGTCTTTTTGTTCACGATCGAACAATTGGTTTTAATGCCATTCAGTTAAAAAGTCGGTACGATTTTGAAATTCATTAAAAATGCAATTTGAAAGTTTTAAACATAAAAATTGTGTAAATTGTTTTTGCAATATATGTGGTGAATTTACAGTTCTTAAAAAAAGAAAACCAATTACTGATTCTTTGCGATTAATTTACTTTTGTCTTTTGCTCCCAACATATGTTGTGATATCTGCTACAGGAATATGCTACGTTGGTCTAGTGGAAAATTAGAAGGTATGCCATTTGGTATTCCTATGTTGTGGGCACCTCAGTTGGAGCATGATGAAATAAACTGTTATTTTTGTTTTATCAATATAAGGGGTCATAATTCAAGAACAAATGCAATAATTAACTATACAAAATTGGATTCAGCAATTCGACCGAAGCCACATGGTGAAGCAACACCAGTACCAAGTCGAACATAAGGTATACCACAGCCAAGTTTATGTAATTTCGAGCTAGCGCCAACTTTAAGCCTTTACCAATCGCAATGTTGCAATGATCCATTATATGCACAATCATGTAATTCTGATTGTACTCATATTCCATTTAATAATGAAAGTTTTGAACATTTCGTCAGAGTGTTGGGTCTAAGTAAAAGTAAAACTGAAATTGCGGCTTCTATTCTTCGCGATTACAATTTATTAGATACCAACGTGTGCGTTACAGCTTCTCGTCGTCGATCCCATGAGTTACAATCGTATATTAATTTCTCTTATTTAATTGTTTATTTCAACGATATTGCAGGACTAAAGGAGGCTTTAAATATAAAATATGAAAAAACTGGGTGGTATATGTTTATTGATTCCTCTAAATTAAGCTTAAAAATAGCACTTACCAATAAAGATAAAAATCTCCCAACGATTCCAATAGCAAATTCCATGAAACTAAAAGAAAACTACTCATCAATGAAATTAATTGTAGAAAAAATAAAATACAATGAACATAATTTGTTGATTTCCAGAGATTTCAAAGTAATTGGACTTCTCTTGGGATAGCCACAAGGTTTTTCAAAATTCAATTGCCTTATATGCGAATGGAATAGTCAAGAAATGGAAATGCATTTTACAGATTTTAAGTGGCTACATCGACAATCCAACATCAATGGAAAAAAGAATAGAAGTGATGAAGCTTTAGTTCTAAGGGAAAAAATTATTCTTCCCTCTCTACATCTAGAGCTAAAACCTTATAAAGGCTATGGATAAAGAAGATTAAGGATTCATAATTCATAATAATTATTAAAGACAAGACTTGGATCCGGAAATCCTATTATCATTCCTATATGAACTTTCAACACTGGTTCCAGATCCCTACTTAACATTTTCCTATATGGTCAAATTTTTTAGACACAGTTTTAAAATTTCAAATTTTTAATTTAAAATTTGATATTTTTTCTAAAATAGAAAAAATTATTTTTTTATTTTATGGTGTGTAGCCTAGATTCTAAATAAAAACAAAAACCAAGAATGGTCAAAAAGCTTAAAACACTCTGTATCTTGAAAATTTTACCATATAGAAAAAAAATGAGTACAGACTTGGAACCAGCGTTATAAGTCCAAATAGGAATAAACATATTTGAGTCTTACTGCGATGCTAATAAGTTGCACGCCACTGTACATAAGTCGGTATATATAATATTTATTTTACTAAAGTAAATTTAATTAACCTAATAAAATGTTGACAAAAATTAAAATTCGGCAAATTTCAAATTTAATTTTATTGCGTGTTAAAGTTTATTTTACTCGGTCCCAAAAATAATTATAACGAAATTCAGTTTATATAAAGTAACTCATACGACATGTTGCACAATTGCTGATTTCTAAAATATTTTAAAAATTGATAAAAAATAAACTAATAAAGCGATTTTAATAAAATTTTGCAGAACTATAGTTAACATATAATTTGTTTTATCAACGAATTTTTTTTTTTTTGGTTAAATTGGACAAAAGGCAAAGGATATAAAGGATTTTAGAACATAAATGACATTTTTCATATCAATTTTTCGTAAATTTTTTCAATTAATATTTTTTGAATTGTTTTTACTTTATTCTCTTTAATTTGATGCCAACTTTTTTATGATAGGACATAAATTTCTATATTCAAAGATATTTATTCTTTAAAATTTCAAAGTCCTGTAGGGACCAAACTAGAGGTGACCCAAAAAAATAATTGCATATTCGTGATCAGCGTGCACGAAAATATAAAGAACCGATAACAAAGTGGGCTGGGTTTTTTGTGTTGTATCGTGTTATTAAAGTGGAATTCTGTTTTAATTTGCGTCGTTTTTGTATCTGATGATCACTAAACAAAGTCGTTTCATAAATTCATTTTTTTTTATAAAACTGAAAGACAATTTTCTTGCAATGAGTAAACATTTTATTAAATCTTATATATATTATGCAAACGCAAATTTTGTCCGACGTAAGGCTTTTTAAGTACAAGTCAAATCTTAATAAATTTAGTATAGTTTGATAGGTTTAGACCTGTAGATGTACAAACTGGAGTTTTTATTTCTTAAAAATTTTATATCTTTTAAGTTATAGCGAGTTAAAGTTTGCATAAAATTGTTGTTATGTTGCTTTTTCTCTTCTTAATTTCAGCAAATGCCTAAGAATATGTGAGGTATTTTGTACCACCTATCGGCTAATAGCTATGAAACTGTTATACTGACGAATAATCTTTTTTAATTTTACAGCTAAGACTATGAATTGATACATTCAATATCAAAGTGATACTGGAATGATTTTTTACATTTAAAAAAAGATTTCTAAACTTTTGGTCGTAATTTTAATTTTTAATTTTTAAAAATTTACACAAAAGTTTAATAAGAAATTGGAAACTGGTAATGAAACATTTTTGTTCAAGCATTTTTGAACTGGAAATCAAGAAATATTCTTACTCCTGTATATTTAGCATGATGCCAAAAGAGCGTTTTTTGGAAAAAGTTTTTTTATCGTTGAAGGTGATGGAGAAGCATAATTGTTGCAATGCTTGTTCGGGGACTTGGCCACAATTTTTGTTCATGGTTATTTAGGGGACTTTTGAAGGTTACGTCCGATTAATCTAAATATGACTATTTAAACTTACTATTTTGTGTACACAATGTACTAAATGTTGAAAGTAAACAGTATAATATAACTTTTTGTAAGACATTTTATCTGTCAAATCTGACTTCTAAGTGTCAGAAGTTACAAAACTTTTACAAAAAGTAGAGAAGCGACATTTTACTAAACTTCTAAATTTCTAACTAAAATTAATTGTAGGTCATGGAGAAGGTTTCAATACCTTTTCATTGGCGTATATTTTATTAAAAATAATTAATAAATAAAAGAGATATTTAAAAAATAAAATTTTAAAACGATTTATTACACAGTGTTATTTATAATAACATGTATATTGTACATACAGGGGTATAAAACAAGTTCACAAGACAATTTATTTCTGAATATATTCTGTGGCTTTTTTTTTCATTAAATAAGAAACAAATAACTTAAATTAATCAAATAAAACATAAATTTACGATACATGATAGCTCGATAGGCTTGCCGGACTTAATACTTATTTAAATATTAATTAATATTGACGGATTTGATAATTAAACAAATAATTTCCGCGTCACAATGCAAATTTTTAAATTTATCTTTTTTTACAGAGAATTGGTTTCGCTCTAATATCTTAAATTCTGAAATAATATGCAATAAATATCAAATTTTCCGTAAAGATCGTCATGATAAAATCGGCGGTATGGTTTTGATAGCTGTTTAAAACTCGCTTGTATCTGAAGAATTGACAATTCTTGACACTATTGACATTGAGTTCATTTGTGTTGCAGTTAAATTAAATAATAGTATAATTTATGTTACCTGCTCTTACATTCCTCCTAAATGTGACTTAATAATGTATTTAAAACATTTACACGCCATCGAAAAAGTTCATAATTTGTTAAAAAATAAAGACGTTCTTATTGTGCTGGGTGATTTTAACCTACCTTTTGTGACTTGGAAATTGTCTGACGATTCTTCATTTCTTACTCCTTTTTCCAATAGTGATTGGATAAATGATTTCTTAGATAAGCTATCTGATCTGTGTCTTCAGCAAGTCAATGATATTTTAAATATAAACCACAGTACCCTAGACCTTGTATTTGTAGATGGATGCACTACTGTTAATCTCCATTGTTCGAATCCCGTACCTCTTCCAGAAGATGTACATTATCCAACTCTTGAAATAACAGTTTTACTCCCCCACGAAAAAGAATATAAAGTAACTGCTGATGCACGAAATAAAAAAGTTTATAATTTTAAGTAAACGGACTATGTAAAACTTAATTCCTTACTTTCGCAGACTGATTGGTCTCCAATTTTAACTAGCGGAACATCATATTCATATTATGACGTCGAATCTTCTGCACAGTTTTTCAATGATACTCCCAAAAAAAGGTGTTTCTCCAATATTTTAAATCCACCCTGGCTAACAAATGATCTAAAGGCACTTAAAAATTTAAAAAATCGTTTATTAAATATAAAAAAATATAAAATATCTGGTTCTAGTTTAGACTTTGCTTCCTATTCTTCTAGTCGTTATAGATATCAACTATTAAATAGACAATGCTATTCTGCTTATATAATTAACATAAAATCTCAATTTAAAGATGATCCAAAACTTTTCTATAGTTTTGTTAACTCAAAACGTAAAGCCTCCAGCTTTCCACCCCTTATGAAATTCAATCAGGAAGAATCATCTTGTGACAATGTGATTTCTAACATGTTTGCAAACTTCTTTAAATCAACTTACTCCGATATACCATTCTAGCAAGGTGTATCCAAATGGACCCAAATATTATTATGTGTTATCTTCGACAAGTAAAATCTTCTTTTTCGACAGGCCCTGATAAAATTCCAAGCTGTATTTTAAAGTAGAAACCTGTGCACTCCTCTAGACAACATTTTTAATATTTCCTTGCATCGTGGTTATTTTCCTATAATATGGAAGGATTCTTATATTATACCCCTTCATAAATCTGGCTCCAAGATAGATGTTTCTAATTATCGAGGAATTGCAAAATTAAGTGCAATCCCTAAGTTATTTGAGAAAATCATAACTGATCAATTAACCCACTCCGTGTCTTCCACCATTTCTGTCTTTCAACATGGTTTTCTGAAGGGTAAGTCCACTACAGCAAACCTCTTAGAGTTTACTACGCGTGTTATAAATAGTTTTACTTTGGGACTGCAGACTGATGTTATTTATACGGACTTTAGCAAAGCCTTCGACAGTGTTAATCATAATCTTCTTTTGAAAAAACTCCACCTTATTGGGTTTCCTGTCACATTATTAAATTGGATAAATTCGTATTTATCTAGACGTACTCAAAAGGTTGTACTGTTATGTTGTTGTGAACTGTTATTTATAAATAACACTATAAATAACACTAACTTAGAAATAGTTTCCAGTTTTCTCGATCTTGGTTTTATTATGGATACAGAACTTCGAAACTTCAATCTCAACGTCAATATGGTTATAAATAAGGCAAGAGGAGTCCTTGGTTTCATTAGAAGATGGGCTAAAGAATTCAGTGATCCCTTTACTACTAAATTATTATATACCTCTTTCGTAAGGCCAATTCTTGAATATGCATCAGTTATATGGAACCCACAATATAATGTCTACATCGGCGCCATAGAATCCGTTCAAAAACACCTTTTACTTTTTGCTTTACTTCATAGTCGTTGGAACCCCAATATTATGCTTCCATCGTATGAAATACGCCTTAAAATTATTTTACTACCTTCGCTAAGAAGCAGAAGAATGATGCTTAATGTCATGTTTCTGTATAAATTACTTCGTGGCGAGATTAATTCGGAACATCTCATCTCAGCCATAAATTTTAACATCCCAAGGAGAGGAACAAGACATTTTCTGTTTTTCAAGTTGAGACAGTGCAGTTCTAATTAGGCTCTTCATGAACCTTTACGATGGGTGTGCAGTGATTTTAATGACAACTTCAACATGATTAATTTTTCTGATTCGGGAGACGTCTTAAAACGGAAAATTATATTACATTTAAATAATTAAATTAATTTAACTTCATCCTATTATATCTAACGCAGTTTTATAACAATGTAATATTGGTAATTGAGATGGTTTTGTTTCTCCTTTTTGTCTCAATATTATGTTTTATGGTGCCTACCATCAAATATGAATCGTTTTTCAAAACTTGCTTTTTAATTATTCAATATTTAAATTTTAAGTCGAACTGTGATTTACGTGCTCACGTGGTTTCCTGATTTGATATTAGACTAAACTCATACTATCTCCTGGATTGGTGTGCTAGAGTATATCTCTTTTCCACACAAGTTTATGCCTGCGTTGGCCCAAATGCATATCCAACTAATTGGGATTTTGATTTGGCGGACATGAGATTTATCGCATTTCCACGTAGGTCCTTGGGTTGGACAATGGCCGCAAACCAGTTAAAATGAATTTAGTGTTTTGGATTGTTTTTGAAATCAGGATTGTTTTTCGGGTACCTTAAATTGATAATCACTATAATTTTATTCGATGTTGCTTATTTATATGAAATTAAATATACTTAAATACGCGTTTGTTGTATATTAAATTTTTAAATTCCGCTGAAAAGCCAATTAATGTGCTTAGTGGAAAATCCTAATTGCCAATAGGGTGTATGTTTAGTACGTAGGTGCATTCTATCTGTCCCGGCTGATCCGGGCAGGATCTAGAATGTTAATCGTGCATGCGTGTAGGTTGGGTATCATTATCTTTGGAAGATTCATACCTCCGGGCGAATCCAAAAAAAAAAAAAAGTCATTGTCTATATTATGATTTTGTACATTTGAAATTGTTTTGCCTGAAAACGCATAACCTAACTTTTTTAATGTATGTATTTGTCTTTTTAAAATTTGGATTTATGGTGTTGTGAAACAGTATTCGAAAGCTCATAAAATAAATAATCTAAGCTAATCGGGTTCATCCTTCCTGATAAGCGGTAAAAAGGTTTCCTTGCTCTCGCTACGGCGTTGCTTCTGTAGAGCCGCTTTTCCGATTTCTTTTAATAGTTTCATCTGCTCGTGAACGTTCCATTGAGTACTGCGGTCAAAGTAAGTTGAGTGTAAGTGTAAGTTGAGTTTGAATCGAAAATATTTTTAATACATTTGTTTGCTTAAATACTTGATTTGTTGACACCTCGTATAAATTTCTTTATAATAAGCCATATCTTTGTTTTATCTTGTTTGTGGTCTCTAAAGTAAATAAGTTTCTCCTCTTTAGGTTAGGTTAGGTTAAACCGGATGCCTTCGTGAAGGCTCACATAGACCAATTCAGGTCCTTAGTGGTACCGGTAGCGAACAAAAGGAACCTTTGTGTTTGTTTTAAAAGTCTTTAAAGATTTGCGTTGAGTTCGCAAACCTTAGGAGGGATTCTAGAGACACCCTGGCTACATCTTTAATCGACGGGAATGTTGATGAGCCTAGGTATTTTAGTCTCGATCTAAGTAGGGCGGGGCATGTGCATAGTAGGTGCTCCAGGGTCTCCACTGTGCCCGGTTCCTTGCACTTCCTGCAGTTGTCATCCGTGGTGATGCCAAGCTTCCTCGCGTGGGCTGCCGTCATGCAGTGACCAGTGAGCATGCCCACTAGTGTCCTGCAATCTTTGCGCGGGCGTGCCAAGATGAACAGAGTTCGTTTTTCGCATTGTGCATTGCACATGATTTTCGAGATTTTGCACGATGTCGTATCTCTCCATCTACTATTCACTGCTATTGTGGCTCTTCTTTCGAGGTTCCTGTACAACTCTAGTAGCGGAGTAAGTACATGTTCTACGAGTTCTGATTCCAGCCCGGCGCATTCCTTTGCTAAACCATCTACCATCTCGTTTCCCTCAATGCCCTGGTGGCTAGGGACCTAGTAGATGCGCACTCTTTTCGAAGCGCATAGTGCATCTAGTGCATCTCTGCCAGCCAAGACACTTTTGGACTTGATGCCAGCGGAGCGTATGGATTTGATCGCCGCTTGACTGTCAACGAAAATGTTGATGTTAGAGTGTTGTGTGTCCATGCTGAGGGCTATCTCAGCAGCCTTCCTTATGGCAAATACTTCCGCCTGGAAGATACTGCAGTGGTTCGGCAGTTTATATGGCTGCTTTATATTAGGCTCTGCGCAATACACCGCCGCACCTACCCCCGTAGGCATTTTGGTGCCGTCGGTAAATATGTTGACCGCCTGCTCTGCTTGTTCTATACCTTTGCACCAGTCCTTTGGTCCCAGAAGAGTTCGTACTTTGGAATTGACTATCGTGCGAGGCACCATGTAGTCCGGCTACTAGGTAGATCCTTTCCGATTGTACAATGTCCAAAATTTTGAATGTGCATGTTGCCTGCTGCCGTAAGGCGTTGTGCCGTTTCTCCGGCTATTATTTTTGCGTGTATGTCCAGGGGGTCCATACTTAGAATGGTTTCAAGCGCTTTAGTTGGAGTTGACTTCAGTGCCCCCGTGATGCATAGCGCTGCCTGCCGCTGAGTTTTCTCCAAGTGCCTGAGGACTGTTGATTTGTTCACAGCCGGCCACCACACAATAATCCCATAGAGTAGAATAGGACGCACTACCGTTACATAGATCCAGTGCATCAGAAAGGGTGAGAGACCCCAAGTACTGCCTAGCATCTTTTTGGATGTGTATTGTGCAATGGTGGATTTCTTCACCCTTTCTTCCACGTTGGTTTTCCATGACAGCTTGCTGTCCAGGACGACTCCTAGATATTCTGTGTGAGTTTTCGGTATGAGACGTATATCGTTCAATTTCGGTGGTATCCACTGTGGTATCTTGTACCTTTTCGTGAACAGAACCAGATCCGTTTTCTCTGCGTTAATACTAAGACCGACTGAATTTGACCATCTAAGTACATCTTTGAGTGTGCTCTTCATTATGGAGCTTACTGTTGATAGACATTTCCCTACTATAATATAATTTCTCCTCTTTAAAACTAAATCGAAATTTTTTTGGAATGCATTCATAAAATATTATCATCTGCAGTTCTTTTGTTTCCATGAAATCAAAAACAGCTCGAATTATTTTTTTAAAATCACATTGATTTAAATCGCTAGAACTAATTTGCTTGATTGGCTCAATGCAACAGGTATAGATAAAAACGCACCGAACTTCTGCGACGCTAGCAGTGAGTTACGTTCAAATAAAAAGTTAAATTTTTCTCTTTACCTATATTTTATCGTTCTTAGTGATATAATTCTATTAAATAACTTCATAATTTCGACAATTTTTCTATAACTTATAGGCATTTCCGACATTTTCTATTTTATATTAAGAATGTTGTAAATCCAATTCTATTAATATTGTTGCTTCAAAAAAATAAAAATTTTAGATACATTTTTTTTTTTATTGAAGTGAAAACTTCTTTAGGCGCGTTGAACGATTTTGGTAGAGGGTAAATCTTTGGTTTGCGTCATCGTGATTTTCCGAGTAACTCTCGTCATCAATACAGACAGCGAGCATGGCAGAATAACCAGGTAGAGCCGACTCGGAGAGGAATGAAGTAGCAAGCTAGTTGTCAAAATCAGCTGTTCATCTCGATTTTTTCTTAGAATTTTTTGTTTTTATCATCATCCCTAAGAGCCCGAACTGAACCAAGGCGGATGTCGGTTGTCGGATTCACCGTGCTACAAATTACATGAAAATATATGCAGCCGCCAAAAATGAAATCGCCGTAGAAATGCATGACGGGAAAACGCCAGAATAGAATCTATTCTAATTTCTCTCAGACGGGTGTCGGATCTCTCTCTCTGAGTGACTTAAATGTTGCCATATTTTTGCTGAAGATTGGGTACGTTCAGTGTTATTTTCTTAGTTTTTACTATGATCTGACATTCTGTTTTTGTGCCTGTGTTGCATTTATGTGAATTCAAAGCATAATATAAAATAATTTGTATCATTCCCAATATAAAATGCAACCGTGATCCGACAACCGACAACCGCTCATATTCTGGACGTGTTCTCAGCGGATTTCGCAGAGAGAGGCCCGCCATCCGACATCCGCCTTGGTTCTGTTTGGGATCTAATGTCTTTGAGTTTAGGTAGACGTACGAAAGAGTATAAAAGAAGTTGTAGTTTCGTAAACCAAATCAGTCAAAGTTTAGATAGCGAAGAGTAAAATCGTGTGTGATAGAAACAAAAATATAAATATGGCAGATGCAAGTAATTTGGACGTTGCTGAAATTGTTGTACGCCGTAGTACACGTTACCAGCAAATGACTGCGGATGAAAGGCGTGCAGCTGATAGTAGATTTGCTGATTTTATGGACGAAGACATGGATAAAGAAATTGATATGCAATTGACAATTATGAAGTTGAGGATGATGAAGATCGCACATACCAACCTGCTGAAGAGTCAGATGCCGAAACTGAAGGATACGTCGAGCTAAATGAAGATACTGATGACGACGATGATGAAGAGGAAGAAAATGATGGACAGGAAACGAATGAAAGTTACTATATTGGTAAAGATGGCACCCAATGGAGTAAAAAAGCACCACCAACATCACGCACTCGTAATCATAACGTGGTCGACTTCACAAGAAAGAAACCAGGACCAACAGGAAATATACACTACCCCTCTACAATAATGCGTTCAATCATGACAGAGGAAATAATACACTTAGTGCTACGTGAAACAAATCGTAAAGGCAGGGAGGTTACAGCTGCATGGAATTTGGCGAATCCCACGAAGAAAAAGGAGTGGAAGCCAGTGACAGTGAAAGAGTTTGACGCCTTTGTAGCTATTCTTTTGTATGCTGGACTCACAAGATTAAACCATGAACCAGCTATGGAATTATGGGGCGCGTACGTTGCCCAATATACAAAGCTGCGTTGTCTTACGATCACTTCATGTGTATAAAGCAATTTATTCGATTCGACAATGGAAATACTCGACAACAGCGACTCATCAACAGCAAAACTGCGGCTATTGACGATATTTGGCAAATGTTGCAACATAACTTGGCAGCAGCTTACACTCCTCATGAAGCACTAACAGTTGATGAGCAGTTGTTCCCTTACAGAGGCCGCACCCGCTTCACACAATATATTCCGTCAAAGCCAGCTAAAAATGGTTTGAAAGTATGTTGGTTATGCGACTCACAGAGTTATTATCCTGTAAAGGGAATGATATATTCTGGAAAACTGCCAAACCAACAACGGGAGATAAACTAAGGGCAGAACGTAGTGCTGGATCTTGTGGAAAAAAATTTAGATGCTGGCCGTACTATAAACGCGGATAATTTCTTTACCACTCTTGACTTGGCGCGTATTTTGTTGAGGAGGAAGACCGCATATGTTGGTACAGTGCGCTACAACAAAACATTCATTCCACATGAGTTCAAGAAGAACCCGAAGCGCACCATCAATAGTACATTATTTGGGTTCAACGAAGGGAGTATAGCGTTATGCTCATACGTGCCGAAAAAAAATAAAGTGGTGAACGTGCTTTCCACAATGCACTACACCTGCCTCGTTGACAAGCAAACCGAGAAGCGGAAGCCCTATGCCATATTAGATTACAACGCCAACAAATGCGGCGTTGATACCATGGATCAAATGCTAGGCACTTACAGCTGCAAAAGAGCAACACAACGATGGCCGTTGGCCATGTTTTATAATATGCTGGACGTCGCTGCATTGGCTGCTTTTACGATTTACAACGAAATTAAGCCTATAAAAAGGAGTGACAGATGGCGGTCGTTCTTGTTACTGCTAACGAAACAATTGGCCACACCAAATATCGAAGAACGTGCCCTGAACAACCATATAACCTCATATCCAAGGATACGCAATGCGATGGAAGCAGTCGATGTCAGGGTAAGAAAAACATCTTCAAATTCAAGAATTGAATATATAGTTATTTGTTTTTTATTTTTCTTTTCATTTCAGGTATTATCAAGACCGTTGGAAGGCAATGCACCGTCGTTTGCGGCTAGGTCAAGTAGACCGTCATGTCGCCTTTGCCGTTCTGAGTACGGGCGGAAGCGGAAAACGCGGGCATACTGCTTCGGCTGCGGCAACGCTGTTTGTGGAGAACATAGCACTCTTTTACATCGCTGCAACACTTGCGCACAGGGCGGGGGACAAGAAGTACACGCTCAACAACAATAATTTTTAAACTTTTTTATAATAGTCTTAAGAAAATTCAAGCAAAAAAAAAATTAAAAAAATTGAAAAAATTATTTTTGTATGTAGAATTTAGTTATAAACAATAAAAACAAAAAAAAATTAAAAAAAATTTGTATATGAAAAAAACATGATTTACAAAAAAGGTCCGTAGGGACCTTTTCACACGGTCGTGAACTTCAAAACTGTCACTCATCGGAGGGTTAACACAAACTTAACACACGTGTCCGCAATATTTACAATTTGAAAACATAATATTCCTATTTCAACCTTTTCATTTTCCACTCTTCGTTAAAGAGCCAAACAGACCACACAGACTGTTTGCGCAGACTTTTCGACAGTGTATTTTGCTGCTTTAGGTTTGTGCAGATGTCTACGCAAAAATTAAAATAATTATATAGTGTGTAGTGAAAATCACACCGACTTGCCATAATCCCGAAACTTTTTTAGAGTGTAGACGTGCGAGAAGGAATATTTATTAAAATGGAAGCAGAAAAGTAAAATTTAATAGAATTTGAACCAAAAAATCAAGTCAGCGCAAATAAAGTCTGTGTAGTGTATGGTCGTGCCATGACAGCGAGTAGGTTTTAAAATGACGCTTTTGGATCTTGACTACCAGGCGCTCAGCAAGGCATATTAACCAGGGGCCGAATTACAGCATCCGTGATCGAGCAAAATTGTACAAGATTGATAGGCACTTGTCTCGTCGTGCTCTTCGTAATTTTGCTCGATCACGGATGCTGTAATTCGGCCCTAGGTAGGCTCGGTACGGAGAGACTTTAAAAAGTACCCTTTATATTCTGTGTTTGTTTGGATTCCTCTTCGACCATACCTGCAATTTTTTCAAAATAATATCAAACGAAAAAAGCTGAGCGCCTGGTAGCCAATATCCAAGAGCGTGTGTTTGAGTTTCATGACCAACATAAAAACATTTGTAGTTTTATAAATGTCGCCAGCATATTCTCTGAGTGGGACCATGGTATAATAAGTAATAGGTAGCAGTGACATTTCGTGTTTCAACCATCGAATGTCAAACAAAAGAAAACAAAATAGAGAACGTGTGTCACACACATTGGCCGCATTCAGAGGAGTCAGCTGTTGTGAATGGATCATTTAATTGCAAAGGTTTCTCACCCAAATTTAAAAAAAACAGTTGCCTACTATTGCCTCAGCTGAAAGCTGCCAGTGTGTGTGACACACGCACTTTATATTGTTTTCTTTTGTGTGAAATTCGATGGTCGCAACTCGTGAGAAAATAAGTAGTTGTCAAGGCTTCCTAATAACAATTTTATCATGACTGGGAGTGCATCGTCCAAAAATTTTTTGTTTCTTATTTCAGCTACCATACGCCTATAGTATCGTTTTTAGAACATAATTCAATTATTAACCCAAACAGTGAAAATAATTTAAATGAAATTCAATGAAATTTATGTAAATATAAATTCTATGTATACGTATTTTATGTGTATATTAATTATTTAAATAAGAATAATTTATATTTTTGTTTAAGGGTTACTCTGTTTTTTATATTAATACCTATAATTCAAAATATAATGCAATGATAAAAGACGAAAATAATGTGCATTAATGATGAACCGGATGTACGTATGAACCGAATTGGGGGCAGAAAATAAACTGAACTTTGCTTGCTATGTTTTCTGTTTTCCTTGTAGCAAGATCTCAAAAGCAGGCATTAAAAGAGACTTCAAGAAGCATCAAACAAAATATCATATATAAAAAACAGAAAACTTATTTTATTTTATGAGGATTCATTTTTCATTCTATAGTGCTCCCTGTATTTTATTTTTATATCAGCAATATTCAATTTAAATGTAATAATATAGTTTGGTGTAATTATAAAATAAAAATGCTATCTGAATAAAAAATATTTTGAAAGATATAATCAAAGAGGGAGTGAAAATATAAAAAGTTTTTCCGATTAGCATGAAAATTTTTATAAAGCATTAAAGCGGTCTGTGGCAGGACAAAGTCCTCCAGGGAATACTAATATTTTATATATAGGTTTTCGCTTCGGTCGGTAGTCGCCTCACTGCTATACTTTTTTTTTTGCGAAAGTATCTCATTTCGTTTGACAACTGCTTCTTTGTTTATTTTTACAAGTTGATATTAATGATGATACAAGTGCATTAAATGATTTATCGTTTGACGTTTTCCTTTGTTTGTAGTGTGTTCGGTGTTTTTTATCCATTCTCCATTGAATGCGTTCGAAATTGTTTGTACTAAGTTTTTTGAACGTATCCAATCTCATTCATTTGTTTTAAATAATTGCAACTGAGAATTTGTATGGAAAATGAGATGATTTTGTTTCTCATTTGGCTGAATGGGCTGAAATGAGTCATTTGGAACAATGTTAACGTAGTATAAGAATAAAATTTGGTAATTTGGTTCGCACGGTTACTTTTGGAAGATTTATTAAGAGTGAGCGTGTCCAACTTTAGTTACGCCCACTTATCGCAGGATAAGCGTGGAGTGAAGACGGTTTGGGTCGTATTAAATTTACATTTTATAATTTTGATTACTCTCGACAACTGTATTAAAAATGGGAGTGTCCCACTTTAGTTACGCCCACTTTTCAGGTGACAAGCGTGGACTGAAGCAAAGCGCGCTAGGTTTAAGCTAAATTGAGCTGAAATTTTGGCAGTCAATTTGTTTCGAATACGTGATGGTTTAGGGAAAAAAGCATCACACACCCCATTACAGCCTACAAATCATCAAAAATACTATATTTCGGACGGTTTTGATCTTTTGAGACTAAAATTTAGTAATTTTGTTCAACTGGTTACTTTTGAAAACTATGCTCTAAGGGCCAATTTCGCAGTGGGAGCTTAAACTCTAGTCAGATTAAACTGAGGTTAACTCACCAAAATTGGACGTTTAAACTAGGTTTAGGCAAAAAAGAAACACATTATATAATTATTTAAGTCAATTTAACTTCAACGAATGCTAAAATATCTAGTCAAACGGAGTTTGAACGTCCAATTTTGGTGAGTTAAACTAGATTTAATTTGACTAAAGTTTAAGCTAGGTTGAATTTGACTAAAGTTTAAACTCGTACTGAAAAACTGGCCCTAAATTGTAAAAATGTGTATAGAATTTATTTACCGAATAGCATAAAAATGCATGTATGGCAGTAAGGAGATCAATTGCGCATGCGTCTGCCTGAGAATACTTTAAATCAATAAAAAAGCTAAATAGATAATTAAATGACTTAAAACATAGATTTTTTTCTGCATACATTTTTTTTTCACAGAAACTATTTTTTTAGCTGTAGACAGTTTTTTACATTGTAAAACAGAGCCTGAAAATAACTCTTAAAAATGTATTCTTTTAAGCTAAGTCCGACTGTTAACTCTTTTTTTAATTAAAAAAATTAAAAATTACTTTTCACTTTTACATAAAAAATATAAATTTGGAGTTGGCTTTTCATTTTTAAAATAAAAGCTTTTCCGCACTTTTAACTTTTAAACTTAAAAGAAAAATTTAAGAGTCTCCAACGACTTCTACTTTCCAAAATTTTTTTCATAAGCCTTTAAGTCTTTTAATTTTAATAAAATAGTTTTAAGAGTCTTTTATTTTATTAAAGTCTTAAAAAAAGTCTTACAATAAAAAAAACTTCGAAAATAATTCAAAATATCTTTATTTATGATCAATTACCAGCAACCAATTTATTCCACTGATTGATTTTTTTAATCTTGTTAATCCAAAAGTCGATTGCAAAGAGATTCATATTCAACAAATAAATAACGAACAATATTTTTTTTTTAAAAAAACTTTTAAAAAGGCTTTTGTAAAATAAAAGCCTCAAAAGACTCTAAACTTTGACTTTTTTAAATAAAAGTCTTTAAAGACTTTTAAAAATCTTTTTATAATTTCAAAGTCTTCAAAGACTCTTCAGTTTGATTTTAATTTATAAAAGTTAAAAAAACTGTTAAAAATAGCAGTTATTAAGTGAGAGTTCAAAATAAAAGTTAGGAATAACTTTTATTTGATAACTCTTACTTTCGACTATCAATAATAACTTTTATATAATAAAAGTTTGTTAAGACACTTATTTTAGAAATTTCTTGGAAAAAAGTCATACAAGTCTTAACCTTTGTTGTAAAAAATATAATTAAATTTTGAAAAAATAAAATGTTATTAAAAAAAATAATTAAATGTTTTTTAATGATTATGTCAAAATTAAGCAATTTTTGCATATAAGTGAAATGTACTATGAAAGAGTGGAAAAAATAGAAATTAAAAAATAATTACATCAAAAAGAACTTTTGGCCTATTCTTTGAGCACAAAATGAATATTTTAGAAGTTTTGTGAAAACAATATAAAAAAATGGAATTAGTGAAGTAACGGTTAATCTGTTCTCATTTCTACAAATTCACTTAATTGACCTTTCAGACAAAGGAAATTTGCTTGCAGGATGCTTGCTTGCAAATTCAAAAATTGAAATTTCAGTCGGTTTTTCTCATTCTAAGGCGGCTTAAATTACAAATTTAAAAAATTTTTACCCAAATTTTTTATAATCCTATTATGCAGGACTTATTAAAAAATGAAAATACATAAAAAGCCAAGCAACTTTATGTCACCAAAACAAATATTGTTTGAAGAACATAATTCAAATAAAATAACAAAATTTTTTAATATTTATATCTACCATTTTTTTAATTATTAAACAAACACAATTATTTTTATATTTCAAGATACAAAATAATACTTTTATTTTAATATTTCAAATTTTTACATGGTATTTAATATTTTAAGCGCAGGCGAAGCAGCGGGTATTTGCTAGTTTTTTATATTAAATAAAAACTTTTCTTCAAAACTATGAAGCTGTTTTGATAACGTTGCAACGAATTCAAGATGTGAGATAGTTAAATCATGTAAAAATTCATTTCATTAAGGAGAAACACAATTATGATAGTAAATTCGTAAACTAGTTGATGGGTTAGGTTGAGCTGGAGAATAGCAAATTATTTTAGATAGGAGTTTATAGCTTTTGAAATGCAGACAGGTAATTTTCAACATCAGTTGATAAGATGTTAAAGCCTTCGTGATATCGAATTAAGATTTTTTTGCGATATATAGGATTTATTCTTAGAAGGAAGGAAGGCCTTCTTGCTCTATCGAAACTATGACGCTTGTCTTCGTGAAACCGTCAATGCAAATTGAATCGTTTTTATTGTACAAGTATGCGAGGAACAGGCGCACGTTATCTCCGGTAAGTAATCTCTCTAAGTCAAGACATGACAAAGCGGCCGTCACTACTTACATCGGAAAACGTATAAAAGAAGTACGTTAAAATTCAATCACGAGATTCCATAGAGATAAATGTGAAACTGAATATAATCTTTTAATGAAAATTCTTTATGTTTTGTCACCGTTGAACGCCTTGAGAGATATTTAAAGTTCACTTGAGTTCATCAATATTCCACAAAACGATATACAAAGAGGGATGTATAATAGTATTTACATACTCTTACCACACCATCCTGTTTTTCTTGCATGAGGTTATGCCAGAATAAACTTTTATAAAAGTTCAAAGAACACGGAATACCCCAGAGAATTTTTATTTTATCAAGAATTGAACTCGATGGGGTTACAGGTAACAGACGGAACAAATTACTGCCTATACTAATGTTAACTGTTTTCTTTTTATTTATTTTTTTTTTTTGCTGTTGTTACGCTTAATAAACTCCAACTTGGCTGTTATCTATTTTCCCAATGAAATCGAATAAATAAAGAAAGAAAAAATAACAAAAATACTGCTGAACTGAATTGATTCTCAGGCGCTTAACACATGAGGCTCCTTGGTTTCGTGAACCAAGCTGATTTCACCTGGCTTGGCAACGTATAGCTAGCTAGTTGTTGCAACACGATAACATGTTGCTATCAGACAGATGGACAGATAGGCAGACAGACTAAATGTGCAAAGTGTTGCTTGAGCAAATTGTTTAAAATTAAATGAAATTTTTAATCGATTTACTGCAACAAATTAGCTCAATCAACTTTTCATGCCTTTGCAAGCATTTAGAGACTCTGACGTTTAAATAAATTGCTTAATCTTTTTCACGATTGCTTATTTTTTAAGTGCGTGTTGTTACTTTGCTAATTAAACATCAAATAAAAAGCTTTAGAGATGCAATTGGGTGAAACTGTAAGCATTGCTTTACGCTGACAATTAGTAGCAATGGTTAAAACTTTAGCCAGACATTTAAAGTGAATGCATTTTTTCTTAAACTTGCTTGTGTTTGTAAAAATCAGAACACAAGATACTTTAAATGTAAAAGTATCAAGGAACTAGTGCTTGCCAAGCATTTTCAGTACGACCTTAATTGAATATTTGATATGACCTCTTTTTAACGACAATACTGATATCAGCTCTGACATTATTTTTTAACAGTTCTTTTTCCAAATCAAATACCATAACTGGGCTAAGCTTAAACCGCTCCTTTGAAGCGTTAAAAATATCGATTAGATTCATATCTTTTAATAGCTTCCAAATAGGTTTCTCGCTTAATTTGTGTGCCAATTCTTTAGGCTAACCAGTACGATCAGAGCTACAAATGGCAGCCAGCACCGAAGGCTGCAACGCACACGTGGACCAACACACAACCGCACAAATTCTTAGGCTACCTGTCCAGGCAATAGTCAGTGCAAACATTCGGTAGAATTACCATCATTAGTTGTGGAATGACTTTGAAATGCGACAAAGGCTTCCTCTTCTATCGATTTGAAACTGGGTCAGTTCAACGTTGTTGCGGTGAGTTCAAAACCATTCAAGTGGCTGCCATGGACATGCACTAGGTTCATGGCAGGCAATTTATTTAATTATTATGAGTATTACTTAATTTAAGTAGATATCGACGAAATTGTTTGGTTCATTTTTGTTGGTAGTACTAAAGGTAACTTTCTAAGTGTGTGAAATTACATCATAGGGCTAGATTTTATAGCTTTTCTTGAGTTTTTCCAGTTTGTATTAGGAAGCAATAGATTAATTTTATTTCAAAGCAAGTGGCTTAAATGAAGAATTATGGACAGCATTTTGGGACCATAAAAAACCTTTCCTCTTTTGGCAAAAAACAACATTAATATGGTAATTCATTTAAAAAAAGAGCCACATTTTTGTTATTTGACTCGTTATTTTCAATAAATTTTACTAAACTTAAAGTAAATAGGTTTTTAGTTTTGCTCAAGTCCTATTTTTAGTCAAAGCAATATTATATAAATGACAAACAGAGTAAAAAATCGTACACTAATTTTAATCCAACCGTTTGAGCCATTCCTTTTTTATATTAGTTTTATTATATTTTAAACTTTTCAAAATAAAAGAAACTTTTTTAATAAAAAGTTGAATAATATTTAATACATGCATGTTGAAATAATCTAAGAATGCAGCGTTCGGCTTAGTACGGTCCTTATGTATGTTCATCATTTCTTTATACATATTGTTCATAGAGCAGTAGTTAGAGCCATAAACTTATTACCTAAGCATAGTGGGTTCAATTCCCTCAGATTATGTTAGTCTATATTTTTGTAGAAATGACATGAATTAAATTGTAGTACGGTTTCGGTATCGTCATATATATGTATAATTCAGAATTTACTAGAATTTAGTTCATGATTTTTGAGCTTGCAATCATACAGAATAGAATGAAGTAGAAATACCTCAATATCTATAATTTTCGCACATCAGCTTTAATTTTCCGTAGCATTTTCATCTCCCCTTCAAGCTAAATTGATTCATCAAAATAGCAAATCCTAAATAAATTCCATATAAATTAATGAATTGAATTGATATGTTACACATTAGCTTTACTTTTTTAAACATCTGTGCTTAACGTATAAACAACCACCATTATAACCATCAAAACTTCAAATATAGGTACCAAAACACGATCGTGGAAGTACCTAACTTAATTTCGGCTCAGTCGAATATACTAAAAAACACTCGCATACGAATTTTCGCAAGTTTCTCAACTTTTACAGAAAAACTTTAAGCTATTTTAAGTCGTCTGTCAAAATTTTATTTCTTATTTTTATTTTTATCTATTTTTTTACAGTTCATTTTTATTTATTTTTTTTTTTTATAAATTTACAGAAGAGTTTCATAAATTCAATTCAAACACTATGGTTTTATTTTTGGAAATAAAAGTTTAAATATGTATAAAAGGGTCAAGGGTCTAAGAGGAAAATAGCACGCCGTGTGAAAATATACAAATGGTGTGTACTAAATGTAATAAAAAATTGCAAAACGGGTTACCCTATTTTTCGAAAAGGTGGTAGTAGAATACCTAAGAAAATAACACCACGAGAGGAACGCCTTATAAAAATAACTTGTCTACGTAATCGCTTTCTTCGTGCTGGTGGCAATTCGTCAACTGAAAACTAATTTCTTAAAAATTAAAAAAGTGTTAACTCAACTTGGGCGGAATTGCACCCAACGACAAAAAACTTGTTGTCATATTTACCTTTAAAAAAACATGTATATTACTCGAAATATAAAATTTGAATTGTCTAAACTCAAACTATATTCGATTAGATGATTATCTGGCTCCTGATATGAAATAGTCATCGCAACTAAGTCTATATGAATTACTTCTAAGCCTAAGTACACGGTTAAAAATTTTGGACTACTTTTTGCTACAAACTTTGGTTTAAAAGAACTTTTAATCCAAAAAAGACTATTTTTTTATTCCTACTTTAGTTTAATTTATCTGGGTCTCGAACCCATGTTACTGAAAAGAACTTACCTGCATTCCAAGTGATGCAAGATAAGCGAAACCTTGATATTTATATTGCTTTTTTTTACATTTTTTGCAGTCTACAAACTAATCTTTTCTTGGTGTTGTCCTATATGTAAACCAAAAAAGTTTAAAATTTAGTTCAAGATTTTTAACCGTGTAGTGGATTGTAATATATCAGGTGTACGTGTAGTAAAAATAAATCCATTATTTTTTTAATAGAGCTTCAAAATTGGTCCCTCTTACTGGCCCATTATCGACAGTATCGCATTTCTTATACCTCTTTAACTTAGCTGGTTTGTATCAGAACAAACCAGCTGCTAACGCGAACACTAGGTAAAAATGGGTCGCTAAATTCGCATCCGCTGTTAGAATTTCAAAGTCGTCTTTTTTTATAATAGAGTTGCCACCTAATAATATTTATTTTTAATAGTTTTAAACATAATTTAACAGTATTAGGAGGTCGCTGATTTCGAAAATGAAGTCAGAATTTTAAAATTGAAGATAGTGGATAGGGTTGCCACCTTAATTTTTTATTTTTACGAATTCGGGGCTAGCGCGAACGAAAGGGTAAAATGGGTCGCTGAATCCAAATCCGTTGTCAGAATTTCAGAATTATAACATTTTGAAATAATAGGTTGCCACCTAATTAAATGTATTATTGATTACATGAATAATAAATAAAACATGCTGTATAAAATTTCAATATAATTTTGTATTAAATGTTAATACATTTTAAATATAACAACTATATTATATACCCTTTGAAATCAATTTTATACTACATATATTTATAATTATACCTAATTTTTTAAATCAAAATCAGTATAAAAAATTAATACAATCTGAGCATTAAATTTCAATACTTTTTTTATTAAAACCGATTTTTAATATTTTGCCAGTATTTAATTTAATACAATTTTGGTGTGGTCATATATATTTTTCTTTTCTTTAACTTTTCCGTTGTTGAGGAAGTATAATTGTAATAAATGTAAACAAGTTGTACAGAAAATCCAAAGTAAAACTGTTTCTTTCAATTCCTTCTATTGGGGGAATTGGGGGAGGTAGCCGTGCGACGAGGTGTGTAACGATTATCACGGCTGTGAGAGCGAGGTAACCTTTTCAAATTTTCTTGTTAGCTGCTCGATTTCGTATTGCAACGTTTTGAGACTGACAACAGGTAGCGATGCCTGTGTTTGTGGAAGTGCCGCTGTTGTTGTTGTTGAGGCTACTTCCACAGTGTTTATGTTGCGCAGACTCATGGAGTCGACAATTGCATCTGCAATGGCCATTTGCAGAAAATGTGACAGCCGACCTTCTTTCCAGAATTGCAACGCTATATGCAGTTCCTTAACGAACTTTGACGATCTGGCAGATGATCAGCGAAATGACAAAGAGCTTCAACATTTTTTAAAGTCAGGTAATGCAAACGAAACAATCAAACTTTAACTTTTTACCATTCCAGGTAATGGTAAGAAACTGTACTGTGACTATTCGACAGATATAATTAGGCCCTTCGTTACGAAGAAATGTCGAGAAAAATTTCTACGAGCAACTCACAACTTGTCACATCCTGGAATGAGGGCAACTGCCAGATTAATGACGCAGCGATTTATTTGGCCAAATATTCGACGTGACAGCATATCATTCGCAAGGCGATGTCTTCAGTGTCAGAGGTCGAAGGTAACTCGTCACACGCTTTCACCCCTTGCTCATTATCCAGAAACCGGTAACCGCTTCCAACACATCAATATTGATCTGGTAGGTCCATTTCCACCAAGCAGTCGCTTTAGATATTGCCTCACGATCATAGATAGGTTCACAAGATGGCCAGAAGCTATTCCAGTTCCTGACATAACTGCCGTTACGACTGCTGAAGCTCTAATACGAGGTTGGATATCGAGGTTTGGAGTACCTGCATAACTTCTGACCAGGGTCGCCAGTTCGAGAGTTCGCTTTTCAATGAGCTGATGCGTACCTTAGGCATTACCCACCTTCGGACAACTGCGTATCACCCACAGTCCAACGGAGTCATTGAAAGGTGGCACAGAACTTTAAAAGCTGCCATCTTATGTCACAACCCCAACTAATGGTCTGAACATCTTCCGACAATTTTGCTGGGTTTGCGCACGTCGTACAAAGAGGACATAAAGGCGTCACCAGTTGAATTAGTTTATGGCTCAACGTTGCGAATTCCGTCTGAGTTTCTTATCGACAACCCGAATAATAAGGTGGAAACTGAACTGTTATCCGAACTGCGTGAAACGATGCGAACGATGCGGGCGCCAGCCACATCTTGGCACTCAAGAAGGCAAGTTTTTGTTCACCAAGATCTTGATAAGTGTACTCACGTATTTATACGCAACGACTCAATACGACCATCGCTATCTCGACCTTACGATGGACCATTTGAGGTTTTGCAGCGAGCTGAAAAATTTTTTAAGATCAGTTTAAATGGAAAAGTAAGCAATGTCTCAATTGATAGATTGAAGCCGGCCTACGTGGTTGACGAAGGAGATGGTCTAGGAAGCACTGATGCATCAAGCACTGCGACCACCGCTAAGACGCCAGCTGTAACAAGATCCGGACGACATGTTACAATACCATATCGGTTTTTGTGAACGTGGTCTTATCTAGATGGGGGGTACTGTAGCCGTCATAACTTGTGGTCCTAAAAAGGCAACACTGCTAGATGAAAGCAACCCTGCAAATTATTCAACAATTATTTTTTCTCTTCACTTTTTTCTGATTGTCTTCTTAAGCGAACGCTTCGCAAAGTTTCTTCATCGAATAAAGTAAAATAAAGTATCTTTTTTAAATAATAAAATAAACGCAAATTGAGTTTTTATTTCAACTCACCCAAGAACACTAAACATACCTTGTTATTGAGTTCGTTTAGATTTATATCATTGAAAAAACGTATTGTTCAAAATGAAATAGTTTCGGAATAAAATTTAAAAGTATACATTTGCTTTTTAGTAAGGACAACATTTAAATTACATGACTTTCAAATAAACATTTTTTTTTTTTTTTGAAACGTTATTATTTGTGATATAACTTTTAAGTAATTAAATTACAAAAAACATGATTACGATTACAGAAATTTCAATTGCCATTTTCTTTGATTACGATTACTGTAATTGTAATCAATAAATTTTTCTATTACAATTACAGTAATCGTAAATTTAATTTGCGTGTACACTGATTACAGTAATCGTAATAATACTTTTCTTAAATTATAATTACAGTAATCGTAATCATCAATTTTTGAAGATTACGATTGCTGTAGTTTTAATTGGAAAGTAATTGTAATCGAAAAGTACGCAGCTCTGGTTTACAGTAGATTACAATTTATAATTGGCAGAATTTACAATTTTGATCGTTTGATTCGTTTTCAATTGACAGTTTAAGGTTCGTATCGGTAGAATTTTCTATAATTTTTTTCTGTGTGTTAATATAAAATTGTTTTGTATAAGGATAATTATAAAGGTCTAAAATATATCAAAATCTGGTTAATATGATGCGCTTCCCTTATGTAAGCGCCCAAAAAACCCATGTCTACAAAACTGTGGGTCTTTCTAATATATTAACAGTACTTGGTTTATTCATATTTTTAATTTTAAATTTCGTTTAATGTTTCACGTTTAGAAAAACATATCCATTAAATCACACTGAAATTGATTCACATCCATTTGTTCGATTTCCATAACAGTTCATCTAGTTACGATGGCTTGTGAAGAGCATGCTCTTGAGGTCCAGGTCCAGGTGCAACAGCAGGAGCAGTACCTGAAGCAACTACAGTGCTGCCAAATTTTTTAAAACAGCTACGTGAGCTTTTATCAAATGGAATTTCAGCTCATATTACAAATATACATACATACATACGTCGCACAATAGACACACCTACACTTAGATACACATACAAATGCGATTCTTAGTCATTCGGTTGTTGAATTGAATTTATGCAGCTGGCAGCAGAGTGAAACACACATGTATGTATGTACTCAGACCCACCCACAAACAAGCAAACATGTACTAATGCAGATGATGCCCGGCCACGTTCAGTTTAAATGTCAATTGTCAGTCTACCACACACACACACACACACACCCAGACACACATTACGACTTAGCTTCCGGCAAAGTTTGAAATGGATTCCTGCAATCCTTCAGATCAATTGAATTGGATTAAATAAGGGACATGGCCAACGACCAGTGGCGGTTCTAGAAATTGCTCTGGTGGCTGAATTATTAGAATTAGCGACATTATCAGAACTAAATTCATTAAATTCTCATAGCATTGAAATTCTAGATGAATCGCCATCAGCTAGAGTTAAGAATTTATAGGGAAAAATATAAAAAAGTTTTTTTGTAATAATCCATTAGAGGAATTCGAGCATTGTTAAGCATTACTTGGTAAAAATATAAGGCTATATCAATGTAGTCACTTTTTTGACTTTTTCTTTTTGCATTTTTGTAAAATAGTAATACAGCTTTGAAAGGCAAAAAGCACATATAATTCCGCTTTGATTAAGTATAAGTTCTGCCTATTAACTTGTCAAAGTGAGTAAACTATATTTGTTATAGAGAATAATGAGTACATATAAGAACTAACTTATTTTACAGTACAATGGATACTTAATTATAAACAGGATTGCTTATAGATAACAATAACCTAAATTAGCGCAAGGCTTAATGATTCTTATGAACTAAGAAACATGTATGACGCAAAGCACAAAATTCACTTGTTATAATTTATTGTTTATTTATAATGGTTGTATTTGGCTTAAACTCCGTAGATAGGTACTTCCTAAAGGGGGAGGTGGGGTTTTCTGAAGCAAAATTTTTTTGTTTTTTTTATTTCCATTGTCATGTCTGAAGGCCTAAGATATTTCCAAATTTCTTAACTGATTTCAACAGTCGAAGTGGAAAGAGTAAATGAAATGTTATTTATTTAAATTCTTTACATACAAAAAGCTTGGTTTTCAGCAGGACTACAAGTATTTATTTAAGTAAAGCAACGAAACCAGATATTTAAAAAATAGAAATATTTATACATAGTTGTGATACGAAGCCAATTGTGTAGAGCGCGAAGCCAATTTGTCGATAACAGTTTCCTCGTTCACAGAAATATCCTTATGAGTATTTAAAAGCGATAAAGCAGTAGGACATTCCGTTCCAGTAGCATTTTGAAGTCAATTTTTCAAACTCTTTAATGTGCAAAAGAAACGTTCACTTGAAGCTGTGCTACAGGGCAAAGCAACAATTACTTTCAGAATTTTATAATATTGTAAAAACATCCATTTCATGCAGCTACAATTGTCGGCTCAAAAAGATTTAATATTAAACTTGTGATTGACTTCAGTTTTTAAAAATTTGCAATTATTTGGAATTGCTTTGCTAATCATAATTTCATTTGATTAACAAACTGATATACGAACGGAATGAGAAGCTTAATTCGATAAAAATCATCTGCTATTTCTTCCGTTGCATTGCATCTTGATAAACGAGGTTCCATTCCAAGTTAATAAAACCATATCTCAGTTTTATTAAATATATCTTTAAGTGCTTTTTTATCGTTCTTTTAAATATTTTTCAAAGTTTCGACTACAATATTTATATATTTGCAGCATACTATTAGATCTTTAATAATTTTTTGTAACTGTATTGTCAGATTTGACGTAAATGAAAATATTTTATGTATTAAATGGCTGATTTTGCAACCAAATAATATGGACTCGTAACTGTGCTCATTAATTGGTTTGCTTGAAACGAAGTTTCGCCGCTAGGATTTGAGGTAAAAAGTCCCATATAGCTCAAGAAACCGTGCAACTGATAAATGTGCCAATAAAATGCAAAAAACTACACTATTTTTCTATGTAAATCAAATTTTTTAATATAGAGGTCACTAGAGGCACGTTTAAATATCAAAATTTTTTCCTGTAAACTTAACAGTTTATTTTTTACATGTAAAGGAAGAATCGAGGGCCATGCACATTTTAAATTTGCATTTATTTCACTAAATAGATACTAAGTAACATATATGCACAATATTTACAACACTTTCGAAGACAGATAAACCTTAAGCAAAAAAATGCAATAACAAATACAAAAACAGGTACAAGAAAAACACATTTGTTGTGGTTTTTTTTTTAGACACCAACAACCAAAACAAAATAAGCGACAAAACCAGCAAACTGGAAAAAATTAGTACGCGTAGTAAATGCAATGGTTTTCGAAAAGCAACAATACGTTCTTAGCAGAGTTGTTTCACATGAAGTAGTTTTTTTTTTTTTTTTGAGTTCGCGCAAATATGCGCAAAATTTCAATTCTAATTCAGAAAGTTGAAATGCTTTTTTTAAATATATAAACACTTTTAAAAAATCATAGTCAATTCACATTTTAAACATAGCATGAGAACTTTTTTAAAAAAAAAAATACAAAATTTTTTTAAATTTTTTTTCTCACCACTTTTTTTAATATATAGATATAGATAGACGTTGAAGGCTTTATTTACAATATATAGTATTTTTTGTTATTTTACGGAAAAAATTGATTAAAAATTTTAAAAAATCAGTTTTCACAAATAAAAAACTAAAAAAATTTACTTAGTAGTGCGGACATTAGGGCGGGTCGATTTGTAGGGAGTGAAAAAAATCACCAATTTCCCTATGATTTCCGTATTCTATGGGTTATTCCATGAAAATTTGCCAAAGGAACCATACCTCTATCGTTATAATCGAGTCCCCTACTTTTTGTTGGTAGATTTTTTTCCCAAATTGACGTTCGTATGAAATATTACCTACACGTTCACATCCATAACTCAAAAACTATCGATCGGGTTTAATCGCCAGCAGGCGCGTTCAAAAGGTGAGTTCATTTTGATCAATTTACAAAAAAACCTCTAACATTGGTCCAACGGTTCAAAAGTTACGGGCATTTTTGTCCAAATTTTGGAGCATTTTTCCATTTTTTTCATGATTTTGTCCAAGAATATTACTTTCATGGCCATTTTTTTGGCTCAATCCATTATTTAATTCAATTTACAATTCAAAACGAAGAGTTTAAGCCCAATTTATCGAATTCGGTTGATTAATTCATGCGATATTGCTAAAACAAAATAACACATAAAACCAACTTTTTGATTTTTTGTCCCTTTTTATTTTTTTTTCTACAAAAATCAGTCCAGTCGTAACGTAAGGTTCGTAAGCTTCGTAAGTCAAAAAAATTGAGCCAAAAAAATGGCCATGAAAGTAATATTCTTGGACAAAATCATGAAAAAAATGGAAAAATGCTCCAAAATTTGGACAAAACTGCCCGTAACTTTTGAACCGTTGGACCAATGTTGGATTTTTTTTTTTTGTAAATTGATCAAAATGAGCTCACCTTTTCAACGCGCCTACTAGCGACTAAACTTGATTGATAGTTTTTGAGTTATGGATGTGAACGTGTAGGTAATATTTCATACGAACGTCAATTTGGGAAAAAATCTACCAACAAAAAGTAGGGGACTCGATTTTAACGATAGAGGTATGGTTCTTTTGGCAAATTTTCATGGAATAACCCATAAAATACGGAAATCATAGGGAAATTGTCGAAAAATAAATCGACCCGCCCTAGCGGACATATATCTACTTTAACTCAGTGTGCGTTAGTACGTTAGCATCAAAAGGCAAAAAATAAAGTAAAATATTTATATTGTATTATATATAACTTCATATCTAACTAAACCACTCAATTACAATTCTTAATTTGTCTTCATGTTTTGGCAAAATTAAATAATTTGGAATATGTGTGTAATATATAAAATTCAATATATAAAAATATTCTGGATTCCTAAGAGGGAGTTTTGAACACCCTGAACCCCCTTTATCTACGGCGTTGTTTGGCTTCAATTGTCTTGGTTGATAAAAAATACTTAAGCAAAAAAAAATTGACTTCGAAAAAAATCCAAAAAAATGTTAGGGTTGCAAAAAATAAATGATAATAAGTTAAAAGTTAAGTACTGTGTAGTAGAAATCTGAACATTGAACAGCTCGGCCTTCTTCAAAACATACATATTCCTTCCATTTGAAAGCATTCGCTTTCAAATATCTAAAAATAACGGACATTACTTGGAGATCGGTCGTTGAAATGTTCCCTTGTTAGTGGTTACTAACACTATTCGTACCAACTGGTCATCTACTGGGTGTGTTACCGTGACTCTTCCAATGTGATGGTGGTACAGTTCCATCTTTGAGTATAGTCATTGTGCGTGCAATACCGCGTACCCGCCACTTGCAATACCGCGTATATTGCAAAAAGGCCAAAATTCATTTCCAGGATTTATTTATTCATTTTGAATTTTCATTAAATGCTTATTTAAGTACAATGCAAATATCTAATTTCAATAAATGTTTAGTTGAGCTGAAAATCAATTCATTAGTTTAAAAGAAAATCAGTTTTTCTGCACTCCAGTTAAATTTTACTATGACCGTATGTGTGTATGTGCAAGTGGCGGATACGCGGTATTGCACGCGCAACGACGTTAAAACAATGTCGTTGTCTTGACCACTTTAGCTTTTGCTGTAATTAAAGTAAGTACTCCGTTCACCATTTATGCCAAAATTATTGAATGAATTGTTTTACATATTGCCATCTTTTTAATCGATTTTCACTCATGTTGAGTAATTTTTCGTCTGCAAGTGTAGCCATCGGACACAGAATAAGAAAAGGTGCTGCTGTTAGTGGATCGAAGTAACCTTCAAATTTATTGCATAGTGGACGTGAATTCAGACAACTCCCGATTTAACATAATGTCGTATAAAGTTCCTCAAACGTGATGCAGGAATTTCCAAGTACTCGCTTTATATGGTGTTTTGCATATTTGATTCCAGCCTCCCACAATCCTCCGAAATGAGGCCCTGACGGTGGTGAAAAATTCCATTGTATCTCTTGATTTTTGAGTTCCTTTGTAATCCCTTCTTGTACTGGTGTTTCGTTTAAGAACTGATAAAATTATTTTAGTTGAATATGTGTACCAACAAAATTGGTTCCGTTGTCCGAAAACATGTGACTGGGTTTGCCACGTCTGGCAAAAAAAACGACGAAATATAGCTATAAGTGTTGCTGATGACAACTCACTCACTAAATCAAGGCGTCCCGCTTTAGTAACCAAACATATAAAAATAATAAACCAAGATTTGTATTGCTTTGCTCCGTTGGTTTGCACAAACCTTTCCAAGATTTGACTAGAATCGGTCCGGCATAATCTAATCCAGTATTGAGAAATGCGGTGCCAGGTTTCCATCGATACTGCGGCAGGTTTTTCATTTGTTGTTGGTAGGGTATGGCGCGAAATTTCATACATGTCGTACATTTGTAGATGCAGTGCCTAATAACGTATGTGATACATGGAATCCAATATTTCAATCCATTCAAATATTGAAGTTGTCGATTTCCTGCATGCAGATTCCGAATGAGATAGTCTCGTATGATGAGTTTAGTCAAATAAGTGGGTGCTTCTGATCGTAACTGATATTTAAGTTTATGATTCTGCCACAAACTCTGAGCAGCCCCTTTTCATCAATGAAGTGTGTAAGCGCAAAAAATTTGTTTGAAGAAGGTAATTGCTTGTCATTCATTGCATACCGAATTTCAGCACTGTTAGACAATGCTTGTGCTTTTTTCACAAGAGCGTTGTGAGAAGATCGCAGTTCCACAGATGTTTAAAATCCTGTTATAATGTCAGCTCCGACTTTTTTTCGTCTACAATTTTGAGCGAACCTTAAAATTAGAGCTGTAATTCTATTCAATTTAACAATGTCTGAGTAGCGATTGCTAAGTTCAATATCTGTAACTGTAACAGCATGTGTTACACTTTCTTTACGGTCTTCCATATCTGTGTCAGTAGGTATGTCCGCAACTTGATGATCTGTGTTGGAATGCTTTAGTATGGTAGGTAAGGTTAAAGTGTTGCCCGCTCAAAGACCGGCCCATATAGACCAGATATTTGGTCCGTTGTGGTACCACAGGGGATCTACTCCTCTCCTATATACTGTCGTGAAACCACGCACCTCTAATAATAAAAAGCAGTAGACGCTTAACGTCTACCTCCTCAAGATATCTAAGATCATCAAAAAAGAGGCTTCCTAGATGCTTCTGTCTTCTGTGGACTAAAGAGGGGCATGAACAGAGGAAATGCTATACCGAATCCTCCTCTTCGCATGTCATTCGCATGAACCCCCATTCTAAGGGCATGTCTACCTATAATACAGTGTCCTGTTATAACGCCTATCAAAATGTAGAGATCTTTCCACGCCATTTGAGTGAGCTTAATCGTTCGTTTTTTAGTAAAACTAGGCCACAACTGTATAGCTGTGTTAGAGGTGGTGCTAAGCTTCCACCTGAAATTAGCCAACTCTGTGGCTACATTGCAAGACGCAAGTGGCATGCCTAATGTTTCCATGTCCGGCAGCAGCCTTGCCGCTGTACCTTCCCTAGCGAGCTCTTCCGCTCTACAACTTCCCGGAATGTCCCTATGCCCTGGTATCCAGACCAGATGAATGTTGAACTTATCAGCCATGTCATTAAGAGACGAGCAACATTTAAGGGCTGTAGTTGATGTTAGGAACACACCTGCAAGGGATTAAATCGCTTCTTAGCTGTCTGTAAAAATGTAGGTATCTTTAGTTGATATCTCACTATACCTCAGCCATTACAGCTCTATAGATAGCCATTATTTCAGCCTGGAAGACGCTGCAATAATTTGGCAGTATAAATGAGGTTGATGTCCAGATCCGTTGAAAAGACGCCTCCCCCAACTTTGCTGTCAAGTTTTGAGCCGTCAGTAAAAATATGCGCGCCAACTTGGCTTAGCGGCAGTAACCCGTCCCATTCTACTCTGGTTGGTATAACTGTGTGAAAGCCGTTCCAGAATGAAGGAGTGGCAATAGTGTAATCGATGCTGCTGAGAACTGCTCCTGCAAGATCGATAATATAGAAATGACCTGTATGAGTGTTAGTCCACTGCGAGGTTGCTCTTAGGCGAATGGCTGTTTCCTGCACCATCCTTTTTCCCATAATATCAAGGGGTATTAAGCAAAGAACCGCATTTAGCGCTTTCGATGAAGTGGACCTAAGCGCTCTGCTGATACATACGGCCGCAGTTCTTTGTACTTTCCCTAACAATTTGCAATAAGACTGTGTTTTGAGTGCTGTCCACCACACACATACAGCGTATAACAAGATTGCACTCACTATAGCTGTGTAAATCCAACGTGCAATTTTCGGGGTAAGCCCCACATTTTACCTATAGCTTTCTTACAGGCATATAAAGCAACATTGGCCTTCCCAGTTCGATCAAGAATATTCGGTTTCCAGCTTGACTTTCTATCCAAAATAACCCCAAAAGTATTTTGTTTACTTACTTTACTTTAAACGAAGTTGAGCAGAGTGCTATCTAGACGTGGAGGAATTAAGCGCGGAATTTTATATTTCCTCTTAAAAAGGACCAGTTCTGTTTTTTTGTGATTTTACCCCCAACCCACAATTTCTGGCCCAAGTATTGAGATCGGAGAGAACTGACCCAAGCAACTCCGAGAGAAGATTAGGAAACTTACCCTGAGTAGCTACAGCTACGTCATACGCATAGGCAATCACCTTGCAACCCACCTTTTCTATTTTCCTCAGAAGTTCATTGACTACCAAGTTCCATAAAAAAGATGATAAAACACCCCCCCTGAGGAATGCCTATACTCACAAATCTCCTGGCCTTTGAGTGACCTAGAGATGTACTGACGACTCTGCTGGTCAGCAGGTTTTTTATCAGTACATAGAGTGACTCATCCACCCGAAGCTTCATGAACGTGCTAATGATTGCCCCTGGAATAACATTGCTAAAGTCACCTTCGATATCCAGAAAAGCTATCATTGTGTACTCCTTATGGAGAAAAGAATTTTCTATAAAGCCTACCAGGGAGTGCAGGGCCGTTTCTACACACCTACCTTTCCTGTAAGCGTGATGTGAAGCTGAAAACAAATTTGTGTCTATTCTACAACGAATATGAGCGTCAATCAGTCTTTCGAGTGTTTTCAGCAGGAAAAATGAAAGACTAATGGGTCTAAGATCCTTTGGATTCGTTTGCGATATCTTACCCGCTTTAGGTATAAATACTACCTTAAATTTTTTCCATTATAATGGTATGTTTGTCATTTCAAGACAACCTTTGAAAATGACACGAAACCATGGAAGGATAATGGACGATGTCTGCTGTAGAGCGGCTGGAACTATTCCATCAGGCCCAGCAGACTTATATGGTTTGAAACTAAACAGATCTCATTTAATTCTGTTCTCTGATATGATTTTTGAAGGATTACTCAACGCCGGAGCCCTCTCATACCTTATGTGAGTGGGTTCCAAAGAGCAATTCGTGAAGTGGGTACTCAGAAGAAGATGTGGGGTCTCCTCGCTAGAGGATGTCCAAGTATCATCTGATTTCTTTAAGTAGCTTGGACAGCTAGGGTTAGAAGCGAGGATCTTATGGAGTCTTGATGCTTCGGAAGATTCCTCTATATTGCCGCAGAAAACCTTCCAGGATTTGCGCTGAGCCTTTCAATGTGCTTTCTTAAAAATTTAAACTAGATTTATACTCATCATAGCATTGAGTTCTACCCGATTTTTTAGCTTTATTAAAAATCTTCCTGCACTAAAACCTTAGATAACTTATTTCCCTAGACCACCAAGATGCATGAGATTTCTAAAGCCTCATGTAGAGTCCCCATCAGCTGCTCCACAATTGAATCTATTTCATGTGTCGTCCAAGGGGTATTATCGGAGAGAGGGGGTAAGTTAGTATGGTTAGTCCATGCAACCACAATTGTTTTTCAATAATTTCTATTGGGTAAATGCCCCTTGCTGCCAAATCTGCAGGATAAGATTTTGAGCGAATGTGCTGCCACTGTTGTGCAGGTATCACGTTAATTATCTCCAATGTTTAGTTGGCTACGAAAGATTTCCATGGTTGAGGATGATCTGCCAGCTAAGCCGGGACGGTTGTTGAGTCAGTCCAGCTAATTATTTAAGCATGTGCAAGTTCCAAGGCAGATCGTATCTTGGGTATTAATTTTGTCATCAAGTGTGCGGAACACAATTCCTATCTGGGTAACGTTATTTGTTGAACAGGTCTTACTCTTGTCATGGAAGCAATCAAGTTTGTAGAAACTTTTCGAATTTGTGTTGTACTCGTATATATATATATGGCTGCTGAGTATGCCAATTCAGAGGAGTGTAACCGTGTTACTCGACGTTTTTCTCAGCCTCAGCTTATTGCAGCCATCTAGGAATTTTGAAAATCTTGAATTGTATTTATCTTTTCATAAAATTCGAACAATTGATTGCATAGATCAGTGGGCAACGCTTAGTCCCAGTCCAAGCCTCTCAACAAAAGTTTTTGCATAAATATTTTTATTTTAACAAAAGCAGGTGATAATAATCAAAATGGATCAAATATTTTCGATAAATCTGATAAAGCTGTGCGTTTGCTAACCTTTATTGGCGTTGTCGAAAGAAAAAGGCTGTATTTGAAGGAATCGTTTGTTTTTTTTTCACAGCAACCCAAGCGTTTTTACTGTCTGTGTGTCGTCTATTATAGTTTCTGGTGAAATTGCTCTATCATGTGATTCAATTTGTTTTAAAAAACTTGAAGCCAGCGCTAGAGAGTATATCACATATATTTTTCTTCATAGTTGTAGCACTTTGCGAATCAGTTGTAAAACACATAAAATCATCAACATAAAAATTTGGTAATATTGCGATTGCTACTTCTGGATATGATTCTTTACAGTCTTATAATAGCTGCTTTAAAGTTTTCGTAGCCTGGAATGGTGCTGCAGAGGTGCCATATGTCACTGTTTTTATTATTCTTTTGGTAGTTAATCTTTGTACCTTCATAATATTCGCTGAAGTGATCGATCTGTAGGGTGAATTGTTGCCTGATGATACATCTTCTTAATGTCACCAATGAGTCCTACTTTGTATTTCTGTACTTTCAGTAAAATTTAAAATAAGTCATTTTGAATGGTTGGTCCTGCTAATAGATGATAGTTTAGAGATATACCATTAATTTACTTGCATGATGCGTCAAAAACGACTCTCAATTTTGTTGTTGTATTACTTGACTTCAATACCACATGATGTGGCATAAAAAATGTTTTTGATAGCGGAGAATCAGTTGGAATTTCCATATGATCAAGATTGATGAATTCATGAATAAAGCCTTTATACTCTTATTCTACTTGACGATTGCAAGACCGATAATCGATCGATTGAACGATCTTACCTAAAATTGTATTCAATGCACTTGGAGAACCACTCGTGTTAACCATTTTTAGTGTAATACACATTCAGCAAATATGTCAACTCCAAGAATTACGTAAATCGTACAAGGATAGTTAAATACTGGGTCGGCGAGTTACAGCTTCTTGAAAAATTCCAATTTATCGCTTTCGGTATTTTGACTAGGAAGATTTTGTGCCAAATTTAACATACAAAATGCTTCTGTGGTGATATTTTTTTACAATTTTAGGAATTGATTTGAATTTGATCTTTACTCCGTGTTACGAATCCAGTTCCAGAGCCGACCCCATAAAGGATAGTTTTATCATAAACACATTTAAGCCTTTGAACACATGCCTCCATGATGAGAGTTGTTTTGGGAACCTGCATCCAATAACGCACGGAATGGCTGGAGCATATTGGATGAATCTCGAATCATGATGACTGCATTTGGCAGTATTGCAAAAATATTTTCCTGATTTTTCATATTGACACAGCTCGTAATATTGGTCGACATTGAAGCTTCTTGTTGAAAATTCTTCTTTTGCTGCAAATATTCCCCATTTACCTTGTTCTTTGCATGCAGAAATGTGTTATGTTTGATCAGAAATAAAAAATAATTGATCAATCCGTAAGATAAAAAACAGGTCAGACATAATGAAATGATAGAAAACAGCGATGCCCACGAAAATTATTTGAAGAGTGCAAAAATAACAACAGCAAAAAGCAACAACATCAAAAAAATTTTAAAATCTGGATGCAATGATGAATTACCAATAACACTAGTGCTGGCAGAGTCCGCGACACCGTAAAAATTATGAAACAAGTAACTCCAATTGTTTCAGTATTTTGCTAGTCAGAATACATTCTAAACCTCGAGGAGGTCATCAGATATCCTTTTTTTATTTTTTGTTTTATAGTTTTAATTTTTTTTTTTTTACTTTATTTTAAATTTTTTTATGTGAAGTTTTTATTATTATACATTTTTTAATTTTTTAATCTTATAATAATTTTTATTTGCTTAAACTACATTTAATTATCATTTTAATTATCTTGCTGTTTAATTATCAACTAAACTGTTATATTATTAAGATTTAAATCTTTTTAATCTTTTATTTTCTATGAAGTGAGGTGAGAGTGGGGAGTTTTGAAGCACGCTTTGTTTGGGGGTAAAAACTACCACACAAATATTTTTTTTACATTTTTTCGAATCGAATCTCTAGAGCATCTTAAAATACACTTCCAGTTTGAAGGATTTGCATAAAATTTAAAATCTTCAACAATTTTTGCCTGTTGGCCCAAACAACTGGTATTTGGAGTTTTTAAAAATCGTGGGAAGTTGTGAAGCACGACTAAAAATCGCAAAAAAGGCCTTTTTTGGTGGCAATTCTTTATTGGGACCGGTGAAAATGACAAATCATTATGACTATTATGTGTCAGAGTTAAGAAAATGGAAGAAAATGGAAAAAGTTGATATGTCAAAGTTATCTCATAGTTTTTTTAGCTTTCTCATATTTTTCCCATAATTTTCATAGTTTTTATAGTTTTCGCATAGTTTTCTCATTGTTTTCTTCTAGTTTTCAAAGTTTCCTAAGAGATATCCAATTGCATTATATTTTTAATTTTTGTCAATTCCTCGAGTTGAAAACAATATATTTCATAAAGGAAAACATAGAAAAATAACAAAATTTATGAAAAAAAAAACTTTTTTATGCTTCTAATTGCACAAAAATTTTAATTTCTTACATATAATGCGTGCGTAATACGCATGTAAAATACAATTTCAAGTTTACATCTGTCATATTTTCCGTGCTTCATATCTTCCCACTTGATGTGCTTCATTTCTTCCCATTCGCTACTATTTTGAAATTGCCACCGCGTCAGTAACACATCGAATGTTTTTGCATAAATCTGAAATCTAAATTAAATTGCTGATAATTTTCGATTCGCTTGAAAATTTTTATGAAAATGCAACAAACACGAATGATCAAAAAAACTTTCAAATAACATGTTGAGCACACTGTCTGGAGAGATACGAAAAAGTGTGCTATTGTGACGAGTGCTAGTACAAAACTGAGATTAATGAACAAATGTGTACAGTAAGTAAGAACTATCAAAACCACTGCTGAGCGACAACTATGGCCATGCTTCGGAACTCCCCATGCTTCAAAACTCCCCACTGTCCCCTATAATAACCCCTATAAAAATAATTTACTCTGATGCAATATAAAAAGTACCCACCTTCAAATATTCAATAACTTTTTCTCATTGTATATTCGCACAAAGAAAAATATAAAGAATACCACGTATGCTGTTAACTTCTACAATGCGAATGCCAAAAACAGTGCAAAACAGCTGCGATCGATGGTGCCAAAGAACAAAAACAATAACATTAAGAAGCGTGGCTGAAATTACAAACTGAATTCGGCGAATTACAACAATCATGAATATATTGAAGTTGTTGTAAAATAAAGGAAAGAGTTAGGCGCTGGGCATCGCTGATTTAAAAGGCTAAGAGAAGCATTATTACAAAAACGAGTCGACTTAGTTGCTTTTATAACAGATAGACCTGCCGAAGATATCACTTTAAGGAAATGTATTTTTTTAACCTGTATTACTTGTAATGATTACGACAAGAAAAACTGTCTTGCATTTTTAAATAAAAAAAAAAACATGGCAGCGTCGGGGGCCTTAGCTTAAGCCCAGTGCATGAATCCGCGCCTGCCAACGACATTACGCCAGTCTATGTTTCAGCATTTGTGCGTTCTCAGGAACATGTGAGCATGGAGCATGAGTTGCAGTGCGAAAGTAGCCAAGAGGCTGCTGGGTTGTAGTTTTTGGGGCTAGGTGGTGATGAGTTAAGTACATAGGCGCCGGTTGTGCAACTGAATAAAATCATTCGTATGAATTGGGGGTGTGTGGGTAAAAGGTCTTTTGAATATTCATTTCCATTATATTGCATTATAATGGTATGCAAATCGAGCCTAATAGCCATCTTTATTCGACTTGCTAATGCGTTTTGAAGTGCGCTCTGATTTGGCTTTCATTAGAGTCGAAACTGTTTGAAAAAAGTAATAGCGGTTGGTTGCTTCAAACTCTCTGTGGCTTAGTAGAGCTATATAAGTAATGTTAGGAGTCTGAAAAGTAAGCTAAAAGTAATAGTGAAATAAGAAAAAAAACAGGACAAAATAATAAAAAAACCAATTTCGTCGTTGGACACACGAGAAAAGCGAAGCTTTTTTCGCAATTTCATAGATTTGATAATTTCATGTTTTTTTGTTATAATGAAATAATTTTGAAATTCAAAAATTTAACATAACTATAAATTACTTATTGCGAGTATGCCAAATAGCAAATAATGTTAAATCTTATTTTTCTATTACAATTGCACAACAGCTGTAAAAATACAAAAATTATGACAGCCAGAGGAATTATTAGCTATCTGGTAGGCCAGATGTTGGACGGGATACTTTTTTTGCAATTGTCGTCATTTTCCTTTTCGTTCACAAACCTATGGGAATTTTTTTTTTTTATAAATATTTTTATTCACCTTTTTATGGGTTTTTTTTTGAGCTAGTTAGAAATTTTTAAAATTGCACTTTAAAGTAGTCAGAGAGTCTTTAAAAATTGTTTTTTTTTGTTGTGAAAATTCACTAAAATTGCCTTCGAGCGAATGTAAATATAAATTAAAAAAGCACATGTTATAATCACACCAGTAAATTTTATAACATTTAATTATTATTTTATTTTACGAGACATTAAATTCATTTTGAATTATTTTTGTAAATGTTTTCAATTTTTATTATGGTATTTTATTATTTATAAAATTATAGGCTTATGAAAATTGAAATAGCAAACGTATGTTTTAAATGCCATGTCGTCAATATATCTAGCAGGACCATTTCTACATTGTTCAAGATTTGAAAGAAATTTTTTTTAGTACAAAAATTCGCCAAAACACAGAAAGTCTACTCTTTCCCCTTCGTCACCAAAACTCACGTAAATCGCCACGAGTTGCCTAAAAACTAAAAAATTTTATTCAAGTCTTGAAGGGGTACAAATACTGCATCAATAGTTGTCCCTTATCGTGTTGTACAAATTGTTTGTAAATTAAATTTATCAAAAAGGAATAGTTTAAGTGGAAGGATGGAAACTTTAAAAAAAACCTCTTTTTCGAAACCGGTTTTGTAAATTTAGGTTTTCCACCGAAACTAAAAACCGAAGAAAAACACCGGTTTACTAGGAAACCCTTTTTTGCATCTTCACCGAGCGTATGTTTTGTAGATGTTGGTGGAAGTATGAAGTGCCACCTTCTATTTTCAACTTTTTTATGCAGAAGTTACACTCCGCCAAACCATTATCCACTTTTTTAAAATATCGACACACTTCACTCTTTACTTACGTTTAACATTCCTTATTTTGATCTATTATTATTTTGATCTATATATTTTGCAAATTTGCAATGTTCATTCACCATCGCTGCCTTTTTGTATGGGTTGCTCGTTGATAAATTTTCGTTGTCGTTTTTTGACATGTTCGACCGGTGTTATGGTATTTTCCTTCTAACAAAACACCGAAAAAAATTGGTTTTTACAAAAAAAAAAACCAATCACTTTTAAACACCGACCGTTTTTGGCCTTCCTTATTTAAGTGCCTGTGAACATTAAAACTTTAAATCGTAATTAAAATATCTACCTAAAACAATTTATTAATATATTAATATATTAATATAAGCTCAAAGTCCTTTCTAGGGCTGAAATGGCCAATTTATTTTTGTATGTTTTATATATAAAACAATTGGCATTTTGTGATAATTTTCACCCAGTTCAATGGAACCTTGCAACTTTTGTTGTTTGGATAGCCATTACGCAAGCCTTTAATAGATTATTGTGATCAGCTGCATCATAGCTTCATGCATTCACATGTAAGAGAGCTAATGCACAATCTTTTAATAGATTCTTGTCATCTACTGCAACATAGCTTCAGTTAAAATTTAATATTGAATGAACCTCGTTATGTGGTAAAGGGTTTTGGATTAGTGGGTACTTGTTGCTTGTAGAACTATCGATCGAAAAGGTGCGAGTTCCATTCTCACTGCGCAAATAAAATAAATATTTTTAATTTTGTATTCTCTTGTTGTAATAGACGCAATCAAAAAGCAGCAGCAATTATAAGTAAAACGTGTATGGAAAAAAGTGTCGTTTTTGAGATCTAACTCAAGCAAATCACAAAACGAGGCGTAAAAAGCTTCGCTTCAATAAAAAGCAGGATTTTGAGCCCGTAACACAGGACGCAGGAATTTTTTACATACTAACATAAAGAATGACTTATTATGTAGAATATATTAATACAATAAGAACTAGGTTCTTTTAAAGCAACTGTTAAGTAATAACTAAAAATAAAAAACAAATAAGACATTACTTGTTTAACATTAATCAAAAAAAAAATTGACTTAAGATTAACATGACATACTTAGAAACAAGTAAACTTTTTAATAGCAAAATAGTGAAAATGCCTGAAATTTATAAAATGCCAGGAATATAAAACCTTCAAAGCTGGAGCGTTTATTTTATAAAAGTCTGATTTCATTAGTGACAACTTTAAAAGTATAATATTCATGGAGAAATTAATATGTTTATGATAATAATACCAATAATATGAAAAAATTACAATAATAAGATTTTCAATTTAATAATACATATAAACAAATTATCAAATTTGAGCAAGAACTAATAAGAAAAGTCATAAAAAATTATTTTTTACTTTGTAGTGGTTTTGAAGATGGTTTTTTCTTTGTTAAAAAGTTTTATTTCTTCCTTTTTAGAGATTATGATAGCAATTTTGCCCATTCTTGTAACGAATTATGATACTCTAGTCTCAATATTCGAGACACAGTGTTTTTTTTATAGTGTCACGGACTTTGAAAAATTCCGCCTATTTTTCTTGATTGTGTTTTGTTATATTTCTACCTATTCTTGCACCGAATTTCCGTATCCTAGTGTCAATATTACCCGAGTTACAGCGTTTTTCTAAGATTTTCACGCCCTTTGTCGAATAACTCCCACTTTTTTGACCATAATTTTTAATAATTGTGCCTACCTCTGTACTAAATTTCAGTACCCTAGTCTCAATATCAACAGAGATACAGTGTTTTTATAAAAGTGACCCGCCCTTTGTCTATTACCACCCACTTTCTTCATAGTGTTTTGAAATAATTCTACACATTCTTGTAAGGAATTGTATAACCCTAGTGTCCATATTATTCGAGATAGTGTCCTTCTAATATTTCCACGCCCTTTTTCCAAAAACGCCCACTTTATTGACCGTAATTTGTAATAATTGTTCCTACTCCTGTACCAATTTCCAATACCCTAGTGTCAATGTGAGATACAGTATTTTTTTTTGTTGCCACGCCCTTTTATCCAATACTGCCCACTTGCTTGACCGTAAATTTTCATGATTATGCCTACTCCCGTACCTAATTTCAGTATCCTAGTGTCAATATTATTTGAGTAACAGCGTTTTTCTAATATTGTCACGCCCTTTACCAAAAAACGCCCACTTATTTGACAATAATTTGTAATAATTGTGCCGACCACTGTACTAAATTTTAGTAATATTATTCGATATACAGAGTGTTTCTAATATTGCCACGCCCCTTCTTGACTAAAAATTACGGCAAGTTAGGAGTTATCGATATAAATACATTTAAAAAAAAAAACCAACCAACTTGAGAACCTCCTTCTTTTTGAAGTCGATTAAAAAGCATTTAATGCATAAGTGAATTCTTTTATTAAATTCATCATTAAAATTGGCTTATTAAAAAATTCCTTATTAAAAAATTCCTATTTGAATAAAAAAATTTTTTTTTTTGCACCAACTGGCAAACTTTTTATGCACCATACGTTTTAAAATTTGATTAAATAAAATTAAAACTCAATCGACCACTTCCATACAAGGTAACGTCATCATAATAGCAAAACATTTATAATCTTCACAAAAATGTATGTTTAACTATTTTTCACATAAGCCTTGATGTTCAAAACGTACTCTGACATTTCCCGATAAACCAGGACGTCATCAAAATAATACCAAAATCAAATCTTCGAAAAGACTGTCTAAGATGAATTCTTACTAATATTTTATTATTTTTGTGTTGGCAACCCTAAAAGTCCAATTTTAGTTTTTTTAGACCTGGGGTTGTGTTGCGAAGGGAATTAATGTCAAAAGTACAGAAGCAAAAAATTCAAATCATTAATAATTATTTCGTTATTTATTGAAGGGGCAGGCGAAATAGTTTGGTATATATCTGTGGACATTTGACAAAACAACTTAAGTCTATCTGAAATTCATAGACAAAACAACTTTAGTCTATATGAATTTCATATCAAGTTAAAGGGTTAAAGGGTCAACGAATTTCAGATAGACTTAAGTTGTTTTGTCAAAAGTCCACAGATATGTACGTATAGTAGTATGAATAAAAATTTCGTCCGATGACAGTTCAATTTCTGTTCAAAAATTTTTTCTAAATATTAATTTTCTTGTTTTTCTATCTATGTATGTACTTTTGTTTCTATAAAATAAGAGTTTTAAAACTGTATTTTATAAAAAAATAAAATAATTTTCTATAGTTTTCAAAATTTTTTTAAATAATAAATTTCAAATTATTTGATATACCTATAAATATTTTGTAAGTTCATTGTATCACCAACTTCTGATGACATAAAGCATAAAAATTCAAAATAAATTTATAAAAATCAAACAAAAAAAAGTAACAAAAAGTTACTTGAATCGAGTACGGAAACAGACCTTATTTTTGAAATTGTTTGCTATTATTCAATAAGAAACGAAACTTCAGTCGATTACGACCATTTCTTCTTTTTTGACCTCAGTTTCTACGAAAGAAAAACTATTAAAAAAATTAGCCCGAAACCGTTCCCAAAACTTTCACTTTTCATCAAATCTTCGCTTGCGACTCAGTACATTATCTTTCATTCATAATTTAAAATAATTCGAAAGCAGTAAAACATTTTTAGAATCAAAGAAGAAGAATTAACTCAAGCCCCGTCGTGTCATATTGGTCACCCTGTATATGTGCAAAGTGTAAGCTCAGACAATTTTTATTTCTTATTAAAAAAATTTGCATTTTGTGCTCAATATGTGCTTTCATGTTTTGAAAAAAAAATATTATTTTTTTTGTGATAATTTTAAGAAAAAGTATTCAAATTTTTTTTACCAAGTTGTGGAGCAATGTGCCGTAGAGAAAAAAGATAAATTCGCAACTTCTCCTTCCTTGTGAACGCAGCAAGGCATTCATACTGAACGGAATCATGATCACGGAGCTCTTGGCATGAATCAAAATTATCTTAAATAATTTCAAGCTATTGCCTTTAACAAATAAGCAATATGTGGCATGCCTTTAAATATTTCATCCACAATAAATTCTTTAAGAAATGCTTCACTAAAGTAACAACATAAAAACGAGGCAGACCATTAGGCTGTCACACAAAGTAAAGTTTCACACAAGTTGGCCTATTAAACAACCTCAACTACTATGAATACCAGGGAAAAATTTATAGTGCTGCAGGCGCGTAAAAGGAATATTAAAGTATATTTTATGATAGATATGAGTAGGAGAGCTATAACTATTTGAATAAAAGAATTTTATATGAGGTGAAGAAAGTTATTATCCTGATTAGGTTTTTTTAAAATGTCATCACGATGTTGTTCAATTTAGTTTCATGTCTGTACGTCATTAAATGAGTCAGATGTAAAATATCCATCAGAGTGCGTAAATAAAATACTAAAGGTCAGCAAAACTCAAAAGTAACTCAATAGAATGTTATTTTTATTACTATTGTCAAGAGTTTACAAAGATTTTTAAATTTTTATCTCTTGCTAATGACTCCTATTCAGTACCTAAAGAAGCTGAGGTTATTTACATTAATTCAATCTTCAATACACACACAATCGCCTGTGTGCCTGAGTGCGTGTCTTTTGTGTTTGCAAGCTACAGTCAAATATAGCACCTCAAGCCACCTCACTCTGTCGTCGTTAACAGTCATTTATAGCACATTTTTTCATTTGTTTTATTTAGGGGCAAAAAACTCAATTGTTACTGCTATTTGTTTTAATCGCTGTTGATGTTGTTGCTACAGATGCTGCCTTCGAAGTCGTATTCGTTGATTTTAATAGCAACAAAAGCTATTGAATTGAAGCATTGTTGGGAATAATTTGTGCATGGTGCGGTTGTTGTTAGCTTATCTGCAGGATACGTGTTAAACATGAGGCTTCAACTTCATGAAGTTGCGTATGATGCTATATGCCACACATGGAATTCAAATTAAATTCCTTGTATTAGCGATTGCTTTCAAAATGTTTCAATATTTCTCAATTCTCATTCAATTGCTTTCTACATCATTTTATTGAGTTTACTTGCAGCCTTTGTGTACATACAAAAACAGATACTCTGTTTGAAATTTAAAATAAATCAACAAAGGACAGGAATACTGATGAAAAACAAACGACTATTTTTTCACAATACGTAATAAAATTTATTAATATTTTAAAATAATCTAGCGACAGATATCCAGAGTAAACTGACTTTATAGAGGGAACACTTCTCTAAGCTTCTAAATGGCAACGCAGACAACCATCCCGCCAATAGAGACTGTATTCTGTAAGCCCCAATTATGGATAACAGCGTCGCGGTTCCGCTATGCGACTATGATGAAGTTCTGACAGCAATAAAAAAAATAAACTGACCATTTCAGCCCTTGGAAGGAGTTTGACCTAGCTTCTATTGATCAATTGTGTTGTGCATGTTATTAAACGTTTGATCGCAAATGACCGAAAACTGGACCTACGTGTTTTATGCCGACTCCAAACGGCTTATGTTCTCAAGAAGCTTTACATGGCAATTTTTACTCTCTGAGGTTTGCCATTGTTTGCAGAGAGATGACGACCGAACAGAAAAATTAATTCAATTGAAAAAACTTTATGTCAGAGCTGGAATTGAACCCGGGCTACCGCTGTTCTTTAGCTTAGGGGCCACGCACTCTACCCACTAGGCTACGGTCGCTGACAGCAATAACTCGGCTTAAAAATAACGAAGCCGCAAGAGCTGATGGCTCACCTGCTAAACTGTTTAAGAACGGAGGTGAAGCTCTTTTTAAATGCATTCTCAAGCTTCTAGCACAATATGGTCGGAAGGATGCATTCTGAAAGATTGGATTCTCAAGGTGCTCAGCCCAATCCACAAGAAATTCGATCTCTCTATTTGTGCCAATTACCGTGGGATAAGACTTCTTAATATCGCATATAAGATCCTGTCGAGCGTTTTATGTGAAAGATTGAAGCCCATTGTAAACCAACTGATTGTACCTTATCAGTGTAGCTTCAGACCTGGAAAGTCCACCATCGACCAAATTCGCGCATTTGGACCAGATCATTTTTTGGACCACAGAAAAAATAGCTGAAATGGTATGTTTTCATAACTTTAGTATAACATCTCTGATCTTACAAAGTCGTATGTCGTGAAAAAGAGTTTATGTGAAAGATTGAAGCCTATTGTAAACGAACTGATCGGACCTTATCAGTATGGCTTAAAACCGGGAAAGTCAACCACAGCGTTGCCAGGTTAGAGGATTTCCCCCTAGATTTAGAGCTTTTTTAACTGTGTGGAGGGATTTTAGGGGCAATGAATCTTAAGGGTTTTTCTAGAGAGATTTTATGTTTTTTATGGGTTTTTTTTGGAGTAATTGAAAAATTGATCTTTGTAAATAAAGTTTTCTTAGTTTCCTTTAAAATAATGTAAAAATTTAAAAAAGAAGATATTTCACTTCCTGGCTATTTATAAAAACAGCAACAATTTATAAAAACAGCTGAATTGGCAGCACTTAAAATTAATTACTAATCATTTCCCACTTTACTTCAAACTTGCTTCGCGCTTTACTTGCAATTGATTGATTCCCTGTAAAAACTAAAAACAAAGCAAGTCAGCCTTTGTAATCTAGTGAAGAGTGCGCTAGACTATCAACTCAGCGGTATCCGGTTCGAATCCGGGTTCAGGCATGGCTCTTTATTGGTTCTTTATGGCTCTTTTCGCTTTATTTGTTCTTTACTACATTTAAGAATTGAAACAAAAAATACACAACTAAATTGTGGAAAATGTTGAATTAAGGGACAGGAGCAACTGAGGGCTGGAAATACTTGCCGAGGTTAAGGAAAAACACTAGCCTCTGTTGTGAGCAATTCAAATTTTCTTTCAATTTTTTTCCGCCTAATTGATAATTCACGTATGGTTCCAGTCAATTCTTCCGCTAATAATCTATCCCTTTCCTTTCAGGTCAAATTAAAAGCGTTGTTTGTATAAGTTTGTATAAGCTTGCCTTGGTTCTTTGATCTTTTAGAAAAAAAAAGTATGGAAAAAAAAAGATATGCCCAAAAATATATCAAAAAGTAGGCGACGGAGCCTCCTTTCAAAAGTCAGAATTAGTTTTAATGTAAATTTCACATTGGACAATTGAGAACTATCAAGCAACTTTCTGCCCTTGTTAAAGACGTCCAACAGCTCAGCCCTTTAAATACATAGGCTTGCATTGCAGTTGCACTACTTTTCAGTTGCACCGTATGAAATTTTTGTATGTTTTTCGAATAAAATTTTTAGTGGAATTTTAGGGGGATTTGAAATCCAATCTAGATCTTCACGCATTCGGACCAGATCTTTTTTCTTAGACCACCGAAAAAACAGCCGAAATGGTATTTTTCATAACTTTAGTATAACATGTTTGATCTTAAAAAATCGTGTGTCGTTAAAAAGAGCTTAATAAATACTATCTTTCTTATTCAGAGCATTTTCACTTCCAAAGTCATATTCGACTAGTAAAGCCTGATTTACCCCCCTAAAATACTCTTTTTTCTCAAAATATTGAATACCGCTAACTTTTTCCTTTATAAAAAAATAATTTAATAAGTTTCACAACAAAGAGCAGTTACATTGCACATTTGTTTCTATGCCACATTTGCACTGAGATAGAGAAAAATCTTGTTCAATTCCACTTCATTGTATTTATATGGATGTTTAAGCAAACCACAATATTTTGTATGAGACTAAATAGTCTTGTACCTCCGACCCATCGTTTCAACTACTTTTTTTTAAAAAGATCAAAGAACCAAGGCATACGTCTTATAAAGTGTGTTTTTTATAGAGAAATACAAGTTTAAATCATAATAAAACATAGTAATATATTTTAAATATCAATAAAACGGGCTTTATTAGATAGAAAATTTTAAAATATTAATGTTTAAGTATGATTTCGGCCACGGCTGGCGCGTACAAGGCGCAATCTGGAACACCAATTTTCACAAACTTTTCGCAGCATTTGCTGCCGTATCTTGCCGATAACATTTCGAATGTTGATTTCCAGGTGTTCAATTGTTTGTGGTTTATCGACGTAGACAAGTGACTTTACATAACCCCAAAGAAAATATTCCAATGGGGTTAAATCACACGATTTTGGGGGCCAATTAATTAGGCCATTTCATTAAATTATTTTTTTGTCAAAAGTTTCCTTGAGTAAATCAATTGTAGCGCCCGCTGTGTAGCATGTGGCTCCGTCCTGTTGGAACCACACATCAGCAAGATTAATGCCAGCTAATTGAGGTACGAAAAAACTTCGAATCATGTTCCTATACCGTTCATTATTGACAGTAACATTCGGACCATCATCGTTTTTGAAGACATATGGGCCAATGACTCCGCCAGCCCATAAAGCGCACCAAACAGTAATTTTCTCCTCACTCCAAATACGACAATTCTGTTTACTTACGTACCGATTCAACCAAAAATGGGCTTCATCGGAAAATAAAAGTTTCCATGGAAATTCAATATCAATATCAATTTGTGCTTCAGCCCATTCGCCGAATTGGCGGCGCATACGATGGTCGTTTGGCTTTAATTCCTGCACAAGTTGAATCTTGAAAGGTTTTAAGCCAAGATCTTTTCGTAAAATCTTCCATAAATTGGAAGGACACAACCCCAGTTTCTGAGAACGGCGACGAATTGATTGATTAGGATCATCTTCAATGCTTTTCTGTACAGTTTCTACAGATTCTTCAGTGCGCACTGTTCGGCGTCGCACGGGATGCACATTATCAGTGCATCCCGTTGTTCTTCGAATTAGCAGCTCTGAAGGACGATTATGTACGATTATGTTAAAAGTTCCACAATTTTCACTCGTTGCTCTGGTGTAAGTCGTCGCATAATAAAATGTCGTAGCATATTAAACAAAAAACAACTATTAGCTGTTAAATGGGTGGTCAAATAAAGCAGTGATGCCAACTCAAAATTGTATCACTCTATAAAAAACACCCTTTACAAACAACGTTTAGTGTTTGACCTGAAATTAAGGGGATAGATTATTAGAGGAAGAATTGATTAGAACCATACAAGAATAACCGATTAGGCGGAACAAACGTGAACGACAATTTGAATTACTTATAACTGAGGCTAGTGTTATGCCTAAATCTCGGCAAGTATTTCCAGCTTTCAGTTGTTCCAGTCCGTTCATTTCACATTTTCCACAATTTTTTGTTTCAATAATTCTTAAATATAGTAAAGAACAAAAAAAGCAAAAAGAACCATGCCCGAACACCCGGACTCGAACCGTAGACCACTGAGTTGATAGTCTAGCCCACTCTTTTTTTGCATGTTGCCGCAATTACTGAAAAATTTTACTATCGTGCCGACTATCGTGCAAATAGTAACACGTTTCTACATTCGTATACATAGATGAACCTTATAAAAACCGCCAAATTTTTAATTAAATTAGTAAATTTAATAAACTTAAACAAAAAGTAATCAAAACAACACAAAAGAGTCGGACAATTTTGCACTGCGTTTTTTCATGTACACCTTTAAACCACGCATTAAAACCAATTTTAAAAGAGCAAAGCAGCTAACAACTTTGATAACAAACCTGATTACAAATATATAGTAATAAAACTCATTTTCTGTTTCTTTGTTTATTTGTTTGGCCTTTATACAAATCTAAACGGCTCAACGGATTTCGCTCCAACTAAGTAAACGTATTAAGTGCATCGCAACTTTAAATGTAACATACTTAGTTTTTACCACGCCCCCTCAGAAATTTCTCAACTAACGGTAATTTAGTTATAATAATACTTTTTACTGCCGCAGTTTTTTGTGTATTTCATTTTTAAAAATTTCTGTTATTTTGATATCAAAAACATTCACATATATTCAAAATCAACATTTTTCATAAAACTTCGTTACCTAAGAATGAGAAAAAAACGTCAATCAAAGTTTGGTCTTTCGATGCAAATATCTCCGCTGTCCATTAAAATATTTTATTCAAATTTTTTTTGTTCAGAATTTCAATAAAATCACTTTACAAAAATTGGCTGAACTGTACCGATAAGTCAGTGTATATATGTTTTATGATTGTGTCAAAAAAGGTACAAAATATTGACTTTTTACTCCAAAAATGACTCAAAAATTGTTTATGTTGTAAAAATAAAATGCATTTAAAATTGCATATCTGACTACCTTTCATATGGCATAGCATTAATTTGCAAAAAATCTTCCAGCTAAGCGCAAAAATTATTTTACTGTTTTGTCATCAAAACAACAAGAGTCCCCCTTTAATTTTTTTCGCGAAATTTATTTTTTCCAAAATGTTGTTTTTATATTTTATTGAAAAAAATTCAAGTTTCAAAAATAATTTATGTGAAAAAATTACCCCAATAACTCTTTCCAATCAAAAGTTATGGCTAAAAATCTATTTGTCCATACCAAACTATAAATAAAACTGAGTTTTGTTTTAAAATTCTCTATATAGTTTGAACGTCCCCATTTATCTCTAAGAATGCAGCTGTGTGTCTAGAGTAATTACAACATTTTGTTTTATATAAAATCTTCCTTATAGTAATCTATTTTAGTCCTTAGTTTTTTTTTTTTGCCTCCCCACCAGCCCCCCTCCTGTTAAATTTTTTTATTTTTGTTGTGATGGCTCTATTTTTTCTCACTATTGTGTCACCGTTGTCACTCAATGGTACTTTATCAATGGTACTTTAAGTGTTGTATATAAATATATATCACCATTTCATCGAAAAGATGACTGTGAATAAGAATGCTGTAAAAGTTAATATTGAAATAATAATATGGCGATATAATAAAACATATGCGAATCTGGTTAGCACAATTATTTCATTGGTTTTGATCAGAAAGATGGAGCCGCATTTGTTAGTACTGTTTGTACAAACTATACACTTTGCGGTGAATAGCCGAATGATGTCTTCTAAAAATTTCTTAAAATTTAGCTCCACACAGTGTTTATTTAGCTCCACAGGTAGCGTTTTTTCTGCTTACAGAAGAATATCTGATGTTCTTATGTAGCTAGCAGATAAGTTTTGCGAAATTTTTTGCGAAAATGCTATTGCTACCAAACTTTTAACATGTCAAGTAAAGCAGTTCTGCCAGTGCTGAGTACAGTTGCGCTTTCAACACTTAAAAACATAGAATTGGATCAATTTAAATGTCCAGCTCACTTGCTGGATTTTTTGTTGTTTTTGCTTTGCTTGCAAATGCGATGATATGATCCTGATCTCCCATAAAAAAACGCAGCTAATATAAATTTTAATACAATAATTTTTAGTACAACGACTTTTTCATAAAACATTGATAGCTAATAATGAGAAAAAAATTATATGAAAATCAAAGTTTTTACCTTTAATGCCAATATCTCCGCTGTTTTTAACACTGGATAACCAATCATATTTCTAATACGTTATAACCAATGTTCGTCGATTCAAATATCACGCTCCAAAACTCGTTTTTGAGGAGCTGCTGGTGCATAAAATACATTAAAACCTATTACATTAGCTATTACATTAAAAGTTATTACTAGAAATAAAAAAACATTTATATTGGTCTTTAATTTTTTTTTATTTTTCTCAAATTTTCATAAGCTACTTATTTCATCAGTTCAAAAAAAAAAGAGAGCAGTGTTTGTCGAAACGACTAACATTGGTTATCCAGGGTTAATATATTTCATTAAAATTTTTTTGTTAAAAAGTTCAATATATGTTTTAATATAAATCTTTGTTTAGATGTTAAAATGTCCATATCTCTAGGACGCATTTAGACCCACCATAATTTTTACATTGTTGAAAAGGTAATTTTGCTATCTTTAAGATTAAGGAAATTTAAAAATTATTTTTAATTTTTAAAATATGTTTTTCGTACCCCTTCTTTGATTTGAATTAGCGCCCAGCAAGAGATGAAACCACCAACAACAAAAATTTTCCAAAACTTTTTGGATTAAAGTTCGTAGGTGGCAAAGACCCAAAACATCAAATTCGTAAATTTATTTCAATTGCACAGACTTCTGCCACCAAAAATTAAAAAAGTGTTTTGTAAGAACAAGCTCTTAAAAAAACAATAAACTTTGTCCTATTTTAAAAAGTATTTAAAAAAGTTGAGAATTAAAAAAGTTACAGTCGATCAAAGTTTGGAACGGTCAAATTATTCGTCGGATGTGAAACAATAAAATAACTGTGTTTTTTGTATTATTTTTTTACCCTACAAACATAAACCTTCAAAATTTTTTTATATTTAAGTATAAATCAGTGTCCAACTAATCATATGTTGACAAGTAATAAATCATTTATATAAATATTATTTCAAAATACTATCCAAGGTACATTTAATAAGGTAGTTGCATCCCTGTTTTTTTTTCTCTATCCTCTGAACCACATCTGTCAGAACCATACAAAATATGATGCTGTCACTTTCTTTGTATGTTTTGACAAATGTGGTTCAGAGAAATCAGGAATGCAACTACTTTATTAAATATACCTTGATAGTATCTGAAGTTATTCCTTCGAATAATAATGATTTTCGCCGCGTCTGATATTAATAAATCGAAATTACCTACAAAACGGGATGTTATTCAATATTTATTGTTTCTTAAACGTGAAGATACAGCAAGTGTGCCAAAGAAAGAAAAATTAACAAAATATTTCAGTGAAGTGCAACAGCATAACGAGATTATAAAACATCCAACTAAATTCTACGAAGAAGATTGGAAAAATATCTCCAAGATTTCTAAATGCAAGTGCGGTATAGAGTTAAAAGTGTAGTGTAGTTGTTCTAACTTTAAAAGGGTACCGCAAAAGTTCAAATACTTTTTTGCTAAACAAGGGTTTTGTTCTGGGGTAAGCGCGAACAACCTGAAGGTTAAGCTGATGTGAATGACAACGTGTCAATCAACGACTCTAATGTTGAGTCTGCCTTGCCTCCACCATCAATTTATACCACTGGGTACGTGCCTAACTCAAGTGATGAAGAAGAATTTATTGAAAGTAGTCGCGACATATCACCGACACTCGAATCGATTCCAAAAGTATCAGAAATTTCATTGTCACAATACTCCATGGCCTTGGATCGTTCGAATACATCCGACTCCTATGGACCATTGCTTGCTACTACGCTTATTAAAGACTTAAGGTAGAATTATAACAGACGTAATGTAAAGTAGCGAAATGTTGTCAACTGTCATCGGGACGGGACGTAATGTAAGAAAACGTTGTAGCAATTATAATAGGCAGTAGCCAGGCAGTTGTTTGTCGTAAATAATTGAACGTTCCCGTACAAGTTTAATTAAAACTTCGTCATCCATAGCTGTGGGTATATATAACTGTCACATTAATAACGAAAACTCAACAAAAAGCGTATTTCAACAATTTAAAATAGCACAATAATCGAATCTAACCTCAATGTTTAGTTGTTGTTTGAGTAACGTAGAAATCCAAATTCAACGGATCTTTACGTCCCGTTACTTTACGTTCCTTTTATTATAATCACTTGTATAAGAAAGTATTGTTTGAAACAATAAGTGAAAGAACACACTGCTCAATTGACATTAGACCACATTACGTTACTTCTATTATAATTGGACCTTTACGAGTATCAATTGCCTCAAAAGCGAATAAACACTTTCCCGATGTGACCGAAAAGATTTTAGAATTTTTAATTTAGAATTACGAATGTAAGATTAAAAACAAAATAAAAAAGTAATATTTCAGAGTGAACATCTAGTAAGTAAACGGTACTAAAAAATATCTCAAACTATTTAATTTTCTACTTCTTTGCACCTAAAAAGCTCAAAAGTGCCACTGTGCGGCGGTGGAACTCCAGAATACGTGCAACCAAGCAATCAAGGTGATTCTGGTAATTTTATTCAAATGTTAATTTACCCACATATATAGAATTAAAAAACTTTGGCAACTCTTTCATCATTCCTAAAATAATGAAATAGATCAAAACATTTCGTTTTAGAGCCTGTCAATGCAGCTATAAATTTATGGCGTTTTCGTTTCTCGAAAAAATGTTTTTTCTGCCCTCTTTCTGCCATCTTTAAGAATTTTGAATTTTTTTCACTTTTGAAGTCAAAATTTTCGAGCAAAGAATACGATTCAATTTTAGAGGTCACTATATTTTTTTCTCAAGAAGGCAGAATTTCCAAAAAGGGCAGAAAAAATGTTGCATTTTTTCGAGAAACAAAAACGCCTTAATATTTTGTGCTTGAGTCGTGATTAAGTTATGATGTTTTCGTAATTTTTGACAGAGTTTTGTTTCTGTCTGCACTCACAGAACTGGCGATGCTATCAAAACTTCGCTTCTTCTAGCCGTAATATTACGGTTCTCAAAAAATTTAATATGCGAGGCTCTGACAACTTCCATAAGGGTTAGATTCCTGTTTAAGAGATGCTCTGCCAGTTTTGACAACCTCACAGAAAGTTGTAAGAACTTTCAATGGTGAGAGGAATTCAGTTTTGACAGCGGAATTGTGGAGGGGTCATAACAGCGCCTTTTGCGATGGTGAGAGGAATTCGGTTTTGACAGCCGAATTGTGGAGGGGTCATAGCAGCGCCTTTTGCGATGGTGAGAGGAATTCAGTTTTGACAGTGGAATTGTGGAGGGGTCATAACAGCGCCTTTTGCGATGGTGAGAGGAATTCGGTTTTGACAGCCGAATTGTGGAGGGGTCATAACAGCGTCTTTTGCGATGGTGAGAGGAATTCGGTTTTGATAGCCATAAATCCTTATGTTGAGGTTGTCAGAATTTTTCTATTTAATCTACATACCTCTGCGCTTTTAAGGTTATCACCAATTTCTTAATGCCGTTTGCTTAATAAAAGTGTTATTTTAAAATATTTTTTAAATTTTTATTTCAAATCATTTGAAAAAAAATTACTTTTTGATCAAATAAATATAAAATTTTAATTGTTCATAGAACTATTTTTTTAACTTTTTTTTTTATGGATCTTTAAAAATCCCATATTGTAAACGACAAACCATTAGCATGCATCTGAAACATGCTTACAAATAGTTTTAGAAAATGGAATTGTAAAATAGTTCATGCCTTTTTCAATATAATAGGCATAATATTTATTATCAAAGTAAATATCGATTAACTTTAAAAACAATTTTTTTTAATATTCGCCAACAAGCACGCTGCAAAGCCAAAACTAAAATGGAGAAATTTGTCTTTTGTGGTTGTAGCATCTTCAGTAAAAGCGTGAAAACTGTATTGAGGCTACAATAGCCATATTGGAGTTTCTCTACACGCAAGATTTAAAAGTTGGTTGCAGTAGCCACAATACTGAATGTATCACAACTGTAACCACAGATCTTATTTTCAAAAAACCGCTCAACATAATATATGTTTTTTTATATGATTATTGCAGATTCAATTAGGGCTATGAGAGCTCTCATAAAGTGCTTGCAATAAACTTTCAGCTAAGGTGACTTCATTTCATATATAATAACTCTAGTATGGCTACTACAGCCTCATCTTTTTTATGGCAGCCGTGTACGAAATTCAATAATTCCCTGAGTGTGTACGGTGTGGTACAATGTTTTCATTTGCAATCATGAACAAAGGAGAAACATAAACTTGTTGCTACAGCAGCCACAAGCAAAAAATTATACTTTAATATATCAAAAATCAAAAGTTTCCGATGCAGCCGCCACAAAAATGAAAAATTACTATAAAGAAATACTTGAAACATAACAACAAAAACAGCATCAAGGTTTTCAATAGAATGCCTTCCGGATATTTTCGCTGACTATCAAAATATGTTTACAACTTTTGCGTCAATTTTAAACGGCTAAGTCAACAAACACACCAAAAACTAGCAACAACACGTAAAACTGGTCTTATAAAAAAAACACAAAATTCTTAGAAGCAGCATAAGAAAGTAATACAAAACTTTTGTTGCAACAGAGTAGAAAACAGAAAATAAAAAAATTAAAACTGTTTACAACGACATGCTCGGAGCTCTGCTGTTGCAACATGACTTCCGGTAAATAAACTACTGAGCAGTACCCAGGTCATGTGGTGCAGCCTTCAGCCATTGCCATCAACTCTCACCTGGTGCTCGATGCGACTCCTCAGCACTCAGAATTCACTCAATAGAAGCAGGCAACCGGCTGTGAAAAGCTGTTATGTCGGAATCCAAGCAGCAATAACAGCAGCGGAAGAAGTAAAAGTATTTACAAAAGAGGAAGAAAGAAACAGATTTCTATACCGTATGTTGTTGCTGTTGCTGTTCCAAGCAGATGAGCACCTAATACTTGCTGCTAAAACCTTATGGAAAGGCAGTGGTGGAAAAATAATAATAGTATTGCAACTATCGATTATAAACGCAGTTAAGAACTGTGAAAATGATCACGCATATCCTTTAGTTTTGCCAAATTTTAAACTCAGAGTGCGTTTTTGCGACAAAAATGTACAAATGCCATGACATTTAATGTACAAATTTTCATATCATAAAGGTAGTTTTTGTAGAATTTTAAGAGATATTACTGATTTTATATAGTCACTTCATAAAGGAGTTAAGCTTGGTAAGCTGTAGGAACGAAAATTTTTAGGCATTTAATTCTACACGCGAAATTTCGGTGTAGACTCAACACTAACACATACTTGCTATAACCTGTTTGTTGAATGTGTTATATGAACATTATTGTTGAATGACAAATTCCCACGCCATTAAATGTACGGACATATAAAAGACAGCAAAATTTTAACATTTTTACTCTCAAATCATGGTTGTGAACTTGGCTGCATTGAACAAATTTTTTGGTTCAACAGCATACTAACCAACGAAAAAAAATGTCGGTACCTTTTCGCTGCATTGAACAAATTTTTTGGTTCAACAGCATACTAACCAACGAAAAAAAATGTCGGTACCTTTTCGCTGTCAAAAACGCAATACATTTTTTACGGAAGATTTATTTTCGCTTCTACAGCACACTAAGCCTCAAGCGTGGTTTTCTGTAGAATTGGCTCATTTTAAAATTTGATAATTTTTCTTTTTAGAACACTCATTTTAGAAATGACAATATTGGCTAGAAAGGCGGCGGAGTTGCAGTTTACTGCAAATCCTTTCTAAACTGTTAACTTATAATTAAGTACTCTGTGTCTGACATAGAGTTTTTAAATGTTGAAACAACTACTAATCATGGTGCCAAATGTTTCTTGTGCTTACAATCCTCATATATATTTTAGTCTTGAACCATTCTTCATTGATTTGAATCTACATTTAACGGATTTCGACTGTTTTGCTTTTTGTGGTAATTTTAATGCTAACATACTTACTAAGGACAGTGTTACAGAACGTTCTTATAACCATTTTAGTGTAGCTGGAATGAATATTGTTAATTCCTCACTTTCAACGCGCTTTGCGTCTTATGTAAATCCTAGCTTAATTGATTTTTTTATTTTGTCTGATGTCTCCTTACTTTTACTTGTTGACCAAATTTCATTCATATCTGATCATTACCCGCTATTTTGTTCTGTATATTTTAAGCCACGCTTAAACTTATTCTCTATATTTTAAGCCACGCCGTCTTTCCTCTCAAATATCTGTTATGTATCGTCCAAAGCCATTTTTGTCTATATCTCTAACGGTCTAGGCTTCAGTCTCAAGGAGTTAAGTAGTGCTCTTCCCTCTAAAATTCTTTGAAAGAATATTCGTTGCCTAGATGTTAGTACTAAAGATGATCAAAAGTGTGAAATGAAACCTAACAGTCTTAATAATCTTTTCTATTTAAATCACTAGCAGATCAATGTTATGATCGTAACACTCGTAATCCCCTTGTAAATAATCAGTTTTCTTTCTGTAATGTTGATGAAAATTATGTAATATTTCCAATTTTGAAAATGAAGTCTAACGCCATTGGTAGTGATGGAATTCCTTTACGATTTGTTAAAATGATACTGCCGTTTGCCAGGGAAGATAGTTCCAAAATTCGTTTTTGTACTAAGCAGATTTCAAAAAGTACTAAAAGTACTGAAATAAGAACTAAAATAAAAATGTTAAGTTTTATATATTTTTATTAGTTCAACATAAAAAAATAAACTAAAACAAATTTAAAAGGTTTTAAGTTTCTGAATTAAAATTAACAAATTATAAAATATATATATAACAAACAAATTCATTTTTTTTATTAATAATATATTGTATATTATCTAAGAAACTTTGAATTAATAACGCTATTATTTGATATATATATATATAATATATATCATATATTTTATATACACATACTAGCTGATATACGCGGTGTTGCTCGAGAGTCATTTATATAAACATTTTAACATACACTTCTCGATTAAATGCTTTTTAAAATCGAGAATAATGAAAAACATGTTGAATTTTATTTTATTTAATTTTATTTATCTACCGTTAGAAAGGTAATTGAACGAACATTAATCCAAAAAAGTTTAGGAAAATTTTTGTTGTTGGTGGTTCCATCTCTTGCGGTGAGCTAATTGAATTCAAAGAAGGGGCACGAAAAACTTATTTTAAAAATTAAAAAGAATTTTTATATTTACTTAATCTTAAAGCAAGCACAATTACCTTTTCAACAAAATAAAAATTATGGTGGGGCTCAATGCGTCCTTGAGATACGGACATTTTAACGCCTAAACAAAGATTTATATTAAAAAACATATTGAACTTTTTAACAAAAAAAATTTAATGAAATATATTAAAAACAGCGGAGTTATTGGCATTAAAAGTAAAAACTTGGATTTTCATATTATTTTTTCTCTCATTATTAGCTATCAATGTTTTATGAAAATTCGTTGTGCTAAAAATGATTGTACCTACTAAAATTTCTATTAGCTGCGTTTTTTCATTGGATATCAGGATCATATAATCGCATTTGCAAGCAAAGCAAAAACAACAAAAAGTCCAGCAAGTGAGCAAAAAATAAGTAGATCACTATAAAGAAGATTTTATATAATCCAAAATGTTCGTAATTTCTTTAGACACACAACTTGCATTCTTAGAGATAAATGAGGACGTTCAAACTATATAGAGAATTTTAACACAAAACTAAGTTTTATTAATAGTCTGGTATGAGAAAAAGGATTTTTAGCCATAATTTTTGATTGGAAAGAGATATTGGGTTAATTTTTTTACATAAATTATTTTTGAGACTTGACTTTTTTGTAAAAAAATATAAAAACAACATTTTGGAAAAAATAAATTTCTTGTTGTTTTGATGACAAAAACAGTAAAATAATTTTTGCGCTTAGCTGGAAGAGTTTTTGCAAATAAATGCTATGTCTTAAGAAAGGTAGTATGATTTGCTATTTTTAATTGATTTCTTTTTTACAACAACAACAATTTTTGAGTCATTTTTTGAGTAAAAAGTCAATATTTTGGACCTTTTTTGGCATACTCATAAAACATATATACACTGACTTAACGGTACAGTTCAACCTATTTTTGTAAAGTGATTTTATTGAACTTTTGAACAAAAAAAATTTTAATGAAATATATTGATGGACAGCGGAGATATTTGCATCGAAAGACCAAACTTTGATTTTCATGTCGGTTTTTTCTCATTATTAGGTAACGATGTTTTATGAAAAAGTCGTTGTACTGAAAATGTCTCCAATTTTGAAGATATGTGAGGGTTTTTGATGTCAAAATAACAAAAAAATTTTAGAACTAAATACACAAAAATCTCCGATGCTAAAAAGTTTTATAATAACAAAATTACCGTTAGTTGAAAAATTTCAGAGGGGGCGTGGCAAAAACTAAGTATGTAACATTTTAAGTTGGAACACACCTAATATGTATACCTAGTATGAGCAAAATCCGTTGAGCCGTTTAGATTTGTATAAAGGCCAAACAAACAAACAAACAAACAAACAAACAGAAAATGAGTTTAATTACTATAGATATATTTTCTGTTACACAGAGAAAACAACATTTTCAAAAGTGGCAGAAACGAGCTACTTTTAAAAACGTTTAACCCAGATTTTGCACTTCTAACGTTTATTTTAGTTTTGAAAAAGAACATTCGAACGAACGAAAATGAAATAGTAAAACGTTTATTTTCATTTTAAAAACTTACATTTTAAAAAGAGATTCTAAAATGTTCGTTTGATTTTTAACAATGGATATTTTAAAATGCTGTAGTAAAACATTTATTTTCTTTTTAAAAATGCAAATTTTAAAACGAGATTCTAAAATGTTCGTTTGATTTTTAATAATAAATATTCTCAAACGTAAAGTGTTTATTTGCATTTTAAAAACGAAAATTTTAAAATTAGATTCTAAAATGTTCGTTCGATTTATAACAATAAACATTTTAAAATGCAATGATACAACAATTATTTATATTTTAAAAACGAAAATTTTCATTACTTCCCATTACAAATTTACAGAAATCCGCATTTCCTCTATTAAAAAAAAAAATTTATTGGTTTTTAAAATTACAGTTTTATTTTAGTTATTTTATCATCAGCTATGTTCATCTCGTTAAAATTTTTTAGATAATTATACTGTATCCCAGCGTCTATAAAAGAATAGAATTTTGTCAGATATTATTCATTTTATTTCAAATACTTACCTTTTAGTTGTGGCAGCAAATGCTCCAACTCAAACTCTTTCATTACTTTCTTGCAGGAAAATTGCAGAGTGATGAAATCGATAACGAAAAATATTTTATTTTCTGAACAAATATTAAACACATAAGTCAATGAAATATATATAGAACCAACAATTCGTTATTAACAAGTGTTTTGAAACAAAGTATGTGATTTTACTATGTCATGGTAAAACGTTCGTAGTTGTTTTAAAAACGTTTCGTTTCACTTTTCTATTTGAAAATGTGCGTTATTATTTTTATATGGCGTAAAATGTTTTTAAAAATATTAATCTTAACCTACTATATTATAGTAAAACATTCGTAGTTGTTTTAAAAACGTATCGTTTTACTTTTCTATTTAAAAATGTGCATTTTCATTTTTGTATAGCGTAAAATGTTTTTAAAAATATTAATTTTATCCTAATTTATCATAGTAAAATATTCGTGGTTGTTTTAAAAACGTTTCGTTTTACTTTTAAAAATGTGCATTTTTATTTTTGTATGGCGTAAATATTTTTAAAAATATTAATTTTACTAAACGTTTTGAAAATGTGCGTTTTTGATTTTTTGTTTTCTCAGTGTACATATATATAGATACTTTTATTAAAAATACATATTTTTCGCAATTCTCAGAAATGCTTGCTGAACCTTTTCGTTTGTAAGAAACATCGTCAGTTTCACGTTGAGGAAACCAGCAGTAATCAGCTAACATTCTGATTTGGCCTTTTCCTTGAAAACGATTTTCAAGTGATAGCATCTCTTGATGAAATCGTTCACCCTTGTTATCGCTCAATTTACCAAGATTCTTAGAAAAAATACAAATAAGAATGCAGAAAAGGAATTTTGATGAACATTCTGCATCCTATTTCTCCAGAGACATTGAAGAATTCATTTACAGCGTCCACGCAATCGGAGCTTCTTTTGTTTCCCAAAAATTTTTTTGAAAATTTTCATTGTGCATAGTTTTACAAATTTTAGTTTCAACGAATATACCTGTAAATTGACAAATATATAATTGTGTCTAAATATTCTTTTCCGAGAAAAAAGCATTTACCTTCTTTGATGTTGGCGTCACTTAGCCTAGAAAAAACAGTTTTTAAATATAAAAAGAGCTTCGAATTCTGTGTTAAGTCGTTTCACAAACTGCTTCATGTATCCCAATTAAGATGGTGGCAAAGTTTTTTTTTCAGCTTGCACGAGAGGAATGTTGACAACGATTTTCGCGGTTTTTCAATTTTATTTCTACTTAACGATTTTAAAAAAGAATTATGCAGTACTGTGCGAAATATGTGTTAAAACTGTTTTGCATATTCATAATACTAAAATGTATGTCCTACTTTAGAATGTAGGATACTAAACTTGGGGGCGTGGCATATCCACAAATAATAAGATATTGCTAAGTCCTTTTAAATTCGAAATAAATGGATTTCTAGCTGTGATTTTGTATACTTATAGCGCATTCTTTTCTGGAAAAAAATTTGCATTTTTTCTGACCGCTTCAAGAGTTCTGCATTTTTCCTGTTCTCTTCTTAATACTTATATGAGTGACAAAAAAACACCTTCATTAGAGTGACGAGGTACCCGGGTACCTTCCCATAATTTATATAGAAATATACTGTGTGAATACTTCAATATTTAGCTAGATCGATGTTTCGTGAATTTTACTATTTAAAACATTTCAAAATATATTTTCAAAAATATTTTTTATATTTTTTGGCAATAATTGTCTTAGGACGTGTTTATAGTGCCGACTTACGACCAAACCGAGCCGAGCTGAAACTTAAAAATACATTGGGGCAAAAGAGATGCATGACATGCATTCTCTGTTGCTCCCATGCGATTTTGAGTTTTAGCTCGGATCGGCAAAGCAACAAGTCGCCACTATAAACACGCCCTTAGTGTTGCTATTTGCAGACATAATTACACAGTTTCTGCGTATTATCTCGCTTTTGTCGATGTCATCGATATTGCTCATGCATCAGAATATTTTTGCATGCTATTGCTGCTCTAGAACGGTACATGATCGTAAAAATGCATGTAGATTCTTGCACATGTAGCATTCAGTTGAAATCAATTTCTAAAACTGTTGACATCGAAAATATTGTTGTGTTATTTTTGGCATTATTTTGAGAAAATATTTTGTGAAGAGAGAATTAAAATACAACAACCAAAAAGTTGAAGAACATGAACAATATGAATACTTCAGCAAGAGCAAGATTTTAACGTTTTAAAAAGTGTCGAATAAGGATGAGCGGCTTCTGATACCGAAGTAGATTATATTCCACTAATAGACCAGACTGCTCTGTATCGGATATTGAACAAGATGGTGTAATCGAAATAGAGAAGGATCCATATGAATCGGATGAAAGTGTTGCAGTAAAGTCAGGAACTTTTACTCTTTCAAAAGATGGAACTCAGTGGATACTTAATCCAATTACACAAACAAAAACGATTGGTCAAAATATTATGTATTATCGAGGCTGTGCAGCAAACCACACCAAACTATACGGGTTGTCCCGTGTAAGAGTGCGAATATTTGCGAAAGTGAAAGAGGAGGAGCAAAAAATCGTATGGGAGGGGGTCTATTTTCACACCCTTAGGAGTTACGGGGTTAGTTGTTATTTCATGACTTTGATTCATACTATTGTTTCTAGCAGAAAAACGAACTCATACAAAACTTATTTTAAGAACTCATGTTAAAGGTAATAAATTGGCCTTTCTAACGGTATATCAACGAACCCATGTAACTTATCCATTATCGAGCTGTGCTCGTGTGAAGATAAAATAAATCCGTTGAAACTACAAAATTTCAAGTTTGAGCACAATTTTCTCAAAATTTCGTGTAATAAATCAAAATTTTTTTAACATCAAATTTATGTTTTATTTAATTTTCTTAGCAACGACATCAAAATCATTAGCATATCTTTAAAAATAACAAATTTTACTAAATTGAAAACGCTGTGAGCTTACACTTTTTATTAAGGTAGACAATACCTTTGTCTTTTGTCTTTTGTTTGTCTTTTTAGACAAATGCAGATGCAATTTTCTTTGCGATAATCTACCAGAGCTATTAGAAAATGTACATTTACGTAATAGACGCGGTATTATCTTTCAACATGATGCAGCTCCGCCCTATTACAGTAGAATTGTTAAAGATTGGTTAAATAGAAACGAAACTATCCAGCAGGCTGGATTGGAAGAAATGGTTCAATTAGATGGCCTCCAAGATCACCCGACTTGACTCCACTTAATTTTTATTTTTGGGTACGAATGAAAAAAGTTGTATATGCAGAACAACTGACATTGAGAGAGCAGTTGATCGAAAGAATCAATTCAGCTGCTTCTATTGTACGTCAAGAACTGCAAAGAGTTAATCTCAAACACTTAATAAGAATAATGTATTGCATCCAAGACAATGGAGGTCTATTTGAACAGTTATTATAATTTTTTTTTTAACAAAATAAAATTATGTAGAAGATAATATCATTATGTTTTTAATTTAGTAAAATTTTTGAAGTACAACTAACTTTGTTATTTTTAAAGATATGTTAATGATTTTTGTTAATGATGTTGTTAAAAATAAAATTTAATAAAACACAAATTTGGTGTTAAAAAAATTTTTGATATATTGATTTTATATGATTTAAATACAAATTCTAAATGTTTGATAGTTTAAATAATACTTGATTTTAAATATAAATTCTAGTTATTTGATAGTTTAAAATCGTTTATTGAGCTTAAGGTCAAAGTTAGAACAATTAATTGTTCTAACGAATCTTTCCAAAGAAACAACAACAACAACAAAGTTTTTTCGATATGAAAAGGAAAAAATCACTAGCTGATTTTATTGCAATTTCGGCCGTGCTAAAGGCTTCATCAGAAATCTTTGTGATACCCGTGCAAGCGCGCACTAACGCACTGCACCACTGAGGCGATGACATTTCAAGTGTCAATTTCTCAGTTTTTTCTCAAATTTCATATATTCACATTTGTTGTTGTATTTTTGCTTTACTGACGGGTTTTTGCACGGGTATCACAAAGATTTCTGATGAAGCCTTTAGCACGGCCGAAATTCCAATAAAATCAGCTAGTGATTTTTTCCTTTTCATATCGAAAAACTTTGTTGTTGTTGTTGTTGTTTCTTTGGAAATATTCGTTAGAACAATTAATTGTTCTAACTTTGACCCTTAAGCTCAATAAACGATTTTAAACTATCAAACAACTAGAATTTGTATTTAAAATCAAGTATGATTTAAACTATCAATCATTTAGAATTTGTATTTAAATCATATAAAATCAACATAATAAATTGTAAGGACCCCTTTTGACGAGGTTCAAAACCGGCCCTCACATTTAGGCCTTCATTCTATGCGGCCTCACTCAACCGGCAATCACCTTAAACGGCCGCATGAAAACCGGCCTTGAAACAAGTGGCCCCACCGCAACCAGCCCTCAGTGCAATCGGCCCCAGCAGAACCGGCCCTGCAACAATAAACCAGGCACTGGACTCTAGCCTCACATTGTGGCTACAAGTGGCGCCCTTGGTAGCACCCCTGGACTACGTGAAACTCATAATAATATCACGAGTCAGCAGCTCACTAATATGCGACAACAACAACCACATCAACAACAGCTCCTACAGCACCAGACAACAGCCACGGCACGAGCCAGTGGCAAAAACAACAACAATGACAACAAGCTACAGCATAAGCCAACAGCTTCAAATTAAACAAAAACAACAACAACAACAGGGACTTTGCCTAAGCAAAGCCCGCATGGCAACCAGCCACCAACACAGACAAACACAACAGCAGCTGCGTCAAACCCCTGCCGCATCACGCCACACACGGTATTTTTCATATACATAAGATCATAGTATTCTGACTACCATCCAGGTACAGTCCCGACAAAACATATAATAAACTTCATAATCATTTTTTATTTTGTCAATACAAACTAAGTATATTATACAGCCTACTTAAAACTAACACTACTTCATTTATATAGTTTTCTTTTATTCATTAAAATATGTACATATGTATTATAATATAACCATATAAACTCACTTAAGTAATATTAAAATATTATATAAAGATTCAACACTCAGGATAATAAATTAAATACTCACCCTGTATCACTCATCCTAAGTATATAAGGGAGACATGAGTTTTCCCCTTAAAATAATAACACACACACTAACGTAGGTAGTAAGTTAAAACATGAATTCACACAGATATGAATTATTACTTTTGCTGGTTGCTCACTCGGACAACCAAAACATGTATGTTGTTATCTCATAAGCTAGGTAGCATAAGATTATATGATGCTGGTGCCGTCCACTAGTTAGTCATTTTTGAGAAACTGAAATAAACATTCTTGCGAGAGGCATCGAACCAAACGGACGTGTTTGCATTTTATTAAACAGTTGAAAGGAATCATTGAGAACAGTGCATGGATTAGCTGGTCGGACGGACGACGACACCACGACGGTAAGCCATCCTCAGAGTACCCAAATCCTGCTTCCTTGAATTCAGGGCACCAAACACGTGATCCTAGATTGCAACTTCGTTGCCAAATCTCTCGAGATCTCTGTTTGCACCCACGCCCAGTTCTACACGAGTACGGCAAACTTCCTCAACTTATACCTTTCCACTTGTAGGGCAGAAAACGTGAGATCCTAGATTGCAATTCGTTGCCAAATTTCTCGAGACCTCCGTTTTTACCCACGCCCAGCTTCATACGAGCACGGCAACCCAACCAAACTTGCTTTAATCCCGCCTCCTTGAACTCAGGGTAGAAACACGAGATCCTAGATTGCAACTTCGTTGCCAAATCTCTCGAGATCTCTGTTTCCCGCTACGCCCAGTTCTAAACGAGCACGGTGCCCTAACCAAACTTCCTATAATCGTATTCCTTGTACTAGTAGGGGCATAAACAGACGCCGTTTATTTCCCCATTGTGACTTTCTACGAGGCCATCCAAACCGAAGACCGAACGTAACCGACTGACTGGACACGACCAAAAGTCATCGCCAGCTCTCTTCGACACCAAGTGGACTGGTAGCCACGCATCCCGGGTACCGCGACCTTAAGTGCTCCCGTAAAGACGGAGTGCGAGCGGACCAACTACCGAAACCTCACCTTTCTTGGAAGAACCTCTGGACAGCCGCTGAGCATACCCTGGCTGGAAAGCGACGTAACGCCCGAGGTTAGTTATAAAATAACAAGGTCATTTAGGAAAAAAACTTTAATTTTTGATATATTATTCGAAATTTTGAGAAAATTGTGCCCAAACTTAAAATTTTGTAGTTTCAACAGATTTATTTCATCTGCACACGAGCACAGCTCGGTAATGGATAGGTTGGATGGGTTTGTTGATATACCGTTAAAAAGGCCAATTTATTGCCTTTAACATGAGCTCTTAAAATAAGTTTTCCATGACTTCGTTTTTCTGCTAGAAACAATAATTTAAATCAAAGTCATGAAATAACAATTAACCCCATAACTCCTAAGGGTGTAAAAATAGACCCCCCCCCCCTCCCATACGGTTTTTTGCTAAACTTGACCACCTCCGTAAATATTCGCACTCTTACACGGGACACTCTGTATACAGCTAAAGAAATTTTCAAAAGGATTTTACTATCTGAAATGTGCGATATAATGTTGCGAGCAGCAAAAAGAAAAGGAGGAAAAGTTACTGAAAACTACAGCAATAAAAGAAAATTATCCAGATGCTAAAAAAAGACTAAAACATATACTACATACGCCATTCACTGATTCTAAATGAGATGCATGTTTTGGTATACTCATTTGTTGTGATGTAAACACATCTAATTGGGAGCATCTTTATGAATTGTGGAAACCACTATCATTTGCCTTTAATACAATAAAAACAATTTTTTTTAGTTTCAAACAAAGAAATATTTTAATTTTAAAAAAAAAAATTGTTTCTAAGAAGTTTCATACAAAACACAAAAAAGTACCCGGGTACGTCGTCACACCAATAAAGTTGTAAAAATATTATTGGCACCCCCCACCCACCACAATTTGTTAATTTTGCTGTTATTGTAAAAAAGGTGAAGTTAATAGAAAATTAGGAGCTCTCAGGAAGTTTCAGTACTTTATCTTGGCCATTAATGAAAAAATTCTTTGTTTTAAAACGCAAAAGGTACCCGGGTACCTCGTCACTTTCATAAGGGTCGAAAAAATGTTGGCCTCAAAATTAATCCTGTCTTTTTCTCGAAAATTTTGACCCCAAAAGTATAACAAATGACCTGTGAAATTCAACGGTTCTGCATTCTGCTCTCTGGTAATACCAACACAAAATAAAATCATTTTTGCATTAATATTTTGTGCTGTGACAATTGTGAGAAGCAAAAAGTTGCAATTTTGCAAGTGTTAATTTTTAGTGGAAATTGTTATTTTTCACGAAAAATTGCATCATTTTGTATTGTAAACCCAAGTATTTTATACGAAAAAAGTGTGTACCAAGTTTGAAAAAAATAAGTAGTGTATTTTTAAATTGTAGTGAACACGAACTTTTAAAAAGTGGTTTTGAGAAAAACGCATTAAAAATTTTAAAAGTGTTAGCTACAATCTTAGATTAGAGAGAACTCATTAGTCAATAACTTCGAGAGTTTTGCTTTGATTGACTTTAAATTGTAGAACTATATTCTTTAGACATTTGACTATAAGAAAAGTAAAAACACAAGTTTGAAAAGTACTAAACCTCATATCTCTCTCAACATTATCTTTTTGATTAAAAAAACAAAATCAGGTTTTTAGGTAAACAATTGTACCTCTCTTTTTGGGTTATTCTAAGATGATGTCAAATAAACACCCAAATTGGTACCAAAACAAAATGAAAAACTAACGCAAAACCAGAAGCGTTAAGCATTTCGAAGACGAAGAAAAATGCGGTAGCTGCTTGAAATAACATAAAAGCCACTTTTATGCTTGAACTCAAACGCCCTAAATTTGTTGACAGGCATAATTTTTCCTTGGTATTTATTGTTGTGCTGAAGCTTACTTCATTCAGTTGCTGTTGTTATTGATATTGCTGTTGTTGTTTAATAGTGTTACTGATATTAATGTTAGTGGTATACGCATTAAGGCAGTATTGTAGAGTAGAATATTGAAAAAATTAAAATTTTTTTGATCATTTATATATTCAAGAATATATCCTTAAAAGCATTTTTCGAAATTACAATTATTTTAAAAGTTTTAGCCATTTTCGTGTTTTCAGTTCGACTGCCTGAAACTTAGCTTTAAAACTTAAAACGCACTTTTCTCGAAATGACTTTTTTCAACGAGTCACAACGATATCACGAGTTTTAATAGACAAATCGATTTACTTAAAATTTGGTGTGGGTCTTTTATATATATCCTCTATAGCCCGAATTAGTATTGTTGAAAAATTTGTTTTTTTTTAACATTTTACAAAAATTCTTAACTTTGAAAAAAGGGCAAAAAATCCCTTTTCGCTATATCCCTAGTCCGGGCTATAGCGACATTCTCACTAATTTACAATTCTATTATTTTTTCAGATGACTAGAAGGTTTGAAATCATGTCAAGATGGGGGTACCCTTTTTTTAACACCCCCACTCCACCAGCCTTTTATTTTATTAATTTTTAATTTTTTAAAAAAAATTTTTTTTTGCATTATTGAAATATTTTTAAACTCATAATAAGAAAATGGATACTAAAAATATTAACTTGTTCCTTTTTATGGACCGTCAAAAGAATTTTGATCGAATTTCGGGCATCTACACTAGAATACTGTCTTAAGTATGCTCTAAGCTTATACAACACCCACGGTAAGCATATTAAGGTTGAAGTTCGAATTTCAGCACAATAGCGAAATTTGTTTCCTACATGCTTATACATATGTATGTATGTAAAATTTCTCTAACCTTTTGTTTCAAATAAAAAATATGTTCTAAGCTTATACAACACCCACGGTAAGCATATTAAGGTTGAAGTTCGAATTTCAGCACAATAGCGAAATTTGTTTCCTACATGCTTATACATATGTATGTATGTAAAATTTCTCTAACCTTTTGTTTCAAATAAAAAACTTTATTTATTTACGATACAAAGCCAGCTAAACACACTCTCACTCACACACTCCAAATTTCATATACGTGACATTTCAACCCACTCTGGTTGGCTATGTAACAAAAAGTAATTGTTACACATTTTAATGCTCTTAATGACAATCGAAACGGTTTAAAATTTCGATGGCTTTAAATTTGTATGCGGTTGCTAATCGACATCAATGTCTGAAATGTTCAGTAGTCAAACTACGGCAAAGACCCTTTCGTTAACCCTGGAAGGACATGCTTCGTCGAATCGACGACGCATGGTTACATTTTATCGTTTTTCTTTCTTGTTTTTGTTTGTTTTGTTCTCATTTGTCGTATAGCGTAAATCGTCGTCTAGCTGTTGGTGTGCGCAAACGTACACGAAATAAATAGTGTGCAGGTATGATTTTTAAGAATTAGCGTCGTTGAAACGACCAATCATGTCTTTTGTGTAACTTTTGCTTTTTTTATGTTATTCTCTTTATATGAAAATTTGTCATATTTTCTGTAATAATATCAGAATTTTACAGTTAAAATGGAAATAGTGCAGCAAAAACTTAATAAAGTAATGGAAATGGAAAAATTACTGTCGATTTGTGACGACAGCAACGAATTCGACGATGAATTGGATTGCAACAACGATAAATTAGGTCAGAGGACTCTCAAAATAATCTGGACAACGACTTGGACGATGAGTCCTACAACAACAATGAAGAATAAAGAATAAAGCTCTTCAGATGATTTAAGTATCTTGGACGAAGACGATGTACTGCTTGCTTAAGGAGGCGTCGATACATTTGATCACATGTGTAGCGTTATGTGCTGTTCACTAACAGATAGCCAATATGTCAATTCTATGGTTTTCTGAATATGGCTTTCATTAATGCTTTTTTATCTATACGAACAACATGTTCTAAGCAAATCAAAAGACCTTCAATCGTGCCGGCTTAATGAAAATGAACACTTTTCACTTATTAAAGTTTAATTATATAATAGGATACGGATTCCAACTATGCGAAAGCATCAATAGTCTATGGCTGAAGAATGATCGAAACCCTCCAGAATTAAATTCTGAGAAGAAGAGGAAAATATGTGCTCTTTGTCCCCCCTCCAACCGTCGCCTGAACAAATCGTAGTGCTCAAAATGCCATATGAACTTGTGTAGGGAGCATAAAATAGAGCTTGTGCCTTTGGCCTATTATATATTCTCAACCCTATAAAAATATAATCTCATTAAAATTTAGTAAATTATTTCTTAAATAACAACAAATTCCATGTTAAGTATGAGCCTTTAATTATATTTATACTGTTTTTTCAAGACAACAACAATCCCAATTAACTCAATCTGTGAAAAATTATTATTTTTATTAAGAAATATTATACATTAAATAAACTGTTGTTTATATTTATTAAACAAGTGATTTTGAAACATAATGGCATAATGGTAGTCCGTAGGACCATTTTAAAAAATGGCGTAGTCGATTCGACGAAGCATGACTTTTATGTATAAAAAATAAGCATGTCCTTCCAGGGTTAACCAATACGTAACACATCTATAACCAACCACCTTACACCACAGATGATAAAAATTTATATGAACCGATTTAGTTACGAATTTTTTTCTTACAAATAAATATGTATAACAAGTTATATTAAATGTTTAAATGTTATAAACTATGGTCTCACTTTAAAGGATATGCCTTAGTAAAATGCAATTCTAAGCAAACATAACTTCATATATTATTTTTTTATTGAAATAGTATTAAGGACTTATATGCAAAACAAGATATAGCTTATTAAAAAAACTTATTGTTATTAAAAAAATTATAATATATATAAAAAGTTCATAGAAAATATTTATATGTGCAAAACCTATTTTTATTGAGTTTATGGAATAAAATTAAAATATATATAGATTTTATAAAAGAATATATCTTTCTTTCTTATACTTGGTTAAGCGTGAAAAGCATGAAGTACATCAGCGATCTAAGGATGGAGCCATCGATTTTCTGCCATTCATCTTAAAGAACTGTTTTCAGATGCTTCATCGACTCGAAGTGGCGCCCGGTTTTATAAACTTGGGCCGAAAGAATGCCCCACAGGTTTTCGATAGGATTCAAGTCATGACTAACAGCAGGTCACTACAGTACGGGTATATTTCAGATTTATTGAAAGTCATTTGTGGCTCGGGAAGGATTTGTTGGTGCGTTTTCATGCTGAAAAGTGCAGTTATCCTGATATTTATAGCATGTGAACTCGATTCGATTAACACGAAATTAATAACAGGGGAGACTTTCAAAGTATCTGAAACCGACTGAAATCATCAGTGATCCCCACCCATGGTTACGCGCATACCTTATTTATCGTGGCTATCGCAAATTGTGCAGGTATTTCAGGAAACCGTGAGGCCCGTCAAGGTTGAACCTTTTCTCATCTTTTAATATGACATTTGCCAATTCTTTCTCACAAAATTTGTATTTTTCGGCATATGCTAGACTGGCCGAAATGTGTAATGGTAGAAGACAGGGTTGAGAGAAGTGCGATTCATAACTGATGTTGGCTGTTTTATCCAAACTTGTTGAATTCTGTTTCTGGTAGCCCTTAGATTCAAATGCGAAGCAATTTCACCACTACTCATCGCTTTCTCCTCAGCAAGACTTCGAATTCGTCTTTTGTGCCGTTGGTCAATCACGGATTTTCTTTCACTACGCTTGACTATAGCATAGTTGGCAGGGTCTTTTAAAAAATTTGTTATGGTGTTTCGGTGACGATTTCTCCTAGCAGCTATAGCACCTACTTTTATACCGGCTACATTTAAGCTTTTTATATATCAACGATCTTCTTCAGATAAAGTGGTTCCACATGGCATTTTTATTTGAAAAATGAAATAACTCTAAAATATGCTCATATTTTGTTCTAAAAATGTATTACAGTTATGTTTATGGTTTTTCTTACTAAGGTTAATTGTGTAATTGTGCACATATAAATATTTTCTATTGCACACGCGAGATTAAACAGTATTTTCGATTAACGGTACTACGAATACGAGGAAAAGAAGAATTCTCTGTTCGACTAATAAACTTCATCCATTAACAAAAATTTTGGCAAACTCAAAAAAATTGTATTGTTATAAACCAGGGATAAAAAATATTAGGTATAAAATATTAGGTACTAGGTTATTAGGTACTAGGGAAGTCAATCCCGGGATCCCGGACGATTTCAGCCCCATTAAATCCCAGGATTTTCTTTCCGAGATCCCGGGATTTTTAAATTAAATATTTATATTACAAATATTTATGTAAATACAACCATTTCAATTTAAGTTGACATGAATATAGAATTAGAAAAATTAAGGCTGAAAAAGATTGTTTGGACGACGAGAGGGAATCACAGGAGCAAAGACTTTGTAAAGTTTTAGAAGAATTTACAGCATCGGGCAGACACCTATGTATTTCACAATTATCGAATATTCTGACTTAAGAAATAATTTTGTTTTTTAGTGAAGGCAATCGTGATCGAAACTTATTAATTGCTTACGACTATTGTACAACTATTTCTCCAACTACCAACTAGCATAGAATCAGAATAGTGCTTCTCATCAGCGGGTTATATTTGTAATAATATTTGAACAAAACTCTGTAATTAAAAATAAGATGCGTTGATCAGCGTATTACAATGTATTACTATAAAAATAATTAAAAAAAAAAATGTTATTTTGAAAAGTCTTTTCGAACCTTAATTTGCCTTAATACATTAACCGCCGATATGTGATTTCGTAGGCTGATTTCGATGATTATTTCAGGAATTGCTTATTTTGCTCCCTATATGACAAATTCTGAGATAAGAAAAAACCAAAATTCTGGTATTCCAGAAAAAAACGGCCGACATTGCTTTTTAAAATAACAAAATTTTATATATGTCTTTAAAAATTTAATAAATAAATGTTGAGCACTCACTGAAAAAAACTTCAGTATAAATTTTTAAAAAAATCAGCAAAATTGAACTATAAGCTTACGAGCTACAAGCTCTCAAAAACTTTAGACTTGATTTACTCGAAACATAATTTTTTTTCTCTCACACCTTTTTTGCATCCAATGCAATAAAACAAAACTAAAACAGATTAGTATTTTCAGAGAAAACAGTTAACTTTTACTTGAACAAAGACTTAATAAAATGTTTTCATATCAGGTGTTTTTAAAGCAACACTATTTAAAAAATAAATATCTAAGTATTTGAAAGTTTGAAAGGTCACTTGAAGTGGAGCTTTTAATACTATTTTTAATCTAAAAAATATTATTTTTTTAGAATTATATATAAGCTTAATGCGAATTAAGTTCATGAAGCAACAGGTTGCAACAACAATAAGTTGTTTATTTTTTTAACTTTAGTTTGATCTATTGGCTTTACATTTCATTCATAATTTGCTAAACAATAGCCTTGTTTAAGTTTAGTAAACTGTTCCAAAAAATGTCTAAAATAGGTGATTTTTTCAGTAACTTCAAATGTACCGCTCGCAATATAGAAATTCGAAAGTTTGTTAGTTACTTTGAAAGTCAATAAGTTCAACTTTGTCTCCCTCAAATTTGAAGTCAAAAGATCAATGCGTTGAGATTCAATCAATGTTTTGAGATTTTTTTTAATATAAGCTTTGCTTTAAAGCAACGATGGCGTTTAATAGGTTAAACACAAAAAAAAACAAGAAGCCGGTGTCTAAAAAAAATGTTTAACAATTTTTTAATAATACCTTTAACTATTCTGTATTTTATTTTTTTATATATTTTATTCTTTAAATTAATACCATTTGATAGTCATTAATATTATTTAAGTTTTTTTGTGTTACAATAAGGGTATTCACAATTGTGTGGTATCGTGGTTTTTGTTTTGTTTTGTTTTTGCCATAATTGAAAACCACAATTATGAGCACCTTTTAAAAAAGAATTTGTGGCTGGTAACTAAATAAATTCACTATCCAATTTAATATATTTTTTAATTTATGTCATAAAAAATTTTAACTTGCATTTTGAGCTTATTCCATTTTTGCAATTAGAAAATAACTGGCTGATCAGTTGTTTATAGAACTTTAAAAACCACGTTCATTAAACATATCATTGGGCTACTTAAAATTGGCAAACTTTTGGTTTTTAGAGATTTCATGTAAAATAACCAAAAATATAAAAATTGCTCTCAATACCACGGAGTTTTATAACTACACTGAAAACAACGCAATTGTGAATATGAAGGGTATATTTTTGTTTTGTTTCTTTATAAATGAATTAATTTACCTTTTTTAGTTTCATTTAAGGAATAATAAAAAATTGCATTAGTAACGTTTTTACTTATTTACTTCTTAAAGTTTTCAATCTCGAACTAATCCCGGAATCCCGAGATTGAAATTTGCAATTCCGATAATCCCGTGGTCGAGAAAATCTTCCGGGATTGGACTCCCTAGCAGGTACATATAAAGTGTCATTTAAATTTCACTTGATTAATTCTAATAAAATTTTTATTAATTAATCTGGAATTATGTGTATTCAAGATACGTATACAATTAGTATCCTGTATGATTTTTGCTAGTTGCAGGCATTCGTATCAACAAGATATGTCATCAATTAGAAAATATTAAACCATTTAAATATATTAACTTGTATGCAAATTTGCATTTAGAGAAAGATATTTCAGACGTAGTTCCTTAAATATATCATTAAATCCTTTTCCGGTAACCGAAATTGAAGCACCACTATCTAAAAGACCTTCAAATTTCTTACCTTTTATAAAAATATCTGCATACATATTCTTCTATCAGAATACATATTTAACTTAAAACCTTCTACAGCATTCTTCATTTTCTTTTTATTCATAAAATATTTTTCAACTCTAGTAGATCGGTTATATTTACCACCCTTATTCACATATCTGTCTTAGAACTGCTCTGTCTGTAGCTTGGTTTTGTCAATATCGTGTGGTAGTTCTGTTTCTGATTTTCTTGAGTTTGGGCAGAATTTTTCGGATGTGTAGATGCCCTGTATTCCTTCACATCCGCCCTCAAGTTAACAAACAAATAATAATAACAAACAGACCACCTAGTCACAAGCAAGGTCATCAATGTAAACAAACCTTGAAACACTGAGCACATGTGAGTGCCATATGATCAAGCTGAGTAGTGCAGCATAAGCTAAAACAATAAAACGGCATGAACGTAAACAATAAAAGAAATAGTAATTATGAATGAATCACGAATTTTAGCCAAGCGCAAGCAGCCACTAGCGGTGTTGACAAAGAGCTGATGATATTGTAACTTGAACATGTGGGTCAGTATGTGAACAAATGTTTGGTTTTGCATTTCTGCGGAAGTCACAAATGCAAGTCTGCACATTTGACTCACAACAATCTTAAATGATTGGTTAAATTAAGGGCATTAATCTGTATCACGAAGCAGCACACCAACGACAAGCAAGACACGAGAAGCAATACTTTTTTCTATACGAAATTCTATTGCTTCTCGTGTCTTGCTTGTCGTTGGTGTTATTAATTGGTGCATTTTCGTTATACAAAATAAAGCACTAAATATTTTGGAAGTGTGATTGGAAAGTGGGTGTGTCCTAGGTTAAGAAAATACTGTAACCAGTTATTATAAAAGAAAATTTAATTAAGAATAAAACACTGTTTTTTTATGAATGACAGACTGGCAGCATTGCCTTCCTTTTTTATTTATTTATATAAATCGGCCTTATTTTTATTTATTTATATAATCGGCCACATACAGCGTGGCACGCTTAAAGCCAAAACCTTTGTTTAAAATATTTAATTAAGATTTCAAATATTTTTAAACACAGCACCAAATATAACAGAGGTTACAAAAAACTTTCAAATACAAAAACTTCAAAATCTTGACAATAGAACAGTGCACAGAATCTGTACTGCTATAATAAAAGCAAAATGTGGTTATTTCGACGAAAAGAAAATATATTTTTACAAAATAATGTAAACCGTTCAGGAGATATCCAAATTACACTTTGTGTATGTAGAAATACCCTAAAAATACTACGAATACTAGGACAAACATAAGAAGTTTATTTTTTATTAAGGGTTTTCAAACTTTTGACTGGCACTGTACATGCCATCTAACTGCAGCAGCAATCCTCAAAAAATTTTTTGTACTATCGACCTAAGCTTTGGTTACCATACTTAATGATTAATGGGTCCGTTCATTGATCCGAATATAAGTCAAAATGATTGACAGGTCCATTCATACAACCGAGTGGAAGTCAAAACGGATAACACATAGATTCATACAATCGAAGGCTTGTTATAATGACTAACTTCTCCGTTCACACAGTGTACTTTGTTTAATTTAGTTCTCTCTGTGTGGGCAACTATCTCTCAATAGTAAATAAAGAAATATCTTATCACTCACTAGCCAGAATGGCAAATTCCGAACACAAGAACACATTTTTAAATACTTATAATACGTACGCCATGTAACTCAATGACTGGCAACGGCTTTTAATGCCTTAAAGAGTTACTGCTTTTGCTATTGTTATTGCTGCTGCTGTTGCTGCTTCTGTTGTTGTTTGTCTGTTTTTATTGTCCTTGTTATGGTGCAATTTATTGTTAAATAAATGTCTGAATTTCATCGTTATGACCCGCAGTTTATCTCGTGCTGTTGTTTTATACAAACTGTAGTAAACATGTTGATGACGTCAACAGCCGATTTATAAGTATGTATTATAACATATTAATTTAATTTGTGGCCTTTCAGCGTATAAATGCAATTTCCTTGTGTTGAGAGTTGAGACGGCTTACATGATGGACGCTTTTTATGTCGCTCACAACCTTCCAGGAAAAATCGGAATGCTTCCATCTAAAAGTGATAAAGAAACATTCCCCACCTTATCTTTTGAAAGCTTAAGGGTAGTTTTGAATTTACATTGTTTCCAAACCGTATCATTTGGAAGCTTAAAGGTAGTTTTGTATTTATATTGTTTCCACACCGCTTCTTTAAGAATGCATTTGGAAACTTTTATTTATTTTCAAGCTATGACAATAGAAAATATTAATATCATTGTTTTCTAGCCGCTTATTGTAGAATTCGATAGTCTAGTGGTAGCGCGCTCGACTGCCGCTCAGGGGTCCCGGGTTCGAATCCTGGCCGAATCCATTTTCATAACAAGGGAGAGGAATGTTTCCACATTAATTCTTAAAACAGGGGAGAGGACTGCTTCCAATTCACTTTTGAGGACAGTGGAGAGGAATGTTTCCACATGACTTTTTAACACAGCGGGGAGGAATGTTTCCCTCTAATGACATGCTATGTAAAAAAAGCAATGGAGTGTGCAACAAAGGGGAATGCTTCCTACATTCCATGGAATGTTTCCTGGTAACATCCGGGAATGCTCACATTTCCTGGAGGGAATTTTTGATAATATATTTTTACTTTTCCTATAATGTTTTATGAATTATGTTGCCCCAGATGCAAACAGTATAAACAGTTAAATCTCCACTTAGTTTTTGCGCTTTAATATTATGGATGATAAGATTTATTCTTCTTTTGCATTTAAACTAGAGCTTTCACAAATAAAAAAAAGCGATATACTCCATCAACTTTCTGTGGATTTAACTTTTATGTATTAGGCTAGGGCGATTTGCAAACCGATGTTGCATGGGCGATTTTCGGTTCGGATATGAAAAGTTATTAAATAATAAGGTGGTGGGGGTACACTTTACCCTATCCCATCTCAAATTTTGTGGAAATTTTTTTCTTTAGGATTTTTTTGTATAAAAACGTGCTCAGCTAGGGCAAAACTGATGCCAGAAATGAAATACTCGCATCCGATTCAACCTAAAAACGGTCTAACATTTGTACGATTTTAAACAAACATTTATCGCAAAAAATTCTTAAAGAAAAAAATTCACAAAATAAAAGGTAAACTAAAGCACAAATGCATAACTTCAAATATATTTGGGGGTATTTTTACTTCGACCCAGTCTTCTGAATAATAGGTTTAATCAAGGTCCTCAAAAAAAGCGTTTTTGCAGTTATGACCATTCATCCAACCACAATCTTTTAACGCCGAGCTATTTTTTCAGGTTTGGAAATAGCTGCAGGGGGACCAAATCCGAAGAATATGGTGAATTTGTAGCAGTTCGTAGTTTAATTTATAGATTTTTGTCATGGCAACTACAGACGTCTGCGCCGCACAATGGTTCGAGTAGAACAATATATGTTGACAATATTGAAAATTTAAGTTGTAAAAAATGTTAATGCCATTATTTCAGAAATTGCCCAATAAGCAGGAAAAGAGAAACTCCTTACTTGTTTATTATTTCTCTGAGGTAGGGATGGATAGTCGAGTAGTCAAAAAGTCGATTAGTCGACTATTTCATAAAATTGTTCGACTTTTTACGGTCGATTTTGTAATGATGGTGGTGCTTCGGTATTAAAAGATTTTTATTTTATTTATTTCAGTGTAGTGGTCAGCACGTAAATAGGTTAGGCTAGGACTCGCCGGATGGGGGGATCTTTCTACACATACTCTAAAAATCACCATTCACAAAAGAAATACGTGCTTATAGATTAAGTATAAAGATAGATTTTAAGAAGAAATGAGAAAATCGGAATCTAAAATAAAGTCACTAAAAGCATCACAACCAATTTTTATATACTACACGAGATTTAGATGTTTTATCTCAATATACCCTTTACCCAACCATGTCCCCAAATATCATACTCTAACATTTTGATTTGGGAACCCCTGACGGTTCTAATCAGCTGCTTTGGCTAAGCTAACAAATAAAAAAACTTTACTTCAAGTTCATTTTAACATTTTTATTTCAAGTTTAAGGTTTAGACCTATAAGAGAAAATGTAAATGAGATTAATATTACCATCACAATATTTGCAGCGCTCTCAAATTTAACATAATTCTTCGGAACGAAAATAGAAATGGGACAATGTAGTGGAGAATGCTAAGAACTAACTAAATAAGAGCACCATCGGCAATATAAATGAGCGTTACTTAGAAAAGTTTGACAAAATTTATTAAGAGCTAGTTATAGAAAATATAAGGATTTATACCTATATTATAAATACATTTGGTTTTGTTAACGACTGTCTATATGTTTACATATATGTTGAGTTTAGTTTATTGTCTGTATTTGAGTAGCTCTTTACTGTAACAAATTTATATTTATTTAAGAATCTTTTAGATAAAAACATATACATTTTTTTTTTGATTTAGTGAGATGAATAAGTCTTTAATATGCAATATTTTAGTAGTTACGTTATTGAAAATTATATTTGAGTAATTTAATGTAGTTTTATCTCATTTTAAGGTAGAATAATAGTTTAATAAGATAAGAGTTGTTGTAATAAAAAAACAGAGAATTACCAAGTCATAAGCTGCATCCAGGCCTGTTGCTGTGTATGACGTGGAGTATGCATGTTTATGTGTATGTGTTCTATATGCTATGAAACTTTAAATTTAAGACTATTTATTATTTTACCTTTAAATTTATAACTTCATTTCTAACACTTTTTATATTTTTTTTTTTCTTTGGTCGTTGTACATATTAAATATATATACATAAAGACAGCTATATACATATTTGCTTTATATACATAATGATATAGCTACTTTCTTTTCTTACACTTATTTTAATCAAAAAATTACTTTTACTTATAAAAGTATCTTCTTTCATTTACTTATATTGTAACTTTAACAACTCTTTTAAAATAATTTAATATTTTTCGTTTATTTTGAGTTAAACACAATTTTATGTAGACCAAAACCTCGTGGTTATACTTGTGAGCGGCGCGATAAACTAAATCAGCTTGTTTAAGTCGTCGTGGACTTTGGCCAAACGGTGAATCTCTGGCGAAACGTCTCACGTTTGAGAGTTAATCCAATTGATGAGTGGATTAAATTATAGTTTACTGTTGAATTAAACTTTAATAATCCCAAGTAGGAAATTATATAGAAGTATTCTTACTGGTGGGAATACTTGAATGAAAACTGCTTGTTTAATTTTGATGATATTTAATTAATACTTGAATTAAAATGTTTTTAATTTTTATTTTTATTACTATTATAAACTAGATAGTTTACTTTTGCTCAAACTATTATTAAATTTAAATTAAACTTTAGCTGCACTTAGCCATAGAGTTGTCGGCACCAGATCCAGATAAGAAGAGAGGGAATATTCTTTTTTCTTCCGGAAGTATGTAATTTTTTTTTTTTATATTTCTCATAAAGCTTCAAGCTTGGGTTTTGTAAAAGAATGTAGGTATATGTTTAGTTTAGTTTGTTTAGTTATGATAACAGGGATTTTATCGCTTTCGTGTTTATGTGTTGACATAACATGGTAGATTTTCTTACCAAGAAGATTATTGGCAGACAACCATCACAATTTATGATTGCTGTTTTTAGTCGAAAATCGATTTTTTATCGATTATTTTCGTTTTTTGTGAAATTTTTTTATTCATAATACAATTTTGTTACAATAACAACTAGGTTTGTATCGATTACTATACAAGAGCAACACTGGTGCTTTCAGTTCGCCAACAACGCAGTCAACTTTGAGAAAACAATATAAAATTAATTGCTAATTTATGCCAGCGATGCCGAAAGTACTACAATTGTAGTATTTTACACCTATTGGATAGTGCATACTACTATAATCCCAAAAAATTAATAGTAGTAATACAATTATCAGCAACCTTATAAGCCACATGTATTCATTTCTATAGAATTTCATCCATCTATTTTCCAGGGTAGCAGGGTATGATATAAACACTACAGTTAGGGGTAAATATGTGTATGAAAACCTAAGCAATTGCTTTCATGGACTCTGCAATATCTTAGAATTTGCAATCTGATTTACTATTTATACGTAAATCAAGAAAATATATGGTGAACAAAAAAAAATTTTTAATTTTTAAATGAATTTTGAAATTTTGGTGAAACAAAAATTATAATAACAATCCAACATTTCAACCACGCATACAACAATCCCTGAAACCCATATTGTGTGTATTTCTGATGAACAAACCAATGATAACATTTTGGACTTTTTTGACCGATCCGTTAGCAGAGTGACAGAACAGAGTGACACTGCAACAGAAGTTGATGGAATTTCTATTCAACTACGCCAATACCTTGCACAACCACCAGCAAATCGTAAATTAAACAAAAATCCATTTTTTTTATTGGATACAATGCGAGTTGAGTTGCCTTTCGTGTGGAATACTGCAAAAATAATTTTGCCTATAGTTGCAACGTCCGTACCTTGCGAACGTTTGTTCTCGCATGCAGGTATTATCGCCAACCAATTACGCAACCGCCTTTCGCCAAAACATGCCAACATGTTAATCTTTCTGCGTACAATTGTTGAGGACATCTGGCTTAACAAACTATTTAATAATCGTAATATAAGTGAAATCAATTACAATTCACTTTTAGTTTTTACAGAAGTGTTCCTTGAAATCTAGTCAACAAGGATTTATTGAATTTTATGTTTGTTTTCTCTTAATTTGTATTTATCTTTGTTTAATTAATAAACTTTTATGCAACAAGGATTACAATTTACACTAAAAAAGTTTTACTGAAAAAGCATATGTTCATTTATTTTCAAATATGCATTGAATTGAGGTTAGCACATTTTGAACTCTTTTATTCTCAGTGTATTAAAATTTCACTGGGAAATTCAGAAAGTTACTGAAGCCACGTATTACTCAAATCCACTGTTTCACTTTTATACAGCGTAAGCTTCAACAATATTCTGCAACTTTTTTGTCGTAATTTAAAACAATATCATGAATACTTTTTTATAAATAATGATTAAAAAACTACGAAGTTATTGTTTGTAAACAACAAAAGTATTACATCGGCATAAATATTGAACATATATTAAATTCAGACATAAAATTAAAATTGTAAAATCTAAAACTTTATAAAATTCTACGGCAACACTATGAAAGAATAAAAAGACAAAATTTTATAAATATTAAAAATTAACTATTTATGAATGCCTTATTCATAATTCATTACTAAGTAATGTATTGTAATGTGTATATTGTACACATAAAATAAAACAAATATTTAAATTTAAATATTAACCTCATTTAGGAAACTATCTACAACTTTCTGACAGATGATGGCAGATATGTATTCTTTAACTTTGACCCAGAGCTCGTAGATAATGATGGAGCCTGGAATGGTGAACCGGTGGAGGCGAAATTCAGGACGGGTGCCACAGCTGCAGTCGATCGATGTGATGGTCCACTAAAAGTATCATATTGAGCCTGTATAGCCTGCTGAGCGTGAACTGCATCCTCTGAAGTTCTATACTTGACGAAATGAACCTCTGGCTTGTTGGAGGAACTGCTCTTGATAGACTGCAGTTTTTGTGCTAGTTCACCGAAGTCAGCTTGCTTGTTGAGCACATAGATGGCAGTTCGATCTTCAGTAGCCTGTTTTGCCAATTGTAGGGCAGCATTTGTGAGCCCTTGATTTTCAGGAGCTTTGATAAAGACAACACGTAGATTCTTCTTCAAAGAGTTGAGAACGCGTATAGAATCGGAGTTATCTTGAAATTCTTCTTCGGGAGCGTTGTACGTATAAAACTCTTTGTTGTATTCCAAGGTTGCTGGTGTGGAGTAAGTTAGAGAATTGCTTGGATCATAGCTGTTGGCACCATTAGACTCAGTGAATCCACCAAATCCGTTGTTAGCTCCAGACCCAATTCCAATGGCGTTGTATCCGTTGCCTTCAGTGCTGTCTGCGGCTGCTCCTTTGCTAAAGCCGGCTGCGACTCTGACGACGCCACCATTGACTGCACCGTTGTATCCATCACCTCCAGCTGCAACATTCTGTCGAGCAGGCACCTCGTAGTTGTAACCAGAATGCTCAGCTGTTGCAGCAGCAGCGAGGCAAAGTAACTGTTTTCGAAAGAGAAAAACAAATTTGTATCTTTAATATAAAAATAACAATTTTTTCCCGAAACAAGATAACTAACAATGCAAAGCTGAATATAGATAAAATATGACGATACATGACAATTAGGGTGTTCCAAAAGAAAACGTTTTTTCGAATTACATACTATAGTTGCTGAAACTTTGCTTAAAAGCTTGTGGGGTAAAGTTAGGGCAAGAGCAAAATCATGAATTTTTGTAAAATTTCTTAGAATTTAACATCTTTCAAACTGCATCACTACTTTTTTTTTAATTTTGATGGAAATTTTAAAAGTTATGAAACTATTTTTTTAGATGTATAAAAAATTATATATACGACATCCAAATGAGCTACAAAATTGCCAAAACTTCTGATTTATGTACAATTAAGTAAAGTTTAGACATTTGAAGAACAGCCTTAGAGCAGAGAGAATTTAGAGTGTTTATTTTTTTTTTTGCTAATACCTGTTAGATATATCTCTTCTATTATATAAAAACAGAGCTGAGTAAGCAGTTGAGCAGTTTGGGGTATTCTTATCGTATATCCAAAAAAAATTCATAAAAACTTAATAAAAGTGCTTGTAAAATGAATAAAAGTCAACAATTACAATTTTGTGACTTGCAACGTTATTCGAGGCTTCATTCGCGGTTCATTTGTCTTTTGAAATGATGTCTTAAAGAATAAGAAAATGTCTGTTAGTTATTAATATATGCTTAGAATTCGAAATATCTAAAAAAGAAAACAGATTTTTACCCCCCCCCCCCCCCCATAAGCTTTCAAAAAAAGCTTGAGCACAACAAATATTTTTTAGGACACAGTTATGACGATAAGTCAGCAACGATTCGGCAATAACAGTTCACACGGCTGCCTACGAGAATAATCAAGCTCGAGAGCGAATTTGACACTACAGATTTAATGTGCAACACTTACGATAAATGCATGCATCGTCCGTTTAAAATTTTGACTAAAGATAATTTATACACTAGTTAAGATGTGTTACCACTAAATGAGTTTGACCGACTGGTTCATGCAGATACACTTTATATATTTATAGATGCACAAAAGAGAAGAAATCTTTTCAAAATTGGACTCAAAAGCGATCAACACTATAGGCTGCAACAAGCTTTAGGCTTGCAACATAACCAATAATTGCCATCGATGATACAAATTTTTTTTAAATAAAACAAAATTGTAGTATGTTTTGTCACATATTGTTTAAAAGCGATGATTTTTTCTTTTTGTAAAATCTTTTTAGCTCTTGTTTTGCTCTAAAATTTTGCCATAACTGAAGACAGAAGGCGAACTGTCTACCACTCCGAATTAAAGTTAAGTTAAAATGATGCAAAATCACTTTTAAACATATTGATTAAAATCAACCGTTTGGCAATGGATCGAACCGTGGATCATTGTTATAATATTTCTCTGTTAACCTTTTGATTATGCAAAAATGCAAACATTTACTTCGGATTATATTATAGTTTAAGTGTTGAAAATACGGTTATTGTTGTCAATAGTGCTATTGACAAGAAAGGCAAAGCAATGCAAAAATATTATTTCAAAAAGCTTAAATTATTTGTGTTTCTTTATGTTTTTCTTTCTTAAGTGCTTTAGTCATCTTCGCTTGAATATTAATTAAAAACTCTCTGTCATTCTCAATTTATTCGGATTTTTATTAATAGCTGAAAGCCGGTTGGTGAGCGATTCCATTTCGAATTTCAATGTCGACACAATAGCCATAGCGAAAGTAATCCGCACGCGTTACGGATAAGCTACGATATTACAGTATAACCTCAGAAATTAGAAGCGGTTTGTTAATCGGGATCCTCTAATTTTCGAAATCTTCTTATTTCGGAGGTAAAATTTTAAAAGATGAATTTACAATAATATTGCTTAAGTAACAACGCACTGTTATAGATTCTACGTAAAAATAACACATTTATATGGAGTTTAATGCTTAATTGAAAATTGTGATATAAAAAGGTAAGAGTGAGAATGTTGGAAATTTTTATTTTCTTAGGTTTTTACAAATTTGTTGCACTAATATATCAGAACGTAGAGACAACACATTTGAAATATGCTTTGTCGAAAAAACATTACTTCTTACGAAGAGTTGGAAATGAAACTATAGACTTACTTTGTAAAACATTTGCCATCACCTCACTTTTGAGTTTTTTGTTTGATAATTTCGTTTTCATACGAAGTAAAACAAACTCTCTCTCTCTCTCTCTCTGACACTGAAATTTTTTTAAGAATTTTTTTGCCCGGCAAAAACCCCCAAATGAGGTTATTGCCTACGTTTTACAAAATAAGGCCATTAGTTTAATTTAAAACTTTCCGTTGAAACAGCTATAGTATTAAATATAAATTGCATCAACAATTACCTCGGAAAATAGATAACAATCTTCTAATTTCAGAAACTTTAATGTTTTGAAAATGCAACTTCTAATATCTGGATATTTCTAATTTCTGAAGCTTCTAGTTTTTGAGATTCTACTGTATAAGGTAGCGATCACTTTACATAAATTATAATTAAATTATTCATAGATCTTGCGCAATTGATATTGAATTAAATGAAACCTTTTAGGAAAAATTAAAGGTTTATGTGTTTTATTACAAAAGCCATTTATTTGTATACATATAATTAAAATATATTTACTACTATTCACTTTATTATTAATTTTATTTATTTGTTAACTCTTAAACCAGGCTGAAGCCAAATTTTTTACTAAAGTTCTCTCTACGTTCTTTTCTGTACTGCTTTATTTTCTCATAAAGCTTCTGTGTTGTTTTCTTTGTGTTCTTCATTATTAGAACTTGATAACAATTTATGATCAACATTTAATTGCATAAATTGATAAATTGTAAACGCTTTTAAGATAAATTCGCTTATTTATTTATTTATTTATTAATTTACTGTCAGGTGATAACAAAATCCCTTTAGGCATAATTATAGTTAAATATACAAAGTAAGTGTAATATACCTTTTACAACAACAAAAAAAAAAGAAACTCTTAACTTAAGTTAACAAAAAAATCTGCCACAATATTCTTAAATACTTCCCTAGACATAGAGAAATCTAATGGAATAAGTGAACACAAATTGTTAAAATTATTTAAAGCTCTAGTAATAGGCTCATTGCCCGCATAATTAGACTTATAAGCTCTGAGACAAAAAGGATTAAATTAGCGCAATGGTCTTGATGGAGTATAACAATTTATACGTTCCAGCAGAGATGCACAATCAATAGTACTACATATTAATACACGAATACTAGTCGTTCTACGCAGGACACCGAAGGCATAGTCTCCGACAGGAAACTAAAATGGGTGATAAACAGCTTCAAGCCCTATAAATCACCAGGGCCTGATGGTGTTTACCCTGTAGAAATAAAAGAAGCTTCGAAATATATTTTGCCTTGGCTTCGTATTATCTTCAATGGCTGCATAAGCCTCACTTATATTCCCAATGCTTGGAATAAGGCCAGAGTGGTCTTCATACCCAAAGCAGGGAAGACATCACATACCACCCCCAAAGATTTCAGACCTATAAGTCTAACGTCATTTCTGTTGAAGACGTTAGAACGGCTACTAGATCTATATTTACGGAGCAGTATCGACCCTGCTCTCTTATCGGCATCACAGCATGCATATAGCAAGGGAAGGTCCGTGGAAACGGCTTTACACTCATTGGTCGGTACCATTGAAAGATCCTTCCTGCATAATGAATTCACTTTAGTTGCTTTCGTAGACATAGAGGGAGCATTTAATAATGTCACGCCACAATCTATACGACTAGAGTTGCGTAGGCTAGGTGTGAACAAAAGCATTACTGATCTTATAGATGAGCTGCTCAACTGTCGAGTAATCTTATCAGACCTAGGTGCGTACAGCGCTGTAAGATCGGTGACAAGAGGTACGCCACAGGGTGGTGTGCTATCTCCACTCCTCTGGAATCTGGTAGTGAACAATGTACTGCTGTCTCTAGAGAGGGAGGGCTGTGTTGTGGCAGCATACGCCGATGACCTAGCAATCGCAGTCAGAGGCAAATTTCCCACTACCATACGCGACGTCATGCAAAGAGCTCTTTGCAAACTCGAGCAATGGGCCAAATCCTGTGGTCTTGGAGTAAATCCGGCCAAAACAGAACTGGTCCTTTTCACAAGGAAACATAGAATTCCGTCTCTCACACCAATCATTCTTAATGGGTCTGCATTGTCCTTATCGGAAAATGCAAAATATCTAGGACTCATTCTTGATAGGAAACTTAGCTGGAAACTTAATATTCTTGAGCGTACGAAGAAAGCGACAGTTGCGCTGTACACTTGTAAAAAAGCTATAGGGAAAAGATGGGGGTTTTCCCCAAATATCGTTCACTGGCTGTATAAAGGGGGTCATTAGACCTATACTTCTATATGGAGCATCGATATGGTGGCCTGCCTTGGACAAGGTCACATATTTCAACCAGCTCCAAAAAGTCCAAAGAATGGCATCTATTTGCATCAGTGGTGCTCTGAGAACAACACCGACTGCGGCTTTAGAGACCTTATTACACCTTCTACCGCTTGACTTGGTTGCTAGGCAACAGGCAGCTTGTTCGGCGGTCAGACTTAGGGAAACTGGAGTATGGAAAAGCCTGGGTTCAGGACACGCATCTATACTCTACAAATTCAACTTCATTCCACCAAGGACTGATTATTGTAAACCACTGCTTTCCTTTGATGGAAACTACGGTACGCTTATTCCACCTAGAACATACTGGAATAAAGGTGCGCCGTGGAAACCGGGGTGTCTTTATTTCTATACAGATGGGTCAAAATTAAATGGCAAGGTCGGGTATGGGGTCTACTCAAAAGAATTAGGGGTATCCTTAGTTCGTAGGCTGCCGGATCACTGTAGTGTTTACCAAGCCGAAATGATGGCGATTAAAGAAGTTGCAACCTGGCTCTCAGAGAACGTCATCTCTAAACGAGAAATACATATTTTCTCGGACAGCCAAGCAGCGATCAAATCGATTGAGCAAGTATCCATCAACTCTAAAGTAGCCAGAGAATGCCATGCTGCATTAGGCGAAATGTCAAAGTTCTTTGACATCAGCTTAATCTGGGTACCTGGGCATAAGGGCATACGTGGAAATGAAAAAGCAGACGAGCTTGCTAGGAAAGGTACATCGGTGACTCTAATGGGTCGAAACTCGCCGAGCATCCCGATGGCAACTGTCAAAATGCTACTCAATGAGTACACCACATCTAAAGCCAACTCAAGATGGGCTGAACTCTCAACATGCAGAACAACAAGGCTTATCTGGCCGACTCTAAACCCAAAGCGATCGAGAGTCCTTCTCTCGTTGGGAAGATCAGAGGTGGCTACGTTAGTGGCCGTTACCACAGGGCACTGCCTAACAGGCAGACATGCCTCCAGATTGGGAGTCATCACTAATGACTTCTGCAGAAGCTGCAGGGACGAGGAGGAGGAGGAAACTATCTCCCACCTTCTATGTTCCTGTCCCGCGCTTGCGAGAAGAAGGCATAAACATTTGGGGTCATTCTTCTTTTCGGAGCTTGACGACCTGTCGGGGACAAGCGTCAAACGTCTAACAAGCTTTATTAAGAGCTCAATGTCGTTCCACTCGGACTGAAGGCCAAGTGTGCAGCGGTATCACAACGGACCTCACTGGTCTAAGTGAGCTGTGGTACGTGCGTTTTGGTTTTAAGCACGTACAGCGGCTGCCGCCTCAACCTAACCTAACCTAATCCACGAATAATTTGAAGAGACTGAAAAGTTCCTCTATCTTTGAGTGAATTTAGATGCAACAGTTTACAGCGCACACTGTAAGACGGTATCGGCTCAGTTAAATTCAAAGGCTTCAGCGCAAATTTTAGGAATCGTTTTTGAACACACTCAAGACGATTAGAATGAACTTCATAAAACGGATTCCAGATGAAAGAGCAGTATTCAAGCCTAGACCTAACATAAGCAGAAAAAAGAAACAAACGCGTATATGGGTCTTTAAAATCATAACTGTTACGTTTTATGAAAGCCAAAACCGAATAAGCCTTTGGAATAATACATGCAAATTCGAAAAAGCTGATGATGGAGGGCAGTCTGGAAGTAACGTGCTTGTGGACACCATAAGTTCTGAATCAGAGTCAGATTTGGACGACGATCTGGATCCACAACTTAAGAGAGTGCGATTTGCAATTCCAGGGCCATCAACATTATAAACATAATACGAATATTTTTTATAATTTTTTTAATAGATAGCATAGTATTGTAGTGCCATCCCCGCTGAGACTACTAATCCCTACAACACTGAATCATTATTACTAAATATCTATGCTACTACTCTTTGTTACAACCCTAGCTCTAAATGTCAACCCATACCACCTAAGAACTAAGATTAATAAAATCAGTAATAGTATAACAATGAAACCTGCAACATACCTTTTCACTTAGGGTAGAAGGCTTTATAGTATCGCAATGTTGAAGTAAAGAAAAAACAAATGAAATTAAAAAATTTTCGGGAAATTTTTTACTTTTGCGGCTACCTAAGCGCTACCTAAACGGTGTTAAGAATCATTCCTAGGAAGTTTATACGTTCTAGAAAATTGTTTATTGAGATCTTAGGTTCATTTTTGTAGTTGATTATTTTCTTGAATTTTGAACGGTTTGCTACCTATGGACCTGAACAAGGGAAAAAAGGTAAAAAAAATTGAATTTTTCAAAGTTTTTTGCGATTTTGACCTTGAAGATGAAGTTTTTTATTTTATATGTTCACAAGTTTTGTTCTTTATGACAAGAGCTACAACTTTGCATCAAAGAGTAAATCAAAATTCCAAACGGTTTGCAAGATATGAGCTTGAGAAAATGATCATTTTTTTGCAAAAATGACACCGAGGCCCCACATCTTTGGTTATTTTGCCATGACTTAAAAAATTACACACTGTATATTATAGCAGAATTTTGTTTTATACAAAATTGTGAGCGTAGTCCATAATATATAATGAAATCATATATGTGGTTTAAAAAAAAAAACTACTTTGTTTTTTATGAACAGCTTGAGCATGACTTGGCGCAAGGAATTTTTTTAATACAGCAAATCATTTAAAAATCATAAAAAGATTTTCACTCAATCATCACTCAATCTTCTACACATATTTTCAAAAAAGAAGTTGATTTTATTTTGACAGTTGCTTCTAGTTTCTTTTATTTTTATTGTTATTCTTGTTCCCTGCAGTGTAATCAACTAGATTTATACCAGTCAACAACTAGTTGGAAATATCCAACAACTAGTTCGATTTATGTCCTATTCTCATAGAACCGACTGGTATTTTTTACGTGGTGATGTCATTGGAAAAGACAATTGTCTTACTATAGATAAGGTTTTAACTAGTTAACAACTCATTTTTTATGTAAAGTTCTAGTTGGGTTGTGACTAGTTTTTAACCAATATAGTAATTATCGAATTAAAACTAGTTCATAGGTTCATATTTTTTCAATAGTTCATAGGTTCAAAGAACATATATTTTTACAACAAAATATTAGCTAAAGGCTAAAGTTAGAGCTATTTGATGAAATACCATGTTTATGGTATACTACATGTTTTTAAATTAGTTTTTATATGTTTTAATTTGTTTATTATTAGTTTGTTCCAATGGGGTACCCAGCTCCAACTGGTTTTGGAACTGGTTGATTTTGATAATATGTAGTATAGTTTGATTTTGGCTAGTTTTACAACTGGTTTATTGTGACTTGACAAAAACTAGTTGGGCTTAAACTACTTTTGCAACTAGTAAATCGTGACAAAATATAAACTAGTTTGTTTTGACTAGTATAAATACTACTCATGTTTTAATGCTGACTAGTCTTACACTGCAGGGATATTTTACATATTAAACATTTTTTGCTAATACGACTAAAACTGTCTGAAATATGGCATTTCTCTTAATTTGTTTATATCGTGTCATGAGTAAGGGTTCCATTAAAGTGAGGCTTTCCTCTACACAAAATTACTAAACATGCCTGAAGAAGTTTTCACTTCAAAAACTCAATTATTAACTCTGCAGGCGTTGGAGGTCTCGCAACTACATTGTAGATATAAAAGAAATAATTAGTTACGTCATGTGACTATTTACCACTGGGTTCATTGAATGAAATTACTTCATTCTGTTCAGGTCATGGTACAGTTACCATGGTCAAATAATCTATATATATAAAACAAAGTCGGGTTTGTTACACCATTTATAACTCAAGAACGGCTAGACCGATTTCAATGATCTTTTATTTGTTGGATTTGTGTTCATCCCGAATATCAGAATAACTTTTAAAATATTAAAAAAACTAAGGTGGCATGGCACCTCCCATACAAATCAAATCTTCTATATCGAATAGCTTTGGAATTATAGGTCGCACAGCAACGGAATTCAGTATTCGACCTTAATTTTCACTTGCCGTTCTACTGGTAAAATTTTATCGGCTTTGGACGTAGGGCGTGGCACTTTTTCAGCAGCCCAAATTTTCAGTATAATTTTCAAGCTATAAGTCACACATTAATGAAACTCGGTTAGAACGTACTATTTAGTCGTGTCTTTCGACTGGAAAAATTGAGCAAGTATAGGCCAAAGGGTTGTGGCACCACCCATATAATTCAAATTTATGATATTGAATAGCTTTGGAACTAAATGCCGTATAATAATGAAATTCAGTATGGCGTTGCCACTTGGTGATATCCTTCTACTGGAAAACTGGGATGGGCTTTGGAAAAGGGGGTGTGGCTCCGCTCATACACTTCAAATTTTTGATATCAGATAGCTTTGGAACTAAATGTCGTAAAACAACGAAATTCAGTATGGAATTACTATTAGGTGATATCCTTCTACTTGAAAACGGATACGGTCATTAAACAAGGGGGTGTGGCTCCGCCCATACAACCCAATTTTTTGATATCGAATAGCTTTGGAAATATATATCATATAACAATAAAATTCAGTATGGACTTATTGGTCAGGCATTTCTACTGGAAAACTGACACGGGCATTGGAAACGTGGCCTCGCCCACACAAGCTAAATCCAATTCATATACTTTAAAAAAAAAACTAACTTTTTTCTGGCATCTAATAATCAAAATCAAATCTTCTAAACGAATAAAAATTTCTTCATTTTTAATTTTAAAACCGTAACTTTTGCAATTGAAAGAGATTTTTATCTTCATTACTTTTTGGTACAGTTGGTTTTGTTGCATTTTCCCTAAAATAAAAAAATTAAAAATAAAAGAATTTAAAAAAAAATTATTTGTTCCGCTCATTGTGGGAATCGATCCCGCTACATCATGGCTTCAAAACTGATGGTTGAGCCGACTGAGCTATCGAGAGTACATTTATTCAAGTTGAAATGGACTAAAATAATTTCGGCTCAATTCCGGCTCTATGTCTGGGTAAGTAATTAAAATTTAAAATATTTAATGCTTTGAAGTGAAACTTCTTAGGTAAAATTTATTTAAAAGTTAATTAGAAAAATTATTTATTATTAATTATAATTTCAATACATGGATATGCTTTACTTAAATAAATCACTTTTCCTTCACTTAATTAAAAATTATTAAATGATCGCGAATTTGCCAAAAGTAACTTGCAGCAATCAATTGTATACGATTTTGGAATGGGAAGAAACAGTAAAGCAGAATTAAGCGAACTATTCCTAGCTCGCTTGTGCACACTGATGAAAAGTTGGAAGCGAAAATGTAAACAAAGGATTTTTTCCACATATCTTGTATTTATTATTTTACAAAATTATAATTGCTATTAACACATAAAAATGAAATAAATCACTTTTTAATATGACTAAAATCACTTCACTAAAATTATTAAATGATCGCGAATTTGCCAAAAGTAACTTGCAGCAATCGATTGTATACGATTTTGAAATGGGAAGAAACAGGAAAGCAGAATTAAGCGAGCTATTCATAGCTCGCTTGTGCACACAGCTGAAAAGTTGAGAAACGAAAATATAAACAGAAATTGATATTTTGGTTTTTATTTATTAATTTATGAAATTATAATTATAATATGTATGTATATATCACTTTTTAATTTCACTTAAACCACTTCACTATAATTATAAAAGTATAGCGAATTTTTTTGCAATTTCGAAGCAACTAATTTGTACATTCGATTCAATACGATTTGACATATGAAAAAACAAGAAAGTTCAATTAAATAAGCGAACCTATTCTTAGCTCGCTTGTACCCACAGCAATTTCTCACATTTTAGCTGTTCTAAGAACAGAAAAGGAAAATTGTGACAAATAATTGCATTTCAGTTTAGGACAACTCTTGCAAAGGTACTTGAAACTGAGTGAGAAAAGGCGGCTCTCTGAACCTGGACCTCTTCTACTCATTTAGTATCTTTGATCATATATTAATAACTGGAGATTTTAACCTGCCAAACGCTTCTTGGAACTGCTGTTCTGAAATTCCTGGAATATTTTTACCTTCGTCTGAAAGTTCATCCGATAATTATTTTTTAAACGAGCTCTCAATCCAAGGCCTGTTCCAACTTAACTGCATCTTTAACATAAAATAATCGTTTGCTTGATCTGGTGTATTTTGATGACAGCAATATCGCTTCTGTGTCTAAATCAGATCCTCTGGTTACACCCGAAGATTCTCATCATTCAACATTAGAAATTATTTTAAAATTTCCAAAACCATCTGTGCAGTACTATGATTCTTAACCGCCTATTGAGTTTAACTTTAAAAAAACAAACTACGTGATTTTCAAGAATAACTTGTCTGATATAAACTGGAATTCTATTCTAAATATTAATACAAAAAGTTTATCTTCTCAGAGTTTATCTTCTCAATGATTGTTTTCTAAAGGCTGTTGCGCAAAGGAAAGCCTCTTTGACATCGGGTCCGGTATGGTATACAAATGAATTAAGAAAAATGAGAAACTTTAAATCTAAATACTATAAAAAATATCAAAAAACACATAACATATGCGATTTTGGATGCTATACCTCGATTAAATACAGCTACCAACAGTTATGCAAACAATCCTATAATATCTACTTATCAAAAGAAAAATTAAACATCAAATCTGATGCTAAATCCTTCTGGAACTTTTTTAACACAAAACGTAAAATTGATTCCTATCCTTCTTTTATGAAGTATGATTCTGTTGAGTCTGACAATGATAATAGTATTTGCAATCTTTTTGCTGACTTTTTCAAGACGACTAATTCATCATCGTCCTATGATTCTTTAAGTTCTCCTTTTAATATTCAATCTGGGGATATATATTTCCCACTAATTGACACAAACACAGTCTTATCATTTTTAAAAAATATTAAAACATCATATAAAAGTGGTCCTGATAACATACCTTCATGTATATTAAAATACTGCTGTGAAGAATTAGTAACTCCAATCTCTTTACTATTTACTTCATCATTAAAATCCTGCTATTTTCCTGCAGCCTGGAAGCATTCATTTATCATTCCGCTGCATAAATCCGGAAATAGGTCTTTAATTGATAACTACCGTGGCATCGCAAAATTAAGCGCTTTGCCTAAACTTTTAGAGGCAATTGTTGCATCACGACTATCACATAGCGTTAAATCTTTAATGTCTCCTTTCCAGCATGGATTTCTTTCTGTAAAATCCACTGTTACAAACCTTCTTGAATTTACATCGAAAACTATAGAAAATTTTTGAGAAGGCATGCAGACTGATGTTATTTACACGGATTTTAGCAAAGCTTTTGACGTTGTAAATCACAAACTATTGATCTTAAAATTACATCTTGTTGGATTTCCTACACCGTTGGTAAAGTGGATTGAATCTTACTTAAGCAATAGAACACAATCCGTTCTTTTTAAGCTCAAGAAATCACACGAGTTTCCTGTTACTTCAGGAAAACCTCAAGGAAGTCATCTTGGGCCTCTTCTGTTTCTACTTTTTATAAACGATTTGCCATCTGTCATAATGCATTCCAGCATCTTAATGTTTGCTGACGACGTCAAACTCTTCCTTTCTTTTAAAAATGATAATGACGCTGTATTTTTGCAAGCCGACATTTATCATCTTTATAACTGGTGCAAAACGAACCGTATGAACCTCAACATGAAGAAATGCAAGCATATGTCTTTCTCGCGCAAACCACCAATTAAATGTACCTTCAAAATTTGTGGTTATCCATTGTAGTCCTTAGATATTTTCAATGATCTTGGAGTTACAATGGATCCTAATCTACGCTTTAATATTCATGTAAATAAAATAATAAATAGAGCAAATAGTATTTTAGGATTTATTAAACGTTGGGCAAAACAGTTTAATGATCCATTCATAACGAAAACCTTATTCACTTCCCTAGTGCAGCCTATCTCAGAATACGCTTCAGTTGTTTGGTGCCCACGATACGGTTGTTACATAGACGACATTGAATCAGTGCAAAAACAATTTCTTTTGTTTTGCTTAAGCTATCTTTATTGTAATATTGATTTTCACTACCATCTTATGAATATCGGTTACAACTCTTAAATCTTCCTTCTTTAAAAAATCGGAGAACTATGATAAATGCTTGTTAAATTATAAAACTTTTAATTGGTTATGTCAACAGTCCATATTTATTGAGTAATATATATTTTAATATTCCTCTTCGTCCTAGGAGATATTTTGAGTTACTCCACATGAACTTTTGTAGAACTAATCATTTGCAAAATGAACCTCTTAGAAGCGCTTGCGGTGATTTTAATTTTGTATCTGATGTTATATCCTTAAGTAAATCCATGGACTCAATCAAACATAAAATTATAGATTACCTGCAGTACCGTCGTTGATTATGTAAAGTTCTTTCAAACATATATCTGATGCATCTGGTGATATTTGTAAACATATTAATATAACAATCTAAATGGATAAATGGACCTAAGCCTAAAATGGATAATTTTGGTGAATAAACATCTAAATAATCTGAATGGACCTAAGCCTGGTATCTTCAATTGCCTTATATCTTCATGATGAATGTGACTACACTTGTCGACGGTTCCATGGTGTCTTGGTTTTTAGCTCTTGAAACACTACGTTAGATCGATCATATATTAATATAAGACCTATAAGGCCGATAAGACCTAGTTTGTCTTGATGGTTTTCTTTGTTTTATGAAAATTGGTTTGATGAAGTTGACCTCGTTTGTCGAGTAACCACCCCGTCAAGCCAGGATCCCACCGGCTTCAGGAATACAGGAAGATATATATTGTATATATACTTATTGGAGTGGTGTTTTATTGGGTTTGAGACCTTGTTTGCCACACGATTCCGCCGATGTCCGGATACAAAAATTGTTGCTAACTTGACCTTGTTTCTCTTGAAAACTCAACCCTGCTATGCTGTCTGATATTATCGATTTTGACTTAACTTTTTTTGTTATTTTTTATACTTTAATAAAATTAAATACTTTAAGCAATTTATTAAAACTTTTTAGTTTGTTAATAATACATTATTTCAATCAAAATCATACTTAATATTTTTGAATTGTATTATTTATCTTACTTATTACTTATTTTAAATTTGCTATAAGACCTGTTAAGGTTTAGCAATCAAGTTTATAATAAATAAATAAATTTTAAAAAAAGGAAATAAACAAAAAGATTAGTTCTTTTTTTTATGGAACTGCAATTTCCATATATCTTTGTACCAACATTTTTTTAATATTCTCGATATATTGTTTCTTCAAATTGTCAAAATAAATCTATAGTACCGATGTGTTATAAAAAAATTCTTGAAAGTAGGCCTATTTTTGACTGAACAAACTTTACCCCCCCCCCCCCCCCTTAAGGAAAATTTATTTTGATTTTTCTTTTAAAACATAATTTATTTCGATTTTTTTATAAACAAAATTGTTTTCCTTTTTATTTTTAAACAAAATTGATTTTGATTTTAAAATAAATATCGTTCTAAAAGCAAAGCTTTTTTCCAAATGTTTTTTTTAAATTCAGTACAAAACTTTTTTCTGTTCTGTTCTTAAACAAAAACTTTCTGAACAAAAAAGAACAATTAAAATAAGTATTATTTCAATATACTACAAACTTAAGGTGTTACTGTTATTACAGTATTTTGTGTATTAACATTGGTATTAGTAGAAGTTACATTGTTACTAGAAGGAGCTGGACTTCCGGTATATTGGCCATAATTCGGAGGATAGTATGTAGGAGCTTGATTTTGACTTGGTTCCTGTATAATAAAAACCAGTGGTTGCGAATTACTGTCGTATGAACCCTTGACTTCTACTTCTTCTGTGACGTTTGATTTTACGGTTTCTGATTTTATGGTTTCTGATTTTATGGTTTCAGATTTTATGGTGTCTGATATTGTGTCTGCCTTTGCCGAGCCTGAATTTGCTGTGGGTTCTAATTCAATGGTACTCGCTAAATGTGCTGGTTCTGGCTTAGATGAGTCATAGCTTATTGAACGTTCAGCCTTATATTGATTGTCTTTACCGGCGAATGCTCCCAAAAGGTAACCTGAAATGAAAAGATTTGTTAAAAATATTTGAAGCCTATAAACAAGACTTTCTTCTTAACGTACAACTAAGAACTGCTAGAACTAGAAGCTTCATGGTGAAGTTTTTGTTTGAAGTTCTGTAAAAAAATCGATGTTCTTTTATACAGAATTATCAGAAACCAATAAACTTTTAATAACGGAGTAACGGTGGTAATTGGAATATTCAAGCTATTATATATTGAATTTTAAATAGTTGTATATATTATCATATTAAAGAATAAATTTCTGTATTGTCTGTATCGATTAATTCAAATTCATTCTCAAAACTAGTTCGAGGATTTCTTCTGTATGTTAATTGGTAGTTAGTTTTAAATATTTACGATTTTAAAATAGGGCAATCGTTTCATAGATCAGCAGATTAACATTTTCGCCAAGAAGTGACAACACAATGTAGAGGCAATATATGAAAGTTAGACAAAAATTCTATCAAATATGTCCAGACTGCTTTCTAACTATGAACATGGTTTAATGTACAGCCGTGCTCAAAAGAATTAGCAACTTATAAATTCACCTGAAGGAAAGCAATTACTAATCTTTCATTATTTTTTTCTATTTACTACACTATTTATGAGTTGTTGTTGTCGAAAGTGGTAAAGTATCAAATTTTTCCAAATTTAGTTATCATTAGTTTACTTGTCGTTTAGTCAATATAAAAACGGAATATTTAATAATATCATAAAAGTGAAATTTTTCGACATGAATTCTAGTGGAAATCGAAGAAAATGCAAACCAATTTTGCATGATGACCGCGTAAAAATACAAATATTACATGAATCAGGATATTCGCAGAAATCAATTGCAAAAGTAATGAAGTGCTCCAAATGTAGCGTCCAGAATCCTCTTAAACGCTATGCTGAAACTGGAACTCATAAAAACAAACTGAAAACAGGCCGAAAACTGGTCACAACTAGCCGTATGGACCGGCAGTTAGTGCGATCATCTTTAAGAAATAGGAAAAAACCTCTTCTCAGCTAGCCGCTGAGTTGCAAGGCAGTTCAGGATTCAAAATAAGCTCTCAGACGGTGAGAAGATGTCTTACAGCAGCAGGATTGAATGGTCGCCGAGCTAGAAAGAAGCCATGGCTTTCACATAAGAAGGTGCAAGCGCGACTAAAATGGGCCTTGAAGCATAAAACTCGGACTGAACAAGATTAGGAAAATATCGTGTGGTCTGATGAGTCAAATTTCCAGGTGAGTTTACTAGGGTTGTTGACTAATAAAAAAAAATACTTTCATCACACTAGAACACAGTTCCCATTAAAATTATACAAGCTAAAATCACGTTTATTTTTTGATTTTTCAGATTTTTGGAACACCTGGTGTTACGTACGTAAGGCGCAGAGTAGGTGAAGAATATAACCCCGACTGCTTGGTACCTACTGTTAAGCACGGAGGAGGCAGTATAATGGTCTGGGGTTGCATGACTGCGAGTGGAGTAGGTGAAATGGCTGTCTGCGAGGGTCGTATGAATAGTGCACGGTACATAAATATGCTCGACAATGCACAAATACCATCTTTTACACGGATTTTTTTCGATACCAACATGAAAAATGTTGTCTACCAACAAGATAACGCACCTTGCCACAACTCCGCTACAGTTACGCGCTGGTTTCAACAAAACCACGTGCCGCTCATGGATTGGCCTGCCCAGTCGCCGGATTTAAATCCCATCGTGCATTTGTGGTCACAATTTAAGCAGGCAATAAGGAAGCACAGCATAACATCAGAAGAAGGCCTTAAAAATGCTTTGAAAATAGAATGGGACTACATAGCTGAAGAAACCTGCACAAACTTAGTTTGTAGTATGGTGTGTAGGGTAAGGGAGGTCATAAAAATGAGGGGGGGACCAACAAAGTATTAATATTCTTTAATAAATAATTGAAAACAAATATCTTCTGCGTTTTTAGTTTGGTCGAAAATTGACAAATATCTTTGTTTCAGGTGATTTTAAAGGGTGGCTAGTTCTTTTGAGCACGGCTGTATATATTATAAATAAAACGAAATTAAATTTAAGTTTTCTGTTTGATATATAAATTCGATAGGTAGCTGTTGATAAAAAATAATTTGTATTAAAATTCGTATTTTTGTACAAAATTTAAATACTCGCACAACTTTTCAAATGTTTTTTTATGTTGTCGTAAACTAACCGAACTAACGTTTAAACTTCCAATAAGCTATTGCGAGATAAGCATCCCCTACCTTGTACAAGGCGTGTGAAAAGAGGGAAATTCCTTCCCCACCCAAGATCTTAATTTTTTTAATCTAGCCGTGCGCAATCGCTTTTATAGTTGCAAGTTGTGTTTGTAGCAGAGATCTGCAACGAATATTTAAAAATAAGTAGTACTCGAGTACTATCCATTCACAACTCAGTGATTCAAATCAGAGATTCGCAATGAATCACATTTTTCATATGTGATAAATTCGAAAAAAAGTGAATCACATTTTTGAATCATGAGCCATTTACACAAAAATTAGTATGAATGGCTATAAGTAGTTTCTAAAGTAGTACACACATGTGATTGTTTTAAAAAAACAGTGAATGAAATAAGTATAGAATGAATTGAATTGAAATTTGAAACATAATTTAACAGTGTTAGTTAATGGCCCCCAAGGCCGTTGATTTCGAATCTGAATTCAGAATTTTAAAATTCAATATTCAAAAACGTGATTCACTTTGTTTTGAATCAATCACATATAAATACTACTTTGGAAACTACTTATACTTATTCATACTCATTTTTGTGTAAGTTGCTCATGATTCAAAAATTTGATTCACCTTTTTTTGCGAATTTGGAAACAACTTATACTTATTCATACTCTTATTTGAGTAAGTGGCTTATTGATTCAAAAATGTGATTCGTTGCTGATCTCTGGCATGATATGGCGCTGAGCTCGTTTGCTTGAATGGCCCAAAAAACACTGAAGTGCTCAGTCTGCGTGAAACCGGGTTTCTTAGGTAATAGAGGTGAGGCAGGTGACGTGAGATGCGCGAAGTTTTACTCACCGAAAAAACTGTAGTAACAACCCTGCAGGGAATGTGAGTAGTAAAACTGTAGTGTTGTACTAGTGACATTGTCACCAGTACTACTGACCAGCTATGCCCCAGCCAATGTAATCTACTATTGACATCTAACACAGGCTTGTCATTGAAAATCCACCAGTAGACCTTATCACTACTGACGTGATAGTTCTTTTAGGACCACATGGAGACATTTGAACCACAGATTCACTAGTACATTTTAGTAACTCTGGCCTACATAATTGGCGCTTCTCAGGCGATTCTGTAGATTTTTACAGAGGTTAAGGCGATACACTTACACACATATATTTTTTGTCTGAAGAAAATTTTTTATTAAGAAAAGCTTAAATTACATAGTTTTTAAATAGAACCTTATACAACTAAAAATTATTTAAATCAGTCTGTTTTTAATATTTCATAGCTTATTTTCTTCAAGGCTGGCTTAACCTTTCTAAGAGTATATAAAATAAACTATTATAAATTATTTACATCAGTCTGTTTTTGATATTTTGGAGCTCATTTTCTTAAAGGCTGGCTAAACCTTTTTTAAATATACATATAAAATAAACCACAGCTCAAAATTGAAATATTTTTTAACAAGTTATTTTAAAGTACATACTATCTTTGCAAAATAATCTTAAATTTTTGACATCAGTCTGTTTTGGATATTTTAAAGCTCAATTTCTTCAAGGCTGGCTCAACCTTTCTAAATATACATACATATCAAATAATGTTTTTTTTTTATCATAAAATTTGTTTGAACAAAATTTTATTAGAGGTTTTTACGATCCCGGGATTTTTATTGTGGTAATCACACGCAAAAACGTCTTGAGCAGTTTTCAAATATTTCTGCTTAAAGTTTTCAAATATTTCTGCTTAAAGTTGGCGTAGTAAGGAAAAAAAAACTCCAAAACGAGAATGATACCAAGTATTAAAGTTGGTGATTTTTTTACGTGTAGTTAAAGTTTTTGAGTTTTGGCAATTTTCCTTATTACCAGACTAAATTTACCGTGATCGTGAAATATTCTATTACACTCTTCAACACAAAAATGTACCTGGCTTGAAACTAAAAAAAATAAAGTACCCTAATTTCGACTAAAACCCCCAGAGGATTTCGGTCACGTACTTACAATTTTTTTGATTGCCCACTGAAGTTTTTCAAATATGTCTGCAATAAAATTTAACGGTGCTACTTTTCTTAAAATATATTAACTGTATTTCGCTCATTATAAGGGGTCATTTTAGTCCCTTTTCAAAAATTGTGCTTTAAAAAAAATAGAATACAGTTAGCTCAGAAGTATATTTACTTATACACTTATTCCACACGCCTTTAATAAAATTCAGTGGGCCATAAAAAAAATAACTGTAAGATGTGATTAAAATCAAATGATGGTTTAAGTCTACTAATATGGTACTTACATTTTTTTGGTCTCAAGCCAAATACATAAAGTCACCTTAAATTTGTTGAATATTGTTTTAATTTAATAAAAAGGCAAAAGTGTGAAGACAAAGAAGAACAATTTTATTATTCTTCGACAGAAGAGATGCTTTCGTTTTCTTCATTTTCATTTTTCGTCTTATTATTGGAATTGTTGCGACTTTTTTGCTTAAAATATTTCTTCTTTTGTCGTTGAAAAGCTGCTCTTAAAGTCTTATCGGCAGAGTTGTTGAATGATGATATGACATCTATGAATTGGAAAAAAGTACACTCTAATTAAACGAGTATATAAAATTTTGAAAATTAAATTTTAACAAAGTCCAATTATATACTATATAAATTGTGTAAATTTTAACTAACTTCAATAAGAATTGCAAAGAAATCCGTTGTTATTATTTAAATAAAAGTGTATATTACACCAATGATTTTCTTCAAAAATATATTTTTGACAAGTTTTTTACCTATTATAGCTGCAAAAACATTCCCGAAATCCTTAAGTCGCCTTTTATCAAAATTTCCGTCCACATTAAAATTCATTATTATCCCTTGAGCAAATACTTGATGTAAATTGCGCTCGACCACCGATAAGAGTTTTTATATGCCTTTTCTAAATAATAAAAAAAAAATAAAATTGTTTTCTTTTTGTGTGGAAAAGTAAAATGCTTACATATGGGTCTGATTGTGTAGCTAAAAGAGTGTCAAATTCTTTAAGCTTCTCCTCTGTATTTATTGAAAAAATTCCCATGATGTTTTCTACGGAAGTATTTTGAGAAACCAACCGATCCAGTAAAACTTTGTGCTCAGCCAAAATCTCAATTATAGTATTTTGCTGTTTTTCAAATGTGTCAAGCCTTTTTGAATTTTCTTTGCAGCAAGCACAATTTTAATTTGCTTAAAATAAAAAACAAAAAAAAAATTTATAATACTAAAAAATGCAGGTTTTAATGTTAAAACAATTCTAAAACTTACCTTGAGGTGAAAAATATTTTATTTTTTCTTTTGAGGGAATGGCATGTTCGCACGACATTTTTCTGGAAGACACGTGTGTAAAATAGGTATTATTAAAAAATCAGATTGCAATGGTTGGCATAAAAATTTGAACTGATAACTATTTCTGTTATCAAAAATTTCTCTTTTTTACCTAACGCAAGATTGGTTTTAAAAATACCTAGCCCACAAGAATTTACGGGTTCTTGGAAAAAAACTATCTAAGACCAACAATCGCCTTCCTTCAATATAAATTTGATCTTCTTGTAATATATTTTCAATTTTTATGGGAATATTTGATCTCACACAACAAATATTATTTGGTTCTTTCCATGAAATAAAACAATCATTCACATTGGCCCCAATTATCACATCTCCTTTGTACTTTATCTCTTTAGTTTTAGTTTCAACGTACGTTGTGTGCTTTTCCTTTTGTACAATTTCTTGAAGGATCGAGGATGGCTTTCGGACATGCCTTTTTAAAATTTGCAGTTTATTTTCAAAGTCGTACGCCGAAAACGAAATAAGGGGGCCATATGTTTTTGCACAAGAAGCTAAATGCAGCAAATTGTGGACATTTAAGGAAACGCTGTTTGGTCCAAATACAATAGAAAAATTCTCGACGAATAATTCAAGCAAATCATTGGCTTGCTGAATATTTTGATTCACATGTCTTGGACTACTTAAAAGCCGATAAGCACAATGCAATATTAGAAAATCGTAATAAATGTCTTCGTGCACGTTGTTAAACAGTACAATTATGCCTGTATAAGCGAGAAACTGGTGAAATTCAGTCGCTTTCCAATGATGCAAATCATCTAATGACCTGGGTTTCCTTGGAAACTCCTTAGGAAAAAAATTTCTCAATTTCACCAGCTCAGAAGATATTTGTAATATATTTTTTTTAAGTCTTTTCTTTTGTTTTATTGTAAAATATTCGAATTAGCAATTTTTTCATGACTCCCAGGTCGACGAGGTGCATACTATCAAGTTTTATTTGTGATACCATATCAAATCCTATTTCTTCAAGGGGTGACTTCTTCTCTTTGAACATTTGGGAATGATGTTTTGTATATTTCCTTAAAGTAAAGTCTGCGTCCGAAATTAAGGAGCCACTAACACTGCTATACGTAAGTACTTTATCAATTTTTTTCGACACTTGAGTGCACTTCGTACAGCCATTCCTTGAAGTATGCCCAGGAACGCCACAAATAAAAGCTTTGGCCGGTGTGTCGCATGTTAAGCAGCGAAACTTTAACTTAATGTTTTTTCCATTTAACACAAATCGATCTTTTAAAAAAAGTACATCCTCAATAAAATCTTTCAAATACTCTTTGACGGAATTAGGTTTTTTCTTCCCTAAGTATATCCCAACAGCAAAAGGTTATACTTTTTCCTTTACGTTAACGATTCTGAAAGGAATTGGCCACAGCTGAATTCGCGAGCTTTTAAACAATGGGATGCCGTCAATATTAATGTCTAATTCCACCTCATTATAGTTTTGCAAAACATGCTCAACTTTTTTTAACTGCGATTCTATCCCTATGTGACAGTAACTTCCGGAGGAAAGATTTCTAACTAAAATCTTATTTCTTTTGCCCATCAAAGTTTCTGCAGAAAGCGGCACCTCCAGGCCTTCCTCCTTTAATATCGACAACAGCTTCTCCACACATCTTCTAGAAGGAGTTGTTTCTACAATATGTACCAGCTTTTTAGTTTTTCGCGCAACGTCAATTTTGGACATGTAAAATGTTCAAAATGTTCCACAAAAACTTCTGCATCTTCTACAATATCACTGAAAACTGTTTCATTATTCTCGATTTCATGTTGCAAACCTCTATTTTTGTATAAAATGGTTTGTTTTTTAATTTGCCTTCTATAGTTTCTTTTGCTCATATTATATTTTATTTTTATTTATACACAATATTATTTTAAACACCTTTTTTAATTATTGAACAATTTCTGAAAACAAACTTATTTTCACTGCGAGCACGTGTTTAATAGTAAAGTTTCCGCGCGATCAATTCGCGTTTTTAATAAAAGAAACAACAAGTTTTGCTAAGACAAAACGTTCTTTAGTATTTGTGAGTCGTCAATCAACTGAACTTCTTCGTCACAGATTTTCTTAAGCTATCTAAATAATAACATATACATGTGAATTTGTCTTTAATACAAGTAATTAAAAGTGTTTATATGAAGCGTTGCGATAGTCAGCGTTGCCGCTATATAAATAATTAAAAAAAAAAAAAATAAACTGGCCATTTCAGCCCTTGGAAGGACTTTGACCTAGCTTCTATTGATCAAATGTGTTGTGCGTGTTATTAAATTTTGATCACAAGTGACCGAGAACTGGACCTACGTGTTTTATGCCGACTCCGAACGGCTCATGTTCTCAAGAAGCTTTACATGGCAATTTTTACTCTCTGAGGTTTGCCATTGTCTGCAGAGAGGTGACGACCGAACAGAAAAATTAATTCAATTGAAAAAACTTTCTGTCTGAGCTGGAATTGAACCCGGGCTACCGCGGTTCTTTAGCTTAGGGGCCACGCACTATATCCACTAGGCTACGACCGCCACAAAAATAATTATATATACATATTAATATATTTATGTGTCATTAATGCAAGTAGTTAAAGGTGTTTGTATGCATCGCTGTGATAGTCAGCGTTGCCAAAAATGCAAGCGAAGCTTTTTAACCAAATCAAATGCAGGTGAGTGCATTTGTTGAGAACGGATGTCGTTCAGACAAAATTCTATGGAAATTTAAATGGAATCAAAAATAGGAATGTTGCGCAAACAGTTACCAAGAATTGTGGAAACAATTATTGATAGTTGTTTGTGCAAGAGTTATATTATTTTAATCGGTGGTGTAGGGGAATGATCTGCGGTATCTATAACTCGCCCTCCCTTAGACCGAGACTCCGGAGAGGTCAATGAAGTCGTAATTGTGTATTGGTTATTTTTCTTGCATTTTATGATTATAAAAAGTATAATAAAAATTAAAACACTACAAGCTATGGTTATTACATTACCGATTGAAATACTTAACCAATTTCTGTTAATGTTGTCTTCTAATAATTTTCTGGTGTTTTTAATATATTCTAACTGCAATTCTTTATCATTTTCTATATTTTCTTTGATTTTTTCCGTTATATTTACTTTAACATAAGGTAATATAATATGATCTTTTATTTTAATAAACGTGTTCTTAAATGTTATGTTTTTAATAGTTATTTTACAATTCTCAAACCTTATAAGGCTATTTTTAAATAATTTCAATTTTTCATCATTACAATTTTGTATTATATCTGTATTTTGTATATTTTTCACAATAATTAGTCCTCTTGAAATTTCTTTTATAGTTTCTTAATTAAAGGTTTCAAACTTACATTTTGCTTCAGCTACTTTCATTAAATTACAAATGCATTCGTCTTGAATTGGATTTAGGTTGCTTTTAAGATTATCTTTTACTGTTTTATTAAAGACGTTTTTATTATCATCTATTAAATACATTGTTTCTTGTAAACATAGGGTTTTATTATTTGCATTTGGAATTGGTTCTATAATTATGTTTGAGAAATTTTGTTTCGAATACGATGGTAAGAGTATTACAATAACAATTTGATATTTATAGTAAGCTACCGAAATTTTAATGTCTCTTAACGCTTCTATATCGGAAATTAGTTCCATTTCTTTGTTTGTCAATATATTTCTAGAAAGAATGTTTAGTTTACTCATTAAGATTATTTGCTCTATATCATCGATGTGATTACTGAGTAGAGTTATGTCATAGTTTAATTGGTAAATGTGGCGAAATATGTCTAATTCAGTTTCTAATTGATTTGCGTATATAGATAATGTGTTTCTGATTTGATTTTGTTGATTATTTATATACTTTGTGATATTACTAATTTGGTCGGATAGTTGGGTATTTAGGGATATCTGTTTGTTAGTCTCGATTATTAAGTCATGGTTTGATTGTGATAATCTTTCGATATTTTCTTTTATAAATTTCTCGTTATCGCTGTCCATCGTTCCGGTAATAACTTTAAGTCCTTTCCCGAGTACGTTAATTAAACCTCTGCTTTTCCTTATATGTGGTCTTAGTCCATTTATTTTTAATTGAAGTAGATTAAAATTATTCAGCATCGTAAGGAATGCTGCATCGTCCTGTTTTACTTGGTTTTTAAGTGTGTTTATGTTAAATATAATATTGTCCCTATTAATTTCGAATTCGGTTATATTTGTTATGTGTAGAATTTTTTCGTAATCTTTTATTATTCTGGTCTGTCCTGTTTTGATAGTAATAAAACCATTATTTTCGTTCAGGTTCTGTATTTCTATTACTTGTGCTGTTGCGAGTATCGGAATAGTTATCCTTGAGAGTGTTTGCAATGTAAGTTCCATCTTCCTGAAAATAATTAAATAGTTTGGTCTTAGTTAGTTCTGATAGTAGGATTATCGTTGTTTTGGTACTTTTTGTTTCTTTTTATATGTGATTTATAATATTTGTGCCCTCTTGGCGTGATTATGTGTTCGTTATCTAATTCCTGCGCAATTATTTTTCTAAATTTGCGGTGGTTTTTGCCGCCTCTTACTTCTTTTATGAATTGTTTACCTAATCTAATATCAACATCTTCTCGATTTTCATTCAGTTTATTTATGGATTTTTCTTTAATTTTGATCATTCCTTCTCTTATCAGGGGGTATTCATTATGGTCGATATTTCTGTAAAGGAAATCAATTGGTTTTTTACCCGTAGTCGAGTGAATTGTGTTATTGTAGTAGTTAATAATTTTATATAACTTTTCTTCTACAGTGTCGGTGTCTGTGTTTTCATCGTGTCGTAATAGTCTTAAGTGTTCATTTATCGTGTTGTGTAAGCGTTCTATGTCGGAATTAGAACTGTGGTTATTGTTTGAAGTGAAATGAACATCAATGTTATATTCTGTGAAAAAGTTCTGTAGTGGTATAGCTTTGAATCCTAATTCGTTATCTGTAATGATTTTTTTTATATTTCCTACTGAGCTTATATATTGTAAAAGCGCTCTTTTGAGTTCTACCCAAGATCTGTTCGTTATTCTGATAGCCTGTGCATGTTTGCTAAATTTGTCAATAAACGTTAGGAATAAGTTTTTGTTGAGGCTATAAAATACGTCTACGTGTATTATGTCTCTAGGGCTGTTTGGAGTTTCGGTTATTTTAAACTTTTGCACCACTGGTTTTCGTTCATATTTTTCTATGTTGCATATGTCGCAGTTGTTAATAAACTGAGTTATGCGTGTTTTTAGTTGTGGATGATATATTTCTTCTTTAAGTTGATTAAAGTTTTCATTAATGCCTCTATGGTTGTTTTTGAGGTGTTCTTTTTCAATATATGTCGCAAGTTCGTTTTCGTCTGTAATGTCTTTAAGCAGTTTGGAACATAAAACTATTTTAAACTTGGTATTATAATTGTTAAAAACTTCTTGTAATATCTCAGTAAAGTTTTTTTTAATGATTCGTCATCGATGAGGACTGCATTTGTTTTACTGTTATCAAAGTGGTTTTTTACTAATGTTATTATTAAACTTCTATCTAATTCTTTAGTTAGTATAGTTTTTCTCTTATTTCTAAAGATTTGTTGATTTCTAATTTTCATTGATCCAGAAGTTATTTTCTTAATTATTATTTGTCGTTTACAAAAGTTGATCGGACAGTTTGCCTCAATTAGCAGGGGGTAAGCGGTTTCATTCAAGTTTATAATCACACGGGATAGTGCGTCTGCATTACCATCCCTTTTTGCACTACCTTTTTATATTTTATTTCGTAATCATACTCCGCTAATCGGAGTCTCCACCTTACTAATTTTGAGTTTGGCTCTTTTATTGAAAATAGCCAGGTAAGCGGTCGATGATCTGTTTCGATGGTAAATTTTCTACCGAATAAGTACGGTCGGAAATACTGTGTTGACCAGACAGTTGCTAGTAGCTCCTTTTTGATCGTACTGTATTTTTGTTCATGATCGTTCAATGTACGACTAGCGTAACAAATTGGATGTCCATCCTGCGAAAGGATAGCACCAAGGGCGTAATAACTTGCGTCTGTTTGTAGCGTGAACTGTTTGTCAAACTCTGGATAGCGTAAAATAGGGTCATTCATAAGCAATAATTTTAATGTTTCGAAACTATTCCTATATTCAGTGTTTGCAGGATGACACTGAGCAACACCAGCAGCGCAGTTAAAATCGGGAAGGACCTCTCCCCACCATTTATTACCAAACGAGGTTTCAGACAAGGTGATTCCTTATCGTGCGACTTTTTCAACCTAATGATGAAAAAGATCATCCGAGCTGCTGATCTGAGACGTAGTGGCACAATATTCTACAAGAGTGTTATGCTACTTGCGTATGCTGATGACATCGATATCATTGGCCATAATACGCGCGAAGTCAGTGCAGCATTTTCCAGATTAGAAAGAGAGTCAAGTCGAATGGGTCTGGCAGTGAATGCAGACAAGACGAAATACTTAGTGTCAACAAACAAACAGTCCCAGCGTCTTGGAACCCACGTTACCGTTGACAATACCTCCTTCGAGGTTGTGAAGAACTTTGTTTATCTGGGATCCAGCATTAATTCTACCAACGACATCAGCATTGAGATCAAACAAAGAATGACTCTTGCCAACAGGTGTTACTTTGGGCTCAGTAGGCAATTGAGAAGCAGAGTCCTCTATCGACGTACGAAAATCACGCTCTATAAATCGCTCATCATGCCCGTCCTACTTTACGCATCACAAACCTGGACGCTGAGCAGTTTAGATGAAAAGACCTTAGGAGCATTGGAGAGAAAGATACTTCGTAAGATCTACGGACCACTCTGCGTCAATGGCGAGTACCGAATACGGTGGAATGATGAACTGTATGAGCTGTACGTTGACATCGACATAGTCAAGCGCATTAAAATCGAGCGGCTTCGCTGGCTTGGTCATGTTCAGCGCATGAAAGACGATGCTCCAGTGAAGAAAAAATTCGATTCGGAACCCAGCGGCGGTCAACGCAGAAGAGGACGACCGCATCTTCGTTGGAAAGACCAAGTAGAGGACAACCTGACGAAGCTTGGAATTTCCAACTGGCGCCAGCAAGCGAAAGACAGAAATGGCTGGCGCAAATTCTTAGATGAGGCCAAGACCGACATACGGTTGTAGCGCCAAGTAAGTAAGTAAGTAAGTAAGTTCAGCTAGTACCTAAAAATGGCGATGCCACCTGCAAGCTGCCGACCCATTGCGATATGCTCTCCGCTTTTCCAAGCTATGGAGACCGTTATAAACTTTAACATTATGAACTATCTGGAGCACAGCCAACTGCTCGGTGATCACCAATATGGTATCCGTAGGGCCTACTAGTGACCTTATGGTGTTCTTAACCGAAAAATGGAACTAATGCGTTTACTTTTTCGGAGAGAAGAAGATTGTTGCTCTGGATATTTTAAGGGCGTTCGATGTTGGTGTTGGTAGGAACTCGGCTCGATGCACCACGTCTTTCCTAAAGGACAGAACGATTCGTGTAGTAGTACGTTGACGCTATTTCATCCAAGGAGCAAGCCATCAACGCAAGAGTACCGCCAGCCTTGTTTCTGGTTTTTATAAACAACCTTCTTTCATTGACACATAACTTTGCGTATGACATTTGGCATTTATACTCATTCAAAAAACACCCAAGTTCTATGAAGCTTGAAAGGAAAAGGAAAAAAAAATGTTCAGGAAAACGCCAATTTTATACATTAAAACGAATTAAAAACTTTTTACTGGCAACTATGAATGAGGAGCGATTAAATGCACTGGCTTTATTCTATCTAGCCAGTACAAAAGCAGATTTAGTACAAAAACTAAGTTATGAGAAGGTAATAAATGATTTTGCACGAGCACATAATAAAACGCTATATTTTTATTATTTTGTATGAATTACTATTTAATTGTGTATACAAAATGAAAAATTAAATTTTTATAATTTTGTTATATTGTAAGAAAAAATTGAATATGTAAGAGGCGGCGCTAATGTCGGGCCCTGGGCGGCAAAATGCCTTAATTCGCCACTGTATACCCCCAAGTGTCAACTTAACTTCTTAAATGTGTTTGAAAAAATTTGTGCAAATGACCACCATACAAACCGCGCTGTAAGACGTAATTCTAAGTAAAAAGGATGGTGTTAAAGAGAGATTGAATTACCCTTTCATATGGCATCCAAAAGTCAATTTCAGAAAAGTATGGAGATACAACAAGTGTGCACAAGGCCGACGAATTTTTCAAATCCCTTCCGGAGCATTGTTTCATTAACTAATGATCCCTGTTTTTTCTAATTTTAGATGTTCTAGAGACGAGCAGCAGTGATAATTGCAAAACACTTTTTTTATCCCTCGCAAATTTGCTGTATCCCCGTAATTAATTAAACTAAATGTGTCATAAAAAAAATTATTTTTTCAAATACATATCTTTCATGTAAAAAAACTTTGTTATTTAATTTATTGTGTGGCAAAAAAGCAATCATATACAAGACCATTTCTTGTACGTCCCAACTAGTTGAGCCCGCTTAAGACGGTAAAAAAACGTATTGAAACGTGTCTGTGAAACAAGCGTAAATGAAATGGTATCGTAACTTATCACAGCAACACAGAACAACATACTATTTAAAAAAGCATTGCTTAGCTCTGCTTTATTTGTAAATTTAACTAACAAATATTTTGTATGCTCTTCAAAATATATTAACAAACATAATGAACATATTAAGCATTTTCACTGCCTAGGGATATAGGGCAAGTGCCCTCCCCTTTCCCCTCTTTGGACGCCCATGGGCCTATCCACAAAAAATATTTCCATTCTACTGCTCTGTTTCCTTTCAATTTACCTCCTTCCCACTTCTCCACACTTTTTCCACTTCGAAATTTGCAATTACTGCTCATAACATAAGTGACGAAAACGACTTAAACGAAACAAAACCAGCCACAAGCAGCAAATTCGCTTAGCTCGAAACTGTGCGGGTAGCTCAAAAGCTCGATAAAATATGAACAAATTAACTTTCTTCAAAACATAAATTATTTTCCGAGATAAAAAAAAAAGTATAGCAGTGAAGAGACTGCCGACCGAAGTGAGAACTTAAGTCACTTATGATATAACGGTTGTTTTTAACGTGCCTAAAGAAGTTTTTACTTCAAAACTAACAGCCAATTCAGTTGAGCCGTTCATGAAATGAAAGGTCTTTTTTAAATCGTTAATATTTAAAACTAACTACCAATTAACATACATAACGAAATCTCGAACTAGTTTTGTAGAATGGATACCATCATCACAGACAACACAGAAGTTTTTTCTTAAATCTGATAAAATATACACTTGTTTAAAATTCTATATATAATAACTTGAATGTTCTAATAACCACTGTTTGCTTCGTTATTACGAGTTCATGGTTTCTGATAATTTTGTATAAAAGAACATCGATTTTTCTAAAGAACTTCAAACGAAAACTTCACAATGAAGCTTCTAGTTCTAGCAGTTCTTAGTTGTACGTTAAGAAGAAAGTCTTGTTTATAGGCTTCAAATATTTTTAACACATCATTTTATTTCAGGTTACCTTTTGGGAACATTCGCTGGTAAAAACAATCAGTATAAGGCTGAACGTTCAATAAACCACGACTCATCTAAGCCAGAGCCAGCAAATACAGCGAGTACCATTGAATCAGAACCTACAGTAGATTCAGGCTCGGCAAAGGCAGACTCAAACACTATAAAATCTGACATCACAGAAGAAGTAGATGCCAAGGGGTTATCCGAGGAAAATTCGAACCCACCGATTGTTGTTGTACAGGAACCATCTCTCGAAGATTCAGCTCTTACTATTCGTAACAACGATGTAAATAGTACCAATACCAATGTTAATACACAAACTACTATGTTAACATATATGGGAGGTTAAAATATATCAAATTCAAATTGTTATTTTTTGTTCAAAAAGGTTTTGCTTAAGAACATAACAGAAAAAATTTTTGCTCTGAATTTGAACAAAATCATTTTGAGAAACTTTTTGTACTAAGAACGATATTTATTTCAAGATCAAAATATATTTTGTTTAATAGTAAAATAAAAAAAAATTATTTAAAAAACACATTTTTTGAACCCTATAATGAAATATTTGAATGAATAAAGAAAACTATTTGGTCATATTTTCTTATAGTTTAGATTTGGAGTTATTTTATTTTTCAATGAGGAGTCATTAAATTTAGGAGTTACCTCAGAATCTTATGGCCTTATTTTGTAAAACGCATGCAATCACCTCACTTGGGTTTTTTGTCTGGAAATTCCATTTCTATATGAATTAGAAGAAAACGCTCTCTCTCTCTCTCATTAAAGTGTTCCTTTAAAATATATTGGCAGATAAAAAAATCTAACGCAAGTGACTGCATGCGTTTTACAAAGTAAGGCCATAAATCTTTGCGGTTACTTACTTTTTCCTTAATTTATCGACCAAAAAACGTTTGGCTTTTCCCTGCAGTGTAAGACTAGTCACCCTGCAGTGTAAGACTAGTCAGCATTAAAACATGAGTAGTATTTATACTAGTCAAAACAAACTAGTTTATATTTTGTCACGATTTACTAGTTGCAAAAGTAGTTTAAACCCAACTAGTTTTTGTCAAGTCACATTAAACCAGTTGTAAAACTAGCCAAAATCAAACTATACTACATATTATCAAAATCAACCAGTTCCAAAACCAGTTGGAGCTGGGTACCCCATTGGAACAAACTATTAATAAACAAATTAAAACATATAAAAACTAATTTAAAAACATGTAGTATACCATAAACATGGTATTTCATCAAATAGCTTTAACTTTAGCCTTTAGCTAATATTTTGTTGTAAAAATATATGTTCTTTGAACCTATGAACTATTGAAAAAATATGAACCTATGAACTAGTTTTAATTCGATAATTACTATATTGGTTAAAAACTAGTCACAACCCAACTAGAACTTTACTTTACATAAAAAATGAGTTGTTAACTAGTTAAAACCTTATCTATAGTAAGACAATTGTCTTTTCCAATGACATCACCACGTAAAAAATACCAGTCGGTTCTCTGAGAATAGGACATAAATCGAACTAGTTGTTGGATATTTCCAACTAGTTGTTGACTGGTATAAATCTAGTTGATTACACTGCTTTTTATTTCTCTCGGTGTCGATGAAACTTAGTTGGCTTATGTCTTTAGTAACGTGGACGTGCTTTAGAACAGAGGTGTCGTGGCAGTGAGCTAAATTACAAATTAAAAAAAAAATTAAAGCTTTGATGGCGACGAAAGAAATTAAAAACAAAAACAACAACATGAGCACACATGAGCAAATGATTCTTTGAAAAAAAAATTACAAAAATAGGTTTTAAGGATCTCACGCGGCCCAAATTTGAAAATGCTACAACAAAAAACTCGCGACCACTTTGAGTGTGCGCAACGAGAACATACCAACAAAAAAACATACTTCAGCAATAGCATTGATAGCTAGCTTTCGACGCGAGCAAACAACAACAATGCCATGTTCATAATTCCTCGAATTACAGCACTCACGGAAATATTGAAGTTGTTGTAAGTGAGCTAAAAGAGCTAAAAGAGCTATGGGATTTACAACTCTGCTTTAGAAGATACTTTTGGAGAATTTATCCCTATTGGTGTAGGGATAATAAAGTGTAAAAACCGTTCGAAAAAACAAAGCTTATGATAAGTCATATTTTATACACAAACCATTTAACAAAATGATTCAACTATGTATGTACAAAAAAATTGCGTACAATTGCTAGAACCTAAACATCTTTCATAAGTAAGAAATATGGTGCAAGTATATGCTTATTTCTATAATAGATTTGAATCTACACTGCATAGCTTTACAAATTTATTTTAATTATCTCTTACAAAATGTGACGGTGGTTTTATCTAATGGCTGAGGTCAGCTCAGCCGTGCCAGGGTCAAATGAAAGGACCACAAACTTCCACAAATAAAAACAGCGCAATTTTCCAATCAAATTTAAGTTCTTTATTTATAACTTTTCCTAATGATAAACTTATGATACTTATTGCAGTTCAGTGTCGTGTGAGTCGGAATGAGTGTTCGTCGATGACGGTCGAAGACTACTGTTGTATATCGGTAGCCGAGAGAGAGAGAGCCACCTCTGGTGGAAGCGAACCAGAATTGGTTTGCTCCAGAGGAGAGAGGGCATGCAAAAATTAAAAGTGTGTCGCCTCTGGTTGATGCGAACCAGAACTGGTTTGCTCCAGAGGAAAGAAGGCACGCAAAAATTAAAAGTGTGCCACCTCTGGTGGGGTGGATGCGAACCAGAGTGAGAGCCTGAACAGAATCAAAAATCGTTGCGGCCGACGATCTTTGTTGTTGGAAAATACATGCAAAATGTAAATTGCAACGATAAATCGCAGACTTACTGCATCTTTATGTAAAACGAAACGAAGACTGAACGTGGTGCGAGACACGGTAAGCAATACATTTTTCCATATCAAAAAATATTGTCGCTCGTTTCTTTCACGTCATTCAGCGTTCGTTTCGTTTTACATAAAGATGCAGTTAAAATCTATTATATTTCAATCGTCGCACAGAGGGGCCAAATCTCAAATTCGTGCGATAAATTGAAAAACTAAAATGAAAGTTACCTCAGAATTTTTTATGCTATCTTAACGAATATAGAATTTTACAATATATTTTACGAATATAGAATTTTTTTTTAGTGAGCGACATTCGAATGAAAGTTTAAGAGTGAAAATTGAAATAAAAATAAGTTTTGCTATGGAATCATCAACTTCTGGTATTTTGAAGCCTGTATTTAAAAACAAAATATTTTTGAAAAAGTGTTGAATTTTTTATGTGATTTAAAAAAAAAAATGTGTTTAAAATATAGTTTTGGAGCGTATACATGGACAAATAGTTGAGAATTAAGCTAAATGAATCCGTAAATCGTGCATGATATAAAACTATCAGCACTAAGATAATATATTATAAAAAAAAATCTTGCTCGTTTTTCCTCTATTTGAAAATAATGATGATTTTGTACTTGAAGTCACAGACAAAAAAATATCAGCAAATTTGCAGTGTTTGGTGTTGTTATTGTCTTTATTATGTTTAAGCTACTGTGCTAGTTCTTGTTGTTGGTAGGTTTTCATCGTATGTGTTTTGTTCTAAAATTTGTTTATCTGTGTTTGCTAAATGTTATAATCGTGATGAGTAATACTTTAATATTGGTGATGTGTAAATTGTGAACATATTAAAAATTGCTATAATATTTTTTTTAACCAAATATATTTTTTTAGCAACGCGTTTTAACCCAATCGCTGCGAAGGTATTTTTTATCGAATTTTTTCTTGAAAATTTCCACATATAGTAATTTTGACCTCCTAAATCCGAAAATGACAATAAAAATGTTGTACGATTTACTGTTTACCTGTTGTTAGGTGGTACCATATGGTACCGCCGCAGTGACATCTTATAAAATTTTTAAAATCTATTTTACCTGTATTTTGTTAGGAAATTCTATTTATTTCAGGAGATTATGAAAGTAACATATTTAATTTACAGTTATTTAAGATGGAAAATGTATGAAATTAAGAAAAAAACAAAAAAAAATAATTGTATGAATGTACGATTCTCTATAAATCAATCAATCACTTTTCTTGACTGAAAATGTGATATGTTTTGAAACATGGATAAATGCATAGAGCCACATCACATTTTTCACACTTCACACGCGATCTACGAGTGCAATTTAATCCTTGGCATCGCCTTTTAATGCTTTCGCATGGATAGTGCTCTTCTCCATCGAAGCGAGCAATGTTTCGTCGAAACTGCAGTTGCGTGATATTATTACCTGCTTTTCTTTGCAGTAACCAAGCATTTTGCAGTGATGCATCCAACAACCATGTGAATATAGACCACCACCATTTATTTTTCCGTACGCCTGGAGATATAAAAAAGATTTTATCATGCTCTGATTGAATTGGAGATTGCAGAGAAATAATTACTTACCACATCTGTAATTTGCAATGTTTTGGTCCATTCGATCTGTACCGCCCATATGTTTATTATATTTTTCAACCGAATTTGGTCGATCTAGCTGCACACGTTGTCTCACCTCTCGGTTGAATCTCGTAGCCTTACCAATAGAATCTTTACCATATAATGTCGAGGCAACACAAACACATTTATTATCGCGCCACTTAGTGATAGAGATGTTGTGATCTTTTAGGACAATGCTTTCAATTTTTCCTCGTTGACCTTTATTTAATTCTTTATTGCTCGGTAGCGGGCAATTGTGAGGAATTCGCATTTCTCTAATAGTTCCTGTAGCAAAGTGACCAATTTTCTTCAAGTATTGAAGCACTGGAATACCAGTAAATAGGTTATCAAAGTAAAACGAATAGCTCAATTGGTTCATGTGACCGGGAAACTCCTGAATCATTTGCCATAAAGGCGCGACACATTTTCCGTAGTTTTTCTCCAATCCTGGATTGATACGAGGATTTCTACCTTGGTAAATTTCAAAATTTATCAAATACCCTTCAGGAGTATTTAAACACCACACTTTGTAACCGAAACGCAGCGGTTTTCCTTTGATGAATTGCTTGCAACTATGTCGACCAAAATATTTGATCATAGATTCATCGTACGACAGATTTTCTTCCGGGTGAAAGTTTTTCATAAAGTTTTGCTTCAGTTTATCTGTGAGTGGTCGCAATTTCCACATTTTATCGTTTGAATCAAATCCATTTTTAGAAGCAAAATGAATGCATCGTTCAATTTGATGAAATCGATCTCGAGACATAGCCATTGAGATCATTTCATTATAAAGATCACTATCTCGACTCCAATAGGATTGTTTACATGGAACATGATTGTAGCCTGTAACAATCATTATGCCAATAAAAATTCTCAGTTCGTCTTTTGTAATATTTGGATTTTTTTGCGAAATAAGCACTCCATATTCGTTACTTTCATCGCAAATCATTTGCAAAATCTCATCGTCAAAGAATTGTTCGAATAAAACATGAGCTTCTTTGGCACAATCCAAGCAATTAGGTGCTGGAAAAATCGGCTTTGTAGCGTGAAATGCGGACTAAGACCATTTAAATTTGTCCTTCAAATGCGGCACAGACGACGGAATTTCCATTTCTGGACCAACATATCGCCATGAAACCGAAGGCATCGGTCGAACCCGTGAGTTATTCGAATTTTCGGCATCACGTACTTCTTCTTCGATTGATTGCTCTGTTCCCTCTTCGAATAAATCACCATCACAATTTGATTCGCCAACAAACTCAATTTCTGCCACCTGACACAACTGATTGTGATGTAAATCAATAATCGACCCACCTTCATTTTCATCTGCATCATCTTCAGCTGAATCATAAGCGGGATCCGGTGGCTGCAAATATACTGCAGCAATTTCTTCCTCTCCTGAATCATCTTGAAGCAAAGACTGTAAAAAGGCTTGTATTTCATGCAGTTTCATACTTAAAATAAAACACAATAATTGAAAAAAGGCATAAAAACCTTGCATTCGTATACAAAATGAAGAAAAAAGTATATAAAAAACGAGTTTCATATACATAATTGACGTAAAATAGAATAAATATTGTAGTGGTCATTTTGTAAGGAATCACTGCGGCGGTACCATATGGAGCCGCTTCAATTCAACACACATTTTTAAACACAACAACACTTTTTTTCATATCGAAATATTGTCCACTTTGTAGCTTATTTATTCTATTTTCATAATATATTGAGGTTTCACTGAAAATAAATTACGACATATATTTAATTTGTACTTACGTCTTGCGAGAACTCATTTTTTTCACTTTTGTGTAGAACTTTTTTTTATTCACTTTGTGCGTGCTTTTAGAACGGCATATGTAACTCGAATGACCAAAACAAAAGACACACATGTTTTGTGGCATTCATTTACCGTTAGAAAAAAATGGAATTAATATCAGAATGTTACAGTGTTGTATTTTAATCTCTTAAAGCGCAAAAGGCTAAAAGTGGTTCCATATGGAACCGTCGCAGCAAGTGGGTTAATACTTCATTTATTTCTCGACAAGATTTATATAATATAATGAAAAACTCAAGTTGTCATGACTACAAAGAAAAATTTGATTTTCGTCGGACGGCTTGTCCTCCACAGGGCGAAATGAAGATTTTCGTTAACGTTATAAATAGTTTTGTCCCTCAGTTTAAAAGCAAATGGCAGAGATCTTGTAGAATAGAAGAAAGATTTGTGAGACTTAATAAATCTTGGTTAGATGAATCTATTTCCATCCCTTCTGCGGAGCATGTAAAACGTGGCCGAAAAGCAATTTCATTTGTAGAGTCAAGCGAAGGCAGTAAGCGAAAGAATGTTAAAGATTTGAGAAACCATGCATCTCTTCCTATGCTAACATACGCTACTCGAATGAGTTTAAGAGCGGCAGGTCAAATAGAGGCATCAAATTTAATAGAAAAAATAGCGACTGCAACACCATCAAAAATGTTAATGTTGAAAAAAAAATTTAGAAAAATCCGAGGAATTCAGAATGTTCAGTAATGAAGCAGCACTTGCTGTTTTTGTTGGTGCAAAACTAACCCAAGAACAATATAAAATTATTTATAAATAATATACAAATAAAAATTAGAAGAGCTGCTCCAGAAAAATTTCCGTCGTACAAGTTTATTCAATTAGCAAATAAAAATTGTTATCCCAAAAAAGAATCAATTAAATCTGCGAAACTTTTGCAGCAGTAACTTTGCAATCGCTTCTTGACCATACAGTTAAGCGGCTATTTGATGTACAAAAATGCGTTATTGATATTTTAAGCACTCATAACTTGAAGGCCCTGTGTCTGCATTCAAAATGGGGTTTTGATGGTAGTTCAGGCAACAGTTCTTACAAGCAAGCGTTTCACTGTACTGAAGCAACCGATTCATCAGTTTTTATTACAACAATTGTGCCGCTAAGATTAGTTTGCGGGGATAAAATAATTTGACAAAACCCTGGCTCCGCTTCTAGGAGATTGTGCAGGCCACTGAAAACTGAATTTATTAAAGAGTCTCCCGAAGTTTTCAAACACAAAAAGACTATAGTTGATGAAGAAATAAAGAAATTACTTAATACTGTTGTGCGGAGTGGAGAAAACTATATAGAAGTTAGTCATAATTTATTTTTAGCAATGATTGATGGAAAAATTTGCAATGCTCTTACGGAAACTACTTCCACACAAAGGTGTTATATATGTGGCGCTACAAGTAAAGAATTTAATGAAATTGATAGTTTGTTAAGCAGAGGCATAAAGACTGAAAACTTAGCATTTGGGTTATCTATCCTTCACGGTTGGATAAGGTTCTTTGAGTGTCTTCTTCACTTGTCATATAAACTTCCTCATAAAAAGAATTGTGTTTGATTCAAAGATAAAATGGGATTGATTGTAGACCAACCCAAACCTGCATTTGGAAATTCAAATGATGCTAACACTGCGAGACGATTTTTTCAAAACGCTGAGATATCTTCCAATATAACTCATGCATATTAACGAAATGCATACTATAATGGCAGTAGTTTCCTCTGGGTATGACATTAATATTGAAAAATTTCGAGAATTTGCTCAAAATGCAGCCAAGAATTTTGTGATGTTATATGAATGCTTTCCAATGCCTCCTACGGTGAATAAGATTTAAATTCACGGTCCTGAAGTTGTAATGCACGCTTTATTACCAATTGGTTTATTATCAGAAGAAGCGCAAGAAGCTCGAAATAAGGACTTTAAGTTTTATAGAGAACATAGCTAACGGAAATGTAGCCGTGAAAAAACCAATGAGGATATACTTAATAAATTTTTTTATAACATTAGATCCAACAATTTCAATTTGAGGAAGCCATCAAAAAGAAGTTTACACCATCTTCCTAAAACAGCCTTACATCTACTGAAATTAATCTAAATGAAATCGATTATACTAACAATGAGCAAATGTCTGAGATGACGCTGATAGTGATGACGAAATTGGCTACGAATGGGATGTGGATGCTGATTTGGAATAATTTTACTAATAAATACACTTATGTTATTGTAAAGAATAGTTTGTTAAAATCATTTTTATTATATATTCATAATTTTTCACATAAATATTTAGTTATATGAAGATATTCAACTTCAGTTTATACGTAGCCACACCTACGTAGGTAAGTTAAAGTATGTTTTCAAAAGCATGCCTACTCATGTCAGTCGACCTATTTGGTATATAATTTTATATTACTTCAAGTACAATTAAATAGGTAGTTTAAGGTATTTACTTTTAAGAAGAGGAAAAGTAGCTGTTCAGTCTATATGGGAGGTGCCACGCCTCCAAGGCAAATTTGCCCAATATTTATTTTTTAAACTTAAAGTGTTATAAAGAAATCAGTGTGCTAAGTTTCAACACTATTGCTTCCTTTTAACACTTGTTTTATTATAAAAACATCGAAAAATCATTATAACCTCTGACTTTAAATTGCTGTCAAAAAAAATTTTTTCCACTAAAATTTTTTTGGAGAATAGTGTTTTTCTCCTATGTTGTTATAATACGTATAACCATATACACATATTTTGAATACACGGCTCCTCTCAATTAATCGCACGTTTTTGGACTTTGGCCCCTCTGTACTTCGGTCGCAACGATTTTTGATTCTGTTCAGGCTCTAATTCACTCCAGAGTTCTGCGCACGGAACCAGAGTCCACTAAAATTTTTTTGGAGAATAGTGTTTTTCACCTATGTTGTTATAATACGTATAACCATATACACATATTTTGAATACAGGGCTCCTCTCAATTAATCGCACGTTTTTGGACTTTGACCCCTCTGTGCGTCGGTCGCAACGATTTTTGATTCTGTTCAAGCTCTTATTCACTCCAGAGTTCTGCGCACAGAACCAGAGTCCAACTCCGTGAGCTTACCTAAAAGGAATGCTGGCTTGGTTGGTTTTGTGTCGCCCTTTTATATTATGTAGCGTGAAAACCAGTTCGGAATTATACGTTTGTTACTTGCCGTGTGTAGTGCTGTAGTATTTGTCGTCGCTACTCTTTTGTGTTATTTTGTCATATTATGTGTGTTCATGTATATTGTTTAGTAACTTATGCAGTAGTGCGATTGTGTGCTGTCGATTTGTTTTATGGTGTCATGAATAGGTATGTAGCGTGTGTCTGTATATATGGTTTAGCGACTGGTGCAGTAGTAATGTGTGTGTAATGTGTGTCGGTATGTTCAATAGCTGCAATATACTATTTAATGCTATTTATATAATTATAATAATCTCCTAGAATCTCCTAAAAATAAGTCTCCTAGCTTGTTTAATGATAATTATACAGATATTGTTTTACAAATTATTTAAATAAGTTTGCAGAGTAATGTAATACTTAAACATTAAATTTCATTAAATTTATATAGATATAGCTATAATATAAAAATTATTTAAATAAGTTTACAGAGTAATAATAATAAATTGTATTGGTAGTTTTAGTATATGTAACGTCACGTTACAAAAATAATGAATTAATTCAATTGAAACTCTTCAAAGTAAATTCGATTTGTACGGTACGTCGTACTTCATCGGCTTCTCCGACGAGTCCTTTTTGAGGTTGAAATCAATCATTTATGCATTGATTGCGACCCATGTAACTTCAGTTTTCTTTTACGATCCTGCATTGCACAAATTGCAGCAGCAAGCCGCCATCTTCAAATATTTAATATAACCTGCATATGTTGAAGATCTCCCAAAATAACGTAAGGTTTAATATATATAATTTCAGTTATTTTCAACATACTTACTGGTGTTTTGTTCTTGTTTTCTGTTTCTTCATTGTGCATACAAATCGCAAGCACAACTTGCCCCGAAAATTGTATGCCATCGTCTTAGCCTGACTCCAAAAGTTTTCAGCTCAAAGTCAGCGCTGAATAATTAATTATGTGAATTATTAATTCACAGGACTAAATATCATTTCACAGGACAGAGGTTTGCACCCATGAGGAATTCCAATATATTCTTAAAATAGATGTTAAAAAACATATACGTATTTCGTCATTTTCCTTCAGCGTGTCAAAATTTTTATGATCACAGCTGACGCATTTGAATATGAAATCTATAGTAATAAAACTCATTTTCTGTTTGTTTGTTTGTTTGGCCTTTATACAAATCTAAACGGCTTAACGGATTTTTCTCAAACTAGGTACACATATTAAGTTTATCCCATTTTAAAATGTTACATACTTAGTTTTTGCCACGCCCCCTCTTAAATTTTTCAACTAACGTTTTTTTTGTTATTTTGACGTCAAAAACACTCACATATTTTCAAAATTGGAGAAATTTTCAGTACAACGACTTTTTCATAAAACACCGTTACCTAAGAATGAGAAAGAAATGACATGAAAATCAAAGTTTGGTCTTTCGATGCAAATATCTCCGCTGTCCATTAATATATTTCATTCAAATTTTTTTTTTTTCAAAAGTTCAATAAAATCACTTCACAAAAATAGGTTGAACTGTACCGTTAAGTCAGTGTATATATGTTTTATGATTATGTCAAAAAAGGTCCAAAATATTGACTTTTTACTCAAAAAATGACTCAAAAATTGTTGTTGTTGTAAAAATGAAATCAGTTAAAAATTGCACATCTGGCTACCTTTCATATGACATAGCATTTATTTGCAAAAATTCTTCCAGCTAAGCGCAAAAATTATTTTACTGTTTTTGTCATCAAAACAACAAGGTACCCCCTTTGATTTTTTCGCGAAATTTATTTTTTCCAAAATGTTGTTTTTATATTTTTACAAAAAATTCAAGTTTCAAAAATAATTTTTGTGAAAAAATTACCCCAATATCTCTTTCCAATCAAAAGTTATGGCTTAAAATCTATTTTTTCATACCAGATTAATAAAACTTTGTTTTGTGTTAAAATTCTCTATATAGTTTGAACGTCTCTATTTATCTCTAATAATGCAGTTGTGTGTCTAAAGTAATTACGATTACAATTATTTTGGATTATATAAAATCTTCTTTATAGTGATCTACTTCTTTTTGCCTCCCCACCCCCCCGCCTCCCTCCTGTTAAATTTGTTTTGTTGTGATGGCTCTATTTTGTCTCACTATTGTGTCACCGTTTTCACTTATTTCTTTATCAATGGTACTTTAAATGTTGTATATATATCACAATTTTATCGAAAAGATGACTGTGAATAAGATTGCTGTAAAGTTAATATTTTCATGTAATCAGTTTCAGCTATATGGCGATATAATAAAACATATGCGCATCTGGTCAGCACAATTATTTCATTAGTTTTGATCTGTGCGTTAAATTCACAGATATATGGCGCCACATTTGTAAAATGTGTGGGTACAAACTATACATGAGCGGTGAGTAGCTGAAAAAAAATTTTCAAAAGTTTCTTCAAATTTAACCCCACACGTTGGGATTACAGACAGGTGGCGCTATTTTCTACTTACAAAAGAATATCTGATGTTCTTATGCAGCTAGCAGATAAGTTTTGCGAAATATTTTGCGAAAATGCTATTGCTACCAATCTTTTAAAAAGTAAAATAATGTAGTACTGCCAGTTTTTTCAGTCGCAGCGTCATCTAGCATCATAAACACTTAAAAACATAGAATTGGATCAATTTAAATGTCCAGCTCACTTGCTGGACTTTTTGTTGTTTTTGCTTTGCTTGCAAATGCGATTATATGATCCTGATCTCCAATGAAAAAACGCAGCTAATAGACATTTTAGTAGGTACAATCATTTTTAGCACAACGAATTTTCATAAAAAATTGATAATAATGAGAAAAAAGTATATGAAAATCAAAGTTTTTACTTTTAATGCCAATAACTCCGCCGTTTTTAATATATTTCATTAAAATTTTTTTTGTCAAAAAGTTCAATACGTTTTTTGATATAAATCTTTGTTTAGACAAAGTAAAAATGTCAAATGTCCATATCTCAAGAACGCATTGAGTCCCACCATTATTTTTATTTTGTTGAAAAGGTAATTGCTTGCTTTAAGATTAAGTAAATATAAAAATTCTTTTTAATTTTTAAAATATGTTTTTTGTACCCCTTCTTTGAATTCAATTAGCTCACCACAAGAGATGGAACCACCAACAACTTTTTTGGATTAATGTTCGTTCAATTACCTTTCTAACGGTAGATAAATAAAATTAAATAAAATAAAGTTCAAATAAAATTCAACATGTTTTTCATTATTCCCGATTTTAAAAAACATTTAATCGAGAAGTGTATGTTAAAATGTTTATATAAAGGACTCTCGAGTAACACCGGGTATATCAGCTAGTAACGCTATAAAATAAAAAAGAGTGGACAGATTTTCATGAATGAAGGCATTTAAGACTAAATTCTTATTTATACATTTTTCAAAACATTTTTGCTTTAAATTTTATGTTTGCGAATAAATTAATTTTGTTTAAAATGTAGAACCGCTGCTTTTTCATTTTTTACCTCCTGGATGTGTGTCTCTACAAAAAAACCAACAATATTCAGCAAGCATGTGCCTTGAGTCTTTTCCTTTAAAACGACTTTCCATAGTTGCTAAATCCTTGTGAAATCGTTCACCATGTTAGTCACTGAAGTCTCCTAGCTTTGACGGAAAAATGTTCTTATGGTTGTGTAAAAAATTTATTTTTAACGATATGTTCACTTTATAGTTTGGAGATCTGTGACTTCCAAAAAAAAAAAAGTATAGCAGTGAGAGGACTGCTGACCGAAGCGAAAACCTATACATAAAATATTAGTATTCCCTGGAAGACGTTGTCCTGCCACGGACCGCCTTACTGCTATATAAGAATTTTTATACTAATGGGGGTTTTCGGACTATCCTACATGTAGGATGGATTTGACAGGTCGGACGGACATGTAGGATGTGCGAAAGCTCATACTGCAGCCCGTCCTACCTGTAGGATGAATATCAAAAAGTTACAAAAGTTCCGCTATGATCTTGTTCTTCTCTGTGCGTCCTTATTTGGAGATTTCCTTGGCAATTTTTGTTGGCGCAGTTAGCTGGAAATTTTTTGTAGACGTTGTGAATTCTAATTGTGTAGTTACAGTCGGCACATTAAATCAGAGTTATTTTGGTTAATAGCTTATAGCAAATTATTAAATTTTTTAAGTATAATTGAAACTATTTCTTTTAAGCAAAAGTGTTACCATATCAAAAATACATATAATTAAATTAATTTATTTAAATTATTTCATATAAAAAATAAAAGCTTATTTTTAACTATTTATATCATAACACTTACACAAAATACATGTACACCATATCTATATTGCGTTGTGTATTAAAAATAGAATATTCTAAAATTAAGAAATATGTATAGCTTATAAATTATATTAAATTCACATTATAAATTGATACTAAACAGTTAAAAAAATAGAATGCTTAGAATTAGCAGACTTTTGTTATCCAATTACTACTGAAAATATTAATTTGTTTTGCATGTTTATTACGTAATTGTTATTATATAAATATACATAAATACTCTTCAAATTTCCTCAATGAGCTGAATTGTTCATATATATGAACTATGTATATGTATATATACATATAAAGGGTCCGCCATCTAACGTTTTTTTTTTCAATTAGTGCTTATTTCGTGAATGGTAACACTTAGCTCATGCCTGATTTGATAGATAATTAGTTTTATCCTTCCGCTGAACGAATATGGTTGTGTATACGCTTGAACAACGCTGGGAAGTGGACCTGCGATCGACTTACAGAAGATGCCGATTTTGCCAAAAAAATCATCTTTTCAGATGAAGCTCATTTTGATTTTGGTAAACAAGCAAAATTGTCGCATTTGGGGCACAAAAAAACCCGCACGCATACATTGAACAGCCGCTGCACCCAAAACGAGTCACTGTTTGGTGCGGATTTTGGTCCAGAGGCATAATTGGGCCATTTTTCTTCGAAAATAAGCAAGGAGTGGCCGTTACAGTCAATGGCGATCGTTATCGGGCCATGTTGAACGAATTTTTTTTTTCACAAAAATTGAAGAGGAGGATATTGGCAACATTTGGTTTCAACAGGACGGCGCTACGTGCCACACAGCCGAGGCTACACTCGATGTTTTGCGCACTGTTTTTGAAGATCGCATTATCAGCCGAAGAGCTGATGTCGTTTGGCCACCTCGGAACTGCGATTTGACACCGTTGGACTATTATTTGTGGGATGCCCTCAAAGATAAGTGCTACGCCGACAAGCCAGAGACAATTGACGCTTTAAAGGGCAATATTCGTGAAGCCATTGGTGAAATACAGCTGCACACAATCGATAATGTGCTTAAAAATTGGACCGATCGTGTAGGCTACTACATGGCCAGCCGAGGCAGCCATATGAATTAAATTATTTTCCATTATTAACCGGAAGGATTGTGCTTTCAAATAAAAAAAGAAATTTGAGAAAATAGTTAGTAGTTTTTTTTTAACGAATTTTAAAAAAAAAAGTTATTTGGCGAACCCTTTATATATATATATATATATATATATATATATATATATATATATATATTAGTATTTCTGATACGGTAACACTTTTACTAAAAACAAATAGTTTTACCAATATTATATATACTCTTTAATTCATATGTATAAACTGTTTTCTAAAATAGTTCGATGTCATATACTGACTGTAGCTACAAATAAACATCTACAAAAAATTAAAGCATACTGTAGATACGAGTACAACAAAAACTACCAAGCAAATCTACAACAACAACGCAAAGAGAATGACAAGATCCCAGCGGTTGCGCAGCGTTAGAGGGGATGAACCGAATTGGATGCGGAAAATATACAGCACTTTGTTTGCTATTTTTTCTGTTTGCCTGCTAGCAAGATCTCAAGTGGAGGGAGGCATTAAAAGAGACTTCAGAGCTTGCTGCTGAAATAAAATGAAATTTCACTTTTTCATATTTGTATTTTGTTTGACTGTCGTGAAGTCTCTTTTAATGCCTCCACTATAGATATTGCTAGCAGGCGTACAGAAAAAATAGCAAGCAAAGTGCTATTTATTTGTCGCCGCCAATTCGGTTCATCCCCTCTAACGCTACGCAACTGCTTTGATCATATCATTCTCTCTGCGTTTTTGTTGTAGATTTGCTTGGTAATTGTTGCTATGCAGTTAGCTTGAATTTTTTGTAGATGTTTTTTGTAGCTACAGTCGGCATATGACAACCGAAGTATTTTTATAACACTTTATATATATGTACATAAAAACAATTACCTGCAAAATAAATTTATATTTACAAGTTTAATTGAATAAGTACAGTCTGTTTATCACAAGCGTTCTATTTCTTACCGCCTAATGTTACAAATCGAAAACGCATACAAACGACAAGTAAGACACTAGAAGCAACACTTTTTCTATACGAAATTCTATTGCTTCTCGTGTCTTGCTTGTCGTTGGTTTGGGTTTTTAATTTACAACACTGGGCGGTTAAACTGTCTACATTTATTACATTAAATTATGTATAATTTATATACTACATCTATTTCTTATATATTCTTATTTTGATACACAATACAATCTATTATATATAGCGTGCATGTATATTGTGTTATTATATAAAAAGATATAAATAAGATTTAAATTTTTAAGTTAATTCAATAATGAAATAACTTAAATAAATGATATGAATTATATGTATATGTTTTTGATATGGTTGTACATTTAGTTAAAAGAAATAGTTTCAGCCATTTATACAAAATTTATAAAATTGATTTAAACTCTTATCTAAAATAAATCAGTTGTCATATGCCGATTGTAGCTAAAATAAATCAAAAAAAAATTCCAGCTAACTGTACAACAACAATTACATGGCAAATCTACAACAACAACGCAGTGAGAATAGAAAGGTTCGCAGCGGTTGCGCAACATTAGAGGGGATGAACGAATCGGCGTCAGAAAATGAACCGCATATTGCTTGCTGTTTGCCTGGTAGCAAAATCTGCTTAGCTGCGATAAACGACTTTCGGAAACTAGTTTTGACTAAACGAATTCTAAACATAGTTTATCAGAAAATTAAACTAGAAAAGCGATTTAAACAAGTTTAAGTCGGCCAATGTGTCACAGGTATAACACTACCTTGTCTAGTTGTACTATGAGTGGTGGCATCAAAAGGGACTTCATGGCCAGTGAAACAAAAACCAAAAATCAAAAATTTTAAATTTATTTTATTGTAACCTACAGCAGCTTAACATATACATTGAAAAGAATAGTATCATTTAATGTTTCGCAGCGTCAGCAAAGGAACTTATTGATGGTTGCTTGCTACATTTGCTGAGCGCCTTGTAGTCAAGATCCAAGAGCGTCATTTAAAAACCTACTCGCTGTCTATATTGATGACGAGAGTTACTCGCAAAATGACGATGAGGATGACGCAAACCAAAGATTTACCCTCTACCAAAATCGTTCAACGCGCCTAAAAAAGTTTTCACTTCAAAAAAAGAGCTAATATCGCTGCTCAAAATGTGCTTGCTGCCAGTGTTGCCAGCATATTTATGCATAATTTCCCACAACCATATGGAAAAATTCCCTTTTTTCTCTTTTAAAATTTTTAAAACTCTCGAAAATATCTTTTAAACATAACTTTATTTAGGTATAAAATTTAAGGTACTAAAGTTCAGTGAAGTATGGAAAACATAACTCATGTTCGTAAACATAAGCATACAACTTTTTTATAACTAAAAGAGTTATAGACTCCGTTTTAAAAAAATCTTTTCTCTGTTTTATAATTTGTTCTAAGAAATTATATTCAATAGAAATTATTTGAAACTAAGTAAATAAAATAAAAATATGTTTAATTCATTTACATTTATAAGGATAACTTAGTCTTAAATTATATCGAAAGCTGTTAACACTCAGTACTTTACAAAACTGTTAACACTCAAGAATTATTATGTGAAATTTTTTTGACTTTCTAACTACATGTTAAAAAAATTATTATAAAAATGTATTTAGGTTAAAACGACAGCTGTACGTGCTTAAACCAAACCGCACATACCACGGCTCACTTAGACCAGTAAGGTCCATTGTAATACAGCTGCACACTTTGCCTTCAGTCCAAATGGAACCACATTGAGCTTTTGGTGAAGCTTATAAGACGTTTGACGCTTGTCCTTGACAGGTAGTTAAGCTTGGAAAAGAAGTTCGACTCCAGATATTTATGCCTTCTTCTAGCGAGCACGAGACTGGAACATAGAAGAAGGGAGATGGTTTGATCCTCCTCCTCGTCTCTGCAGCTTCTGCAGAAGTCATTTGCGATAACTCCCAGTCTGGAGGCATGTCTGCCTATGCAGTACCCTGTGGTAGCTACCAGTAGCTAGGCTACCTCTAGACCTCCCTTGGAGTGCTCGGTGAATTCCGAACCATTGAAGTCACGATGTACCTTCCCTAGCAAGCTCGTCTGCTTTTTCATTTCCACGTATGCCCTTATGCCCAGGTATCCGCACTCAAAAAACTCTGCTTCCCTTAATTTAAGAAACTGTGGCTTCAATTCATATTATTCAAATTTAATTATTCTAGCATTAATATATATCAAAATTAAGCATATTAAATTAAATGCCGCGACCACTTTTGCAATATTATAGGAATATAACTAACTCATCTCTTAAACAACTTTCATAAACCTAGTGTTCACCCTGTTGATTAATCTTGACTACATTTTGATATATCTAAAAAAATATCTTTCCCCTCATTCTACAAACAAGACTAGAGCAACCAACTTGAAAAGCAATGCAAATATTTATTCCTTTTTTCAGAAATGTTAAATACAAAAATCCCTTTTTTGAAAAATTTCCCTAAAAATTAAAGAAATGCAACACCTTTCAAACACATTTTGAGAGTTGACCGCAATTTAAGCTCAAAAGTGAAAAATAAGTTTTGTTTTATAAGAAATTATAGAGATTAAAAATTGCTGCTCTGTGAGTATTAAGAAGAGATTCTGTTTTCGGATATGTCTTTAATTTGCTTTGTTTTCAATTGAAATAAAATATAAATAAAAATAATTAAACACAAAAGAAATTACGGGTTCTTTATTTGACTCTTTTTTTGATGAGTTTGTTTATTTTTTAAGCTTCATGCTACATTTAAATGAGTTTATCTAGTTTTTTCAAAATTTCAAAATTCTCAATGCAAGTCTGCTAACCTTAAAACAACTCAAAACGGAGTCAGTACGATTTCTCAAACAAATCCACATTTCAAAGTAAAGTGAACACACAAACGGAGGTAAATATAGTTTTTACAGTTTTGGCAAAATACCATGCTCGAAAAGAGTTAAATTGACCCCGAATATGACTTTATTTACTCCGTGTTTTTTTGGGTGTAGTCATAAAGCAGTCATAAAGCAGGCACATTTGATAGATTTTATACCTAACTTTTAGATTTTGCCGCTTTATGTTTATTAGTTGGTCTATAAAATGATTGACCTATTTTTAAATCGTAAATATTGAAAACTAACTACCAATTAACATACATAACTAAATCTCGAACTAGTTTTGAAGAATGAATTTGAACCAATCATCAAAGACAACACAAAAGTTTATCTCTTATTATATATGATAATATATACACCTATTTAAGGTTAATAGCTTGAATGTTCTAATAACCACTGTTTGCTCAGTTATTGCGAGTTCATGGTTTCCGTAATTCTATATAAAAGAACATAGATTTTTCTTAAGATCTTCAAACAAAAACTTTACCATGAAGCTTCTAGTTCTAGCAGTTCTTAGTTGTACGTTAAGAAGAAAGTCTTGTTTATAGGCTTCAAATATTTTTAACAAATCTTTTCATTTCAGGTTACCTTTTGGGAGCATTCGCCGGTAAAGACAATCAATATAAGGCTGAACGTTCAATAAGCTATGACTCATCTAAGCCAGCACCAGCACATTTAGCGAGTACCATTGAATCAGAACCCACAGCAAATTCAGGCTCGGCAAAGGCAGACACAATATCAGACACTATAAAATCTGAAACCATAAAATCAGAAACCATAAAATCAGAAACCGTAAAATCAAACGTCACAGAAGAAGTAGAAGTCAAGGGTTCATACGACAGTAATTCGCAACCACTGGTTTTTATTATACAGGAACCAAGTCAAAATCAAGCTCCTACATACTATCCTCCGAATTATGGCCAATATACCGGAAGTCCAGCTCCTTCTAGTAACAATGTAACTTCTACTAATACCAATGTTAATACACAAAATACTGTAGTAACAGTAACACCTTAAGTTTGTAGTATATTGAAATAATACTTATTTTAATTGTTCTTGTTTGTTCAGAAAGTTTTTGTTTAAGAACAGAACAGAAAAAAGTTTTGTACTGAATTTGAAAAAAAACATTTGGAAAAAAGCTTTGCTCTTAGAACGATATTTATTTTAAAATCAAAATCAATTTTGTTTAAAAATAAAAAGGAAAACAATTTTGTTTATAAAAAAATCGAAATAAATTATGTTTTAAAAAAAAAATCAAAATAAATTTTCCTTAAGAGGGGGGGGGGTGGGGGTAAAGTTGGTTCGGTCAAAAATAGGCCTACTTTCAAGAATTTTTTTATAACACATCGGTACTATAGATTTATTTTGACAATTTGAAGAAACAATATATCAAGAATATTAAAAAATGTTGGTACATACAAAGATATATAGAAATAACGATTTATTGCAGTTCTCCGATGGTGCCTCGAAAAATTTTGTTTTGCTGTGACCGCAATTCCTCAGCACTGGATTATTTGAAATAAAAAAAACAAATTATTTTGATTAGTTAATTAGTTTTTCTTTCAATTAACGCCGAGGATTTTTATTTTATTAATTTTTAAATTTTTTGCAACATGTTAGAGTTGAAATGCCGATTTTTTACAATAAAATCGACCTATTTCTTATTGTAAGATTGATACTAATTAAAAATTTCTAAAAAAAAACTCGACGCCACTTGATAGTTATTTGTATGTTGAATATGTGTTCACATTTTTAAAACGATCGGTTCAGTAGGTTTTTCGGAATGGTGGTCACCGACTTTAAAATTACATGTTTGGGAAAATCGATATAAAGTTCTTTATACTCATCCATGTATGAAGGCCGGATTCTTGAAACGCTGTATCTTCGTTAGGTTTACTGTATCCGATTTACTTGAAATTTTGACACAATATTCTTGACATGGTGTGCATTCAGAAAAAACACTAAAACCTACCCTTAAACATTCTAAAAAAAACAGAAAATTTTTTGAGTTCGGAACGAAGTTAACTTTTTATGTTTATATTTTTATTAATATTTGTTCAATGTATCTCAATGCATCTCAAAACTGCTTTCAAAAAATTTTTTTTATTTTAATTTTGAAAATGGCGGCCATAGGATTAAATCTCAAAATTTGTAATTTACATATGTAAACATTGAATTCATGATAGAATAAACAACAACAACAACAACTTTACCATGAAGCTTCTAGTTCTAGCAGTTCTTAGTTGTACGTTTAGAAAAAAGTCTTGTTTATAGGATTCAAATATTTTTAACACCCTTTTTATTTCAGGTTACCTTTTGGGAGCATTCGCCGGTAAAGACAATCAATATAAGGCTGAACGTTCAATAGGCTACGACTCATCCAAGCCAGAACCAGCAAATCCAGCGAGTACCACAGCAGATTCAGGCTCGGCAAAGGAGAACACAAAAGAATCAGACACTATAAAATCAGAAATAATAAAATCAGAAACAATTAAATCAGAAACCGAAAAATCAGACGTCACTGAAGAAGTAGAAGTCAAGGGTTCATCCGATAATAACTCGCGCCCACTGGTTTATATTATACAGGAACCAAGTCAAAATCACTCTCCTGTATATTATCCTCCTACCTTTGTAAGCCGAAATTCCGCAGCTGGTAACAATATAAATAATACTAATACCAATGTTAATACGCAAACTGGTATTTATACGATCATGTTTTAATGAACAGATAAAAAAATTTCGAATAAAATTTTGTTCTGATTTTGAACAAAATTGCTCGTAAAACGATATGATAAAAATAAATTTTGTTTGAAAAACTGAAAAGTGTAGGTTACCGAAACGAAGAAGAAAAAATGTTTTTATATTTAATTGGTTAAGATAAGAATTTTTATTTTGGTCATTTTCTAAAATATGTATCATTATTCTGATGAAATTATATTAATATATTGAATTAAATAAAAAAAATTTATTTCAAAAAACTTGAACTTTTCATTAAATTAAATGTTACTCAATATTAACCCGCCGTCAATCAACATATTTTTTGTCACACAACCAATGAACTGGGTGTGTCACACCCGAGAAAAAAAGTGATATTGAAAATAAAAACTATACACATAATAATTTTTTTAATTTTTTTTTTAATTAAGTCACTAATATATTAGTTGGAAAAGAAAAACTAAAACATAATCAGTTCTTTACAAACATTTATTTTTTTTTTGTTATTTAAATTAGAGATCAAAAAAATGAATCCAAAATTTATTGAAGCCCGGATGTAACACACCCATGTTTATTGACGATGGTTTAAATGAGTATACCATCATTAACTGGTCCAAAGCATGGTAGAAGGATAGAGGCTTGGTAGAAGAATACAGGTATATGCAGCAGATGAGAGCATACTGCCAGAATTGTCAAAACGAAGCAAAACTTTTTCTTTTGTTTCCATTCGCACACAGCTAAATTTGACAGACATGGCAGTATGGAAAGAGAGCACAGTCAGCGCTGCATATACCTCTATCCTTCTACCAGCGTCAGTAACAGCATCTGACAGTTAAGCAAACAGTTGTGTTCATGTAGCATAGAATTTGTTCGCTCGATTAAAAGGCGTTCGGTACTTTATCAGTTTTAGTTAGCGCTACCAAATATGAACCATTCAGCGAATTTTTACACGACAGTTTCCAACTGTTGTCTGCGCTGAATGCGGCCAAAGATATCCAGATATCATACTCCGTGCGCAAAAATAGAAATCTTCTGCGCACTACGTCACTCAAGCTTGTCAGCTGTGACGTAGTGGTGCATACACACAAAAGAAAATGTGAAAAAACAAAAAGTAAACACAAGCAGTACAATTGCAAGCATTTAAGAAATATTGCATTCATTTAGTTTAATTTCTAATATTGTGCACTTATAGTACGTGTAAATTATAATTTTTAATTATATTTTATATAATTAAAATTAGAACTAAAGTTTTAGATGGTTTTGATGAGAGTAACAACGATTTTAATTCGGGCCATGACATGAATTCACAACTTTGTTCAACAAACAAAACAACAAACGAGAAGAACAACAAAATGATAACAAAAAAGCAATCAAGGTGCTGTCAAACTCATCAAGCAACGTAGCTTTTTTTTTAATAATATTACTGAAAAATAAATTTGCTTAAATTTATTTATAAATATATATATAATGTAATTTATTTCATGTCAATTAACAAAATTTCAATAAGAAAATGTCGATATTTTTCATCGCTATAAATAAATTATCCCCTTTAAATATATTGTGACTACGTTTTTATTTAGCCACTTTGACAAGCTCGAACTACGTCACAACAAAGATGGCGGACATGCGCAATACTTTATCTGTAGTTCTTTGTATCATGTGGTGCATCTACCTGTATTCTTCTACGCTGCTAATCATATGACATTTTAAAGCAGTAGGCTATTTATAGATTACCGCCATCAACTCTACCAAGGTTGCCATCTGTTCCAGTTGCTTCTTTATTTGTTTCAATATTCATTGGTGTTCGACAGTTTGTCGAAATGCACCATAGATAGAAATGAAACAAGTTTTTTGCTTCGCCAGAAGCTAGTGTTCTAACTTGAAAGGTGGCTATTTTTACAACCAAATGTTCAATTACACATGACTTTGACCGAAATCGATCAAATAATTATTAGATTATTAGATTACACAGTGCAATACATATTTTCGGGCGTGAACCAAACCAAACTCAAACGATAGTATTTGACATCAATAACAAAAGTCCAAATCCGTTTTTGCTCTACTACGTCACAATTTTTTTTTACAGTGGTTTCAAATTTTAAATTTTCGGTCAAAAATGAAATTAAAAAATAGTAAAAATTATATGTAAAACTTAATTCAGGGTGCTTCTTGTCTTCAGAAGCCTAAACTAAAATTTCACGGGGAATATTTTTTTCGAACACTTTAACCCTCTAGCTTCTACCAATATGGGCCATTTTGACCCTTTTTTTGGAAAAGGTCCTAAAATTCAACTTTGGAGGGAGGTCAAGGGTTAAAACCTTCCATAAAAATATTTTCAAGAAAATTTCATTAGGGGTCACCCAAGACTTGTAACCTCTACGAGTTATAGGTTTCACATAAAAAACGAAATGAAAAAACCAATTTTTTTTTATGTTTTGTTATTTTTAATGTTATTTTTATATAGTGTCCATATCGTTTTCACTGTCATGGCATGAAATATTTTGGAACACTTTAACCCTCTAGCTCCTACCAATATGCATAGTGCAGTATTGGGAAGGTTAATATCTTCGTATATTAATAAATTTGATTTATTATAACGGTACGGCGTAATGGTATTAAGCTATAATAATATATGTAATACTTTATAAGTTATTTTCCAAAATTTTGTTAGTTATATTAAGGTGGCTTAGCTTAGAAATTCAAATAAGTAAGAATTGAGTACTTTGATTAAAACAGTGAAAGTGTAAGTGTCGTGGTCTTTTTTTCGAAAAATTTATATTTTCAATGGAGTTCTGCGGAAACTTAAAGAAATTTTGTTATATCTGCGGTCAGTTCACACCATCAGGACGCGGTCGAGGTCGTTCCAGTCAGGAACTGATAATAGCATATGAAAAATACTTTGATCAAACATTTATTCCTGATGTCCCATGGGTGCCACAAACAGTTTGCAAGAGATGCTACAATTACTTGTTGGAATGGTTACATCACAAACGTGGATCGATGCCATTCGGTGTTCCTATGGTTTGGATTGACCCAATTGAACATGATCCCTTGAACTGTTATGCGTGCGTGAATTCTGTGTGGGGATTACAGAAAAAAATATGTCGAAGTTTGAATATCAAAGTGTTCCCAGCGCTCAAGTTCCATTGCCGCATTCTGAAGAGATTCCTCCAAGACGCCCTAGCCCAAATGAATTTTTAAATAATGAAGCCCTGTCCATTGTAAGTGAAATGGAAGTAGATTCTGTTTATAATCCTGTCCCATCAGAAGTAAGTGCACCTGTTTTGATTACACAGGCAAAATTGGATTTATTAGTAGCCAAACTCCAATTAACACAACGAAAATCGGAGGAACTTGCTTCATTTTTAAATGCGCATAATTTGTTGGCATCAAATACTAAAGTTAGCGCATATCGCAAGCGTCAAGCGGACCTACAAAAGATGTTTTCAGTTAATGGTGCAAAAACATACTCGTATTGTGATGATGTAAATGCTTTAATGGCTTTAATGAACATTGAACACAAGCCAGAAGAGTGGAGATTATTTATCGACAGTTCCTGGTAATGTTGGTGGTAATGTTGCAGAATGTGTGCGAAAATTGCGTACGGATTTTGGAAGAAGAGAAACACCGTCAGCTCCGTATGTTCGTTATCTTGTGAAAAAAGTAAAAGAAACTGGCATCCTCATCGATAAACTAAAGCGTGAAAAGCCAAAAGCAGTGCGTACACCCGAGAATATTGCTGCTGTGGCAGAAAGTGTGCGTGAAGCGCCATCAACATCAATTCACCGTCATAATTGAACATTTCGGAGACATCATTGAGACGAATTTTGCATAAAGACCTTGGTATGACGCCATACAAAGTCTAATTGGTTCAGGAGTTGAAGCCAACTGACCATCCAATGCGTTTTCGCTTCGCTAACTGGGCCTGCGATCGACTTACAGAAGATGCCGATTTAGCCAAATAAATCATCTTTTCAGATGAAGCTCATTTTGATCTTGGCGGGTATGTAAACAAGCAAAATTGTCGCATTTGGGGCACAGAAAACCCGCACGCATACATTGAAAAGCCGCTGCACCCAAAACGAGTCACTGTTTGGTGCGGATTTTGGTCCAGAGGCATATTTGGGCCATTTTTCTTCGAAAATGAGCAAGGAGTGGCCGTTACAGTCAATGACGATCGTTATCGAGCCATGTTGAACGAATTTTTGTTCACAAAAATTGAATAGGAGGATATTGGCAGCATTTGGTTTCAACAGGACGGCGCTACGTGCCACACAGCCGAGGCTACACTCGATGTTTTGCGGCCTGTTTTTGAAGATCGCATTATCAGCCGCAGAGCTGATGTCATTTGGCCACCTCGGAGCTGCGATTTGACACCGTTGGACTATTATTTGTGGGGTGCCCTCAAAGATAAGTGTTACGCCGACAAGCCAGAGACAATTGACGCTTTAAAGGACAATATTCGTGAAGCCATTGGTGAATTACAGCTGCACACAATCGATAATGTGCTTAAAAATTGGACCGATCGTGTAGGCTACTGCATGGCCAGCCGAGGCAGCCATATGAATTAAATTATTTTCCATTATTAACCGGAAGGATTGTGCTTTCAAATAAAAAACAAATTTGAGAAAATATTTAGTTGTTTTTTTATAGAATTTCAAAAAAAAAAAGAAGTTATTTGGTTATTTGATTATACCCTGTATAATCGAAATACGCTAAATCAGGATTAAAAAAATCTGAAAATCTGTCTTCTTCTTAACATTAATAAATCCCCAAAATTTTCTTGGATCAGACAAAATACTCAGCTTCATATTATCCAAATACTCATTTATAATGCAGCTGAGCGACTTTCAAATTCCAGAAACAAACGTTTGTATGTTTCTAGGTCATTTGAGTCCAAACTATCCTTTGTGCACCAAGGGTACGCAGAATTTTTCGCAAATTTAAGACTATATGGTACAGACTGAGAAAACATGGCAAAGAGCACCGTATAGAAAAATTGATTGAATTGATTGAAGACTATTATTATTTATGTATTCTATAATTATATTTATTGTACTATAAAGATAATGATTCAACCCCAAAAAGTCAGCTTTTTTGAAATTGGATTCATAAACTGGGTCAATAGAGCTTGAATTTACCATATTTTTCCTATCGGATTTATACCAAATACTCAAAGGTGAATGGTAATTAACAATAGTAGTCAAAGCATGTAGTGCCTTCTGAACAATGACATTGTAACTGTCTGTAGTTATGACCTAGTCGCCTTTCCAGACTATTATAAATACAACTAGCTTGTTGTAAGTCAGAACATATATTGTCAACAAATATATGTTCTTGTCGTGTCTTCGAATTAGATGCACAAAAATGTGTTTCATCGTCAGAAGAATGCCATTTTAAGTCAGGCAAATTAAAATCGCCCAACAATAAAATGTCGTCATTAACGTCAAGTAAATTTAAGATAAATTCTATGCAATCCGCAAGGCTTGCATAGACCTCTACACTGCTCTTGGAAGGAACGTAAGCATTACTAACATATACATTAGAATTGCAATGTACAACCTTAACGCGTATAAGTTCGATATTAGCCGAGAAGGGCATATCAATAAAGGAACTAACACAGGAGTTCCTTACAGCTAATAGGACACCACCACCAACTGCAGAATAATTGTCAGCGTATCTGTCCTTCTTATATACTTGAAAACTATTGTCAAACAGTTCTAAGCCAGTAATTCCTCCGTTCAACCAAGTTTCAGTTAATCTTCAGAAAAATTCTGAGTTGACAAAAAATGTCACCCGTCTTTGAACGCAATGCCGTTACATTTTGATAGTAAAGAGAAAGCCTATTTAGTTTCGGCTAGCCTGACTGGCGATATTATTCGTCCTTCTAGACCTTTGTTTAGGCTTAAACTCAGAAACGAAGACATTATCAGCCCACAAATTAATAAATGAAGCGTGGGAAGGTTTATTGCCAATTTTTTTGCAAGAACAGAGAGTAGTCTGGCTTACTAATTGTTTATGTTTGACAAACGTCAATACATTGTCACTTGTTGTGTCGGGCTGAAGGTGTGAAATAAAAACCTTCTTTCTTCTCGACACCGCTCTTAAATTTAATGAACTATTGCGCTCATTAGACATAGCAATATCATTTCTTGCCAGGGGAGAAACAGATAGATGAGATGGAATAATAACTCTATTATCTATTCTCACTGGTTGAGCTGCGATCTTCTTCGATTTTTTGAACTATTCCTCTTTTTCCTCGAAATATTTCGGCCTAAATTAGATGAAATCTTTTGAGTCTCAGAAGAAAAGGCTGGAAGCGTCTGAGACAATGCAGTCGAAATATTTTCTGATTAAGAATTTTCATCATAAATGCTAGTACTAGGTGAATCGCTTACTTCGTTAAAAAATGTAACAATTTCTCTAAAATTGTTATTTAAAGCGTTAAGACTATCAAGAAAAACTCATCTGGTGAGAGAACCCTACACGAATCATAATACCAGTGAAGACCTGATCGTGGTGAGATTAAATCATCAAGACACGACTTAGAGATCCCAGCACATGAAGTATGGAACAAACGCCCACATAGGCCAGAACAATGGAACATACGGTTCAGAATGTTTTGACTTTTGCAAAGCTCGTCTAAAGAACAAGCAGCAAATATTCTACGGAAAAATATTCCATAGCGAAAAAACAAAGTTAAAAAATTTTGTGACCAAAAATGATGTCCACTAAGTGCTAATGGGTGAGTGTAAAATGTTACAGTTTAAAAGCAACTTATACAAATAACACACAAAGAGGAATGCAGAAAGAGAAAGAAAAAGAAATACCTATGTATAAATATACTTAAAGAAGGCACCAATTTAAGAATTAAAACCTGATTTTTATGCCTTAAACCAGTGTCGGGCAGCTTTGCACACCTATACTTTATCATATTGAGTATGTATTATTTAGTGCTTTAAAGCTCACACTGAAAACAAATTTTTGCTAAAGCGCTTTTTGCAGAAATCTTATGAGGCATTAGGTGATTTTTTTTTTTTGTGCTCTGACATATATTGCGAAATTTACTTAATGTGTAGTGGACGGGCTGTCAAAAGAAAACAGACCGACGTACGGATAATGTGAAATACAGATAAGCGGACGGATTTTTAAAAAGGCTTCCAAAAAGGGTTCCATCTTCAAAAGGCTTATTATGTTTTGACAATGCCAAACTTACAACGTAAGATGCTTTTATCTTACTTGGAACTGATCGCAATATGACATAATATGTGGACATGCTGCTTTCAAATCATTAATTAATTTGCCCCTGGCAAACCCTTCAATTACTTTATATTGCCCATGCAAATTGTCATAATGTCTTTTTATGCAGAATTTTTTTAATATCACCTCTTTATGACACATCATGCAATGCGCCATGCCGTTATTTTCTAAAAATAAAAAATTTTGCTCATACATACTTGCAAAATTGCATACATAAAATTTTATGCAGTGTAATCTTACGTTATATAATAAATTTAATTCAAGCAACACGCAAGCGCAGGTCTTATCTGTTTGACGTTCGCTTGAACACTGAAGCTTTAATCGTTCTGTACGTGAGATGAATACATATTTTACTGCACAAACACAGTCTCAAGTGTGCAAAGCTGCCCGACACTGCCTTAAACTAACAACAATAAAATTAACAAAAATCAATTACGCACCTTGAAAAACAACAAAAACATCACCTCATAACACTTTTTAAACACAAAACAATAACAATATTCAGCCCTATCACTGAGTCCGTCGTAGAAAAGTTACGAACGTAATCTTCCGCTACGACTTCGAATAATTTGGTATCACTGAATCCATGGGAATTCGAAAAAATTGTTGCCAGACTTAAATGCTAAATTTTGAAGTTTTGATATCAGCCAGCTCAATGTAAATAAACAAATTATAGGTTAAAAAGTGTGTTTCTCCAGCGCTATTATTATAAAATTGTTTTCTTTTGCAATTAAATAAATTCTATTGCGTGTGCGGTAATACTTTTGAATGAAGAAAGACGGCGTAATTCAAGATTACTAAAAATACAGCGGAAAACATTGAGAGATGCCTTTAATCCATTGAAAATGAATGATACTTTGTAAGAAAAATTCGTGGTTACTATAATATGTAATTTTACAAGCTGTAAATTACAGATTTGTTAAGAATTTCCGATTGAATAAATCAGCAGTAATGCATGTGCTTCAGGTACTAAAAGAAGATAGCTCAAATGGTGCGAGGTCGTCGTCAATGAATGAGATTGTTAAACTGGCTTCGGTGTTAAGATTTTTAACGGAAGGTGGTTACCAACACGGTGTTGGAAAAGATTTTAATGTACCAATGGCCCAATCAACATTTTTTGGAGTGTTAAAAGATGTTTTGTCTACATTACAATTACGTCTATGCCCTCTATGGATTAAGATGGATATGAGTGATGAGGAAAAACGAAATGCGAAAATGGATTTCTATGCAAAACACAGGTTTCCGGGTGTAATATTATACTTATACTAACACTATAATAACATCCATTCAAAGGCAAGAAACATTGTGGAGCGAACAATTGGCGTTTTTAAGAATCGATTTAGATGTCTGTTGGGGGCTCGTGAAGAAGCAAAGAAGCGGACATTTCATCATCAAACCAATATAGCGAAGCGTCCCGAATAAGGCAGTCTATTTTAAACGCATTGCATATTTTAAAACTTTAGGCCCAACCAAGTTATGCTTAAGCTAACAAAAGTCTCAGAGAAAAGTTGACGAAAAGTATGATTAAGTAGAAAAGTTGCCCAAGTTGAAAGATTTCATGCTTAACAAAATGTCAGAGGTTTACAAAAACTTGACAAAAAGAAAGTAAAAAAGTTCAACGATCTTTGAAAAATTTGTGTAAGTAGTGCCTTGCTGTGTAAGTGCGTGCTTTTGCTTTGAAACTTTTATTTGCTTAAGCATAACTTGGTTGGGTCTTTTATAACTGCTCACTTAATTGTGCACTTAAATTTGATTAGCTAAGTGTTAAATTGTCTTTGTCGTACAAAAACAAAATATATACCAAAATATCAGTTGTATGGCGTTATAAAACGATTATATTACTCTTATTTTTTTATCTTTAATAAAGTCGAAAAATAGCGAAATCAAAGAAAAAATAATTCGCTTTTTGTATGAGAAAAGTCGTGCATAAAATTCAGCAGCTGCTTATGTTATGGCTGTTGGCCGTTAATAATCGTCGTGATATGCAATTTTGAAAATTTTTGATATACGTTACCAATTTGGTTTTCTTCTTTAAAATTAATAAAATCCTTAATGGAAGTTTTTGTATTTTATTTATCACATATTTTTTTTCAATTCAATGCATAAGTTATTTTCTATAGCTCGATTATGTCGTCGCATTTCATCGAGCTCTTTTTTATGAACTTTGACCAATTTCTCTGACGCCCGATATAATCGACGCACACCTGAAGAGACCTCTTCCATTACTTTTTTGGTTTCATAGAAATGCTTGACACTTTCAGCATTGAAATGTTTCTGCAGTTCGATTTGTTCTTTTAAAAATTCTAAGGCGTTCGATTCAGCTCGTTTTTGTGGTGTTGGGGTACGTATGGCTTGTGGTAAACTTGAGCTCGCAGAAGCCATTGAAACATCGGCAACATCATCATGCCTTCCTTCTTCTTGCGACGGTAGTTCAACACTTACGGTGTTTGTTATGCCAAACGTACCAGGGCGTAACGCAGCCCAGCCAATTGTACCACCTGCTCCTCCATTTCGTTTAATACGTGCTGTCTATTTCGTCCTCCACCGGTTGCTGTTTGTTCTCTTTTATGTTCTGTTAGTTTACGCTTAACATACGCCTTCCAATCGAGCCATACCTGAAACAAAAATTTTTAGTTCGGTATGTATGTCAAAATTACAAAACAATTAACTTGTTTACCTTTTTCCAACAGGCAGTCTCTTTGGTTGGCGGTCCTAAGCTATTAAGCTCATCTGCAATATTTTGCCAAAATGTCGCCAACTCATCCTTTTGGCATTTGGATTAACCTTGTGCAATTGGCAGATTTTCTTGGAGAAGTTTCAGCATCCTAGCGTTTTGGTGATGAGTTGTTTTTAACCTCAAACGAAAAAAATAACATAGAAGCAACATTTCTTTCAGAAATTAATTTTTATTTAATTTTATACTCACATTATATTCATTTACTATATATTTATTAAAATTAAATAGTCAATTTTATTTCAATCGCACAATATTTATTTTCTCCGACAACCAAAATGCGTCGTAACAATTTACTTAAAAAAAATCTTTACAGTGATGCCAATCTACGAATTTCGAATTTACGACGTAGCCATTCAAACTCAGTGATGCCTTTTTCGTAGATTCTACGATAATCGTACTACGACGGACTTCAGTGATAGGGCTGATTACGATACAAATGATTGAATTTCATCGAAGAAATGATGAAATTTCTTTATGTTTGTAGTAATTTTTGTTTTCAAAACAAAATTTTAAGATAAAAAAAAATGTTTAATAAAAAGCTTACGATCTGAAAAGCAAGTGACAATTTTTATCAAAATTTATTATTTTTGAACTTCAAATTTTGTTTTGAAATCAAAAAATTACAACAAACACATAGAAATATTGAAAATACTAGGCAACAATTGTTACTTTGCCAGAATGGGCTGCTAGAAGTTTTTCATACATATATGATAAAAATTAGATTTTATTTTAATTGACGTATTTTTAGCAGATAACAAAAAGTTATATAAAAAAGTCGTCTCTGCTATGATTTCGAAAAAACATGAGATCTCTGATTCGTTAACGAGCTCGAAACGATCACGAGATCTCGGATCCATAGGAAATTATGTGAAAAGACTTAGAATTTTTTCATATAAATTTCTCATAGAATATTATATGAAAAGAGTTTCTTCGTATAAAAATTATAAAATTTTTTTATTTTATTTAACGTATTAGCAGCTTCAAATAAATAGTTTTTATTAAAATGAAATATTTTCATATAACAAAGTCAATTCGAGAAGGCTTCGAAATTTTTAATTAACGATTTGTTCTCGAATCGTTATCTGGAAAACGAATCGCATTATCCGATGCCGTATCCGAGATCTCGAGTTTGTCTCGAATTCATAACAAAGCCTTTTTTATATGGAAATACTTTATTTTCATAAAAACTCTTTGATCATTGTTAGCTGCTAAAAATACATCAATTAATATATAAAAAATTGCAAGTCTTTTCATATAATGTTCTTTGAAGAATTATATCTATTCATTTTGTCTCCCTGTGACGTCTACCAAAATTGTTGAGTGTTAAACATTATATTTAATGTTTAATATGTTTGTTTTTAATTTTGTTTATCATAATGTTAAAAGCTGTAATATACGTAAATTTTTGTTGAAAACTATGTCCCTAAGTATGAACTCTCTGACTGGATTCGAAATATTGGACGAATTAAAACTTAATAATAAAAACACAAATAAAAGATTGATTTTTATTAAAAAGTTACCTTGATTCCGAATTAAGCCTAGAAGCAGAAAAAAAATCTTTTTATAATTTTTATATGAAAAAATTCGAAGTCTTTTCATATAATTTTGTATGGATCCGAGATCTCGTGTTCGTTTCGAGCTCGTTTACGAGTCCGAGATCTCGTATTCGTTTTTTCATTTCTTTGCAAAAAATTTTTTTCAAAAACATTTTTAAAAATAAATCATTTGTTTTTAGTTTGATGTTATTATTTCATGTTTTAAGCAAAAAAAATTTTTTGATCTGTAAAATATCAAAAAAAAATAATAAAAAAATTTATAAAAATGAACATTTTAAACTTTCGTAAAAAACAATTGTTATAAAAAAACCTATATTTTAAAACAGCACAACAACAAAAAAATTTTGTTTGTCCCGGTTGGGATTTCAACCCACGACCGAAGGCTAGCTTTTATTCTTAATCAAGCAAATTAGGCGACGATTAGTTAATAGTTGCGATAGTCGAATGGATAATCTGATGGACTTACACTCACGTGGCCTAGGTTCAAATCTCCGGATGGTGGTAACTTTTCAATTCAATTCAATGTTAATAATGTTTGCTGTTTTTTGCCAGTTTAAAAATCATAATACTTATAAAATGATGTTTAAAATCTTAAAAAATTGGGTTTTTTCTGAAAAAAAAGTTGTTGGCAAATATCTTATATTTGAGGCAGTTCGAGAAATCTTCGATATTTTTAATTAACGAATTGATTTCGAATCGCATTCTCGGACTCGTCACCGAATCGTTTTCTCGGACTCATTAACGAGTGGGGATTTTCTCCCATTCGCGTATTCGAAAACAATTCAAAAACTATAATCGTTAACGATTAAAATGTCCGAGAATGCGGTTTGGCTTATTGGGTTATTACACTAATTCCCAAATTGAATGAATTTCAATCGAACAATCATTTTATTTTAAAATTATTTACAAACAAGCAACCTAAAAACTGATTTCCAATATAATAAAAATTAAACCTAAAATCAATACAAAAACTGACAAAAAGATTTTGCTTATTATTTATTCAAAAGATTGAAATCAATAAATCATCGGTAAGATTTTCTTCGAATCAAAGAAAAGTTATATCGGGTTGAACATAAAAAACGCAAAAAAGTTAGTTAGCTACATGAAAAGGGTCAACAGAGCTGGCATTGACTTTCAACAAGTGCTTAGCATGTGCTACACATGAGGAAAGTATAAAAATAAAACACTATTAATGCTTCATTTGCATAGCAAAGACTGTAAAACTTTGCTGCAGATTGAATAAAAGAAAATTTTATCGGATGATCTTATACCACAAGCTGTCAGAAACGTTACCAATTTAAAAGTGTTAGCCTAAAATATTACCCGCCTTCGCCAGATTAACCCGAAACAAACTGAAAAAAATGTTTTTTTTTTCTGGGCTCACTTTTTTACTTCTGCGTCGAAATCATGCGCTGAAAATAACACTTTAGGTGAGATAAACAATTTTTGGAATAAATTTGTAGATAAACATATTGTTCTGAAGTACCACATTTCATATGAAGGACAAAATGGAACGTTCAAAACGTAATAAATGGAGTACAAATAAGGTTCGACACTTTGAGAACTGTGTTAGTAGATGCATTACAACATTTTGAAAGAAATAAAGGACAAATGTATTATTTAGAGGAAAGCACATGACTACTTTAGCGTGGCTTGATTAATGATGGGGACAAACTGAGGGAAAAAAATACAAGTTATTTTTCTTGCTAATATCTTGCTTACCTCTTTCATTACATTTCTTTATACCATCTTTCATTATATTAAAAACCTTTTCTAAGAAAAGCATTTACGTATTTAATGCTTTATATCAGTAAAGGCATGGTATTTTAAGGATACTGTCTGAAGGAGTATAGCTGCTATAAAATTGATTATATAATTTTCAAAACAAACCAAAGGCTAGCTAAAGACCTGAAGCTTTAATAAACAGGTGCATTGATCTCTTATCGCAATCTTGCTAACATTCTTAGCATTCCATTGAAGCTGTCATACCAGTTCTATTACTGACTTAATTTTTTTATGCATAAATTTATTTTTAATGCCTTTTCAATAAACTAACAAACACTAAATATTCATAAATTCATCATAGCAATAATAAAGATACATTAGAGCAATGCGTTGAAATTTTCAACTTCAAAGATACGAGACAAGAGGAATTGGCAACGGAGCGAACAAAACAATATCGTAAAACAATGAAATGTAAAAATGGAATAATACAAACATCATGAAATTAAATAATATCAAAACAATGGAAACATTATAATTTGTTTAACATAAATAAAACTTCACAAATCCTTGGTTTTTAGGCAAATTTGCATAATTGAGTTATTATCTTTTAGTGAGCTGCTTTGAATTTTATGAGAAATATTTTAAAAAAAAAATTGTTTGAGAAATATAAATAAAGGTCTTTGCCCACTTGCGGCACGTAACGAAATGAAAAGGCAACGTAATGTTTAGTTTAGTTAAGTTTTTAATTAAACAAAACAATAAAATTTAAAAATTAGCAGAATTTTCTAATAAAAAATTAGCTTAAATAGCTTTGCTATTAGATGAAGAAGATAGAGAAAATTAATAAAATCTTAGATTTTGGATTCATACCATGCTTTTAGAACGACCTATCGATTGTGAATTTTTTACTTTGCACACTAAATTGACAGTAATTTTTGTAAACAAAGCGAACGACAAGCCGGTCAAAACTTTTTGCAATGATCACTATCGGCTTTTTCGTCGGCGTCAACAGTCGTTGTTCCATAAGAATCGAACTTCAAATGTCTGCTACTCGTTACAACAGCTGCTCTGTTGACAAGCTTGTAATTTTCCGAAAATAAAAATAATTAAATGACTGAATTTCGCTTTGCTTTAATCGCCGCTGTGAGGGATGAGCTAAAGAACAATTGATTGCCAACTAATCAGCTGATACAGACAATTTGAGCAACTCTTTTCATTTTGGGTTAGATGTCAAAACATCCGTAACGCGTATAGACGTTCGTCAAATTGCTATCGTCTCATCTCGTCTATTTTGGTTGGCCCTTTAGTTATATTTTGTAGTTTCGTGTCGTTTCGTTACGTGCCGCAAGTGGGCAGAGACCTTAAGACCTATAAAAATTGTACACCAAACTCAAACACTTCAGCATACCATCCCAGTGGTAAAGGGACACATGACGGAACCAATAATTTCTGAATTGCAGTTTATGTAGTTGCGAGAACTCCTAAGCCTCTTCACAATTCTCTATCGCTTTTGTTCGGATATGACTGCTAAAACACTGAAGACATCTACCTTAAATAGTAAGGGATGATGGGAGTAGGTATTAACAAGATAGGAGTGAACAAAAAATATTAATCGAAAATCCTCTCTTTGTCAAATCACGAAAGAGGACACAGCGAGAAGAAGCAAACAAAAGCAAATTACGCCACGAACTATTTTCAGAATTGTTTTTACAATTTAATGAAAGTATTGATGACTTTTTTTAAGCATTTCAGAATTAATGCTTAATAAAACCTTATATGTATATAGCACATTTTTCTACTTTAAAAATAAAGATTAACCCTAATCCTACTGCGTATTTTTAGCTGCATTCCATTCGCTTCAAAATAATCCAGATTATTTTTTTTTACATGCAAAGCAAAAACAAAAATAATAATCCTATAACAAATAGGATTATTTTTTCTATCCATATAAAATTGTGATATAGCCTTTAAAAAATTTTAAACATAGGTGTCTCACCTGTATATTTTTATGAGCTGTCGTTTCATTTTTTTAATTATTTGTTTGTGTGATACAATGGCTATTGGATAGCCATGACAGCTATCTATTTTCTCACGGGATTCGACCTTCGAATGTTAAGCAAAAGAAAAAAAACAGACCGCGTGTGCCACACACATTGGACGCATTCAGCGGATCCAACAATTGCACTTAAATTATTTATATAATTGCACAATATTAATAATTAAATTAAATAATTTACAATATTTCTGACGTTTAGAGTAAAACACATTCAGAGGAAAACATCGTTCACTAAGGTATCGCTACCATAACAGTTCACAACAGTTTTGAAGGACACACGTTCTCATGACACCTAATAGTTATTGTATCATGATTGCTTGTTTGAATTTAATTTTGACTGCAACGGTAGTGCCCTCTACGAGTCGTTTGTCTTGCCGTTCCTTTGAGAAAATTTGTTATCGCGATAATATTAAGGTGAAAGGAACGCAGCTTTTGTAACGTATCCCACTGCGAAGTGACTTTGGGTCATGTTAAAGAAATGCAAGATTTGGGATTAAACTCGTCTTAAATATACGGCATTAAAGCAAAGGAATTTTTATTTCTAGGTCAAGTCTTAGCTCTTCCTTTTCACTATTCTTCTTTGGAGTTCAACAAATTTGCTGAAATCCACCAATGAGTTGTGAGAGTTTTTTGCTTCTGCAAGAAAGCTAAAGTGTTTACTGGCGACAATTTGCATCAGCACTTTTTCGATGATCGTCCCGGCAACATGTGTCATATTGCGCCAGCGCAACGGGTGTTCCACAGGCATATGCAACACATATTTTTAGTGTAACCTGTTTGCATTCCTCTTAAAAGAGCTACCATTTTTCCAGTAATTTTCCGAGAGCTCAAATTTTCCAGTTGTAATTTGTAATTTCATTTAGCGCCAATATATCAGGGGAATATTTTTCCATCAATAAACTTACTTGTTTTTGTTTGAACAAAGCTTTTATACGAAAAAAAAGGGTTTTTGATTTATGAAGTCAATTTGGACCAGAAGCGTTTGGTTTCGAGGATTAAACTATTTTAAGAAATTATTCTCCAGGTAATTCTTAATATTTCACTCAATGACATGAAGTAGAAAAAGTTAATGAGAAAAAAGTTTTTCTAACAAAACTGCATCAACTTGTACTTGACCTTGAACCTTTAATTTCTCGAAAACGGGCCAAAAAATTAAAAAACGGTACACGCCATTAAATTCAGCGTCCTCGAATTATGCTGAAATGATATGTCTCCAGCTTGTTTGATATTTGCACATGCACAAACATTTTTATTATTATTATGTTCAATTACTTGGATAACACAATTTTGCTATCCTGGTTCCATTGTCTACGTATTATTTACCATATTTAGAAGCCCTATGTCTCGTTCTGCTGGATCATTTAAAAAAGTTAAATTTTTAACAATTTTTTAATATTCAAAATTTTCATTCGTACTCCACAATAAATTCTTTACAAGAAAAAATATTGAAGAACTGTATAATATAGTAAAGCTAGTGAAGGTCTCAAAGGCCAGCTCATAGCAGAAAAGCTGTATAACAACAAAAAAATAACAGTAGAATGCAATACAATACATCGTTATGCTGAGAACATACTAGGGCTATTCACAATTCAGTGCAAATGGTCTTGCACCATATCATTTGCAAAATGGTAAATATATATTTACTCTACACTAAGATCCTACACTAATCCATAGCTAAGATTTACTATACATTGCAATACTAAATTGCAAACTGACTGCTGATTATAAAAAAAGTAAAGGCGAAAAAAACTGATATGGAAGATAAGCGAACAAAAAAACAATTTATTGTGCTTGAAGATTTTTTTCGACATGGACTTGAGTTAAGCAAAATTTCCAGAAAAAAATAATTATGCTTTTCATCAATAAGCTGTGAATTTCATGTTTTGCAGCAACTATAGCAAATTATAGCAAAAAGACTGTTCACAATTGATAGGAAATTTTTAAAATTTTTTACAAAAGCACAAATTTCCAAAAAAAACGAGATTGTGAACTGCCCAATAAAAAAACAAGCGCATTAATGATCAATATCAGATCAAAAGCATAAAATCCGTGGTCACAAGAATATCATATACATATAACTTTTACATACCTACTTATGCAGCTACGTTTAATAAAAATAAAATTGAATTTTTTCGAAAAAAATCACTGTGCAGTTGTGTTGCTTTTTTGAAAAATACCATCTTTGAATTCTACATCAAAATTTTTGCCGTAAAATTTCTCAAAATATGTATTGAAAAAAATGTAATTTTTCTTATAAAGGGTGGTTAAATTAGAAGGGCCGATGTTTATTTTAAATAAAACATAAATTATTTAGAAAATTATTATCATTTCTTTTTATTATGATAATATTGGTATGGTTCAATTATGTATGGAACAAAATTTCGGCCAAATGTCCGCCGCGACCTCGGCGGCACACCTCCATCCGATGGTCCAAATTTTCGATGACGCTGAGGCATAATTGGGGTTCTATGCCGTTAATGTGCCGAATTATCTCATCCTTTAGCTCTTGAATTGTTGCTGGCTTATTGATGTACACCTTTTCTTTCAAATAACCCCAAAGAAAGAAGTCCAACGGTGTCAAGTCACATGATCTTGGCGGCCAATTGACACGTGAGATAACACGGCCATTGAATTTGTCGCGCAAAAGAGCCATTGTTTCGTTAGCTGTGTGGCAAGTGGCACCGTCCAGTTGAAACCACATATCGTCCACGTCCATATCTTTCAATTCGGGCCATAAAAAGTTCGTTATTTTCTCACGATAGCGAACGCCATTCACAGTAACTGCGTGAATGCCGATGATGCCGCCAGCCCATAAACCGCACCAAACTGTCACTCTTTGTGGGTGCATTGGTTTTTCGACAATCATTCTTGGATTATCATTCGCCCAAATAGGGCAATTTTTCTTATGGACGAATCCACTGAGGTGAAAATGTGCCTAATGTGAAGATGATATTCTTCGAAAATTGATCATCCACTGTTGCCATTTCTTGCCACCATTCTGACCATTGACGACGCTTGAAATGGTCAAGAGGCTTTAGTTCTTGAGTCAGTTGCACCTTGTACGACGAGCGTGAGAGGTGCAATTCTTGGGCACGACGACGAGTTCAGGTGGACGGCTCTTCAGCCACACTATCGCGAACAGCAGCAATATTTTCTGCAGTACGAGCTATACGAGCATACACTGGTGTTTTCACATCTCCTACAGACCCGGTTTGCTCAAATTTTTGCACGAAAAAATCACGAAGTGCACGATATGCATTTTGATTTGAACGTCCATTTTCATAATAAGCCTGAATAACTTTTGCCCATTGCTCGATTGTGTATCTTTCCATGGTTCAAATTGAATTAGTCTGAAATTGAGAAATGTCAAATGAAATGCAGAAAAAACTTGACGTTTAGGTGTGGCTCACATTCAACATCGGCCCTTAAAATTTAACCACCCTTTAGCATTAGATGGAAAATTCTATTAGCTTTGGAATAAGTACAAATTGATAAAAATTGTTTCATTAGTTTCATAGTTATATGCAAAATACTGAAGAAGAAATTTCTTGTGTTTTCGACAAAATGAATTTTTAGCCAAAAAGCCCTTAGGCCGCTTGCGCGACTATTTACCGTAAGTTAATATTTAAGTGTTATATACCAAAATTCATGTTTAAAAGAGCAGAATCAGAAATCAACGAGTCCTGGGAGCTTTTCGAAAAAGTCAAAAAAATGGGACGGTTTAATCTACATACTTTCAGATAGTTAAGTGACCTCAAAAGCAAGTTTCTATTTGCGTCGAACTATTAAATACGCCGGAACAAAAAATAAAATAGAATCGTGGTGAGTTCCATGTCACAAAAGATTCGAGAGCAACGAAAGGGCGGATTGCCTTTGCCAAAAAAGGAGCATCTCGGCTCATTCTTCAGCCGGGCTACATTCTCAAAAAAATGAAAATTCGGCGGAAAACAAAAAATTGCAGTGCCCCTGGAATGACACTTATAGGCAGAGGCAAGCTAACAAATTTTTAACTCTCAGTAAAGCTAAATCGAAACATTTTCTCAAGCTAACCAAAACAGACCTTAGAATTCTAACTAGCTCTATCTGAATCAGATGTCTGCAAACTATGCGAGGAGGAAGAAGAAACCCCAGAGCACATTCTATGTGAATGTTTAAGAATTTGGAACACCAATCCAGAAACAGTGCTAAAATTTATTAAAAACCTAAATCTAGAAAGTTAATCAAGGGCAGGCATCAGAGTTGTAAAATTGGTATTCAAACTCAGAATTTTAAGTACTTAACTCAATAACTACATAAGAATGCATTCAATGAATGCAAAATTGATTTAAAGAATTTTTTTATTCACATTAATTTTTTTAAAAAAAAGATTAACTATTCATCTCAATTATTCATTCTCGTTTTTCTGAATAGTAAATCATTTTTTTATTCATTTGTGTGCTATTCACAAAGAATGAAATTCACAAAGAATTTCAGAATTTTCAATTATTTTTTTTTTATTCATTATTCATTTTTTAATCGTTATTCAGTTTTTGTACATTATTCTTTTGTTATTTATTATTTATTTATTATTCGTTATTCTTTTTTATTCTTTATTTATTATTAATTTTTTATTCATTAGTCATTTTTTATTCATTATTTATTTTTTATTCATTATTCATTTGTTATTCTTTATTAATTTTTTATTCATTTTAGTACTTAGCCATAAATAAAAAATTAATAACAAAAGAATAATGAATAAAAAATGATTAATGAATAACAAATGAATAATGAGTAAAAAATTAATAATGAATAAAAAATGTTTAATGAATAACAAAACAATAATGAATAAAACATGAATAACGAATAAAAAATGAATAAAAATATAATAACTGAAAATTCTTAAATTCTTTGTGAACAGCATTTAAATGAATAAAAAATTATTCATTACTTTGAATAACGAAAATATGTAATTGAATTGAATAATTAATAATTTTTTTAAAAATGAATGTGAATTAAAAATTTATTTAAAATTAAGTTTTGCATTCATTGAATGCATTCTTATTTTGTTATTGAATGATTTACTTCTTTGCGAATAAAATCAAATTGAATACATTCTTTTACAGCTCTGGCAGGTACAATAGATCCTATGGGTCACGGTACACATGGGTCCACTACTAACTAACTATGTTAACGTTCTGACCATTTCTTTGACGAATTTGTAACAAGTTGTAACAAAACATTAAAGAGCGAAATTCCACGCTGATGGACTCGTAGCGAGCTTGAAATAGATCCGCGTTTATTTTTTTGCACATTGGGATATTACAAAATGATAACATGTGTTAAAAAATTCAATAAAAATAATATACCCAAATGGCATTTAATTTCTGAAACTGTTTCTCTCAATTATAATAATATTTTGCCTACCAATAAAAAACATTAGCCACCACCCAAATAGTCCACTTTATTTAGTCTAAACCATATTTAAAGGGTTCTTAATAACCAAAACAGCTGTTCCAATTTTTGCAAGGTCACTGCAGCAATATTGCAAATTGCAACGTGCTTCGAATAATAAAATGTGTTTAACTTTGAAATTAAAGCCACGTTAGTGAGTGTACGAGAAATGTTAGAAAATTGCGCTTGCTACTACGCACTAAAAAACTTAACGAAAACAGCAGCACAAAAAATTAAAATAACGCTGTAGCAACATCAGCAACACACTAACAACAACAATTAGCAATTCAATTTATCATCAACATAAACAAAATGATTTATGAAGTTAACCACGGTACGGTAGGGTTTGCTTAGGTTCAGTTAAGACGTGCGTTTTTGTTATTGTTGTTGTTGTTGTTTCTGATATTTGTTTGTGTTTTCTTTTGCATTCAATTTCAGTTCTTGGTCGCTTTGACTTGTTTTAGTTGTTGCTTTTGTTTTGAATTCCAGAAATCTGCTCTTTTTTGCTGGATGGAATTTTAAAATAAACAATTTTCTATCTATCTCATACTCGAAAGCACCTGAATTTATGCTACGAATTCCTTAGGCGTTTCCTGAATTTGTTTTGACACTAGTTTCGAGTAAAAAACTATTCAAAATAAATTGTTCCTTATGAATCATTCTTACGTGTGCAGAGGATATTACTTATATTACTTGGTATATTACTTGTTTTATTACTTGTTATGTGAAAAATTATTTTCAATCAATTTCAATTTTTATGTTTCAATTTTTTTTTTTTAAATGAAAATTTCAGAATAGAAAAATACAGTACGACCTCGCTCAACGCAACCAATTAAATTCAAGCCAATTGCGAAATCTGAGGTTATTGCAAAAACCGAGGAAAAATTTTATATTGGCCAATAGACCTATTTCCAAAAAAAAATATGCATTTTCTACACATTCAAATTAAAGTGAATCGAAAAATGTTTGTTCAGAAACATAATTTCCTTTTATTCAATTTATTTTTTTAAAAATTGGGAAATTTTGGTCTGCACTTTGTTGCAATTTATACTTTGCGTACAATTTGGGTGTTGAGATTATCGAGGAGTTGCGTGTAGCGAGGGTTGCGTTGAGCGAGGTCGTACTGTATATTGTCCAATAAAGATATACATTTTTTAAATAAAAGTTTTTACAAAACAAATATAATCTTTAAAAATAAAGTACACCAACCATAAATTGGCGATCCTGCGATCCTGTAATTGAATGCTACAATAAAGCAAACATATGGATTTAATCCAAACTTCTACAAACAATACTACGTTATTTTATCTGTTGTGCTATCAGAACGTTGATTATCCAAAATATTTGCTTACAAAATGTTGTCATCAACAAACAAACGGTTTCTCGAAGTACATATACGAGAGTATATGTAGAGGATATTACTTATATTACTTGTTATATTACTTGTTATATTACTTGTTATGTGAAAAATTATTTTCAATCAATTTCAATTTTTATGTTTCAATTTTTTTTGAAATGAAAATTTCAGAATAGAAAAATATATTGTCCAATAAAGATATAAATTTTTTAAATAAAAATTTTTACAAAACAAATATAATCTTTAAAAATAAAGTACACCAACCACACGTGGAGTGAGAGAGAGAGTCTAGCTATCATATAGTATTAAATGACTAACTCTCCAGTAAGTACATTCATGCATACAGCATTGATGATGTATGCATACGTTTAATGTTTTGTATTCATACCAGCATAAATGTAGTCTCATTTCCATTTTTCACGGCGATGTCATACAAGTATGACTTGTCATTAATATTGTAATAAAAAAACTTCTTCTGTCATTTACTCACCCCAGCAATTCTTTTGCTCATCTCATTTATTTTTGTTTTTAAAATTGTATTTTGCTGTTACATTAATATTTAATAGTTATATTTATATTTTGTAAATAAAGTTTAAACGCACAACGGGAGTTCATTTGTTTTAACAAGATGCAAGACCTATGCATCCAGGGTCCATGCTGTAGTACAGATACAGCATGCATATTTTCGTATCCATGATACTCTGTACAAACTACGTGTATACTAGAATGACAAGGAAAAAAAATTAGATTTAGTTTTTTCGGAAAGTATTTTGGAGTGTAAACTAGCATGTACATAAATCTACGTGTGTGAATGAGAGTTGCCTTTGGCGCTAATCATTACACATACTTAAAGGTTGTAAGGAACACAATTTTTACTAATTCTTTCCCTACATATCTTATTTAGTCCTTTCTTTTAGCTTGACAACTGGGTCAGGTACCCCTAAAAGCCATAAGAGATGGTCCGTTGAAAATCACCCTCAACAGTGCCAACATTTGGATGATGGTAACCATTCGGGTAACCAGTCCAGCGCGCGTCTAGACGACCACACCACCACTGCGGCTAACAATATCATAAGCCACAGCAGCGGTTAGCCATAAGCTTAAAAAAGTTTAACTTTTAACTAAAGTACAAGTAAGATTAAATAACGATTAGATAAAAAGTACTAAGTAATGTAGTCAACTTTTAAGGCAAAAACGTCAAAGTTTAATTAAAAATAATTAATATAAATTAATAACATTTACAATTAAATAAGCCCTAGTATTTATTCATTTATTTAAGCTACGTTAAGGGATCGTTAAGTTCCAATGTAATTAAAATGAATAAATAAAACCAAAAATAATGAGACATGGTAACGCTGATTTAATAAACGGCCGGTGGCTTGACATCAAGGGTAGGTTCACTGAGTTGCTCGCTGTAATTTAAACCATCCACTTTCATCTTAGTAATTATGTGGATCTAAATAAGATAATTAGGGGTCGTCCATAAACTACGTTACCAATTTAGGGGGGGAGAGGTTTTGAAATGCACTACGATAAGTAATGGTAAGGAGTAGGTGTTTTGATATTGAAACGTTACCAAAAATTCAAAAAATCGACGAAAAACCTCTAATTAATAAGACAATCGTTTCAAAAATTTTTATCCTTACATGTTTATGTTTGATCGTCTAAATTGATCGTTAACTTTTGTTTCAACGATTTCTTCCACCACCTTTTCCCTTGACACAGGAACCTTTTGGTATTCCTTCACCATCTCAGCACACGTCTGAAAAATTTGAGTCTTTGCTTTTGCGACAGGCTTTGACGTTAAGGCCTGAATGTTCTTGATCAAAGGAGATACCCTATGACATGTAATGTCTTTCTCAGAAAGAAGGAATTGGTTCAAGGTCGTGTCCTACCTGCGGCTTGTATTTCGTTTTTAAAACTTTTATGAATTGTCATAAGTTTGTATTATATCGTTTAAAATAAATCGGAATAAAACATACTATTTAAATAAATCTATTTTCAGAAAGCATTTACACAAAAACACAGAACTTAGTGCAGCTCGGGTGCAGCCTTTAAGGGTACTCTGTCAAAGACCAGGTGAATTTCTTTGCGTTAGAAATGAGGATACACCTGAATGGGTCGACAAAGAATCCGATGAAAAATTCTATTTTGAATAATCCTTAACATAGCTAACAGCTTCTTCTATCCCAGTGATTGAGAGCATCGAATCTTGGATCGCAGATGGAATAGCTTTTACACATGACATTAATTATTGATTTTTTTCCAATTGTTCCTTTAATGTATCTAGTCATACATACATAGTGAAAATTGCCAGAGCTAGTCAAAATATATAATCATTCGAATAAATTAATTTCATATGTCACGTTATTTTATGGGGGGGAGGGGTTTTGAAAAGCACTACGAAAAGTAACGCAGGGGGAGGGGGCAAATAAACCGGAAAATCAGTAACGTAGTTTATGGACGACCCCTGTAAATAAATAAATAATTGAATTAATTTAGAATGAAAAATAATATTTACTCTTAAATAGTGCAAGGAAAAGGAAAAAATTTCATCGCTCCTGAATCACCATAATCGTTATTAAGAGCCTTTACACAAGTACAATAAACGACCCCTTACCTGGGCACTTACCTCTCACCAAGCAGCTAAATAATTTCCTACTGGGGTGATATATTATTGATATGTTCTTTTTGGTTTCTTTTCATGAACATAAACGACATACACACGCACCCCATACGATGTAGCCGGCTGGTACCATGATAGAATTACCAGGTACTATTAATCGCTACTTTTACTCGTTACTTTGGGCATATAGTGTTAAATTGGTGTAAATCAAAGTACTGCAAACACTTCAAGAAGTAAAAGGGGATTTTTACTTTTGCCCAGATGTCTACATATGAACTTGAAGTCGGGAATTTTTCTGCTGTAAGTTACTACTGTTGAATTTTATGCCATATCTTACATTTCATTTTTGATAAGTTAAAAATATAAGCGTCGTTATCATGTGTGTTACTTTTTAATTAACTTATTTATTTAATTATGGAGAATGTAAGTAAATGCAAAATGAGGATTTTTAAAGTCAGACATTAGAACTTTAAATCATATTGTTTCTCTTTTGCTTACTTAATTTTTGATGTAAGGAACTAATAAAATTGTTGTTTATCACGCAACTAATATCAAGTGCAAAGGCAAGATATATATTTAAATTTTATATTTGTATTAAGTTTTGTAAAATTACAAAAACAAAATGCACAATTTATTCCCAAATGCATTTTTATTTAACACGGAAAAAGCTACTGGCTGCATTGCAGGTTTATTTAATAAAAATTATTATAATTAGTAGCCCTTTATCATAGTCAAAATAAAGTCGACTTTAAATTTAGTGCTAGCTTTTGGATGACATATTGTATTGAAAAACTATCAAAAAGCTTATACTAAATTGAAAGTCGACTTTATTTTGACTATGATAATGGGCCAGTGTTTTGTTTAAATTTTTTCATGATTTCCTACAGTAAAATGATGATTTCATTTATATATTTCCAAACAAAATTACACACAAAAATGAGCTGATTGTAAAAATACAACAATTTATTAAAGGTTCGTTCACAATATCTTTTAAATATTGGATATCTTAAAAAACTAATCACAAATATACCACATTGTGAATACCCCTATCGTTTGCAGATTTCTGGTTTGAAATAATACAAGAAGCAACACTGTTTCCGCCTACTCGCTACATTTTGACACTATATGCCCAAAATGACAGTTTATCCCCAGCTGATTTTCAGCGAATAATAATACCTGGTAATTCTATCATGGGCTGGTACCTGCCTACCATGGTAATTAGCGTGCACAACTGCACGATCGCATGATTTTAAGGGGAACTTCGGACAAATGCTGGAAGAAGAAGCATAGCGTACCTGACGACGAGAAGTCTATAAAAAGAAGAAATTCGATGAAACGGGAGCTTTTTCTAAACCCGCGTGGTAGCGACCGGTCAACGGTCTTAGCTCTCCAAGCAAAGTATAACGAAATAATAAGATAGCGAGCAGAGATTTAACTACGCTGCTAGCAGAGTACCAAGCAGAGGGCTGGCAGAGCAGCGAACCGCGCTGCCAACAGAGGACCGCAGCGAAGCCGACTGAGGAAACAGCAGCAACCGCGACTGTGCCGTAGTAGTAGAGCATGATAACGCCGACTGCACCGCGACAGAAGGAGGAGAAAGAACGTCAACCGCGCTACACCAGCGCTGTGGCAGAAGAGCCGAGGACAGAGTAAATATAAATGAAATTGTATTATTTAAATATTTTAGCGAATTGCTCAAAATATAAAGTGGTAAAAAATGTATATATATATATAAATATTAAATTAAAGTGCTACAAGTGAATAAACTTAAAGTAAAGAGAATACATAGATGACGCACACTTAGTGCGATTAAAGAATAGCTACCTTCTATAGCTAAAGTAATCAATTAGAGATTTAAATAAAAATAGATTGTGAAAATAAGTGTCCATTTTGTGGCGAGCACAGTGTAGTGCTACACCCGGCCATTTTTAGGAGAACTAAGTATAGCTAGTCACTCACTGACACGACCTACAAGTCACCGTCATTAAGAAGAGTAGGTAATTGTGGAAAGATATTTTGGTGATCTTGAGGCCCGGGATAGCCAGCCTCTTGCTCAGTCAAGCCTCCTAGCTACAAGCTTGGGATCACAAGTAAATAGGGTTTGTTCTAACAACTCAAAATGATAGCTGACCAGAACTGACAGACCAGCTCTTAGTATACATAGGAAGCTTAGGGTACAGGATTAGGTACGTTTGGTGAAACCGGAGGCCAGGTACGACCAGCGATGGCTAGCCAAGCTTCTCGACAATAAACTAACGTGACTAAGAACTTAACCTGGTTGGACGTTAGCATGCATCGATTGTAGACATAAGTGATTGATAGGGCCAAGTTATTAATGCAATCAGTAAATAAATACATTTGGTGAGCCTGGAGGCCAGAGAAGGCCAGCCCATTGCTCAGCCAAATAATCCAGCTACTCGCTGAAGAAATAATAGAAGTTTTACACCACGCGAAGCACCACTAAACTTCCTTAACGGTAGTGAGTGGCGGCCCGGGAAGGCCAGCCTTTGCCCGCCAACGAACGTAACCCTTCAACGCCGTGCATAGCCGTGAGTTCTGTAAATAGCCTAGGGAGTAGTCCAATCTGTTCGGTGAGCTTGTAGCCCGGGATGGCCAGCTCCTTGCTTAGCCGGACACCACACCCAATCGCTGGACACAACGATGTAAAGCTAGCCACGCTAGTGTGTAGGTTTTCATTAGGCAAATCCCCGTCAGTGAAGTAGTAGGCAACAGGCCAACGTGCAGTTAGGAAATGAGAGCTAGAAGTTAGTTAGTGTTCGGCCGCATCATAAAAAGGACACCTAAGTAAAGAAAAATATTAAAGGAAGCTAAATATAAAATTGATAAGCTAGGATTTGAGTATGAGCAATCCAAATATTGAATTTATATTTCTAAATTGTTGATATATATAAACAAATACTGAATTTATATTTCTAAACTATTGATATATATAACTGAATACTGAACTTAAATTTCTAAATTATTGAATATATATAAATATAAAAAGTTAGCCTAAGTATATATAAGGAGTACACGAAATTGTAATAATAAAGTAATTGTAATCGGAGACAAATGGCGTGTTGATTTGGTGTCTGTTTACAGACAAGAAGAAAAATAATTGCAACGGACCCTGGATCCGGCGAGCGCATCCTCGCCCGAAGTTTAGGTTTATTTCAACAAAATGTTGAAATTTTCAACAAGATGTTGAAATAAATGCAAATTTTATTTACTTTTCTTTGTTTTAAAATCTTTTTCCTTTTTGGTTTTAAAATTTCCGGAGCAATGTAAGCAGGTCTGGTTAGTTTTAGACAAATAAATTTTTAATACTTCAAAGGAAAATGATAGTTCTGTTTCAGCATTTCTAAGTGATTTAAAAAACTGACTATAACTTTATATAACCTTCTTTTCGTTAATTCATATAAAACTTTCATGCTGTTCTTTTTTATATAGTCAGCCCAATTCTGAACAACTTTTCCCGACGATTCGGAAAACGGAGTTTTAATTTTTAAGATAAAGTTGAAAATTATTTTAGAAATTTGTAATGCAAATTTGTTCATCAACCGTCAATATTTATGAGTGTGAATTCCTTGATTGTGAGGAATTAATCACACATTTAAAATATGTATTATCACCAAAAGCCTGCTAACGATACTTAAAAGTGCGGTTTGTAATCAAACTTTTACATGCAAAAAGAATTAAGTAAAATCGAAAAAAGGAATTCACAAGCAAATATTAAGTCAAAGCGACGAAAACACAGAAACTCCATGCGAAAGTATCGTATGTGGTAATGTCTTTAAGAAAAAACATTAGACGTTCAGCCCGCACTGTAGTGACACAACCATAAATATTAATTGTTTAAAGAAGTCTTGCTGCACATTTTCATCGAAAAAGTATTCAACTAACTTTTTAACCAAGAAAAGAAGTACTAAACTTACTAGAAGATAGACTTCAATAATAACATTGCCAATAAGTAAAGAATTAGAAAAAATTGCAAATTTCTTCATTTGAGGAAATTGCCTCTGTACCAGTGTAGGGCATTATTCAATAAAAACATATTCAAATAACGAATAACAAGCAATATTTATTCTTTATTTTTTCAATCAAAACTCAGTATCAAGTATTTTTTATTTTATTCTTTATTTGAATTTCAAATAAATTATTCAAGACTTTTATTCATTACTAGCTGATATACCCGGTGTTACTCGAGAGTCACTTATATAAACATTTTAACATACACTTCTCGATTAAATGTTTTTTAAAATCGGGAATAATGAAAAACATGTTGAATTTCATTTGAATTTTATTTTATTTAATTTTATTTTATTTAATTGTATTTATCTACCGTTAGAAAGGTAATTGAACGAACATTAATCCAAAAAAGTTTAGGAAAATTTTTGTTGTTGGTGGTTCCATCTCTTGCGGTGAGCTAATTGAATTCAAAGAAGGCGTACGAAAAACATATTTTAAAAATTAAAAAGAATTAAAAGTAAAGTTTATATTTACTTAATCTTAAAGCAAGCACAATTACCTTTTCAGCAAAATAAAAATTATGGTGGGACTCAATGCGTCCTTGAGATATGGACATTTCAACCTCTAAACAAAGATTAATATTAAAAAACATATTGAACTTTTTAACAAAAAAAATTTTAATGAAATATATTAAAAACAGCGGAGTTATTGGCATTAAAAGTAAAAACTTTGATTTTCATATAATTTTTTTCTCATTATTAGCTATCAATGTTTTATGAAAATTCGTTGTGCTAAAAATTATTGTACCTACTAAAATTTCTATTAGCTGCGTTTTTTCATTGGAGATCAGGATCATATAATCGCATTTGCAAGCAAAGCAAAAACAACAAAAAGTCCAGCAAGTGAGCTAGACATTTAAATTGATCCAATTCTATGTTTTTAAGTGTTAATGACGCTAGATGACGCTGCGACTGAAAAAACTGGCAGTACTGCATTATTTTACTTTTTAAAAGTTTGGTAGCAATAGCATTTTCGCAAAATATTTCGCAAAACTTATCTGCTGGCTGTATAATAACATCAGATATTCTTCTAGAAGCAAAAAATAGCGCCACCTGTCTGTAATCCCAAACGAGTGGAGTTAAATTTGAAGAAACTTTTGAAAAAACAGTATTCAGCTTTTCACCGCAAGGTGTAAGTATAGTCTGTACACACACATCTTACAAATGTGGCGCCATCTATCTGTGAATTTTACGCACAGATCAAAACTAATGAAATAATTGTGCTGACCAGATGCGCATATCTTTTATTATATCGCCATATAGCTAAAACTGATAACATGAAAGTGTTAACTTTAACAGCATTCTTATTCACAGTCATTTTTTCGATAAAATGATGATATATATACAACATTTAAAGTACCATTGATAAAGAACTAAGTGACAACGGTGACACAATAGTGAGAAAAAATAGAGCCATCACAACAAAACAAATTTAACAGGAGGGTGACGGGGGACGGGGGACGGGGGCGGGGGTGGGGAGGCAAAAAATAAGTAGATCACTATAAAGAAGATTTTATATAATCCAAAATAATCGTAACTACTTTAGACACACAACTGCATTCTCAGAGATAAATGGGGACGTTCAAACTGTATAGAGAATTCTAACACAAAACTAAGTTTTTTCTTATTAATAGTCTGGTATGAAAAAATAGATTTTTAGCCATAACTTTTGATTGGAAATAGATATTGGGGTAATTTTTTCACAGAAATTATTTTTGAGACTTGACTTTTTTGTAAAAAATATAAAAACAACATTTTGGAAAAAATAAATTTGTTTTTTGATTTTGTTGTTTTGATGACAAAAACAGTAAAATAATTTTTGCGCTTAGCTGGAAATGCTATGTCACATGAAAGGTAGTCAGATTTGCTGTTTTTAATTGATTTCATTTTTACAACAACAACAATTTTTGAGTCATTTTTTAAAAAAACTACCGTTAGTTAAAAAATTTCAGAGGGGGCGTGGCAAAAACTAAGTATGTAACATTTTAAGTTGGGATAAACTTAATATGTGTACCTAGTTCGAGCAAAATCCGTTGAGCCGTTTAGATTTGTATAAAGGCCAAACAAACAAACAAACAAACAGAAAATGAGTTTTATTACTATAGATTTGAATTTGTGTTTGAATAAAATTAAAATAAAAATTTATCAAATTGATCCGGAATATTGTGAAAATCTTCGTAAAACTTTGTTTCACATTTGAACCAAGCTATTTACAAGCTGTTACCCACATATTTAAGTTTAGAAAGTCTTAGCAACAACGAGTTTTCTATTTCTTATCCATTAACGTACTCAAACTGCAGGTAACAAGTACTTTTTTTCATTATAAACAAGTTTTTAAATTCAAAGTTGGTTATTAAAGTTACTGAAATATTTTGCGGACGCTGACACAACGCAAGGTTGTATATCTAAATATTCCGCTATTAGAAAAGCTTTTATAAAATTCAATACAACAATACCATCATGTATGTAACTTAAATAAATTATGGAAAAGTAGCTCTTTGAACAATTATATAAACGAAAAGCTTTGGAAAATCAAAATAGAAAATTCTGAAAAAACTTGTATTCCATATTTTTTGTATTTCGACAATATAGAACCAAACAACCCTTTAGGATCACACACCGCGCCTATTTTAGCCGTTTATTATTCTTTTCCGACATCTCCCACTTCATTAAGGGGATGGTACTGTTTTAAAAAAATTTAGGACATTTTTTTCTGAATGTACAACACTTCAAGAGTATTTCAATTAAATCGTGCTTAAACTAACGAAAATACAGCGCTTCAAGTGAACGGACCTTTGACGAATTACGAATAACCATAGCGGACGAACAAGCTGCAAGTACAAGTAAAGAGGGTAGAATGCAACGCAGGCAAGAGCAAAAAATGCATTGGACATCCTTAATGACTGCATTTTACTGTACGGAGCTGGCATTGATGATTCTGTGTAAGAAAAAAAATTATACCATATTAATGATTTTTTTATTTTTGATTTTCGATAAAAAAAAAAATTTAATCGATTTTTTGGAAAACAACATTTTTGAAGTCGGTAAGCACGATGCCGGAAAATCTACTTGACCGATCGTTTTGAAATTGTTTAAAACACTATTTCTACATATAATTCAAAATGCCTAAGCTTGTTTTTTCTATTTTAAAATAATCTCAATTTTTCAGCTAAAATCACGTTTTTGACTTCAAAACACTACCAAAAAAAAAAAGCAGATGCGTCGCTGGACACACGAGAGAAGCGAAGCATTTGTTTGAACGTATATAATGTAATGGGTTTTTTAATAAAAAAATTTTTATATTGAAAAATTTTAAATACCTAAAAAAAATGTTAACTTAAAGAAAATAATATTCCCACCAGTAAATTTTATTACCTTACATTATTATTTTGCATTAATTTTTAATTATTTTTGTAAATGTTAATGAAATAATTACGTTTTCATATCAAATATCAAATGTGTTTTATATAGATGTTATGTCATCGATATTTCTAGCAAATATTACATCAATAGTTCTCCTAATCGTGGTGTGCAAATATTTGGATCGCTTATCATTCCCAAATTATATTTACCCAGACAACATTGTTTAATTCCTACAATTTTTATGAAATGGGTTTTTTTATCTATATCAAAAGAATAGTCTTTTTGACGTTATGTTCACTTCTAAAGCCGTTTTAGTAGGTGTCGAGCCACAGTGTGTAGTCTACACAGTGGTGTTGTAGGAAAACAAAAACTATTCAGCCGAATCATCTGAAATTTAAATATGCTATTCATAACATCAGTGGCTATCGCTGGAACTAGAATCAAAGTTTTATTTAAAAAACATCGTATATTTTACACTTAATAACTGGTAAAAAACAAGCTGTTTTAAGAACATAAAAAAACCTACCTTAAAACATAAAAAATCCTGACACACACACATGAAACCTACCCTCTTTGTTATGGGTACATGTTCATTATATGTTTCTCTTTTGTTATAATTCAGGTCCAAAAGCATTAGCAGCTGCTACTATAGTTGATGTTTCGTCTGCATTTCACATGTTCCTTGAACCGGTTGAGAATATTATTTTAAACATGACGAATTTATATGGTGTGCGAAAGTACAAAGACGATTGGGAAAACATTGATTTGGACACTCTGCACGCATACTTTGGATTGTTGCTGCTTTCTGGTGTGTATCGGTCAAACGGTGAATGTGTCACTAAACTGTGGAATGACGAAACTAGTCGGCCAGTATTTAGAGCAACAATTCCTTTGAAAATGTTCAAGCGTATCCGTGGTTGCATTCGATTTGATGACCATGAACAACGTATGGCCAACACTGCATCTACAAGTACTTCTGTAAGTGACAAATTGGCACCAATTCGAAATGAATATGATAAATGGAATCATAATTTGAAAGTTGTATACACACCAGGAAAAAACATTACCGTAGATGAACAGTTAGTTCCGTATCGTGGGCGATGTCCGTTTCGTCAGTATATTCCATCCAAGCCGGCGAAATATGGCATCAAAATTTGGGTGCTATGCGACTCAAAAAGCTGGTATGCATACAACACACAAATTTATGTTGGTCGGAATCGTAATGCCACTCCTGAACGTAATCTCGGACGGCGTGTTGTTTTGGATTTGGTGGAAGGACTTTCTGACAAAAATGTAACGTGTGACAACTTTTTCACTTCGTTTGAATTGACAGAAGATTTACATAAGAATCGCATGACTGTTTTGGGAACAATAAGGAAAAATAGGACTGAAATTCCTTCAGTTCTACTCCAAATTGCAAGCAGTTATGTTGTCATATGTTCCTCACCGGTACCGATTTGTGACATTGCTCAGTACATACCATAATGTTGTCAGCATAAATGAGAATAGTGAAAAGAAGAAACCTAACATCATTGAAGACTCCAACAAAACCAAGAGTGGAGTTGATACTATGGATCAAATGGTGGCTACCTACACATGCAAACGAAAAATCAATCGGTGGCCAATGGCAGTATTTTGTAACACGCTTGATGTTAGTGCGTTGAATGCATTCGTGACGTTCATTGCATTGTTCCCGAATTGGAAAAATTCTAAAACGAGCCATAATATTCATAGTAGCCTTTTTATCGAGGAGCTTAGATTGAATCTCGTTGAAAAACAGATCACTAAACGTAAAAAACAACCTCAAAGTAATGATGCTTCCAGTGTTATTCAAAGAATTCGGGAGATTCACCATTTACCAAGTACATCAAAACGAGGCCGATGCTACATCTGCACATATAAAGATAACAAAAATCTTTTTGCTACACGCTGTGAAAAGTGTAGAAATTTCATTTGTGCTGAACATAATTTCAATTTATGCGAAAAATGTACAAATAATTGACGAAAGGTAAAAATTAATTTTTTTTTTTCTAATATATGTAATATTCTAATTAATTTCATTCTAAATCTACCTTTATGAAGTTCAAATGTATTTATATGATAGTAAACAATGTAATAAGCATAAAAAAATCACAAAACATAAATGGTTGTTAATTTTTTTAGCTTTTTTACAATTAAAAATATATGTGTATGCGCGCGCATACAATGGGACCGACTGGATGTATTTCTCAAAAGACCAATGAGGGTTAAATAATATTTTTGGTTTTTATTTTTCAAATAAATAGAAAAGTCAAAATCTACAACACCGCAGATGACCCTTTCCTTGAGAGCGTCTCATTGAGCGCCATTTTGAACCAGATCAACAATTTTTTAAATTGCAATAATATTTTTTTATGATGAATAAGTGTTACAATATACCTTAAAAGTTTAAATATCGTTGTTTAATAATTTAACTTTTTAAAAAAATCCTAAAAATACCTTAAATTTTCGAGCGCTAGACCACCGGTCTTGCCTTAAGTGCCTATGAACATTCATGTCTGAATTCGCAATTAAAATCGACACCTAAAACAATTGGCATCTTGTGATAATTTTCAACCCATTCAATGGAACCTTGCTACTTTTGTTGTTTGGATAGCTAATGCACAATGCTTTTTACTACATTTCCATGGCGAATTGAGCCTGAGTTGGGTTTTCGTCAAGTTGACAAAATGGCGTTTCTAGCTCGATAGTGTTTCCATGCGGAACATTGGCCCCATTCAGCGGAAAATTTGCTACGTAGCTGTTCCACAACTTTCGGGCGGAATGGTATGTATCATAATGCACTCAAACAACATGCTCCCCGAGCGATCGCCATCTTAGGTATCGAAAAATTGTATGCTTCTTTGGTTGAGCTGCTTATGCTCTTTTCATTTTGACAGCTAAAAAAACATGGCTGCAAATCGTTAATTGTTGCTAAAGTTGTGCTGTGAAGTGGAAATAGATAATTATTAGTTATTAGAAGATTTTTCTATCATTCTTCAATAAACCTGTAATTAATGATTTCTTGTGTGAAACGAATGCACAATAGTATAAGCAAATTTTAGATGTTAAAAAAAAACAACGAATGGCGAACAGAATTTTGCCGTTTGACGTTTTGCAAAAACCCATTCAGCAGAAAGTACCACTTTATGCTACTTCGCTACCTGAGCACTTTTTCGGCAGGAATGCGGCCATTGAATCGAATTGGACTTCGGCCATTCTATTCGCCATTTTTTCTTAGTATAAATGTGTGCGTTCAGAAGGTAAAAAATTAACCTAACATGCTGAGTCTTTAATCAGTATTAGTTTCCGCTACTTTGTGTGCCTGCTGAATAGTTTATTACATTTTATGTCAGCGCAGTGACAGAAATAAAATAAAATAACAAATAATCAATAAAACCTCGTTCAACAGTTGAGCAACCTTTTCATATTCTGAACGCATCGAATCTAACTCAGTTAAATCTAAGAAGTTTCGTGGAGTTTTGTGGATTTGACGAAATTCAACTCAACTCGCGTTTCCATGGTAAGTTAATCCCGAGTCAACCCCGACTTAACTCGCCATAGAAACGCAGTATTTGATCGATAATTGTGGTCTGCTGCATTATAGCTTCACGCATTCACAATAGAATATGTAGGATTGCTAATGCACAATTTCTTTAATAAATTCCTGTCATCTACTGCAACATAGCTTCAGTTAATACTTAATATTGAATGAATCACATCATTATTAAAATAAAGGGTTTTGGTGTAGTATTAACTCTGTAAAACTCTCTATCGAGAGGGTGAGCGGGTTCGATTCTCACTGCTTACTTGCAAAAAAAAAATTTAGTTTTATTATATACTCTTGTTGTTATAGACGCAAGTAAAAAAAAACAACAATTCTAAGAAAAAGGTGTATGGAAAAAAGTGTCGTTTTTCAGATTTCACTCAAGCAATCACAAAACGAGGTGTAAAAAGCTTCGCTTAAAAAAATACTTTAAAGAACTCTTTGGTATTACCTCGGGAAACATATTACCTTTTAAACTAATTTTGAATTTGTTTTTTCAGATGATCCGCTAACCTATAATCGTGTTCACCGCAAAACAACTTTTTTTCGAGGCGCCTCCGGAGAATCGGATTTATTTATCGAAAATTTTTAATTTTATTTCATGTTTATTAAATAAATACACCAACATTATTCATGTCTCCAAAAAATAATCATAAAAACATATCTTTTTCGGCTTTAAAACAGTGCCATCCCCTTAAAATACAAATTGAATTTTAGAGATATCAAAACATTCCGAAATTGTAGGTGTCTTTTTAAGTCAGTTGAAATTTTGAACGACTTAGAAGAAAATGGCTTAGATATAAATATAAGTTGCGGAGTTAAAACTGTTCATTTCATTTTAGGCTCAGTCCTTGGCCATAATTATGCATTGAATGATATATTATGTTTTTCACGGTATTTTTCAGCAAATTTTTTTTGCAGATTTTGTAAAACTAACAAATATGACTCTAAATCTCAATATCTATAAAATCTTGATAAAATGTGAAACAAAAATAATTACTACCAAAATGTATACAAGAAGACGCATTTTTTAATATTGCTAAAATGTTTCATGCTGAACAAACATGCAAAATTTTTCCGTGGATATTCTCCATGATATTTTCGAAGGTGTTTTTCAATATGATTTTAGTCACATAATACTGTATTTTTTTAAAAATAATTTTTTTACTTCAGAGTTCTTGAACACAAGAAAGCAGAACTTTTCTTACGGCTTGTCGGAAGTTGGTAATATTTCACCACCATTTTTGTTGCAAAATTTAAAAAGTTTAACCTGAAAATGTCGGGTCATGAGATGTTGACTTTGAGGTGTAGATGAGAAATTGGAAGTGAAGGAAAGGGATTTCTGTTCACACTTAGCATAAAATTAAAATTATGTAAGATTGGATCCCAAAACTAAACAGTTTTGGAAATATATAAAAATTTTAAAAAAATTTTGTTTTCTACACCAACATACGACTACGGTTAATTCTTTCTCCCATATTTACAAGCCTCGATTTAGTATCATTAATTGAGCATATATCTTTTCATATTGAAGAATATTGCAAGTTATTTAATGACACTCTTAAGCCAAAACACCACCATTTTTTAAACCATTACTGCACAATTATAAAACAATCAGTAGCGAAATTCCCAAAATCTTAACGTGCTTCAATCGCTAACGTTAACTAACAACGTTTATAGCTTGCAGTAACGTTTGCCGTATTCTCATTTCGAGGCTAGCTACAACAATAGCTAAGAGTTGCGTTAGAAAAGTTAGCGTAAATATTGTTAAAAATTTTTTAAAATATAACAGCACTGGAGTTTGACGGCCAAATTTTGGGAAAGGGTTGTAAGAAAAATATTAGATTAGAGAGAAAAATCGAAAAATACGTTCGTTGATGGCGCGAACTAAAGGGTAAAAATGGGTCGCTGAATACGAATCCATGGTCAGAATTTCAAAATTATTAAGTTTTGAAATAATAGGGTTGCCCTATTATTATAAAATTTTATCATTTTGAAATTCTGACCACAGATTCGGATTCAGCGACCCATTTTACCTTTTAGTTCGCACCAGCCCCGAATTCATAAAAATAAAAAAATTAGTATGGCAACCCTATTCACCATCTAGAATTTTAAAATTCTGACTTCAGATTCGAAATCAGTGACTCCCTAACACTGTTAAATGATGTTTAAAATTTTAAAAAACACATTATAAGGTGGCAACCCTATTATTTCAAAACTTTATCTTTTTGAAATTCTGGCCACGGATTCGGATTCAGCGACCCATTTTTGGTATACCATTTTTTTTGGCAGCCCCGAATTCGTAAAAATTTAAAAAATTAAGGTGGCAACCCTTATCCACCATCTTGAATTTAAAAATTTTGAGTTCAGATTCGAAATCAGTAACCCCTATTACTGTTCACTCATGTTTAAAATTCTTAAAATAAAACATTTTTAGGTGGCAGCCCTATGTGTAGAAAAATTTTCGAATTTTGAAATTCTGACAACGGATTCGGATTCAGCGACCCATTTTTACCCTTTAGTTCGCACCAGCCCCGAATTCGTAAAAATAAAAAATTAAGGTGACAACCCTATGCAACATCTTAAATTTTAAAATTCTGACACCAGATTCGAAATCAGTAACCCCCATTACTGTTTCCCTATGTTTAAAAATCTGTATTTTCAATATTTGGACACCAAGTAAATAAAAAATATTTAGAAAAATCATGGAATTAACTCGGTGATAAATTTATCTCTCTGTGAACAAAATGGCCCTATGAGGCTGTGAGCTGTCTCAGGGGTCAAGTGGTAAAGCTTTATAAATTTGGATTGCTCCAAGTCAAAGGGGCTGTCCATTTGGCGAAGATCAGCACAGTCGCGCATTTCAATTTCGCTCTCCAACACAGCTGCATCCATTGCTAAATATTGAAATGCCATTAAATATTTTTATTTTATTAAAAAACCACTCAAATTTGCGAATAAAGTAAAAAATATGGCACTAAATTTCTTACCGTTGTTATTTTTATAGTTAACAACGGCTAAAAATTTGTCGTTAAGCGAGCAACAGATATTGTTTAATAACTGTCAAAGTTATCGTCAAAAATAGCTTAGGCTTAGTTTGGGAATACGAGTTAACGATAATTATAGCTTAGACCAGTTAACGCTAGCGTAAATAACGCTAACATGTTTGGGAAGCCCGCTACAGGTCCTTTAAAATATTTATAGACGTTTCCTTTTGAATAAAAGCATAGGTAGCTTAAAATGTATGCGAAAAATATAACATCAAGAAAAAATATAATTTTATCTTTAACTTATAAGTTTTCACTTTCATATTCACATTTTATTTCTACTTTTAGTGACACTAAATATTTATTTAGTGCAAAGCAATTTTGTGTAGATTCATCTGATTTGGGTTTGGAGTTTTCAAAAGTTCTATACTAATAGTAATATTGATAAATGTGCTTGTTACGCATACTGTAATAAATATTTGTTATGGTACTATTTATATTAAAAATCTTATTCTTTAATTTTATAATAAAAATTTTGTTGCGTAAAAAATAGGCGAAATTTTTAAATTAAACGAATATGTGTATGCACTTTGCCAAAAACTTCGAGTTTTGAGTTATGAACATTACCAATCATAACCCTACAGTGTAAGACTAATCACCAGTACAAAATGATTAGTCTTTATATTAGTTAAAACAAGCTAGTTTATATTTTGGCACGAATTACTAGTTGCATAAATAGTTTAAATCGAAGTAGTGTGTGTCAAGTCATAATAGACCAGTTGTAAAACTAGCCAAAATCAAACTATATTACATAATGTTAAAATCAACCAGTTCCACAACCAGTTAAAGCTAGGTAGTTTTTCGAATACTTTAAAGTTTTGAAAATACTCAATCCACCAATAGTCCTTGAGTTCGTGACGACCGCACTAATATGGCGAACAAGCTTTATTACTGAAAGTTTCCAATTCCAAGATAATAATTATATTATGTGCAAATCCTGACAACATATGAATAACGCCCACACATCTTCGAGCGCTCATCTATTTTGGTAGTGCAACAAAGATTCGCTAGACTAACTTTTTGTAAGCAACGCAGACCTTTGTGAATTTTTTCAGATATAGTCCCGATGGTGGTGGAGACAATTTAACTCCCTTAGGGACAGTTTTTCAGTACGAGTTTAAACGTTAGTCAAATTAAACCAAGGTTAGCTCACCAAAATTGCTATTTAAGCATTCGTTGAAGTTAAATTGACTTAAATTATCATGTTCCTTTTTTTGGTAATATATGATTTGTTTACAACTATTCACAACAAACTAGAATTTAACTACCTATAAATTTATATATTATAAACTAGTTTTCATCTGTTCAGAATAGGACAATTGATATTTCCTATGACATCGCTATGTTAAAAATACCAGTTGGGTATATGAATAAAATACGAGCTTGAACTAGTACTGCTCAGTTTTCAACTAGTGCGCAGACTGGTTTTAAACTAGTTGGTTACACTGCAGGGAAGTTATAGGAAAAGAATGTCTTGATTTTCATGTTCTAGATATAAGCAAAATGTCATTTGCGACAGTAAATCTTTATATTACTAAAAATAATACATATTTGAGAATAAAATTGTATGTTTCAGTTAAAACACTTTTACTTTATTTTATAAGCCTGACTCAGGTAAGCAAACATGATTTTGACAAGAAAAATTTCATCTTTATATAGATTATATAATTTCTTTAAATGAAGTAAGTATTTCCCAGGCACAAGCTACAATTATACTTACATGAAAGGCATCAGGGCTTAAATAAAATAGATTTTTACTACAAATCAGTACACACTTATCGTTAAGGATATTTTTTCTTTAAAATAGCTATGAAGTACTATAATCGAAGTAAATATTTCCTAGTCGCAAGTTCAGACTTTCCTTACACTAACAGAATCAGTGCTTCAAATAAATGAAATATTTACTTCAAACAAATATATAATTATCCTTAACTTAAGGATTTTTTTCATTAAAATAGGTATGAAGTACTTTAATCAAAGTAAATATTTCCAAGTCGCAAGTCAAGAATTTCTTTAACTAAAGTAAATATTTCCTAGTCGCAAGTCAAGACTTTGTTTGCATGTAGGAAATCACTGCTTTAAATAAATTACATATGAAATTCAAACAAGTACATAATTTTCCTTAACTTAAGAATTTTCATTCATTAAAATAGGTACGAAGTACTTTAATCAAAGGAAATATTTCCTAGTCGCAAGTCAAAATTTTCTTTACATGTAGGAAATCACTGCTTTAAATAAATGAAATATTTACCACAAACAAATACATTACTATCCATACATAAAGGATTTATTTCCTTAAATTAAGTATGAACTCTTCTTTAAACAAAGTTTAATTTCCTTCATTTAAGTAAGTTTATCATACTTCTAAGGATATCCTCCGTTTAAGAAAACAAACTTAATTAAACTAAGTAAAGTGCCATCCTTAAATATAGGATAAGATGACTTTAGTGCTATTCTGTTCCCATATTTTACTTGAAATAAGGAAATTTTCTAAGAATTTAGTATATTTTTTAGTGTAGTTACGAACCTACACCACTGCAAAGTTTCTTGTTAGAAAACACGATGTAGCTACAGAGAGGAATATATAACTCTTGCGTTAATAATAGGAATTAATTCTTCAAACTTCAAACAACATGAAACAAATTTTGTCACATTCTTTTTACTATTAGACATTACAATATCATTGCTGACAAATTTTTACTATCGGGGACACACTTTTTTAAACTTATTTTTAAACTATTAAAGCGTTTGCCTAACTAAAGTTTTCTTCTTATTTAAAAAAAGCTTAAATAATCTTCCCTTATGCAAGCAAAAAGCTTTTTAAAATTCACAATAGTCTTATCATGTACACAAACCTAAAAAATTTATGCCGAAGTCTGTTTTTGGCTTACAAGCTCTCAATGCAAAGTTTTTTCTATTCATTATTATAAGTTAGAACCATGCTGGTTTAGGCCTCGTTTAATCTCTATGCTTTAATGCTCTTTTTGTTAGATTTTTTTTGTCAGAAAAGTGCTTTTAAGCAATAAGGTAAGAAACTACACTTTGCTTACCGAATTTATCTCAATTTTCGAAACAAACAATTTTTCATTCATAGTTAAAATTTGTTGGAATCATTTAAAGTCTTGGAGTATTGTTTAGGTTACCAGAGTGAACGGGGTGAAATTAAAAAACTTGGTACTACAGTTCCATGATACAAATAACTATAGATAATGTATTCCCAGCGCAACGAAAAAATTTACTGCGCACCTCGTCATCGATACTCGTCAAATGTGGCACTTCATGAATACATAAAAAAGAAAAGATCAAAAATTAAACAGCAAATTAAGCGAAGATAGCAAAATGAAAATAAAAAAAGGCAAAATTCTGTCAAACACATCAAGCAATATAGCTGCTTTTTGTGTAAAGGGGTAAAAAAGGGGAAAAACACCCCTACAAAATATGTGTTTTATTTTACGATACTTATTTCATTTCAGTTAAAAAATGTCTACATTTTAAAATCCTTACACCCTATGAATAAGTTGTGACCACGGTTGCAACAACGAGCACCACCTACGTCACAGTAAAAATGGCGGACAAGCGCAAAACTTTATCACTTATACAGGCCAGCAGAGACAAAAGTTTGAGCCTAGAGGGTTTCAACATACGGGCCCCCCTGAAAATGTTTTCAACACAAAAAAAATACAACTAAAAAAGTATAAACCAGAGTAAATTATTACTTAGTTCTCATTTATTATTTTTAGTACATAAAGATCTTTAGGCACGAAGAGAAATTATATTCTTATATCAAGCAAATATTTTCCTTAATTTAGGAAAATTTTAAATAATCAGATCCTTCTAATCGTCACAATTTAAAAAATCACTCCAAATCAGAACAGCCTGATTCTGGAATGGTATCACCAGGATTTTGAAGAGTTTCTCTAGTACCGGGAACGTCTTTGGAATAAATCTTATTTGTCATTTGAGTAATTAATTGTTGTTTTATCACCTTTCGGTGATGTCGGAGCCTAATCGCCGTTAGAATTCAGTTTCGTTTATGGAAAGCTGACTCTAATCTATACTTAAGTTTTATTATGTAATTTCAATATAGTTTCATTTTTTTTAAATATTATTAAATTTCTACCGTTTTATTTTTTATTTTTATTTGATCTATTATTCTTTATATAATTATTACTAATATCAAGATGTATTTATGAAGATGGAAGAAGTAGGTGACGTCTATCAAATCGGCACCGTACAATGTCAACATTTTTGTGCAAGTGATGCCACTTTCTATAATTTTATTTTTTGAAGGACAAATACTTTGAGTGGGAGTTTTGAAGTCAGGAGAGAAAATTATGTTACGGAACATCGCAAGGAGTCAAATTTTAGATGTTTTTATAGTAATAAAGTTAAGCAATGTAGATTGGTGGCCTTTTATTCTATTTAGTATACATATATTAATATTTTTATTCCAAAAACATATGTTTTCCTTGCTCCAAGTACTATGGCAGATCGCACAGTTTTCGGCATATTTTCTATTTTTTTCCATCACAATATTGGCATACTTCACAAAAAATTACAAAATAAAAATAACACGCGTTTTTTTTCCTCAAACCAATAGGATAAAGTATTAAAACATAGGATTTTTCATTGGATTTTTGTTCAAAATATGGCAATATTGATTTTTTTTTTAAATTTTGACATTGCTACGGTGCCGATTTGATAGACGTCACCTACTTCTGCCACCTTCATAAATACATCTTGACTAATATTATCAAAAACTCGCACTTTACTTATATTTGTATATATAAACATGTAATTTTGTATTATTGACCCTGGTTGGCTTTAAAATTACTTTGAATTCAAAAAAATAAAAATAAAAAAGCCATTGGTCTATCTTTCTCGTAGCGGCTTAAAACTCACTTTTATTAAAAAACTTATACACAATACATACGTTGTTTTGGCATGGGATGACATGTACTTGATCAGCGTGTTCATTTGTCTGTCCGGTTTAAACTGAAACAAAATTTATTTTTAAAGGACTCAATTTAAAACATTTTATGTGAAAAGACTACATATAATACATAGAGAATTACTTATTAATGCCCAAAATGTTGTCGTTTTCAGCCGTGTCAAGATATTTTGGTCCCAATTTATCGGAAACAAAAAAATCGAAGTACATACAAATAAAAGTACTTGTCGCTTCAACCTATACTAGAATTATTAAATAATACCCTGCAAATATTTGGAAGACGATTGAAAGAGAAGTTGATTTGGCGAAGCACTTGCAATTCGCCCAAAGGTTCCTTGGAAGGTGGGTCGCTTTTCAATCATACAAGCGATGAGTGTGCGATTCAAGAAAAATTTTCAAAATCTTCCTTTGCTCATTCCGGCGATCATTGGAAGATGAATGGCTTTGCAATCATAGCTTGGACGAATGCGCGATTCAAGAAAAATCTTCAAAATCTTCCTTTGCTCATTCCGGCGATCATTGGAAGATGAATAGCTTTGCAATCATAGCTTGGATGAATGCGCGATTCAAGAAAAATCTTCAAAATCTTCCTTTGCTCATTCCGGCGATCGTTGGAAGATGTATCACTTTTCGATCGCCCAAGCGATGAATGCGCGATTCAAGATTAATCTTTAAAAATCTTCCTTCATTCATTCATTTCGGCGATCGTTGGAAGATGGCTTATTTACAAATTTTAGAGATCCATTGTTGGAATATGAAGCGGCTATTCCACAAAAAATAATCATCGAAAAAATAAAAAAAAAAATTTTGTATTGAATTGCCGCATGGAAACTGAAAATATTCATATCAGCCCGATTTTCGGTAGTAGATTTTTTTTTAGCCCGATTTGACAAGCAATGTCCCCTATAAAACAAATTGTAACGTTCAACAAAGACGCTTCGCAACAAATCGCTGAGGAACCCTAAAAGCGTTTCGTGTGCCACTCTTGTCGGTGAATCGCTTAAGTCTTCTTTTGCCGATTCGTTCGCGAATCTTCCAGGCGAATTGCTGAAAACCCCTCTCGGCGTTTCGTTAGCGACTCTTCCAAGCAAATCGCTTACGAACCCTTAAGGCGATTCTTCCCGTCGAATCGCTTTTATGGCCTCAGCTGCTTAAAGACGGCGATACCCGGATGACTCCCAAATGAGCTCGCCAGCGATTGTCTCGTGTTCACAACGATTCGCTGGCGGCTCTCGGGCGATTAAAAATGTTTGCAGGGTACTTAATTGAGTTATTTCCTTTTATCGATGGAATTTGTGGAACGGTTGCCTTAAACCTTTTGTGAAGCAGTAGTTGCTCGTATTTATACCCCGAAATGCCTACTTTTCCAATTTTGCACGTGCCTGAAAGGCACTGTGACCTGCCATAAGAGCTTTTGTGAGTGCCATAATATTAGCGTAAATAGAGCTTTAATTGAGGTCTGTAGTGGCATTAATTTTAACTTTACTGTTTTTACATATATTTAATTTTTATTCAAATGTTTCAATTTTTAATTTATAAATTAATCCATAAGTAAAAGTTTTAATAATGATGATAATGTGTAACAGATAATAAAATTATCGCACTGCCATTTCGATTCGAAAATGCGAAATTACGCTGGTTCTTAGAAAAGTATCGAGTATAAAATCATTGAGTAAAAATCATCGACTGTCGAGGTATACTCAGAATCAAAATGTTCGATAACAAAAATTATCGAGTTTACAAATCACTAGCCTCAGTTGGAAGGCATTATTTGAGTTGCAGACATGTGGTTAAAGATAGTAGCCCAGTGTGACGACCAAAATTTTGACGTTTTTTCATTAATTTTTTTTTTATAAGAAAATAAAATGCGATTATTTTGAAATTTTAACATGTTTTTATTGGTGTATTAAAGTGCAAAGAAAAACAAAATGTTTTTTTGCTTTACTTTAGATTAATTTGTTTATAATTATTTATATTAAAATAGAGTCCTCGAAAAAAAGGTGTGTTGTTTGGGGGAAGCACCCAGCGTAAGGTATTCATCTAAAATAAAAAAATCAAAGAGATTATCGGTTTGATGACTTAATTGTAGTGCACCAAGAGGCGCGTACCCAGAAAAAAATTTAGTGCGGTGTTTTAAATTTTTTTTTTTTTTTGTTGACTTATTCTAATTTTTTTTATTATATAATATATAATAATAATATATTTTTTCTTTTTTTTTTTTTGGGCTAGTGCATTTAAAATTTCTTCCGTGGTCACTTCCACATTCCTGTAAGCTAACCCATTGAGCCTTTCTTCTCCAGTTTTACTTCTCATGCATTTTTTTAGTCTTCGAAGCGACGAAAACGATGGTTCGCCTGAAGCGACTGAAACCGGCAACGTTGCACCTTTCTTTAGGAATCGGCTTGTTGATGGATATACAACGTATGGATACATAAAAGTTACAGGTCGATTTGTCTGATTCAAGCTGTGCCTACAAATATGGGGTAAAAAATATTTGGTAAAATCAATACATACACTGAAAAAATCATCACGTTTTTAAATTTAACACAATGCCTTTAACATTAATGCATGATTTTTCATACAAAATTTAAAATATAGTTTCAAGCAGTTTTTTAATCATTTTTTAACAATATATTATAAAAAATTTCCATTTAACATATATTTCGTCAAAGTAGGAACGAATTGTTTTCAATATGTCGCCCATTTCACATTGAAGTGTAATATCAGTTACCATCTCCGATTTGGCTCAAATTTTGTGCTTAGATTAGTTTAATGTTAAGAAAACTAAATCCGGAGTTAGAGGTTTTGAGATTTTTACGCGGACCCATATCCAAGTGAATGCTATAATAGGATCTAATTTAAAACAACGTAACTCAGTCAATTTAAATGCGATTTTTGTAAATAGGGTATCACTGGAAAAATATTTAGCTTTTGAAAAAATTGCAGTTACATGACCCATTATTAATTTCAAAGCTTAATGCCATGCCAGCAGCAGGTGCTATTATTTTTTTCATTTTCATTATTTGCATTTTTTTTACGTTCCATTACCTTTCCAAAGATATGAAATGAAAGTATGTTCTTTTAGGGTTCAGAAGATATGGCGTAAAAACGTTTTCAAGGAATTCAACTAGCGGTAATATTTATTGTGAAAAGACTACAATACAAAGAAACTTAAAAATTTTTTTACGTAAATAAAATAAAAAAATTGTTTGCAAAGTACATTTTTTGCAAAGTACAAGTAGTCCTTTTCTGCCGGTTTCAAGATGTTTTGGCCTCAATTTATCGGCAAAAAAAATCAAAGTGCTTATTAATAGGATTACGACAACCTTAACTAGTATTATAAGGTTTGATTTAAATTTTCCCCCGCTACGGAGATTTCCCTTATTAAAATGCACTTCGATTAATTGGGACCAAAATTTCTTGACACCGGCTGAAAATGACTGCTTTTTTATGCCACCTATCGAGAAGAAGTTGCATTAAAAAAAAACAAAAAATTAATTTTGAAATATTTTTTTATATTATTTACACTGAGAATAAAAATATACTTTAAAATTAAACAAAAAATTTTTGAATAGAAATTTAACGCTTTTGCGTTTCTACAAAACAAAATTTAAAATAAATGTATTAAATTTTCAAATAAAAACTCATTTTTTTTTTTGTATAATTTTCTCTTATTATCTTTACAATAACAAAAAATACGTCGCTATCTGAGCTTGAATTGAAAAATTATGTGCAGTAGAAACTATGACAATAATTGCCAGATAATTGAGACCAAGCTGAGAAAAACCCCGATTTTACGTTTTTAATTTTTAAATTGGTTTTACAAATAATTTACATTAAATGAAATAAAAACTAATTTACTACTTTAATATTTAAAATATTTCAATACTTTAAGCCGCAATTAAACGCAAACTTCAACGAATGGAGTTAATATATGGTATTTGAGGGGCTCCGGGGGTCGCTAATTACGAATATGACGTCGAAAAATCGAAAAAGAATGAAATAGAAAAAATGGCGGTTTAATTTTATTGTTTTTAATTTAAGAACAATAAAAAACAAATTCATTTAATATGAACACAGTTCCATTAAATTTTAACACATATTCCATCAGTGTACTTAAAAAAAATTTTAAGTCTATATACATATTATAGTCTTTTCACAATAAATGTTTTAAATGCGGTCTTTATTTTTTTTTCCAATGTGAAATGTCATCTGAAGATCTTTGTCATGACCATAAACACACAATGGCTGCCATGTTGTGCTGAGTATTTCTCTCGAAGCACGTTAAAATTCTTTCATTTTAGGGGTCTAACCCCCAAACTCCCCCTGCGTACGCGCCTGGCACCAACCTATAATATGCAAACTTAAAAAACATAAGAAATGACGGACATGTGAAAAAAATTTGTATAATCTAACTTTTTTTTTGGTTTTTTAAAAATTTACTTATTATTATGACATCATATAGATATGCATGTCTAAATTAACTGGTGAAATTTTTAGCCAAATCGGTGGAATAGTTGTTAGTCAGTGATTCCCCAAAGTTTCGAAAACGTAGTTTCGAAAAAAACGTGTTTAATGTTTTTACAGCACTTTCATAAAAACTATGGCGCGCTTTCTTCTTTTGGCTGTAATTTTAAAAATGTTTAAAATTTCGGTCTGAAAATTTTAGAATATATTTTTAAGATATTTTATTGAAAAAAAATTAAAAAAAAATTATTTTTAAAATCGGTCATACTGGATCCATAAAGTTTATTAGTATACCACATGAAATCCATAAACGTTAAACTCAGATAAAAAGAAGCCAAAAAGCATTTTCTTTAACTAGCTAAAGCTTTTAAAGTTTCATAAAAAATTTTTGTTGAATATTTTTTGAATTATAACATATTGATTTTATAAACACTTTTGCTACATTCCTTCTGGTAATAACTAGATAATATTTAGAAACAAAATAATTAAATTTGAAAAAAAAAAACATTTTCTTGTGTCAAAGTATGGAACAATGTTTAATTCAGAGAAGAGAGTTTGTTGACTATTTGATAAGAAAATGTGACAAAATAATACATTTTATAACGCAAACAAATAATTTATTTTGTAACCCCAGACAAAATTTTTGGCCGGAAAATGAACTTAAAACGGCAGACAGGTAGTCTGTTTATTGGAATTGAAATGAAATTATTTTGGCTCATTTTTGGCAGGGCAGGGCGGGAATTGTACTAAAACCAGCCAGTTGACTGCCACTGTACAGAACAGCAGACTGGCTAACATAGGCTCAAAAATGTATAAGAGAGCATGCAAGTGGCGTTCAGTGGAAGCAACTTGGCAGGGAATGTACAGAGCTGAATACAAGCAGGTAGTGGCAGGCAATTGGTTGGGGCATTAACATGGAATTGAATGCAAAATATTGGTTTCTTTTATATATTTTATATAGTTTAGGTTATTTTATATACTTGAGCTTTTGTTATTCAACTAAGAGTTTTTGGTCCTTGGGTTTGTCAATTTTTTTCGATTCACCTAAATTTCGAACGGCTTTGATGTTGTGACATACAATTTTGAGTGAGATTTTTCAAACGTAAATTTCTAAGTTTTTTTTTTTAAAAAGTTTATCTTTAGTATATCAGGTGTAAGCAAACCCAAACAAAGAAGGAAATCCACTCCTGTGGGTATAATACCAATGCCACCAATAATACCAGAGACTACGTGTGCGAACAGTTTTATTGAAAGGAATTGTGAGTTTTAAAATTATTGCTCTATAAAAACAAAGTCCAACACGCAAAAATTAAGCAGATTTCTTAAACGAAATTCGACAGAGTAATGTTTGTACCGTATAATCAGTTAAAGTTTTTAATTAAGATGATGAATTCGCTGGTCACTCATCCTTCCCAGAATCAAAAAATTGTGCATCAGACGAGGATAGTGAAGATCCGATTGCTGGAAAAGATCGATTTATTCTAGGATCTCCGGTATCAACATCTGAAGTCTGCACCAGAGACCTGCAACGAGTCATGTTTTTGCGACTTATAGTGATTCATGCAAAATCGAATAGTTATACGTGCACATCAAACAACAATCACCACAACCACTGGAAGCACTTTTGCTTCAGAGAGTAACACATCGTTCATTGTTTGATCCATCAATCGAACGTCATAGCTCAACCTAATAGTGACTTCAACATCAAACCTTGTTATAAATCATACCAAATACTCATAGCTCAAACAGAAGTCCCATAGCTCAAGTAGCAGTCCCATCCCAATGTGCACAAAAACGGATGCGGATCCGTTACGAACCCGTTACGAGTCCGTCAGTACGCACTACGCTTTCTTATGTTTCTACGAACCCGTTGCAAATCCGCCAAAAGAGTCTGAAACGGATTCGTATATGAAGTCCGTTACGGATTCGTATCTGAAGTCCGTTACGGATTAGTTTCTGAAGTCCGTTCTGAGTTCGAGGCGGATCCGAAAAAATGGAAAAAGCAATTCGTATTTTTGAGAGGAATCGCTCTTATGTTTTGACGGACCCGTTACGAACCCGTTACGAATCCGTCAAAAAAATTACCACAACGTTAACATAAAAGACAGTCTTAAATTTGTTTTACAATTTCTTATTTTATTTTCAGTGGACTAGGGATACGAAATACAATTGTGTACTTATTTTTATTTTAAACAATTTTTTTATTTCATTAAGCTGGTGCTCCCCAAGCTCTCCTTCAAATCGAAGAAAAGTACTTGTCAGAATTTTTAAATAATTATCATTAGTAATCAAGTTAAATGTGACTATAGGATAGCCGTACACAAGATATTTTTCGGAAACTTTTTTAATTGCGTGAATTTGGTACGCTTTGTCATTATAGCAGTAAAAGTTATTGGGATGCTTCAATGAAAAATAATGTTTAGCTGTTTGAAGAAACAAGTATGAGCCATCCTGGAACTCACCAACATTGTACTCGTTTGTTTGATATTTTGAATTATTTTTTTTACCATTTAAACTAGCCTCCACTACTCTTTTATAAATTTTATTACAATATAATTTTTTTTGTTTTAATTTACGTTTAATTTCCTGCAAAAAGTTTTCGAATTTGAATGCGTCAAACTTGTTTAGAGAACCTATATTTTTAACATATGTAGCTAAATGCGTCAAACGAGTCCGTTGCGAGTTCGCATTATTTAAAAAAAAAAGAGTCTGAAGCGTCTGTTTCGTATATGAAGTCCGAAATGGATTCGTATCTGAAGTCCGAAACGGATTCGTATCTGAAGCCCGAAACAGATTCGTATCTGAAGTCCGAAACGGATTCGTATCTGAAGTCCGAAACGGATTCGTAACTGAAGTCCGTAACGGAGAGAGGAATTTCATACAAAAAAGGATCCGTTCCGGATGCGAAACGCAATCCGTTACGGACAAAGTGTACGAAGAAGTGAGTTCGTTATGGATTCGTTACAGATCCGTTTGGTACACTGGGATAGCTCATTACTAGCGTATTTTTCTATGAAAACGCTGTGGCTGTATTGAACTAACGCTCTGTTTCTGTCGCTGTTAGAAGAGTAAAAGGGTTACCACCGAATTTTTTTAATGAAATAAATATAAATCGCTTGCTTTTATTTAAGTTGCGGTAAACATTTCTTTATGGAACTTTTCTGCGCGATTTATGCCATGGTGCAAAAACGAAGACAACACACCTTGTATATAAAGGGAGCTTCTTCGAAAGAATTAATAAGACATATCAATTTAATGAGGTTTGTTTATTTAAACTAACTAAAATAATTATATTCACACACTTCAAAATCATAAAAATCATAAGCATAAAATAAAAGCTTAAAAAAAATTTTAATTCAGTCATTAAAATCATCAATAAGTGGTAAACTGCTATTGTTAAGGTTATGCATACAAAATATTTATTTTCTTAAATTTTGTATAATTATTTATAAGAACTACAAACACGCTTTATAAATTAGCGTTTGAATATTTATTTAAAATTAATAAATTCATACAACAAATTATATCGAACCGAGAAAACCGAATTACATATACTTAAAAGAAATGAACGTGCGTATGAATCGATAATAATTTCTGAACTAATATTTTCATGAATATTTTTTTATATGTTTTCTAAGCCAAGCCTGGTTTGATTTTTTATTTGATTTTAATTTTCCTAGGGTATTTTATATATTTAGGTGTTGACAACATATTTTAAACTTACTTAATACGCTTTGATGCAGTCAGCAATCGAAAGAATAATGGCGCACTTAACTCCAAAAAATTATATAAAACAATCCCGTAGCTCTTCATATCGTACCGTTATGTAGAGTGTTACGACACAATCAATAACATCAGAATAATTCAATAATAAGATTCAAACTAAAATTCTTAACTAACGCCCAAGATGGCAACCCTACAAAAGTCACGATAATTCGTTTGAAGGCCATTAACATCCCTGCAGTGTAATCAACTAGATTTATACCAGTCAACAACTAGTTGGAAATATCCAACAACTAGTTCGATTTATGTCCTATTCTCATAGAACCGACTGGTATTTTTTACGTGGTGATGTCATTGGAAAAGACAATTGTCTTACTATAGATAAGGTTTTAACTAGTTAACAACTCATTTTTTATGTAAAGTAAAGTTCTAGTTGGGTTGTGACTAGTTTTTAACCAATATAGTAATTATCGAATTAAAACTAGTTCATAGGTTCATATTTTTTCAATTAATCATAGGTTCAAAGAACATATATTTTTACAACAAAATATTAGCTAAAGGCTAAAGTTAAAGCTATTTGATGAAATACCATGTTTATGGTATATATAAACTAAGTTCTAATCTACTACAAAGTTGCAATAAAAACATTTAAAAATGAGAGAATATGTCGCATTAATATAATTCAAGATAGTTTATCAACTACATGTTTTTAAATTAGTTTTTATATGTTTTAATTTGTTTATTATTAGTTTGTTCCAATGGGGTACCCAGCTCCAACTGGTTTTGGAACTGGTTGATTTTGATAATATGTAGTATAGTTTGATTTTGGCTAGTTTTACAACTGGTTTATTGTGACTTGACAAAAACTAGTTGGGTTTAAACTACTTTTGCAACTAGTAAATCGTGACAAAATATAAACTAGTTTGTTTTGACTAGTAAAATACTACTCATGTTTTAATGCTGACTAGTCTTACACTGCAGGGATGTTGTACGTAACTTGTTATCAACTACGTACGACTGGGCGTTGGAGTATGGCTTATGAAGCATTACAATTAAGCTGCGTGCTATACGAATAACAACATGTTGGAATGAGTCCGAATATGAAGTAAAAGGCAAATTAATACGTATATACTCGAGTCAACTCAATTTATAACTACTCGTTGCAGGTCTCTGGTCTGCACCTCAATTCTAGCATACGTTTTACGATACAAACTAGGCGGTTCTGCATTAAGCAGTTTGTTGGAATTGATTGATTCCATCCATATGCCCTAAAACGCTCTTCTCTACTTATGTCTTTAAAAAACATTTCATAAAAATAAATTCTGCTATTGAGTGTACGGCGCACTGCAACAACTGTTACAGACCAGTAAAAGGAAATGTGAGGAATATATAGCAAAGGCGAAATATTTCTCGCCCAGATTTCTGCAAACAAGTGCTCACCATTTTAGCAGAAAAAAGAAAACATTGACAGGCTAGAAGACATTTACGATGGCGAACTGTATCGCAATCAATGCGAAAATAGATTCATGAATGACCCCAGGACTTTATCATGCGGTATTTTGACAGAGCAGCACTCTATTTGACTTATACTATTAACTAAATTTTTATGTAGTAATTAACAAATGCACTAAAAATTATTCAAAACCGACGGTCCTATCAAATGTTGAAGTCACTCTTGTACACCAGTATATCAGATCTTCTGAAATACAGTAAATTTCGCCACAATGTATTAAAAATGAATTTTTCATTACATGTAAGTGATATTTCTTATGTTTTGTGTTCCACCAAATATGATTCTTAGTGTTCCACTTAATATGATTGAATACAAATAAAACACCTTTACCTTTATATATTTTTAAATAACGTTTATTTATGCAAATTTTTGGCAAAAAAAAATTAATTGTAACTGCCAAGTTTACATGTTAAATGTGAAAAGGTGTTTAAAAATTTCAAGTTAAAGCCAGTAAAAAGTTAGAGCTCAGTAGAGTTAGACAGAATAAAAACGTCTTCCAGTTTAAGACGAGATAATTCTGTTGTCTTGAAAGCAAAACATTTTTAAGCTGCTAGACCATTTCAATTGGATGCCAATACAATGCTTGTTTTTAATAGAGTTAATGTGCCTGCCAGTATAGGGCAAAAGCATTCTGTTCTGTAGAAACAAAACTTTTAAGCATGCCCAAATATTTCAGTTCAATGCCGAAATAATGGTTTTATTCAACAGAGTTCATATGCCTGCCGTTATAGTGCGTAGGAAGGCTGCTGCTGAAAAAACAAAAATGTTTGAGTTGCTTGAACATTTCAGTTGCCGTCCAATGCAATGCCGAATTTCGACACACTGCCTTCTACTGACTTTTCCATGCCTTCATGCTGCTACTTTCTGGCAGCCTTTTTTGATAAAAAGTAAACTGGCCGCCACCACATTTCAATATACTGCCAGAACTCTGCTCACTTGCCACAATTATGCTGATATAATGCCATTTTCCTGTCGAATATTTTGTCTGGGGAAATGAAAGAGAAATTGTAAGATTAATTTTTTAATAATTAAATTAATATTTTGAGTTTCTGCTGGATCATGAAAGAATAAAAGCTTATAAAAAGAGAGCAACTGCAGGCCGGATGATGCTCCCTTCTCCATGCCCAAGATCACTGTAAATAAATTTTGTACTCTTCTTTTCTACTTTAGCATAATTTCATATTTTTAATGAGCTTTAAACTTCGTTTTGACAGTTCCGGAGATCGGCTCTCAACCATGCAATTACCTTCTTTACTTAGGTTTTTAAGCTTGAGTTAAAATAAAATAAATTATATTTTTCAAAATCGTTAAGATTTATTTTTAATGTTATGACGATGACGTGGTTTTTTATTCGATTGGAAACGAAAGGTTTCATTTTTGAGAATATTTCCATAAAATTTTGTTATTTTTTAATACCATGATCCTGAAAGGATTATCCTGACATTAACGAGGGGACTTCCCTTTTTTTGTTTTAAAATATAGACAGAAATGATAGTTTTCGGACTTCTTTATTGAATTTAAGGGTTTTTTTTTAATGAGCCCATCAAAAATGGAATTTAAGAAAGTTATTTTCCTTATATCGTTTCAATTTGGTTCTCACTCACCTAATGTCCGTAGAATGAATAGTTTTCTTGAAATCTTCTGCCAAAGTGTCAGTTTTCTATTTGGTCTATCAGACCAGCCAGGACATCAGTTTTTAGGGCAACTTTGCATTCAGAATCAAGTCTATGCAACTAATAATAAGTCGGGATTTGATGCACTGTGGTATTAAACGTGACCAATACTGAGATAGCCTTATTTTTGTTGAGCTTCCTTTGAATTTTGTTAATAATTTGTCATGTTTATTATTATTTCTATTAATGAAAACGCATTTCGCATATGTTTTGCAGGCCCCTTTAAATTTATTTTCACACAAACACAAATATATTGTATATTTATTCAATTAAGTAAGGTATGTATGTGTATGTATTATGTTACGATTTAAATTTTTGTTTTTGTATCATATATGTCTCTATTAAATATTTACAAATATGCAATTTATTCGATGAAATCAGAAATAATTTCAAATATTAAAAAAAAAATATTAAAACATTTGATCATATCTTTAAATGTCTTAAGTTTTAACTTTTCAGTAAATTTTCATCTCTTTTAAATAAAGTATATATGGGTTATATGTATGTTTTCTTTAATTTATAAATAAATATATTTATATGTGTATATAATATATATATATATGTATATATAAGTATGTATGTATCTGTATCTGTATCTACAACATCAATGAATAAATGGTTTCATTTATGTAATATATTTTATATGTTGACTTTGTCTATACATATATATGTATATATATATTTATCTCTTATTTATCTCTTTCCATACATGCATTTTTATAGCTTATTTTGTTTTTTTTTTATTTACTGTTACTTATTTTACAAATTTAAACAATAAATTAGAAACAAAACTAGTTTTTTCAACAGCTTAATTTTTTACTAAAAAACTTTATTAAAATTATAAATAATTAAGCCTCAAATAATAACTTACTTGTCCATAAACTTTAAAAAGAAAATATCATGATGTTTATATATAAATATAATTTTTTTAAGTTGTTATTCATGAATTTCTTTATATATAGTGTTTGTTTATTTTATTTGGCCCCCGAAAGAAAAGTCATCAGTATAAGAAGCAGCGTTTTAGGCGTTGAAAAAAAGACTAGATTTTCTATTAATTTTTTATTTAATGGTGTTAACTGCATTATTCGGTATTACAAAGCAGCATACCAACGACAAGCAAGACACGAGAAGCACTACTTTTTCTATACGAAATTCTATTGCTTCTCGTGCCTTGCGTGTCGTTGGTGTGGATTTTCGTTACACAGAATAAAGCAGTAAGTATCAATAAAATTTCCACTACCTCTTTATGTACATATATTAAAGGAGAATATATGTATGTGTGTGTGTGTGTGTTTGCTAGAAGTTCTATGAACAGATTATTAAAATAGACACTTTCAAGTAACTTTTTTCAATAAATTATTTCTTATATTTTATATGTAACAAAGGATTATAAGTCTATATTACAGAGCTGGATTTATTCAACAAATAATTTTGTAAAATAATTTTATTTACCAAGTTCTTTAACATGCAAGTCTGTTATAAATAAAAATTGCGAGAAAATTTAACAATCTAAGAAACAATTTAACAATAAGATTATATTTATTTTATATAAAAATCAAAAATTTTAATATATGAAAATTACATAATACAGCTTCTGATTTATTTCCAATAATCTTTGGTAAACTGTTTTTAAATCATTTTTAATGTTCTATATTCTCAAATAAATCTTCTTTTCTTCTACTAAGTAATCAGCAACTTAGAAATCATATGGCAAATTCTCGATACCTCACCAGGAGGCGTGAGAATTGTGGGCATAAATTTAATAATAGCTTCTTTCTAATTTCATTTTTAAACGAAGAAAATCAAACTTGCTCTGGATTCAAGATTCCTACTATTGTAGAGCTTTTGGTATACTTTTCCAGTCTGACATTGAAAAATTGTCCACATTTCGATTAATATTAAAGAATAACTTGTAAATGAAATCATCAAAACTTGATCATTAAAAGAATTAAAATAACTTAATAGAACTTACTCAGTAAAACTTAAAATATCTTGCTTAATTAAACATATTCTTTACATATCTTCAATAATTCTATTGGCAAGTTTTCTCTAAAACTTCTTGTTTTTTCTGAAGTGCTGTTGTTATGGATGTTTCTTTTTTTCTTAAAAATTATTTCTTATTCTTAAGATTTCATATCGTTTCTCTTCGAGCGCTTCTTTCCCTGCGTCCACTTTGAAACGCAACTTTATTTTGACAACTGTGTCTGGTATTCAGTTGCCTCCAAGTTGCCTTTTTACCCTGCTTTCTCCACTCTTCAATAAATTTCTTTGCGTTGGAATATTTTTTTGTATTTTATTTTTTTTTTTATTTCTCATGTGCTGCTTTGCAAAAAATTTATTGCATTTTCTTTTCTTCGTGCGCCTTCTTGACAATAGCCAACTTAGAGTGCGGAGAAGCCGGGGACAGGGTGCGATAGGGTGCCTCCTTGGTGCCATGCAGTACGAGGGACCATTCCTTTAGCCAACCACTACGTGGCTGCTGCGAATTGAAACGAGCCTAGAACATGGAGAAAATATATAAATATTGTAGAATGTAAATAGAAAATACAAAGAAAAAGCTATACAGGGTGTCTGGAGTGGGAGTAGCTGAACTCGATCTCCGCTTTCATCACCATAAATATTCGTACTCTCACTCTGAATCAAAGCATAGTTTTTTAGGTGCCCTGTCAAAAAACATTTGAGAAACCATGATCTCTATAATATTATGTACTCCTTTTTCAGGGTCTGCCTCAACGATCTTTTAATGCAACTTTCGAATTCAGTACTTTTTTGCCTGGACGTAGGTCCAAGAATGCAGGGTGTATGCACGATGTCCAGTGTAAAAGTACAAATATTTACGGAGCTGAAAGAGGAGGTTGAGTTAAGAAAAAAATCGAATGGAAGGGAGCTATTTTTACACCCTTAGGAATTACGGTGTTAATTCGTATTTCATAACTTTAATTCATAATGGTCCTGTTCCCGTACTCGATTCAAGTAACTTGAAGTTGCTTGAAAGCAACAAAAAATAACAAAATAGCAAAATGTTACTCTCTATTCTATTACAACTACTTGAAGTTAGTACGGGAACAGACCTACTATTGTTTCTAGCAGAAAAACTAATTCATGGAAAACTTATTTTAAAAATACATTTAAAAACAATGAATTGACCTTTTGAACGGTGTATCAACGAAGCCTGGACACCCCGAATATAATATATTAGCAATTGCTTACTAAAATTAAAAACTTAAGCAGTGTATCATAATGAAGGATTCAATACTGAAGCGTAAAGGCCCAACCAAGTTATGCTTAAGCAAACAAAAGTTTGAGAGCAAAAGCACGCACTTACACAGCAATATATGAAGCAGAGATGATATTTGTAGTGGATAAGAACTTTTTTACTCCTTTCAATTTCAAAAAGTCCCCAACTCCTTTTGGTTCAAAAAAGTACTTTCGGATATAGTTTACCACCAAAAAAGTACTTTCGGATTTGATTCAACAAATTTATTTAACTGGTAAATAAACACATCAACGCATAATGTAATTGTGTGTGCCTTTTTTTTTTGCTTTTTTCTTTGGCATAATAATCATACACAAAAGAACCTAAAGGCTTAGTTTACTTTGTTTGAGTGTTCTTTTTCCAGGTTTAATTTTCTTGTGATTGTGAATATACCATAATAACTACCAACGTAATATGGTGAAGTGAACGTGCAGTGCAGTGATGAAAGTATTGTTATTTGATTTTTTATAGCAATGAACCATTAAGTCTAAGGTATATATTTTAAATATAATTTTGATAAAGTTTAAAATTTATTAAAAGTACAGGTGGTTGGTAAAGCTTCCTCGATTGTCGACTCTAATTCAAGCAAACTAGTTTGAAGCATTGACGGAAGCATTGACGGAAACATTGACCGTGATGAATGTACCACGAGCAGCACTCCATCAGGATCAGTTACATGTGTCGAGTATGTTTAATTGTAAAGTTATTAAGTATAAAATTTGCATTAATTTATTTATATGTGCCAGAGTAACAAAACAAAAGCTTAATTAATCGTATTAATAAAAAGTAATCTCGTGTTCCAAAAAGTCCTTTCTGAAGAGTAAAAACAGTCCCCTTTAAAATTATCAAATATCATCACTGATATGAAGTCGAAAAATTTTTGTCTTAGCATTCCTTTCGTTCAATTTTTCAACTTACGTTTACTTTTTGCAACTTGAGAGAAAGCGCATTACATCGTAGTTTGCTAAGCAGAATAGGGTTGCTAACAGTATTGAGAATGTGTTAAATTAAAATTTTATTATTTGCATGCCAAATTTTTCAGTGCAAAATATGTTTTTTTTTTTTTTGTATATTTAAGTAAATCATGGAAAATGTGTATAGTTTTGCTGAGAAATTTTGCGTTTACCACAGCTTATAAGCCAAGCAGCACAATAAACATTTTTTTTGTGTTAGTTGATGACAAATTTTTTTTTATCTGTCAATTGAAAAAATACGTTAATTTATTTATTCAAAATTAATCTACATTCCAATTTTGTTGATGAACTCATAAAAATGGCTAAAAAACATAAAAGCATATACGAAAAAGCTGACAGGCACTACTTCAACAAATTTGCCAAAGAACTTTTGAACTTTTTTATTATATTTTTGTCATGATTTTGTAAACATTTTACATTTTGTTAAGCATGAAATCTGCCTACTTGGGAGACTATTCTACTTAATCATACTTTTCGTCAACTTTTCTCTGAGACTTTTGTTTGCTTAAGCATAACTTGGTTGGGCCTTAAGAGCACAAATACTTTAATATAAATCTCTAGAAATATGAAAAACAATAGAAACTATTCTAGAGAGTGAATTACTACCTTTTATCGTTATATATAATGGCTCATTGGCTGCATATTTACTACTAAAAAAGCAAAAATATTTTGTGGAGTAGACGAGAAGGAATAAAGAAATAAATTAGATTTAACAAAGCCGGATAATCAATTTGACCGGAAATTATATAGAACATGATCATTAAAGAACGAGTCCTACTCCTGCTCTCGAGAAATTGAAGATGTATGAGCAAACATCGTGAAGGGAAGTGGCTCAAAGAAATTTAATGATTTAAGTGAGAGCCTTAGGAATTTTTTTTTTGATCGTTCAAGTCGCGTAGAATGTATGAAATATAATGGGTTCCAGATAAACGAAACATATTTGAGTTTAGGCCAGTGGTCATCAACGCAGTGCTCAAACAACAACAAAGAGAGCTTTCCGAGTGCACAACTTTACACTGAAACAAGAAGTTGTTAAAAGCTCTCGCACCATTTGATGCCAGGAAATATTGTCGAGTGTTGGTTTTTCAATACAACGTTTTCTTTTTTGTTTTTTGTGTTTTTTTTTTTGCTAATTTAACAAAGAACAAAGTAAAAGTATTGAATAGAACTTACAAAGTGTTTTATCTAATCTATAAAATTCTCGTGTCACAATGTTCGTTACCATACTCCTCCGAAACGGCTTGACTGATTTTTATGAAATTTTATATGCATATTCAATAGGTCTGAGAATCGGCTACTATCTATTTTTCATACCCCTAAGTGATAAGGGTTGTCCACCCTTTGGACAAAGGACACATTTTTTTTATTTTTTATAATGTGGCATTAAAAAATACATACAACCTAAATTTTCACCTTTCTATCACCAACCCTTATTTTTTAATGGTCATTTTAGTAATTTAATCATTTTTCATCTCGCTTGATAACTGATCAATTATCACTTGGTAAGTTATCCCCGCCAGGCATCTACCGGTGTCACTTCTCACCCAGTAAACGGAGCACGGAGTAGGGATGAGACCGAAGTCAGTCTCCTGTTTCTCTCACACAATAAGCCTTCACGCCTACTTTTAAGAAAAGATAAAAAGACTTCGAAACTACTGGAACGATTGAGCTCTTAAGAGTTATTAAGAAATAACTACCACGCCCCTTTTACCACCCACAAATATATAAAAATTTTGCGATATTAAATTGCTTTGGAGTTATGGGTCGCACAGCCTCGAAATTCGGTATTTAACCACAATTTATACTTGTCGTTTTACTGATGACATTTAATAGGAATAAAAACAAGGGGTAGTGGCACCTTCGATAAAGCAAAACTTGCGATACCAAATAGTTTTTGAGCTACAGGTCGTACAGCATTGAAATTCAGTGTTCGACATCAATTTATACATGCAGTTTCATTGATAACATTTTATGGGCGTTGGAAAAGGGGGGGTTTCACCTTTCATACAACCCAAATTTGTGCTATCGAATAGCTTTGAATTTAGAGGTCGCACAGCATCGAAATTCTGTATTCGACCTAAATTTACACATACAGTTGAATTGGTAACATTTTATAGGCGTTGAACAAGGGGGAGTGGCACCCACCATACAACTCAATTTTGCGACATCGAATAGCTAAGGAGTTATAAGTCGCACAGCTATGAAATTCAGTCTTCGACCTCAGTCTACAAATGCAGTTTTACTGATAACATTTTATGGCGTTGGACAAGCGGGCGTGGCACCTCCATGCAACCCAAATTTTCGATATCGAATAGATTTGTTGTTATGGGTACACACCGTAAGAATTCAGTATCCTTATTTTATCAATGCAGTTTCATTAATAACATTTTAGGGCGTAGGAAAAGTGGAAGTGGCATCTCCTAAACAACCCAGTTGTGCTATCGAATAGCTATGAAATTATAGGTCGTACAGCGACCTCAACGTACGCATGCAGTTTCACTGATTTCATTTTATGAGCATTTTTAAAGAGGCATGGCACCTTATATTTAACCCAAATTAACGATATCGAATAGCTTTTAAGTTATAGGTCGCGTAGGACAAGGGGGAGTGGCACTTTCCATACAACCCAGATTTATGCTATCGAATTGCGTTGGATTTATAGGTCGCACTGCGTCGGAATTCAGTATTCGATCCAAATTTACACATGCACTTTCATTGGTAACATTTTTTTGGCGTTGGACAAGGGAGAGTGGCTCCTCCCACACAACTCAAATTTGCGATATCGAATAGCTATTGCGTTATTTGTCGTACAGCGCCAGAATTCAGTATTCGTCCTCAATTTTTACATGCAGTTTCACTGATAACATTTTTTGGGCGTAAGACAAGGGGGAATAGCACCTCCCATATAACCCAAATATACGACATCAAATAGCTTTGAAGATACAGGGTTGTCCATATTCGAAGCGCCCATCCGGCAACACTGTAACTTTCCGCAGTGATGCCAAATCGACTAATGACATACCGCGTTTGAAACGTCATTCCAAGCAAATGTTTACAATGGAACAGTACACGCCACGCGAACGCTCTAAAATTGTTGTAATTTACATTCAACAAAACAAGTCAATAGTGAAAACTCAACGTGCTGAAAACTCATGAGCGATGAAGCTCATTTTCAGTTGAACGAAACGGTAAACAAACAAAATTGCCGTATTTATGCCACTGAAAATCCACAAGAGATTCAAGAGGTACCTCTTTACGATGCAAAAGTCACTGTTTGGTGTGGCGTTTGTGCTAAAATGCTCATTGGGCCGTTCTTTTTCGAAGATGATAATGGCCACAGAGTTACTGTCAATCAGGAGCGTTATCGCGATATGATAAACAATTTTTTCATGCCAATCGTTCATCGAAAGCGTATCAGGCACTACTGGTTTCAACAAGACGGCGCGCCACCACACACAAGCCGCATTACAATCGATTTTTTGAAGCAATTGTTCCCTGGCCGTTTGATGTCAAAAAATGGTGATTTCGATTGGCCGCCAAGATCACCAGATTTAACGCCTCCAGACTTCTTTTTGTGGGGTTATTTGAAATCAAAAGTTTACGTCAACAAGCCAAAGACCCTAGAAGAGCTGAAAACCAACATCCGTCAAGAAATAACCGCCATTCCCATCGAAATGTTGAAGAAAACCATGGAAAATGCTGCAAAACGGGCACAATATGTCGTAGAGGCCAATGGCGACCATTTACGAGATATCATATTCAAGAAATAATTTAAGCAAATCTACTTGAATCCAATTAAATGATATTCATGACGAACAGACAAAAAATTGTGGTTTCTTTGATTTATTTAAAAATAAAATGGGCGCTTCGAATATGGACAACCCTGTATAGATCGCACCGCGTGGGAATTCAGTATCCGACCTCAATCTATGCATGCAGTTTTACTGAATACATTTTATGGGCGTTGGACAAGAAGCGTAGCACATCCAATACAACATAAATTTGCGATGTCACATAGCCTTGGAGTTATAGGTCGCACAGTGTCAGAATTCAGCACTCGACCTGGATATACACATGCAGTTTTATTGATTATATTTTATGAGAGTTGGAAAAGGGGGAGAAGCACCACCTATACAACCAAAATTTTCGATATTGAATAGCTTTGGAGTTATAGATCGCTTAGTTTTAGAATTCAGTATTCTATCTCAATGTACACATTGCAGTTTCATTGATTACATTTAAAGGGCGTTGAAAAAGGGGACGTTACACCTCCCATTCAACCTAAATTTGTGCTATCGAATAGTTTTGGAGTTATAGGTAGCACAGCGTTGGAATTTAGTATTCAGACAAAATTGACAAATGGAGTTTCATTGGTAACATTTTATGGGCGTTGCACAAGGGGCATACAACCCAAATTTGTGCTATCGAGCAGCTTTGGATTTATAGGTATTACATCATCGGAATTCAGTATTCGACCTCAATTTACACATTCAAGGGAGGGTGGCAGCAAAGCGCCGGGTTTCAGCTAGTATCTCTATAATATATGTATTTGTGTTCTAATTTTTTATTTAAATTTTTAAAGTTTTATATTGTTTTGTTTCAGTATTAATGAGAGATTTCAATTAGAAACATTGTAAAATATTTAAAACGGGCACAATATGTCGTAGAGGCCAATGGCGACCATTTACGAGATATCATATTCAAGAAATAATTTAAGCAAATCTACTTGAATCCAATTAAATGATATTCATGACGAACAGACAAAAAATTGTGGTTTCTTTGATTTATTTAAAAATAAAATGGGCGCTTCGAATATGGACAACCCTGTATAGATCGCACCGCGTGGGAATTCAGTATCCGACCTCAATCTATGCATGCAGTTTTACTGAATACATTTTATGGGCGTTGGACAAGGAGCGTAGCACATCCAATACAACATAAATTTGCGATATCACATAGCCTTGGAGTCATAGGTCGCACAGTGTCGGAATTCAGCACTCGACCTGGATATACACATGCAGTTTTATTGATTATATTTTATGAGAGTTGGAAAAGGGGGAGAAGCACCACCTATACAACCACAATTTTCGATATTGAATAGCTTTGGAGTTATAGATCGCTTAGTTTTAGAATTCAGTATTCTATCTCAATGTACACATGCAGTTTCATTGATTACATTTAAAGGGCGTTGAAAAAGGGGACGTTACACCTCCCATTCAACCTAAATTTGTGCTATCGAATAGCTTTGGAGTTATAGGTAGCACAGCGTTGGAATTTAGTATTCAGACAAAATTGACAAATGGAGTTTCATTGGTAACATTTTATGGGCGTTGCACAAGGGGCATACAACCCAAATTTGTGCTATCGAGCAGCTTTGGATTTATAGGTATTACATCATCGGAATTCAGTATTCGACCTCAATTTACACATTCAAGGGAGGGTGGCAGCAAAGCGCCGGGTTTCAGCTAGTATCTCTATAATATATGTATTTGTGTTCTAATTTTTTATTTAAATTTTTAAAGTTTTATATTGTTTTGTTTCAGTATTAATGAGAGATTTCAATTAGAAACATTGTAAAATATTTAAGTACATTTTCTAAATAATACAGCGTGCAACATCATCACTGCATGAACACTCAAAGCATACTGACTTTAAATTTAAAGCATAATGTTTAAAAACAAACTTTTACGCAGTGTACAAACACAGCGAGCCGATTTCCTGTAAACATTTTGAAGACGATTGGAAGAGAAGTTGATTTGGCGAAGCACTTGCGATTTGCCCAAGGGTTCGTTGGAAGCTGGATAGCTTTTTGATCTCCCAAGCGATGAATGCACGATTAAAGGAGTTTTCAAAATCTTCCTTGGCTCATTTTGGCTATCGTTAAAAATTTAAAAAAATCTATCTTTGGAATATTAAACAGTCTATTCTATATACTTTTCCCCTAAAAATAATCTTCAAAAAATTTTAAAAAATAATGTTCTGTATTGAATTGCAGTATGGAAACTACAAATATTTATATCAGCATGATTTTCGGTGATCGATTTTTTTGTTGACCAATTTGACAAGGAATGTCGCCTATAAAACAACTTGTAAAGTTCAACAAAGACGCTTCGCAACAAGTCGCTGAGGAACCCGCAAAGCGGTTCGTTTGCCACTCTTGTCTGCGAATCGCTAAGGACTGTTCCCAGTGAATTGCTTAAGACGCCTTTCGGCGATTCGTTAGCTACTCTTCCCGGCGAATCGCTTAGGAACTCTTCAGGCGATTCGTTTGTGAATATTCCCGGCGAATCGCTTAAGACCCCTTTCGGCGGTTCGTTAGCGACTCTTTCAGTGAACCGCTTACGAACCCTTTAGGCTATTCCCTCGCAAATTTTCTCGGCGAATCGCTTTTATGGCCTCAGCTGCTTACATTCGGTGATACCCGGATGACTCCCAAATGAGCTCGCCGGCGATTGTCTCATCTTCCAAGCGATTCGCTGGCGATTCTGAGGTGATTAAAAAGGTTTGCAGGGCTGCCACGTCGTGTGCAAAAGCACAAAATCATGTGCAAAAGCACGACGCCCGCGTGTTATGGGAAAACATAAGTTGATGAATACTGGTTTAGACAGAACAAATGTTGTGTAAATTAATTTATGCGTATAAAGATCTGAGGATTCAGACGTAATACGCCGAAAAAAGGCAAGCAGGGAATAAGCTTTTCGGATAATGTCATTTATATGTGGAACAAAGTGAACTTTGAGTCAAAGATTACTTTCAAGTCCAGAATTTCACCAACAGTTTTTAGTAAATTATTTTTCAAAAAAAAAGGAAGTGACAAAAGGATTTCTTGATTTGGTAAAGGTAACAGATGTCTAAGAGATTATCAATTCATTTACATTGAGAACATTTTAAGGTCATCAACATATAGCAAACAACTACCTTTATTAAAATAGTTAGAAATATCGTTTATATGTACATAAATAGAATGAATAGCAAGGGACCTAGGATGCTACCTTGTGGAACATCCGAGGTCGCAATAAAAGAATATGACTTTATATTATTTATACAAACATAAGAAAATCAATTCCTTAGATATGATTTAACCATTTTAGAAAGCTACAATGGAAACCTATATTAAAAAGTTTATTTAACAAAATTCTTTGAGATACTTTATCAAAAGCCTTAGAGAAGTTGGTATATATGTCGTAAACTTGACTGCCACATTCGAAAGGGGATAGCAGTTCTCAGCGAATAGGACAAGATTTGTAACCGTCCACTGACCAGCAACAAAACCATTCTAGTTTTGAGTTACCACACGCTTCACAAAAAAATAAAATACAACACAATACAGAAGAATAACATTTGAGACAATATTCTTCGCACCACATTAAAAACTAGGGTTTGCATATATCACCCTAGTGGTGATATTATTGATGATAGGTATTAATAAAATCTCCGGAATGAAGTGATAAATTAAAAATTTACAAAAATATTTTTGTGAGTGAAAAATACGATTTTTTAAGAAAAAAAAAATAAAACCCATCGATATCACATTTCCCAGAGTTTTTAAGGTTCAAAATTAATTTTAAATATCAGTTATATTCAATTCAAGCTCCCCTAAGCTAAAACATTTGGGTAAATTTAAAAATTGGGTAAATTTTGAGTCGTTGTTTAGCCCAGATCAGATTCATAATTCCATTGATAGTATTATATAGACATCGCCAAACGTACGGTTTTTATATAAAAACAATTAAAAAAAAGTGGTGCAGTCGGAAGACCCTACACTTTTTCTTCTACTGCGAATGTAATTCGAAATAAAATCTGTATGTTTTTATTTATTAACACAATTAACTTAAAAAGTTTAATGTAATATTTTAAGAAAAAAGATGTATTGGTTGATAATTAAGACGTAAAATTATCATGAGAGATAAAAATGGGCAGTTACCATTTAAAGCGATGTTTGTTTTATAACGGAACAAGCCGTTGAGCATTGAACATTCATCATGTTCCTCGTATGGAGCTTGAATTGATAGAAAAATTGGACTGAAAACTGGACTTACGTAGGAGTATAAAAAGAACACATCTTTAGAGATCACATAAGAATGAGATATAGTGCCTTGAAAATCAAATTTTTTCTTTTCCATGCAATTGGTGGAAATCTCCACTAACACTGTTAAATGATATTTAAAACTCTTAAAAATACAAAAATACATATAAATAGGTGGCAACTCTATAATAAAAAATTACATAATCTTCAAATTCTAACAACGGATTCGGATTCAGCGACCCATTTTTACCTAGTGTAAGCGCCAGCACCGAATTCGTAAAAATAAAAAAAATTTGAGGTGACAACCATCGTATTGAATTTTAAAATTCTGAATTCAGATTCGAAATCAGCGGCCCGTAACACTGTTAAATTATGTTTTAAGCTTTTAAAGATGTATTTTACTTGGTGGCAATACTGTGGTAAAAATTTTGGTGGCAACCCTAACATCCATATTAAATTTTAAAACTCTTACATTAGATTCGAATTCAAAACCGTTGTCAGAATTTCAAAATAACAAGAATGTGCAAAAATACAAAAAAACTAGGTGGCAACTCTATCCGCCATCTTGAATTTTTAATTCTGACATCAGATCCGAAATTATCTACCCCTAAAACTTCCAATCACGGAGTCCAGAGAACCTAAAAAAGTCCTAATACACTTAAGCCTTCCTACACAAGCTCATTGAATTTTTTGGATACTTGCTGTAAATTCAATTAATTGGATACTTGCGAGCTTACAAGCTTTTGCCGGTCGTTTCAAGATTTTCAACTTTCTGCCCGAAATAGTAAGGCTCAACAAGCCAAACCCACGAGAAAGCAGGGATATAACTTGTATGGTATTTTTGCAAGCTTGCTTTTTCAATTTTGGATACTTACTAGAATTCAAGTACTTCAAAAGTATTGAACTTCAAGTAGGCTTGTGCCCCAGTGGGCAATTACAGGAATACGAAGGCCTTCTAGCAGGCCTGACTTAGGTTTTTATAGGCCTTACACACTCCTTGCAAACACCGTTTTATTGCTTGTATGAAATGGGAAAATTTGTCAGTAGTTCCGCAATCGCTTTGCTAAAAAGCCCTTCTAAAAGCGCTTTTTTGAAAATGCATTCTTAAAGTACTTTCTTCATAAGCGATGATTATTGCACTTCTTTCACTATTCCTAAAATATGTGCTCTCCACAGGCCTTCGAGCAGGCCTTTGTTAAAATTTAATAGACCTTTCACACTCCTTGCAAACACCGTTTTACTGTTTGTATGGAATGGGAAAATTTATCAGTACTTCCGCACTCACTTTACTTATTTTTAAAAATACATTCTTATAGTACTTTGTCATAAGCCCTGATTATGCTGCTTTATTATGTTTGCTATTGCACTATAACATCATTCAAGAAAAAAATCATTAGTCATTAAATAATATATTCATAAAATAATATGATATCATTTGATCATTTAAGGCAGTTATATTACAGATAATTTAGCATTGTAAAACATTTCATTCACATTTTTTCCACATTTAATTTAGATTTCATGCATATTATTTAGAATAGATTTTATTTATCATATAGATTATTAAGGCAATTGCATTTACATAAAGAATCATTATGTACCCAGGAGTACGAAGGCCTTCTAGCAGGCCTGCGTTAGGCTTTTATAGGCCTTCCACACTCCTTGCAAACACGGTTTTATTGCTTGTATGAAATGGAAAAATTTTTCACGCCTTTCTCTCTCCTTGCTCACAAGAGACCTGCCAGAAGCGCTCTTTCGAGAAGTCACGTTAGAAGGAAAAGCAATATAAATATCAACTTGAAATAAAAAACTACTATCAATGCACCATAGAAATTGATCGATTTCGGTCAAATGTCATGTGTAAGTGAACATTTGGTTGTGAAAATAGCCACCTCTCAGTTAGAACACTAGCTTCTGGCGAAGCAAAAAACTCGTTTCATTTCTATGGTGCATTTCGACAAACTATCGAACACCAATGAATATTGAAATAAATAAAGAAAGCAATTAGAACAGATGGCAACCTTGATAGAGTTGATGGCGGTGAATCTATAAATAGCCTACTACTTTGAAATGTCATATGATTAGCAGCCATACAATTCAAAAGAATGAATTCCAAAATCTGCGCACTCATATACTAGTTTAAACAGTGATTTGATCACAGCTTAATCACTCAAAGACTTCTGAAGAGAAAAATGTAGCGATTTCCGAAACAGACTGTCTAGTCAGCTAAGGGATTGACTCTATACAGAGTTGTTGTTGTTGATGTTGCCTTCTTAAGAACTTACTTGCTCTAAAGCTCACAATTTAATTCATGTAATAATTCATAGATCATAAAAAGCTAATTAAAAAAAATTTTTGTTTTTATTTAAATCTACATTTTTTTACAAAATGTTCTGTGTATTTAAAATTTTTTTGGAATTTTTTTTTAAATTTTTTCATATAAAATAATTTGAAAAGAATCCGAACCTTCAAAAGGTAGGCCTTACAGAAGTACTCATCAATGCAGTGGTCATGGAAGGTGTATTGACGCCAATAATAGCAGTGCTAGCATGCCTTCTTTTGCGGAGCACTCGCTAAAATGCCCACTGGGGCAGTTCTCTGCTGCACACACAGCGCAGTTTTAAGCTGTGCAAATTTAAAACATATCTTCACCGAAAAGTTAGGCGCTGACAACCGCTACTATGCATTATATTTTGTATGCATTTTTTTTAAGTCCAGCAGCTCATGCAGAAACGTCCTTTAAGAAATCATCACGAAAAGTTCGTCAATGATGCCGCGAACTACTGGGTCGATACTCGCACGCATACACATAGCAATCACACGGGTTCGTGATTTTTTTTCTACCAAATCACACTACCCGCAAGCTGCGTGAAGGAACTTCGTTCCAAAAATAATGAAAATGTCGAATTCTTAAAATGATTTATGTTTGCGTAGTAATCAGGTAGCACTATATTAAATAAAAGCAATGACAACAATCGGCCCCTCAGGATTTAATGATATAAGCAAAAATATGTGCTGGCGTTACGTTACAAAAAAACCTGAAGTGATTTTTGACTTGAATTAAAAATATTTTAAAAACTCTGCGAATTGGGTAAGACTTTTTGTATAAAACCTTGTTTTAAAAGGATTTTAAATAATATAAGTTGTAGCAAGGGACTTGGTAAGACCGCGAAAGCGTCAGTACCAGTTTACTCACGTAATAGTTTTTTTAATAAGGATCGATACGATTACTTCGTATGCCTTTCGATAAAAAAAAAAAATATCTTTCCTTTTCAATATTTTCTATCGTAATGAAAATTTTATTTTATAATTTTGAAATATCTTAAATAATTTTCATTGAAATACAAATTATATTTTAAAAGTATTTTAAAGTAAAGTAAAGTAAAGTATTTAAATATTTAAATAATATGACAAAGAGTGAAACTATATAATGACAATAATTACAATCGTTACAAAGTTAATTTTCCAAGTGATAAGATTTAAAAATTTTCTGTTTTTTTATTAGGCTTTTTGATCTGGAGTTACGTTACTAAAATTTCCATTGCAAAAATTTTAGTTAAAATTATTTTTTAAAAGTACTGAATAAGAAATTTGTCAATATCGAATAAAAACCACGTCCACCTTCCAATTAAAAACAGCTTTATAAAAGTTGTAATATCCCTTTCAATTCCACAAAATTTATACAATGCCTATAAATTTTGCAAATAAGTTTTATTCTTTACTGGGCACTCTACGCTTGGAATCGACAACATTAAATCGAAACTCCGCCTACCTCCCATACAAAATGATGTCATAGTAATAGCAAAATCTTCAAAATCTCAATTATAATTTAAGTGTAAACTTCATATTTTACACATAAGCTTTGATATTCAAAACGTTTAAAATTTGCAAAATTTTTATTAAACCTAAGTCCCATAAAAAGTGATGTCATCAAAATAATTACACATTACAAAACTTCGAATACAACTTAACACTGCTGTGGGTGAATTTTAACTTTGGCCCAGTCAAAGAAAATTCCTTACTACCTTTAGAATTTTTCAGGAAATGGCACAGCAAGTTTCAAGTACCATAACAACAACATTTCCGATGCTGTTGGAGATTTTAAAAAAAAATTTTAAAAAAAACATCCATACTCTTTGTGTATCTACGATTTTTTTCATAACCAATATGTATTACCTCCAACTTCCATGTGCCTTGTGGGTACTCGCCCCAAGTATGTGTTGTCATGAACGGCCACTTTGTGAAGCCATCACGATGATCATCATCATTAGCACGTCGCGATAGAATCATGGACCTGCTGAAAAAAGGATGATCCAAGCATTTGTATTTCATTATTTTTTTTTTGAGAAAAACTCATTATATTTATCACCTGGTACCCATGGGTGAGGTTAAAAATAATTCAAGATCACCACGGCGCGAGGCATTGGCAGTGATCACCGCCTGCACATGCTCCAAATAGTTTACTTCAGTTTCGGTATCCTTGCAGGCATCAGTATGGATTTCCAAGAATAGCGAGCGACCGGAAACAATTGGACTTAAATTGGAGACAAAAAAATAGATCAGTAATATAAAAGTCAAAAAATAAACAAAATTATGTATCGTTTTTAAAGATATGTTAAGAAGGCTATTTTTCACAAAAAGAAGGTCACTCTTAAGTAGACAATTATTTCTAAGTGGAAATAATTTTGAAATTTCTATTTTTTTCAGCTGACAACGCTATTCCAATCTCATATAAACGCACTTAATTTTTTACTTTGTATCGAAACACTTCGGAAAAAAATTCAACAAGTATCTTAGGTGAATTCCCCTAAATTTAGCAAGAACTTTAGGTGAATTTTTCAATATCGCAAGTTTGGGTTGTATGGGAGATGCCACGCCCTCTTTTACAATCGGCAGCAGACTTCACAGGAACACTCTAAATACTTTCCTACCGTTTCAATGCAGATTTTGTAAAAATTGGTTTAACAGTTCCGGAGTCTTTACGTTATATACACACGTTCTATCGTAGTACAAAGATCTCTAAAACAACGTATCATTTTGTTTCATATTTAACATGGTGCACATGGTGCACAAAGTTTTCTGGCACTAAGCCTGTTGAAATTACTCCACAAATATATATCAGATATACCTTCGGCTGCCCTGAGAATATTAGTAACCTACATTTTAAAAGTCTACGTTCCGATAAGTATAGAAATCAAGCGTTACCCAGCTTGCGTAAGTGCACTACATACTCACAGGGTCATCAAGTTGTCACGGTGTCTTGTATCTCTTGTGACAGATGTAACAATATGCGCGTTCAACAAATGTATTTATCGTAACGGCTTTTTCGCGCATCATGAAAACATTATTTTGGCGATGTGCAACGACGATCGAGAAGCGATTCTTTCGTTGGCATATCGCCGAATTTTAGATGCGCGCAATGCAATATCTGAAGCTGTAGTTCCCTTCGTCCATGAGTTCAAGGTTCCAATGCTGAACTTTTCGTACACGGACTTCGTCGAAAGATGCATCAAAACAGTGACGGAGGCCAAAAAACGCGTTTCGAGTGAGTCCAAATGTAAGGGATGCTATAATTCAATACTGAAAAAAGTTTGCTGCTGACAGAAATGATGTTGCTTTTCAACCAAAAATTTATTATTTTGAACTTATCCAATTCTAGCCTGAAAGGTAAGTGTTAGATACATCAAGACCTACAAATTTCCGAAAAGTAGGATATAGTGGGGCAGTTGGACCGGTATGGGTTTAAAGAAAGTCTAAGAGTTAAGTGATTGCTACCAAAAGATGCGTAATGCATTGATAAAAATTAATGTAGAAATCTCCAATAGTTTTTTTATTAATATTCAAAAAGTAAAAAATAAAATAATGGAATTCGCAAATGGTCTAGTAATCAGCACAATATGCATTCGGTTACTTTAACACAATATCTGCATCACTAGCATCAATGCAGAAAAACTTTGTTGTTGTTTTTTAAAACTCAATAACAAGTTCTTGTACTACATTAAAGAGAACCGTTGAGATATGCGTCGTTTTTTTAACATAGTTCTTTGCAATCACTTGTCAAGGCATCACATATCAAGGAAACAAGCTTGTCAAGGAATTAGCACATGTAACTTATATATATATATATTTTATAATTTTTTTGTGGAAAATTTGAGAAAATATACATAAAAACAAGGATTGCTGATAATTTTCTGATTAAGTTAACAAAAATTTAACAAAAAAATCATTAGATGGGTCGAATGGAGTCACGCACTAGAACTAAGAAAAATTATCATTGGAATGAAAAATAATCGAAAAACTATAAATCAAATTGCGAATGATATAGGGCGCTCCAAAAAACTACCCAGTGAACCCAAACTATCTTTTTTCAAATTCATTTATGAATCTTTTCGAGTAGAAAAGTTCATTTTCGGGACTAATAAATTAACTCATTTGAAGTCATTCGTCAGACTAAAATGCCTCTCAAAAGCGGATCTTTTTTTGTTCGAAAACGAGTTAATAAACGAACCATAGAAAACCACTTTTTCGGCACTCACAAATAAAATTTTTTTTCAATCATAAATTGTATTTGAATATATTTAGTTGTAGAATGTGAAAAAATAACATTTATTATTAATTTCTGAACTTATTCATGAATAAAAAATGGTTCTTTTATAAGTAATAGTTTCCTGCTAAAATGATAACAAAATGTTTGTTTTTAGGCTCAAAAAAATTTGTTAATTATGTAAAATATGTTTACGAATTTTATATTCTCTAGAAAAATAATTATACAAATTAAAAAAAAAATAAAATTCGCAAAAAAATCTCTACGCGAAAACGGACTCAAAACTATCACTTTACGCAAAACCTTCGTATATGGTACAGTGGGTAGTATACGATGCAATTCGGTACTATCAAAACCATAAAACCACCGAATCTGTAAAAAAAACACTTTCAGAAAAACTAGTGCTGCTCAGGACAGACTTATAGAAATGTAAGCTAAGAAAAATCCCTTTACTATATCCGCTGATATGCAGAAAAGCGTCAAACAGTATCACCAAATTGTAACAAGTAGCAGGACCATCCTTAGAAGGTTAAACGAAGCTCGTTTGATTGGATACGTCGCACAACATAAATGATTCGTCTCAAAGAAAAATGTTGAAGCTAGACTAAAATTCGCTAAAATGTTTATAAACAAACCATTTTGGAAAAACATTTTATGGAGGGATGAGTCGAGATTCAATCGGTTTGAGTTTGATGGAAAGCAACATGTATGGCGCCCACCAAAACAGCAACTTAATCCGCGATATACCACGAAAACAACCAAACAAGGTGGTGTGAACGTTATCGTGTGGGCTGCTTTTTCCTGGAGGGGCGTAGGACCAATTGTCAAAATCTATGCAAAAATGGATAAACATATATACAGAAACATTTTGAAACACCATATCGAACCTTTTGCTGATGAAAATAAACCTTTAAGATGGGCTTTCATGCATGTTAATGATCCTAAACACAGTTCACGGTTTGTGAAGCAGTATCTTAGACATCACCAAATACATTTTTTGTCAAGGCCTGCACAAATTCCGAATCCCTATCCGATTGAGAATTTTTGGAACGATGTGGAGAAAGCCATGAAACCGAAAGAACCGCATAATTTAAACTTGAACTTTGGAATGCCATACAAGACGCGTGAAATTCCATTCCTCAGAGCCGATGCCAAACATTCGTTGAAAGTTTGCCACCTAGATTAGAAGCAGTCACACGCCAAAACGGATTCCCTACCAAATATTAAAAAATATATGCAACAAAATCTTCAGCAAAAACTTGGACTAATGGATGGCCACAAAAAAAAACAATTTTATATTTACATCATCTCTTTGTTTTTAAGATATTAAGATTCCTTTTTAATATTTTTAACAAAAAAATTGAAATAAATTGATAAACAAAGAAATAAACATCAGTTTTTTCAAATAAATGAGACATGTGCTAATTGCTTGGCCAACACTGTATCTCAGAAATCAGATGTCTTAGATAGTAAGACAGCATACCAAAATGTTTGTATTCAAATTATCTACATTAATAATGAACGTTAATACATTGCAATGACGTCACTTCAAAAGAATTAATGCTATGACGCAAAAGTAGCAAAAAATCTATTTTTTGCGTTTACAAAAAGTCACGGAAATAGGCCGGTATGGGTTATCAAAATTTTTTGTTGATCCATTCGCAAGTTTTAATCACTAAGGAAAAAAAGTGCGAGAATGTTATTCCCTTATCAGGAATTCCTTAGTGAAGCTTTCCATAGCGCATTTTCCCGGCTTTACTGAAGCTCCAAACACAATCGCAATACGAAGACACAAGAAAAACCCGCTACAGGTTCCGCACGACTTAATAACGTCGGAAAAATCGTATGTACTATAAACTCGTTCTTAGGATATAAGTCTCCGGGACCAGATGGTATAATTCCTCCCATGTTGCAAATGGCTGAACTACGAGCAATCCCATGGCTAGAGAATATATATAAGGTAAGTATCAGGCTAAATTATGAACCCCTGGCCTGGTGGACAGCGAGGGTTGTATGCTTACTGAAAACAAGTAAGAGCTTCTATCTGTATCCACAGGACTACAGGCCAATTAATCTAGCTTTCTTTTTACTAAAAACAGTAAGGAATTGATGGACTTGCACCTAAGAAATGATGCAATCCAGTCTGCAAATAATCAACACTCATACAGCAAAGGGAAATAGGTTAAAATGGCACTACACTCCCTAGTAGTACCCATGGAATAAGCCCTCCATTTCAAAGTATACGCACTTAGTGCTTTTCTAGATATCTCAGGTGCATTTAACAATGTATCAACTTTGGCAATTCTGAGTGGATTACGTGCAAAGAGGCACCACTAGCTATAAACCAATGGTTAGACATAAACCTTAACCTACTCAACTGTTGCAACATTTGACATTTAAATATAAATATTTTATTATAGCTAACCCAGATAAATCTATTGGTGATAATTTTAAAACTAATGGAAACCATTGACCTAGCTTTTAACGACAATCGAGAACTGTGTTATAGGAAGTCCATTGGATTAATGGAGTTGTAGGAAAAATGTTTAACTCCAATGCAATGATTTAGCAGTCCAAATGAGGTTCTAATGTCCAGATCCGTGGAAATAATGCCTCCCACGACTTTGCCGTCAAGTTTTGAGCCGTGAGTAAGAAATATGCGCTCTAAATTGATTTAGGGGCAATAATCCATCCCATTCTACTCTGGTAGGGACTACTTTGTGAAAGCTATTCTCGAATGAGGGAATGGCAATAGTGTAGTCGATGTTGCTAGGAATTGCTCCTACAAGATCGATAATAGAGGAGTGACCTGTGCGAGTGTTAGTCCACTGCAAGGTTGCTCTAAGGCGGATGGCTGTTTCATGTGCCATCCTTTTTCCCATAATATCGATGGGGTATTAAGCAAAGAATAGCATTCAGAAACGCTTCAGATGAAGTGGACCTAAGCGCTACGCTGTTACATACGGCCGCAGTTCTTTGTACTTTCCCTAGAAATTTGCAATCAGACTGTGTTTTTAGTGCTGTCCGCAACACACATACATCGTATAAAAAGATTGAACTGACTATAGCTATATAAATCTAACGTGTAATGTTCGGGGTAAGTCCCCATGTTTTATCTATAGCTTTTTTGCAAGCATATAAAACAGCATTGGCTTTCCTAGTTCGCTCAAAAATGTTCGGTTTTTAGCATAACATAACTCCCAAGTATTTTGCCTCTTCCAGGAAGTGTAGCATTTAAAAAGTTAAAAAAATCCATTTTAAATACTTCTGGAATTTTGTCACCGAAATGTTTCAATTAAAAGTAAGTATTATGCGTTTATATGGGATAGTGTAATCAGTTAAAAATAAAGCCTCTTTAAAAATAATTTACACTGAAAAATAAAGATACCTTTTACTTTGGAAACTGAGTGTATTGGCTAGAATTTAATGGGTTTTAAATAAAAAATTATTTGAGGTACTTTTTTATTTTGGAAAGAAGACTTCTTTGTAATACATAAATGTTAACACAGTTTTTAAAAAATAAAACATTCTTGAGTGCCACCCTTCTCCAATATGGACTATTCTTCTCTGAGAAATCTTTGTGCTAACCAGATTTAAACCTTAAAATTATTTTTCGGTTACTATACTTACGTTTCTAAGCTAGGGGAAAAACTTACTGTGCGTCTGAAATGGCACCTGCTTCGCAGTGGTAACGTGGTGGCACTGTATGCCACTGCTTGGCCAGTGTCACCATAGCACCCGCATCGAGCACACCAAAACCGAATAAGTGATTGAATTCCAGGCCAACGCCATTCATGGTCCAGTGGAAGCGATTCTTTGCATCAAACAGCGAGTTTCTTTTGGAAGTCAACACAGTCAAGTGCTGAATATCGCGCCAAGTCAGAGAAGGGCTGTAATAAAAAACCTTTATAAAAACACAGCTTCAACTCAAACTCACCCAAAGGATCTACTTACTTTGCTTCCAAGGCCAGTGCAAAGACACCCGCAGCTTCTGGCGCCGCTGCACTGGTGCCCGAATGAGTTGTCGTGCATTTGCCATACAGGTCGGTAGTCGCCACGCCTGTGTTCGGATCCTTGGCTCCATTGCTGAAAGTGCTCGCCAGCGTTGAACTGCAACTTTCATCGTAGTGCGCATTTTGTCCGTCGTTAATGGCACTGTTGATGGAAATAGTCCACATGGAGGCGGCATATCCATCACAATTGCAGTCGTCCTCCTCGCCACCATCGCCAGAAGCCCAAACATAAATATTTCCCAAGCCATTGCGTCCCTGCGGTCGATTAAAATAAACATTAAAAAAGCACAATAAACAAACATGTTCTAAATAGAGGAGCGAAGCAGAAACATATCCTGGCCACACTTCACGCTGTACGCACCTCATTTACACCCTGCACAATGGCGCGCATGGTCGCATTGCGTGGCCCATCTACTGTTTTGCCATCGTCCGTAGGTCCCCAGGATGCGCTATAGATGTGAATTTTATGCGGTTCATGACCCATTGAGTTTGCCTCAATCAGGTCAGTCATATAGGGTTGATCCAACATACGAATGCCTAACGTATTCGACGATGATGGTGACGGTGACGGTGACGGTGACGGTGATGGTGAGGTGATGGCGCATTTATAACATCCAATCCAATTAACCATTTTGGTTCGGATTTTGGTTTGTCAGCATGATGGAGAGGTGGAGGTGGTATAAAACAAGTCAAATTAAATTATTGTGTGGGAAATCATAAATCAATGTTTTATTTTACTCAATTAAGATTTATTGACGAATTTAAGTTGAACATAGTTGGGCAAGAAAATGCCAACAAAGTGCTGGAAATAACGCTTAATAAAACATATTGTTTAAATAAGTTGTGAGCAAGAATAATTTGATTACTGTTGTGGTTATTACGAACGAATAAATAAATTGTTGTCATTAAAGATAATATTTTTGAGGTATGGTCAATAATGCAATTCGTAAACTTAATTAGCTGCAAGTAACGACAGCGCAGAATGAACCAAAATGGCATGCTAGGGGGAAAAAAGTCATAATCGATTTTTAAATAAGTATATGTTAACAAAAGTACGCTGACCTAGAGAATAATGTTTGTTCTTACCTATCTATTTCTTGTTTTCAGAGCTGGGTCAAAAAGTACTCATTACAATTCAATTCTAATTCGTTGGAATGAAGAATTGGTAATTGGTCCTCTCAATTCTTCAGGAATGTTATTGGAAATAAATCGTCAATTCCATAACAGGAACTGTAATTGGTTATTGAACGCCTCAATTCCATGGAATGGAATTGAAAAAATCGTCAATTCCATTACAGGAATTGCAATTGGCAATTGAACACTTTAATTCCTCATAAATGGAATTGGAAAAAATCGTCAATTCTTTTACAGAAATTCTAATTTGAGGTTTAAATTTCAAATACTTTTTCATTAACTCAAAACTACTTCCTTATGTATTAGAAAACTTCATTTAACTCCCACTGTTAGTCGGTTAATGAAATATTTACAACTAAATGTATTACCGAAGATACCAATTTTTTAATTTAATTCCACAATTTCCGTTAGAATAACATATATACCTGCTTCGTTACCTGGTTCAATCCCCAGCCGACTTTTTACAAGGTGCTTGGTACACAACTTTCACACCCCTGTATAAAATTTCATTAATCTACTAACAAAGCTATGTTTTCCAATTCTATTCCTAAGTAATTGAGGCGTTCAATTACCAATTACAATTCCCGTAATGGAAGTTACAATTTTTTTCATTCCATTCCTGAGGAATTGAAGAGGTCAATTCCTGTAATGGAACTGACGATTTTTTTCCAATTTCCATTCTTGAGGAATTGAGATGTCCTATTACCAATTACAATTCCTGTAATGTAATTGAGAAGTTTTTCCAATTACATTCCTGAGGAATTGAGATGATGGGTAAAAACAATTACCAATTCCTAATTCCAAGGAATTGAAATTCAGGTGGAATTCAATTAAAAAGGAATCATTACAACCCAGCTCTGCTTGTTTTAAAAATACAATCAGGATTAAAAAATGGGTAAAAACTGAATTTTTCTGAATATTGCTGTTATAAAAAATGCTTACAACCAAAAGTTATTTAAAAATACAAGTTCCGAAACTCCGAACAAGTTAAAAAAATATCACTTATTATGGTCAAATATGTACTTTTGAGAGGGATTAAATGAAGTTTCGTATTTTAAATTTTTTTCTTGTAATGGGCTATTGAAAATGACACTTTTTTAGAAAATCGTGAAATTTGAAAAAAAAAAGTTGGACAATCTACTCCATAATGTATAGGGACCTTTTGCAGTTTATACTTATTCTGTAACTTCAATATGTCTTTTTTTCAATTCTGACTATGAGAGAGTGCGAAAACGTGCGCAAAATTTTTTAAATTGTGGTGTTTAATTGAGGTAGAAAATATAAGAAGTTGCATCGATAGACAACTTGCAACATAATTAATTTTTGTTTTTGGTGTTGAGGTTTAGGAGATACAAGTTGTTTAATTTTCACGCATACCTTACAAAATGAATGTTTCATTATGCAAACGTTATTATTATTTATTTAGAGAGCATGTTGGTACAATAAGAACTAGGTTATTTTATAGTGCGATATAAGCATTTGCTTGAAAAAAAATTATAGTATGTAATCATAACCAAAAATATACACTAACGTTACACTTTAAAAAAGAAAGCTTATAATAACTATTAAATATTTAAATGGTTAATAAAATCTTATTAAAATGTATGTTTTAAGAAGTATTTGTTTAAACTAAAGAATATAGAAAACAAAGTAAAATAGAATTAAGAAACAATGGCCGCATTCAGCGCAGACAACTGTTGTGAACTGTAATGGTAGCGCTACCTTAGTTCACGATGTTTTTCTCTGAATGTGTTGCTACTCTACACGTCAGAAGTTGGATTCAATTTAGTTATATTTAATTTTTATTTAAATTTAATTCAATTGTAAAGGTTTCTAACTTAAATTTGCTGCGTTCTTCTTGTGTTTATTAATTTGACCAGCGTCAGTAGAAGCATCTGACAGGCGTCAATCAGCATCATACTTTAAGCGGCACGCCAAATGTCCCGATTTTCCGAAATACAATTTAATTTGTTACTATTTTTATTACTTTTGAAAAATATTTTCTATGTTTTTTTTCTACATCACTAAATTTGCACAGATATTCTTCTTCACTTACAGTTTGTACGTCTCCATTTGACTTAGAAAATTGCTGAACAGAATTGCTGAATTTAGTTTGAACAGCAGCCAGAGACAGCTCAAGAGCTGCCAATAAAACTTGAAAAACGCAGTTTGGTGTGGTTTTATTTCCTTGAGTAATAATATATATTTTTTAAAACTACAAATCGCTCTTTTTGTTCAAAGAAGTTTACTCAAAGACATCGATTTTCAGTAAACGTATTTTAAGTTTTTTTATTCTATGCGTCCCAGTAAAAAAAGTGCTTCCAAAAGAAGCTAAAGAGGAAGGAAAAGTCCATCCTTGAATTCCATCTCTTCCACTTTCATACCCAGAAGGCATTCTTTTAACATATGCATGTCAATGGGAGGAATTAGTCTTCTCGAGAAGTGCTTCTAGGACTTTTTCAATGAAAGATTTCTTTCAGCCCTTCAATCAAAGGATTCTAGTAGGTGTTTTTCCGGAGAACTTTAAAAAGGAATTTAATGGACTGGAATGGTTTTTGTGGTTTGGGGGTTTAAAAATCTTTGGGAAAATATCCCTTTTCTCGACATTCTAGACTAGTGATTTTGGTGTTGGAAATGAAAAGTGCTTGGGTTTTGTAGGGTCAAAGAAAATTACACGTAAAATAACCTTTTTTCCGATTTTCAAAGCATTTTGGTGTTGTAAGTAGTAAGTTGTTGGTTTTTATTGGGGGTTTAAAAAATCCCATGGAAAATATCTAAAACATATATTATAATTATATACAATTTTTTTGCTTTAATTAAATTGAAATGCCATTTGAATGTCTTCGAGAAGGATTTTTTAAAAATGCCACTTGAACGAACTTCTTTATAGGCTAAAAAGAAGCACAGTTTGACTTATTAAATGTTTTCTGGAAGCAGTGTCCGTAAGAATGCATGTCACATTTGCATCAAAAATTTTGCTGTGGTACTGAACTATTGAGCGACACATTTTCCTCTATCGCGAAAAGTAAACAAGATATCGTTATCGTTCACACAATTAAAATTGATCTATGACAAGTATTTCTATGTACTTAACTAAGATATTGCATTCTTTGAGTTGTGACGTTATTTAAAAAAACAAGCGACATGCATACTTCCCGATTTTTTTTCTTATGTCCCGATTTATTTTTTGTAAAATACCGATTTTTTACAAAAAAACCTGGCAGCCCTATTCATGAGCCATTTTGTGAAGAGTGATTGTTGTGAAAAAATTAGTTTTCTCTTATAATTTGTGAGGAGTTGTGGTGAAAATACCGCTTAATTTATCCTCTGGTTAGTGCAGAGACATATTTCTCCACATTTTCATGTGAGTCAATCATCTTAGCTTTATTAAATATAAAAACAAAAATAGGTCAAGACTTAGGCCTTTTCCACTAGAGTTGGGCCGTTCTTGACCTGCATAGTTCATGGAACTATGTTCACTCTCGGACATAGTTCCAATCATTCCATCTGTACGATTTAAGCATGGCCAAACAGTTCCGATTGCAATAAAAATTTTTTAATTGAGCCACATCTCATTCGCACTTACATAACTTAATCGAATTGTTTGAGCGATGACAAGTAAGCCAATTATGCATTTAAAAGAGAGTGAAAGAAATAATAGATAAAATAAAAAAATGATATATCGTCATTCCATTTGTGTGCATTGTTCAGCATTGCTGTTTATTTTTGCTTTTAACATATGAAACAAAACAATCACGAAATGTCATTGAAAATGCTTTTGTTACTTTCATTCTTATAAATAGAACTGCTGGAACTATATAGTTCCGTGAACATGCTTAAAGCTGATGAACTATATAGTTCCGCGAACATGCTTAAAGCTGATGAACTATAAGATGCAACTGAGTTTCGAGCTTATAAGGAACTGATTGGAAATTATTTTTGCTCGCTTTTCAGCAACTTTTTAAATTTACTTCATGAACTTTATTTACTAATCGAAATTATTTACCAAATGATAGAAGTTCCTTTTTTTTATATAAAGTAAAGAAATGTTTTCTTTAAAATATTTAAATAAAAAGAATTAAAAAGCAAAAAATTCTGTTCAATTGATTTAAGACTAGTCAGAGTGATGTGTTGAAAATCTACATGGACCTTTACACATTTTCTCCGCAGTTCAACAAGCACTTAATTCAAATAAATGCTTCAAATAGTTCTGCAGTTCAAATAAACGAAGGAACTAGATATGTAGTTCCGTGGTCATGCTTCAAATTCCCTCTGTAGTTCAACAAGCAGACAGTCCAAATAGTCTTTATAGTTCAAATAAGCAAAGGAACTAGATAGTTCCGCGGACATGTTTCCGTGAACTAGTTCCTTCCTTCAAAAGAATCGTTCCATGTCCGTTCCGTCTCTGGAACTGTTAAGCACAAGCCTATTTTCCACAGTTGCTCAACGCAACTCCAACTAAAGATGCTAGCCGGTGATTAAGCAACTTGCACACAACAAGTTCACGACACGTTCTCAACCTTTTTTTACGATAGCCTCCAAGTTACGGTTTTTATCGTGTCGACAGACAAGCAGACGGACAGACAATTTTTTCATATTTTTCATATTCAAACTAAAAAAAAGTCAAAAGATCCCTCCGTGTTCTATGTGAATTGATACACATTTTGAGGGTTTAATACTCCACTAAGTTACAGACATTACAGACATTCCTAAATTACTTAGGAAATAATCAACCTTTTCTACTACACTATTAACGTGCTAATTTTGATACCACAATTAGTTCCGATAAACATATCAGGGACATCATCAACGCAAGTTTTGCTTTAACAGATGGAAACGACATCATACGATCTTGTGGAACCCTGTTCTCACTCGCCTTAAAAAAGGCAGAGTAATGGCGTTATTTTGACACTAGGCATCTGTCAGGTGTTCTTACTACCGACTTTTTTAAGACCGTCTTATTTTGAAGTCCGAGAACAGTCAATCACGTCTGTTGTTAAATTTCGGAAAATTCATCACTTTGTCAGTCTTAAATTAAACAACAACGAGAAAAATTAGAAATGAGTAAAAGGAGTGTCAGCATAGAGATAAAAAATCATTATTTACGATATTTGCGGCTACTTTTGTACTGGAGCCCATCGTACGGTACATTTTTTTACAAAACCCACCATAGATCTCAATTTAACATTAAAAACAACTTATGCATGCAAATTTTTGAAAATATCAAACACGTTAAAGAGTGTCAGCATAAAGATAAAAAAAAACATTATTTACAATATTTTCGGCTTATTTTGCACTGGAGCCTATCTTCCGGTACAAATTTTTACAAAAAGCACCATAGATATCGGTTTTCCATTAAAAAAACTTACGCATGCACATTTTTAGAGAGATCTAACAACGTACAGCAGTACGGACATAAATTACAAAAATAAATTGGACTACTTAATTATGAAATAAGAAAAATTTTGGGGAAAATCACATTAGGTCTATTCACAATTACGGGCAAATAGCCATGCATCGTGGCATTTCAAAAATATCTATGCATTAGGGCAATTCCCAGTTGTGGGAAAATCGTAGTTAGGGCTTTGTAAATGTGTGACCTACCAAATATTTGCAAAAATTATACAAATTAGAATTAAATGTATTTCGAGACAACGAAGCAAAAGAAAAGAATAGATATGAAAGAAAACTAACTATGAAAACAGCGAAAAGCGAAAATAGTTCTAAAAGGTGTGCTCACAGTTGATGGCAAATATTTGGCTGGGCACACATTTACAAAGATCTAACTGGAATTTACCCGTAACTGGGAATAGCCCTAATACATAGATATTTTGCAAATGCCACGATGCATAGCTATTTGCCCGTAATTGTGAATAGACTTAATGTAATTTTCCCAAAAACTTTTCTTATTTATATATACAGTCGACACGGGGTAACGTGAACTAATTTTTGAAACGCCAATTCACAGAATCCAAATTGTTCATACTATCAAGATTCTATTTTTTTTAAATAAATAGCATTTTTATTAAGCATTTATGTGAATACATACATTGTTTTGTTTTATTTTTAGTGAAAAGAAAAATAGTCATTAATTCTGGTTTGTTTTTGGCGATTTTGCACCAATTTTTGCACTGCTGTCCCAAGAAGGCTTTGAAGCACAAGAATTTTCGAGTAGTCTGCAGTGTTTTGTTCGGCCCATTTAATGCATTTATCAAAAGCTTGTATGGCTTCATTATGGCTTACATTAATAACCTCATTGCATGTTGACGAATCGCTGTCCTCATCGTTATCAGATATAGCAATTTCCTATGGTTCATCAGGAAGTTGAATGTCATTATCGATCATATTCCATTGTTCGATGTCTGTTGTAGAGAAAGTTTTCTAAAAATTAAAATCAGTTAATTATCGCAAATATGTACATACATAAGTTGGACGATAGACTTACACCAGAAATTAAAACTTTTAGCAAACTCTCTAAGTTGTCTATTTCAGCCAATTTGTTTTGTAATAAACGATCTCGAAGTGTACTTAAAGGAATAATATCGTCTTCATCATCGCTGCCTTTAGGCCCCATTAAATTGGTATGTTCCAAAATGGGTTGCCAGCATTTCTGTATTGGTCGCAGGAACTCATTAACAAAGTGATTGCGTCTTTTAGGGTTAAAGCCTTTAAGAACTGGGTTACATCTCCTCTTGCAACAGCCATGCCAAGAAGATTCTGCTGTGGATGGCAAGGGGCATTATCCAGAAGCAAAACAGCTTTTGTTGGTAAACCTTCTTGAATAAGAAACTTTTTTACCTGAAAATTAATTTTTATAATCCACTGGGATAGCGTATGACTTGAAGCAACGCGGCTTTTTTGCATGCCCTCTGACTCTGATGACGTCCAGTAGCATTTGTGCATGCCAAAAACGTAACTCTAGATTTTTCTGATTTTCTACCAGGAGCAGTTTTTTCAGCTCTTGAAACATACGTTTTATCTGGCAGCATCTTCCAAAAAAGACCTGATTCGTCCGCGTTATAAATCTGATCTCCACATAGCTGAAGCTCTTTTATTGTGTTGCTGAAACATTGTAGAAATGGTTCAACGGCTGCTTTATCAGATGAAAGTTTCTCTCCGCATATTTTTAAGAGTCGTATACCGGAACATGATTTAAAACCAGCCAGCCACCCATCACTGGCATTAAAGCTTCCTTTTTCCTGAAGATCAGCATGCAACTTCTTTTCTTTGGCTTTGAGTACGACACCACTGACGGGTAATCCTTTTTGTCGTTGCTTTGCAAACCAGCTGTAAAGAGCTCTTTCCATCCGAAGAAATTCCCCTTTTTTTAGCGTTTTTCTTTTTAGTGAACCACTTTGGCGTTCTGACACAGCCCTGACAATTTTCTGCTTTTTTTTATTAATAGCACATGTCGTTGATTTGGCGACACAATATTGTTTTGCCAGATATGAAACTCCTGCACTTTTTTAATTTTTTCAATTATGTCGCACTTCTCCTTAAGAGATTGAAATTTTGGTTTTTTGAACTCATATTGGCAAACACAATTTACAAATGAAGCAAAACTGATTAGAAACAAAACATGCGTTATTTTGAAACTGCAAAAAAATTACGAGGAAAAATTAAGCAATAACAATTTTTCAGCTGATGTGTAATACAAACTTGATTAGCAGTAACTTTTTCTGTTGCTTTTACATGTTTTTACACTTCTTAAACATTTCTTTTCGCGAATTCTAATGTTCACGTTACACAGATTTTCAAACGTTCACGCTATAGAGTAGTCAATATAAAAAAAAACCGTTCACCCGAGCGGGGTGTTCACGTCAGCCTATGTTCACCCCAGCCCGAGTCCACTGTATATAAAAATGAATGTACGTTGGTTGATTTGTTGATTTGTTGGTTTGATGGTTTGTTGGTTTGTTTTTGTGTCCTGAATACACCGTTAATCCGATCGCGATGAAACTTTCCAAATTGGTTGTTTACAATTATGTGCAGGTACTAATTCGTAGTACGGACAGCGTAGGACAAGGGGGCGTGGCACCGCCCATATCAAGAAGCTTTGGAGTTATAAGCCGCACGGCTTCGGAATTCGGTATTTATTTATTTTATTTTATTATTTATTTATAAGCGCTTGTAAGAAATAAACTTATAGTTAAGCACCGATAACATGTGTGGATATAAATCAACAAATTTTTAATGTTAAACACTTAAACATAATCTTGAAAAAAATTAATTAATTAAATACATTGAGATCAAAAACACTTTTTAAAAAACGATTATAAGAATTTAAAACTAAAAATTCAAAATAAAATAACTTTAAATTAAGAGAGAAAAATAACATTAAAAAGGAATGATTAAATGAATGATAAAGGAATGAAGAAATCGAATGAGAAGAGATAAATGAAGAAAAATAATAGAATAGCGAATTAAGTAAAAAGAGATAAAAGTTTTGGTTAGAAGGAAGACAAATATGGTTGTATTGCAAATACGCTGTATATACGGTGGGAGTGAGTTCCAAAGACGTATGGAATTAACAAAGAACTGACGTTCGGACGCTAAGCAGGCATGTTTTGGTTGGACTAGGTTGTTTCCGCGCTGAGATCTTAAAAATTTTAGTTTACAATATAAGTAAACTGGCTCTTTGGTAAAAATAATTTTGTGCAGAAAGACTAACGCCCTCAAGTTCAAAACACTGTCAAAAGTCAAATTGAATATTTTTTTGCATACTGGGATATACGGTTGGTTTGTTTAAGTCCGAAGACATAACGAGCGATGTTGTTATAGGAAACGTTCAACTTTCGCTTACTAGCAGCATCCGAGTATGCAAAAATTTCGGATCCGTACAATAAGGTGGGGACAAGATACGTTTTAGCTAATAACATTCTTATGTTAAAGGGGGTGAAAAACTGTGTGGCCCATAGGCTACGGAGCATACCATAAACTTTTCCTACAGTGATGTTGACATGATTCGTCCAATCTAAAGTGCTGCTGAAGGTAATACCCAAATTTTTTGCCGTTTTTACAACTTCAATACATGACCCATTTATAGTAACGTCCGGAAAGGGCAAGGAAGAGTTATGTTTTCTAGTTATAATTAAACATTTTGACTTATTTGGGTTTATGCTTAAGCCATTAGCGGAAGCCCAATCGTAAATTTTACACAGATTAACATTCAGACTATTAACACACGTGGTAATATCACATTTGCGACAGCTAGTATACAGTTGTACATCATCAGCGTACATTTGTATACCACAATTTTGCAACACAGTTGGTAAGTCGTTTATATAAACCGAAAATAAAAGAGGGCCTATTACAGAGCCTTGAGGAACGCCACGGATTACAGGTAAGAAATTAGAAGTAACGCTGCCTATATTTACGGCTTGTGATCTGTTTGTGAGATATGAGCTCATTAGTCGAGTTGCAGTGGCGGAAAAATTAAACACATTTAATAATTTCGAACATAAGATTTGGTGATCAACCGTGTCGAAAGCTTTCGAATGATCTAGCAAAACCAAGAAAGTGATTTCATTGCGATCGAGGTTATTTCGAATTTCAGCGCTGACGTCAAGTAGAGCAGTCACGCAACTGCGCTTAAGTCGGAATCCTGACTGTCTGTCAGTTAGCAGTTTATTGTCCAAAATAAATTTGTTTATTTGGCTGTACATCAGCGTTTTAAAAACTTTTGATAGATATGGTAAAATTGCTATGGGGCGGAGTTCATTACCAGTTTTAGGGATGGGAATAATTTTAGCTTTTTTCCAAACAGCAGGGAATTCTGATTTCGTTATGATGGTATTGAAAATGTTAATAATGAAAGGCGTTAGAGCAGGAAGAAGTAACTGAAAAAACCTGGGATGTATTTCATCGAAACCGACGGCATTAGATTTAATCTCTAAGCAACTTCGCAGTACTTCTGTATATTCAACGCATTGAAAATTAAAAGCTGAGTATGAGTACGAGCTGATAGATCTCTGAAAGATGCGACAACAGTTGACACTGGGCGCTGGCATAGGTATATCTATAAATTTGTTATTTAGAGCCCATTATTTGGTATTCGAGCACAATTTACACATGTCGTTTTACTGATAACATTTTATGGGCGTAATACAATGGAGCGTGGCAACCTCCCATAATTTGCGATATCAAATAGCTTTTGAATTATATTTCGCACAGCCATGGAATTCGGTATTCTACCACAATTTACACACGCTGTTCAGGGGGCGTGGCACCTCCATACAACCTAAATTTGCTATTTGCGATATCGAATAGCTTTGGAGTTATTGGCCGCACAGCCTAGGAATTCAGTGTTCGACCACGTGGCACCTCCCAAATTTCCGATAGCGAACCGCTTTGGAAGTATAGGTCGTACAGCCTCGGAATTCGGCATTCGAGCACAATTTACACGTGCCGTTTCACTGATCAAATTTTATGGGCGTTGTAAAATGGTAAGTGACCCCTTCAATACAGCCCAAATTTGCGATATCGAATTGCTTTGGCAATTGTATAGGTCGTACAGCCTCGGAATTCAGTATTCGAACTAAATTTACACACACAGGTTCACTGATAACATTTTATAGAAGTTTGTCAACGCGCCGGGTTTCATCTAGTTACATAATAAAGTAGTCCAATTTATTTTTGTAGTTTATTTCCGTACTGCTGTACGTAGATAGCTCTCTCTAAAAATTTCCACACATAAGTTGTTTTTAATTAAAAACTGATACCTTACGTATTTTATGTAAAAATTTGCACCGTAGGATGGGCTCCAGTACAAAATAAGGAGAAAATATTGTAAATAATGTTTTTTTATTTCTATGGTGGCACTCCTGCACGTGTCTGGTCTCTTCGAAAATTGTATAAGTTGTTTTTAATGGTATATTGAGATCTTCGGTGGGTTTTGTGAAAAAGTGTACCGTAAGATGGACTCCTGTATTAAAGTAATCGAAAATATTGTAAATAATGGTTTTTTTATTTCTATGGTGACACTCCTGTACGTGTCTGATCTCTGCGAAAATTTGCATGCATAAGTTGTTTTTAATGGTGACTTGAAATCTTTGGTGTGTTTTGTAAGGAATTGTAGCGTAAGATGGACTCCAGTAGAAAAGTAGTCTAAAATATTGTAAATAATGGTTTTTTATTTCTATGGTAACACTCCCGTACAAGTCTGCTCTCTTCGAAAATGTGCATGCATAAGTTGTTTTTCTTGGTGAATCGAGATCTATGGTGGATTTTTTTAAAAAGTGTAGCGTAAGATGGGCTCCATTACAAAAACACACAATTTCCATTGAAAACCGCTATTTGAGGAACCAGGAATTTATTTTTAAAAAAAAATATTTTCTGCATTTTCTTTCCTTCCTTTTTCATTATTTAAGGGTCGAATTGGGTGTTAGTTTTGGTCCATGCATTTGGATGCACCTTAATGTATATATAACTTCTCGAGTAACGCTATCAGCTAGTAAATAATAAAAATTTTAAATTTGAATTGGAATAAATTAACTAAAAAATATTTTGGTAAATAAAACGAGCGGGAGATGACAGTGGATATATTAATAGTACATAATTCCTTGTTTTAAAGAATGATTAAAAATAATTTTAAATTTAAATATATGTATTTGCACTCTTTGTTTCTTTGCTCTCGCAAAGATATAAATTAACTGTTAACAATTACCTGCGATTTTACTGTCATAAGCCACTCCAACACCGCATATACCGTTATCTCTGGCAGCAGCTACCTCACCAGCACAGCGCGTGCCATGGCTAACAGGTTCAGAAAAAGACGAATAAAAGATAAATAGAAGAAAACAAAAGAAGGGATAAGCAAAAAGTTGCAAATTTAACGAATACAACAACAAAGAATTCTTATGAAAACTATTTTTTACCGACGTGTTGGTTGTTGCAATGCTGCACAACGATAAAAGGAGTCAAGGACAAGAACCGATAACAAACCTGGCTGCTAACGCTGAGCTCAAAACTGAATGAGTTAACTTTTGGTATTGAAAAAACAAAGAATACAAGTCAGTCGCAAGGCAAGCGGAGACGGGAGAGCGGTAAGTCTGTGTTAAAATGGTACAATTTTTTGTATAAATATATATTATCTTTTAAAAGGAGCGCATAATTTAATATCAAAGTATATATGTTTTTTCAATACTTATGATTGAACTTATATTGATTTATATTTCATTGCAGATGCCAAAGGGTGCAAAAATATCTGAAATTATAGAAACCCTGAACAAAAAATAAATTTTTCACGTTTGTTGATAAATTTAGTTGACAAAATGCATTTCAGTTTTTGTTTGAGAATATATTTAATGGAAATATCATATATTTCATCTTATTCATATTATTTTTTTTCAAAAATAATCGCATTTGTGTACAAAAAAACTTTTTAACAAAAAAAAAACCAACTTCAAAACCACTACAAAGCAAGGTTCGAACAATTAATTATTCTAACGAATCTTTCCAAAGAAACAACAACAACAACTTTTGCAATATGAAAGGAAAAAAATCACTAGCTGATTTTATTGTAATTTCGGCCCTCCTGATAGATTCGTTAGAATAATTAATTGTTCTAACCTTGACCTAAAGCTCAATAAACGATTTTAAACTATCAAACAACTAGAACTTGTGTTTCAAATCAAATATGATTTAAACTATCAAACATTTAGAATTTGTATTAAAATCATATAAAATCAACATAATAAATAACAAGGTCATTTAGAAAAAAAAACTTTAAGTAAAAAAAAAATTTTAAAATACTTTTCACAATAATTGTTGGTCAAATTTGATAATTTATTTATATATATTATTAAATTTGGAAAAAATATTATTTTAATTTTTTTCTATTTTATATTAAAATCATAAATATATTAATTTCTCCATGATTAGAAAACCTTTAAAGCCATAGAGTTTATTTTATAAAAGTCTAATTATATAAGCGCTGACTATAAAGGTTTTATATTCATGGATAAATTAATATATATATGATAATAATACACAATAGAAAAACTTATAATTATAAGATTTTCAATTTAAAAATATATATAAATAAATTATCAAATTTGAGCAAGAATTAATGTGAAAAGTAATTTAAAATTAATTTTTACTTCGTAGTGGTTTTGAAGTTGGTTTTTTTTAAAAAAAAGTTTTTATTTCTTCCTTCCTAGAGATTATGATAACAATTTTGACCATTTTTGTAACGAATTTTGGTACCTTAGTGTCAACATTAACTGAGGAACAGTATTTTTCTTATATTGCCACGCTCTTTTGTCCAACAACGCCCACTTTCTTCACCGTGAATTTTCAGAACTATGCCTACCTCTGTACCTTATTTCAGTATCTTAGTGTCAAAATTATTGGAGTTACTGCGTTTTTCTTATATTGCCACGCACTTTAGCGAATAACGCCTACTTTTCTGACCATAATTTATAATAACTGTTCCTACCCCTGTACCAATTTCCAGTGCCCTAGTGTCAATATTAACCGAGACACAGTATTTTTCTTATATTGCCTCGCCCTTTTGTCTAACAACGCCCACTTTCTTTACAGTGCGTTTTCATAATTATGCCTACCCCTGTACCTAATTTCAGTAACCTAGTGCCAATATTATTCCCTTATTGAAAAACTCCTAATTTTTTGAACATAATTTATAATAATTGTGCTTCCCCTGTACTAAATTTCAGTACACTAGTGTTAATATTATTCGATATACATAGTTTTTCTTATATTGCCACGCCCTTGTGGCCGTAATTACCGCCCACGGGCCCCTCCGCATCTAATGGGTCTATCTGTTGACAAAAAATTGCGGCAATCGGGCAAGTACTTTAGGAGTTATCGATGTACATACATTTAAAAAAAAAAACTAACCAGCTTGAGAACCTCTTCCTTTTTGAAGTCAATTAAAAATTGCATTTAATAAAAGACTGTCAGGCCAGTGTTTATTCGTTGAAATATCCACCTTTGGATTTGATGAGCGCAGCGCTTATTTTTGGCATTTTTTGGACAAGTTTTTGAAGTATTTGCAGATTGAGGTTGTCCCATACTTGTTTCAAGCAAGTCCACATGGTATTTCCGCTGGTTGGAGCCAAATCTCGAACTTGTCGATCTAGTTCATCCCAAAGCAACTCGATTGGATTTACATCCGGTGATTGTGGCGGCCAAATCATTTTTTGAAAGACTACTTCGTCGTCTTTTGTTGCCAAATAGTTGGAACATAAGTTGGAAGTTTGTTTTGGGTCGTTGTCTTGCTGAAATGTTAGACCATAGCCAATAAGACCAATTCTAGACGGGATGGCGCTGGGTTGGAGAATGCGGTGGTAGTCTTCTTTCTTCATTGTTACATCAATTTTTAGTAATTTGCCAACTCCCTCATTGCTAAAACAACCCCATACCATCACTTAACAACGCCATTTTTCACTGCAGGCAGAACACACTTAGATTTATATCTTTCGTTGGTTTCTCTACGAACAAAGGCTCGAAGCCGCGTGCCGAAAATTTAGAATTTTGATTCGTCTGATCCTAGCACCGATTTCCATTGATCTAATGACCAGTCTTTATGTTTTTCGGCAAAAAGAGGACTTTTCTTCTCGTTCACTTTTCGTAGAAGTGGTTTTTTGCCGCCACTCGACCCATCATTCCTTTTTCTCTTAACCGTCGTTGGACTGTTGATACCGAAATCGGCGTCGCTAGCTGTTTATTCATTTTGGATCTGATTTTTGGTGCTGTATCAAATCAATTTGTACTGCTGATAGGTTAGGTAAGGTAAATAGGGTTTTGCACCGTTACCGGCGCTTCCACGGAGGCCTATAGGTCCATTGCGAATCCCTTTTTTATTTTTATCTCAACCATAATAACCATAATTATTTCGATTATTCCTCAAATCAGCCTGTTCTTTTTATGAACCCCCAGATGTCTAGCAGTGGTGAATTCGCTAAATCTTCCAGGTCTTTAAAAAACCAGTCCCCCATATATCGGAGTCGACGATTCTGTAGACTTGGACATTCGCATAGTAGGTGAGTTACTGTTTCTGTTTCTTCCGAATCCTTGCAGCTCCGACAAAAGTTTGGGCTGTTATGTTCATTCTATTGGCCATTACCCCAATGGGTCAATGACCTGTTAGAACTCCCACAAGAATCCGGATTTCTCGTTTGGCCAAAAGCAGAAGCTCTTCTCATTTAACTCCGGTCAGAGCCTTCGAGATATGTTGCAGTCACCTCTGGAAGCCCAGTTAGAGTTAGCATTATCTCTGGCTTTAAGGTTTATACTTCTTTTGACGACGCCTATTGAAATGTGCACATCTGTATTAGCTCTGTTTGTACTTGTGGTTACTCCACACCTAGCCAGCTCATCCGCTGCGTCATTCCCTTCAATATTGCTATGTCCGGGAACCCAGCAGAGAGTGACGTTGTGGGTATTGCAGATACTGTTCAGTGCCAGTTTACAGTTTTGTACCATTCGAGCCTTCGTTGTTTTACTATTCAGCGCTTTTATGGCCGCTTGCCTATCCACAAAAATAACTACCCTTGTGGGGTAAGATTTTTCCTATGAATGGCCTGTGCAGCTTTTCAAAACATTTTCAATTTTCAAAACATTTGCGCGTTTTTGGCTGCAAAGCGATGGTACACTTACCAAAGCAGAAACGCACCAAACTGGATGCTAAATCGAGTGACTGTATTTTTGTTGGTTATAGCTGTGAATCAAAAGCTTATCGACTGTTCAATCCATCAACAAAAAAGATCGTCATAAGCTACGATGTAGTTTTCATTGAAAATCAGATGAAAGCAGCAGAAATTAGCAGCAATATGTTGCCGTCGCTCGTTGTTGACTAAGAAATTGATGGAGCTGTTGCCAATTCAGAGGAAGAAGCTTCACATGTACAGCGGTCTGCAGATAATTCGCCAGAATTGACAACAACTACTGAAGAAGTCGAATCGCTTGGTTCGATGCTGTTCGAGTCAACAGCAGAGTTAGAAGCAGAAGACGATCCAATTTTTATACCAGAAGTCGACATAACAAGCATTGACGAGGACGACATCCGTCGTTCTGAACGAATTGGTACTAAGCCAAGACCAAACTACAATTTGTGTGCAGTCGACGCACTCACAAACGATCCAGTTGCCGTTGAAGATGCGCTGTCGTCTCCTGATGCTCAACAATGGAAGGCAGCCATGCATAATGAGTTGGCGTCGCTTAAAGAAAACCGTACGTGGATTTTAGCGAAGCTACCAACTGGCAAGAAGGCGATAAGTTCGAATGGGTTTTCAAGACTAAGACTAGTGCTGACGGTGAGCTGGTGCGTCAATAAGCAAGGTTAGTTGTGAAAGGTTTTTCCCAACAAAAGGGTGTTGACTATGAGGAAACGTTTGCGCCCGTGGTTCGATATACGTCAATTCGTCTCTTGCTCGCACTTGCAGCTAAATATGAGCTGCTCGTGCATCAGATGGACGCTGTTAGTGGTTTCCTCAATGGCGAGCACCAAGAAGAAATCTACATGTCCCAACCTAGTGGCTTCAATGATGGTTCTGGGCGTGTATGCAAACTTCAAAAGTCATTATATGGACTTAAACAGTCTAGCAGAGTATGTAACGAAAAACTAAACGAAGTTCTCATTAGTCTGGGTTTGCAGCGTAGTGATGTAGACCAGTGCATCTACTACAGCGCACAAAACAAACAATTGCTATTTGTCGCAATTTATGTAGACGATGTGTTGTTATTCTCAAATGACATGGCGTTGGTCACTCGTATGAAGCAACAGCTGTCAAGCAAATTCAAAATGAAGGATTTAGGAGAGGCATCGTCGATATTGGGCATTCGCATAACACGAAACAAGTCGAATGGCTCAATAACCATTGATCAATCGCAATATGTCGCCGATGTTTTAAAACGCTTCAATATGAACGCATGCAATCCGATCTCTACGCCAGTCGACATCAATCAAAAGTTAACGTCCAAAATGAGTCCAACCAGCGATGACGAAATGCAAGAAATGTCCAAAGTTCCCTGTAAATATGCTCAGTCGATTCGGCACAAATCCCGGGAAAGCGCAATGGGTCGCTGTAAAACGTGTAATGCGGTACCTGAAAGGGTCGATTAATAAGGGACTTGTGTATCAAAAAATGACTGCTAATATTACTGGCTACTGTGATGCATATTGGGCCGGCGATGTCGATAATAGGCTCTCAACAACTGGCTATGTGTTTAAATTTCAGAATGCTGCGATTTCATGGTCATCGAAGCGGCAACATACAATTGCGCTTTCGTCCACAGAAGCCGAACTTATGTCTGCCGTCGCTGCGATTCAGGAGTCTGTTTGGCTCAAGCGCTTAGAACGCGAACTTGTTTCGAATGCATCGAACCAAATGCATTCGAGCTGAACTGTGACAACAAGAGCGCGATCCATATAGCAACAAATAATTCGTATTCATCACGAACAAAACATGTGGATATTAAGGTCAAGTTCGTTCGCGAAAAAATTCAGAACAAACAAATAAAATTGAATTACGTAGCCACCAATCACATGGTTGCCGATGTTTTAACAAAGGGAGTACCTGCTGCTAAACACACTTTGCTTACGAATTCATTAGGCTTAGTATAATGCTCAGTCTTTACTTTGAATTAAATATTCTTTAAATCACATTCAATGTTTTTGAAATTAACTTTTTTGAACTAATTTTTCGATACAAATATGGATTTTATTTTTATCTTTGTATCGATAAAGTTTTATCGTATTGTATGTAATTTAAATTAACACTTTTTGTTAACTTATTTTTAAATACTAATATGAATTTTATTTTTTTTTATCGCTAAATTGATAAAGTTGAATAGCTTTTCAGGGAAAGTGTTAAAACTGAACAACTATTAAACATAGCTACATAATTTATTACTTTACTCCTTTCTTTTCTTATGTACGAGTGTCAGTTACAATGAACTAATAAACTTCCTGTTTCTGCAACTATCGTTGTTTTAAGTACACGCGTCTTTTTATTCTTCTCACTGCAAATTAACTTTTCAATAAAAACGCTACAGTAGTCGGGGAGTTTGTAGGACTCTTTGATTTGTAGCGTTTCGCAATATACACCTGATCCAGTTCCGTTTTCCATTTTGGAACCATCAGTATATAATTGGAGATTGCCATTGAATTCTATGGCCGCTTCTTCCCATTCTTGTCTGTTGGGGATGGATGTGGTGTATTCTGTGCCAAATCTCACACTGGGTATGATATAGTCGGTTGCTCTTTTTGATTCTTCGGTTCCAAAGAGATTCAGAATAGATGCATGTCCGAAAGTGTTGTTTCTCCATGCTTGTGATTCGTTGAGGCGAATCGCGCTTTTGGTCGCCAAACACTTAAGAACCTCTTCTATGGGGAAAAGATTTAGCATAATTTCTAGACCCGCCTGTGGTGTTGATCTCATGGCTCCAGTTATTCCTATGCATGCTAACCTTTGGACTCCTGTTAGGGAGCTAAGGTAGCTCTTTTTGTGCACTATCATTCACCTTACAAGAGAGCCGTTGGTAAGAATAGGTCTCACGACTGCTGTATACATCCAGTGGATTATGTGCGATCGCAGACCTTATTTCCTGCCAAAGACTCTCAGACATGCGTAAAGAGAGCATGGTGCTTCTTTCCTTCTTTCATCTGTGTTGCGTTTCCAGCTCAGCTTGTTATTAAGGATAATTCCAAGGTATTTAGCTTCCGTGGAAAGCTTCAGAGTTACTGCGTTCAGTTTCGGTAATGTAAATTTTCTATTTTCCTTCTTCTTGAGAACAGAACGAGTTCGGTCTTTGTTAGGTTTACACCCAGTCGCGGTTCTGCCCACCGCGATAGCTCACTCAATGCCCCAGTCATTAGTTCGCTAACTGTTTGCAGTTATTTCCCGCATATTAGGATGGCGACGTCATCGGCATAAGCAACCACTTTTGTTCCACCAGCTTTGAGTGTAGTGAGAATTTTGTCAACCACAATCAGCCACAGCAGGGGGGATATGACTCCTCCCTGCGGTGTGCCTCTTGTGAACTCTTTCCTCACCACACTCATTCCCATTTGTGAGCATTTTCCCACGTCTGCTGTTGAGCATTTTATAAATCCACTGGGTTATTTTACTGTTGACTCCTTTGTCTACTAGAGCGTTCTTTATAGAATCTGTATTCACATTGTTGAATGCGCCTTCGATGTCCAAAAAAGTAGCTAAAGTATATTCTTTGTGATGAAGGGTTCTTTCTATGACTGAAACCACGTTTCCACTGATTTACCTTTAAGGTAGGCGTGTTGCACACTTGTAAGATTGGTATCGTTCAAGGATTCTCTTATATGGAGATCTATTATTATCTCTAGCGTTTTCATCATGAACAATGAGAGACTATTAGGCCTGTAATCCTTTGGCGCTGAGTGTATTGGTTTCCCAGCTTTAGGAATGAAGACAACTCGCACTTCTCTACAGATTTTTGGAACATATCCTGTCTTGAGACAACCGGTGAATATTGCTATAAGGGCATGATTCTGGGAAGAACATATTGCATCATGGCCGGCAGGATTCTATCAGGCCGTGCAGATTTGTAGGGCTTGAAGAACTCAATCGACCACTCTACATTTGACCTTGTAATAATGTTGGAGAGTTCCTGTAAGGGTTCTGGTATTGTCATTTCCAGGTTGCTGTTAGCTCCATTTTGCTCAGGTTCCTTACAACCTGGGAAATGAGTTTCCATGAGCAGCAAAAGCGTTTCTTGACTGGATTCTGTCCAAGATCAGTCAGACCTCTTATGTATCCCGGGACCGATGGATCTTTGAATCGCGTCTTTCGAAGTCTGGCGGCACTGCTGATAGTTAACATCTTGCTATCTTCTCGCTTTGATTTTTTTTCGAGGCCTACCGGCTCCTTTTCTGTTTGTATTTGCAACAGTTTCCCGGTTTTGCTTCTGAGTCTTAGAGACGGCGCCATTCGAAACTTTTAATATTTTTTTTCGATTTCGTTGTGTGATTTCCCTGTTTTCTTCAAAACAACTATATCTGATCGCTGTTTAACAGAAAGTGATTTATTTTTAGACTTCCGAGTCATTTTGATTGATCACAAATTATGATATTATCAACGGAGAATAATAATCAGTCATTACTAATAATTACTAACACCATTCACAACCAGTTTTACACTATCAGATTTGTTCGTTAGACTTTTGGCTGTGTCATTTATTTTCTGAATTGTAAGTTTTTCAACAAAAAACACTGGCTTGACACTCTCTTATTATTAAATTAAATTTAATGTACACGGAGAAAATTAATTTGCTTGAATCAAGCAAATGTTTTGCTTAAAGTGCCTCTACACTATATGTTTTATACATATGACACGTCAAAAAATTACTAATGGTTTTTAGGTACAGATAGTGTGGAACATATGAAAATGTGGTTTTGAAATGTCGTTTGTATTTGCGGCAGTAAATTTTTGAATTAGAATCGTCTCTAATTTCGTATGTTTTTCCATCTGTACAAAATGTCAGATTGATAAATTTTTTATTTGAAAATTTAAGAAAAGGCAAATTTTAAGATATTTATTCAATAAATTGATTTAAAATGAATTTATTCTTAGTTTGAATGGCTACAGGAGGACATTTAAGAGCTTTAAGGTTTACAAAAGTTTCAAAAGTTGTTTTTTGTTTTCAAATGACGTGTCGATAGTGTGGAGACAAAAGAAAAAAGCTGTCTGACCTAAACTTAATTCTGACACACAGATGAAATTCGGTATGTAATTTTATTTGACATGTCATATGTATGAAACATATAGTCTGGGGGCACCTGTAAAAGCAAATTAGCAAAACTTTGCTCAATCACAATGTGATTTTAGAAAGGGATTGCTAGATTGCAATTACTCCTCGTGTATTTAGAAAATGCTTGAATTCAATCAAAATTTTGCTAAGTTATTATAAACTGAAAATCAAATTTTTACTTAATTCAAGCAAATAGTTGCTTAGTTATTATGAATTGGAATAGCAAATTTCTACTTAATTCAAGCAAATATTTGCTTAGTTATTATTAATTGAAATAGCAAATTTTGATTAGTTTTTGTTGAAATTTAGCATAATTTTGAAGTGGCTGAGAATCAAGCGAAAGTTTTGTTTAATCACAAACAAATTTAGCAAACCGTTTTCTCCGTGTAAGTATTCAAAAATTGTTCTCTCAAATGGTTAGGAGAAAATTACGCGAAAACTTTAAATATCAGTTCCATTTTATAAAAATCAAGTTGTTTTTTTCTTAGTATTGACATGAATCCGTAAATGACATGAATCCGTGCAATCAGAGGATTCTGCCTTAGTTTGCTATGCCAAATGAGCTCTTACTTACTTACTTAGAAAACCTTTCTACCTTTCTTTTTTCTACCATCACATATTACTTCATAATTTTACTTTAATTCACAGAAATCCAAATATTCCATTTATCTCTTCTAACGAGTTGTAACTTTTATAATCACTATTGTCTGCATTCCTTTCTCTCAATAGTCTCAATGAAGTAAACATTTCACTTTAATATGTACACTGGAAAAGGTTAATACAGAGTACAGAGAAGTACACTTGGAGCTATTTATTTCACTTAATTATTGTTTTCTTTTTTTTTACACTTATTTCATTTTGAGTAAAAATTTAAAACGTTACATGCCGATTCCCTCCTATACTTGTAGGTATTAAAATATTTTTAATTTTTGTATAGAGATTTTAATTATAAAGATAACCCCCATTGGAGAATGCAAATTCTATTTTCCGCTCCGGGTGCCAGAACCCTAAGTACGCCACGGATACAAGTGTTTGTTCAACTTACCTGTTAAACCAGTCATCTGTGTAGCGCGGATATGGAAACGGATCATTGCTACTAAAGTCGTAGCTGGCTTCGGCATTCTGCAGAAAAGAGATATGAAAAAGGAAGAAAAAACACAAACACTTAGTTTATTTATTTTATATTATTTTAAGAAAATTAAGTCAATCCCTGAAAGTATTGTGGGAAAAATAAAAAGCGAAGCGCAGAAAAACCATTAAAAAAAATTGTAAAAGATAATCATTTTGATGAAACTCAAAGCTCTTTTTCGAGATATAAATAAATAAAATACCAACTGTATCCCTTAGCTCTAGCTAGAGATGAAATAATCCTCTTTTTTAAGATATATATAGAAAAATACCAACTGCAGCTGTTGGCTCCAGGTAAAGTAAAAATAATCCTGCAAAAGCACTTTAACGGATTGATTGCATATTAACTATACAACCTGCTAGCAATTTCTCAGTAATGCGTTTATAACAGAAATAAAACAAGAAACGCAATAAAATTCATTCGTATGCAAAAAGGGTAGAAAGCACAACGGAAATGTCATTAAAAGGAGAAGTTATATGAATGTTTTCCATGTGCACACTTACATTGCAAAATACTATTAAATCAGATTATGTGAATCCGCTCAAGTAAGCAGCCTGCAGTTGCATAGCAAGAACGCGCACTTGTCGATTTTCAATGAAATCACTGTAATACGATTTAGCACTCCCTATTTTTTTGTATCATTAATAGAGTTAGAAATGGATGCTGATAAGTGTCATCCGATGTTACTGCTTAAATGCTATGGTTTCAACTCACTTGGCAGATCAACAGTGTGGCATGCTTATGGCTTATAAAGGGTGTTTTTCTTTTAGAAATATACAATTTCCGTCAGGGATATCTGTCAAACCAGCTGTAAAACTAGGCACGTGTCTTGGCGTTTTTATTAAATCACCATGAAAAAAAACTAATACAGTTTCGATGGTATCGTAAGTGTAGACGTAAAATTTCTATTTATACAGTAAAAGAGAAAAATTATGTTTATTTTATTCATGTTTATTAACCCGAAACACCCTGTCGTTGCCATATGGCAACGCAAACACAAACACTTAAAATGTGCTTATATTAGCTTAAACCATTTTATATTTGCGTTAACAGGTCATTCTGAAAATTTAAAAAAAAATTTACTCAGGGTGATTCGGGTTAAGCAGCCTGCCTACAAGGTAGCCCTCAAAACTGAAACTAGGAAAGCTTAAAAATCCTCTTGGAAACGATTCTGTGAAGGAATGAATTGAAGATATCTCAGAGGCTTCACGGCTACGCAAAATTCTCGCTATCACACCATACAACCGGCTATCTCGTTTTATATTAGATTGCTGACATATAATTTCCAACGCTTGGAATAACGCAAAAGTGGTATTTATACCTAAAACAGGGAAGACATCACATACCACTCCCAAAGATTTCAGGCCTCTAAGTCTAACGTCATTTCTCTTCAAGAATAATGAATTCACTTTAGTTACTTTCCTTGACATAGAGGGAGCATTTAATATTATAAAGCCACAATCTATACGACTAAAGTTGCTTTGGTTAGGTGCGAATAATATCATTACTGATCTCATAGATAAGCTACTCAACTTCAAAGTAGTTTTCTTTAGACCAAGGTGCGTATTGCACTGAAAGATCTGTGACAAGAGTTACGCCACAAGGCGGTGTGCTATCTCCACTCCTCCGGAAACTGGTAGATTCACAAGGCTGCATCATTTATTTATATAACTATGTACGCTGATAGGCCTGATATAGTTCAGAACATAGAAGTTAATATTCTGCACGTCATTGCTACAATAAACCAGCTAAGCTGGAAAATGAAAAAAGTGACTCAAAATTAGACCACTAGCATGGTCTTTGTGAGACGTAGCCGCTATTTTGTTTTCTTTGCAAGCTTATAACGTATATATATTTGTACTTTCAATAATTTTTATGTGTTTCATGTTGAACAACATGCATACTTAAAAAAAACACCCTTTACTACTTTGTAGCGACCGAGGCTCTAGAAAAATTATTTTTATTAAATACTAGCTGAAACCCGGAGCTTTGCTTGTGTAAACCTTTAACGAATACTGAATTCCGTGACTGTGCGACCTTTAACTCAAAAGCTATTCAATTTCGCAAATTTGAGTTGTATGGGAGGTTCCACGCCCCCTTGACCAACACCAGTAAATCAGTGAAACAGCCCGTGTAAACTTTGTTCGAATACCGAATTCGAAAGCTGTACGACCTCTAATTTCAAAGCTAATCGATATTGCACATTGGTTCTGTATTGGAGGTGCCACACCTCATTTTCCAATATAGTGCGCAGATATAGTTCGACCACACCCATTTTTTGGAAAGTTGTCAAGAGCAAAAATATGAACTAAATTACCAAATTTCAGTATTTAGACACATTTCGTCCAAGCCCATTTTTTGTACGGTTGCCAACAGTAACAATCTGAACAAAATGACTACATTTTAGTTTTTACAATCGAAACCGTCTGATATATACCCTTTTTATTGGTTTGTGTCCCTTCTTGTCCAATCGAAACCAAACATCACAGGAACATTCTCAAAAAGTGGCTTCAGTTTCCCCAAAAATTTCCTAAAGATCGGTTCAGCGGTTTTTGAGTCTACATATGATATACAAACATACACACATCTATTTTTATATATAAATAAAAAATCATTAAAATTTAGCCGAAGTATCTTTAAATCCTCCCCCAACCTTCTCTGATTATTATTTATTTAATTTTAAAAATTTAGGTGGTCATTTGAAATTAAATTCCTATTTCTCACAAAAAATTCCGCCATTTCGTGAGTGAATTTGAAAAAAAAAAATCTGAAACTTGCTGTTAGCGGAAAAAGTTTTATAGATAGAAAAAATTAATTTCGCCAAAAAAAATTAAAGGTGTACTCTTGTTGTTTTGATGACAAAAAACAGTAAAATAATTTTTGCGCTTAACTAGAATATTTTTTGCAAATAAATGCTGTGTCATATGAAAAGTAGTCAAATGTGCATTATTTATTTGATTTTATTTTTACAGCAAAAACAATTTTTAAGTCATATTTTGAGTAAAAGTCAATATTTAGGCATTTTTTGAAAAAATCATAAAAAGTATATACACTGACCTAACGGTACAGTTCAAACTATTTTTGTGAAGTGCTTTTATTAGACTTTTGCACAAAAGCAATTTGAATGAAATATATTTATGAACAGCGGAGATATTTGCATCGAAAACCAAACTTTGATTTTCATGACGTTTTTTTCTCATTCTTGAGTAACGATGAAAATGTTTTATGAAATGGTCGCTGTATTAAAAATTTCTACAATTTTGCGGATATGTGAGTGTTTTTGATGTCAAAACAACAAACAATTTGTAAAATTAAATGCACAAAAAACTCCGATGGCAAAAAGTATTATAACAAAATTACCGTTAGCTGAAAAATTTCGGAGGGGGCGCACAGTGCGTTGAATGGGGACATAAATAAAAATTCAAAAAATTTTGCGTTTTCAAAAATTTGGTATGCAAAACAAAAGCTAATAGCTTAGCGGTCAAAAAGCAAAAAGCATTTTGGAAATATCTGTATTACTAAAACTATGCGAGATTTTTAAACTGTACTAATTTAATCGAAGAAAATATGGCATTTTTACGTTTGGAAAGAAGAATAAAAATTTATGAAGCTTCTTGATATTTATAAAACAAAGAAGTATGCAGAATTATTCTAAGAGATTTTCAGATCACGAAAATTTTTAGTTTTGTCAAGATATTATTGCGCAAAAAAAATTACTTCAACCTTTAATAAAAACCATAAAACGCAAAAATTAAAAAATTTTTTCTGTCTCATCGATTTCCATAAATTTTACATATTTTCTTGAGAAATGTATCTCTTTTCAGTTTCGAAAGTTTTATTTGCCCCTTTTCATAAACAAAAAAGTTACGACGTGTTTTATAAGGTTGGTTTTTGCGAAATTTGGTCACTTTGGTATGAAAATAATACACTAAAAATTACTAAAGTTGAGAAGGCAAAAAAATAAAGTCGGTCTTATCGATTTTTCTAACTTTTTTTTTATTTTTGTTTGATGTATCTGCTTTTTGTTCCCAAAATTTTATTCGCCCCTCAACAAAAGTTATTACGTTTTTACCATTATTCGTTTTTGTGAGCAGTTAAGAGTGTGAGAAAAATATATACATAAATAATTATAGTCTAATATATAAAAATGAATGTTTGTTGGTTTGTTTTTTTGTTTGTTCGTTCGCTATACGCTGCAATACCGTTCATCCGATTGCGATATAATTTTGTCAACTTATTGCTTGCACATACGCGAACAATATAGGTATATTTAAAATTTGCCACACCCCCTTTTACCGCCCACAAATCAATAAAAATGCTATGGCAATTTTTGTCGTATTAAACTAAAATTAATATAACTATACTTAAAATGGGCGTGGTCTCACTATAGCTACGCCTACTTTTAAGAAAAGATAAAGAGACTTCGAAATTACTGGTCCGATCGAGCTAAAATTTTGGCAGTGGATTTGTTATGAGTACGAGATGGTTTAAGAAAAAATTGCCACATCCCCTTTTATCGACCACAAATATATAAAAAATTCGCGATATCAAATTGCTTTGGAGTTATGGGTCGCACAGCCTCGAAATTCGATATTCAATTACAATTTACACACGTCATTCCACTGATGACATTTTATGGGAGTTAAACAAGGGGGAGTGGAACGTCCGATACAACCAAAACTTGCGATATCGAATAGTTTTGGAGTTGCAGGTCACACAGCATCGGAATTCAGTATTCGACATAAATTTATGCATGCAGTTTCATTAATAACATTTTATGGGCGTTGGAAACGGTGGAGTTTCACCTCCCCCCATACAACCAAAATTTGTGCTATCGAATAGCTTTGAAGTTATAGGTCGCACAGCATCGAAATTCAGAACTGCAGTTCACATGCAGTTTTACTGAAAACATTTTATGGCGTTAGACAAGTACAACCCAAACATGCAAACTCAAAAAGCTTTAAAGTTATGGGTAACACAGCGTCAGAATTCAGTATTTGACCTCAATTCATACATGCAGCTTCATTAATAACATTTTATGGGAGTAGGAAAAGGGGGACTGGTATCTCCCATACAACCCAGATTTGCGCTATCGAATAGCTTTGGAATTATAGGTCGCACAGCGTCGGAATTCAGTATTCGATCCGAATTTACGCATGCACTTTCATTGGTAACATTTTTTGGGCGTTGGACAAGGGATAGTGACACCTCCCATACAACCCAAATTTGCGATATCGAATAGCTTCTGAGTTATTTGTCGCACAGCGTCGGAACTCAGTATTCGACCTAAATGTACACATGCCATTCAATGAGAATAAATTTAAATTAAAAAGAATCAATCAATGAGATTAAATTTTATGGGCGCTTGCCAAGGGACCTCTTATTTGACCCAAATTTTCGATATCGAATTGCTTTGGAGTTATAGGTCGCACAGCGCCAGAATCCCGTATTCGACCTTAATTTACACATTCAGTTTCATTCATCACATATAATGGGCGTTGGTCAAGGGGGCGTTGCACCTCCCATACAACCCAAATTTGGGATATCTAGCAGCTTTGGACTTATAGGTAGCACAACATCGAAGTTCAGTATTCGACCTCAATTTACACATGCAAGGGAGCGTGGCAGCAACGCGCCGGGTTTCAGCTAGTTCTTTTATAATTTTAACAACTGATTTCAATTAAATTGATCCTGGAAGTAGGCAATCATTTTATAATAGTTGTAGTTTCAAACATATAGTGTATTTTAGGGTTGTATCAAAAACGGTTTATGTTGTCAACTTATGGCGTTTTCGTTTCTCGAAAAAATGCAACATTTTTTCTGCCCTTTTTAGAAATTCTGACCTCTTGAGAATAAAAAAGTGACATCTTAAGTTGAATCGTGGTCTTTTCGCGAAACTGTTGACCTCAAAAGAAGAAAAAATCAGATTTTTCAAAGATGGCAGAGAGGGGGCAGAAAAAATGCAAAATTTTTTCGAGAATTCCATCAAACAGAGATAAACAAAGAAACACAGGCGTCTGCAGGATTTTAGACAGTGGAGCCTACTGATCATACTGATATATATATACTGATTTTTTAATTCATTTCGTCAATTTGTCAACTCATTTCGTCAATTTGTGTACGATGCGAAGATTGATCGCACCCGCTCAAAACTCTACACTCGTGTGGCTATTGAACGCACTGTTGGGAAATTAACTGTTGCAAAATAGCATATTGGGTCATGTGAATAAAAAATCAGCAAATGCTTTTACTGAATTTTTCTAGTAAAAAGTATGGATTTAGTGAATAAAAAAAGCTATATCTATATAGCTTTTTTTATATCTATATCTATATAGCTTTAAGCTTTTTAAGCTATATCTATATAGCTTTTTTTATTCACTAAATCCATACTTTTTACTAGAAAAATTCAGTAAAAGCATTTGCTGATTTTTTATTCACATGACCCATTGTTAAATAATCTGGAAAAATCTAGAAATAAATATCTGGAAAAAATCTAGAAGCAAGAGCAATTTAAATGCAACATGGAATGGACTTGCACCGATTTCTTCAAATTCTTGAAAACGCAGCCAGACTTGTTGTAAAAAATCTTGTCCCAAAACAAATATTCATTCAAACAACCTAGTACTGACGATGTAAGCCCGATGTCAGTGCAATTCGCTGACTCGGACTCAGATAAAAAACCTATGTATTGTATGTCATTTTGATTATTTTTCTGTATCATTTTGAATCAAGAAAAAATTAACATGCATAGAACTATTTATATCTTATGATCAGGGAAGACAGAAATATGCACGAAAAAATCTAAAATAAGTATGCTAATATGCTCTAAAAAATGGCAAAATATGCCATCAAATAAGCACGAAAAATGTCGAAGTCGGAGTTTTATTATTCAAAATTTTATTCAATAGTTCATAAAAAAAAACAAAACAATAGCCCTTTCAAGGCGTAAAAGTAAATATTTCAGTTTAAATAAATTATAATTTTAATTATAAAGTAAAAATTTAATTCTATTTTAATCATTTAATGAATATTTTGTTTGGTAGCTCGAAGCCAATGCCAAAAGTCTCCTTCCGGACGAAGTCCATTATTTTATATGGTGCTTATAGCAAAAACAGTGTATTGCATTCAGCGATTCAGACATTCAGACTGAACAATTAAATGCATTTTTATATTATCAAAAAGAAATTTTCTACGATTTTCAGCCAACAATGTTTTGTATTGTGAGAAAGACCGCTCGACATCGCAGGATGTAGTTGGGCACCATTTAAAATAAGGGACTTCGTTCGGAAGAAGACTTTCGGCGTATGGATCCATTGTCTGTGAGTTTTTAAACAAAATATTTTTTATACATATATATTATAATATCTCTTTATAAATATATATAATATCAAAGAAATTACAATGTTGCCAGATGTGAAGGAAGTATCAAAATTTGCCCGATTACAAGCTAAAATCTATTCGAAAAGTTAAAAATATGTAAAAATATGCACAAATAAGCACAATCGTTATAAATATGCAAAATATTAACAAAACGTCCAAATATGCAAAAGCATATATTATATGCATTTGCATATAATTGTCTTCCCTGCTTATGATATACTTTATATTTAGATTTACTGCGTTGATTTCATACTGATTTCCGAAAGAAAAAATATAACGATTTTCCTTGTTGTTTTGATGACAAAAACAGAAAAATAATTTTTGCACCTAACTGGAAGAATTTTTGCAAATAAATGCTATGTCATATGAATGGAGGCCAGATGTGCCTGTCATATGATGATGATGTGAATTGATTTCATTTTTAGATCAAAAACAATTTTTGAGTCATTTTTTGAGTAAAAAGTCAATATTTTGGACCTTTCTTGACATAATTATAAAACATAGTTACACTGGCCTAACGGTACAGTTCAACTAATTTTTGTAAAGTGAGTCTATTGAACTTTTGAACAAAAAAACTTTTAATGATGTATATTAATGGAGAGCGGAGATATTTGCATCGACAGACCAAACTTTGTCGTTTTTTTCTCATTCTTAGGTAACGATGTTTTATGAATAGACAGCGGAAAATATAAAATGGCATATTTGTATTGAATGATGACAAAACAATTTCGATGACACAGATATGCGTCCCGAGAAATTCGATCTCAGAAAATATTACACAATTTTTGCATATTTGCATATTGCATATAAAATGCATATGCATATATTAAGTGCATATGCAAATTAAAAAATTGCGTATTTGCATATTATATGCACAAGCAAAATATATGCACAAGTCCATTTAATCGCAATTTATGTTCGTAACTTCTATCATAGACATGAACATTTGTAGAGGGTACAGGATACTGATGCCATATATGCTTTTTTAAACAGTACAGTCAGGCCCGTAGCCAGGATTTACCCAAGGAGGGGTTTTGATTAAAAAAAATATTGATAGTTTTTGATATCGATAAATAAAAAGGTATGCATATTAAATGTTTGCTCCCCATTGACCAAATTGTTGACACCATAGACTAAAAATTGTCAATTTGATATAAAAATAAAATCTATAAAGTTTCGTGCGATTGATGGACTTTCAAAACTAGCTCAAGAAACTGATAAATAGGGAAGCGCTTTACAAGAGTTCAAAACATCACTTGAAGTAATTTTTTTTAAAAATAGGTATACGTTTCGTTTTTAATGTAATTGTTCTTTAAAATAAGCAAATAAACATAAAAATTGGATTAAAAGTACCAGAGTTGTGATATGTTACTTTTCGAAAATTGTTATTTTATTCCTTGTTTCACTAAAAAAAATTGTAAAAATCCAAATTTGAGAAATTGCAATGAAATGTTGTTGAAATATTTTCTGAAACAACACTTAATGCAAATGAAGAGTGTCTGTTTAAAAAAACCAGTTTTTACTATGGTTCAGCACTTAAAATATTTAATCCTATCATTTGCACAACATTTCTAGACCTTAAGGGGAGGCGAGGGTTTAGCTCCTGAAACCCCCCTTGTCTACGGGTCTGAGTACAGTGCTGTTTTTTGGAAAATGTTTTATGACATGCACCCAAGACAGTCCGCAAAGGCACTGTTTTTTGTACTTTTTTTTTTTTTTTGTATAAATTTAAAATTTTACGTGTTGAAAATATTTTTGATTTTCTGAGTGAGAAGAAATCAGCCTGTCTAAACTGTTAATAAATTTTTTTTGTCATAGTCACCCGCTCAAAGCACTCTGTTTTAAGAGTTTACTAGATATCTTTGATATGTTTTAAATGATCAAAGAACTGCCCGAGAAATTTGAACATCAAAAAGATGCAGGGTTTTATGGCTACTTAGCTGAAACCACCATTAAGAGAATATTTAGTTTTATTTTTTTATTGAAAAAATAGACTTATATTAAAAAATTTGAAAATATGAAAATAGCTAGCGAACATGTTCCTAAATTTAAGTATGCACTCTTGACTTCATGTGATGTGGAAAGACGCTTCTCCGCAAACAAAATTATATTTTCTGAAAAGCATCAAAATTTCACCATCGACAAATTAGAAGAAGTTTTAACAATTAGGGTATTCACAAGGTGTGCTATCATGTCATATTGTCATATTGCCCTAAAATTGTACAACTAAAATTTACAAGATATAAAAATGCAAATAAGAAATAGTTGTTTGATTACGACACTTCAATAAACATAGCTTTCAGACTTGTAATATAATAGCACTTTTTTATATGGAAGGCAACAATAAAATGTTTAAACTAGTGTAAAATCTTAGGACAATATGACATTATGACATGATAGCACATCTTGTGAATACCCTAAATATATTGTAATATGAATTATAGAACATAATTTCGAACAGATAATCTATGTATAAATAGGCGTAGGAAAAACAGTTCGGTACCATTTTCTCCCGTGTTTCTCAACCGATTTGGGATAATTTTTCTTTGAAATGAATAAGAGTAGGAAGGAGGAGTGCCTAGAATACTTTTTGTGACCTTTGACTTGAAATATGAGGGTTCAAAACAAAATTTCTTAAATGAAAGCTTAGCTAAAAAAGATGGAAGAAAACGGTGTAAGAGGAGAAACGAAAAAGAAGAAAGTCATTTCTCGCTATCTCTTACGGATACCCTTTTTTATGTAACATATGCGAATATATATTGGGATTGATAAATTTCTTACAAACAGTAAACTTTGAAAAATTCCCGTTATTTTGACATTAAAATTATTTCGATATGTGTCGAAAACTGTAGATTATATAGGGGTCATCCCCTGAGCGTTGGTTTAGTCTAAAAAAAAAAAAAATTCCTCAATACAACGTATTTTTGTGTGAAAAGTCGTTGGTTAGCACTGAGAGGCAAACTGAAAATAGAAATAGATTATTTTGTAACCTTTTACTACGCTCATCTGAGAACGAAAGCAATTTCATATCACAGTGTAGGTCGAATGTCACAGTGAAAAGGTCAAATTTTGACCACTTACGATTTCTAGTTAACATAATTACACTGTGCGACAATTCAAGGGTCATGGAATCTAACGAAAAAGCGACCAACACAGATCGATGGTACTGATCTAGACCAACAAAACCCTAAAAGGGTTTTGCAAAGTTAGCTCGCTTTTAAAAGATATAGACATTGAAAATTTGCGTCTTGCAGAGTATTTTTTAAAAATGAAGTGCTCATAAAGGCGTATCGAATTACAATTTTTTCGAATTTTACATTATAAGACGTCTCCAAAGTTCCATATAGTGGTCTCTCAAAAAAAGGATGTCTCCCTCTCCAGCAAGGACAAAGTTGTTTTTTTGAAAAAAACAGTAAAAATTAACGATCCATAAATGCTTTGATTTGTGTAAGAAAAACTATATATAGCTATATTAAAGCAAAACTAAATATAGACTTTAACTAACAATATCCCGCCAAACAAGATGCCACTCTTGATTTTTACTCACAGTGTCCTGTGTGAAGGATATTCGAATCTTAAGGTACACTCGAAATAGCACAGAACTTTTGATTGTTATCTGATTGTGTTAATTTTAGTGGTATTTTTTAAAGTGTTTACGTTTTCCTTACATTTAGTGTATTTAAAATTGCATTTACTGTTTTTTGAGAAAAGCAAACTTGAACGCAATTTTTCAACTTTTTGAAAAAATTAATATAAGGCTTTACAGTAGGTGGTCAAGCTATTAGAACGCAGAGTAATTAAACGAAATATTCAAGTTAGAAGTCAAATTATAATTTTAATTTTATTTCAATGATAAAAAAATTAAATGAGTTAGTTAAATACATTAATTGTTTGTCGTTAGAAAGTATTTTGATTACAGTTTTGTCAGTAATGAGTATTTCCGCCTCTAGCTTTTACGACAGCTCGCACTCTATTGGGCAGACTTTCAATCGAAGCCTTAATACGTAATTTTATTTCCGAAGAATTTCTCCAAACATCAATGATATTTTCTTTCAAAATACTTATGGAAGGGTTAATCCGAAGGTAAACATGGTGTTTAAGGGTGTGCCAGACATTCTCGATAGGATTTAAATCCGGAGAAGTTCCTCGAGAGACTAACAAAAAATGTAAAAATAAGCTTAAAAAACTCCAGCTCATGAGAAAAACCCTGTTAGTTTTTACTGTGGAATTCTTCAACAAATTTTTGTTGAAATTTTTTTTCGAATTCATCCACTGGTTGAAAAATTATATACTTGGAAGAGCCAAATTTTGTTTTTTTACACCAAAAGCGTTCTATTAGCTTGACCACCTGCTGTATATCTCAGGCATCAGAAGTGGTAAAATAATTTTCGCTTTTTGAATTCTTCAGATATCTCCTTTAAGGTTATTATTTTTTTTTTTTTAAAGACATCTTAAAAGCTGTTTTTAAATCAATTCATCGAATGGCAGGCTCAGAAACTCAAAATTTTAGTTTAACATTTTGGTAAATGATGAGGTGAGGTGTTTTGATGAAATAATAAATTTCATGCTAAGCAGAAAGAATTTTTAAAAAATCGAAACACAAAAAAGAATCGTGGTCTTACCCTGGTGTTTTAAAAAAATACTTTCAGACAGTGTTTCGTTCAGAAATATTTTAAGAATCCAAATCCACAAAATTATCTTCGGTACAACTTCTGATGCCAAAAATATATAAAACCTTATCTGAATTTTATTCAAAAACTTATTGCATTCAAAATATATTTCTCGAAAACAAGAAAATGCATTTGCGAAAAATATGCAAATATTTAATTCGCCAAATTTAAACAAAAAGTAAACACTTCAATCAATAACACCAACATTGAGACAATCAGAAAACAGTCACAAGTTCTGTGCTATTTAGAGTGTACCTTTGGCTTCGAGTATCATACAGGACAATGAGGGTAGAAATCGAGAGTTGCATTTTGTTTTGCGAGATATTCTGAGTTAAAGTCTGTATTTAATTTTGCTTTAAGACATACATATGTAGTTTTTCTTACAAAAATCAAAGCATTTATAGATCGTTATTTTTTACTATTTTTTTTCTTAAAAACAACTCTGTCCTTGTGTAAGAGGAGGATATCCTTCTTTTTCTGTTTTTTTTTTTAGATCTTGCCCCCCCCCCCCCCCCGTTGTCACTTTTGAGAGCTCTTAGAATGTGAAATTGGAAGAAATTGTAATTCGATACGCCTGAATGAACACTTTATTTTTAAAAAATACTCTGCAAGAGGCAAACTTTTATTGGCTATATCTTTTAAAAGCGAGCTAACTTTGTAAATTCCTTTTAGGGTTTTCTTACTATACACTAGTACTATTATACTGTGTTCTCCGCTTTTCCGTTAGAAAAATGTGATGCACAGTGTTATCTGTTGAAGGTAAAAAATAACTTTTACATTTTTAACACTTTTTTCAATAAATTTTATAGATATTTCAGTTAATTTGGAAATATTAATTTAAATCATTTTTACTATTATTTAAATCATTTTTATTATAAGCTATGCTTATTCTGTTTGGGCTATTATGAAAAAGTCGTTGTTCTGAAAATTTCTACAATTTTGAATACATGTTTTTTATGTCAAAATAACAAAAAATTTTCAATAACAAATACACAAAAAATTCTGATACTAAAAAGTATTATAATAACAAAATTACCGTTAGTTGAAAAATTTGAAGGGGCGTGGCTAAGAATAAGTATGTAACATTTTAATCAAGGATGCACCTAGTATGTATACCTAGTTTGAGCGAAATCTGTTAAGCTGTTTAGATTTGTATAAAGGCCAAACAAACAAACAAACAAGCAAACAAACAAACAGAAAATGAGTTTTATTACTATAGATTTTAAACACATAATTTTTTCTGTCAACTTCAATTTGACTGATAAAGTTAGGTAATAAAGATTTGCTTACAAGAATTCATTTTATTGAGTTGTCATAAAAACATGTCACTTTTTTGGCGCAACAGCTTTTGTGAACATATCAGGAATACTAACCGAACTACGGTACAGCTGTTGAATGTGCTTTTCAATTATTGTGTACAACCAATAATAACAACACTTTTTTTTTGCTTTTGCTGTTGAGAATGGTTTTTCATGTTGTTGTATTGTGGCTATTTTATTATTTCCAATATACTTTGAAGCAGCTGGAGTCGCCTTAGGCCAGCAAATTCAGTTTTAATTGAAACATGCGGTTTTCCTAAATTGTTTTACAATTTTACATGCATACATTAATGTACAACCACCCAGCTGTGAACCTTATATTTTCGTTAAATATTCTTCTTAATACAAGGAATAAATTAAGGACATTTAATATTTTATATAAAGTTGAGACAAATATTATAAACCACAATCAAGCTTATTTTTATTACGTACAATTATGACGCAAAAACAATAAGGCAACTCTGTTAACGGTTACTCTCTGAATATGTTTATTTCCCACTTGATACCTAACAATCCGTGCACAACAACTTATTAACTATAAGCTTATACATTACAAAAGCTCGTTACAAAAGTATATGATGCAAACAAAGCAGACAAAGTTCGCTTCGATTTCCGTAAATTTAATTTAAAGTTTGTCTGCGCTTTTGAACAACACAAGCAAAGTTAAACACTGTGCAAAAAATATGTGCATTCAGGTGGGTTCCCAGTTGGAAAGGGAGCCCTGCTGTATGTCTACCGGCAACATGCCTCGGAAGGAAAGGAGACATGCTAGCCTCCATACCCGATATCTTTTTTGTATAGGCATGTCCTAGGCCGGCATGTCTGCCAATTGAACTGCCGTAGCAGCAATGCAGCATGCATCTTATGGTATGAGTACAGAAGGTATACATGTCTGTCAAATGAACTGCAATGCTGCATGCATCTCTCAGCATTAATGCTGCATTTTATTTTTATGTTTATTTCTATTTTATTTTTACCTATAAAATTACTGTCTTTAAGTGCTACCTTTAATTTCATTAGTTGATTATATATTCTTATGCGTTGTACTAATTAAAGATCTTTTTGTATCTTACTGTATTAATTTATGTTCAAATAAATAATAAATAATTCATACCATAAGATGCATGCTGCAATGCTGCTACGGCAGTTCATTTGGCAGACATGCCGGCCTAAGACATGCCTATACAAAAAAGATATAAGCGGGTATGGAGGCGAGCATGTCTGCTGAATTTCCAACTTATGTTACCGGCAATTGAAAAATTTCCATTATCCGGAGAATTGAACCTCGGCCGCCTGAGTGTAAGTACATATGCTTATCCATTCGACCATTGCAGCTGTTAACTAAACGTCGCGTTAATTTGCTTCATTAATAAAAAACGTAAGAGCACAGAGTCAGAAAATTAACGCATTCGCTTTGTTATTATAAGCAATAAATGCAAAATATAGAACGCAATCACTAAAAATAACAAAACAAACTAAAAAAAACCAAAACCAAACAAAAACCCATAAAAAAATTATATCTCTGATGGGATTTGAATCCACTACTCAAGATTCAAAAAGACTACATCAATAATAAATAAGGCCCTAGCCGGCTGAGCCATTCGCACTGTTCGGACTCTGTTGTAATAGTAAACATAAAAACATTGTTGCTACAACAATTATTACAACAATCATGAAAATATTTAAGTGGTTGTTCCTTCAATTTAACCGGAATTTTGCATTAGCAAACATGATATTTTATTATGATACAGTTGTTATTATACTTTTATTGAATATACATATTTATGTTGTGCAATAAAATAGCTTAGCTCTTACTGTTCTGATGCTTTTTTTAATAAATAATAATAATAATAATGCACCTCACTTTAAAGTAAAGAGGAAGTTTTAAAATTTCAAAAAATAGACCTCTTTGCATTAAAATTATAACCTGACACATTCCTTCCATCGACAGGCCTGCTTTGTTTTGCATCTGGGTTGTTAATAGTGTCCGCCCAAAATCAGAATTTTGGCAAAAACCGAATCCGAATATTCTGCTATTTTAAATATTCGGCCGAAACCGGAACTGGTTATTAATATAAAGATTTAAGTTTTTTAAGAAATAAATTTTTTTTATTAAAAGGAAACAAAAATACCCCTTAATACGTGGTATTTAAAAACTACATTTAATGTAAAGAAAGTAAATATTGAAGTTTATAAAAATTAATTGAAGTTTTTTATAATAATACAAGAGATCATTTTTTTATTTTATTTCGTACATACTCAAAACAGTATGTACCTACAATGTATATTTTTATAGAGCTACAAAACGAAATATATTTGTTTTTTTAAAGGTTTAGCATTATAAGAAGAAGTTAAGAGAATATAAATATTTCGTTTTATTTTCCTTAATTGTTTTGGAAATTTAGTATTATTAGCAGGGCTAGAATTTCGATGACACCTTATCTTTTTTCTGGAGCTTCCAAGACATTTCCTACTTATTTAAAACGTCCATATATGTTTCCTAAATTCCAAATATGAAAAGTTTTTAGGACATTTTTTCCGTCATTTTTCACTGTTTTAGGTTTCAGGTCAATTTTACTAGATTTAGAGGATTTTTTTAGTAATTTTTAGAGATCTTTAAGTAATTTTATTGTCATTTTTGGACGTTTTTAATTTTTAGAGCATTTTTTGTTTTTTTAGGCCATTTAAGTGTCATTTTTAAATATTTTTTTTGTCTTTTTTCATGCTAAAAACTGTCAACATGGAAATGTTTAAACATATTACTTTAACACTAGAGTCCCTTCAATCAAAAACATTACCCCTCGACAAATTAGTAGCTTTGTTTATAGACTTCGATGAAAAAAAAGCTCTGCGCGTGGTGAAACTGACGAAAGGGTATGTTGAAATTTAAATAAGTGTTAGATAAGAACTCAGGATATGCTAGTATAAAATAAATTTTAATTAAGTAATGTTATTTTTAAGGCTAAATTTTTGTTTATTTTTTATGCAATTGTTTGCGTTTTTTAGGTAATTTTTGTCAGTTTTAAAGTAATTTTTGTCAGTTTTTAGGTAATTTTATGCAGGTCATTTTTAGATCATTTTTTACATTTCTTTAGGTCATCAAAATCCGAGTCCTGATTATTAGAAAGGTTTAGAGAATAGAAATACTTCGTTTTCTTTTCCTTAATGGAACACACAGAATTCGTTCGGAAGTTAAATTATCACTTTTTAACTTCTTATCAAACAAAATAAATTGAAATAGAGATGATAAAATCGAAAATGATAGTATCGAACGCATAAAATAAATCCAAATGCTTTGCGTTTACACGATAAATAAAATTTTAGATGAATTCATCATTTTTAAATTGTATAACGCGTTGTAAATATTTTTATTAAACCAAACCAGATATATATATACATATTTAAATTAACCCCCCGTCAAACACATATTCTGAAACCTTCGAACAAACACATATGCCTGGCCAGACCCCTATACGTTTTAATGCATTTGTATGGCAAAAAGGGTACCTGAACTTTAAATTTCTAAGTATGCTCGTTTATTATTTTTGTCTTTAGACTTTTTTTTTTATTTGCTGATATATGTAGCTACCTAAATGTAAAAAATTTGTTATTGATTTTGTGGAATGCATGAAAAACAAGTATAATCGACTTAAGAATGTTTTTGGCACACAGGATTAGTGCATTTGGTTCAGTAAAAACGTGTCTTCCTACGCAGCTTTTCGTCTTGCGTGGCACAAATTCTGCAATCTTTTCTGGAATTCAGTGTACTAGGGCTACTTTGTTGGTTAGGCAGCATGTTGCTGGGAATATTCAACGGCTTTCAAAAGAAAGATTCAATGGCCAAACGGGTTGAATGTTGTCCCAAAATAAGGTTGTTGTTCATGCGATTTTCAGTATTAGCAAGCACCAATAGTTTACTCAGCGTGTTCAAGAACATTCGTCGCTTCTCTTTTCTGGTTTCTTCTGTATTTTTATTGCATATGATGTAAGCGGCTAATCCCATGGCGTCCATCATGTTGCAAAAAAATGCTAATGGCCAACGTCTGGTTGACCGTTTTGTGGAGTAATGCGTTACCATTTGGTCCATTGTATCAACGCCGGTCTTTGTTGAATTGTAAAATACTATAGCTTCCAGTTTTTTTGCTACGCCTTCAACTTTCTCGGTGTAGTGCACAGTGGATAGTAGATTTACTGCTTTGTTCTTTTTTGGAACGTAGCTGCACAGTGATACAAGGTTATCATAGAAACCGAACACAGATGAAAGCACTGGCCGCTTGCTGTCTTTTTTCACTTCTTTGGGAAGACACCTTTTGTTGGATCTAATGGTGCCAACGTATGCTAGTCCAATCGACGAAAGACGTTTAGCTGCGACTAATGTTGTAAAGAAGTTATCAGCAATAATAGTTCTGCCGCTATTGGCGTATCGATTAGCCAATTTCATGAGCACATTTTCGCCTTGTTTTGTCTCTCGTTGTTCGCCCTCTTTACCAGTGTACAGTTTTCCTTGCAACGGATATTTGGTTTTCGCATCGCATGCCCACTATACTTTTATGCCATACTTTGCGGGCTTTGATGGGATGTATTGCGTGAACTTTGTGCGCCCACGGTATGGAAATAGCTGCTCATCGATGGTTTCACTTTCGTATGGTTCAAAATTACTGGCAAGATTGTTATTCAAGAAGTTCCATATGTCGCGAATGGGAGTAGCTTTGTCGGTTTGTTGACGAAATGCGCGCGTACGACTATCGTCCAATCGAATACAGCGCATCAAAGTAACAAATCGTGTATATGACATGGCTGCACGGAATATTGGAAGTGCATCAGCTTGCCACATCAATCTTGAGAGCTGCATAGTATTATGACTGACACCAAAAGCCAATAGTATCTTTACTTATGCAAAAGGCATTGGGCGCAAATTTATAAACTGATTATATTCCGATTCTTGCAGAAGAATTGTGGTAGCAGTAGTTTTTATTTTGAGATTTTCTTACCTACTTGGAAGCATCAGTAAGCATTTTGTTGTGATTCATTAGTTGTTTTAGAGCAGCAATAATGATTTAATTTAGGTTTTTCGGTTGCTTGGTGTCAGCAAATTTATTTTTATTTTGATGATTTGTGTTGTGTGATGATAGCACTTGTGTTTTCTCCACACCTTTTTTATTTTAGAATGATCCATATTGTCTCCCCTACACCTTCCATGGAAGCAAAAGAGCAACACTTTTGTGTTTTTCATATAGTTTTATTCTATCGCCGGAGCATCGATAGCTTTCGTATAACATGCAATGTTAAAAAATATATGAAGCTACATACAAAAATTTATCGATGGTTGATAGCAAAAACATCGCTGAATTATTACTAAAGCATCGTTACGTACGACTGCTAGGATTAGAAGTAAAATAAAAAATATGTTCAGAAAATCCTTGTTTGAGGGGTAAATATTGTATGTGATGATGACTGATATATAATTGTTATGCAAAAATTGTCAAGTTTAAAACAATACATAAAAAATTTCACCTTTTTTTTAATACAAAATACTATTAAAACAGATCATTATCTTTAAAATGGTACCGTAATTTTTCATTTTTGCGAGAAAATTCTTGTCGATTTGCTTCCACTGGTTACCGCACTGAGTAGCGGCTACATGCACGAGATCACGAGATTCTAGAAACATTTTCTTGTGTTTTATTTCAATTTTAAGCTCTTCGCCTCTAAAAAAACATCCTATATAAATGTTAAAGGTACACTTTGAAACATATTTTCCATTATTTCCAAAAATAGACTGTCTTGGTAAATGGAAACGATGAACGTCAAAGAAAAATTTGGCAGTCATAGTACAGCCTTTTACAACACAAACTAATATCCAAAAATTTTTTCTTTTTGCATTTTTAGCCCGAATTTCGGTGTGCTTGAAAGAATGGTAGAGAAAGTGCCAAGCTGAAAAAAACATTTTGACGTATTTTTGTGAAATGCCTGCTAAAATGCAAAAACATAGACGCTACAATATTGCTTTAAGTTGACGCTCAGTCATGTAGCATCAGTTTGGATTAGCATGTCTACAAAAATAAAACAAAATAAAAAAGGATAACAAAAAAATGTTTCACCCTCAGTGTCGTCCATGTGTATACACAAAAAACTGCACACCAGCAACAACAAGCCGAAGTTTTTAATGTGGTGTCAGTGCTTTTTTCGAAAAGTAAACAAACAAAGCTAACCACCCACCAGGGAATGTTTAAGCGAGGAAAAAAGTTTTAAATCCTTTGCAAAGTTGAATAACAAATACTTTTACACTTCGGCACAAGAGAGCGAGCAAGCGACAGCACAGTAACGTTGGATCTAGTGCTGTACGCAAACAAACTAAGCTATAGCTTGCAAGGAACAGTTAAACCAAAAAAGTTGAAAGGAGAGCAAAAAGCGAAAAAATAAATTACAGCTTTATATTAGAATATCATAAAATTAAAAAAAATAAAAACTTTTACAAAGGCAAACTATTCCTTTATAATTCTGTGTAATTTTTTAGTTGGGACAACTATAAGACCAAATGAGTGGATGCATTCATGCTAACTTACGTAATTAAATTTCAAATCCGGATGCATATAATCCACGCCTGCAAATCCACAAGGGAGAAAAAAAACAACATCATGTTTTCATCATTAAACTAAGTCAGCATCACTTACCGTCGTCCATGATGGCGGTTGTCACATTTTTACCCGTTATGCCCTGATCCCAGGCTGCCTGCACATTCAGGTCAAGACGTACCTTTCCACCATTCTGGCCAGTATTCTTCAGATACCACTGTAGAGGAAAATAGGGATCAGTTGGTTCAGCGCCGACCCCACTGGCTGGCATGCCGTTCGTTGATGCAAAGGGTAGGCCATGTATTGCTGGCACTACTGGACGTAGACCACGTTTAACACGCTTGAAGCCAGGCTGCTGTACAGCCGAGTGAATCTGTATGGGAAAAAAAACAAAACCATTAGTTCGTTATTAAAGTTTAGCAGCATTTTAAATTTTATTTTGCTAATTAAATCATTATTATAACACTTATAAAAGAAAGCATCGCGGATTGATCATTGTGAGGGGTTGTGTCAAAAAGCGTTATGTCACCAAGCTAGCACAAGTGTCCTCTATACTGACGCTGAGTTAAAGCGCGATTTGTCATTCAGTTCGTTTTTTGAACCCATTTCCTGGGAAAAACTTAACTTCTCGTCGCGAATTCTTTTTTATGTCAAGTATCGACTGAATACGGGTGCCCCGAAGTGGTAAATTGAGTTTGCAAAGATAAAAATGTCGGCTGGTGCTTGACATATAAGGTGAATGCGGTGGTTGTTTGATGGTATTTCTAGGTTTTTCAGCCAGCGATTCATTCACAATGATAGCCTTGATAGCCTAGAAAATGCTCTCTTAAATGTCGCATAACAATCAGATAGCACTCTTTACCATCGATAACTTAGCAGCAAAAAGACTTTTGACTATCCCTTTAAGCGGACTTTTCAGTCGACCAATTCCCTTTATTTTCTAGACAAAATGTTAATATGTGTTATTCTCTTTTAATAGGAGAGAGGTCAACATATCTCTCCCTCCCCTGTCCAGTACAGTTTTTGAGTTAACATAACTTTCATGGGCTTAAAGATTTTATTAAAGTGTCTGTATTGTATTTTGTATCTTGTATTTTTAGTTTAGATTTACAGCCTGGCAAATTAACAATTTGTTAACCAGTATTTTGAATATTTCTATGTGTTTGTTGCAATTTTTTTATTTCAAAAAAAATTTTGAAGCTCAAAATTAAAAAATGTTGACAAAAATTGTCAACAGCTTTCAGTTATTGACAGTTTCATTAAAAAATGTTGTTTTTTGAGCTTTAAATTTTGTATTGAAAACAACAAACACATAGAAATATTCCAAATACTATTTATCCCAGCTAGCATTTACAATCGCGAAAGAATCTCATACGATTCGCCCACAGGATCTATCTGATCGCCTACGATGTCGAATTCTGATCGCGGAAGTTCCATTCTTTGTATTAAACTGTTCTGCTTAGGCGAATCTTCAATATAAAACCTCTGCGGTGCGTCTAAAAGTTGCATTTGCGGCGCGTCAAGAGGATTTGTATGCTATTTTCTACGTAAAATCAACTACGGTTCGTCAAGAAGATTTTATTATAAATCGTTTTTAGGAATTATAGTAGACTCGCTTGGAAGCGTTATTTGCAAAACGTAAAAGACTCATATATACGGTTATTTTTTATAGGTTTTATAAAATAAAACAACGAATTTAAATAGTTTTATTTTATTGTTATGTTTGCTTGTTTTATATTTTATTTTATCACATATGAAATATTGTTTAATCTATTGTTAAATAAATAATTATGTATATACAAATAAAAAAAGCAAAAACCAAACTGAAATAATGAAGAACCAGTTTTGCCATCTGCCAGATATAACAGAAGATTGAATTATTGCAAACATTTTATAAAACTTTAATAAACTTTAATAATATATTGATGTTATTAAAACAAGGTTCAGCAAATGAAATAAGCGGTTAAATTATTTTTTAATGTAATACAAAAGATATTGGCCCATTATCATAGTCAAAATAAAGTCGACTTTAAATTTAGTATGAGCATTTTTGACAGTTTTTCAATATAATATGTTGTCAAAAAGCTTGCACTAAATTCAAAGTCGACTTTATTTTGACTATGATAATGGGCCAATGTCTATTTATTTTACTGTAAGGCCATTTCACGTGAAGCGGACAGCGAAACAAAAGTCAAAGGCCTTACTCAGTAATGCGATTCGAAAAGCAAATGCCATTCGAAAAAAAATCACACCATGTAAATACATGAATTAAGATTACTAAATAGGAGTAACTTTTATTTCTGCTTTAAAATGTTGTTTTTGTCTGCATTGAATTCGAACTAACCAAAAATTTGTGAAAAAATCGCATTTGCTTTTCGAATCGCATTACAGAGTAAGGTCACTGGTTCTGGATTTTGTTTAAAATTGAGTTAATTGAATTTATATGGACCTGAATAAATAGAAATATTTACTTTTAGCCTAGTTATCAATTTACGATATTTCAAAGAATTGTCAAAATTTGAGGAACTATTAGTTTAGGAACTGTGCAGTTAATAAAATGGACTGAATAATAACTTAATAGTGATTATTTGAGAAAACTAAATGTTTTTCTTAGAATTTGAATCAGATTTTAAATCAGATTAGACTGGAAGTTTGTATTAAAAATCAACTTTTTTTCCAACTTCACATTTTTTTCAAATTTTTTGTTTTCATCTGAAAATACAGCTGGTAGTATAGAAATATTATGTAAAAATTTTTAAAATCTTTTCACTGCATATGAAAATATAAAAATATAAAATATGTAAAGTGGAAAAAAACCGATTTTCAAAACTAACTTCCCGTTAACTATATGAAAAGAAATCAAATTTGAAATGTTAGCCAATTTATAAGAAAAACAATTATTATTCTCAAATAAACACTATTTGGTTATTTTATTATTCAGACCATTTGATTAACTGCATTAATAGCTTTCAAAAAATTAGTTGCCCAAATTATCCAATTATCCATATAAATCCAATTAACTGAATTATAAACAAAATTCACAACCTGACTTTTGTTTTGTTGTCCGCTTCACGTAAAATGCCCCTATAGAATAATGTAATTAAAAATGGAAATTTTTTCAGTAATCGTGAAACAAACGTAAATAACACAGGCACACAAAAAAAAGTCCAAACCTAAAGGTTAGTTCCTGTATGTATTATGACCTGTTGAATACGAATCCAGGATCACAATGGCATCAACCTCATTACGATAAACCGCCCTTTAATGCAGTCAATTCGTGAATTAAAAATTTCAATTTACAATTAAAAAATACATACTGGTGTCAGGATCTGACCTTTGGGTTTGGACTTTTGTCTGTGCATTGTGTAATAAAAAAAGTAATAAAATTTAATTAATCAGTAGCAAAAAAATATCAGCAAATCATGGGTTTCATATTTTCAATTTAGACGACTTGGCGCGCTTATCTTCCATGTCCTTAGCATTTACAAAGTGCTGCTGCATTATTCTATTGATGCTGAAGTCATCACATTTCATATATCTTGAGTGGCAGACGTCTGTAAATAAGTAGCTTATTAAATATTGATTGTTTAAATTAAAAGACATACTAAAGGGCGCATTATTTTTGTTTTGTCTTGGTTAAATTGCTGTTCAAATTCTACGTTAGGAACCCTTTTAAGTTTTTTGTCGACCAAAAATGTATTAATTTTGTACATTTTTCGAATATGTTACACATTACAGTAAGAAATATTCTTAAAAATTTTTAAGTCAATTCAATGAAAATTGTTGTAGTTGTAAGCCAACACGTTTTTTTTTCGAAAAATGCTGTTTGAAACTGGTGGACAGCATTACTTGAGAACTATGCCAAGGATCGCTACAAATTTTATGCTCTAGTTAATCACTTCTATTTGGCACTTTTTATCGTTAGATTTTTATTTTAGAGAAATACTTTTTATAAGTATTAAATAAATAACTTTTTTTGTGAATTTTTCCAATATTTTTGATTAAAAGATCAAAAGCATTCAGCAGGAAGGACCTTAATTATTTGTTTTTTTTTTAAGATGAACAAGCTTCGAAAAAACATGTCCTTATATTTTGGGTGCTTACTAAACCGCGGATTCCTGATATATTAATTAGTATTTGTTATCCAAAAATTCAAAAAGTTCTCTTTAGAAGTTATGCAATTAAAATGTAAAAACATTACCTAAAAGCAGAGTCTTCTTAAATAAAACTTTTAATACAGTTCTTTTTTTCGGTTAAAAAAGTTTAAACTTTAATTGGCCCATAAGTTTCTCGAAAAAGTCGGTACATTTTTATATAAACAATTTGGTTTTATTTTAAGATGCGCCATTAGTGCCATAGTGCGCCATTAGTGCCATTAAACTACAACCAAATTTAGTGAACTAAGCACAGTTGAGAGCAAAGTTATTTATGTTTTACCTATAAAATTTTACCGTGAGCAATTTTTCAAAGTGCATCATTCTCCAAGAACCATACCCCTTTTCTACATTTCCTCTGAATGTAGTCTTAAAACACAGATTATTACCTCTTATTATTTTGATTATTTCGTACTGCTGTATACTCTCCTTTTGAGTAGTTCCTCTCCATGTGAAATTCGTAGCGAGATTGTCATTCAAAATTTTTCTTAATGCAGCTCGTATAAATGTTGCTGTTTCTAATCCTCCAATTTTCCCAAGTAAATATTTCTTGACATGCAAATAAACAAAATATAATTTAAAACTTGAAGATGTTACAGAGTACTTAACTTACTAATTGAACGCGTGTATCGTTGTGTGTTATTAAAATTTGATCAAATGATTTGAAATCTTGAACTGTTTCAAATGGCTGCGGTGGAAGTAAATCCGTGGCTGCCATATTGACTGCATTGAATTTCAATAGCCGAACTTAATTTTTAATTGTAACAACTTCCTCAGTTAGCTTCCAATCATATTTGTTTGTCGTTCAACAATCTTCTTTAAATACTTAAGTTCTTTAAAAACGTCTAAAATTGATCCACCAGCGTCGGAGTTGGCGCACTCATCTATTTAGTAGACACATAAAAAATAAAATATATAACACTTTCAAAAATACGATGTGAGGGTAATAAAATCAAAACAGATAACTTGTTTACTAGCTAAGCCGCACAATATACATTTTTTTTCCAAATCTTAAAACAAAGTGCAAATGTAATTTTGTTTTGGTTAATTAGTAGATATGATTTTAATTATTAAATTAACTATCGAAAGAAGTAAAAAAGTGTTTTGATACTATACACCTCAAGAGAAAAATTTGCAAAGATACATACTACTTATATTTCTAATACCAATAAATTCAACAATTTGATTTCCGCTAATAGATGAGTCTGCAAAAATAAAAGAAATCAACATAATTTATTATTTTTACAATATAATCTGTATCAATGTTGAGTGGAATTATACAAATCGAAAGTTCGGTATATGAAAAAAACAACGTGATTTACAAGAATTTTAGAAAAAAAGTTTTAGTTAATTTGATGTTATTTCTGCTTTGTAGTGTTAATCAGCCCTATCAGGAATAATTTTTCACGCGCATTCGGAAAAGGGGGGGTTTGCACTTTTAAGATAAAGCTTAAGAACATTTAAAAAAATTTTAAAGCAAATTTGTTCATCTACGGTTGATAAACAAATTTGCATTAAACATTTTCATCTTCGGATTCCGCGTGAACAATTTTTCCCGATAGGGCTGAATATTTCAATACCACATATTGCGATTAGGTACACACCGTATTTGAATGTAATAATTGAACTCAACATTGCTTTGAAATTTAAAATATCTTACCATTATTGAACAAAATTTGTTGGTCCTTTATGTATTAATACGTTTTTTTGCACAACTTTGCAGAACACTTTTTAAAAAAATTTGTATTTTGAATACAAATCGGTTTTGAATTTTGAAATTTGTTGTTGATTTCAAAAACGATTGCTGCGAAGAATCGTATATTCGCCTTCTGCGCGAACCTAAATTAATGTTCATGTACTTTGTTCTTGTATCTCCTCCACTAATCTTCTAGATGATCAACATAAGAATCGCCTATTAATCATGCTTGCTAAACAATCTTCCAAACGCTAGATGGGTAACAATTTATTAATTTACCAGAATAGAGCTGTTAATGTGTCCCCAGCTTTAACGGTTTCAACGGTTTCAACGTAAAGACAATCCAATAAATGTTTATCCCCCCCAAAGACCCCAAAGTTTAATGGTTTATGAAATGAGCATGATCCTGCATACAAATAGGTTTTAGGAGCATACATTTTTTTTTTTTCAAAAAACATTAAGATATTTTGATATCTATAAACTTGGAGTGCATATTAATAAAGGTACTATTCTCGACAACATAGTATAGGATATAACCATTTTGGGTGAGCAAACTTTAACCACATATAGAAATCCAAAAATATGTTGTAGCTATAAGCTAAAAAATCCAATCAAGACTTATTTTGAACCGTGTATGTAGTGTTGTGTTTGGTGCTAAACTAAACTAAATATTTTAAACACAGGTTTTGGCTTTAAGCGTGCCACGCTGTATGTGAAGTCCACAAGGCCGATTTATATAAATAAAAAAAAGGAAGGCAATGCTGCCAGTCTGTCATTCATAAAATCACTGTGTTTTATTCTTAATTAATTTTTCTTTTATAATAATTGGTTACAGTATTTTCTTAACCTAGGACACACCCATTTTCCAGTCACATTTCCAATATATTTAATTTAACCAATCATTTAAGATTGTTGTGAATCAAATGTGCAGACTTGCATTTGTGACTTCCGCAGAAATGCAATACCAAACATTTGTTCACATACTGACACACATGTTCAAGTTACAATATCATCAGCTCTTTGTCAACATCGCTAGTGGCTGCTTGCGCTTGGTCTAAATTCGTGATTCATTCATAATTACTATTTCTTTTATTGTTTACGTACATGCCATTTTATTGTTTTAACTTATGCTGCACTACTCAGCTTGATCATATTGCACTTACATGTGCTCAGTGTTTCAAGGCTTGTTTACATTGATGACCTTGTTTGTGACTAGGTGATCTGTTTGTTATTATTTGTTTGTTTTTATTTGCTTTTGGGTTGTACACACAACACCTTTACCCTTTAATTTTAGCACTATTTTAAATTTTTCTTGCTTTTATTAAGTTGTTATTATGTAATTTTTTGCTCGTTTTGAGATATAATTTTAAAAGGGACTTTAAAAGGTTTATCCAATTTTTTCTTAGTTCCTACTTTTAAATATACATAATCTCCTATCATTAAGTTTCCTAAAATTTACATATTTCTGTTTTTCAGATATATTTTGCTTACTTTCTAATAAATTTTCTCTCGCATTAGTTTGCGCATATTTTAACTTAAGTTTTAATTTACTAATATAATTTTCAACATTGTAAAACTTTTCTTGATTGCTTATAACTTCCAGAGTAGAGCGCATAACTTTCCATATACTAATTCAAATGGTGTGTAGTGTGTTGTACTATGTAGAGTTGTATTGTATGAATATGTATAGTAAGGCAAAAATTCATCCCAATAATCTTATTCGTCTAATGTCATTAGAAAATCATTTAGAACTCTATGATTTCTTTCTATTGTACCTAAAATTTCATGATAATACGGTGTAGGAGCTACCTTATCTATGTTGAACAATTTGCAAATGTTAACTAATAATTCATTCGTGAATTCCGTACCTTTTTCTGTTTTTAGCTTTCCAAACAAAAATATTTTAATATAAATTTTTCTACTATCGTTTTTGCTACACTAACTGAATCTTTTGTAAATACTGGGAATGCTTCTACAAAATTTGTAAGTTCACATTGGATTGTAGGTATGTATCTGTATGAATTGGATGGTCTATCTAGGATCTACTGTATCTATTGTTACAACATCAAATGATGTGGTTGGCGTATCTGTCACTATTAATTTTTCTTTTGTGTATTTAGTTATTTTTACCTGGTTACAAATCTCGCACTTGTTGTTGTCGCACAGATATTCCCTCAAATATTCTATCATCATTCGCTAGCGCTAATTTATACAAATGTTCATGCTCTGTATAAGCTAACAATTTTTTTAAAATCAATTTTAACTCTGATATTGCCTTATGATTGTATCTAACATGCAACATATTTTTGGATTCATATATTTCATAATTTTGGCCTTTCTTAATTTCTTTCATATGCTAAAATTTTAACTTTTTTACTCCTCTAGTATCAGATCTCGATATACACTTCCATATATAAAGATGATCAGTCTCCAATGGCGAGTGTCCCGGAATATTTCTTTTGTTGTATCACTTGTTTCCTTATTTTTCATTGCTCTTATTAGCAAATTTACATTATTGATGGGTACCATTTCATTTAATTTTTCAGAACTTAGTTTTATTCTAGATAACGCATAAGCGTTCGTATTCATGCTACCTTGTTTGAATATGATATCAAAATCATAATCCATTAAATATATTCTTATTCTAGTTAATCTTGATGATAGATTCTTATGACTAAATAAACTTACTAAGGGTCTATGATCTATTCATACTTTAAATCTTCTACCATATAAATATGGTCTGAAATATTTTATTCCCCATTGTATGGCTAATAGTGCTTTTTCTATTACCGCTTTATTTAACTCATGCTTGTTAAGGGACTTACTTGCAAATGCTATTGTATTATCACTACCTATTTCTCCTTGAGAAAGAATTGCTCCTAATGCAAACTTTGAAGCATCTGTATGAAAGGTTTCGATAAAATCCGGATAACTTAATGCAGGTGGTAACTTGAGTTTTTGTTTTAGAAGTTCAAAAGATTGTTGGCAACTTTGCGACCAATTGAAAATCACATGCTTCTTTAAGAATTAATTTAATGGTTTTGCTATATCAGCAAAATTTTGAATAAAACGCCTGTAATAATTACAGAAAGCTACGAACCTAAGTACTTCGTCCGCATCTGTCTTTATCGGGTAACTTTTTATCACATCATATTTACTTGGATCTGTAGTCACACCTTGATCAGTTATTAGATGTCCAAGATATACTACTTCTGGTCTCAGAAACTTGCATTTACCTGGATTTAACTTAAAGTTATATCTACGTAACCTTTTAAAAACTTCTGACAGATTCTTGCTATGTTCTTCTAAACTAGATACAAAGATTATTATATCATCGACATATAAAAATGCTGCATCTTGTAGACCACTTAGTGCAATCGAAAGCATTCTTAAAAAACTATTTGTTGAAATTTTTAAACCAAATGGCAAACGTTTGAATTGGTAGTGATCTGAATCAGTAGAAAATGCTGTCAATGGTCTTGATTTTTGGTGTAACGGAATTTGATGCAATGAACTTGTCATATCTAAAGTTGAAAAACTTTGCTTTGCCTTATTTGTCAAAAATATCTTCTAGTCTAGTTAAAGGGAATTTGTCATCCACGACTTTCTTGTTTATTGCTCTATAGTACTACTAGTCAACTACTAGTCTTCATTTCTTATTTTCCCCTGTACTACTTTTCTTCGGAACTACTAATAAGGGTGAGTTATATGGGCTAACTGAATGTTCAACAATATCTTCATCTAATAATTTATGCACTTGATTTTCCTTTTATGCACTTGATTTTGAGTCCAATAGTTTTTAATGTACACAGGTGCTTTATCTGTTGTAGAAATTTTTTTCTTCATAAAAATTATTTTTAGTCAAAATTTCTCCTTCTAAGTGAAAAATACCTTGATAATCTTTGCAAATTTTTAATACTGTTGTTTTTTGCCTTCTTATCTAAATTATCTATATAAATTTCTTTTTTTAATTTTTGGAATCTGTTTTCATCCGGCATGATGTTTTTAAAATGTAATCTCATAGTTTTTTATCTTATCTATACCCAGTATTAATCTTGATAGCAGAACTTCATTATTAGTAGTATTCAGAAATTTCATGTATTTTGTTCCTGTGGCTGGAATTATAGTATCTGCTACTAATACTCCTTTTCTAATTTCTTTACCACAAACTATACTTTCTTCATCTACATCTATGTCTACAGCCATTACTGTCTCTGCTCTTGAAGGAATTCTTATGTCCTTTGTAACTTTCGTTTGCATATTCATTGATATTACTAAATTCTCATCATCCGTTGTTATTTCTAGTGTATACGTCTTATAATCTATTTTACAATTATAATCAGTTAAAAAATCTCTACCTCAAATTCCGTCTGTTCCTAAGTTTGTATTATCATCTATAATATGAAATTTATGCAGTATATTATCATCTTCCCATGATAATTTTATTTGTGAAATTCCTAATGACGTCGTCACCTCATTAGTTATCCCATTTATAGAACATATTTCACTACTATCAACATTATTATTTACTACCTTACTCTTTAATAAAGCAATGCCTGCTACAGCATCTATTAGAAATGTAACTATGTTATTTCCTATCTTTACTGTAATATAATTTGTTATTTCATTAGACTGACTTATATTAATAATATTTTGTTGTAAAATTTTGTTTTTCTTATGATTTAAGAATTCCCCGGTCTTTGAACACCGGGAGCATGCCAGTTTCAATGGTTGCCTCTTCTATTATCATTAGTATTTCTATTAAATCCTCAATTATTATTATTGTCTCTAAAATTAGTACTATTTCTACCTCTATTATTATCATATCCTACAATATTATTGTAATTCCTGTAAAATTTGTGATTTCTACCAAAATTCCCCTTATTTGTAAAATGATAGTCTAAATTGTCCTCTATATGTATTATAATTGCTTCTACCGCTATGAAACTTATTAAAATGCATGATTCGAGTACTATGATTGGGTTCAATCTCTGAAGCTATCCTAATGGCTTTTGCCAGCTTAACAGGTCTTGCTGCCATTACAATAGATTTACATGGTTCAACTAAACCATTCTTGAATGTTTTCAAACCAATTTGATCATTTAATTTTACTATTATCTCTCGATTTGATTCACCTTGCTCACTAATCTGTAGCTCATTTAGTAACGCTAGTAAATTTTCTATATTTGACCCGAATACAGTAGTACTCAAACTACCTTGATTTATTCGTGTTAACTCACTGTGAAATTTTGAGGTAGCCTTATAAGATCTATATTATCATTATTTACGTTGATGACCTTGCTTGTGATGTGCACAGGGTTTGGGTCCCGTCACATTATCAAATTTCCCTATGAAAATCGAACCAGCCTCGGATGATAACCCCAAACACGTTGACGACCACCGCAAACGAAAAACGGACCATGATTTACGGATATGCACCTGGAATGTCCGGACTCTCTACAGAGAAGGTGCATCTATCCAACTGGTGGAAGCCCTCGCAAAAATAAGGGCCGACATCACCGCCATCCAGGAGATGCGATGGAAAGGGCAAGGCTGCTCTAAGCGAGCAGACTGCGATATTTACTACAGCTGCCATGCGGAGAAGCGCAAATTCGGATGCGGCTTCGTCGTAAGACGAAAACTACGCCACCTTGTTTCTCGGTTCACACCAGTGAACGAAAGGTTGGCGACGATACGCATCAAGGCGAAATTTTTTAATGTAACCTTAATTTGCGCGCACGCCCCGACGGAGGAAAAGGACGATGCCGCCAAGGATGCTTTCTACGCGAGCCTAGAGGACGTGTACGATCGCTGTCCGGCCCACGACGTAAAAATAGTCCTCGGCGATTTTAACGCAAAGGTCGGAAAAGAAGGCGTCTTTGGCCCCACTGTCGGTCAGTTCAGTCTCCACGAGGCCACTACGAACAACGGTCTAAGACTGATCGACTTCGCTGCGGCACGAAACATGGTAGTAAGTAGCACCAGATTCCAACACCTCGACATCCATAAGGCCACCTGGCTGTCCCCTAATCAAAAAACACGAAACCAAATTGATCATTTTGTGATCGACGGAAGGCACGCTTCTAGCGTTCTGGATGTGCGTACATTTCGGGGAGTGAACATCGACTCCGACCACTTTCTTGTTGCAGCCAAGATCCGCATGCGGTTATGCAATGCAAAGAACATACGCACAGGAATGCAACGAAAGCTAGACGTCGCTAAGCTGCAATCACAAAGGACAGCTGAGGCCTACTCCGCTCAACTCTCGGTTAAGCTCAACCAACCAACCTCACAACACGATGATGCCGATGGACTTTGGGCGCACATCTCCCACTCCATGCGCGCTGCCGCTGAAGAAGTGATTGGTTTCCGGCGCCCGCATCCTCGGAACCAATGGTATGACCAGGAGTGTCGCGACGCGACGGCAGCAAAAAACGCCGCATACAGAAAGACGCTGCAGTCAGCTGCAACGCGAACCATGCGAGAAAAATATCGTGAAAAGAGGAAGGAAGAGAGACGCCTTTTCAGACGCAAAAAAAGGGAGCAAGAAAAGCGTTAGCGTGAAGAAATTGAGGTGTACAAAGGCAAGAAGGATACACGAAAATTTTACCAACAGGTTAAGCGTCTAACCCAAGGTTTCAAGCCCGGAGCATCCACTTGTAGAGATGGGAATGGAAATCTGGTTACAGATACGCAGTGCGCTTACGGGCGATGATCCCACCAACTCCGCCCATGGAGAATGCAGTTCGCCACAACAAATCGACGATGACGAAGTAGAAGTTCTACCACCTAGCCATGACGAGGTTCGAGTTGCTATCCAGCGGCTCAAAAACAACAAAGCAGCGGGTGCTGACGGCCTGCCAGCTGAACTGTTTAAAGCCGGCGGCGATGAATTGATAGGGTGCATGCATCAACTCATCAGCAAAATATGGCTAGCGGAATGCATGCCCGACGATTGGGATCTCAGCGTGCTTTGTCCCTTACTTAAGAAAGGAGACCCGACAATTTGCGCCAACTACCGAGGTATCAGTCTTATTTCCATCGCATATAAGGTCCTCTCGAGCGTACTATGTGAAAGACCTAAGCCGAATACAAAAACACTGATTGGACCTTATCAGTGTGGCTTTCGACCTGGTAAATCCACCATAGACCAGAATTTTACACTGCGCCAAATCCTGGAGAAAACCAACGAAAATCAAATCGACACGCATCATCTCTTTGTCGAATATAAAGCTGCGTTCGATAGCCCGAGGCGGGATTGCCTATACGCAACAATGTCTGAGTTCGGTATACCTGCAAAGTTGATAAGACTCTGCAGGATGACGTTGAGCAATACTTGCAGCTCCGTTAAGGTAGGAAATGACCTCTCCGAAACCTTCCATACTGAACGCATGGAAGGAGCTTCAGACAAGGCGACCCGCTATCTTGCGATCTCTTCAACATCATCATGGAGGGGATCCTACGAAAGGCCGGTGTGCATCGCAATGGTACCATTTTTTACAAAGGTGTTCAGCTCCTTGCGTATGCTGATGATATTGATATCATCGGTAGAACCAAGAGAGATGTCACTGCTGCTTTCACCGCTATCGAAAAAGAATCAGCCAAGGTGGGTTTGACGGTAAACGAGGGTAAAACGAAGTATATGCTGCCTGCTGGCAGGGGAGCGGGGCGGCTAGGCTCTCACGTTTCAACAGGCAACTATAACTTTGAAGTGGTCAAGGAATTTACCTACCTTGGCACCGCCATTAACAGCAATAATGATGTCAGCCTGGAGATAAAGCGAAGAATAACAATTGCTAATAAGTGCTACTACGGGCTTAGTAAGCAATTACGTTGCAGAGCCCTCTCTCGATCGACAAAACTGACACTCTACAAGACGCTCATTATACCTGTGCTTCTTTATGGCGCTGAGGCATGGGTTGTCTCGCAAGCAGACGCAGCCGCTCTTGGGGTGTTTGAGAGAAAAGTTCTTCGCAAAATCTTCGGCCCTATTCGAGTTGGCGACGACTATCGCATACGAATGAACCACGAGCTGTATGAGCTATACGACGACATTGAAGTAGTTCAGCGTATCGCAATCCAGCGATTACGCTGGCTAGGTCATGTCCATCGTATGAATGACGATGCTCCAGCGAAAAAGGTGTTCGAGGCGAAGGCCGAAGGCCGACGACGAAGAGGGAGACCATGCCTCCGATGGATTGACCAGGTCGAGGAAGCCCTAACCGCGCTTGGTGAAACCAATTGGAGAAGGCGCGCGCGAAGCAGAGGCGCCTGGCGAGAGCTAATGAGATCGGCCGAAACCCGACGACGGGTTGCTATGGCCACCTAAGTAAGTAAGTAAGACCTTGATTGTGACAAGGTGGTCTGTTTGTTATTGTTATTTGTTTATTTTTATTTGCTTTTGGGTTATACATAAAATTCAGTCATGATTTATATAAATTAATAAAAGTCTTTCGCTTTTTTAGCCGTTGTCTGAAAAAAAATGAATTGTTCACAATGATTAACTTTTGTCAACCACTTCTTTTAAGACTTTTTTCCTACAAAAAATTCGAATACAATATTTTTGGTGTAAAATTAATAATGCAAGCATTTCATTCAACAAAAATTTTCATAGATAAACTGTTGGCTTACGAGATATTTGGAAAAAAAAACCAACTTTCGTGGTTTTTATCGCAAATAACGTATTTTTCAATCACGATTTATTTAGAATAAACAAATTTTCTTTTCCTGGGCAATTCAACCAAATTTAAAATTAAAGTACATATACAATCATTAGCACATTATGCATAATTATAAGGTTAATAATAATTTTCCGTGATTAAAGTCATTCACTTTAACTTAATCATGGTTAACTTTAATCACGAAAAATTGCATTTTACTCTGCCAAAATGGAGTCATATTTTGGCACTTTTAATGTTTAAAATTTCGCTATCAGTGTTTAAAAATACCATCATCTGTATTAGAAAGTTCTGCCTTGAAATGTTTTGGATGGATGAAAGAATGGATGAAAAAAGTAAAGATTTTTTTGTTGCTTTAAAGCTAACGAAATGTGTTATTAATTTAATAAATTTTGTGCTACAAAATAAACAACCAGCAGAGTTTGTCAAAGAAACAACAAAAATATTAACACATTTGTAGTCAACTTTACGTTTTTTTTTTATTTTTTTTTTTTTTTTGTATTGTGTACATATCACTGCTGAATTTGGACTTATTTGTCCCGCATTATTTTGAATAATTAAGATATTTGCATTTGTTTAGCGCTTCGTAGTCGCTTAAATTAGTAGAAAATATAAATTTCTTTTCTAAATGAGTTTTAATACCATCCCTCAGCATGGAATATCACGTTTGCTGGTCTAAACAAGTGTTTCTTTTTTAGTTTTTGTTGCTGTTGTAGAACTTAGGATTAAAATTAATTGCTACGTTTTTTAAGGCACCTGCTGATAGCATAAAACATGCTCGGCACGCTTTTTCATTAACCTCAACTTGAAATTGTTGTTGTTTAATTTAGTTTTTTTTGCTACTATTTAACACTCAATTGCATACTGTTGCTAATTGTTTACATACCATGTTTTGCCTTATTCTACTCAAGCCGGATGGTCGCAGTATTATGATTAAGTTTTTTTAAACCAAATTAAAAAATTATTGCATTTAAGGCTTAAGACAAACCATTTGTTGCAGTCAAATTCTAAAAGGGCATAAAATTGGAACGTGTTTAGCAAAACCATCACGAAAGTATAACGTTAGAAGTTAAACTTTCCCCTTAACCTTTCCTTAAATGTTTGTACGTAGTTGTTGAATAAATAAAAGCCAATTATCCGCTACCTCGGTTTTAAGGATTGCCAAAATTAACGATCGAAATAAGTACCAGCACATTATTAACCGCACGCCGATTACCTATAAGATGCTTTGCAATAAAATGTAATTTAACCTATTAAATTAACTGCTTTTTTTGTTGTAAAGCACCCTATTTACAAAAGAAACAAAACTCGAACTTTTTCCAATTTGACATTTAAATACAAAAAAAAACGTAAATCGAAATCGTAAAAAATCGAATCTCCATTGTTTCATTCTATTTATTTAGAAACAAATAATTTTAAGACTGTGTTTTTTATAGGGTTTATTGGTTTATCGGTTACTCTAAAAATATTTTTAAAATCAATTGAAAGCTTTAAAACTCAGAATGAATCTGATGCTTTGTGAAATAGAGTATAAAAGAGCAGAAATGAAGATAAAGAATATTAATGCCAAAAAATTAATCAACATATAAAATTCATTTAAAGGAAATAATTGGTCTAATTAATATTTAGATAAAAGTTCGAACAAACAATTTGTCTCAAATTATGCATTGCGAATGGAATTTCGTGTGCCGAATCGCTGAGAATGTTTCAGAAGGCTTGAATAATAAAAAACATAATAAAAAACGGTCGAAATTTAGTGGTAGATTGACCTCGCTTTGTTCGGAAACCAATGTCTTTAACTGAAGTTAATATCGCTAAGGTGAAGGAAATGTTAACTAAAAATCAGTTTGAAAGAGATAGCCGCTGAATTTGCTGTGTCTCACAAATCAATTTATTTATTTACCAGCTGATATACCCGGTGATAGTCGAGAGTAATTTATATAAACATTTTAATATACACGTCTCGATTAAATGTTTTTTTAAATTTTGGAATTTTGTAAAAACATGTTGAATTTAAGTTTGAGACCACTATAAAAATATTAGTGAAAAAATTTACCGTGCTTTCTTAACGAAGGAATAATTTTATCACTGTTTCTTCACAATCAAAAACTGTTTTTTTGTTCTAAACTGAATTTACTGGTTACTGGTAAACATGTTACTTGCACTTTGCTTGTGGAATTCAAATTTGTAAAAAAAAGGAAAATGGACACCATTCTTTCTAAATTTTTTAGTAGTTTTCCCAGTTGGAAAATAACAACTGGTTTGTGTCTAAAATAAAAAATAAAATCAACTGAGTCTGATAGTTGATGCAGTTTCTAAAATCTTCTGAATTCCTTTTTTATGCGAAAAATTGTACAGTCGTTTCTTAACGTAAATTAGCAAAAAGGTGTAAATTAAGAAAGCATTCGCTTTTTAATTTACAATTATAGTATTTACAGAACCTGTTACAATATTCACGACGTAAACATAAAGCATACTTTTTAGCATACTTTCGGTTAGTACGCTGTTGAACCGAAAAATTTGTTCAATGCAACCAAGCTTATGCAACCATGATTGGAGAGTTAAAATTTCGCTGTCTTTTATATGTCGGTACATTTAGTTGGCGTGGAAATTTGACTTTCAACAATGTTGTTCAAATAACACATTAAGGCTGTGTGCAAATTGTTCTAAATGCGAACTAAACTAAATAAGGTCGATAAGGCAGTGTTTCCTAACGGCCGCTCTACATTGTCTTACTGTGTGCTACGACATGTGAGATAAAAAATATTATTGAATTTCATCATGCTGTGATTTTTAATATTTGTATGGAGAAATTAATTTTTTGCTTTTAAACTATCTTACAGAGTCGCACCACATTTTTATACTTTACACTATACTAAAACGTGAAAATTTGAGTAATTAATCGGTTTTTAATGCATTTACAGCCTCTGCAAACTTCAATAAGCTGTAAAACTGCTGTAAACTGCTGTAAACTGGGATAAAATGTGTGATGAAATTAGAAACAAACCAAAAAATAAAATGTGGTACGACATGCCAAAAACATCAATACAGACTCGAACACACATTACTTTCCGTTGTTTGCATCATCTCACATTCTATCACACATGAAAATTTTGACATATCTTAACACACAGTAGAATAATGTAAAGCGGCCTTAAATAATTTAGGAAATTATCGAGCTACCTAAATGCTTCCTAAATTAGGAAGAACTGCTTTATCGACACAATTTAGTTTAGGTTACATTTAGATCAATTCGCAAACATCCTAAACATGAAAATATTAACTTTTACTGCATTCTATTCACGGTAAGCTTTTCGATGAAATGGTGATATATATACAATAACTAAATTAACATTTAACAACGCTGAAAATGTAATGAGAAGAAATGATGCCATCACCATAAAACAAACATATTTAACAGGAGTGGGGGAGGGGGGCAAAAAGATAGACGTACTTAATATAAGGAAGATATTACGAATCGAGATTTTTAATATAGCTGGTAAGAAAAAATAGATGTTTAGCCATAACTTTTGATTGGAAAGAGATATTGGGGTAATTTTTTCACATAAATTATTTTTGAGACTTTTGTAAAAAATATAAAAACAACATTCTGAAAAAAATAAATTTCGCAAAAACAAATCGCGTTAATGACAAAAACAGTAAAATAATTTTTGCGATTTGCTCTAAAAATTTTTGCAAATAAATGCTATGTCATATGAAAGGTAGCAATTTATAATTGATTTAATTTTTATAACAAAAATAATTTTCGAGTCATTTTTTGAGTAAAAAGACAATATTTTGAACCTTTATTGACATAAACATAAAACATATATATACTGTCTTAACGGTACAGTTCAAACTATTTTTATGAAGTAACTTTATTGAACTTTTGAATAAAAAAAAACTTGAATGAAATATATTAATGGACAGCGGTGATATTTGCATCGAAAGACCAAGCTTTGATTTTCATGTCGTTTTTTCTCATTCTATCATATCATTAGGTAACGATATTTTATGAAAAAGTCGTACTGAAAATATCTACAATTTTGAATATATGTGAGTGTTTTTGATGTAAAGTAACAGAAATTTGTTCAAATTAAATACACAATAAACTCCGATGCTATAAAGTATTATAATAATAAACTTAGCGTTACTTGAAAAATTTCGGAGAGGGCGTGGCAAAAACTAAGTATGTTTCATTTTAAGTTGGGATACACTTAATATGTATACCTAGCTTGCGCGAAATCCGTTGAGCCGTTTAGATTTGTATAAAGGCTAAACAAACAAACAAACAAACAGAAAATGACTTTTATTACTATAGATATATTTAATTCAGTCTATGAACAGTGTTCTTGCAGACTATAATCACAAAGAAAAATTTAAACTTAAACACCAAAACATATTATTTAACAGTTCGTACCATTTAAACGATTGTTTGGGCATGAAACTCGTTACCCGCTCAACTAGTCTTGAAAGATGTGAATTTTCTTCAAAAACTTGAATCGCTTGAAGGTCGCTAAAGGCATGCGAGAACGAGTCAATTTTTACCCCACATTCATAAAACGCATTGTACCTAGTATGTGCAAATAGATACTCGGTTCTTATGTCATAAAATGAAAACGAAGATATATTATTAAAAACTGATGAAGCTTTTAACAGGGCCGAAACTGCAATAAAATCAGCTAGTGATTTTTTCCTTTTCATTTTGAAAACGTTGTTGTTGTTGTTGTTGTTGTTGTTGTTGTTGTTGTTGTTGTTGTTGGTGGTGGTGGTGGTGGTGGTGGTGGTGTTGTTGTTGGTGGTGGTGGTGTTGTTGGTGGTGGTGGTGGTGGTGTTGTTGTTTCTTTGGAAAGATTCGGTAAAATAATTAACTGTTCTCACCTTGACCTAAAGCTCAATAAACGATTTTAGACTATCAAACAACTAGAATTTGTATTTAAAATCAAGTATGATTTAAACTATCTAACATTTAGAATTTGTATTTAAATCATATAAAATCAACATAATAAATAACAAGGTCATTTAGAAAAAAGTTTATTATAAAAAACTTTATCACTCTTTTTATTGGGTCACTCAATGGCCGCATTCTAGCCGAAAAAGTGCTTAAGTAGTGAAGTAGCATAAAATATTTTCGCTATATAAATTGTGACATCTCAAGGAACATGTTCTGTGAGAGCATACCATTCAGCCCGAAAGTTGTGGAACAGTTCTTGAGCACTTTTTCGGCTAGAATGCGGCCAATAGCTACAAATCGCAGAACAACTTATTCGAAATGGCCTCCATTTGCTTTACAGTAACGCTGAAGTTTGTCTGAGCCTCTATGACGAACCACAATTCGAAGTCTAACGAATTTAGGTCTGGACTGTCAGATGGGGAGGTGGAACAGAGTGTTGCTGAAAGGTTCACGGCTTGTTTGCTAACATTGTCTTGTTCAGGGGCTTCACAATGTTCTCTAAAACGTCCTCTTAGTACACTTTTGCCGCGGTTTTCACTCCTTTTTCGCAAAAGTAAAGCTCGTTGACCCCATTACAGGTGACTCTCCACTACTTCATCACAGAAGTTTAAACAAGTCGGAACAAGTTTAAACTCTTGTCGTGATACACTAAAGAGAACTCAGAGTATACACTAAAGAGCTGTACAGTACTTCAGTACTGAAGTACTGTACAGTACTTCAGTGCACTGCATTTAAGTGTAGCGTTGACATCAAATACACAAATTCTATGGTGAAGCTCAGCATCGAAACAAACTCTTCATAATTTGAAATGGTTTTTGCTACAGTAACAACAGTACTTATGTACTTGCTGTTGACTTCTTCAAATTTACTTGATCTATAAAGCTCTCAATAAAATTCATGCAAAAAACAATACTTATGTTATGTTGTGAAACAGAATATCAAAACATAATGCGATAAAACAGCGAAGTAACGGACTATCATAGCATGGACAGCGAGTGCTTGCTTTAGTCTCGATCAGCTGGAAGCAATCTTAGGCCGCGTTCATAGTGGACGCTTTGGGTGAAGCGGAAGCATAAAGCTGCTTTGTCTAGCTTTTTTTTGATCATAGTGAACGCTTATTAATCGCTGCACAAAGTAGCTTGTTGAGCTTATTGGTGTTCATAGTGCGCGCTTTATGCTTGCAGCTGACTGATGCTTTGCTTTCATTTGTTTATTTAAAAATATGGCCTCAATTGCGTTTTGTTGAGTCATTGAAAGATTTTTTGTTTAAAGGAGAGTAAAGAGAAAGGGAAAAGAGAACTTTGTCGATTTTTAATAAAAAAAGAGACATTACGTTGTTGGTAGATTTTAAAATTCTGTTTTACATTCCACGAAGTAGTTCGAAATTTTATATATCTGATTTGTATCGAAGTGTTGAAGGCAGTGTCCTTTTGTTTTCAACGCTGACTACGTTTTGTCGTTACGCTGAATGGGTAGCGAAGATAAAAAAAAAGGAAGCGAGAAACTTAAGTTTTCTTCTTTTTTAATGAACTTTCAGAAAATACCATAAATTATCGTTTTTATTCTAATCTTAAAAGTTTTCCACTAAAATGGATTAAAAAATTTGTATTAAAAAATTTTGTTCTTCGATAAAAGCTTTTCTTTGTAATTATATGTGTATTAAAACACAAAAAAATTCATAAACTTACTCGGTATTTTCATTTTCTGATTTATTTTATTCCACAACTATTCAGTTATTAACCGATTGTGGTAATTTTTTTGACGTTTATCCCATAAAGGACGGCGCGAATAAACTTCAGTTATCAACTGATCAATATCCATTTTGAAACTAAACTAGTCGTAAGTAGATTCGCGATTATAACCAACGAAAGATCAAACCAATAATAAACAAAAGTTCAAAGGAACTTGCAAAAAACGCACAAAGCATAACAATGGTAGAAAGTTCAGCACAAAAAGGACACAAGAACAACGAAAACTATGTAACAAACGAGATAGAATACACAAGTCACTTGTGAGAAGTGCATAAAATAGAAAAGCATCACAAAACGAAACAACAAAAACGCTACAACAACGCAACAACGGTTAAAACTTCAGCAGAAAAAATATCAAATATATAAAACATAACAAAATCAACGAAAGTATTGTTCACAGGCAAAATTGATAAACAAGTGCCGAAATGTAATTCAAAATGAATTACGACGCAATAAATAATAAAAGTAAACAAAAAAATTTAAACTATGTGATCAAACTAGAATAAAGCGCTGAAAAGCATTTTAAAAATGCTCTACAACAAAGCATAACAAACAAAATTATTTTGCTGTGAGAGTAAGCGAGATGGATATGTAAGCGCTGAAAAGCATTTGAAAATAAGCTTTATGCTAGCTTTATGCGGTCACTATGAACACATTAAGCTTTTTCCATATGATTATACACAAAGCGTTTTTCAGCTAAACCTCTCGGCTAAGCTAAAATCGCTTACTATGAACGCAGCCTTATTCATTCTTTGTAGATGCGCTGGTCGCTGAATTCGAATAAGCGACCCAAAATAAGGTGGCAAAAAATTTAAGGCGGCAACCCTATTTTGAAAAAAATGTTTTAATTTGTAAATTCTGACAATGGATTTGGCATCAGCAACCCATTTTCACCAAGTGTTTACCCCAGCTCGAAATAGCAAAACTAAAAAGTTTGAGGTGGCAACCCTATATTATATATATATTGCAAAATAAGTTTTGGAATTTGTAAATGCTGATAAAAAAGCAAACCATTTTTTATACCCATAATGGCTATGTTAAACAAAACAGTTTTGGAAATATATAAAAATTAATAATATGTAGTTTTCTACATCAACGTAGGACTTCGGTTAAATGACTTCAGCCCTTTTGCCATTTAGATCGAGATATGATCCGCGGTCACGTCATTTTTTGCGCTCTTCTTTCGTTTGATGAGCTTAGTCCCGGTTTATACTCGTCAAGACTTGACGGTCAAGTCTTGCGTTCGGTGGAGCGGGAATCGTAACAAAAGGGAAAGAAAGAAATTGACCGTACCGTCAATTCTTGGGCAATTCGTTTTGTGTTCGTTCGTTGTCCCACTACTTTCAATTTTATTTCGGCGTCATCAGTACAAACTTGAGAAGGAAAAGGGAGGAGTGAAAGAAACAATTGACCGTCAACTCTTGACGAGTGTAAATTGAATCGTCAAGTTTAAAAGGGAATATGCAAAACTTGACCGTCAAGTCTTGACGAGTATAAACCGGGACTTAGTGACCAATTTATGTTATACTGACGGTCATATCATCCCTGAAAACTGATACACTTTATGATCCTTTTAGTACTTTATCAATCGATTTCTACTTCAGTTTTGTTCTACTTCAGTCTAGTTGTATTGTTCTACTGTCTCTTTCTGCAGTATTCGTAGTATTTGTAGTATTCAATGCAGTGCTTATTTTGAAATGAGAGACTGGAAGAGCGAAAGTATTTGAAAGCAGAGATTATGGCTTGAAAGTCATTTTTATCAAGAATGATAGAAACAAGATTACGAAATCCGTATGTTTCACAGCAAGACAAGCGCGTACGCACTGGGGGGTCCGAGGGTTAAAACCCCCTCCCCCGAAATGAAAGAATTTTAACGAGCTTCGAGAGAAACACTCAGCACAACATGGAAAAAAATGCAAAGACTCAATTTAAAACATTTATTGTGAAAAGACTATATAGTATATAGACTTAAAATTTTTTTTAAAGTTCACTGAAGGAATATGTGTTCAAGTTTAATGGAACTGTGTTCATATTACATGAATTTGTTTTTTAAATAGAGCTTGAAAAACTTTAATTTAACTTAAACTCAAATGTTTTTACAGTTCAATTAAAAACAAAAGCTTTTTAAACAATGTTTTTAAATATACTTTTATAGTAAACATTTACAGTTTAAGAACATTTGTTAAAAAAAAATTTAAAACAAAATCTTTAGTATTGAAAACAAATACTTTAAAATATCGTTCTTAAATTAAAAACATTAAATTAAACCGCCATTTTTCAAATCTATTTTTTTAATTTTTTCGAGTTTTCGACGTCACATTTGTAATAAGTAAGGAACCCCTCGAATCCATTTTTTAACTCCATGCGATGAAGTTTGAATTTATTACAGCCTAAAATATTTAAACATTTTAAACATTAAAGTAATAAATTAGTTTTTACTTTATCTTATGTTAATTATTTGTAAAACTAATTTAAAAAATATTTTCACACAATCAAATGTAAAATCGGGGTTTTTCTCAGCTTTCTGGTCTCAATTATTTGGCAATTATTGTTAAAGATTCTACTGAACCTAATTTTTCAATTCAAACTCGGATAGTGACGTACTTTTGGTTATTGTAAAGAAATAATAAGAGTACATTATAAAAAAAATGAGTTTTTAGTTGAAAAATAAATAAGCTTATTTTATATTTTGTTTTGTAGAAACGCAAATGCGTTAAGTTTCTATTTTAAAATTTTTTGTTTAATTTTAAAGTATGTTTTTATTCTCAGTGTTAATAATATAAAAAAATATTCCAAAATGAATTTTTTTTGTTTTTAATTACATCTTCTTCTCGCTAGGTGGCATAAAAAAGCAGTACTTTTTAGGCGGCGTAAAGATATTTTAGTCCCGATTTATCGAAAAAAAAATCAAAGTGGGTTTTAATAAGAGCATTTAGCTGCATAATAGGAAAGCCCAATAGGAAGCACTTAGCGCGACTTTTTTAAAAATTCTGTAATTTTCAACGCATTTGAACCCTGTAGCGGGGGAAAATTATAACCAAACCTTAAAGTACTAGTTAAGGTTGTCGTAATCTTATTAATATACACTTTGATTTTTTTTCCGATGAATTGGAACCAGAATATCTTGACACGGGTTGAAAATGACTACTTGTACTTTGAAAAAAAAGTACTTTGAAAAAATTTTTTATTTTATTTACGTACAATTTTTTTAAGTTTCTTTGTATTGTAGTCTTTTTACAATACATACAAACACTAGTTAAATTCGTTGAAAACGTTTTTACACCATAACTTATGAACCCTTAAAGAACACACTTTCATTTCATATCTTTGGAAAGGTAATGGAACTTAAAAAAATTAAAATAGTGTAAATGAAAAAAAAATAAAGCACTTGTTGCTAGCATAGTATTAAACTTTAAAATTAATAATGGGTCGTTTAAAAACTGCAATTTTATAAAAATTTTTATATTTTTCCCTCAAAATAAAATTTCCAATGATATTACGCAAACGCAAATTTTGTCCAGCGTAAGGCTTTTTAAGTACAAGTCCAATCTTAATAAATTTTGTATGGTTTGGTAAGTTCAGACCTGTAGATGTGCAAACTAGACTTTTTATTTCTTAAAATGTTATATTTTTTAAGTTATAGCGAGTTAAATTTTGCATATAATTGTTGCTATGTTGATTTTTCTCTTCTAAATTTCAGCATTTGCCTAAAAATATGTGAGGTATTTAGCGCCACCTATTGGCTAACGCTATGAAACTGTTATACTGACGAATAATCTTTTATAATTTCACAGCCAAAACTGTGAATTGATATATTCAATATCAAAGTGATGCTGGAATGATTTCTTACAGTTAAAAAAAGAGTTCTAAACTGTTGGTCGGAAAATGTTTTTATTTTTAAAAATTTAATGTAATAAAATACCATGTGTATTGCAAAAAGCCCAAAATTAATTTAATTTCAATTTTGATCATTTGAAAATCTATTCAATAACTTAAAATAAAATCTAGGTATGTTTGATTTTGGCATTTTAACGCCACACGGGTTTACTAGTTTCCAATAATACTCTATTTACGAAAATCGCGTTTAATTTGACTGAGCTACGTTGTCTCAAAATAGATCCTATTTTGGCATTCACTTGGCTATGGGTCCGCAAAAGAAATCTCAAAACCTGAAACTCCGGATTTGGTTTTCTAAACAATAAACTAATCTAAGCACAAAATTTGAGCCAAATCGGAGATGGTCAGTGCAACTGATATTGTAATTCAATGTGAAATGGGCGACATATTGAAAATAATTTCTTCTTACTTTGACAAAATATTTTTAATGCAAATTTTTTTATAACATATTGTTAAAAATTGGCTAAAAAATTTCTTGAAACATTTTTTTAAATTTTGAATGAAAAAGCATGCATTGATATTAAAGGCATTGTGTTGAATTTAAAAACGTGATAATGTTTCCAATGTAAAAATTAAATTTGATCAATATTTTGTATCCCATATTTGTAGGCACTATATATATCCATACGTTATATATCCATCAACAAGCCGATTCCTGAAGATTGGTGCAACGTTGCCGGTTTCAGTCGCTTCAAGCAAACCCTCGTTTTCGTCGGTTCGAAGACCAAAAACATACATGAGAAGTAAAACTGAAGAAGAAATACTCAATGGGTTACTTTTTTTAAATATTCACAGGGATGGGGAAGTGACCACGGAAGAAATCACATATGTTGTTTATCACTTGTTATTTTGTTATGTATCTATATTCTTACTGCATTTAAAAGACTCTGTCTTATTTGTGAACCTTTTTTTAAATAAATAAAAATAAAAATAAATAATTAAAAAATGCATTAGCCCACGAAAAATATATACTATTATTACATATTACATATAAAAAAAAATTGGAATAAGTCTAAACAAAAAAAATTAAAAACCCCCAAAAATTTTGCTGGGTACGTGCCTGCAGCTAGATGACGTAATTGGAGCCAACTGTTCTTATTGGCTAAAAAGAGATTGCTAATAAGGAAAAACATAGAGGTGTCAACATTCAATTGGCTGCAGTAATCTTATTTCTAAATCTTATTTCTAAAGGGTGTTTTTAATAGAGTAATACAAGTTTAAATTAAAATAAAACATAATTATATAATTTTATTATCAATGAAACGGGCTTAACTAGATAGAAAATTTTATGACATTATTGTTTAAATATGATTTTGGCCATGTGGCCGCCACAGCTGGGGCGTACAAGGCGCAATCTGGAACACCAATTTTCACAAACTTTTCGCAGCATTTGCGGCCGTATCTCGCCAATAACTCTTCGAATGTTAATTTCAAGGTGTTCAATTGTTTGTGGTTTATCGCCGTAGACAAGTGACTTTACATAACCCCAAAGAAAATAATCCAATGGGGTAAAATCACACGATCTTGGGGGCCAATTAATTGGGCCATTTCGTGAAATTATTTTTTCGTCAAAAGTTTTCTTGAGTAAATCAATTGTAGCGCCCGCTGTGTAGCTCCGTCCTGTTGGAACGACATATTAGCAAGATTAATGCCAGCTAATTGAGGTACGAAAAAACTTCGAATCATGTTCCTATACCGTTCACCATTGACAGCAACATTCTGACCATCATCGTTTTTGAAGACTGGGCCAATGACTCCGCCAGCCCATAAAGCGCACCAAACAGTAATTTTCTGTGGATGTATTGGTGTTTTGACAAAAGTTTGTGAATTCTCCTCACTCCAAATACGACAAATCTGTTTATTTACGTACCCATTCAACCAAAAATGAGCTTCATCGGAAAATTAAATTTTCCATGGAAATTCAAAATCAATATTAATTTGTGCTGCAGGCCATTCGCCGAATCGGCAGCGCATACGATGGTCGTTTGGCTTTAATTCCTGCACAAGTTGAATCTTGAAAGGTCTTAAGCCAACATCTTTTCGGTAAATCTTCCATGAAGTGGAAGGACATAACTCCAGTTGCTGAGAACGGCGACGAATTGATTGATTAGGATCATCTTCAATGCTTTCCTGTACAGCGGCCACAGATTCTTCAGTGCGCACTGATCAGAGTCTCACGGGATGCACATTATCAGTAACAGCAAATGTGGTCCGAAAACGATCTATTGTTCTTCGAATTAGCAGCTCTGAAGGACGATTATGTACGCCATAAAATGGACGAAGTGCACGATAAGTTTGACGAACAGAACCATTATTTTGATTAAAAATTTCCATAATTTCCACAAGTTGCTCTGGTGTAAGTCGATCCATAATGAAATATCAAAGCAAACTTAACAAAATGCATTTGTCAACTGTTAAATCAACTGTCAAAGAAAGCAGTGATGCCAACTCAAAGTTGTATCAGTCTATAAAAAACACCATCTATTATTCTTGATTTGTATAGTACTTGTGCAGCTCTACAATATACACTCTACAGCAGGGCCATAGCCTAGGGGGGTTTTCAGGGTGCATAAGTGTAATATAAATTAATGCATTTAAATAATTATTTCATTGAATATCTTTAATATGTTCTAAAAAAACGTAAGAAATCATATACAGAAATTGCTTTTACGTTTAAAAGTCTTTGTTATGAGTTTATTCGTGTAAACAATAAAAGTGAAAACAAATTTATCGTGATTTATCGGATTTATCGTCATTTATCGGATCTATCGGATTTATCGGATTGTGATACAAAATTACCATTCACTATTGTTTGCAATACTCTTGACATCGCCAATTGTAGACGTGATGATAACAGTGCAGCCCTAAAAAAATGACATACACATGTATACTGAAAAAACCTTTGTAATTCGAACCGCCTAGAAAGATTTTGAAGTATACTTCAGCCAGCAACTGATTTTAATTTTCCATTGAGCGATTCTCGAAAATTTAAGTTTCAGCATCCATGGCTTTGTCGCTGGAGCTGGTTAGGTGAAAAAATGTTGAACAAAGGTAAGAGCTATCAAAACCACTGCTAAGCGCCATCTATGGCCGTGCTTCACAACTGCCCATGCTTCAAAACTCCCCATTGTCCTCTACGTTAAGAAAAGATAGAATTATTGCAAGCCGTTTATGTTTTTTTTTCCCTTTCATTTATCATGGTCTCCGTAGTAACGTTATCGGTATAACTCTTTTTTTTTAACTAAAAAGTGAAAAATTTAAGCAATTTCGAAAGAAATTCAAAAGTATTACCATTTAAAACGGAATCGAATAGTTCTCTTTTTTAAAGAAACCAGAAAATTATCACAATATTTTTAGATTCTACGATAACTCCTTCTATTTATGGTCGTTCACTATATAGGACCGTTACACTGTGCCACACTCAACATATATAGCTACGGCCGACTTTTTCCCCTTCAAGTCACTCGTTTTCAGTAAATAATAGAAATATGAGTTTAAGAAATGTTTTGATGGATGGATTATTCGTTGGCATAAGTGTATTATTTCGCAAGGGGCCTACTTTGACGGCAAAACAACAAAAATATTTTGTGTTTTCTTAACCCATTTCAAAAAAACATATTAGCGCCAAAGCAAGTAAAATTTAGTAAATTCCTGTTGATTTTAGGATTTTTTTTCTCATTTTCTTGTCTGAGTTTTTTCGTTGTTCACGTTATAAAGTCTACATTCGTTTTCATTGTTTCTTTTTCTACTTATATTTTTCTTTTTAAGCTTATTTTTGCAACATTTTTATATCAGGCAGCAAAAATAGTGGGAGAGACACAAGGTAGATTGTATTTCAATCATTTCAGATCTTTTCTTACCCAACGCATTTAACATCAGTCTTTCAAGCGAAAAAAATATTTTTTTTAATTTAACCCAACAATTTTGCTAGTCTCTCAAGAATATAATAAACTCACGTCTCAAATCTTGCGCCTTACCTCCTCCCTCATTCTTATTGCTCCTCACTCAACCTGACACGTGTTTTGATTTTCAGCGGTTAATAGCGAACGACCTTGAAAGCATTTTTCCCTAACCCTTTGTTCTATTTGATGCGAAATATTTACCATTTCTGCTATTTTATCTTCAGTTTAAGCTATGTTTCTGCAGAACCTGACTTGAGTATGTTCAGCAATGGCATAAAACCACATAACTGAAATGCTTGCTCTTATTTTTACTTTACGAAATTAGTTTCGAGGAATTTAAAGCTAAATTGGCAAATTGTAGCTTAAGCGAGCAAAACACTTCACAAAAGAAGGTCAGGGTGAAGTAGTTAATCCTTCGAGGAGATTGGATGCGCTGGCAAACGTTGATTTTGACTGCGGTTAGCCACCTCCATCAGCCATCAGCTACACCTACGCACAGACAACAACAAGGCAATCCTTAAGTTTGTCAATGGTTCTTCTTTACATCCGTTGCTGCGGTTTAATGTTTGCAGCATTATTACATTGCCAACGTGCTCTAAACGTTGGTACTATGTACATCAGACAGTGTTTGAACAATGGGCGTAGCCAACCTTTGACATATGGGGGGATGCCAGCAAGAGATGATCTAAATACAAAACGTACAATTAAAATTTGAGTACTTACATATTAAGTCATCTACAACTTGAGTTGTAGGTTTCTTTGCATTTGTTGCTAAATCCCAGTAGACAATGGAAGGGCTTCAAAGCGCTACTAGCAGGATGCTAGATTAATTTATTAGCCCTTTTGTGCTTATATCCAAGTCTATGTAAATAATTTTTTGTATGAAATAGCAAACATTTTCAGACCTTTTGCTCTCGTTTTTCTAAAGGGGACTGCAAGAAGCAGTCACTTAGAATGGCTTAAATAAGGCGATAGTCCAAAGGTTGTTGTTATTCTTATGCTGGATTTTTATTGATCTATTATATTATATATAGCCGTGTGAGGGCTATTATTTTATTAACCATTTCAGAAAGACAAATATGTATATCTCACTTTACACACTTTTTTAGGAAAATCAATACTATTGTAATGCCTACAATAGCATTGTAGCAAGTTGATATTTTTTCTGCAGTAAATTTTTGTTTTTGAACTTGGAAATGTAAGAAAATTTAAAAAAAAATGCTAAAACACACAGAAAGACTTGTCCAAAATTGCAAATAAATAAATTATTTATTTCGTTTTATTTAAAATGCAATTAAAAAAACCACAAATTTCTTATACTTAAGGGAAGGTTCTCCTGGATTTTTTGAAAAAATCCATTTTTTTTTTACATAAAATGAAAGTTACATATATGTAGAATGTTTGTGCCAAGGGATATTTCAATACGACGCGTATTTCTCGAGCTAGAGCGTGTCAAACGTACCCATGTCACGCGCGCGTACCAACTTTCTAAAAACTTTAAACGCGTTTTTCTCGGAACCATGTTTTCTAATCTAACGGACAGCACAGGGCTTGTTCTATTGATCCGATTTCCTTCATTCAAAGAATGTTTGAAAGTATATACTTTTTTGTACGCCTGGAACCTAACATTGGCATAAAAAATTTTTTATTTATAATTTTTAAACGAGATCTAAGTAAAAAAAAAAGCAAAAAATTTCAATTTTTTTTTTAAAAGTCCATAAAGTTGGTTTTTTTACCAAACTTAATTGAAGTTAGGTTCCAGGCATATGAAATGTTATCAATTTTAATAAATTTTATACATTTCTCATTTCAGTTCACTACCTGAGGCCCCACACTGTCCGCGGGAGGTCGATGTTTTGCGCGCAGAGGTCGACGAGATCCGCCATTTTCAAGCCGCCATTTTGAATTTTTCAAATATCTTTTTTTTTTTTACTCGTCAATAAACCACGAATCAAAGTTCAAAAGCATAAGTTCGTATGTCTTTTCATTTTCCCACAAACCATTCTCAAATTTTGCTTGTTTTTCGGCCAAATCCAAAAAAATCCAGGAGAACCCTCCCTTAATAAAGTGTGTTGATCAAAGTTATAAGCCTTCAAACTTATTTTGTAATGAATAATTTCTGGTATGAAGTATGAAGTATGTAAGACATATATGAATATCCAATAAAATATTTTTTTATTTAAGAATGTATTAAGACTATCCGCAAAAATTAAAGTAAAAATAAAGAAAAACTAGTAAGGAATTATCATCCATATTTTTATCCAAATTTTTCAAAGCTCAAACTCTGAGCTATTTTTAAATAATAAAACCTTTGTGTAAAATATCAGGTCAATACAATATTTTTTGTAGAAGTTTTGAAAGTTTTGTTATTATGTTGACGTGACTCTGTATGGGCGATATTCGAAATTTTCTTTAGAACTATAGAAAAGATTAAAACATATTTGCAAAATTTTTTTGAAATAAAAAGTTTTGAGAGACTTCACTGTTTTCAGGAATAGGAAATAGCACTCTCGAACTTTTTTCCTGATCGAAGTCCTTAGTGATTATAACTTGTGAATGAATAAAAAAAATATGTGGACATTTTTTTAAGCCATACCGGTTCACCTCTGTGACCTTTTGTAAACGAAAAAATTTATTTTTTGCTATTTTTATGGCACAGCACCTATTCAATTGAAGTGACGTCATTACAATGTATTGAAATATTGTAGACAATTGCGTAATCGAGAAACCGGAGGCGAACCTTTACATGGTAACACGTCTTACTGTCTCAGCCTGGCGAGGCCAGCATAATCCTTGTGAAATCGTCTCAAGTCGACTTAAATCTCCTCGTAGTGCTTCCTGAGCAACGTCAAAACTGGCAACCGTCAGTTTGGCGACTTATCTGAGCTGCGGGTCCCTTAGGCTGAAAACAGCGTTGGGCTTGAAGCCCACCCGTAAAAACCAATTTTAATGAAAACATAAAAGAATATATGAAAAATTATCCCCAAATCTGATGACGACTACCGTAAATGAAAAACTAATAATAATTTAAGGATAGGCATCTGAAAAGTCCGAACTCTTTATTGGGAAGGTGTATCACACTGACTGATGTCTTGGAAAGATACAAAGCTGCTATCCAAGAAATGGAATGGAAGGGACAGGGTTTGATTCGGCATGCACCCTGTGATATCAACTACAGCGGCTATGCGTAGAAGCACGAGCTTATATGCGGATTTGAATTTGGCAAAATATTCATTATGCCACCTGTAGGTCCCCTGATCAAAAAACCATAAACCAAATTAATAACGTTTTGATCGACAGAAGGCACTCTTCCAGTGTATTGAATGTATGCACGATCTGTGGTGAGTGAAAATTCGTGAAACTAGCCACCTAAAACAAGAAGTCGTAATTTGTATATCTTTTATGAATATTATTGAAGTGTATATGAAAAAATTGCAATTCTTTTGCAGTTTCTTTTTTTTAAGTTTTTTTTTTTCAATGAGTTACAAAGAATTTAGTTTTAGGCCACTGTTTTAGTAAAATTATTATTGCTAAGTAACGGCTTGTTAAAATTTCTTGATTTTTGGGCCAAATACTCGTAATACACGTTAAATAACAAAAATGATTATTTCTTTAAAAAAAATTTTTTTCTTTAAAATTAATAAGTTTCTTATAAAAATTTTTTTGGAAAAAAACGTTCTGGACCTCATAGAAATTTTTAAAAAAATATTATATACTAATACAAATTTAGAAATAATACAAAAAAATAAAAATGATGTATTCTCCATGAACAAGTATGTTATGAAATATTTTAAATCTGCACTACCAGTCTTGTGCGAGCCATACAGAGCCTTGCACAATGGAATGATTGGTACAAACTAGAGGGAATAAATTATTTTGATGACGTTTTTAGTGATTAGGCACAGAGAAGTACAAAAAAGTTTTAAAATATTTGGACAAGTGGACGTGGCACCTCCCATACAAATGTGTCTTATTTTTCGCAACATCTGGAAAACTAGTAAAGCCATGACAACAGAAACTTAGTCAGTCATCACTTGCATCATTTAAAGGAAATTTGTCAAAAGAAGGCGTGGTGGTGGGAGTGGCACCTCCCATACAAATGGATCACATTTTTAGCAATATCTAGGGAACCAGTAACGCCACAACAACGAAAACTTAGACAATCATCAAATACGTTATTTGGAGGATATGTGCCAAATTGAGGAATGATTGGACAAGTGGGCGTGGTAACTCCCGTACAACTGAAACTTATTTTTCGCAATATCTGGAGAAAAAGTAAGAGATTGTCCTTTTTATATTGGCACGTGTCTTTTAAATAGCGTATGTTATAATTTTTTTCAAGATTTGTTTTTGTGGTATTACTGGTTTTCATTTTGTTACTGTTACATTGTTACATTTTGTTCATACTGGTTACCATTTGTTACCAAACGAGGTTTCAAACAGGGTGATTCCTTATTGTGCGACTTTTTCCACCTAATGATGGAAAAGATCATCCGAGCTGCTGATCTGAGACGTAGTGGCACAATATTCTACAAGAGTGTTATGCTGCTTGCGTGTGCTGATGACATCGATATAATATAATAAAAATAAACTGGCCATTTCAGCCCTTCGAAGGACTTTGACCTAGCTTCTATTGATCAATTGTGTTGTGCGTGTTATTAAATGTTTAATCACAAATGACCGAGAACTGGACCAACGTGTTTTATGCCGACTCCGAACGGCTTATGTTCTTCAGAAGCTTTACAAGGCAATTTTTACTTTCTGAGGTTTGCCATTGTCTGCAGAGAGGTGACGACCGAACAGAAAAATTAATTCAATTGAAAAAACTTTTCTGTCTGAGCTGGAATTGAACCCGGGCTACCGCGGTTCTTTAGCTTAGAGGCCACGCACTCTACCCACTAGGCTACGGCCGCCACTGATGACATCGATATAATTGACCATAATACGCGCGAAGTCGGTGCACCATTCTCCAGATTAAAAAGAGAGTCAAGTCGAATGGGTTTGGCAGTGAATGCAGATAAGACGAAATACTTGGTGTCAACAAACAAAAAAACAACAAAGAGTCTTGGAACCCACGTTACAGTTGACAATACCTCCTTCGAGGTTGTGAAGGACTTCGTCTATCTGGGATCCAGCATAAACTCAACCAATGACATCAGCATTGAGATCAAGCTAAGAATAACTCTTGCCAACAGTTGTTACTTTGGGCTCAGTACGCAATTGAGAAGCAGAGCCCTCTCTCGACGAACGAAAATCTCTCTATACTTTCGCTCTATAAATCGCTCATCATGTCCGTCCTACTTTACGCATCACAAACCTGAACGCTGAGCATTTCAGATAAAAAGACTTTAGGAGCCTGCGAGAGAAAAATTTTTCGAGCGGCTTCGCCGGCTAGGTCATGTTCAGCGCATGGAAGACGATGCTCCAGTGAAAAAAATAATTCCAGCGGCAGTAAACACAGAAGAAGACGACCGCAACTTCGTTGAAAAGACCAAGTAGGTGCAACCTGACGAAGCTTGGAAGTTTCAACTGGCGCCAGCAAGCGAGAGACAGAAATGGCTGACGCACATTCTTAGATGAGGCTAAGACCGACTTACGGTTGTAGCGCCAACTAAGTAAGTAAGATAATTGTGCCAATACACGCGATACAATTGTCTGTTTTACTCAGGGTTCGCATTTGTTCATTCATGAACTGCTCATTTCTGCTTCTATTCATTCATTTCAGAATATGAAGAGAAACCAAAGTGAGCAGCTCATTTTTGTGAAGAGCTGGGCAAATTTTGTTTGTTTATGAACTGAAGAAGAGGCAACATGAATATATTTTACTCTTGCGAAACAACTGTTGCTAATCATCTCTTCTTTAATTCTTCACCTATCGTTCGTTGGCTCTTCATTTATTCATTAAGTGCTCATGAAGTGGTGAAGGCAACAGATGATACTCACTTGTTCACTGGCAATAGATGGTTTGTATCAGAGAAAGAATTCAGTGTTGGTGCGAACACTAGGTAAAAATTGGTCGCTAAATCCGCATCCATTGTCAGAATTTTAAAATAATGTAGTTTTTTATAATAGGGTTGGCACCTAATAATATTTATTTTTAATAGTTTTAAACATAATTTACGCTGATTTCAAATATGAAGTCCGAACGTTAAAACTGAAGGTGGTGGAGAGGGTTGCCACCTTAATTTTTTTAATTTTACGAATTCGAGGCCTGCGCGAACTAAAGGGTAAAAATAGGTTGCTGAATCCGTTGTCAGAATTTCAAACTTATAAAATTTTAAAATAATAGGGTTGCCACCTTATAACATGTATTTTTAAGTGTTTTAAACATCATTTTTCAGTGTTAGGGGGTCATAGGCTCCCCCTATGATAGAATTGTTTAATGATGTTAAAAAACTTTTGAAATACATATTATTAGGTGGCAGCCTTATTATTTCAAAATATTATAATTTTGAAATTTTCACAACGGATTCGGCAACCCATTTTACCCTTTAGTTCGCGCTAGCCCCGAATTCTTAAAAACAAAAAATTAAGGTGGCAACCCTATCCGCCATCTTGATTTTTAAAATTATGACTTCATATTCGAAATCAGCGACTCCCTGACACCTTTAAATTATGTTTCAAACTGTTAAAAATACATATTATTAGGTGGCAACCCTATTACAAAAATATTCATAATTTTGAAATTCTCGGAACCAATTTTACCTAGTGTTCGTGCCAGCATCGAATTCGTTCATGAACAAAAAAAATCTGCTTAGCTATTCACGAAAATGAATATGAACACGTTTTTTTTTTTTAAAAATTCCGTCATATTCATGAAACTTCATGAGTGAGCGACCGTAGCCTAGTGGGTAGAGTGCGTGGCCCCTAAGCTTAAGAACCGCGGTAGCCCGTGTTCAATTCCAGCTCAGACAGAAAGTTTTTTCATTGAATTAATTTTTCTGTTCGGTCGTTGCCTCTCTGCAGACAATGGCAAACCTCAGAGAGTAAAAATTACCATGTAAAGCTACTTGAGAACATAAGCCGTTCGGAGTCGGCATAAAACACGTAGGTCCAGTTCTCGGTCATTTGTGATCAAACCTTTAATAACACGCACAACACAATTGATCAATAGAAAGCTAGGTCAAAGTCCTTCCAAGGGCTGAAATGGCCAGTTTTTTTTTTCATGAGTGAGCAAATACGAACCCTGGTTTTTCTCATCGCACGTCTGTAATCCATGATAAATATTGAAGAATAAAAATTTGACGCAATAATTGATGTGTGTAAGGAATTGCATCAATCCACACGTACACATGCTTCATGCTAAATGATTGCCTAAATGAATGGTCCGCATTAGATGCACGTAATGCAATATCTGAAAGTTCCTTCGTCCGTTAGCTCAAGGTTTCACTGCTAAACTAAAGGGTGTTTTTTTTAGAGGTTTGTTTTTCGAATAGAGATAAAACTGGCATTTTGTGGTCAAATCTGGCAACTTTAATGTCATTTATGTTCAGTTTGGTTTGCCATTTTATCATGAACCGGTTGACAAGAGAACAACGCTTGCAAATCGTGCAAATTTATTTCGAAAATAATGGTTCAGTTCGCGAAGTTTACCGCAAGCTCCGTCCATTTTATGGTCGACATAATCGTCCATCAGAACAATTAATTCGGTTAACCATGGGTCGTTTTCGCACTACGTTTACTCTATGTGATAATACGCATCCGCAGAGACGTCGAACAGTGCGTACTGAAGAAACAATTGCCGTTGTAGACCAAAATGTTGAAGAGGACCCGAATGAATCGATCGCCACCGTGCACAGCAATTGGAGCTTTGTCCATCAACTTTATGGAAGATTTTGCGCAAAGATCATGGCTTCCGACCTTACAAGATCCAGCTTGTGCAAGAATTAAAGCTGCGAGACCATGCAATGCGTCGTGATTTTGGTGTATGGGCCGAAAATGAGATTGATCTCGATGCTGATTTTCATCGCAAAATTTTGTTCAGTGATGAGGCTCATTTTTGGTTGAATGGCTACGTCAACAAGCAAAATTGCCGCATTTGGAGTGAAGAGAATCCACATGAGACCCTTGAGACGCCATTACATCCACAAAAACTGACTGTTTGGTGTGCTCTATGGGCTGGTGGAGTCATTGGGCCATACTTCTTCCGAAATAATGCTGGAGAGTCAGTTACCGTTAATGGGGACCGGTATAGAGCCATGATAACCGACTATTTTGTTCCCGAATTGGGTGGGATAAATGTGGATGAGTTGTGGTTCCAACAAGACGGCGCTACATGCCACACAGCGCACGTCACAATCGATTTATTGAAGGAAACATTCGATGAGCGCATAATTTCGCGGAATGGACCTGTCAATTGGCAACCAAAATCGTGTGATTTGACACCATTGGATTATTTTCTTTGGGGATATGTGAAGTCGCTCGTCTACGCCAACAAACCAGAAACGTTAGGGGACTTGGAAGACAACATTCGTGGGGTTTTTGCCGACATACGGCCCCATATGCTCGAAAAAGTGGTTGAAAATTGGACCTGTAGAATTGGCTTTATTCGAGCCAGCTGTGGCGGCCACATGCCCAAAATCATATTTAAACATTAATGGCATAAAATTATCCTTCCAATAAAGCCAAATTGATGGACATTAAAACGATTTTCTTGTGTTTTATTGCAATTCGAAGTTCTATACCTCTAAAAAAACACCCTTCATTCATACAGGGACTACGTCAAAAGATGCGTCTAAACAGAAATGGTGTTACTTTCCAACCAAAACTTTGTATTCTATGTTCAATAATATATATCAGAATGACCCGTAAATAGATTTTTTTAATATATTATTTTTAACTTTTTCACTTCTAGCCCGAAAGGTCAGTGTAGGGTAAAGTGGGTCAGAAGGGCCGGTATGGACTCAGAGAAAGTCTGAGAGTTAAGTGTATGGTACAAAAAGATGCGAAATGCATTGAATAGTTTTATTATTCAAAATCAAAGAGGAAAAAAAAATAACCCTCCGACTTTTTCTATAAAAATGTTATATATATCAGGAACCAGATGTGTCAGATAGCAAAACAGTATACTAGAATGTTTGTATGCAAATTATCTAATATTGGTTAATTTAAATTCGAACATAATAAATATCGTTATTAAGAGGCAATTTAATCTGGCGAATAATTTAAAAAGCTCTTATTTTTAGCTTATTTTCAAACAAAAAAGGTTATTTTATGAAAGGCATTGTAGCCCGACGAATGATATAAAAAAGAATTAACTACTTAAGTACTTACGTGCTTAAGTACTTACAGATTAAATAATTTTTAACCGAAAAAGTTTAGTTTTGGTTCAACAAATTGCAAACGATTTGACAAGAGACAATCAATAACTTTTGTTTGAGTTATGCAAGCTCATGTGTAGGGATGGTAAGAAGAATCGGTATACATTCTATCTATAATTAGTTCTTCATAACTAGGCATGCCAACTATCGTACGGTCAAATTATGTACAATTATATAAAAATTCAACTCAAAAATCTGGACAATTCTGTACACTATTTGGTATTTATTATGATTATCTAGAAAAAGATTAATATAAGAAAATTTGCTTTTTTAACGAAAGATAATAAAAAGCAACAAGAATAATTAAAACATGATTTTAAGTTGTTTATTCAGACGCATGGTAGAATAATTACAAGGTAGCCGTGGCAGGTCTTTAAGCGACCATCAAATGTCAAAAATAGTATAAAATAGAGAACGAAGGAAAATGACAAAGTAAAATATGCAAGCAAAGACAACCTACAGTTGCCTCTTGTGTGAAAATAGCCATCTGCCACGGTTACTTTGTAATTATTCTACCATAATCAGGCACATTTTAAAATAGACTGCATTTTTGGTTTGTGCGCCAACGACTGATTTATTGCTAGAGCCATCAGCTTCATCATCATTTCCAGAAGCAATACAGCTGAGGTCGCTCGTCTGCTTAAAATTGTATTTCCCTTGGCTTGAGATTTGTCTCAATAGTTGCGGCTGCTTCCTTAAAAATGTATGGAAGTCAATGCACGAGTAATCTAAGTTACATTTCACGAGTAGAATTGATTTTAGTGTATCGATGCTAAGATTGCCTGACTCGGCTTTCCATATGTTTTTTATTAAAGAAAAACCACGTTCGACTGGTGCACTTGACCCAGGTAAACAGAGAATGAATTTGATGATGCGTGCAAAATTCAAATACGACACTTGCACAGTATTCATGTGATTGAAAATTTCAACCCATCGTTTCTCCGTTCGCAAGTTTGCCGCGTTCCATTCTGCTACTTTTTCCGCAGTGCAAGACAATTTTATGTGGCCGTATTGAGCGTGCGCTTTATTCTAATAATCATTTAAATTGAATTGAAGAATTTCTTCTATCGTTTTTTCAATTTTTTTTCAGGTAGGCATAACTCGCAATGACACCCAACAACGCCATTGGGGAGTTTAGACGATACAACATGTTGTCAGTATGCTATTTTAAGTGTTTGAAAGTTTTTTCATATGTTTTATAGTTCTTTGTTTCATTTGCAACTAAGCTTAAATCGGACATCGAAATTTCTGTACAAATTCTGTACGATTTTTATTTCTGTCTGCCGGGTCAAAATTCTGTACTTTACAGATAAAATCTGTACGGTTGGCATGCCTATTCATAACTAATAAACTAGTAAACAAAATATCCAAATGATAACTGAATTCTTTAACTTTTTTATAAAGTGCTTTAATTCTTGTTGAATTTATTTAACTTTTCGGGGAGCAGCTGCCCATATCTCCTATCTACGTCTATGGTCTAACCATAGGAAACTGAATTTAATATTTAAGTAGAAACATTTTCCATGCGCACATTTAATTGCATTTTGCGGTTTCATTTTTCGTATAGCAGTTAATAATGCGATTCTTAATAAAAAAAAATTATGTTTAAAAATCTATTTATAAATATTTTTCCGTTATGTGGCAATAATACATTATTATGGCAATCTGTGTGAGCTTAAAAGTAGCTGTCACAAAAATACTCACCAATGGATGGCTCTTAAGTAGACGCGTATGCGAGATGCTTCTTCTGGAGCGTGCATGAGGCAGAGTCCTGTGCTTGAAATGATATTCGTGGCCGTTGCCACCCACCAGCTATAAATGTGGAGGAGAGAGAACAAAAAATAACGTTATTAATTTATCAATACATCAGTGCATTAATTTAATTACTTAAAAATTATTACACATGATAAATTATTATATACTTATTAGATTTGTATGTACATATATACTCTGAATTCATGGTGTTTTTGCCATCTTACCAGAACATTTCTCTTAGGGGTTGACTGTTTGGTCGGTGGTTGAAGCCAAATAGTTCATTGAAGGACATCGACATCAGAGCCGATTATAATATAAATAATGAATGCTATAATTTCACTGTAATCGAGTACTCGCTCGACGGGCTTGTTAAGAGTGAAGTGATGAAGAAAGATAATGTTTTTTCCCATTTTTGTGGTTATGTGCATTGCCCAACAGGGATGGTGGAGCAGCACTGAATTGCGTTTTCATTGTATTTATTTCTCTTATTATGCACGTTCATTAATAATAAATTAATTGTTATGGCTTCTGCCAAACAACTCATCAATGTGTGTGAGAGAGTAAGAGAAACAGAGTGAGAACAGTCTGCTTTTACGAAGAGGCAAAGGTTTCATCTTTCTGCAACCTGTTTTAACTTTATTAATTAAACTTAATTTTTTTTATTTGTTTTTAACTTTATTGATACTTCAATCATCGTGCAAACGATAAACAAAAATAGAAGGAGCAGACGTAATGCAACGACATATCATTTTTAATAAATAATAGAATAAAATGACCTTGTTATTTTTTATTATAACGATTTTATATGACTTAAATACAAATTCTAAATGTTTGATAGCTTAAATCATACTTGATTTTAAATACAAGTTCTAGTTGTTTGATAGTTTAAAATCGTTTATTGAGCTTTTAGGTCAAAGTTAGAACAATTAATTGTTCCAACGAATCTTTCCAAAGAAGTTAACGAGCTTCAAATTTTGTTTTGAAATCACAAAATTACAGCAAACACATATGTAGAAATAATAAAAATATTGGGTAACAATTGATGCTATGCCAGAATAGACTTATTAGTAATTTTTATGTAAAATAACCTTTGAATGAATTTTATTAAATAAGCATTTTGGGTTACAATGGATACAAAATTGATTAATAAAAATGTGAATAATTTTTCACAAACTTAAGAATGCATTTCTAAAACATTGCTTGAATTCGTCCAAAAAGTTTGCGACGTTTCTCATGATAATAGATAAAAGTTTCATGAAAGGATATCGCAGATTAAAAAGTGATTTAAGGGAAAGTCAACTTAATACTTTGCTTATTCAAATTTATACGCCGGACCCCCAAAAAATCATTCTTGAATGAAGCAAAACGTTCAGAAAATATTTGAAATTTATATAAAATAAAAAATAAACTGGCCATTTCAGCCCTTTGAAGGACTTTGACCTAGCTTCTATTGATCAATTGTGTTGTGTGTGTTATTAAATGTTTGATCACAAATGACCGAGAACTGGACCTACGTGTTTTATGCCGACTCCGAACGGCTTATGTTCTCAAGAAGCTTTACATGGCAATTTTTACTCTCTAAAATTTATACGTATCTATATTAGGGTGGACCGATTTGATGAAATTATGTTTGTAAACTTTTCCCTGTTGAAGGATAAAAAAGGATTCTAGGGATATTTTTTTCTCCGTTAAATAAAACTCACAACCCCTCATTTTAACTAAATTTTCCAACATTTTTCTACCCTCACCCCGCGGCTTCCCGTAGGCCATAAATCCCTTGACGAATAATCATCTGTGAATTCGAAAAGAATTTTCTCACCTTTTAATAATTTACTAACGGACTTTCTTACAATTTCCTCATACCGTCGTGTGGCCTCACGGTTTGCAACCCACCAATCTGGCAACGCTGATTCATTCTCAAACAAATGTTCAAAACTTGTCCAAAAGTATAATTAAATAAAGTTTATAGTAAAAAGTTGGGTATTTACAATAAAAAATGGCAAGTGTTAGTGCTAAGTCAGTTAATGGAGAAATTTTAAAGAAAAACCGTGAATATTTAAAACGATTATGGAACGTTTGTGAAGAAAAAGAGAACAAAACAGTTCGGTGAACTGGAACTGGAAATGGACATTGAACAAACAATAGAAGAACAAGAAGAAGTTAAACCTATACATTCATACATACGTTGTTTTTATATAAATTTTTTATCTATGTTTTAATATTATTTTAAAAAATACGAAAATAAGCTGCCTTAAAGGATTATATCAATATCGACGAAATTTTTTTCTTCATTTTATTGGAAATTCCCAAGAAAATTCTTCTTGCTTTTGTTGACGAAATTGTCTTAATCTTTTCTTTGCAGAAATTTCTCTCATATTTCTGATTTCATTTCGTTACCGAAATTTTCTTTGAATTTCCCTTTTTATTACCTTGGCGATATTTACTACAATTTCGTTGACGAAATTTCTTTTTTTCTTTCAAAGTTTCGTCGACGAAAATGTAGACACTTGTATGAAATTTTGCTGCACTATCTGTATGGGTGACTCCGCAAGTTTCGTCGACGTTTGGGAATTTTCGTACATGAATCATCCATGATGCCTTAAGGAAACATTAAGCACGTGCATTGGGCGTGCAGGGCGAGTAAGCACGTGCATTGAGTATAGTTGGCGCATGCGTTGCGCAAGTTTCAACCGTTCGAATAACTCTATGATTTTTAGCGTCGTAGATATGCTTTTAAAAAAAATGAATCAAGCTTTCGATGTAGACAAATTAAAGAAGTATTAAAAGAAGTATGCCAAACTTAGCTACAACTTAAAAAATAAAAAAAGATTCATTTTTTCGGCATAAATATTAAGGCTATTCACAGTTTGAATACTCTGGTCTGCTATTTGTACGATTTGTTATATGTACGCCAATTCACGTAAGCGTATTTTGCTTTGTTCTTGTTTTGCATGCAAACGCAAATACGCATGCACGCGTAAATTAAAGTAGCCCTTGGAAGTGTTTTTGTATCTCGTATTTTTATGCTCTGTCTACAGCCACATAATCACATACATCACAGGGTGGCATAATTTTTTAATACGACAGTCACGTGGTGAGGTGCTCACAGTTTAAACAATAACAAATGCTATAAATACGATTTGGTAAATATGAACGCTTAAACTGTGAATAGCCTTAATGTTCAAATTTTTTGATATATTTTATCAAAAGCAACGGAAAAATCCCTTAAGAATGTCAAACTATTTTTTTTATAAAACGATATTATATGATCTATAATTCAAAACATATATTTCGGGCCTAAATTTTACGCCCCTATCACTCAGCATCCCGAGCATTTTACTTCTCCTCCCTTGGTTTTTTTATTGTACTCGGATAGTACAACAATACTATCAAGTTTCATCGAAATCGGTAGCACACTAGACGTGGACTGCCCCATAACTACTTTGTTGGGTAAAAAACGCAAAAAATTTTTTGATTTTTGGTATACCCCACGTTTAAAAAGCGTAATGGGGGTATATTAATTTTGTCAATCCGTTTGTAACGCCGATAAGGAGGCGTGGCCGGTATAGAAAAGTATATATATTCCTGATCAGCATCACCTCCTGAGTCGATTTAGCCATGTCCGTCTGTCCGTCTGAGTCCACGATAGCAGCCGTAATTTTTGAGCTATCATAACGAAATTCAAAATATAAGCTTTTTATGCAAAAATGGAGGTCAAGTTCGAATCTGAGCAAAATTGGATAAAAACCACGCCTACCTCCCATACAAAATGACTTAACCAAAACGGTAAGATCTCTTTAAATTCCACAAAAATCAATTTAATGACTTCAAATTTCGCACAGTGTCTTAAATATTGAATATTAATTTTGAGTATTAAATTTGTAAAAATCGGATGAAAACCACACCTACCTCCCATACAAAGTGACTTAACCAAAACGGGAAAAGCTCTTTAAATATATTTAACGTTTGCTTAAGACTTTTTATATACTCAAATTTGGCCGTGGGGGTATTTTAACGTCGGCCCAGTCGAAGATAATTCCTTACTAGTTTGGATAATTGTTGTTTTGTGTTTTTTGACAGCGTGGTTTGTATGGTGGTCTTTTTCAAAAAAATTTTCAAGTACATGTCATGGTTTTAGTAGACATTTTGGGGTATACCTGCAGCTTTTAAAATTAATCGTACATAGATAAAATATATGCATAAATGTCAGTTATGCGTAGGCTTGCCATACGTCCGGATTTAGCCCGGATTGTCCGGAATTTTCAACCCTGTCCGGAATTTGTCCGGAATTGCGATTTTGGCCGGAGTTTGGCCTAAGAAATCAAAAAGCATTCAAATATTTTTCAAAATGCAATACTTAACATTGAATCAGATACGATAAGCGCTACTGAAACAGCTATTATCTACAATAACTTAATCAAGAAGATTGAACACCGCAAGATAGAAGCGTTTATACCTTTTGCAGCAAAACAACGTTGGCTTCAATTCATGCGTGAATGCTCAAATCCAAATGAGGTTGTTTTTAAAGAAAATATCTTGCGTTTTTATGATGTTGCGCTGAAGTATCTAGCTCAGTGGCAAGACAATTATAAAGAAGTTTTGCAATTTCAGTGGGTGGCTGTTGAAAAAAGTATTATTTGGGATGATATTGAAAAAACTATTTCATTTATCAAACACCACTCGCATATAACAGCATATGAAATAGATGCAGATGAAATGTTTGATGAGATCAGTTTAGCGAACCATATAATTAATTTTGAAAAGCTCACAGAAAAATGGCAAAAAGTATCATGCGAAAATAAATGGATGAGAATAAGTTAATTAGCGCGAGAAAGAAATGTGAGCTTACAAAATTTATCAATGGTTGTTGAATTTATAATGTGCATCCCAGAAACATCTGTCGTCGTGAAACGAACATTTTTACTTATGAAACACCTATGAAATCCAGATCGTGGTCCGTTGAGAATATCTGTTGTTGTAGCTCTCCTGAATATTAAAATTAATAGCTGCGAAGACTGCTCTGCTTTCTACGACAAAATTAAAGTAGATGCGCAGTTCATAAAAAAGGCGATTTCATCCGAAAAATTCGAGTGGTTTTCGGACCCAAACAAAGAAACGGCTCCAGAATAAATGTGGGCAACTTAGTAGCCTAACATTTGACACCTATTTAGTGCAAAAATAATTTAAGTTCCTTTTTTTAAATATTTATGTTTTGTTGAATTGTTACTTTTTTACTTTCATTTTATTAATTTTTTAATTTGAAATATTTTTTAAAAAAAATACTAACAAATAAAAAAAAGTTTTGAGAAAAATAACCCCCCCTCAAAAAAAACGGTTAAATATCCGGCATTTCGTTTTTGAAATTATGGCAAGCCTCGTTATGCGGCGAATGAAACGAATATCTAATTTTGGATTTCGTCACTTCTTTAATAAAGTCACAAAAAAGCAAAGTCTAAGAAGAAAAATAATTAATTTTTTCGTATGAGACAAATTATACACCCCTAGGGTCTGAACCTACCAAACCATACTAAATTTAATAAGATTGAACTTGTACTTTAAAAGCCTTACGCCATACAAAATTTGCGTGTACGTAATATATATAAGATGAACATGTGCTAAGAATATAAAACTCCCTTTGAGTTTGGAATTTGACAAAATTGATAAAAACTCGCCCAATCTCTCATACAAAGCGACGTCATCAAAGTAGCATTACTTTTGTATATTCCAAAAAAATGTGTGTATTAACAGCATATTTAACACATAATCTTCCATATCCTAAACGTTTTCTGCATTTGAGTTTTCGCAAAATTGGATGAACACCACAACTGTAATCTATACGAAGTAACGTCATCAAACTTTAAAAACATGCATAATTAAAAATATACTGTGGGGGTATCTAGGCTTCAACACAGTCGAAGATAATTCCTTGCTAGTTTTTATTTAAATTAAAGTGAATGTGTTTTTAACAATTCCGTTCATAAACCATATAAAAAAAATTTCAAAGTCTTTATTTATTTCAAATTAATCACAAAGTTTTTTATCATTACAAAAAGGAACACAACTGGACTTATAATATTCATAAAATGAGAGCAATAAAATTTTTAAAAAAATCATATAAACATAAAGTTTAGAGGTCTTTTAGTAACTAAAAAACAAACATTTTTACAAACGTGCGAATTTCTTTCGTTACCATAATAAAGAAAGGAAACTAACATTGTTTTAAATCACTTTCTTCGCAGATGCCTTTAGGTAAACCACTCGTTCACTCAAAATCTGTCACAATCCATCCGAAAAAATTTTTTTAAATGTTAGCCAGGGACTCTATGTTAAGGTAACAAAAACTTAGTGGGGAAATCTTTCAGTACAGCAATTCTTCATTTTCAGTCAAATTTTGCCATCTGTTGCAATGCATAAATTGTTGCAATCTGCAGTCTGTTTTTGTAATTGGTTTTTATTAAACTTTGAAAATAAAATATTCTTTTAACATTTGCTGTCGAATGAAAATTTGAAAGAATTCCTTAAATAATTTTATATAAATTGGAGAAAATCGACTCATTAATATTATTTTTTGTTATTTTTCAGAGTACCAAATTCAAAACTAGATAATTTTTTTAATTCTTTTAAATTATTTCCTTACTTAAATTTCTAAATTCTGTGTTTATTATAGAGAGAAATAAAATGTACCGAAAATGCTTTGATAGTAGGAAAGTAGGAAAAATATAAAATTGTACAAAAAGAGCACATGAAAAAAGCTAGAGTTCAACAACGAACGAAAAACCCCTTTATTCATTGGGCAAGACTTGAAAACAAGTTTTTTTAGTACAAAAACAGAGCAAGTTGCCAGTACAGAGCAAGTTTAATCTTTCCCCTTCATCTCCAAAACTCACGTAAACTCACCACGATTTGTGCAACGAACTCACATTCTTGCATTGTATAAAGTCCTGCCCAATGTATAATGGTCTAATTATGCAAACTTGACGTAACATAGGTGAACATGACGCAACGTACTATGACTTTTTACTGATTATGTTACGAACATAGCCACCACAGCAAATGTCAAAAAAATTAGTTTTTGTTTGAGCTAAAAATATCAAATAGACAATGGAGGAAGACTTGTTATTAAATTTAAGTTTTTTAAACATCTTGAGATTGTATCGAAAGATTAGAAATAAAAAAAATTCGAGACGCTGGGCTGTTCGACCAATAAATAGAGACCGGGTACCTAATGGTTACTTCAAAAAAGTATTTTTAAATATGAAAGCTCATGATGAAGAGCAATTTTTCATTCATACGCGCATGAACCGAAATATGTATGATTTGCTAGTTAATTTAGTTGGAACACGCTTGGCAAAGCCTTATCAAGACATCTTCCCTGAAGAGCGGATTTCCATAACACTCTTGTATGTTATAGTTGATAAAATTTTTCACTCTAATAAACTATTGCTTTCCATTTTAAGGTATCTAGCTCATGGTGCGTCCTTCCAAAGTATTTCGTAGAGCTATAAATTAGGAAAAACAACGGTGAGGAATATTGTTTTGGAGACGTGCGAGGTGTTGTGGAATGTACTCTCGCCAATATACGTTAGTGAACCAACCACTTCGCAATATAAGGATATTGCAAACGATTTTAACAGGTTGTGGAATATGCCAAATTGCGTCGGAGCTATTGATGGCAAGCATATTGCCATTACTTGCCCAAAGAACTCTGGTTCTATGTTTTTTAACTATAAAAAATTTTATAGTATTATTCTTATGGCAACATGTGATGCCAAATATACGTTCACTATGGTGTCTATTGGTAGCTATGGCAGTCAAAGCAATGGAGGTAATTTTTATATATATATTTTGATTATACTGTTAAAGTAAAAAACATATTTTTAAATTATTTGCAGGAGTTTTCCAACATTCAACTTTCGGGAGAGCACTTTTAGCAAATGAATTACCTTTTCCTTCAAGTACTCCAATAGGGAATAGTTTAACGGAACCATTGCCTTATTTTCTTGTAGGCGACGCAGCATTTCCGCTCAAGGTGAACTTAATGCGACCATATTCTGGTTCGCAACTACCTCAGACCAAAGGCATCTTCAATTATCGCTTGTCGCGGGCTCAGCGCGTTATTGAAAACAGCTTCGGAATATTGACTGCCCGCTGGCGCGTTCTCAGATCACCTATCGAATGTAGCCCAGAAAATTGTGAAAAAATAGTTCTTGGCTGCATAGTTCTGCATAACTTTGTTATGTTATCTGATAGCAAGAGATGGTACTGCCCAGATGGATATGTTGACTGGGAAAACTCCGGACATAACGATGAAAATGGAAATTGGCGAAATGATATTGCAGATGTTGGCGGACCATTACATTCCATAACATCTCATCGACGCAATGCATCAACAGCTGCATACCAACTTAGAGATAAGTTAGCAGAGTTCTTTGTAAACGAAGGAGCAGTTCCATTTCAATATAACCGGATTTAATTTTTATGTTTCAATATTCTTCACAAAACTCTATTAAAACCATTAAAATAATAACACAAATTTATTTAAAAACATTGCTTTTTATTTAAAAAAGATAAATTAATTTATTTCAATATTTTTTGGTATACAAAAGGAACTTTAGTTTTGTGTAAGCTGACTTAGTATGTTATTAAAAAAATGCAATAAACTTCACTTCTAAGCTATGTATTCTTAAATATATGAAAAATTATTTTCAACTACAAAATAACAAAAATTTAAGTCTTATAAATTCCATTTAATTCAAATAATCATTCTTTGAATTTCACTTACTCTGTAATGCGATTCGAAAAGTAAATAAGATTCGGAAAGTAAATCAGATTCGAAAACAAAATCGCACCATGTACGTGGTTTTTTTGTAAATTTTGGATTAGTTGGAAGTCAATGCAGACAAAAACAGCATTTTAAAGCAGAGGTAGAAGTAACTGCCATTTAGTAATCTTAATTTATGTATTTACAGCCCTATTCTGGCTAATTAACAAATTGTTAACCAGTTTTTTGAATATATCTATGTGTTTGTTGCAATTGTTTTTATTTCAAAACAAAATTTGAAGCGCAAAAATAAATAAATTTGATAAAAATTGTCAACTGCTTTTCAGTTATTGACAATTTCATTAAAAAGTTTTGTTTTTTTAGCTTTAAATTTTGTATTGAAAACAACAAACACATAGAAATAATCAAAATACTGGTTAACAATTTGTTAATTTGCCAGAATAGGGCTGTTAGTGTGATTTCGTTTTCGAATCGCATTTGCTTTTCGCATAACAGAGTAAGGCCACACATTTAAAATAAATAAACAAAATTAGATGAAAATAATATAATAGGAAAATGAAATTAAAAAATAAAACTTTAAATAAAATTAAACCTTCACTCCTCCATCTGCAGTTTCATAACAAAATCGGTGATACCCTGTATTGCAATCGCTTGCTTCTGGGCATTCATCGCGCTTATTGAAGCGGTGATCATTTGCCCAAAGGCATGAACAACCTCATTCTTCGGTGCAGTCCTTTGCATGCACATCTCCTTGTGGGCATTGCAAGCTGAGCGAAATTCTTCTTCACTGCTGTCATTATAAGCTCTGCGTCGTTTAGTGCTTGAAGATGTCGGTGTTTCTACTGGTGTAGGTGCAGGAGATAATATTATTGGAGGAGGTGACATGGGTTCCGGTGTCGTTGGACTTGACGAATTCATGGAATCTTCCACCAAATTGAATGTACAACGTGTTCTATAAAATACATTTTATGTTATGTATTGAATTTTTAACTAAAACGCGTACTCACGGTCTTGGCTTGACGTGCTCCCTCAAAAAACTTAATGCATCAAACAACGGCCAAGTTTCGCCAAAAGACGCTCCACTACCTGATGGTGCATCCATTCACCTGCACTCCCTGGAGAACCGCTCTCTTAAATTAGTCCATCTCTTGCAGCACTGCTCCTCTGGTTAAACATAATCTCAATGTAAAGATTTAATTTGTGTTATATTTTTTATACCAACCTGTCACTCCAAGTTCCATTGCAATTGTTGTCCACGCTGCTTTTTTTTTCTCCGGCAACCTGTAGCCCAAACAAAACTTGTTTTAAAGCACTTCGTTACTCCTAACCAAATCAATTAATTTTTCATCGCCTACCATTCTAAAACATATTTAAGTTATATTATTGTTGAAAATTCCATTCAAATTACAACACTTACATTTCGCTCCAATAGTTGCAAAAACCAAAAAATTTACAGCAATCAAACAAATAAACGCAAGTGTGATGCTAGCAACTTTACAAAAAGCAAATTGTTTGTTGAAATGTCAGCCGACGTAACATAGAAATCAAGATTCAACAGAGTTCTGCGTCACGTTACGTTTCGGCTAACTAAATACATAAAAATGCGTTCGGTAGATTTGTATGTGACAAACGAAACGGCTGTGTTGCGTCCGACTATGTGTGACTAATTAGGCCATAAGGGGTCAAAGGAACAAACTTTCAGTATCTATTAAGACTTCATGCTGGTATGTTGCGGTTGCTTGCTGTTCCGTTTTGTTTTTTTTTTTTGTATGCTCGAGGTGATCTTAATGAGGTGAAAATTAAACTCAACAAACTATCTTTAGCCATGGCAGAATAACCGGGTAGGGTAAAGAGATTCACCACACCGACAGCTAATGTCAAAACACAAAATACAGTGCTGCCGTATTTTCAAAGAAAAATCCATGATTGAATCATTAAGGGTATTCACAGTTGCGTGGTTTTCAGTGTGGCTAAAAAAACCCCGTAGTATTAATACCATACTTTACCAACCTGTTTTTATATACTAATGTTGTTGTTTTACATGAAAGCTCTACAAACCAAAAGTCTGGTAGTTTTAAGTAGCCCAATGAGATTTTTGATGAACGTGATATTTAAAGTTATATTAACAGGTGTTGCTTTTATGTGTTTTTACAGCAGTTTGACTGTTTCTTTGTGTTTCGTTTGTTTTCCAATAAGCCAATTAGATTCGTTTGCTTAGTTTCGTTTGTTGTGTATGTGTTTTTTTGTGTGCATGTATTTTCACATGTGATGTAGGCTGCTCCATGGCATAAGGACAGAGGTAGCTGCAGCGCTGACTGTGCTCGCTTTCCATACTGCCATGTCTGTCAAATTCAGCTGTGTGACGAATGGAAACAAAAGAAAAGAAATAAAAAGTTTTCCTTCGTTTTGACATTTCCGGCAGTATGCTCTCATCTGGTGCATCTACCTGTATTCTTCTACCATGGGCTGCATATTTATACGCACTGAGAGCGGAATCTGTTAAATATTATTCTTTATACTTAACTGGAAAACGGGGAAGTACAAGTTTTTATTTTTAAGCAAAATTTTAAGCAGCGTCCTAGAATTTGCTGATGTAATAAGGTAGATTGAGCCATTCGCTCTAATTTCATTGTTTCAAACAGTCACGCTTTTGTGTTTTTGATTTTTTTTTAAATTAATATTTATATTAAACTAGCTGAACCCGGTGTGCTTCGCTACCCCCCTCGTACCAGGATTGCATTTCAAAATTGTGGCAATACCAAAATCACTTTTCACGCCATTGAATTTTCGAAATAAGTCCACCCCAGCGCCACCTACCGTGTCCATTTATACACAAATTATTTTCTTATGATTAAACAAACATACATTCTGAATTTCAGTTAAATTGGTCCATAAATTCAAATTTTCGATATAAGTCCACCCCAGCGCCACCTATCGGGTCCATTTATACACAAATTATTTTCTTATGATTAAACAAACATACATTCTGAATTTCAGTTAAATTGGTCCATAAATTCAAATTTTCGATATAAGTCCACCCCAGCGCCACCTATCGGGTCCATTTATACACAAATTATTTTCTTATGATTAAACAAACATACATTCTGAATTTCAGTTAAATTGGTCCATAAATTCAAATTTTCGATATAAGTCCACCCCAACGCCACCTATCGGACTTTCCCGGAGGGTTTTTCCAAAATTTTCCTTCGTAAAAACCTTCTCCTGGCAATTATAAACAACTGAAAAAAAATTTTAGACAAATCGGCCCAGCCATTCTCAATTGATGTTTTACTATACATTTTTTACACCATTTTTATATATATAGATTTAAGAATTTGAAAAAAACAAAAAATAATGGGCAATAATAAATTAGTGAAAATAAAACTTTAAAATCACATAAAAACTTATGTTTTTCATTATATATACAGTTTTTCTTACTTTATCCCATTTACCCTAGTATAAATTCCCCTCAAAGCATTTGTCTCACAATAATCAACAATACTAAAAAGCGGCACCCCTAAAATTAATTTTGACATTAGCTGTCAGTGTGGTGAATCTCTTTACCCTACCTGGTTATTCTGCCATGTCTTTAGCTGCTTTCCATTCGCTTCAAAATAATCCAGATTATTTTGTTTTACATGCAAAGCAAAACCAAAAATATTTTTGCTTTCCATATGAAATTGTGATATAGCCTTTAAAAAATTTGAAACACAGGTGCCGCACCTGTATATTTTTATGAGTTGTCCTTTCATTTTTTGAATTATTTGCTTGTTTGATACAATGACTATTAAGTAGCCATGACAGATACCTATTTTCTCACGAGCTGCCACCATCGAATGTTAAACAAAAGAAAACAAAACAAACCACGTGTGTTACACACATTGAACGCATTCAGCGCAGCCAACAATTGCACTTCAATTATTTATATAATTGCATAATATTAAAAATTAAATTAAATAATTTACATTTTTTCTGACGTTTAGAGTAAAACACATTCAGAGAAAAACATCGTTCACACATTCAGGTATCGCTACCATAACAGTTCACAACAGTTTCGAACGACACACGTTCTCATGACACCTAATAGTTATTGTATCATAATTGCTTGTTTGAATTTAATTTTAACTGCAACGGTAGTGCCCTCTACAAGTCGTTTTTCTTGCCGTTCCTTTGAGAAAATTTGCTATCGCGATTATATTAAGGCGAAAGGAACGCAGCTTTTGATTCATTTTTTGTTGGGACCCATGATGTGATTTGGTGTGATTTTGTCCTTTTTGTGGGATTTTTAAACCATAAAAGGGCGAGAGGGCGTTTGAGTTTTTTGGCGGAAATTTTTGCTGTGTCAAATTTTGAAAGATTGAAATCATTTTGAAGAACTGATTGGCATCACTTTGCCTGTAATCTTAAATGTTTCTGTCAAAATTGGTTTATGCACATACATTTTGTATGAAGCCTACCGAATTACGCAACGCACTAGCGCAACTCGATTCGAGTTTCCAAATTTGACAATGCGTTCGGTAGTGAAGTTGGCTGCAACAAAGGGAACGAAAAGAAAAACAAGAACAAAGGCAATGATTGTTGAAGTTCATGCAGCGTTCAGTTTCGGAAGCGCTCACAGCACATTTGCGTGGCAACGCAAAGCGCACTAATTTGGGTGGCCTGTTTTATGATGTTTCCAAAATATTTTGGATTTAACGATAACCGTCAGTGAAAGAAAGCTTTTTGAAAATATCTAAAATTTTGAAAATAAAAGCCGGAAAACGCTCTTCATTTAAACATATTTTTGGTATTGTTTCATTTGATTTCCGTACAAAAACTTTGAAAATTTAAATAGCATCATTACTTTTATTTTTTTTAATTTCTTACAATATTTTTCTGTGGGTGTTTATTTTATAATTAATATATTAGCTTTAAGATGTAACACTTTAAGCAATTCTAACCAGGAAGCAATGCAAGCACTCAAAACATTTCCAACAATATTTTGAAAGTGAGGATCGCAATAGAAATAAAGAAGTTAATTAAATTTTAATGAAAATAACTTTAAAAAATTCCAAAAAATTATATAAACGTGATTCACCTCTATTGATGTACTACTAAAGACCAAGTCTTATTGTACAAATATTAATTAATTAAATAAATAAATAAAATAAAATAAAATAAAAAAAAATAATTTACAGCAGTATCTTTAATCCGATTGCAAAAATTTCAAGTAGTTTGATGCAGATTGAAAGAGCTTTTTCCAACCCTTCGTTGTTAACGACGGCTTTCGTTACATCCAAAATATTTTGGAAATCATTATAAAATTGATCAAGGTTAGTTTTTGGAGGGGCATAAGTGGAGCTTTTTTCTTCCCATACAAGTCGAGGCACCTCAATATATATGTTGCGGTGCTTATATTACACAACGCAATAATCATACATATAAAGAAACAACAATTATTTTTTTTTTGCTTATTTTGACATTAAAATTTTTTGCGGGATTTCAGAATATTTTGGAAAAGATAAAGTGATCAAAAATGGGATTTTTACACATGAATTTGGGATTTTTTGCAAAATGAAAATGAAATTTGGCAATTTTTGTAAGCTTTTTAAACCATAAAAGGGCAGGAGGGCGTTTGAGTTTATTAGCGGGATTTTTTTACTGTGTCAAAATTTTGAAAACTGAAATCTTTTTAAAGAACTGATGGCATCATGTTGCCTATTATCTTGTACAATTGCCGATTTAGTTTTATGTTTCGTTGAGTTTTCTTTGTAATTTACTAACAAAAAATTCTCAATAAATTTTAATTAAATTGATTTGATAACTCAGTTTTACCTCATTCAGATTCAGCTTGAATAAATACAATATTATATGCATACTAAGGTGTTTTGAAAAAAAAGTTATATTCGTAGCCCCCTTAAAAATGAGCCATGCTCTATTTTATGATATTTCCAAAATATTTTGGATTTTTTTGTATAACTGTCAGTGAGCTAAAACTTTTTACAAAAACCTCAAAAAAATTATTTTTTTCGTAAAAATGTTGACTGGTGTAATAGTTGTAACAAAATAAACTGTCAGAAATTAAAGTTCGAAAAAAGCTCTTCCAATTTTTGCAATCGTAACCAAGAAAATGCTGTTTTTCGTGCATATTTTTTATATTTTTTATTTGATTTGCACACAAAAACTTTGAAAATTTAAATAACTTTTATTTTTTTTTATTATTTCTTGCAATATTTTTTGGTAAGTGTTTGTTTTATAATTAATATTTTAGCTTTAATATGTATAAATTTAATCAATTCTGACTATGAAGCAATGCAAGCACTTAAAACCTTTCCAACTATATTGAAAGTTAGGATTGCTTAAGAAATAATAAGGTTGATTGAATTTTAGTGAAAGCAACTTGAAAAAAATTTAAAATAATATGCACGAAAAATAGCATTCATTATCTTTAATACGATTGCAAAAAATTAAAGTTGTTTGATGCAAAAATTAAAGTTGTTTATTTTTTTGAACTATTACAGCAGCCAACTATATTAGCGAAAAACTAAATTTTTTAGGTTTTTGCAAAAACTTTTAGCTCACTGACGGCTTTCGTTTTTTTTTTTTTCTTCTTTTTCTTCCCATACAAGCCAAGGCACTTCAATGAATACAGTTTATTTTTATTGTTTATTATTATGGTATAAATTCCTTTATTATCTCAATGAATTTTTAAGAAATAAACAAGATTTTTATTTCACTACATGTTCATTAAATAATCATACATATAAAAACACAAAATTATTTATTTTGCTCATTTTGACATTAAAATAAGAGGGATTTTTCTCGGGGTTTCAGAATCATCTGGAAGGGATAAAGTGAGCAAAAACGGGATTTTTACACATGCATTTGGGATTTTTAGCAAAATGAAAATCACATCACTGATTAGGAATTATATTTGTTAACTCTTATTTTTGTAACCGAAAATGAAATGTATTCAAATATTTTGAATTCTTATTGATACAAGAGTTTTTGAACTGAAATTTTTCAGAGTTGCTTTTTGGTTTTTAACAGATCTTTAGCCCTTATTTAAAAAAAATAAAATCTGCTACATTTATAACACTTTATGTGTTTATATTACGTTAATAAATGCTTCAACAAATATAAAGAAAAGAAATAACTTATTTTATTTTTCAGTATAAAAGCATTTCTAACCTCTCATCTTTGTTAAGTTTGTATCTCTTTTTTTTAGTGCATAATTTACGTAAAAACAAGAACATTTTAAGTAGAGTGCAACCATTTGCTTGAAGTCTGGATAGCTACTGAAAGCTTTCTTATTTTCACATCAACAAATGCGTGTGAAGCTCTCCGCACATGGGCAGCCTTTTCGGCACTCCTGATTTAAAATCATAACATGCCAAAGTATCTAGTGTCTGTTCAAAATTGATTCTCATTAAACTCATTTATATAATTCAGAAAAAAAATTCAAAAATTCACAGCTATAAAATATGCCCGATAAGAATAAAACGCACCAAAGGTTTAACCTTTTCAACAGTTCACGCTTACCTGTATTCTCATAATAATCATTAAGCGTTAATAAAAATAAAAAACCTTAACCAAACCTATAATGTTGCTTTGTCGAGTCGAAATGCGTCCGACCCGCATTTAAATTACGTAAGCTGAGTAAAGCCTTTTCTTGATAAAAAAAAAAAACAAAGAGTGTTTGCTAAAGTTGAAACCCGAAACTAAACTTGCTCTGCTTTGCACATGGTATTCATAGCCTAAATCCATTCAAATATTCTGACTTGAATTGACGTTTGCATGGATACAAGAATTTTACGCAAATTCTAGCATTTTTCATGCCAGGCGCGTACCTAGAAAACAATTTCGGTGGGGTTTTTAATTTTTTTATTTAGACTTATTCCAATTTTTTTTTTATGTATGAAATAATCTTTAGTTGCGTTCCTTTCGGCTTAATATAATCGCGATAACAAAATTTCTCAAAGAAACGGCAAGAAAAACGACTCGTAGAGGGCACTACCGTTGCAGTCAAAATTCAATTCAAACAAACAATCATGGTGCAATAATTGAAGGGCTCATTGCAAAAACGTGATAAGCCACATGATATAAAAAATGTAGAGATTTTTTAGACTTAGAGTCGATTATTTCAAAATACTTTTTATGTGGTTTATTATATTCTTGCAATACGCCCTTCAATTATTAGGTGTCATGAGAACGTATGTCGTTCGCAACTATTGTGAACTATTATGGTAGTGATACCTTAGTGAACGATGTTTTTCTCTGAATGTGTTTTACGCTAAACGTCAGAAAAATTGCAAATTATTTCATTTTATTATTATTATGCAGTTATATAAATAATTTAAGTACAATTGTTGGCTCCGCTGAATGTTTGCAAATGTGTATGACACATGCTGTTTATTTTATTGACACGCCAATTAAATGCACAGACATTTTAAAGACAGCGAAATTTTGACATTTTAACTCTCCAATAGTGGTTGTGAACCTGGCTGCATTGAAGAAATTTTTCGGTTCAACAGCGTACTAACCAACGAAAAAAAATGTCGCTACCTTTTCGCTGTCAAAACTTACGGAAGATTTCTTTTCGCTTCTACAGCATATTAAGCTTAAAAAAAAATAATATGGATTATATTGAAGCGAATGGAACGCAGCTTTTATATCATAATGTCGAGTCCTCTTTTATTTCGGGCTAGTGCATTTACAATTTCTTCCGTGGTCACTTCCACATCGCTGTGAACATTTGGAAGCGCTAACCCATTTAGCCTTTTTTTACCTTTTTTTAGCCTTTTAGCAGTTTTACTTCTCATGTATGTTTTGAGACTTCGAAGCGACGAAAACGAGCGTTCGCTTGAAGTGACTGAAACCGGCAACGTAGCACCAATCTTCAGGAACCGCATCGCAAAAATTAAGGAATTCGATAAACTTTACAGGTCCCTTTGTCTGATTGGTCAAAATCAATATGTACACTGAAAAAAACATCACGTTTTAAAATGCAACACAAAGCCTTTAATATCAAAGCATGTTTTTTTTTCATACAAAATTTAAAAAAATTTTCATTTAATGGTTTTAACCACAATTTGTAACAAAAAATTTGCATTAACCTGAATCCATTTATGTAAATTTTTTTTTTTAATTTTCAAAATGAGCTATTAACGGCAAATAAAAAATGGTTTTAACTAAAATCAGGGCATTTTAGGTGTTTATATTTGCGTTGCCACAGGATGATTCGGGTTAAACAAAGAACAAGGGACCAAATAGGAACAAATTGTTTTCTATATGTCGCCCATTTCACATTGAAGTGTAATATTTGTTGCACTGACCATCTCCGATTTGGCTCAAATTTTGTTTTTAGATTGGTTTATTGTTGAGAAAACCAAATCCGGAGTTTGAATGTTAAGGGGTTTTTTTTCACGGATCCACAGCCCTTCAAAAATGCCATGCATAGCTCAGTCAATTTAAATGCTATTTTCTTATTATACCCTATATAATGATACCCTATATCACTGAAAAGGTTATTTTGTTTTTTTTAAGGGAAAAATGTAAAACTTGAAGTAATTATAGTAAATTTACCCAATATTAATTTCAAAGTTTTATACCATTTTTTTCATTATTTTTATTTATTTTTATGTTCCATAACCTTTCCAACCATATAAAATGAAAGTGTGTTCTTCAAGGATTCAGAAGTTGTGGCGTAAAACGTGAAGTACTAATGAATTTTTAATACAAATTCAACTAGCGTTGATATTTATTGTGAATAGACGCGTTATATATACAAATAGTTAAAAAAATTTTCAAAAAATATTCCATAGACAGGCGCAAGAAAACTATGTGAACAAGCGAGAAAAAAGTTATTTTCATCTCATTTCTTTGCAGGGCCTGCCTGCCTGCCTGCCTGCCTGCCTGCTTCGGCGCTTACTCTGCGGGCAGCCTTATTAGAAAAGCAGAACTCGATGCAGGAGCAAGTTTTTAAGGAAATTTCTACCACTCTAGCTTTATTGCAAAACACAATGAAGGACTTATCACGGTACCAAAGAAAGCAGTGGGAGGTTCAAGAAAAAAAATTGAAACTGATGCAAAGAGCACATGAAAGAGGAGAAGAACTTCATGCGTTTGAAATGAGACTCAATGACATAAAAATACAAATAAAAGAGAAAGAACTGGAAATTCTTGTTACACAATGCAATGAATAGTTTTCATATGTACATATCTATCGTTATTTATTTTATCTGAAATGAATTACCAATTGTTCCCTTTTTTTTATTTAGTATTTAAGTTATGAAAGAACAGAATACTTAATTTTTATTAAATTATTAAAAGTGAATTAAGGACTGAATTTAGATTACAAAAATTTTGTTATTATTTAATCTCGAATTATTGAATCTTCAACATTTAGAATATTTTCAGATTCATTTAATGTAAAATCATCTTCCCTGTTTTTGTTATTATTTACTGTCTGCAGTAATTTAATGTTTGCAGTCTCGGTATGAGACGCAATCCAAATGTTATACAACGCAGCACAAACGTTTGCAATTTGCGTTGCTTTAGCAGGCTTATGGTGCAGTTGACGAGCACCAAGTAAACAACGAAACCTATTTTTCATAACACCAATAAATCTTTCCACAATGTTTCTCGCTTTGGCATGTTTGCTATTGAAAATAGCTTCTAAACTTCTTTCTGCCGCGGACCGATAAGGCGTCATCAAAAATGGCTCAAGAGGCTAACCATCATTATCTGCATAAAGAGTAGTTTTTATATAAATATATATGCATATTAATTGAAAATTGTTTAAACCTTATTAGTATTTACCTAAAAGCCAACAATTTCTTTCACCAGTATCGTACCGTTGATGTAAAACTTGTTTCGCATCGCTTATGTTCCAATTGAGGGAGTCATAACATGAGCCTGCATATCGGGCATCCAAAAACCTAATTACCACTTTATGATCACAAATCTGAAAGTTAAATTAATTAAAGTTGGCAATTAAACCACAAAATAACGCATCCTTTTATCTTACAATCATTGCATTTAGACTAAAAAATCCTTTCCTGTTGTAATATTGGTTTTGTTCAGCCTTACTTGGAGCCAAAATCTTTATGTGCGTCCCATCTACACAGCCAATTACGCCAGGAAATTCTGTTTTTTCAAAAAACTTCAATTTGGCTTCAGCTTTCTCTGCTTCACTCGTCTCAAATTGTATTTATTGTAGACATATTACCCTTTCTAGAACTTCAAGAGACTCTTTTGTTAATCCAGATACGGAGGCTTGCGATAATCCGTGATTAAAGTCATTTCCAACACTAAGCTGGTATGAGCCTTGCGCCAAAAAACGTAGCGTTGTTGCAAGCTTTAGTGTGTGGGAAATGGAAGAGGACCGTATTCCATTCTTCATAAACGGTGATATTTTTTCCAAAACGACTTTAAAAGCAGCTTTAGTTAATCAAAAACTATCAACAAAACTGAAATAAAGCAATGCAATGCTCATAAGCTCCAAAGAAAACCATTTTGGTCACTGGTCAATCTGACAATAGATTGAACTTGGATCTACTTACTATCCGGAAAATTAAGGATTTCCAATCTTTGCCTGACGATTTGTCTTTCGAGACGAAAATTTCTTTTAATTTCTGCATCGCTTGAACTAGAATCTGAAGCAAAAAACATTTTTGGAAGCAAATTATAAATAAAATTTAACAGCTGACTCAAAAAAGCATAGATGACATTTAACTACTTTCTTTAATTTATCGATAACTTGTCAACGTCGGCACCACATCCTTAGTAAATACCGAATTTAGCATTGACGTGATGTTGATGTCGACGTTGACAAAGAATTGACAACGACGTCGACAACGCCAGCCATGAATAAGGGTGATTATTTACACTGAAAATAGAAACATACCATAAAATAAAACGAATAATTTTAAAATAGAAATTTTACGATTTTGCAATTCTTCAAAACAAAATTTAAAAACAATTTTCAACTATAAATTTATTTATTTTTTTTTTGTACAATTTTCTCTTATCATGACAAAAAACACGTAGCTATATGAGATTGAAATAAAAAAATCATATGTATTAGAAGCATTGACCAGACAATAGAGACCAAGCTAAGAAAAAACTCCAATTTTCCATTTGATTGTTTGAAAATTTTTTTGAATGATTTTTTTTTTGTTTTGGATTCGCCCGGAGGTATGAATCTTCCAAAGATACGTATATCCGACCTATACGCATACACGATTTACACTCTAGATCCTGCCTGGATCAGCCGGGACAGACAGAATGCACCTACGTACTAAACATACCCCCCATTGGCAATTAGGATTTCCCACTAAGCACATTAATTGGCTTTTCAGCGGAATTTAAAAATTTAATATATAAAAAACGCGTATTTAAGTATATTAAATTCCATATAAATAAGCAACATCGAATTAAATTATAGTGATTATCAATTTAAAGTACCCGAAAAACAATCCTGATTTCAAAAACAATCCAAAACACTAAACTCATTTTAACTGGTTTGCGGCCATTGTCCAACCCAAGGACCTACGTGGAAATGAGATAAATCTCATATCCGCCAAATCAAAATCCCAATTAGTTGGATATGCATTTGGGCCAACGCAGGCATAAACATGTGTGGTAAAGAGATATACTCTGTCACGTCAATCCAGGTGATAGTGTGAGTTCAGTCTAATTTCAAATCAGAAAACCACGTGAGCAAGTAAATTACAATTCGATTAAAAATCAAAATATTGAATAATTAAAAAGCTTGTTTTAAAAACGATTCATATTTGATGGTGCTTACTTAATAAAACACACTATCGAGACAAAAGGGAGAAACAGAACAATCTCAATTACCGATATTACATTGTTATAAAACTGCGTTAGGTATAATAGGATGAAGTTAAATTGATTTAATTATTTAAATGTAATATAATTTTCCGTTTTAAGACGTCTACCGAATCAGAAAAATTAATCATGTTTAAGTTGTCATTGAAATCACTGCACATACATCGTAAAGGTTCATGAAGAGCGTAATTAGAACTGCACTGACTCAACTTGAAAAACAGAAAATGTCTAGTTCCTCTCATTGGGATGTTAAAATTTATAGCTGAGATATTCCGATTTAATCTCGCCACGAAGTAATTTATATAGAAACATGACATTAAGCATCATTCTTCTGCTTCTTAGGGAAGGTAGTAAAATAATCTTAAGGCGTATTTCATACGATGGTAGAATAATGATGGGGCGCCGATGTAGACATTATATTGTGGGTTCCATATAACTGATGCATATTCAAGAATTGGCCTTACGAGAGAGGTATATAATAATTTAGTAGTAAAGGGATCACTAAATTCTTTAGCCCATCTTTTAATAAAACCAAGGACTCCTCTTGCCTTATTTATCACCATATTAACGTGGAGATTGAAGCGAAGTTTTGAATCCATAATAACACCAAGATCGAGAAAACTGGAAACTATTTCTAAGTTAGTGTTATTTATAGTGTAATTTATGTTACTAGCAGATCTTCGCGAGAATGTCATTTGCTTACATTTTTTTAAGTTGAGATTTAATATATTTAAGCTACACCAGTCCACAAGTCTATTTAGATCAGATTGTAAAAGATGTCGTTCTTCGGGTGATTTGTAACAAAGAAAAAGTTTCACGTCGTCAGCGTACATTAAGACGTTACAGTGTTTTATTACCGAAGAAAGATCATTAATGAATAGTAAAAACAAAACCGGTCCAAGATGACTGCCCTGAGGAACGCCAGAAGTGACCGAAATACTTTTTGAAAGAGAAGTATTATATAAAATCTTTTGAGTACGTCTAGATAAATACGAATTTATCCAATTTAATAATGTGACAGGAAACCCAATAAGGTGGAGTTTTTTCAGAAGAAGATTATGATTAACACTGTCGAATGCTTTGCTAAGGTCCGTATAAATAACATCAGTCTGCAGTCCCAAAGTAAAACCATTTATAATACGCGTAGTAAACTCGAAGAGGTTTGTTGCAGTGGACTTACCCTTCAGAAAACCATGTTGAAAGACAGAAATGGTGGAAGACACGGAGTGGTTTAATTGATCAGTTATGATTTTCTCAAATAACTTAGGGATTGCACTTAATTTTGCAATGCCTCGATAATTAGAAACATCTATCTTATAGCCAGATTTATGAAGGGGTATAATATAAGAATCCTTCTATATAATAGGAAAATAACCACTATACAAGGAAATATTAAAAATGTTGACTAGAGGAGTACACAGGTTTGAAGCACATTGCTTTAAAATACAGCTTAGAATTTTATCCTAGCCGATCGTAAAAGAAGATTTTACTTGTCAAAGATAACACATAACAATATTTGGGTCCATTACAGGAGTTTCAAAAGAGTTAACTGGCGGGAGAAAAGGATACACCGTGCTAGTATTAAATGGTATATCGGAGTATGTTGATTTAAAGAAGTTTGCAAACATGTTAGAAATCACATTGTCACAAGATGATTCTTCCTGATTGAATTTCATAAGTGGTGGAAAGCTGGAGGCTTTACGTTTTGAGTTAACAAAACTATAGAAAAGTTTTGGATCATCTTTAAATTGAGTTTTTATGTTAATTATATAAGCAGAATAGCATTGTTTATTTAATAGTTGATATCTATAACAACAAGAAGAATAGGAAGCAAAGTCTAAACTAGAACCAGATATTTTATATTTTTTAAATAAACGATTTTTTAAATTTTTAAGTGCCTTTAGATCATTTGTTAGCCAGGGTGGATTTAAAGGACTGGAGAAACACCTTTTTTTTGGGACGGACAATAAAAAACACCTTTGCAGAGTATCATTGAAAAACTATGATGTTTCGCTATGATGTTCCTAGTTGTGAATATGATGTTCCGCTAGTTAAAATTGGAGACCAATCAGTCTGCGAAAGTAAGGAATTAAGTTTTACATAGTCCGTTTTCTTAAAATTATAAACTTTTTTATTTCGCGCATCAGAAGTTACTTTATCTTCTTTTTCGTGGGGGAGTAAAACTGTTATTTCAAGAGTTGGATGATGTACATCTTCTGGAAGAGATACGGGATTCGAACAATGGAGATTAACAGTAGTGCATCTATCTACACATACAAGGTCTAGGGTTCTGTGGTTTATATTTAAAATATCATTGACTTGTTGAAGACACAGATCAGACAGCTTATCTAAGAAATCATTTATCCAATCACGATTGGAAACAGGAGTAAGAAATGAAGAATCGTCAGACGATCTCCAAGTCACAAAAGGTAGGTTAAAATCACCCTGCACAATAAGAACGTCTTTATTTTTTAACAAATTACGAATTTTTTCGATGGCGTGTAAATGTTTTAAATACATTGTTAAGTCGCATTTAGGAGGAATGTAAGAGCAGGTAACTTAAATAATACTATTATTTAATTTAACTGCAACACAAATGAACTCAATGTCACTGGTGTCAAGAATTGTCAATTCTTCAGATACTAGCGAGTTTTGAACAGCTACCAAAACACCATCACCGATCTTATCATGACGATCTTTTTTATTTATTGCACATTAATATTTGATATTTATTGCACATTATTTCAGAATTTAAGAAATTATAGCGAAGAAAAGTCTCTGTAAAAATGATTTGTCTCTGTAATTCAACTTTGATTTAATGAAAAAATCTATATCAACCTTTGTTGTATCCGCAGCTAAGCGAGAAACAAAGATTGATTTAGTTGGTGGAATTGCAATTATTGGCTAAGGTGCAACAGAAACCTGAGAAGAAAGAGGAACAAGCTGGGAATCGACCAAAATTGGTGAAAGAGAAACAGTTTGGGCATAAGACATGACTGGCAATGAAGTTGGAGGTGCCAGCACTGGCAAAGGAGCAGAAATCGATATGTTTGCTGTATTCGAAGTAGAAGTTAAAATAGGTGGAGGGGCTGTTATACCACCAATGTCCATGTCATCAGCAATGTCATGTACAGAAGAATGTAGAGTTGGAGTTGAATCCATTTTTTGCTTACTACGCAAAGACATGTGTTTTTTTTTTCCTTTTGGGTGAAGGAATTGACTCTTCAATATATTTAAAATTGTCGAAAAGAGACTGGTATTTAAAAAATTTTGCAGAAAGCGAAGAAAGTTCCTTACTTATTTCATAGAAGCCTTGCTTTGTCTGCTTGAAAAGCTTGTAGAAGTTGATGTCAGCCAATCTACATTTCTCGCAAGACCAACGCAATCCTTTAGTTTCCTCAATATTTAAAGCCGCAATAATAGATATTTTAATGTTATTTGAGCTGGTTCTTAAGATGTAAAAAAAAAACAAATTTCTTCGAATGCAGCTAAAATTTGGTATTCGACGGGGTCGCTGATCGTCGCTGACGAATATGACGTCGAAAACATGAAAAAATTACATAAACGGCATCGAAAAATTGGCGTTTTAATTTACTTGTTTTAATTTTAGAGCCATATTTTAAAATTATTTTTTAAAATATTTGTTTTGAATATTAAAGTTTTTTATTTTAAATTTTTTTTTTAATAAATTTTTTAAAGTATAAACGTTTACTTTAAAATTATATTTCAAAATATTGTTTTGAAAACAAAAACTTTTGTTTTAAAATTTTACTTTACAAACATGTGTGTTTAACATAAATGAAATTCTTTCTAGCTCTTTTTCAAAAACAAATTCGTTTCATATAAACACAGTTTCATTTCATTTTAGCACATAATTCCCTCAGTAAATGTAAAAAAATTTTAAGTCTCTGTATTTTCATAATAAATGCTTTAAATTGAGTCTTATTATTTTTTGACCAATGTGCAATGTTATCTAAGGATCTTTGTCGTGGCCATAAGCTTACAACGGCTGCCATGTTGTGCTGAGAGTTACTCTCGGTGCTCGTTAAAAATCGTTCATTTCGGGGGTTTTTAACCCCCAAAACCCGCTGCGTAGGCGTACCTGTTTCATGCATTCATCATGATATTCTACAATGCCTAAAATTCACGACTGCGCCCACATTATGGCCAGCGTGAGAGAGTAGTTTATGGCCTGGTTTAAGTTGTCAGAATTAGCACATGAAACCGCTGAAATAAGCAGAATTTGCTTGCGTTTTTAAAACATTCAGTAGAACAGAGAGAATTTGGTGCGGCGTCATATAACCATGACTGTGGGCGTTAGCCCAATGACGCTTAAAAATAGAAATATGCTTTTTAAATTATTTTAAATCAACATCCGCTATCAACGCGCTTAAGGTAAAATTTGCAAACGTTAATGTTTGTTCAAAAGGTATTCATTTTATCCTTCATTGCTGGTAATGTCTTAGAATATATACATGCAGCTGCTTGTTTGATTAAAAATAAAAAAAATTTTAGAGAGAAACTGCGTTTCAATATAAAGTTATTTTGCTTTGCCCAAACTTTGCATATATTTAATAAATGGCTGCCAGTGGCACAAAACTTTTTTCAACTTTAAAATTATAAAACGAACTTATAATGCCTCCTCTCTTGTCAAGTCTTATAAAAGCAAATCCCAAGGTGGTGAAGCCAAACCTATATTCATTGTTGTTACTCAAGCAATAGTGGCGTTCACTTTATTGTGCTTTAAAATTTGTCAGTGAAATAGGTCGTGTGGAAAAGCCATTCAGAAGAAAATAATAATAAAAAATATCCACAAAAAAGTCCCTTTAGCAAGAAAACCTAAATTTAAAAAAATCAAAGCAGGTAAAATAACGTAAAAGAGATATAAAAAATTTAGTCGAAACATCTTTTGATATCAACAACTCACACCTTTCGGTAATTCAGTATAAAAAGCCTTGAACAACATGACTTGTGGAATGGGTCACGAATGCGAATTACTTTAAAAATAACATTTATGACCGCAACAAAATTTATAACTTTTATTTCATTCTTATTATGAGCTCCCACGAGAATGCGCTTGAATTCCGGTATTATATTTGAGAAATTCCCGTTCTTGCCGAAACGGTATATTTTATTTGTGCATTTTTGTTTGTCCTCTCTTTTAATTTAATAAATCAAAAATATTGTTGACATTTGATCCATCATTTGTTTCTGTGTGTATGTGTGTGTGTGTGTGTGTGTGTGTGTGTAGTTTTTGGGATTTAGATTTTTATGATATATTGCAACATATTGTTTTTGTTAGTATTTTTTGCATATACAGTACTCGTATAATGGAAAAAAACCATATGGAATAACATGATTTAAGATCCTCAAAAATACATCCTCTGCACCAAATAGCAACCAAATTGCCACAACGAATTCTTTAGTTTCAAACATATGTTTATTACTTTCACCAATATTCTAATACGTAGTTCTATTCAATAATGTGTGGGCCTTAATATTAAAATCAAAATTTAACGGTACTTCAACATCGAGCGTGGTGATGACGGGACACAGCCCCAAGAGAATAGTCCCAAATTAGAGATTTGGGATTATGTCAGCATATTTTGCGGACCACTTATTAAGCAATCCTAACACCAAATTGGGGTTCTGACTGCTTGGGATTATGTCCGCTTTTAAAAGGTCATAATGGCAAACGGTTTTAACAAATACTCATATAATAAAATAATGGCCAGTATGACCGTTTGGCTACACGAAATATCTCCTAATTGAAAAATGAAATAACTCCAAATCCTAGATACTCCCAATAAAAGAACTCCTAACGAAAAATTTAACAATTTTTGATGCAAAACAAAGGCAATGATCCCAAATTTTAGGGGTTATTATGAATATTTTATCACCATTATGATTGACTCCTAATCAAGAATGAAATAATTACTAATATGAAAATTAAATAACGCCCACAAAATGAATGAAATTAAATTCATCCCTTGAGAAAATGATTTGCCCTTAATAACGAAATGTTGTCATTTCAGGCATATTTACCTTAGCTGTTTTGTATTCTAACTCCATATTTTCTTACGTCACCATTGCAATTAAAAAATTAAACCCCAAATTTGTTTTGAGACTATATCCTCATTTTTTGTGCTTATGACCTTTTTGAAACTAGCCAAGGAAAGGGTACTGTCCCTAAAAAAGAACTATTATTCTAAAAAAGATCGTAATTTGTTTTCTCTGACCAACTATAAATTTATTTTACGATTAATATTTTTTGCACAATTGATACTGATTTAGGCAAATTATTGTTAGTTGCAATTAGACATTCGTGTAAAGAAGTTATAAAAATTGTCAAAGTGCCATGGCTCGCGATAAATATTAAGATAGCTTTAAGCAAAAAATAAGTAATGAGTATAAAAATGGACCATAACAAATTTTGTTGGCAAAGAAGTACGGAACAAATAAAAGCATCATATCACGACTAATAAAAAAATTCGAAACCGTAAAAACCCAAAATATATTTAGGATGCAAATACGAATAAAATCTTTGTAGAAATGCAAACAGAAGCATGGTTCTAAATCGAAAAAAGTCGGCCAAAACCTCAAGGAGTTGTCTAAACTGCATTAAAATGTTGTTTTACAGGTTGTTGGGGTCACTGATCACGAATCTGAAGTCAAAAATTTGAAATTCAAGATGGCGGCTTCAAAATGGAGGCCATGAACATGCCAACTTTTATAATAACTACATTATGCATTTCAAATTTGATGACCCGAAAGTTTTTGGGATCGCTGATCACGAATCTGAAGTGAAAAATTTTAAATTCAAAATGGCGGCTTAAAAATGGCGGCCATGAACATGTTAACTTTTGTAATAACTATGCTATGTATTTAAAATTTGGTGCCCCGAAAGCTTTCAGGGTCGCTGATCATGAACCTGAAGTAAAAAATTTGAAATTTAAAATGGTGGCTTCAAAATGGCGGCCAAAACTACTATTACTTTTCTAATAACTATATTATGCATTTCAATTTGGTTATTTTTTTTTATTTTCCAATAATCACAATGCGTATTATTTTTACAAAAATTTAATGAAACATCTTGCATATCTATAAAATAAGAAATAAGTTAGATAGCATTATCTAATTCTAAAAGATCTAAAAAAGGAATATAAAGGCCATTCATTTCCAAAGATCCATCTTCAGCACTTAATGATTCATCAGAATTAGTATCCGCTGATGTATCTTAAATTGCTGTAGAGTTTGATGCTTCGACCACTTCATTAGGTTGACAAATCAATAATGATATAACCTCAGTTTGTAGGTTTAATCCTTTGCGTTGTTCGATTCTTTTTTTTAAAGAAATGCTTGATAAGGCTGGATCTGAAATATCTAAGGCTCGATGGAAAACATCTGCCAGGTTGTCGTTGTGGCTACTCTTTCTAGCATGGGGCAGCCTATCTGCCTTATAAATTTTATTTCTGGATTCAGATGCATCTTCTCCGAAACAGCCAACTGGAAGTACTAAATGCTCCATTATTTGCCTTAAATGAATTAGGACTTTATGAACAGTGGCTGTCATGGGAAGCCAAGTATAGATTTCTATTATTATTTGAGCCGTCCGTTTCAAAGCAATATTTTTCGAATTGATCTAGATGCAAAGGAAATTGACAGGACAGGCATATAAGAATAATTTTCAAATGAAAAATTAAATCAACATCCTCCACTCCCATTACTTCAGAAAATAAGATATGGTTCTAAAATGCACGCCGTGCAGTATTTCCATCGTTACTGCTGCCGAATTCACCTAATTTCGGTTTACCTACCCGCAAGCCAAGATTTTCCCAAAGGAAATTTTGTATGTTTTCCTTTTTCTTTGCCACTTTTTCTTTATCGGACAAGTTTCTTACTTGCCATTTACTTACGCCTATTTTATAGCCCGCATGTAAAACAAACTCAAAGAATCTAATTCAACAATGAAGTGGACTAATTCCAAATTTCAAATTTTTCTCTTTTGCCTTAAATTTTTCGGATTTAAGGTCCTTAACGTTTTTGAAATCTTGAGGTAAAGCTCCACAAATAGAACATGCTTGCGAAGATTTTGTATCAGTTAAAAAATTTTAAATTTTTCCATCAATCAAAGTTAAGAACAGCTGGAATTTGATTTGAATTTTTTTACCTTCAATAAATTCTAATGTAAAAATCTCCATTCCATCTATTTCCATCCTTATATCAGAATCTCCATTTAAAATGGTTTCCTTAGTTTCCTTTATATATTCCAGCTTTAATGGTCTAAAGAACCTAACGGATTGCGGTGTTGTATTATTCCAAAGAATATTTCGTGTTGATGAAATCAAACGCAAGGGGATAATTGTGGTTGCAAGGAGAGATGAATCTGAGTTCTTTGAGCTACCAGGCTCTGAAAATCGTTGGCTATAATTGACTTGACCAGTAGAACCATCGAATCCGTAACTAAGAATTAGTATTGCACTTATTATATTTTCTTTACTCAAGCCCATGACAGCTGATATAATTTCTTTCTGGACCTCAACAATTCTCTTTGCTGTATGCTTCAAAAGCATTTCAAGTGATACTTTTGCAATTTTATCAGACACAATTACCCCTTATGGCCTGCACTGTTCTTTAACATTTAAAACTTTTTTATAAGGATTATATATATATCACCGTTTTTTCCCTACTCTCAAGGCGTATCTTTAGGTATTGTTGCTTTGTTAAGTTATTTTCTAAAATAAATGCTAAGGCCTCAGTATAGGCAAATGGTATAATTTTTTTTCCTCACATTGCATCATCTTTTTTATTTTTAAAGCTCTTTATCGACTCTCAATACTCTTCTTGAGAACTGCTGTTAAGTCAGAATTACCTTCTTTTCATGCAGAGGAGCTTGCTGCCATTACTAATAAACCTGTTTCATTAAAAGACACGTTGTATGGTTCACATGCTGCCTGTCTCTTCGACCTGTCTGATTTTTCACTAAATGAGAGAGAAGGACGCCCACCTAAGCCCTTATTATCTTTGATTTCAGTTTCATTCTTTAAATCTGATCGATGGAACCAATGTGCAATGTACAAATGATTGGTAACTAGTGTGAATAGATACATGAATTCCCAACTTTGTACATTCTACAAACGTGCGCGTTTGTAAAAAGCTAAAGTATTTAATTATGTGCATTTGCATGGTCGCGCACGTAACGTTCGTACGCCTTTTTTGCTGTTAAAAATTAAAATTTTTTGTCCCATCTTGATTTTTGGGTAGCACTCTAGTAATACTATATTTAGTTTAAAAGGTGGAAGCTATCAAAAGCATTGTCCAAAAATATAAATAAGTATACAAAAAAAGGACACGTTACGATACAAAAACTACAACTTTACGCATCGACCATACAAAGTTAACCACACGCAGAGAAAAAACATAGTTGCAACAACCATGTTTTAAGAGGATCATAGTATGATTCGGATTATGATTGTTGCTAACATGTTCTTAAACATATAATATTTTCTTTGATCATGATAAAATGATTACAACAACCATATTTAGAAAATAAACTTTTTTGTAGGAACCAAAATATTATTGAAACAATCATTATTCTCTTATTGGGTCAAAAATAGAATGATTGCAACAAATATATTATGAATTTATTTTTAGGATCAAGAATATTATTGAATATTATTTATTTTCATGCACTCCAATTTCCACTGCTATTAATTAATATACCTCCAAAGGATTGCCATTGACTAGGCTGAACAGAAATATTAATTCAATTGAAAAATCTTTTTGATAAAATTTTCTGTCCGAGCTGGGGTTTGAACCGCGGCTTTTTCGCTTACGAGCCACGCACACTACCAGTAAGCCACAGCCGCTACTACCGCTCGCCTGACTAATGCCATTCATAAACATGGTACATTAAGTGCATTGTCACAAAAATAGCAATATTTGTGATAAACAAAATATGGTCAGAATTGCGAAATATGTTTACGGTAAAAAGAAACATGTTTGCTACAATTAAAGTCGAAAATGTCACTTTTCTGCGTGCTGTTTTTAGGATCAGGCGATTTAAAACAAAACACAATAATTGGACAGTTGACAAATGAAACAGCACATAGCCAGGAATCGATGAAACTTATTGTGTCTGAATGAAGTGAAAGTTTTTCCTGCAAACTGTTCAGACACAATAAATTCTTTCGATTTTTGGTTATGTTCTGCTTCGTTTGCCAACAAGCAAAGAATAGTTCAGACAAACATTCAAAATTCTAATATGTTTGTCTCTATAATAATATTCATATTTATCATGATTGACAGAACTACAACATTTTTGTTGCAACTAATAGTTGAGGCAATCATAGTATGTTGACGATTTCAACTATGTTATGATTTCAACTATAATGTTATTTTTGGTACCACCATTAGTAAATAATGACTTTATTAAGTCAAACATTTGTGTTTGCAGAAATAATACAATAATTTTAGTAAAAAAATTATTATTGCAGTAATCATGTCTCAACCATGTCTTTTCTCTGCGTGCAGTATGGGCTGGTTGAAAGAGAAAACGGATTTCGTATTTCGGTAAACTTCGTGAATTTTAACACAAATGTGATTAAATTGAGTTTAATCGAATTGATGCAATAAAAAAGGCAGCCGTATGGAGTTTTGGGAAACTCTTAAATACGAATTCTGTATACATTTTTTTTAATTCGGAGCAAATTCCAAGAAGCAATTTGATTAACTCTAGTACAGATACACATACAAATATTTTGGCTTAAAAATGGCATTAAAATTAAAACATTTTTCGGTATATTAAAAAATTATTTATTTAATTTTGTTAAAACCACTGTAGATAAACATCATTTTCATTGAATTTAGGACAAATTTGTATTATTGAAAATATGTGAGCTCTTCTTTATTTTAATCTAATAATTCACTGAAAAGTCAATACGAAAATATTATACACTTTTCTCGAATGATATTGAAATCGAATAAAGTTTCTGATCATAACAAGTGTTTAAATCTGAAAATTAGAAATGCATTTATCGATTACTGTGATTTTAAATTTTTCAAATATTGTTCAAATAGATGGAGAAATAACTTTTTAACGACTGCAAATCAAATTTCAATGGATTTGTTGTAAATCCAATGGAAAATACGTCTTTTACAGCAAATTTAACCAAATCTGTTTTTTATAGTCTCCGACCGAATATTCTTCTTCCGCTTCGGTATTCGGCATATTCGGCCAATTTTTAAACCTTAAGCTTTGGCCAAAAATAGCCGAATATTTGGAGAATGTGTTTGCTTTTTTGTAACGCAAAAAATTTTTCATATTGTTTATTTGCATTTTTTCAATAGCTTACATTGTCATTCTAAAAGGTTAAACAGAAATTAAATTTTTAGCGAATTTTTATGTTGTTTTTGTCAAAACTCGAGCTATTAAATTATCAATAGATCCATTGCTAAATTTCATATGGGAATTTTTGTCAACAAAAAATTAACGAACATTACCAAATAATCACATTCATACTTAACAGAAAAAAATATTTTGACTTTTGTTTCCGATGAGTTTTGCGACCTGTAGGAACGTCGCCATCTCAGTCCGTATTTTAAGCACTGGTCCACGTCGCCCCGTGGCTTGCTGTAGTATATTTATTAGGTTAATAAATATTGCTTATAATCTAAAAATTTTATACAATCTTCTTCAAAGTACTGTAAATATACGTAAAAAATTTAGAGTACCTATATTATGTACTTTTTCCAAAAAAGAATAATGTAAATTGCATATTTTTCGGACTGTTTGACAAAACTAGACCCTTAATGATTGCCGTTTTTTGTACAGAAATTGAACTGAAATGAAAGTTAGGCACTGGCGTCGGAAGCGGGGGGAAAGGTGGGCAGTTGCCCCCCCCCACTTTTTTAGCTAGATAAACAATTTAAAAGGAAAATTTATTCAAAATATCAGTTTTTTTGTAACGATAATATTTTTGTATTATATATTTTCCTCTTCTTTCTCTCTTTTTCATGTTTCATGTGAAGAAATTTTGGTGAACTTTTTTTGCACCACTATTTGTACTGTCCCCCCATTTGTACTGCCCCCCCAGATGAAATTCGCTTCCGACGCGATTGAAGCTAGGCCTAAATTTCATTATTTTTATTTTACTTGAAAATTTGAAATTTTGTTAGTATTCAGCTTTCCATTTGGCCGAACATTCGGCTTCGGCTAAAAACCCACATTCGTTCGGACACTAGTTTTTTACATATTACGAAAAGTGTTATTTTTTTAAAATCAACAGTACTCTTATTTAATTTTTTTAATTTAAGTTTTATAAGCTACTTTTTATGGAATAACATATGTGTTTTGGGAAAAATAAGAAGTCACATGCAAACAACATGATTTTTTTATCAAAAAGTATCAAACGACTGAGGCGAATTATCGATCCAATCTAATGTATAGAAGTATAAAATGCTCAAAAAAAATCTATATACTAGCAAAAGTCAATATTAGATTTTGTACGGTCTAACATAATCCATACTTATTATGTCATGTTATGTTATGTTATTTCTTTCCATTCAAAAACGGCAAAAGAAACTAAACAGTGGCATTAAATCTAAAAAAAAATCACGACCCAACTTTTCACAAACCAATTTAAAAATCTAAAAGTTCAATTTCAATACACTGCATTAAGTGTAGCGTAAGTTAAAAGAATACAAAACAATGTATGGACAAAAAATAATCGTCTTTGCTTGAGTTCAATGACAAGAATTTCTGGGGTGGTACTTTCTAGGTTGATCGATATGCCACCGCCATCTACAATGCCTCTGTGTGTGTGTGTGTGTGTCTGTGTTTGTCAGCAGCTTTTTTTACCCTATGGCAATGTGTTTTGTTCTGTCTTAAAAGAAATGAGAATTATATTAAAATGTAATTTTGCACATTCAACCTATTTGCTTTGTGTCTGTTTTGCGAATGAACAAAGAAATTTGACCTAATAATATTTTATTTACTTAGAAAAACCCGCAGACTTTGTTTAAGCATGAATTTTTTTCTTTTTAAATTTTATCGAACTATCTAAGCAGTTTATTTTATTGTAGCTTTGAGTGTTTTGGCATCTTTTTATTTAACCCTATATCGCGCAATAACGTCATTCAATTTTTTACCTAAAAATCTCTTAAACTGTCTTACTTAAAATTTCTTACTTATTTACTTAAAATTAATACATTATTTATACAAATATTTGTAAAAAAAATGTTTTAATAACTCACCAAAAAGCTCTTAAATTTTATTTTAATTATTAACACTTTTTTTAACAGTTTTAGTCATTTACAAATATATTAAAAATATTGCAAAACACAAACTGCTGTTACAACTAAAAATAAATAATAACTGTTGATTGATTTACTCTCTAATAGAAAAGCTAGAGTTGTTTAGAATGTTTATAAGTCATTTATAAGAATTCCGACTTAATTTTTTTATCTTTAAGTTATTTATCTAGAGCAATTCCTTAATGTTGCAGATCTGCAACACGGCGCGATATAGGGTTAATACTAGATGATATACCCGGTGTTACTTGAGAGTAATTTTTATAATAACATTTTAATATACACTTCTCGATTAAATGTTTTTTAAATTCTGTAATAATGACAAACGTGTTGAGTTTTAAGTTTGAGTTGCCGTTAGAAAGGTAATCGAACGAACTTTAATCCAAAAATAGTTTTGGGAAATTTTAGTGTTTGGGGGTTTCTTCCCTTGTGGTGGGCTAATTAAATTCGAAGAAGGGGTACGAAAAACAGATTTTCAAACTTCAAAATAATTTAAATATTTATTTAATCTTAAAGCTAGCAAAATTACCTTTTTAACAATATAAAAATTATGGTGGACTCAATTTGTTCTTGAGAGCAAAAAAGTAAGTAGATTACTGTAATTAAGATTTTATGTAAACAAAAATGTTTGTTTGTTATTATTTTAGATTCACAACTGCATTCTTAGAGAAAAATGGAGGCGGGGGCGCTCAAAGTATATAAAAAAATAAACTGTACATTTCAGCCCTTGGAAGGACTTTGACCAAACAAATGATCGAGAACTGGACCTACGTGTTTTATGCCGACTCCGAACGGCTTATGTTCTCAAGAAACTTTACATGGCAATATTTACTCTCTGAGGTTTACCATTGTCTGCAGAGAGGTAACGACCGAACAGAAAAATTAATTCAATTGAAACTTTCAGTCTGAGCTGGTTCTTTAGCTTAGGGGCCACGCACTCCACCCACTAGGCTACGGCCGCTCAAAGAATATAGAGAATTTTAAAACAAAACTTAGTTTTATTAGTAGTTTGGTATGAAAAAATAGATTTTTAGCCATAACTTTTGATTGGAAAGCGATATTGGGCTAATTTTTGCACATAAATTATTTTTGTGACTTGGCTTTTTTGTAAAGAATATACAAACAACATTTTAGAAAAAATAAATTTCGCAAAAAAAATCAAATGACTCAAAACTTGTTTTTGTTGTAAAAATGAAATCAAGTAAAAATTGCACATCCGCAAAGAGTACAGATGGTTGGTTATGCTTCCTGGATCGTCGACGCCAATTCAAGCAAACTAGTCTGAAGCAAGAATTGACCATGATGAAAGTACCAAGACTAGAACTCCATCAGGATCAGTTACATGTATCGAGTATGTTTAATTGTTACAGGATATATTCGGCGTATAATTATTACGTATAAAATTTATATTAAGTTTTTATATGTGCCTCAGCAATAAAACAAAAGCTTATATAATCATATCAAAAAAGTACTCTCGCGTCCCAAAAAGTACTTTTAAAGAGTAAAAAAGTCCCAGCTCAAATTATCAAATATTATCACTGACTCCTATTGGCTGGCAAAAATCCTCCGCCTAACCCTCCTAGTGGGTGCCGGCTGGAAATAACTGCTACAGTGTCCTCAGCTAAGGGGTAGTTAAGCTTCTCTGTGTGACGGCGGTTAGCTAAGGGGGGGACGCAATCCACAGCGCTCCGACTATCAATAGTCTTAATGCTGTCTGGGGCGGGTCCTTCCCATCGGTGTGAGGTAATGGGCTGAATTAAGGTGTCATGCGACCAGTGCCGAGGATTGGCCAGGCTGAAGGCCCATTTAAAAAACTAGTTCAGTCTTTCACGGAGCCATCCGGATACCTGGCGACCTCCGGATGTATCTAGCCCCATCTGTGTATGCGGATCTCTGCAGAGACGGACATCCCCTTCTCCGCTGCTCGTGGGTCCTAGTATGAAAATTAAACAAAATAAAAACTAAGGAGTCCGGATCTCCTCAGAAACCGGAAAGTAGTAATGCAGTTGCTGCTGCGGCTCAAAATCCGGCAAAGCCAGATCAGAGCTGTAGCAACAGCTCAATCCGAGGTAAAGCCTCTTCTTTAACTCTAAAGCTAGTGAGTTGCACACAGCGACTAGGCTTCTCGCGCATCTAGAGAAGCAGCTCTCTGCAGGGTCTGTGGTCTTATCGGACAAGCAGCTTAAAAGCCGTGAATGGGCGTTAGGCGTCAAAAGCGGCAAGATGATATCGTCTGGAGCCAGTAAAGGTCTGTCGGTCAAACGACGGAGGTCGGAGAAGGAGAAACCAGCCAATGAGGCAAAAAAGCTGAAGGCTGTTGGAGACTTCTTTGGCTGACTCTTAAGCGATGTCACCAGAGGAGGTGAGGTGTTAGCTATCCTAGACAGGGGGGCGGAGAATTTTGGGATATCGGCCACGAACTGGAGGCTGGTGGAAGCTAAGCTTGCTGCCGATTAACTTCGGCTCATGGTTGAGATTACGGGTCCTCCTTCCGACTGTTTCGCGATATGCTGGCAACGGGGAGTTAGGTTGATACGGTGCGCCAATTAAAGGTCTGTCACGTTCTACAAGGCGGCTATTGCCAAAGTAGGTGAAGTGTGGCCAGGCGTACGTATAGAAGCGGTCTCAAAGGAGGAAATTCCTAGCAGACCGAGGAAGCTAGTCTGGTTACCTCTGGAGCCATCAAAGGCAGACAAAATTCTGGAGACTTTAACAGTCTCCAACCCCCACCTTCCAGTTCAGAACTGGAGGGTTGTCAAAATTGAGGATCCCAGGGATGGCGCTAGGCAGGCTGTCCTAACTTTGGAGGAGGCATCTCTCGGTCCCATAGGTAAATGCGATGGGTGGGTTCGCTTCGGGGTCACAAGGGTACTCTTGAAAATATATAAAAATGATACGATAGTGGATAACGCAAGCGTGGAGAAAAGCACTTTTCCAATCTACGCGACAGTAGATTCTGACCGAGCGTCGATAAGCGCACCTTCGACGGAGGTTGCGGTAGAGGTAGACCGGATGTCGGTAGGGTCGTCGGTTTATGGTAAATGGTTATGGTATAAAATTATTATTGAGTCTTTATTGAATCTATGGACAAAAATCCTTGCAGACTAGAATACATCTTTTCTACGGATTGCAAACGATGGATTCTAAATAAAATCAGCGTACTCCAACCGAGAACGAACTAATGAATTGTAAAGTGCTTTATAAATATAAGGGTCTTGAAATTCTGCACTATTTCTCCGAAGAAAGACTAGGAGAGAATAGACTTTAGCCACTATAAAATTCAGATGTTCAATAAACGTGAACTTCGTGTCAAAAATTACTCCCAAATCACGAATATTAACAATTTTTAAGTGGTAGATCTGACATAAAATAGGTTGTACTAATAAAACTAGAGATTTGCTATACGAAGCATTCAAACATTTACTAATATTCAATGGCAACCCATTGCGAGTATTACAATCCGAAAATTATTGAGGTCAGCATCCACCAAGCTACTCATCCTACTAAAAAACTTTAAGTCATCCACATATAAAAGAAATTTCGAATTACCAAAACGTTTGCAAATATCGTTTATAAATAATACAAATAACAGAGGCCCAAGAATACTTCCTTGAGGAACTCCAGAGGCAACTCTATAGCAATAAGAGTGAATATCATTAATCGCTACATAGCACACTCTACCACATAAATAAGACTTAATCCAATTAAAAAAATCCGAATGGCATCCCATTTTGCAAAGTTTGGCAATCAGAATATTATGAGGTACTTTATCAAATGCCTTCGAGAAATCCGTATACAAGGCATCAACTTGGTAACCAGATGCAAGGGCAGATATACAAAAGTTAGAAAAGAGAGCAAGATTAGTCACAGTTGACCTGCCAGGAACGAAGCCATGTTGTTTGAGGCAAATATGTCTCTTAAGATGAAAGTATAGCTTAGGTATACTAATGGATTTAAAGAGTTTAGAAACGTTAGACAAGAGATGTGCCGGTAATTTGTAGTATCATTTTTGGATCCACTCTTAAAGACAGGCGTAATCGCTGCAACTTTCCAACAATCAATGAATGTTCCAGACGATAGGGGTTTATTATAGGGTTTTGCGAGCGCAGCAGAATATTTAATGAGCAGTATAGACGATAAGCCATCAATGTCAGCCTTAACAGACGCCTTCATTAGAGATAATGAATGACTGACATCATCAACAGATAATGAAATTGACCCAATGTCAATGATTTCTAATAGAGAGTGATTACACAACGAATCATCATTAACAAAGTTGGATTTAAAATAATCAGCGAAAAGATTAACAGATTCAGCAATTGAAGTAGATTTATTGCCATTTAATTGCATAGAAGTTAAAATAAGCAACCCATCCTTTTTAGATTGAATATAATTCCAGAAGAATTTGGGGTTTGAAATAATATTAGACTCAATTCTTAGGATGTATTGATTATATAGGAATTTATTTAAGAAGGTAAACTCTCTCTATAAATCAGTCAGAAATTTATATTCGATGAGGTTTCAGAGAAGCAGCTTCTGGAATTTGATTCGGATAATGGAGACAATACCATTATTGAGGGCGAGAAGAGTGAACTCCGAACAGGTTAGGTTGCTGCTGATCAACCTACACCATGCGAAAGTGGACCGCGCTGAATTAGTAACCCGTCTTAGTAGAGGCGGTGAAGATGTAGTCCTGATGCAGGAGCCTTGGACTCATGGAGGAAAGGTTTGTGGCTTGAAGATGGACGGTTATAAGCTGTTCTTCGCTAGTTCCACAGGTACTCCCAGATCGTTTATACTAGCGAAAACTTGTACTAACTCATGTTTATTATCTAATTTCAGTGATCAAGACTTGGTGGCAGTCAGTCTGGAGCTAGGATCGAGCAGCTGCTGGGTTGCTTCGGCGTACCTAGACCATGACCATCCTGAGCCACCTCCGGCAGCTAATCTGCGGCGTCTGGTCACCGAGGCGGAGAAGAAGGAGCGAGGCCTGGCTATCAGTGCTAACGCGAATGCGCACCATACAGTCTGGGGAAACACGGACGCAAATGAAAGAGGTGAGTTCTTGTTTGACTATTTACTGAAAAGTAAAATATATATTTGATACATTGGGAACGAGACAACTTTTGTTGCTCGGAGTAGGCGAGAAGTCTTAGATGTTACCCTTGTCTATGACTTCTTTTATGATAAGATCATAGAGTGGAAAGTGCTTCAGGAGCACTCCTTTTCTGATCATAGGTATATAACATTTGGTCTAAAGGGCCACGTCAATAGCCAAGCTGTCTTTAGGAATCTGAAGAAAACAAATTGGTGTCAATTTAGGGAGGTAGTGGTAGGTAGGTAGATAATCCCCCTTCGACGACACATGAACTAGATTCAATCGTGGAGCAGCGGACGGGGACTCTAAAGGCGACTATAGAAATCTCATGCCCTAAGGGCGCCCCAAGAGGCAAATCAAAACCATCTTGGTGATCAAGGGAAATTAGCAATCTAAGGTCTCAGTGCAGGAAGATTTTTAATAAAGCTAAGAAATCGGGTAGAACTCAATGCTGGGATGAGTATAAATCCAGTTTGAAAATTTTTAAGAAAGCACTTCGAAAGACTCAGTGCAATTCCTGTAGGCTTTTCTACGACAAAATAGAGGAATCTTCCGAAGCATCAAGACTCCGTAAGATCCTCGCTTCAAGTCCTAGCTGTCCAGGCTTCTTAAAGAAATCAGATGATACTTCGGCATCCTCTAGTGAGGAGACCTTAAATCTTCTTCTGAGTACCCACTTCCCGGATTGCTCTATGGATCCCACTCACATAAGATGTGAGAGGGCTTCGGCGATGAGTAAATCTTCAAAAATCATGTCAGAGAACAGGATTAAATGGGCTCAATTTAGTTTCAAAGCATATAAGTCTGCTGGGGCTGATGGTATAGTTCCAGCCGCTCTACAGCAGACATCATCCATTATCTTCTTGTCATTTTCCAAGGTTAAGGCCTGTTTCCAGCTCTCAAGTAAAGCTTATTTTCATACATAAATCTGAAAAGTAATCGAAAAGTAATTTTTCCTTGTCAAAATTACTTGAAAGAGAATCCAGCTCGTAAGAAAAATTTTCTGTTCTTACTACTTTTTTTTCATTGAAAAGTGACAACGGTAACACTGTGAATATCAAGAAATATATGCAAGTTATATTATTACTTCAAGTAAAATTTTGGCAACCAACATTCAAAGGTAAATAATTTTATTGATATCATTGATTAATTGATTTAAAATTAATAAAAGAATATTTTAGACATGCACATGAACATTTCTACGGAGGGAGAAGAAGAGGCAATCAATTTTGAGGGGCGGTCGAAAGCTGTCCGGAAGAAGCGGTCTGCCAACATGTAAACAAAATGTAATAAAATGTAAGCAAACGCTTTTCTCTATTACTTACCTTTGCAATTCAGCCATTACTCATTTAATGAATTATTTCAATATTTATTGCAACAAATTTATTTCAATGTTTGATGAAAACAAATCAGCCTAAATTTTCAATACAAAGTGATACAATGCTGGAACTGTCAAAACTCTCGCCGTCAAAATTACTTGTCTACTACTTTTTTACACTCAAGAAACTTAAGTAACTTTTTTCTTGAGTAATTACTTGAGAGCTGGATAGAGACCTATACCTTGAAATGACATGCATACCATTTAAATGGAGGCAGGTAAAGGTAGTATTCTAACCGCCTAGGCTTAGGGATAGGCGGGTGGAATATCGCAAATGAGTCCGAAGGACCTCAGACCCATTAGTCTTTCATCTTTCTTGCTGAAACCACTCGGAAGACTGATGGGCGCTCATATTTGTTGTAGCATAGACACAAATTTGCTTTTAGCTTCACAGCACGCTTACAGGAAAGGTAGGTCTGTAGAAACGGCCATGCACTCCCTGGTCGGCTTTATAGAAAATTCCTTTTTCCATAAGGAGTTCACAATGGTAGCTTTTCTGGATATCAAAGGTGCCTTTAGCAATGTTCTTCCGGGAGCAATCATTGGCGCGTTCATGAAGCTTCGGGTGGATGAGTCAATCTGTATACTGATAAAAACACCTGCTGAACAGCAGAGTCGTCAATGCATCTTTAGGTGACTTAAAGACCAGGAGATTTGTAATTAGAGGCACTCCTCAGGGGGGTGTCTTAATACTTAGGGGTTATTTTAGATAGAAAGTTAAGCTAGAAACTGAATATTCTTGAGCAAACTAGGAAGGCAAATGTTGCTTTATATGCCCGTAAGAAAGCTATAGGTAAAACGTGGGGGCCTACCCCGAATATTGCACGTTGGATTTGCACAGCTAAGGTGAGGCCAATCTTCTTATACGGTGTTATACAGTCTAATTGCAAATTGTTAGGGAAAGTACAAAGAACTGCGGCCGTATGTATCAGCGGAGCGCTTAGGTCCACTTCATCGGAAGCGCTAAATGCGGTTCTTTGCTTAATAACCCTTGATATTATGGGGAAAAAGGACGGCGCAGGAAGCAGCCTGAGAGCAACCTCGCAGTGGACTAACACTCATACAGGTGATTCCTCCATTATCGATCTTGCAGGAGAAATTCCCAGCAACATCGATTACACTATTGACACTCCCTCATTCGAGAACGGCTTTTACACAGTTATCCCAACCAGAGTAAAATGGGCCGCTAAACCAAGTTGGTGCACGTATTTTTACTGACAGCTCAAAACTTGACAGCAAAGTTGGGGGAGGCGTCTTTTCAACGAATCTGGACATCAGAACCTCATTTAGACTGCCAGATCATTGCAGCGTCTTCCAGGCTGAAATAATGGCTATCTATAGAGCTGTGGAATGGCTGAGGTGTGGTGAGATATCAACTAAAGATATCTACATTTTTACAGACAGCCAAGCAGCGATTAAATCCCTTGCAGGTGTGTTCCTTACTTCACCAACAGCCTTTAAATGTCGCTCGTCTTTTATTGAGATGGCTGATAAGTTCGACATCCACCTGGTCTGGGTATCAGGGCAAAGGGACATTCCTGAAAATTGTAGAGCGGATGAGTTTGCTAGGGAAGGTACAGCGGCAACGCTGCTGCCAGACATGAAAACATTAGGCATGCTACTTGCGTCTTGCAAACAATCCACAGATGCTACAAGCTAGTTTTAGGTGGAAGCATAGCACCACCTCAAATACAGCTATACAGATGTGGCCTAGTTTCACTGAAAAACGGTGTAGCTCACTCAAATGGCGAGGAAAGATCTCTCCATTCTGATAGGCGTTATAACAGGACACTGTATTATAGGTATTCGCATGAATCAATATTCTAAGGGAGTCTGTATTGCATCTTCTCTGTTCATGCCCCGCTTTAGCCCGCAGAAGAGAGAAGCATCTAGGAAGACTCTTTTTTTTATGATCTCGGGGATCTTGAGGAGGTAGACATTAAGCGTGTACTGCTTTTTATTATTAGTTCAGGGTGGTTTCACGACAGCACTGAAGAGAGGAGGAGTAGATCCCCTGTGGTACCATAACGGACCAAATATATGGTCTATGTGGTCACTTTAACCTAATCTAAAATAACCTTTCTCCTGACTCCTTTGTTAGTCTGCTCGAATCTCAATACTCGCACGCATACATACAGCGCACTCGCCTGCTAATTTGTAGTCTGCTTAATACTTGCACGCAATCTCACTGTTACGTGACGATTTCTACCAAATCACACCACCCGTAAGCCGTGTAAAGAAACTTCGTTCAAGACACGATATACAAAACTTCATATATTTCAGTACTTACCTTTTTATATTTGTACTAGTTCAGGGCTATTTCAAAAAGAAAACAAACACGTATCTAGATTATTCTTTAATATCCCAGGAAATGTTTTGGATTCAGTTGGAAAAACCAACTAGTTCATTTGTAGCGCAATTTGTAATTGCTATGAAACAGTACAAAAAACTTTCAGCGTAGAACAGTTCACTTGATTTTATTTTGTTTTCTTGTCAAAATTTTTACTGCAAAAAATAACTGAATCTTGTGGCAATTTTTTCATTTTCAAACTGTTTGAGGATAATCAATTTAAAGAATTCAACAAAGGCAAGTTTTTGCATTATATTTAAAAAAAATAACTACATAAAATAAAAGAAATGCATCAACTTTTAAATTATGCACATCTTTACGTAATAAATGCAAGATATGTCGTAATACATGCCTCTAATATTTCAATACCTGAAAACCACTTTAAGATTTACTTTAAGACTTCAGCAAAAAGTACCAGTTTGGAAATATTTATAATGGAATTAGTTCAAATATAGGGAGTACGGAATTTTTTTGGGTACAATTATCTTTTCCTATGACATCAATACGTACAAATCGTCAGTGTAAAAGGATATTGTAGAGGGACCAGCACTGGTCCTTTTTGAAATTAGTTCAGAACTATTTAAAATTTTACCAATTTTCTGCAGGGATGTATTTAAATTAAATTTAATGCTAATGTACTATGTACTCTAATGTACTATACCAAAATTGTTTAGTAATACTAATCTTTTCTTGTTTAACAACTACAGCATTTAAAATTTTAATTTAAACTCTAGACGAGTTAAAACTCTGTTGAAAATTATTTCTTTTCATTTATATTATGAATTAATCAATTTTATTTGGAAATTTAATTTGAATTGTAAAACCCATGATATACCGTAAAGATCGATTTAAATTCAGGACTCCATTTAAAATTCCGAATAGATCTATTGAAATTCAGAAAAGGTCATTTAAAGAAGCTCAAATTATTTCAGAAAGGATCAATTAAAGTTAAGAAACGATCAATTAAAATTTAAGAAAGATCATATGAGACTCGGGCAATTTCTAATATATTTATTAAAACGTAATCACAAAAATTTAGCTCCACTCTGAATTCAGTTTAATTTAAATGACGATAATTATCAGTCGTGTCGATGAGCTTAACTTAGAAAGTTTTTCTTAAAGTGATGAAGTATATTCCACTAGAGTTGCCAACAACGCATGCAGATGAGACGGCAGAAGAGGCATTTTAATTTGTTCGTGCTATATTTTATATATTTTAGTTTATCATCTACTAGGCTTTACCCGTACAGATTACAAATAGTAGCTTACATACTAGGTTAGTTAAAAAATAGGATTATATCTCTTTTAATGATAATTTTGCTTAAACTTAAATCTATGTGACTATCGAGAATATTACAGTAATGAAGACAACGTGTTAACGGATCGCTATTTCCGAAGTTTGTTCTGTGAGATTGAACATAGAAAGGATATTGGTCTCTTAGTGAAATTGCGAGAACATGGAATGGAATTAAGGCAAGAAGACCAGTACAATCGATTCTATTATCGATGATGTCTTTTATAACAAATACACTGCTCACTTTGTGTCTTATAGAAAGCGTTTCTATATTGAGAATCTTACAGCGGATATCTTAAGATGGCATGCGATCGAATGTTATTGCCTGATAGAGAGCAAATTGTGTAAATTTATTTTGAATTTTCTCGATTCGATTGATATCGTTTTGGTAAATCGGATACCATATTATGATGGTAAATTCTAGGAGGTAAATTCACTAGAGAAATAAATAAGGTTCTGATTGTATATGGGTTTTTAAATTCCTTGCAGTTACGTTTCAAAAAGCCTAGCTGAGAATTAGCTTTGGTTATTGCATAATCTCTGTGTGCGGAGAAGGTGAGTTTATTATCGAAATAATTGCCTAAGTCTTTTTGTGACGATCCTCTTTTAATTTTTAGATTGTCATAGAAATAATCAAAATTTATTGGTAAAATCTTGCTGGAAAATGATAAGATCTTACACTTGGAGATGTTTAATTACATTCCATTAATATTACACCAATGTATGAGTGCATATATGTCTTCTTGAAAACTAAGGCAGTCTGATACATTTTAAATCATCTGCATATAATAAACTGTTGCAAAATTTGAAAGTTATCATTACCATCATTAATGAATATGTTGAATAAAAGAGGATCTAAGTGACTTCCTTGCGGAACATCTGAATTAGCTTCAATAATTTTGGAGAGGTATTCGTCTAATCTGACAATAAGTTTTCTTTTTGACAGATAACAAGCAATCCACTTTAAAAAATTAGAATGAAATCCTAGCCTTTCCAATTTATATAAAAGGGTTCTATGAGATAGACTGTCAAAAGTTTTCACAAAATCTTTATATAGAACATCAACTTGTGAGCCTTTTTTAATTGCGTTTAAACAGAAATTTGTTAAGATTGAAAGATTGATACATGTAGATCTTCCAAAGATAAATCCGTGTTGTTGTGCTGAAATATGATTTTTTACTAAATTGAAAAGTTGTTTGTTGACTATTGCATCAAGAATTTTGGGTATAACTGAGAGTTTTACAATAGGCCGGTCATTCTCAATCATGTTTTTAAGTCTTGATTTATAGATAGGCGTGAATTCGTCTAGAAAAATGCCTGTAGAAAGATATCTATTGTATTCTATGCGCTGTAGAATTGAAGAAGCGCAATTTTTAAGAAATAGTGATGGGAGTAAGTCGTAACCAGCTCCTTTATTCATATTTAAATTAGTAAGATTTTTATATACTTCGTGTTTGGAAATTTCCATGTGTTCAATGACAAAGACTTCGTGTATATGAGAAAAGTTTGATGGAATTAAAGAACTAACGGAGTTCTTGAAAACTGAACCAAAATAAGAGAGGAACAATTCGCAAATATCTTGCGTGTTATTAGCAAGATTTCCACGAAACTCCATTGCCTTAGGGATACCTGAGTACTTCCGTTTGGAATTATAAAACACCCAGAATGCTTTTGAGTTACTTCTAATTTTAGTTTCAATCAAATCTAAATACTTTTTATATAAAAAGTTAGATAAAAAAATCGAATTCCTTTCTTTTTCATATGAATTTAGCCCTATTTTCGTGGGAATTTGATTTTTTTTAGTTTTTATGAGGTTCTAAAGCAGCAATTAGCTCTTCTTATACCAAAGCAAGTTATAACTGCGTTTTTTTGGCACACTGGAACATACAGATACAAATTTCATTAATAATTTTTTTACATATAAAATAAGTTTCATATAAATCTTTACCCTGCATTACTAATGACCAATCAATAAAATCGAAAAAACAATTTAAAGCTGGATAGTGAGCCTTTTTAAAGTCATAGTGGGCAGCAGAAGAGTATCTAAATTCATCAGATACGCTATATTCAAAAAAATTTCGATTTAACTGTAGAGCATTAGGATGGACGAACTAAATAAATTGAAATTAATGTCGTTGATAATAAAAAATAAATCTAACAACCTGCTAAGATCGTATTTAATATTATTTATTTGTAAGAGATCCAGTGCTCAACCAAAGTATGCTCAACCGAATTTTTAAAATTTGACGGATTTTTTAGTTAATAAATATTCATTCTTTTGTTAAAATTCCTCTTTATTAGAAAATGAATTTAAAAAAGGGTCACATCTCTGAAATGAAAAACCACAATATATAATAAAATTTGTGTTAAAACAGGATATTTTTCGCAAAAATCTAAGAAAAACTGCAAGCTTATTAATTCAGTGACTCCAATGATCTAAGAGTAGCTTGGTTTTTTTGTCCTTTCTGAACATTTCTTGAACAGTTGTGTTCTTTTCGAAATTCACAATTCAATTGCAAATTTCATAGAAATAAGAAATGTCCCGAACATATTTAAAAATGAATCCAGTTAAATAAGACTATTTTCTTTAATATATGTACTCAAAATAAAATAAGTAGATACTATTGCACAATGATTGAAATTGAAATATTTGTTAGAACCAATAACATTAAAGCATTGTAACATAAAGCTTGTGCAATTTTGTAACAATATCAGAACAATATGAGTAATAAAAGTATAAATAAATAATCTTATTTTCAATTTAACGCTGAAAAGAATATCTTACAGAATACATAAACATATGTTGAAAAGAGCAAAGCTCGGCAATAGCTGCAAATTTACACACTGACGTCAACTAACTACAATATCCACAGCATAAAATAAAATACACAGCATGTGAGTAAAAAGCTGAAGCAGTTCTATAAAATTCAGACGAATTGTTGTTAAATATAAAGTATGTTTATAAAAAAAAATATTATTATTTGTCGCATTAAGCTTCTTGAATGATGCCCAATAAAAGAAACAATATAAAACAGCGGCACGTGCAGGAAGTGGCAATCAATGTGGTTGACGTGCAACAAGTTGCTGCCAAATTAAATCGTTCTGGTTGTAAACAAAATCAGCGCCAATAAATAAACAACACTTTCACTTTGAACGCGTTGAAATCACTTGCGCTCTATAAAAATGTTAGCGCTTCACATGGCGCGTTAGCACTGATACAAACACACACACACATACACACACACACACACACACATACACATACACATACACACGTACGAGTATATAATAGAAGCCCTTATCTAGAAGGTAGCCACGTTCATAAAAGCGTCACTGCTCTGTATGGGCGTTTCTGTGATGTGTCCTAGACAAGTTATAATTATATATACAACACACACACTCACACTCCCACTCACTCTGGGTGATTTGAGTGGACTGTTATCGTATAGTCCGCCTGGCTTTTGACGCTATCGCCCGTTGTTTGGCACTCTTAAATGTTGGCTCAGAAAATATTGCACAGTAAATAGTTTGCTAGAAAAACAGCAAAAAAAAACAACAAAGAACAAAGAGAATGTTATTGATATAAAATACACACAATATGCTACATTGAGCCTCAGAACAAACACACAAGCGCATTTATATGACACATGCTGTGTCTCTGGCTGTGTCAGGGTTTGTAGTCCGCATGATTTTCGCATATATCACAAAAAAAAAACGCATACATAAAAGAGAGTCTGCCTGGTGCTAATGGAGGCAGTGTCCCCCCCCCCCTGACTCCAGCCGAATTTTTATATTTTCCGAAAAAAATTCATTTGCGTTTACATTTAAATTTGAAAATCCTTGATTTTAAAGTTATAGATAGAACTTGTTAGTAAGGGTATTCACGATGTGGTGTATTTGTGATAAATTTTTGCAAAGTTTTTACAATTTATTGTGCACGAACCTTCACTAAAGTAATGTATTTTTAAAATCAACTGCTCTTTTATGTTTTTTTGTTTGGAAACATTAGTTTAAATCATCATTTAGCTAAAGGAAGTTAGCTTAAGAAAAATTGAAACGAAATAATAAATTTTATTAATTTTTATTAAATAAACTCACAGCGTTGCCGGTAGCTTCCTCCATACTGAGTAGAAATGTTATTGCGATCAGCTGATCTAATACATAACGAAATTTACATAAAATACAATAGGATTTCATTGTTGTATTTTTGCCACAGGGTTGTATTTTGAATACTGTACATTTGGTTTTTGTAATTTTACAAAATTTACTACAAATATCAAGTTTATCAAAAATACACAAAACAAGGGCAAATACACCACATTGTGAATGCCCCTCATAATTTAGCTTTGTGTTCTTGATAACTTATATTCGTTCAAATTGGCCCATGCTTTATTTATATTTACACTTAAATTAGTTAATTCATATTTTTTAATTTGATTTTTTAAGTGATTTTATAGAGAAATATAGTAGAGACTTCCCAAATAAATTTATTTTATTATCTCTATTAAGTTTTAAAATTCTACTGTTTTATCAAAATTTCTTTTCTTGGTCCTAAAAAGCGGAAGAGTTTTTGTTTTTTATATGTTTTACTGAATACTTTGTCAATCTGTTTTAGTTGATTTTCCTACTTTTCGCAATTTCAATCTAAGAAGTACATTTTAACTCAAAACCAAGTTGTTCACAATAAAATTCAATCACACGATTGATAAATACGATTTATTAAAACTTTTTGTTGTAAACGCTTTTTCGTTTTCTATTTTTTTTAAAAATATTTGTATTAAAAACAGTGTTGCCGCGACGATTCTGAAAAAAGTATCCATAAAACGGTCAAAAAAGTATCCAAAAGTATACACTTTTGATAAAAAAAGTATCCAAGTATCAAAATCAGAAAACCAATAATAATATATTCATTTTTTAACTACAAAAATACAACTTTAAAATTTTTAAATAACATTTTAAGCAATTTTAAGCAATGTCAATAATATTACAAAGTTACATTAATTTTATTAGTATAATATTTGTATAAAAGCAATATACAAAACAAAATGTAATTGCATAAAACAGGGGGAAAAAAGTGAAAAATTGAGTGTAAAGTAAATTTTATGGGTTGCTGATGCCTTTTAATTATATTGAGCTATCATTGCATGTTGAAAAAACATAGTTTAAAATTATTATTTCAAAGACTTGAAATATTCTTTACGTAAACAATACAAAAAACAATGTTCCAAAAAGGTTTTTAATGCATCTTTCTCTCACTAGGCGGCGTAAGAAAGTAGTCGTTTTTAGACAGTGTCAAAATATTTTTGTCCCAATTTATCGGGAAAAAAAATCAAAGAGAATATTAGCAAGGGTACTTGTCGCTACAACCTATACTAGAATTATTAAGTTTCGTTACAATTTGCAATTGCTACGGGAATCTTAACCCTATATCGCGCAATAACGTCAATTTAAATTTTTTACCAAAAATCTCTCAAAAATCTCTCAAAAAATAAAGAAAAACAACTTTTGTTTTAAAATAAATACTTTATTTATACAAATATTTGCTAAAAAATTTCATTACAGTTTAAAAGATTAACATATTTCAGGGAATATAACATTGCTTTTAATATAGTAATTCATCTTTAGTGTAGTATAATAACTCACCAAAAAGCTCTTAAACTTTTATTTTAATTACTAATAGTTTTAGTCATTTACAAATATATTAAAAATTTTGCAAAACACAAACTGCTGCCAAATTCAAAATCACGCTGTTGCAATTAAAAATAAAATCATAACTGTTGATTGATTTACTTTCTAATTGAAAAACTAGAGTTGCTTAGAATGTTTATGAGTCATTTATAAGAATTCCGACTTAATTTTTCCTCTTTGAGTTATTTTTCTAGAGCAATTCCTAAATGTTGCAGATCTCACAACAAAAGTCTTAAATTAAGTTTTTTAGTTTTTTTTTTCAACGTGCAATGTCAATTTAAATTTAGAGGTTCAAATATATTTATTTGTAAGAATTTCGGAAAACAAAATATTTTCTACCATTTCCAAAGAAAATCATTTAGTTTTATCGTTTTTACCTAGTTTTAAATCAGCGAAAAAAAACTATCATAAACAGCTGAGCTATCTTAATCTATTTATCTTATCTTAACGTTTTTGTCGAATCAAAGGGACTGCTTACTTTTTATATTTTGAAAACAAAAACATGCATTCATATAGAAAAAGATTTTTTTTAAAAAAAGTATCCAAACTTACACTGAGGCTTAAGAAAAAGTATCCATCAATTTTTGATGCAAAAAAGTATCCAAATGGATCCAACTGTAACCAAACGGCAACACTGATTGAAAACCTCCATATTAATGAGAAAACAAAGTTTTCCGAATCTCTTTTATTTCCTTGAACATATTTTGTCATAAAAATTTTTTTTTTGTAAGGTTTATCCTTTTTTTTCTAATCTGGGGAATAAAACATTTGAAAAATGTTTTACTATTTTATTAAAAAATGCATTTTTTGTGAAATCGAAAATACAGTTAAGCAGATAGATAGATATTTAAAATATGCACATATCAAGAATAAAAGCTTAAATAACTCTTACTTTTCCCAACCTAATGACTGAATTTATATTTGAATAACTTCTGGTTTAATTTAACATTAACTTTATATAGTTACCTATTCCCTTACCTCCGCTTTCCTGCCCTTCTGCTCCTTCGTACAGAAAATCTTGCGGGCACCCTTACACACATACCCATTAACACCAAAGACACATTCACACTCACATGTAATTATAATAAATCTAGCACTCAAGCGATATTGTGTTGGTATAATCTTGTATGTTTTTGTTTGCTTTGTGCTCATTTCCTTTTTTTTCTAGTCCATATGTTTTTCGCCATTTTATTAAAAATAATGCCAAGCTTATGCGAATAAAACTGAAAATAGAAATTGAATTAATAACATTTACACGCTTGAGTTAAAAATGTTGCGACATTTTGTTGCTTTGCTCAAAACAGTTTTGCTACTTCGAATAATGGAACAACAACTTAATATCTATTACCTCTGAATAAATTATGCGAAATCTTTTGACTATTAAATGGATGTCATGGCATAATAAGATATTTGCTCTAAGCCATATATGACACAATAATGTTAGAGTCTATAAACGTGGGCGACTCTGAATTTCGAAGACGTTATGTTCTTATGTGCTTGAGTTATGCTGCAAATTTCAAAGTTTCATTTAAATTTCAGATGTTTCAGAAAGCAAATGCATTATTTTTTTAATAGAATTGAATGGCTTATTGCAAAAACACGATAAGCCAAATTAAAAAAAGTTTGAAATAGGCGACTCTAAAGTTTTTAAAATATGTATTTTTGTATGAAAAATTGGAATTGAACACGTAAACTTTTACACATAGGTTAGAAAATGAATAAGAAATAGTCAAAATCTCTTCAGTGGTTGTTGGAAATGCATTGAGTAATGTATTCAGCATACAAAATGGATTTTTTAGAGCATGTTGCTTATCAATTAAATTCAATTAAATTTTTTTATTGAAAATGTAATTGATTTAAATTGTTTGATTTCAATTGTTTGATTGTACTGTGCCTAATGTGTGCAATATGAGCCACATTAATAATAGCTCTAACGGCATGATTTTTATGTGAAATTTTCTCTGCCGTTCATTTTTAAAATTTACAAATTTGTAAAATATGCTGTAATGTGCTCAAGTTTTGCTACTGTTTACAGTAAGAGAATTTGAAAATTTTGCATATATGGAAATTTAAGTAACATTTCAATTTTTTGGATTTGAAATTGTATTATATTTTTATTTTAATATAAAATCTAAGTTGCAACTTCATTTTATCAAATCAACACACCCAAATGTATATATGTAGAAATAGTTTGATCCTTGTACAGATACTGTGCGACTGTAATTCGGGCGCAGTTTGGTCAAAAAGAGCTTCAAATGCCCGTTGTTTGACCACTGTTCGATCCTTGTTCAGCTCCTGCTTAAAAATAAATGTTATGTCGTTATTAAAAAGCTGCATGCTCTGCCTTTTTATTTTAAATTTATTTTAATCTTGTAAATTATAGTAAAATATTGTTCTGCATTTATTACAATTTATTCTATTACTCAATATTTGTCACAAAAAGAAAGGGTTTTTTATACCATGCAGCATAAAAAATTAGTTAAAAATTTTATTGATTCTGTACTATATCAGACGATTGACATAGAATGACCATGTATTTTTTTTCTACATAGATTAGGGCTGTTCATTGCGCTGAAATACGTACATTTTCACAAGCAACATATGCTTTATAAAAATTGTTTCATTTAAAATATATTAGAAAGTCTCACAAAGTTCAATAAAGTAGACTATGTTTAATTTTATTACACGTGTCCACAAAATATTAGAAGTTACACTTTTTCTCATATTAATCTAAAAAAAAACTAGTAAGGAATTATCTTCGACTGGGCCGAAGTTAAAATACCCCCACGTCCGAATTAGAGTATATATAAAGTCTTAAGCAAACTGTTAAATATATTTAAAGAGATTTTTCCGTTTTGGTTAAGTCACTTTGTATGGGAGATAGGCGTGGTTTTCATCCGATTTTTAAAAATTTAATACTCAAAATAAATATTCAATATATAAGACACTGTGCGAAATTTTAAGTCATTAAATTGATTTTTGTGGAACTTAAAGAGATCTTACCGTTTTGGTTAAGTCACTTTGTATGGGAGGTAGGCGTGGTTTTCATCCGATTTTGCTCAGATTCGAACTTGACCTCCATTTTTGTATAAAAAGCTTATATTTATACCCCCACGTTTAAAAAACGTAATGGGGTATATTAATTTTGTCACTCCGTTTGTAACGCCGATAAGGAGGCGTGGCCGGTATAGAAAAGTATATATATTCCTGATCAGCATCACCTCTTGAATCGATTTAGACATGTCGGTCTGTCCGTCTGTGTCCACGATAACAGCCGTAATTTTTGAGCTATCATAACGAAATTCAAAATATAAGTTTCGCCTTGTGATAAGTTTCGCCCAGTTCAATGGAGCCTGCTCGTGTATAGCCAGTGATGAGGGTAATTTTTTGAGATTTTACTCAAGCAAATCACAAAACGAGGCTAAAAAAGCTTCGCTTCGAAAATGCACTGTCAATAATTTATTTACTGATTTTACAGCAATAAGAAAATGCATACAGGAATAAGAAAAACAAAATCATATGATCCAAAATCATAGGTCCTTCGCACACTTCCTTTTTGAAGCCTTTTGCCGTGGTTGGTAACAATCATATTCATACACAACTTTATAAACTGGCCTTGCAGTCAGTTGCAGTTAGTTCAATCAGTAGCAACTCAGGTGTCGTTTTGCGGCTGCTTCAATTATATTTTTTGGTAAAATCGACTCAAATCGACTCAAAAGAATGTCATTAAATTCGTCATATCTTTTTTATAATAGGATGAAAAAAAGAGGTAGTTCGATCAAAAACGTACTATTGTAAAAACCCAATATTGTCACTGATAAGTATCAAATATATTTTCTGTGCATACTTTCAGGCTGAACATTTTTGAGAACAGTGTGTCTTGTAAGATTACTTTACTGTCAAAAAAGAAATATAATTTGAAAAATACTGTGTGCGGAGCAGCAGATTGCCTTTTGTGTAATAAGATTTTTTTTTTTTTAAAGATCAAAGAACCAAGGCATGCGCCTTATACAAACAAGGTTTGGTCTTTGACCTGAAAGGAAAGGGATAGATTTATTTAGAGGAATTGATTGGAACCATACGTGAATTATTGATTAGGCGAAACAAACCTGAAAGATAATTTGAATAAATTGCTTTTAACCGAGGCTAGTGTTATGCCTTAACCTCGGCAAGCATTTTCAGTCCTTTCCTTTCCTTTTAATTCCACATTTTCCACAATTTAGTTGTGGATTTTTGGTTTTCCATAATTCATAAATGTAGAAAAGAACAAAGAAAGTGAAAAGAACCATGCCCGAGCCCGGATTCGAACCAGGGACCTCTGGGTTGAGAGTCTAGCACACTCTCCACTAGACTACAAAGGCCGAAGATGTGCATATTTTCAGGCTAAACAGTTATTGGACACGGAGTAGCGTGCTTGCCTTTTATATATTAAGATGATATCTGGTGCAACATATCTTCAGTTAATACTTATTATTGAATAAATCAATCAACGCAACAAAGAATGTTGGATCAGATGGTAGTGTATAGGATTATCAATCAAAGGGTTAGTAGGAGTTCGATTCTCACTACACACTAAGAAATATTTTTAATTTTATATTATCTTGGTTTAACAGATGCAAGCAAAAAGTAACAACAACTCTAAGAAAAAGGTGTATGGAAAAAAGTGTCGTTTTTGAGATTTCACTCAAGCAAATCACAAAACGAGGCGTAAAAAGCTTCGATTCAAAAAAAATTGTACTAGAATTTATTTTTGCTATAAATGTTTTTTGATAAGCTGATTGCGTTTTTGAGCGTGGTGAGTGTTGATGATGTGTGCTGGAAGTTTTGTTGGAAGGATTGTTGGTATCATCGAGGCTAATGAGTTTCTTCCAAAGTTTGCCATCTGCTATTCGCCTTGTGTTGTGCTGATGGTCGATTGGAATTCGAAAATGACTATCTCCGATAAATTCGTTGAGCAAGCTACATTTGAACAGATCAGAGACGTTTAAAAGGTGATGTTGCTTGTTAAGTGGAGTATTGTTGCAAGCGTGATATGTGTTTTTCTTCCTTGAAAGTCTTTTTATTACACTGTTTTGGCTATTCTGTAAGTCTGGGCAATGTGTTGAGGAGCCCTATGCAGTAATTTTATGACGTATATACGATTCAGAGTATGACGTATATAGGACTCAAATAAGCGCAAATTATGCCTGCCGTAGTACCGCATAACTCGCAAAACTAAGGTTTGAAGTTAGTTAAAAAAGCTGCTCGTTTTCATTGTAGAATAATCACGGTTCGGCCAGTGTACGGCCGCTGTACGCTCGTTGTACAACCAAGATTACTTAAAAACGACCTCTGTATGGTTGCTGTACGACCCTTGTAAGGCCGCTGTTTGATCAAAAAGACCTGCGGTACGGTCAAAAAAATTTTTTAAATTAAGTCCTTGTTCGGCCGCTGCTTGGCCTTAAGCCTAGTACTCTGTTCGTTTGCGTGAAATTTCGCTGGCAATATCTATTTATTTGTTGCGTGAAATTTCTGACTTAAAGTTTGTTGCGAGAATTCCTATGGCAACGTTTCTCAGAGAGACTCAGAGAATAAGTTGGGAGAATTCATATGATCTCTCTCTTTTCACTTCAAAATATATAGGCAATACCATGGCACAATTACTGACAAGGTAGTAGCGTAGACTGGCTTTTTTCTCACTAGCGGCGATGGGTAGTTGTCAAAATTAGCTATTCATGCAATTAATCAAAGAAATGTAGTTTTTCACGACTACAACTTAAGCAACGACTTAAACATAGCTAGTCAATCACAGCAAACTAAAAATATTCCACACGTTTAGAAATCTTGTACTAAAATTGAAACTTTTCTGTACTACATATAAGTCTACACCAGCTTTGGTTTCAAATCTAGTATTTACAAAATACTAAAAAATGGTTTTAATACAGCTTTGGTTTCAAATTTAGTACAAGCTTGGATTCAAATATTTTAAAAAAAATAACAAACAACTCATAAACAAACAACTCGTAAAGTCATTACTCTAACCACAAAGCTATTGGCTTATACATAAAAAGCGCGATAAACAAACATATAAACCCAATCGCCTAATACTGAGGCGCAGCATTGCCAGGCCAACTTGTACTAGAATTTAGTATTATTTGTATTAAAAACAAAAAGTAATACAGAGTTGTACTTAAATTGAAACCAAAAAGACTAAAATTGAAACCAAAAAGCTAAACTTTAAACCAAAAAGCTAAAATAGATGCTGTAATATTTCTTTTGGTTTCAATTCTAGTACAGAAAAGCTTTAAATATAAGATATTATTTGAAAAGTTTCAACTTGAAACCGCAAGGTTTAAAAGCATGCATTAATATTTTAGTGGGACTAAAGTTTAGTCCAAGATTTCTAACCGTGCAACAACCTTCGCGAACAAATTTAATGAATCAAAGAAAAGTTAAAAATAAGCACATAGCTAGTCAAAAGCAGCAAACTACAACTCCTTTAGATGTTTTTGACAACTACCAATCGCCAAAAAACTGTCACGGCTACATTGTCAAATAATTATACCATGGGCAATACAATTGCATTGTAGTGAAAAAATGTTGCTCAGAAGCATGTTGCGATAATTTCACGCAGCGGAACAGAGTACTGCTCTGACGAACATGTTGTGAAAATTTCCACGCTTGTTTCGCAGCCGTCACTTTTTGTATGGAGATTTGAGTGAAATTTCACTTGAAACTGAACAGAGTACTATGCTGTAGCTAAAAAATTTTTTATTTTTACTAGAGAATTTAATGGTTTTCACAAATATTTTAATTACTTAATAGCTCATTTCACTTTTAGTATATTATTTAGTATACCACTAGTTCAAAGTAAGCCTTTCAATTGCAATATATTTCTATTTTATTGAATGTCCCAAGCAAATCTTTGCGACATAAAACCATTCTTTTTGGGCTCATATTAACTTTAATTATTATGTTTCTTTAGCTTATTTGTTTCATTAAATCTTGAAAAACTTAAAGTGTTTCTCATTTACATAAGCAGCTCTGTTAAAATAACGTCTTCCTTATTAAAATATAAATTACAGCTTTTATAAGGGTGATCAAATTTTTTTTTTTTTGTTAATTTTCATCTATCCCCTAAAATTATCATCAAATACAGCTTACTATGGCTTAATGTTTCATTTCTTTTGTTCATTTGAAACTTTTCTTGTTGAACTTTTAAATAATTATGGACAGCATCAATTGACGGCTTACATCATTACAGCAAAAACTTTTTAGTCATTACGCGAAGTGTACCAGAACCAAATGTTGAATTAGCTTTTTGAGCGAAAATAAGACACTCTTCTGTTTTCAATAACAAATGGCATCTCGTACATAGAGGCAAAATGAAAACGCCATGGAAAGTTCGCATCTGTCTTATCAAAATGTAATCTTAGTAAATAAGAAGAAGCAATATCGTTTACTCAATTTTAGACTTATTTTTTAAACATGCGCAATCAAAATGCAAAATAATTTTAAACACGAGTAAGAACATTTATAATATTATATTCCACACAGTTCAACAACAAAACTATTTACCGACTCTGATCAAAAGATTGTGTTTGAGAAGACAATAAAATAATAGGTGTATCAGCGTTTTTTTAAAGACTACGTATGAGTAAACAAGTTAACAATCTGAGATTTTTATTATCGGTATTAAATTTATTCTAAATTTTTCAATTTTCTGACATACAGTGTAAAAAAACAACTCCCACAGACCCACAGTTATATTTTATGACAAATATTGTTGTAGGATATTAAGCCCCCTAGCGTCCTTTTTTATGAGACTTTCTTGACACATCGGAATTTTCCAAAATATATAACAAGGTGTGTGTGTGTATTGAAAATTATATATCAGACGTAAATTTTTTGTTACGTCTATTATGTATGTAGATAGAAGAGGCCAAATATTCGCCTCTCTATTGAAATGACTCTGACGAAACTACTTATGTATAGGTACTGTAGGCCAGCAAAAACAAATTCAAGCATAGAAAAATATATTAAACAAAGTGCCAACACATTTAATGACGCAAAAGTGGCAACACTTTAACACGTCAAGTGCTCAAAATCGTTGCCGCAGGATTTAACCATATATCTTAAACAGAAGCACTCCAATAAATCATAATAATAATAACGCAAACACCAATACATAAACACAAATATTCGCACAAAATGTTAAAATAATATCTCACTTCTACACAACAGCTTTTACTGCTGACTTCGGGTTGAACGCTGCTGTTTCGCTGTTTTCGTGACGTTCAGCATCGGTTTTATTAATGTTCACGTATTTATTGGAGGCAAGGTTAAAGGCTTAAAAACTCTCGAGACAAGCTTGAAGCTTGAAACTCTCGAGATTGAGCTTGAATTATTCAATAGCAGTATAATGAGGAACCAATAAAAAACAATCACAGGATAATCAGGTGCATAAGAAGGAGAAGGAGAAGAAGAAGAAGTAAAATAACAAGTTGAACAGCTGATTTGCTCTTTGTTATATATCTCCATAACGACATTACGCATATCCCATTCCGGTTGCTTTCTCTTTTTCGCCACACCACCATTTTCATTTTCTTCACTCGCTTTCGTGTCATTCTTATCTTGTTGTGTATTTAAAAATGCGATTTCATTTATATTTGCTTATTTGACGCCTTATGCCTTTGTTTTTTGAAGTCGCATCACGACCAGCAATTTCCACATCAGAAGATGTTTCTATTTGATATTCCATTCAATCTCTCGAGGGAAATTGCTACACTTGCGGCTGTGACTCAGTTATAGAGCTGCAGAGCTACTCGCTATAGCTCAGGCGTCACAACTTTTAATTTTGAATTTTATGCATTTTGCACAAAAAGGAAAATCGATTTATTTATGAGCAAAAATAAACAAAAATTTACATTTTATAAGTCACACACTACGGCATGTTTTAATTTTCTAACTTGTTTTGCATTCAAAAGAGGCTTAGAGTCAAAAGTGGCCAAGTTATAATATAAAAAAAATGAGATATTTTGTGAAAGAATTTTTCTAAATGTTTTCTGATGATGGGCAAACTTCTACCCTTTTCTCTGATATCTTTTCTCCTTTTGCAGTAATTTATACTCATTAGTTTTCTAAATCTTTCAATGTGCAGCGATTATATGATAATGGCCGCTTGCACCTTGCATACCTACATAACAAATATGATTCTATTTGTATAGATGGTATAACTAGAACAAGTGTGTTATCGCAACATGTTTCATGAAAGCTTCAAATTATATATCCCCAAAAGATGTTTAATCTTTTCTCTCATTCTCTCTTCATTCGTATCGCATATATATTCAAAGTGGATTCGCCACCTACAAAGATTTCGTGCTAACGTCACTTAGGTGGGCGGATTACGCCCACTTCAATTTGTATATCTTCGAACACCAAAAACAAGGAAAAGGGTAAGGGAAAAAAACAACCTGTTAGAATAAGTAAATTGCCTTACTTGGCCAATAAATTAATAAATAAATTATTTGTTTTTTCTGGGCACTTAAACTTTGCAAGCTTTCAACTATAGCTATGTACTAGGTGTTCTCTATGCCAATTAAGGGGCTTTGCTAATGTAAAATTTTCAAAAAATCGAATGTTTTGTTGTTCATTTGTCAAAAGTTTTAACTTTTAAAAATAACATAATATAACAATTTTAGCTAAACAGTCAAAAATCTTGGACTAATTTTTAATCCAATCGTTGGAATCATGCTTTTTTAATACTTGTTGTATTAAAATTTAAATTCTTCAAACTACTCGAATTTTTTTAATAAAACTTAGAATAATATTTAATACATCTTGGAAATATGCTAAGAAAGCAGCATTTGGGTTGGTTTGTTTCTTATGTAAGTTTATTTTTTTTTTTAACATGTGGCTTAATTTTTACACAGTTGGTTACATAAATAATACAGAATGTACATATTATAATTTAGTCCAAGATTCTTGATCGTAAATTAATTAAGTAGTTTTTAAGCTACAGCCTTTTAAACTTAAAAATTTAAAGAGCGCTAACATAACCTTTATTTTTTTTAAAATTTGCTTCAGTTTTAACTCGATAATAAATTATACGATCAATTTTTTCTTTTTCCATTATTGTTTTTTGTAGGTATTTAATTCTTTGTACCCTCTAGTACAAAAATTGTTATCTTGGCAAGCCAAAAATTATTGGAATTGAAGCGAAATTTAGAATTTTTTTTCAAAACTTTGCTATTTTTTCAAAAATTCATTTTTTTTCCTATAGTCTGTGCCATTGTATGCAAAGGTTTTGCGTAAAGTGATAGTTTTGAGCACGTTTTCGGGTAGAATTTTTTTGTGTAAATTTTGTTTTTTTTTTTAATTTGTATGACCAAGGTTCTTACTGGAGCAGATAAATTTCGTGAAAATATTTTTCATAAACAAAAGTTTAACTCTGTTGCAAAATTGCTAACAGACTTTTAAGAGCCTTAAAAGAAACATTATTTTATAATTTTAGTAGAAAACAATTACTTATAAAAAAACAATTTCTTTTATTCATAAATAAGTTCAAAAATTGATAATAAATGCTACTTTTTCTTATTCTAAAGCTAAAGATAGAACTTCGTTGTTTTTTCCAATTCATTGAAAATTAAACAAGAGCAGTTAAAATAGTGCTACAGCTAAAATGTAAGAAGTGTGAGCGTAAATTGAGGGTAAATTTTATCTTTTTTATAACATTTGTGTGGTATAAACTTTTTTATTCCAAATAATTTATAAATTTTATACTACTCAATATTATAAAAATAATAAAACAAATAGAATTTAAAAATTTCATATGGATATCATGTGTTAATCAAAATATATTCTGGTTCGAAAGAAAAAAATTCACCGAAATCGGGAAATTTAAAAATATAGTGTTTTCGATTGGTCTAAAGAGAAAAATGGTCTGGACAAATTTATAAAATTTGATGGTATAAATTTTAAAACATTTTTGTTTTAGATTTATATGTATGCCAAATAGTATAAAATTTATGCTCATATTTTTTACTGTGTTCGCATAGAGTAAGATTTGGAGAAAAAAATGTACGGCAGAAAGCATTTTTAATACATTGCTCTTGACGTTTCTCTCAAATCGTCACTCGTTAACTTTCGATCAAATATTAAGTGTCAAAAACAAGGTTGAGCTCTTTCTTCCGCAGCCAATAAGAATAGAGAGATACGATAGTAACGTTGCGGAGATGTAAAAAATTGGCACGCTGTATGTTTTCATCCTTTTCCTACAATTAATAGCTGTCTAGCCCATGCGCCACTGGTTTTCAGATTTTGAAATTGTAAAAAAAAATTAAGTGTCATACAGGCTTAATGAGTGCAAAGAAGAATCATGAAATTTTTTCCTTCTTACTGAACTACAAGCGTAAAGTTCGAGCTGAGACGAGTTTGTTCGAGTACGTTTTCGGGTAGAATTTTTTGTATTTTTTTTTTTTAATTAGGAGATCTTAACTAAATATTTACTTGATAGGACTGAATCCATTAAATTTTGCTTCCATCAAAAAAACTGTTCAATGTCTTCATAAAGTTTTCGTTTTAATTGTTTTCTTATTGTTCTGCGAGCAATGTTTCGCCAGCGACGGCCTTGGTTGTATTACAACTTTCTTCACATAATGTGTATTATTGATAAGTAATAGTAAGATAATTTATGATTGAAAAAGATTAATATCTGAGTGCCAAAAAAATGCTTTTCTGTGGTTCGTTTTTTAACTCGTTTTCGAACAAAAAAAGGTTCGTCTTTGAGAGGCAATTCAGTCTGACCAATGAGTCCGAAAGGGTTAATTTATGAATGCCAAAAATTAACTTTTTTACCACAAAGGGTTCATAAATGAATTAAAAAAATATAGTTTTGGTTAACTGGGTAGTTTAACGTAGTTTTCTTATTTCAGGCACTGTGAAGTAACTCCAGCAGTAGGGCAACTTTATTTTTGGTCTTTGGAGAGATATCCAATAACTACGAGAATATAGATGATTTTTATTTTAAACTTTTTAGTTGATATGAAATATATAAATATAGCCTGGTCATTTCAAACCAATTGCTGCAATAGTTATCTATTTAAAAACCCCCCGAAAATTACATGTTTTTGCTCGATCACACTAGTGGTGACCCTTAATGTTTGTATTTTATTTTCTATTTTGGCCAACTGCACAAAAATGTGAATGTTTATTTTTAGCCTTACCCATAGCCAGGGTAGCTTGGCCAAATCATTTTTGCAAATGTAATAAAGATAACATTAGAGGCACTACGTATCTGTAAACCTGTTGACAACATGGGTTGATGAACGAACACGTGCACTGAACGAAAACATAAATCAATGTGACTGAACTAGTTTAAAAACAGTGAACTCTGAAAATGCCCTTGTTTTAAAGATATCTTATTTGCTTATGTCTTAACCCTTTCACGCATAAGGGACACATTTGTCCCTACATAATTTTCACAATTTACAGTAATACTGGATAAGTAAAACCTTTTTTAGATTTATATTTTTAAATTTTACACTACGTTTTCTAGCTTGCGTAGTGTGACCATCTCACTTTTGCAGCATTCGGGAAGAATCGGCCAAAAATTCAGGGACATTGAGCCAAACTCGGGAAGATTTTTTGAAAAAAACGTGGACAATTTAGAGATTGTTTTCACCGCCTCGTGTACTGCCTCCAAAGTTGACTTTAACATTATCAGCACCAAATCCAACAATTTTTTGTTTCAAATCAAATGTGGTCGCTGCAGTGGATATGACATCAGCTATACAAGTAGAGTTTTCATTCGATTCGTTGGTCAGTTGTACAACTTTAACTTTCACACCTTCTAGTGGCATAAAATACCGATGCAGGAACAGGAAACAGGAGCAAAACAAATTTGTCCGCTTGAGGTTTAGTGAAAAACAAACCAATATTTTGTAAAGAAGCAGGCTGACATACACTTCTTGTGTTTTTCTGTTTTTAGGTGTGATTCGATAGAACTTTTCCCACCATGAGCAAAATTAAAATCTTGATGGCAAAAATAACAACTCATGTCATCACTATGTTCATTTCTATGTTTTCTTATAAATTGGTATTTACTTTGTAAACCTGCGGTAAATAAACATTTACGTTTTCTCATTTATGCGTTTTATTTTAACACTTGTTGCCGTGAAAAAAGTGAACTATATAACTTAATTATAGAAATCCTACTTAGGTAGTTCGGGATCGGAGGGAAAAGAAACCTTTACTTGCATTGTTTTCTTTCCTACCGTTCTAAGCAATATCTGCAATTCTGTAAAAACAACTTCAAATGAAAACACATGAATTCACGCCCAGAGTTGCCGAAAGTAGTACTATCGTAGTAATACTTTGGTACTTAATTAATCTAGTACTAATCTTCTTAATATATAAAAGGTAAGCGCGCTGCTCCGTGCCCAATATCGCTCAAACTGTTCTCAAAAATGTTTAGCCTAAAAATATGCTCATCTTAATAAATAAAAGGCAAGGCAATTGAAGAAATGTCCGGCAGCGTTGCATAAATCAAACGTTGTCGGGCAGCAAACTTGCTTTTTTAATGAGGAAACGTCAGCAGCAAGAGTAACATAACATTTAATGCTGCAATAGTAAAATTGAGGAGGCTAAGTATTTAAATTGGTAATAAAATTAATAACACAGAAGAACAAAAAAGGCAATTTTTTCTGCGGCATAAGTTTTTGGAACCAATTAAGATACATGGTATAATGAAGTTTTAATCCTATAATTCACATTGTTTGAATTGACTCTGGTTCGCGCGATAAACCGCTATTTTAAAAAGTAAGGAAGTTTCATCACAGATTTTAACATAACTCTAGAACAATTAGTCTGATTTGGTAAAATAAAAAATCCAAACATCTGCAGCTAAATTGCCTTCAAGTTACAGTAACACTGAAAGTTACAGTAAAATTTAAACTTTTTTGTTATTTTATAATTCATAAAAAATCAAAAACGTCAAAAGAGCTCTTTTTTTTATATAAACTTATAAACACACATATGCTACGAAAAAAATAAGCCATATTTCATTAAAATCAATTGTTTTCTATGGAATTTTCTTTGTTATTTTGGTTGCACTTATTAATTTCAAATCCATTTAAAATATAAATCCATAAATTTAAAAGCATTTTAGAAACTATTTCAGAACACTCTGCAGCTTTATGATTCCCCAAAAAGTTTTTGACTTCTGATAAAAGCAACCAGCAAAACAATGCTGCAATGCAAAAAGTGCTACAATGAATGTGTTACGAAATTGTACAAAAAATAAATAAAAAAAATAATATGTTGAATTTTGTAAAGAGAAATTTTGTGAAGGAGAAATTTTGTAAAGGACTATTTTAAAAATGGGTTGTTTTGTAAAGTACAATTTTGTCAATGAAATTTTGTTTATGGGCAATTTCGACCGCAACCCAAAGATGGGATATGGGACAGAAATTAGGACAAGAATTGTGAAAGAATTAGGACAAGGACTAGGAGAATTTTTTGCAAAACTACGACAAGGATAAAGATACGTTGTCACGTCAAAGTACGAGTGTGCCAACGGGTATGTCTACTTTTATGATATCGCTAAAAAAACGGTAAATGATTAAAATATTCTTAAATAATTTTTATAAAATCCTCAATAGGCCTGAGAACTTAATAATCATGCATTTATTTAGTTTACTCGTTATGTTAATAAATTGCTAAATTTTGAGTCAATTAAAAGACTATCTTACAAATTAATATATGACCTTTAGGTATTAAATTAAGATAAAGTAAATTTTTACAGCACCGATACACGTTTAAGTTTTGTTTGTCTCCTCTACCAGTCAGCTATTTTAAAAAAGATTAAAAATGTCGAACAATGTTACTTCAAAACAGTTTTAATGACATGTACGCGATTTTATAAGCTGAAATTGCAACTCTTTTCTTCTACTTTCCACGTCATTTTGTCATTTTTAAAATACTTTGTGCTTAAAGCCAAAATGTAGGGTACATAAAAAGCACTCATCTACTGAGTTGGTAGGTGGTTGGGAAAATTTCGAGCAAATACTTATTCTTCTTATACACTCTTTAAGCTTTAGGTTCTTATGCAAGCACTGCTCTTGCAACACAAGTAGCAGCCAATTACGTAACCATTACGTTAAAAATAACGTACGACATTGACATGTGTTTAATTCTGCATGTGTTGACATATTGTTAAATGTGTATTTTTTTTTTTTTAGCATAGCACATGATGGAGAGAGTGTTAGCGCCAACGAGTGTCCTATTAGTCACATACAAATAAAAGCTCTAAGGTACACCACGTCGTATGCGTGTTATTAAATGCAACACCTACACTTTGTTTCATGCCTAAAAATATGCTACGATTATGTATAAAACAACATTCTGAATCGAATTAATGTTATTGAATCTGAAAAAACCTTGATATGAATAAAATTAATGCCATGCCAACACAGAGATTTAATTTAGTTTAATCCTGAATATAACAAAAATTGTTCACACAGAGCTGCGTCGAAACGACTCAGTCAAATACGCAGAGGCGAATTTGTTGCCAGTTCATTGCGATAAATGAAAAATTTCGCCCTGATTTGTTAAACTTGTCGGTTAAGACAAAGTAATTTTTTTCTTAAGCCATTTGCTTAAATCAGAGGTAGAATTATTAATGTGGTTTTTTGTTGTTGTGTGGTTTTCCCTTAAGGCATCTTCAAAATTGACGAATTTCATAGTATAACGAATTTTTCATATAACATTGTTACCTAAGAAAGAAAGACAATACGATAAGAAATTCAAAGTTTTAACTTTAGATCAGTGTCGGGCACATTTTAATTTCCCAAACACACGTGTTTGGAAACAAAATGCTGCTTGAGCGTCGTCGACACATGTACACTATAAGCTACTTCGTGTGGCTTTCAATCGTGTGCGTTCGGCTGTTGCTTTGTTTCGATTTTTGCTAAGCAAATCAAGTAAGTTGATGTTGAGCTCTTGCTGTAGTTAAGTCTGACTGAGCAATTAACAAATGCACAAATAAAAATTATGCCTGAAGAATGGGAAAATGATTTGTATTTGTAACATGCTGTCAAAAACGCAATTTTCTCAAGAAAAGTTGACAAGCATTAAATTCGCTCCCATTAGCTTTCACATACTTAATAAAATTACGCCACCGAGTAGACGGACGCAAAACACATCTGCATCGATGAACTTCCGGCTTAAAACTGACGAACGCCAAGTTGCTCTTCGTTTTTCTCTGCTTCACACACAAGCAAAGAACATGGTAATATGTGTGTGCCCATCACTGCTTTAGATGCAAATATTTCAGCTGTTTTTCAATATATTTCATTTAAATTATTTTCTTTCAAAATATCAGTATAAGCACTTATTGCAAGTAGTTTATACTGTACCGTTAGGTCGATATTTATATATTTTCAATCTATCAATAAGGTTCAAAGTATTGACTTTTTACTCAAAATATTACTCAAAAGTTTTTTTATTGTAAAAATAAAAACAAGTAAATATTGCATTAATAACTAACTTTTGAATTACAAATCATTTATCAGCAAAAATTTTTCTTGTTTTGAGAAAAAATTTTAACTGTTTTTGTTATCAAAATATAAGGGTACCACCGCACCGCAGTGTTTTAATTATATACAAAACAAAAATGGGAAAAAATAGAAGCAGTCGTCTTAGATCGATGAAATTGGGAACATAAGTTGGAATAAGCTATATGAGAAGACATTAAAAAAACAGTTTTAAATCCTACCACAACCACGCCCACCTCCCATATAACACAAAATTTTAAAACACTATATTTATTCGTATTAAAGTTATATCAAAGTAGCTCTCTCAAGAATCGGAAATATATACGTATGTTAAAAAAAATGGGCCACGCTCACTTAATCCTTAAGTTCCCAAAACATCAATCAACTTCAACTAACTTTATCAGAATGTAAGCAAACATTAAATTGCTTAAAAACGTATTATTATTTATTTTTGAGATTCAACTAAAAAAACGTATATTTTAAAGTAATAACTTTTTATCATCATCGTGAATATCAAGATGTTTTCTTTTTTATTGCTCTGTTCAAAGCGAGCATATAAGGCGATCCTAAGATGTCAACAGCATGTGCATAACATTCTCATTGACAGATTTTCGAGAACATATCCGAGAATTATTGAGGTGCGTATTTTTCTTTTCATAGAAACCGCTGTTTATTTCTTGATGCGTTAAGCCATTTAGTTTTAGACTTTCCAACAAAACTTCTTTAAGCATCTTTTATTATTAACGCAATTTCTGTAATTGTTAAGAATTCCTAATCTGTCTATATATATAAAAGAGTTTGTCCTGACTGCCTGACTCATCAGCAAATAGGCCCTACCTGGTTATTCTGCCATGACAGCGAGTAGGTTTTTAAATGACGCTTTTGGATCTTGACTACCAGGCACTCAGCAAGGCATATTAACCAGGAGCCGAATTACAGCATCCATGATCGAGCAAAATATACAAGATTGATAGGATCTTGTCTCGTCGTGCTCTTCGTAATTTTGCTCGATCACGGATGCTGTAATTCAGCCCCAGGTAGGCTCGATACGGAGAAACTTTAAAAAGTTCCCCTTATATTCTATGTTTGTTTTGATTTCTTCTCGACAATACCTACAATTCTGTCAAAATCACGTCAAATGAAAAAAGCTGAGCGCCTGGTAGCCAATAGCCAAGAGCGTGTGTTTGAGTTTCATGACCATCATTAACACATTTGTAGTTTTATAAATGTCGCCAGCATATTCTCTGACTGGGACCATGGTATAATAAGTAACAGGTAGGAGTGACTTTTCGTGTTTCGACCATCGAATGTCAAACAAAAGAAAACAAAATAGAGAACGTGTGTGACACACATTGGCCGCATTCAGAGGATTCACCTGCTGTGAATGGATCATTTAATTGCAAAGGTTGCGCACTCAAATTTAAAAAAAAACAGCTGCCAACTATTGACTCCGCTGAAAGCTGCCAATGTGTGCGACACACGCACTTTATATTGTTTTCTTTTGTGTGAAATTCGATGGTCGCAGCTCGTAAATAAATAAGTAGTTGTCAAGGATATCTAATAATAATTTTATCATGACTGGGCATCGTCCAAAAAATTTTTGTTTCTTATTTCAGCAACCAGAAGCCTATAGTATCTTTTTTAAAAATATAATGCAATGATTATGAAAATGAAAATAATGTAAATGAAATTCAATGAAATTTATGTAAATACAAATTTTATGTATGCATACGCATTTTGTATAGTGTATATGAATTATTTCAATAAGTTTAATTTATATTTTTGTTTATGTTTTACTTTATTTTTTACATTAATACCTATAATTCAAAATATAATGAAATGATAAAAAACGGAAATAATGTGCATTAATGATGAACCGGATACACGGATGAACCGAATCGGGGGCAGAAAATATGTTATGTTTTCTGTTTTCCTTGTAGCAAGATCTTAAATGTAGGCACTAAAAGAGACTTCAAGACGAATCAAACAAAATTTTTATTATATATAAAAAATAGAAAATTTATTTTATTTTATGTGAATTATTTTTCATTCAATAGTGCTCCCTGTATTTTCTTTTTTTTATATCACCAATATTCAATTTAAATGTAATAATATAGTTTGGTCTAATTATAAAATAAAAATGCTATCTGAACAAAAAATATTTTGAAAGATATAATCAAAGTCTGAGTAAGTGAAAATATAAAAAGTTTTTTCGATTAGCATGAAAATTTTTTAAAGCAGTAAAGCGGTCCGTGGCAGGACAAAGTCTTCCAGGGAATACTAATATTTTATATATAGGTTTCCGCTTCGGTCAGCAGTCCCCTCACTACTATACTTATTTTTAAATTCATTAAAATTTCAGAGAGAAAGTTTTAAATATAATATTATGAGTATACTTTCAACTAAAATAAATGCTGACATCCCAAACACATTTTTTTTTTATTTTACACTTCAAATAATCCATTACTTAGTTTTGACCACGCCTTTCCGCCTCTTCTTAGCTATCGCTTATTTTGTTATATTAATATTTTTTGGCAAAAGAGTTTTTGCCAGTTTAATTTAAAAAAATTTCTGTTATTTTGACTCTAACGACATATCTTTAAAATTGAAGGAATTTTTAGTATACGACTTTTTCAAAAAACACCATTCTCTTTTAGAATTAAAAAAAATTATATGAAAATCAAAGCTTTTTTTCGATCTCCGCTATTTTTTTTATATGTTATGTTAACATTTTTTTTTTTGACAAGTGCTTAACATTGCTAAATAAAAATAATTTCATCGTGAATTGAAGTGAAAAAAGTAGGTAAACATAATTTTCATATTTTTTCAAAAAAGATTCAAAATATTAACTTTTTATTCTAAAAATAAAAACAAGTTATTCCCTATCTTTTGGACACGTCAGAAAGTAGTTTTCATATTAATTTTGCAACACTTTTTTTAAATCAAATCCTTTGTTTCTATGAAAAAAATATGAACAAACTTGATAAAAATAAATTGAAAGAGATATGTGAGAGATATTAAAATCAGTTGGATTTTCGGGCCGAAGAAAAGCAAAAAAATTGTAATTGGCCTATTTTATTAGAAAAAATCAACGGGACAAAAACCAAATTTATTTTTCTTATCTTTTTATGGCTTTAATGATAAGAATATTAAGAAGTTTTAATCCTCATTTAATATTATTCACCCTTCATAAAATTCCTTTTCCAAGTGTTTATCCCAGAAGTAACAGAAAGCCACTATGTTTTTAACGTTGACCCCTGCCGCGAAGGCTTAATTCAACGGTGCTCCAATGCTTGGGACAAATATGAAGCGTTGGTCAACGCCCCTTCGAAATTCAAGAAAGACCACTTTGAAAGGTTCCTCTAATCACATGACACAGAACCCCCAACACTGATGTCAAAAAGACACTATTCATGACCGTGACTCATTCAGCCACTCGAATTTAAACATGACTTGGTTATTTTAATAACCATGGGCTATGTCAGTATCAATACCAATAATACAACCCATTATTTTTTGGCCGCTACAAAATCATCACATTCATATCAAGGTCATCACTCTCTGACATGAAAAATTAAGGCAACATACTAGGCCTGTCACTCATGCAATCAAATTCCTCAATCTCAGTGGACACAACTCAGACTATTTAGGTTTCCCCGTCGCCTGTACTAAAATTCCAAAGGTAACAGTATATTGATCCGGTAGTTGCTTACCTTCCTAACATTTACTGTTTGAAATTAGCGAGATTCAATCTACCATCATTCTCTTAGTAATTCTCTTAGTAAATAAAGGGAATCACCAGCCCGAGTTCAACTAAAGTGTAACTCACACCGGCCTTTCTGGCCTAACCACAGCCAGAGCGCTTTGAATACCCCACGTGGGCCTAACCCATACGACAGTCAATACCTGGGCTCAAGGCTCCACCTGACAAGGCTCTTCAACATCCCGTCTTACAGACCAAAAGTTCTTAGAACATTTATATTTGACTGTGACACCTTCAGCCACTCGAAATGTACATGACTAGGTTAAAAAAATAGCCATAGGTTTCCCAGTAAAACCGGGTAAACCTCAATCCTACTTATGCAACGTCGTTATCCTAATTAAGACTTAATTAAAAGCCTTTTTCAGAAAACTAAGAAGCATGAGCCGTTGTATACCAATTGGCTTATACAACGGTCCGAATAACCTTTATTCTAAGATAGGTCTGCAGAACAACGATAGATCAGGTCTCCTCATCATTGATAGATGACTGTCCCCGCTCTTCAAGTTATGTTGGATTGATCGTCCATCGAAAGCATATTACAATTACGGTGTTATGATAACTTAATATCAAAACAATGCTTTCTCCAAGAATTTGGCAGCAACAACCAAGGCTCAAGGTAAACCTTTTTATTTTACAGTCATCAGACGAACACCCAAGAGCCGTGCCTCAAGAATGAACTCATTATGAAATCATGGGGCACGGCCCATGAACTGCCCATCCAATAACATACCCTCACCCTTTGATCCTGGCTTGGGACAGGCAGATTCCCCGAAGGTCCTCTGGCGGGTTTGCCAGAAGTAACATTAATAAAGCAAATTGTATTACATTTCTTAATACTTTTCAGATAAATTTACTACATTTTTAACTTCAAACTATTTTTTTTGCTATTCTTGCTAACAGATACACGTTCTACTCGCTAGCTTGGTTGACAGATTCTTAAAATTTTGTTAAAATGTGGCAACATTTTTTGAGAGAGCTGTCAAATATATGACATGGAAAAATAGAAACAGAAATGTTTCTATCTTGTCGTTTTCGTTGTCGTTTTTATGTCACAATTTCCATCCATAAGGTTTGCATTGATTCTGCCAGCGCTCTGCCTGACGACACGACAACGATATGATTCTGGTCAGGCAGTTAGGCAGAGCGCTGTCAGAATCAATGCAAGCCTTACAGGGCGTCTCGACTAGCAATAGTTCATTGCATGCCATCTGTTGAGCAAATTAAGAACACATGATATTAAGAAAAAAATACTCAATTCAAGCAACATTTGCTTAAAACTCAAGAATATTTTTTCTACATTCGAGTCTAATATTTACTTGCAATGAGAAAATTTTGCTTGATTCAAGTAAACAATTGGCTGAAAACTAGAATAATTTGCTAGAATTGATTCAAGTTCACAATTTGCTGAAAACTAGAACAATTGGCTAGACTTGAGAAATTTATTTTTCTTTTCTTTGATTCAAGTTCACAATTTGCTGAAAACTAGAATAATTTGCTTGATTTGAGAAATTTATTTTCCATGAATTGAGAAGAATTTGCTTGATTCAAGTAAATAATTGACTGGAAACTAAAATAATTTGCTCGATTTACACAAAGAAACAACACTTTTGTATGCTTTGTTGGCACATATTGGCGACAGTGATCTTGAACGTAGATTTTGTTGTCTAGTGACTCTTTTACAACAACTTCCAGATTTTCATGATTGTTGAAATTCGCTGAATTGTTCAAAGGCGACAACTCTGCGTTTGCTTAAATTAAGAAAATATTTTCTTTATTCAAGTCCTGTTTCAGGTTCTAGAATCAAGTATTTTATGCTTGTTTCAAGCTGTTGTTTATTTTCATATTTCATATGTTTCATATTTATTTGATATTAATTAGTACAATAAGATACAGGAGATCTTTTAACAATACAACGGAATTATATGCATAATCAACTTAGAATTAACTTAGAATTGAATACTTAGAATAACATAAAATACTCAATATATAATTATTATTTTAATAGTGCAACAAATTTATATGTATAATCAACTGTTTACTTAAAATTTGACAACTTAAAATAGCTTTTTAAGCTAGATATATTATTTATGATTTTAATAAATAGACAGTCTTATAAATATAAAAACAAAGATGAAACATAGTAAGAAGACAAAATAAATAATTAGAAAAAAAAGTAACAGATAGTTAGATGTTTGAAAAGTATAACATAACATAAGACTTAAATTTATTCGTGCTGACAATAGATTTTAAACTAGAAGGTAAAGAATTCCAGAGTTTGATGGCGTTGATGAAGAAAAGTCGCTTTGTATGTAGGGAATAGAATTTAGGTATTATAAGGTTGTGTGTTCGAGTAGAAACACTGAAGCGTAACTTCTCATAAACAATTCTCTCAAAAATAAACAATTTCTCGCATTTAAGTAGTTTATAATACTACAACCTTTAATGCTTCTACTCTCTTCAGATACATGGTCAAAGCGTCTCAGGCCAAACACATATCTTGCTGCATCATTAAAGGCAACCTGAATTTTATGCGAAGAGAGCCAGTCAAGATTGCTGTATTTTAGTTCTGAGTAAGATATGATTGGAAGTATTAATTGTACAACAAGCCTCTTTTTTGTCTCAATCGGAGTAAATTTAGCAGACATTCGCAAGCATCGAAGCGTGTAGTAAGCTCGTTGAACAATATTGTTAACATGATCAGAGGATGAAAGTCTACAGTTAATATAAAAACCTAAACTTTTAACTTTATCAACCATTAGAAGGCAATTATTACTTAAAAAGATCGGTGGCATTTGTTAGTGGTCAAGTTTATCCCTGGAGATAGGAAGAACATATGATTTTGTGGCATTAAGGCATAGATCATTATCTGATGCCCACTTTGCGATTGCAGTTAGGTCTTCATTTAGTCTAGAAAAATCCAAAAGACATAACAAAGTAATATGACCTGCATCATAAGATGAACGAATATCATCAAGAACTTTTAACGTTGCTGTTGCACAGCAATGTCCGGATCGAAAGCCAGATTGGTATGGTGATAGAAGATTATTTGATTTTAAATACTGATTAATTTGGCCAGCCATAATAGATTCACAGATTTTTGAAAGAGCAGACAGAATACTAATGGGTCTATTATCTTTCATATCTGTTGATGCGTGAGTTACTTTAGAAATTGGTATAACTGTGGATAATTTCCACGACCGGTACCACTAAGGACCTGAATTGGTCTATGTGAGCCTCACGAAAGCATCTGGTCTAACCTAACCTAACCTAAAGGCCCAAGAATTGAGCCTTGGTGCACACCCATTTTAACATCGTTATAATCGGAAAAATGGTTGCCAATCTTTACTCTTTGCTTTTTTCTATTAAGATAGTTGACAATAAAGTTAAAAGCACTACTACAGGGTCCGCCATTTAACGTTTTTTTTTTCAACTAGTGCTTATTTCGTGAATGGTAATACTTAGCTCATGTCTGATTTGACAGATAATTAGTTTTATCCTTCCGCTAAACGAATATGGTTGTGTATACGCTTGACCAACGCTGGGAAATATTGCGACATTACTTTGAAAATCATGGTAATGTTGCAGAATGTGTGCGAAAATTGCATACGGATTTTGAAAGAAGAGAAGCACCGTCAGCTCCGTATGTTCGTTATCTTGTGAAAAAAGTGAAAGAAAGTGGCATCCTCATCAATAAATTTAAGCGTGAAAAGCCAAAAGCAGTGCGTACACCCGAGAATATTGCAACTGTGGCAGAAAGTGGGCGTGAAGCGCCATCAACATCAATTAGCCGTCGTTCTCAACAATTGAACATTTCGGAGACATCATTGAGACGAATTTTGCATATAGACCTTGGTATGACGCCATACAAAGTCCAATTGGTTCAGGAGTGTAGGCCAACTGACCATCCAATGCGTTTTCGCTTCGCTAACAGGGTCTGCGATCGACTTTTAGAAGATGCCGATTTTGCCAAGAAAAATCATCTTTTCAGATGAGCTCATTTTGATCTTGGCGGGTATGTAAACAAGCAAAATTGTCGCATTTGGGGCACAGAAAACCCGCACGCATACATTGAAAAACGAGTAACTGTTTGGTGCGGATTTTGGTCCAGAGGCATAATTGGGCCATTTTTCTTCGAAAATGAGCAAGAAGTGGCCGTTACAGTCAATGGCGATCGTTATCGGGCCATGATGAACGAATTTTTGTTCACAAAAATTGAAGAGGAGGATATTGGCAACATTTGGTTTCAACAGGACGGCGCTACGTGCCACACAGCCGAAGCTACACTCGATGTATTGCGCCCTGTTTTTGAAGATCGCATTATCAGCCGCAGAGCTGATGTCGTTTGGCCACCTCGGAGCTGCGATTTGACACCGTTGGACTATTATTTGTGGGGTGCCCTCAAAGATAAGTGTTACGCCGAAAAGCCAGAGATAATTACGCTTTAAGGGAAAATATTCGTGAAGCCATTGGTGAAATACAGCTGCACACAATCGATAAGTGCTTAAAAATTGGACCGATCGTGTAGGCTACTGCATGGCCAGTAGAGGCAGCCATTTGAATGAAATTATTTTTCATTATTAACCGGAGGGATTGTACTTTCAAATAAAAAAAGAAATTTGAGAAAATATTTAGTAGTTTTTTTTATAGAATTTTCAAAAAAAAAAGTTATTTCGCGGACCCTGTAGTAAAACCAAACATACACTTAAGTTTTTTAACTAAGACAAAATGGTTCACAGAGTCAAATGCTTTAGAAAAATCCAAAAGACATAACAAAGTTATATGACCTGCATCATAAAATGAACGAATATCATCAAGAACTTTTAACGTTGCTGTAGGTATGGTGATAGGAGATTATTTGATTTTAAATACTGATTAATTTGGCCAGCCATAATAGATTCACAGATTTTTGAAAGAGCAGACAGAATACTAATGGGTCTATAACCTTTCATATCTGTTGAGGCGTGAGTTACTTTAGAAATTGGTATAACTGTGGATAATTTCCACGACGATGGAAAACAAGAGGTAGTAAAGCAGTGATTTATTATGTGCGTCAATGGTTTTATAATAAAGGGTGATATGATTTTAATGAATTTTAATGAAATACCGTCATCTCCAATAGCGTTTGATTTTATTTTCATTAAAGTATTAAGAACATCAGTTTCAGTAGCATGCTTAAAAGAAAATTTGTCTTCATCACGAAATTGATGATCAACGCATTGATAATTATCATTCGAGGCTATGATATTCGTAAGAAGGCAATTATTTAACTGATTTGGATTGATATCACACTTCAGATCAGATTTACCGCACACGCCGAGACTACGTATATTTTTCCATAAATCCTTGGATGGCAGGTTACAATTCAATTTACGTTGGAAAAAGATTTTCTTAGAATATCTGATTGCTGATACAGCTTCATTGCGGGCACGCTTAAAATGCTCCCAATTGTCAGCATTACGGTGCTTTTTCCATTTACTATAAAATTTATTCCTTTTTTTTTATGGCTAAACTAACAAATGACGTGAACCAAGGGACAAGACTTATTTTTGATTACTGAAGTACGAAGAGGAACGAAATTTTCAAAAGCACAGCAGACATGAGAAACAAGAATATTTAATTTATCATCCACATTCTCACAGAACCAACAATCATTCCAACAGATATGAGACAAATTATCATACAACATTGAGTAAGCAATAGAATTGTAGTCACGGTAAGAAACAGTCATTGGGATACTATTACGACAAGCATTACAATTAATAGTACAAAAAGGTAGATCATGGTCAGAGATAAAATAAATTTGGTCAAAAAGTAGAAGCAAGGACTCATCAGAAAGTATAAAAACATTGATTAGACTAGGGGTTGCATTAGGAGTAAAACGAGTCGGAAGAGAGGAGTTAGTTATTGTCATTCCAGCCGCATTGACTGTGTCATAAAAACTATCAGATACACTATCCTTGTTGAGCAAGTTCACATTAAAATCACCACATATGGAATAACAGTCAAAGTCAGTCACACGATTACAAAGATCAACGAAAAAAGGTTCAACACTATAACTTCTGTTAGGATTGTAGACGCAAGAGACAAAAATTTTAAAATTAGCATCAAAAATTTCTACATTTATAAATTCAACCTCAGACTCACAGGACTTGTTAATAAGGTTTGAATTTAGGCATGATTTGCAATAAATAGCAACTCCGCCTCTTCGTCTACCAGTTCTGTCATTTCTAAACAGAGTATAATTAGGGATATTATAGTAAGCGTTGGGAATTTCGGATATAAACCATGTCTCGGAGACACAAATAACGTCCACATTTGAATTTTCAAAAACGGTTCTTACATAATCAAGTTTTGATTCGCTTAAACTTCTAGCATTAAAATGGACTATAGACCAACCATCAGGCTGTTTACACAAAATATCTATTAATTAACAGTTTACAATTAACATCAACACCGTAAGAAGCACTAGAATTCATAGAAACAACTAACAACATAGTCAGATGAATAGCAAAAATCTTTTATAATAGTCAACATATGAAGATCAAAAACAATGCAATCAAATATCTTTACAAAATAGTAAAACGAAGAATAAGAAAGAAAGAACATAGTTAAAAGCTATGCTAGCTCAATTTTGTTCTTTTGCATAGTTATTTTGCTCAATTTTGGCAATAAATGCTCATTATAATGTTTTTTTCTTAATTTTAGTTTTTAATGCTTGATTTGAGCAAATAAGACTTAATTTTAAATTTTCTTATATCAAGCAAAATATTTGCTTAATATAAGAATATTATTTCGCTCCGTGTGCTATATTGTTTTTTTTTTTAATTCTAAATAATATAATTTTATAGAATTATATTTAAGCTTAATGCCAAATAAGTTCGTGAAGCATCAGGTTGCAACAACAACAAGTTCTTTGCAGAACAAACCACCAAGCAGACAAAATAATTTTTCGATACATGAAAACTTTTTATCACCGTGTAGATCGATCAATAATAATAATTTTGTTATAATTATACAATCAGGCAAGTACTTCGTGTGAAATCACTGGTGCGTACCAACACGATTTTAGAAAATAATTTGCTTTTTTATTTCCTTTGTAAGGTAGATAAGGAAGCCTAATAAAGGGCCTTAATTATAGTCGATGAAGAAACTGTTTCTGATTATCAGTATTTAAGTGTAGTTAAAATGTCAAAACACTAAAGCCAAGTTCAGTAGCAAGTCAAACAGTACTGACAAAGAATAAAAACCACTCAGTAAAATAGAAAAAAACACAGCTGAGTTTTTCTTGCGTCATTGCTTCACCTATTTATCAATTTGCAAAGTGTTGACACCTGCAGAACAAAAAAAAAGAAAAAGCAAATACAAAAACAACAACAACAATAAATTTATATTATAACAAGTTGAGTGTTATATGAGGCATATAAAATACCCGAGCAAACGATATAAAAGTATAAAAGTTCGAACTGCAGAAGTGGCAGAGAAAACACAATAATTGGCTCAATCTCAATTTTATTAGAGCTCTTCCCGACAATGTTCGTTCACCATGATGACGTTGATGATGACGATTATTATAATGATGTTGGCCAAATAATGTTACTTATGGAAAACATTTTAATCAGTTCAGTTCTTGCCTTCATAAATTCCTTCATAATTCTTGTAAATAGCACTTGTTACTTTAATCATGTCTACGCGTGAACTTTAGTTAATTTCGAGTGCAGCTTCATTAAATGACCACAAACCACGTATTCTTTAACAAATTTCTGCTCTTTCTTTAAAAATTCTGCTGAATCACTCGAGATAATTAAGTTTCAGCTTCATTTTAATATCAAAACATCTTCGAAATCGAATTTATTTTCCTTACACTTCAGCAAAGAGGAAACTGATTATTTACATTGTGTCTGTGTGTGTGTGTGTGTGTATTTATATATTTGATGTGTGAGTGCGAAGTGAAAAATTTACGGCAATAGTAAAAGGTAATAGTGAAAGGTTATTTAAAAGAGCTTAATAGCCAAGACTTTCTGTAGTTAAACTATTCAGCATAAATAACAAAGAAACTTGATTTTCTTTATAGCAGCAGAGTGCAAAGTATAAAATAAATCTTTCAAGAATTTTACCAGAGCTTTGGTGTTTTCAAAATTATTTTCAACAATTAAAAAATTATTTTCGACTGAGCCGAAGTTAAAATACAGCTGTGTTTAAGGGCCGTTTTATTCACTTTTTTAACTTAAGAGTTAAGAATAACTTTGGGATTTTATGAATTTATAGAAACAATTCATTCTATTCACTGCTAATTGACATTTATAACTTGAGAAATTGAAGTTTCGATATAACTTCTATTCCATAACTTGAGCCTACTTATGATATCTGTAACTCCCAAAAATAGCACCAGTTATATGTCCTAACTTTTACCCCTTTTCCACACGGCAATTTTTCTTGCCAGCAAGTCGAAAATACATAGGAAAGAAGAGCACAGCATCAAAGAAAGAACAGCACAGAAGAAAAACTTGCCAGTACAGACTTGCCTGTACCGCAGAATTGCCGGCAATAAAACTTTCCGTGTGGAAAAGGGGTATTGGGATATTTGCTATTACTTGTGATTTCGGTTTTAATCACAGCAAACTATCGGGTTTTTGTTAGCATCTCGTAAATTAATTTTCTTTAAAATTTTCGGAAATAATTTTATATCATCGAAGTACGGAGAATGCATCGATTGAACCAACTGGGCCGATTGGGTCGATTGGGAAGTGGTTGAATCATCGAGTGAAGATGAATTCCCTTGCTTAGAAGTTAGCCGTCGTCAATACAAAATGATGCCACGAATTGATATCAGCAAATGGGATGACGACGATTTTGTGTATCGTTTCCGATTGGAAAAAAGTACCACACTGATGATCCTGGAAATTATTAATGATGAACTTTCGTGTGACGAACGACGGTAATTTTCTATATTCTATAATTAATTGGATGCATAAAGTTTGATCGTGTATTTTTTTAGATCACGGGAACTACGAAAAATCACCCAAATTTTAATTTTCCTTCAGTACTGTGCACTGGGATCATTTCAGGTGGCTATTGCAGACTTTAGTGGTGTCGTACATAATATTCTGCATCGGGTCGGAGGAGCGCTTGCCAAATTGAGGCCGCAGTTTGTCAAAATGCCAACTACACAACAGGAAATGGTTAACGTTTCACGAGGATTCTTCAATATAGCAAGATTTCCAAGAACAATGGGAGCGATTGACTGCAGTCACATTAGAATTCAGTAGCCTGGCGGAGTTGAGGCTGAGAACTATCGTAACCGTTAAGGATGGTTCTCTTTCAATGTTCAATGGTCGTCGATGCAAAGTTGAAAATATTGGATATTGTAGCGCACTGGCCAGGCGTGTCGCATGATCAAACAATTTTCAATAGTTCGAAATTGAAGACTAGAATTTTTATGTTGGTTGGAGACTCTGGCTACAAAAACACAAAATATTTGGCCACACCATTCCTCTCTTGCAATACCGGAAGCGTTGAATCGTTGTTCAACGAATCACAAATAAGAACACGAAATGCCGTTAAACGTTCATATGGAGTTTGGAAGCGTATATTTCCAGTTTTGGCAACTGGGACGCGCTGTGATGTTGGCTTTGTGCAAAAAATTGTCATAGCCTCTGCAGTGTTACATAATTTTGCCATCGATCAACGCGATGTATTGATTGAACCGACAATAGAAGGTTTCGCTGACATTCTGGAGGCAAGGGCGTAACTAGCGGGGGAAAAAGGGGGTAGACTACCCTCCCTACTTTTTTAGAGTCAGGCCGACAATTGTTATTTTTACTAAAAAATTTTAAAATATTGATTTTTATTAACAATAATTATGAACGCATGAAAGCCAGTCGTATTTTTTGTTGCCATTTTCATTACAAAACCAACTTTAGTCGGCTATTTCATTTTAATTCATACCCAAAACTATCTTCAGTCAGCCAATTCACTTATAGTCGTACCTTAAACAAACTTCACTCGGCTAACTCACTTTCAGTCGTACCTAAAACAAACTTCAGTCGGCGAACTCATTTTAAGTCGTATCAGCGTTGAATTGTTGTAAACGAATTCAGTGTTCATTTGTGACAAAATGCAGAAAAAGTTCAGAAAAGGAAATAGTAATGCATAGTAATTTAAAAGAGAGCAGAGGATTAAATGGAAAAAAAGGACCATTTTTAATCCAATTGTGCAACCGTGTCCTTGACCAAGAATAAAAACCGAAAATGATATTTTTGTTTGACCAAAAAAATATAAATGATTTGTATTTAAGATTTAAAATATAAAATAAGAATACTATTTTTATATATGTATGAGCAAAAACTTGAAAATCATTAAATAATGATGAGTGCTTAAGTTTTTGGATATAGCTTAATGATAACAGTGCCTGATACAAATACCTTGTCAAAAAAATTGAAAAATAAAGTGGAATAAAACATGCCCAAATGAACAAAAGTTTACTCAGTCGCCACACATATTCCCCTTTTCAAAACCTAATTAATACATTTTTGTAAAACTTTCTGAAAATTAAAGTTTTATTCAGAAATGCCCAACATTTGTAATAAAAAATTTTAATTACCGAAATCGGCCAACATATTTAAAGAAATTTTCTTAGCTCAAGAACTCTGATGTAACATCTTTAAATTCATATACTTAACATTTTAATTTAAATACAATTATAATAAATAAATAAATAATGTATTTCAAGGATTTAGTCAAACTATTGAAAAAAGGTTCATTTTAACTTTAAATCTCGAGATGATGGCAAAAGACCACCATTTTTAAATCTGCATTCAAAATTCATTTATTATAAAAGCATCGCTTTATGTCATTGTTGATGTTCTAAGCGAAATTTCCCAAAGCTCTAAGAAAATTGACAAGTGAACTCGAAATGCTGCATATTAGCTATCAAAAAGAGTTCCAAAAAAAACGAAAAATCCCATATGCATTAAAAAATCCCACAAAAAATCGCATACGCATTGAAATGCCGCAATAAATCCCATATGCATAAAAAATTAAAAAAAAATATAGAAATACCACAAAGAAATAATAGTGGTATTCAATGAACTGCCTATTTGTGATATCAATAGCGTAAAGGCGATATATTCAGCCCAATTCTGAACAATTCTTTCAAGGGCATTGGAAAAGAGAGTTTTCATTTTTAAGTTAAGGTTCAACAACATTTTGGAAATTTTTTATGCAAATTTGTTCATCAACCGTCGATATTCATTATTGTAAACAAAAAAATTATGATGTCTTTTTCTGCTATCTTAAAAATGAAAACTCCCTTTTTCGATTCCACGGGAAAAATTATTCAGAATCGGGCTGATTAACTGAAGCGTATTTTGCAACAACAAAAATGTAAGGGATTTTACATACGCAGCTTACGACAATGCGGTGCAAATAGTTTATATAATGGCAGCCGTGATTTCTTTTTAATTTTAAAAGATAATTTAAAACCAGTGGATTTGATAAGTAAACTTGCAAATTTTTTTTTATTATTGTTTTGGTAGTAATTATATTTTTACTATTTTTGGCATTTTAAAATAATTTTTGTAAACTTTATGCTTGCAAAAAATCAAAAATTCAGGACATATGTTAAAAAATATCTACTCAGTTTTCATGATGGCAACTTGTTCTTAAAACAAATATGCTTTTTAATCGTTTTTATTACGTTTTTTATCTTTCTTAGAAACACACTAGAAGTGACCACTTTACTTAAATTTTTCAGCCATTTGGAGTTGAAAATTGGTAATCTTAGCTTAACACAAAAATCAGAAGCTCATTGACGGTTCCGAATCTGCCCTTTTCTACATTTTGGAATTTTGGCGTTTGTGACTTTCTTTCTTAGGACGGCAGTCTACGCTGCTGTATATATACTCGTAGTTCATCGAATACAATTATTAAATTTTTGCTTAATAAAAGTGAAAAATAAATTTTTAAGAACATTCCCGAATTCCCATGCAATTAAAAAATACCACGCTGGATTAAAAAATACCATTGGCACTCCCAAAAAAATTTCCCAAGACCAATTAAAAATTACCACGAATGGAATTTTCCCACATTACTGGCAACCTTGCGTCAGAGAGAAATGTCGCAGTATTCTCGACGGCTTGATTATAATGAACGCAACAGCGACAGTCTGTATTTCATACAAAACATAAACAAACTCTTCTTTGTTCGCTTTTGTTGTCTATCAAATTAGAAATAGATTGAAGTCTACGGCAGCAACAATTGTGGTCGTGTTCTCTCTTTGTCGTGCTGTCTTCAAAAAATACATCTGCATAAGAAAAAAAGCGTTCTATATTTCGACAATTAGCGTTCGTCGCTTGTCGCAGTCAATGGCCACATTCAGCGCAGACAACTGTTGTGAGCTGTAATGGTAGCGCTACCTTAGTTCACGATGTTTTTCTCTGAATGTGTTGCTACTCTATACGTCAGAAGTTAGATTCAATTTAATTTTTATGTAAATTTAATTCAATTGCAAAAGTTTCTCACTTAAATTTGCTGCGTTCTTTCTGCGTTTATTAATTTAACAGCGTCAGTAACAGTATCTGACAGTTAAGCAAACAGTTGTGTTCATGTAGCATAGAATTTGTTCGCTCGATTAAAAGGCGTTCGCTACTTTATTAGTTTTAGTTAGCGCTACCAAATTTGTACCATTCAGCGAATTTTTACACAACAGTTGCCAACTGTTGTCTGCGCTGAATGCGTCCATAGTTTATCGGCTATTTGTCGGACTTCTCGTCGACTTCGATTGGTCAAACTTCCGAAGTGTTTTTTTTTTATTTTACGCATAAAATACCAGGGCGATTCACGCCATATAATTTATTACTATTGCTACAAATTATGAATATAAAGATACTAGGACGATACACGCCACATTTACTCCTTTGCGTACTAATACAATTATACTAGGGCGATTAACGCCATATAATCGCAAAGATCCGAATTTCCTGAAACCATCGTAGTCGGGCCTCGTCTAACTCATTTTCACCGAACACCACCCCGCACCGCACCACACCGAGTCACCGCATTTCTTTCAATCACTCAACTTCACCGAGCACCGAAAATCACCGAACCAGCATACTAGAACGCTTCAGGCAGAGACAGCCCACGACCGCATATGTATTATTTTGGCATATTTCTAATATTGTGTATTGTATAAAGAAAGACTTACCAATAAGATTATACACTAAGAGAAAATATATACAAATATGGAAAAACTCTGTACTCTGATAAAATTTACATCGTTATACAAAACAACGATTATAATTGAAGTATCGTAAACCATTAAGTCTTTTCTCTTATTTGCGAAAGTTCGCAGGTCCTTCGTCTGATCCTGGAGCGACTGAGCATACCTCAGCCTTAGAAGAACACTCCCTTACAAACCTTTTACTTATTGGAAAATGTATTGTTCCGTAAGTCTTCACTTTAAATTTTTACCAGTATTAAGAAAAACGTGTTGGCTTCTTTTGGAATGCCCATACATAAAAGTAAAACAGGTTAATAATGGAATGCCCATACATAAAAGTAAAACAGGTTAAAAAGTTAAATTAATTATTTAAATAGGTTAAAAGTTAACGGTTGAAAACAGTTATTAGGCCTTAGCTTTTAGTTGTTACATCTGTATCTAAGATCCTTTGGATTTTTGTCTCATCACCTTAATTTTCAACTCAATAAAATTCTTGAAGACCCATTTCAAATATATCAAAAACAAAATAATCATTCAACTAAATTAATTCTATTGTAAAAATGTCTGAGAAAGGTTTGCCAAATTAACGCACGTTTATAGTAGTTGATAACGTTTGCTCAGCCACTCGTACATACAATAAAAACGCTTCCATTCGACTTAGTCTACGATACTTCTCAATAAATGAGAATGAAATATTGTATCTTTTTGTGTGGACATGTCTATTTGAAAGCCAATCAATTTCTCTGTGACGCGTTGTTATGTTGGGCTAACATGGTAGAGCTTTTTTGTGCCTTGTATAAATATAAAGAAAGTGTAACTTGCAAAAGTACAGATGCTTTTGTTTTCATTTGTTAATGTTAAAATAACAATTGCCTTACATTAAAGTAGTCGAAGGATTGCTTTAATTTCAACAATTCCCTGTAGTATATTGAAAATACAAAAATTAAATGTAAAGAAAATAACCCTAGGTCAAAAGTCTTTACTTTTCAAAAATAAGCAAAAGTCAACAAAAGAACCATCTGAAAAGGTTAAAGTTGACGAGTTTTCTCTATAAACCAGCTTTTGACGATAGAATACAGTTGACTAGTTAGTAATGCTTGAGTTCAGAAGGCTCTTGAAAGTAACAAATCCTTGCAATGCTGTTCAATTTAACACGAATTCCATCAAAGCACATTCACAGCTATCAAGCCTCTCTACTGAGAACTGAGCAATTTTAATAACGTGCCTTATTGGTTCTTGCAATGGTGTTTAGTTCAACGGCAATCCCATCAAAGCACATTTACAGTTATTAAGCCTCGATACTTAGAATTAAGCCATTTAATTATTGTATCGTCTTATTCTCTCGAGTGTATTTCTTGCCATCGAAATAGCATGTTCCTTCACGCACAGCATGTGTGTTAGTTGAAGGTTATGTGGTTTGTGTTCATTCTTAACTCACAAAGGATGTGCCTAAAGGAGTCGCGTTCAAAAACAAAGAACATTCAAATCCTGATCCGAATTAAATTGTTGCATTAGAAAACTTTGAGGTTTCATTGCTGAAAAAGATTTAAATGCGAAACATTTCATTCTAATGCGTGCAGCTACTGCAGTAATCTCTTCAACTGAGTGCCTCCTTCACGAATTTCCTTATGCCGATTTTGGACTTAAAGTTGAATTATAAAATTTTATGTTAATGCTCTTTCAGAATATTTAAACCATAAAATGTACGTATGTTAAAAGGCTGCAAATGAAATTTAATTGCCATGGAGTGTACACAATATAAAGCTATGACTTGTATTTATTTAAAGTGTAAAGTAGATTCAACGGAATAAAGAGCAGGAAGGTGTCGATCCTTAAAAAGAATGGAAAAAAAATTAAATAAATTAAATTTATTAAATTTTTAAATCATTATGAATTTTAAATCAGCATCTTTTTGGGGACCATTTCTCTACATCTCAGTTTATGAAATTATATTTAAAAGGACTTAATCTCTACTAAGGTACTAATCCGTAGGTAGTACACCTCTGCACGGGTAGTCTTAGGGCTAATTTCTTCACCTCCTGCTAACAGTTGGAAGTCGTTCTAGGAGGAGGAAATTTCTAAGGGCTAATTTCTTCACCTCCTGCTAAGAGTTGGAAGTCGTTCTAGGAGGAAATTTCTTAATTAGAAAAACCATTTTGTTTCTTCACCGACCTAGCTAGAGTTAGAAGACAGCAAGCGTTAGCAGGCGATTCATCTGGAAAGCCAATGTTGGCCTTCTATTTACACTTGGAAGGAGGATTTTTGAGTTGGAAAGCGATTTTCGACGTTTTATCTTTCATCAGCTTTAATTCTACTTCATCACCAGTCGATAATTTACAATAATGAAGAAAATTGGAGAACAGACGACAAGATTGATGGGGAGGATGCTAGTGTCGGTTCGTCGGGAGTACAAAATGTTCCCGCGAATTAATATGGGTCAATGAGACGACACCGATTTTTATTCCGCTTTCGCATAACAAAACCGACTGCAGCGAAAATTCTAGCACTCATTGATAGTGATTTAAAATTTACCAACGAAAGGTATTGAATTGAAATAGTGTATCCTTAATTTAAAATGACAATTGGTGTTATTGGTAAATTAGAGGTCACGGAACATGCGGCCTATTAAAAAGTTAAGTCCGATCGATATGAAGTTTTAGGCGAGAGTGAAAATAAAATTTTCACTTCATTTTATTAAAAACATAATATGAACAACATTATTGTTTGAAGCAAAACAAGTACAAATAACAAAGTTGAAAATACTCGTACAATAAGAATATTAATGGTATTCACTATATTTGTTAAGCCCTGCTAACTTGCTAAACTTAACAAATTTGTTAACTCCTGTCAAAATTTTGTTTGGAAAAAGAGTTAGCAGCTTGTTAGCAAGTTAACAAGCTCAGCACCGTGTTTTTGTTTAGCAGATACCATTTGTTAGGTCTGAAACGTCAAAGTTATTGAGTGTAGTGATGAATCGTTTTGTGAATGAGTTTTAACAAGTACCAAATTATTTATGATTTGCAGCTTCAAAGTCTAAAAACTTCCCTTTTTTAATAAAAAAATGAAAACTTTGTAAAGATGTTGGTAGAGATTTAAGACATTTCAAAGTTTCTGAGTAGCAAATGTATCAAAAGTGTTAACGCACTGTTATATAAAAATACATTTTTGGTTACTGAGTACTGGTTACACGGGTTATTAAAACCACAGATCTATTGCTACATTGAAAGTTGTCAAATTAACATTTGCAAACAAAATATTTGCAATTTATTTATTTATAAATGGTTGAAGTAAGAAACTTATATTTCTATTTAATTAAGCTTTATTATTTATTTACTAGCCAAGTGCAAATAAACGCCGTCGTTTGATTTTGTAAGAATTCAGTTTTTTCAATTTTAAGCTGTAGAAGTCTTCCAGCTGATTTTGACATATCAGTTTAGCACTTGATTATAAAATATCTTAGCAGGTATGTTCACATCAACAGCTGCTAACTCTAACAATTTAGCAGTTTAGCAGGACTTAACAAATTTTAATGAATGCCATTATTATAATTAACACGCCGCCTCCTCAACTTTGAATATTTGTAGAATTTAAGCCCATTGAATTGATGCAGAAATTGCGTGTGATTTTTGATAGTGGCTTTGTAAGAGCATTGGCTGGCATCTCATTTGTAGGTAGATACTCGATTAGAACTTTTCCATTTTCAATTGCTTCACGGATAAAGTGTTCGCCATATGCTGCGCACTTTGCGAATCACAAAAGATTGTTATTGGTGCGTGTGGTGCGTGTGGTGCATGTCCAAGTTCATGTAACAAGTAACCTATGTACAACGCCTCCTTGCTTGCTTCCAAAAGTGCAACGTACAACGAACTCAGCCTCTGAGCTCGATGTGGCTAATACGCGTTGTTTTCTGGACTCCCAAGATACTGCACCACCTGCGAGTAAAAAACAAAAACGGTCATTTACGTCAGTAGCCCAGTTAGCATCTATGTAGCCAACAAGTGGTAACCCAGTCTTTCGAAACGTCAAAACAAAATCTTTTGTAGCTTTAAGGTATCTGATTATCTGTAGTGCCCCATTCCAATGTTGCTTGCGTGGATCCTGACAAAATTGCGATAGCATATTAACACTGCATGCAATATCAGGACGACTGTAAACTGCAAGGTGCAAAAGCAAACCAATAATTTCTTAAAACTTCGTCTTATCTACTCCTTCTGCCTCCCTAGAAATGTTTGGATCATTTTCCAGCCTTAATTTCGCCTGCACTGGAATCTTCGAATCCTTTGCATTCTCCTGTCCATACTTTGCTATTAAATTCGTAATATATCCTGGTTGTGATAAAGTTAAAACCCCTTCTTTCCTTTCAACTTCGAGACCAATGCAATGTTTAGGTTCTTTTAGGTCAATGTTAAAATTTTGTTTTAATTTCCTTACAAATTTCTCCATCAAGTTTTCGTTGTTTGTTGCTATAATAATATCATGAACGTAAAGTGCAACTATCAGACTGACATCACTTGTCTTCAGTGAATAGATACACTGATCGTATTTTGATTGAACTAAGCCAAAATTTTACCATTGTCTAACCACTGTCTTTCAGCCTGTTTTAAGCCATAAATAGCTTTAGTTAATTTGCACACTTTATGTTTCGTCGATTCTGAAATGAAACCTTCAGGTTGTTGCATAAAAATTTCCTCCTCCAAGTCTCCGTTTAGATATGCTGTCGACACATCAAGTTGTCGAAGTTTCAGGTCCTTTTCTACTCCTAACGCGTAAACGAGACGAAGGGAGCTTTGTCGAACCACAGGGGCAAATGTGTCGATATAGTCGACACTCTCGAACTCTTGTGTATACCCCTTTGCAACCAACCTCGCCTTTCTTTTTTCAACTGTACCGTCTCGTCAAAATTTGGATTTTAATACCCATTTGCATCCAATTGCAGTTCGATTTCTAGGCAAATCAACTAACTCCCAAGTTTTGTTATCAATAAGTGATCTGTATTCGTCTTGTATTGCGTTGAGCCATTCTTTCAAATTACTAAAAAACAGCACTTCTTTGTAGTTTTTGGGATCTGTGTGTTTATTTTCTTCTGCTGTTTTTGCAGAATCTTGAGCCTTAGAAAAGCGTGATCTTAAACGTTGTGCAATTGAACTAACTGGTGTTTCAACAATAGCTTCATTTCCATTTTCGATCGTATTAATATCGATTTGATCTGAGCTATCAACAAATAATTCCTCATCCGACTCTTGCATATCTTCTTCCACAATTTGATTCTCTTTCCCCGCTTTCCTTTCAATTTTGAATTCATAAAAAACACTTGATTCATTATTTTCTACTACTTTATCAATAATAAAATCTCCTTCTATAATCTTTACATCTCTACTTTTAACAATGTTTCTCAAACCTCTTTTCCATAAACGGTATGCTTTTGACTCCTCAGAATACACAACTAAGATATACTCCTCACTTCTGGGTTCCCATTTCATCTTCCTCAACTTTTTCAATACAAAAGCTTTACATCCTATCTGACGAAAATGGCGTACGTTCGGAACTTTTCTTGACCATAACTCTTCAGGGGTCTTGTGCAGGCTTAAATTTGTTGGACAAAGATTGCGTACGTATGCTGCTGTATTAATTAACTCAGCCCACATAAATTTCGGTAAACTAGCTTCAATCATAAAACATCTGGCCATTTCTACCAGAGTTCTATTCATCCTTTCTGCGACTCCATTTTGATGTGGCGTATATTGCACCGTTAATTGTCGTTTTATTCCGCAGGATTTCAAATACTCAGTAAACTCATGGCCAACTAATTCTGCACCGTTATCACTACGGACGCATTAAATCTTTTTGTCAGCGTTTAATTCAACTGCCTTCTTAAAGTCTTTAAGCACTTGCAAGTACTCATTTTTCTTCTGCACAAAATATACGAATACCTTTCTTGAAAAGTCATCTATGAAAGTAATAAAATAGCATTTTTTGCCAAGTGATTCGACTCTCATTGGTCCATACAAATCTGTGTGAATCAATTCCAATACTTCTATAGAAGATTTGCTATTTTTATGTGGAAAGGGCTCGTTTATTTGCTTCGCACGAATGCAAACTGTGCAGTTAATATGTTGATTTTGAAATTTTGGTAATCCCACAACCATATTCTTTATTTGCAACTGCCCTAGGTGATTTGAATTGAGGTGACCATAGCATTTGTGCCATAGCTCAAAGTTATCGCAGGTTTCATTTTTGACAGTTTTGACCATTTAATTTTGCTGATCTGACCATAAATAAACCCTTTTCTTTCCGAGCTTCAATTAAAATGACATCTTGTCGTGAAATGAATGCTTTATCCTTCGTCATCACTACTTCGCAATCATTTTCAGTTGCTTTACCAGTTGACATTTCCTTTCCGTTCTGTAAATTAGAAACGTCAAGATGGCTGAGGTCGACGAAACTCTAAAGAAGAAGCGTGTATTCAAGAAATTCACCTATCGTGGTGTGGATTTGGACCAATTGTTGGATATGCCCAACAACCAGTTGGCTGAGCTTATGCACAGCCGTGCCCGCAGGAGGTTCTCTCGCGGCTTAAAGCGCAAACCAATGGCTTTGATCAAGAAACTGCGCAAGGCCAAAAAGGAAGCACCACCAAATGAGAAGCCCGATATTGTCAAGACCCACTTGAGAAATATGATCATTGTTCCTGAGATGACCGGGTCCATCATTGGCGTCTACAACGGCAAAGACTTCGGCCAGGTTGAAATCAAACCAGAAATGATCGGTCACTATCTGGGTGAATTCGCGCTTTCAGACAAACCTGTGAAACACGCTAGGCCCGGTATTGGTGCCACCCACAGCTCCAGGTTTATTCCACTTAAGTAGACAGAATTTTTCTGCAGTTTTATTACTATTAAAGGAAAAAGCATGTGGATCTTCTATGTTTAAAAAACACTGTTTTTAAGACGATTAAAAAGACATCAAATTACAACACAAATTAGGGACATATAAGGTATTAAACAAGTTTACCTTTCTCTCTTCATTACGCACAGTAATATTAAGTTCAACAGTACCTATACCCTTTACATTCAACTCTTTGTTGTCTGCTAAACTCACTGTACCACAATATTTTCGGTCAATATCTCCTAGAGCTGTTCTCTAGTCTTGGACTTTCAGTCTTTTGCCCTATGCCCTTTCTTTCCACATTTATAACAATTGTAAGGAAAATGAGTATTAGACGTACCTTGCTGATTCTCGTGATCATTCTTCATATTTTTTGTCCACCTCTTTACCTTCAATGCATTGATGTCATCCTCCTTTTCGACTTTCTGGCCGATTTCCAACAATCTCGATCACAAAATTTTCAGCGATGGAAATTTATTGGCAGTGTCAAAAGCTGCACGGATCTCCCTAAACTTGTTAGATAAGCCATCAAGCAATACAACTGTAAGTAAGTCTTCATCCATGATGACATGTATTTCGTTTAAACATGAAACACAGACATTAAATTCGATCAGATATTGATCTACGGATTGAGCCTCACCCATATTCAAATTTAACAACTTACGATAATGTTCGGCTTTGCGTCTAAGAGATTTTCTATCGTATGTTTCCTGAAGGAATAGCCATACATCATTTGCTGTTTTCAAACTTTTCACCATACGGACGATCGTAGGTTCCAGAGCTATGATGAGCTCTGAGCGCGCGTCCATATTTTTTTTTTTTTTTTAGACAACCAACGCTCAGGGGATGCCCCCTATAAATGCGTAAGCATTGTGTTGATTCGGAAGATGGGTGATAGTTAGTTGGAGGGTGGATAGATGGAGTAGTGTGAAGATTTGTTTTGAATTTGCATAGCTCAAAACTGCAGGGAAACACGCTCGCAGGGAGACTATTCCACAACTTAACCGCACGACTAAAGAACGAATTATCGCGGTAATGCGAGGTTCTATTAGGCATCGATGCAATGGTAAAGGGGTAGGCTTGGACAGCTGCCCGAGTGGACCTGGGAAACACACGAGCTGGTGGCGTCAGGCCATGTATCTCCCTTGAACACTTCCCATGGTAATACCTATACAGAAGGCTTAGGCAACCTACATTACGTCGATGCTCAAGAGAGTTGAGAGAGGATGAAATACTTTCGTCTCCTATCAAATATATCGCACGACGTTGAATTCGGTCCAGAAGCTCCAAATAAGATCTTGAAGCCCCTGCCCAAATGTGCGAATTGTACTCCATTTTCGGCCTAATATATGAGGTGTGATCATGCGAAGATCAGCTGAAGTGAAATATTTTTTGCACCATTTAAGAAAACCTAGGCACTTGCCCGCTTCTTTCGACACATCGAAAATATGATCATTCCAACGAAGATCAGATTGGATCGATACGCCCAGAACGTCAAGAGCGGCTGATTCCACAAGATCCACACCATTTATACTGAGAGGAGCTAAAGGGCAATTCACTCGCTTGTGGGTTAACAGACAACACTGGGTCTTGCTTGCATTGAACTCTACTCTATTAGCAAGACCCCACTCGGAGATTTTTTGTAGATCATTAAGGAGTGTGTCATTCATAGTTTGCCTTTTTCTCTCAATCTCCATAGAGCTTGGGCGTTTTTTTAATGAATATGAATGACAAATGCTGCTGTCGTCCGCAAACGAATGTATTGGGTTATGCGTCAACGACAGAAGGTCGTTGATAAAAACCAGAAACAAGGTGGGCGATAGGACTGAACCCTGCGGTACTCCTGCGTTAATGGCGTACTCCTCGGACGAAATACCGTCAACTACGACTCGAATCGTTCTGATCTTGAGGAAACACGTGATCCATCGAGCAAAGTTACCACCAAAACCATATGCAACAAGTTTTGACACGAGCGCTTTATGCCACACTCGGTCGAACGCTTTAGAAATATCAAGAGCAACAACCCTGCTCTCGCCGAAAAAGTGAACGCATTTATTCCATTCTTCGGTTAAGAACGCCATAAGGTCACCAGTAGAGCGAGCCCTACGGAAACCATGTTGACGGTCACTGAGCAGTTGGTTGCGCTCCAGATAGTTCACAACGTTGAAGTTTATTACGCTCTCCATAACTTTAGAAAGCGTAGAGCATTTCGCAATGGGTCGGTAGTTTGCAGGGTTCGTGGCATCACCCTTTTTAGGTACCGGCTGGACATTTGCCACCTTCCAACAAGATGGATATACTCCTGTTCTGTAGGAGATGTTGAAAAGGTTGCGCAAAGGCCGAGCCAGCGAAGAAGCACACATTTTAAGCACAATTGGCGGTATGCCATCAGGACCAGAGGCTTTGTTTACGTTGAGATTTGTAAAGACCCTTTTAACTGCTCTCGTTCGAAAGTATATCTCCTGCATTGCAGAAGATCCACCCTCAACAAAGGGCAGTGGCTGATTGCTATCCGAGAGAGTGGAATTTTGTGCAAACAATCCAGCCAATAGGTTCGCTTTATCAGCCGAGTCAGTGAAGATTTGGTCATCTTTTAAAAGAGCTGGAATCGATGACGATGTCTAGTTCTTAACTCTTTTAACAAATGACCAAAAATTTTTGCTCCCTTTGGGGCAGAGAAGAACCTGTTCTCGAATGCGAGCTTCGTGCAGCAACTTTTCGCGTTTTAAAATTGCATTACAGCGATTCCTTGCCTCGATGCGAAGTCTTTTAGTATCAGTATTCTTGTTAGAACGCCAATTCTGAAAGGCCTCCTCTTTGGACCTGACTGCAATCCTGCAAGTCTCATTAAACCATGAGTGGTCTTTTGGTTTAATGCTTCGCATCTTATTGGGAATGAAAGACCGCATACCCAATAAAATAATTTCTTGTACCATGACAGCCGCGGCATTCACATTTCTATCAGAGAAACATAATTTCCAATTGAAGTTGCGATAAAAATTATTTAACACAGTCCAATTCGCCTTTCCATAAAACCATGCAGTCCTCTTCGGGGCTTTGGGAATAGAGGTGCAGGGGTTGACCGAAAACAGCGGAGATGGTACAATGGTCCGAGTTACCAAGAGGTGCGTTGACACTCACATCATATTTTTCATGATGTGAAGTCAGAAAAAGGTCAAGGGTATTATGGCTATGCATATCACTTTGAGGAAAAAAAGTGGGTTCCTTCACTAGTTGAATCAATTGGTTCAATTCAGCAAATAGCTCAACATATTGCCCAACAGGTGTCAATGGGCCCGAGTGACGTAACCAATCCGGGTTGTGGACATTGAAATCGCCTGCTACAACGATCTCACTGTCAGGAAACAACCCTAAAATATGCGTAATCGAATCAGAGAGAGAGTCCAGTTTGTTAAAAGTGGGCTCTCTCCCTAGATTCGGGCTTCTATAAATAAAACAAAAATGCAGCATGTGAGAGCAAAGCCTGAACCTAACCCACATTGAGCTAAACTCTGGATCGGTAACGTTCAGACTCATCTCACACTGGTATGCTACATCCGTTCTTATAAAAAGGGCGATGCCTCTATGCAAAGAAAACAATGGCAGTAAGCGGTACCCAGGTATATGAAAATCCAGTGGATCTGCATCCTCAGCCACCTAGGTCTCGCCTAGTGCCATTATATAAGGCCTATGAAGAGTACAATGAACATATACCGAGAAAAAATTCGCCCTCAGTCCACGAATATTGCAAAAATCTATGCGAAAATGACCCGACATTTCAGCACCATGCAAATATCAAACAAATAAGGGCATATAAGGTAATTAGTTACGGCTGCAAGAGAGCTGCACAACATGATCAATACAAAAGTACTGAAGCAAGTGTTATGCCTTTACTTCAGCACAATTTAGCCCACTGCGCAACCCTACTTACAAACGTAACTAATCTTTGAAATTCTCGAATTAAATCAACATTAGAAAAATCATTTCGCCTTCCATGATGAAATATAAATTGTTGAGGGCTGTCATCAGAGGTTGTGATAAAAAGTCCGTCAATACTAGTAACAAGAGACAAAGCGACGTAGAGTTTTTTCATATTCGTAAGCAATCTGCGAATGATGTGACTTATGAGACTTATGAATAGTTATAGCCATTGCAGGAATTAATGAAAAATGATTTCTTATAACTATGATTGTTTTATTTTTATTAAGAGGTATGCTACTGTTGCTTCGTAGTATTTGCACAGCACTTCTTCCAACTTGAATCGATTGAGCGTCAGCTCAAGCTGTCATTCTTGTTTTCTGACCAATTTTAGACTCATTGAATTCCAGCCAAACTTTTTTAACCTGGTCATTCTGGTCAATTTCAATGTGTACTAGTTTACCAATGACCCCATTTGCCACACCATTGCTTACATAAATATTTGTTGTTATTAGATAATATTTATTGATGGCAAAAACAATTTCAGAAGGTAAACCACCTGTATCGATGACTTTCAAATTATGCAATTTTTGTTTAAATGCTTGTAATTGTTGATTATTTGTACATCCACTAATGTTATGTATTGTAGAGGAAATTTTGTTGTGTTCTATTGCGCGTAAGATAGAATTATTAAATAAATCTACAGAAGCATTACTAAAAAATAATCTTATTCCATTTGGACACAGGCGGCTGGCAGTTTCCTTCGTAAAAAATCGACTCTATTAAATTTGATTCGTTTTGCTCAAGTTTTTTACCATCACCAATCTTCGTCAGCAATGACGAAAACTGTTTATTACTATGCCGCATAACTTGTGTCAACTCATAAAATTTAAGTTCCAGTAGTTCTTGAAGTTAGTTCGGGAACAGACTATTCTCATCAACAAAAGAAAATACGTACTTAGCGATGTTAATGCCCAAAACTCAATAGTGCGTTAGGTCGGTCGGCCGTTGATCGTACTTTGGTCCGCGTTGTAAAAACTTTACGATACAAGTGTCAAAACGGACGACCTCAAAACTTTGCAAAACTTAATGTTGCGTTGGCAGTTCAAGCCTCTGCCATTTTGATGATGCCAATAAAAGCAGCTATTCAAAAAATCCCAAAAAACTACCCTTTTTCCCAAATCATGCAATTTTTAATGGTTGCGGATCTAGTTTTAATAAATTAATGATAAATAAATAATTATTTAAATAAAATTATTAAACGACCTACTTTAAAAAGTAATAAAAATTTTTTTAAATAATAAGGGTTTTCTTGCTAAGTGGCAATATTATAATTTGAGCAATTAGCTATTTTTATCAGGCAGTGTTTATGATTGTCGTTTGTGCATTTGCAGCATATATGTCAGCTACAATATATTTTCATATACTGCATATGTTGTCAATAAGTTGTTAAGTTGTAATTTTCAAAATTATTTCTGAAATTTTGAGAATTAAATATTTGTTACATTTCTTCCAATTCACAAATTCTTTCCTCTCCCTGCTTTTTGCCGGCTTCTGATTAGAAATTAATTCAATTTCGAAAAACAAAAACAGCTGCTTTATCATATAAGTTTGCCACCTCGTTTGTCACCTAAATCAAAGAGGAAATATACAATACTATGTGGTTTGTGCAAAGGCTTCTCCATACAAATTTATAAGGCTGATAAATTTATACAATTTTTACTATTTATAAGGATTTTCCCATATGCACAAATCCCCATAATATGTGAAATAATAGCGGAATTCACGATCCATTAGAGCACGAGCAAAATATTCATGGCTTTTTCACTTAACCATTCAAACTCAATTACCAACTTTTAGTCTTATACGTCTAAAACCGTCCGAAATAAAACATTTTCATTGATTTGTGGGCGGTAAAAGGGACGTGGAAACCTATTTTTAGTACAGTTTCCGACAGTAATCAAACAAACTATATAAAGATAGTAAAAGGGGGCGGTAAAAAAGGTAAAAATTTTCTTAAACCATCTCCTATCTGAAACAAATCGACTGTCCAAATTTCAGATCAATCGGTCTAGTAGTTTTGGAGTTTATAGGCTTCACATAGCCAGACAGACAGTGTTTTGCTTTTTACATACATGTATAGATTAGATATTTATGATACATATCTTAATATATGCATTAATTTTGATAAGATATGTCATTAAATTATATTTATATCATATTAAATTCTTTAAAATCGTTCTTATATTACTTAAACAACATAAAACTTTAAAAAAGTCACACCAATTATAAAATCCCACGATAATCCCATGAAAGCCTTTGTTACCATCGAAATACAAGAAATACCCACATATTAAAATTTCTCAACGAAAATGCAACCCAGCATTGGCATGGAATGTCAAACGCACGAGCTAGTAGAACAAGTCTCTACTCACAACCTTGATCGTACTTTACCCTTGCTTTACATTTTTACGGGATGAGGTCGAAGCAAAGTATGAGGTCGCATTTAGTCATGATAGAATTACCAGGTACTATTAATCGCTACTTTTACTCGTTTCTTTGGGCATATAGTGTCAAATTGGTGTCAAATAAAAGTACTGCAAACACACCAAGAAGTAAAAGGGGATTTTTACTTTTGCCCAGATGTGTACATATGAACTTGAAGTCGGGGATTTTTCTGCTGTAAGTTACTTCTGTTGAATTTTATGCCATATCTTTCATTTAATTTTTGATAAGGTAAAAATATAAGCGTCGTTATTTTGTGTGTTACTTTTTAATTAACTTATTTATTTTATTATGGAGAATATAAGTAAATATGTGGATTTTTAAATTTAGACATCAGAACTTTAAATCATATTGTTTCTCTTATGCTTACTTAATATTTGATGTAATGAACTAATAAAATTGTTGTTTATCACGCGACTAATATAAAGTGCAAAGGCAAGATGAATATTTAAATTTTATATTTGTATTAAGTTTTGTGAAATTACAAAAACAAAATGCGCAATGTTTATTCCCAAAAGCATTTTTATTCAACACGGAAGAAGCTACTGGCTTCTTGTAGGTTTATCTAGTAAAAATAATTATAATTAGTGGCCCTTTATCATAGTCAAAATAAAGGCGACTTTAAATATAGTGCTAGCTTTTGGACGGCATATTGTATTGAAAAACTATCAAAAAGCTTATACTAAATTTAAAGTCGACTTTATTTTGACTATGATAATGAGCCAGTGTTTTATTTAAATTTTTTTATGATTTCCTGCAGTATAATTATGATTTCCATTTATATTTCCAAACAAAATTACACACAAAAATTAGCTGATTTTAAAAATTTAACAAAAATACAACTGCCCAAAATGACAGTTTATCCCCAGCTGATTTTCAGCGAATAATAATACCTGGTAATTCTATCATGGCATTAAGTGTTACTTCATAAGAACTCGTTGTTTATAGTCTAGCTGTCAACGCACGACCAGGTCGGTATTGAGTTTTAGCTTTAATGGCAATGGTAGTAACCCAGATGGCAATTGCATTATTTTCAAGGCCTTCTAGCAGGCCTGCGTTAAGTTTTTATAGGCCTTCCACACTCCTTGCAAACACCATTGTATTGCTTGTATGAAATGCGAAAATTTGTCAGGCCTTCCGCTCTCCTTGCTAAAAAGAGACCTGTCATGAGCGCTCTTTCAAGACGTCACGTTAGAAGGAAAAGCAATATAAATATCATTTTCAGATAAAAACTGACCAACAATTTCGCATTTGAACCATATGGTCCTCTCATGCGGCGGTCCGACATCTTACCCACTCGTCTATCGTGCTTGTTAAGAATCAATTGCTTATTTTGCATCAATACAAATGAAATTAAGCTTTCGGGAGCCCAGGTTCGAGACCCAACTGGACAAAAAAATTTTTTTTTTGTTTTTTTAAAATCTATATTTTTTTACAAACTGTTCTGTGTATTTAAAATTTTTTTTTGCATTTTTTTTTTTAATTTATTTCATATAAAATAATATGGAAAGAATCAGAACCTTCAAAAGGTAGGCCTTACAGAAGTACTCATCAATGCAGTGATCATGGAAGGTGTATTGACGCCAATAATAGCAGTGGTAGCATGCCTTCTTTTGCGGAGCACTCGCTAAAATACCCACTGGGAAGTAGAAGCAACATTTGTTTTGTTATATTTTTTGCTGATTTTGTTGTTTGGATAGCCAATATACAATCCTTTTATATAATAGATTAATGTGATCTGCACCATAGCTTCACGCATTCAAATGTAGGATAGCTAATGCGCAATCCTTTAATATATTCTTGTCATTTATGCAACATAGCTTCAGTTAATACTTAATATAAAATAAACTCTCATAGTCAACGGAGGTTTTTGGATCAGTTGGTATAGGATAGGACTGTCAATCGTAAGGGTACGAGTTCAATTCTCATTGCTAACAAAGAAATATTTTTATTAATTTTATATTAATAAATTATAATTTTAAAATAAGAATTCTCTTGTTGCAATCGACACAAAAAGCAACAAAAGTTCTAAGAAATTCACTCAAACAAATCACAAAATGAGGTGTAAAAAGCTTCGCTTCAAAAAGATCTAAATATAAATGATATAATGAATTAAATTGCGAGCTTTAGATAAAGTAAGTTTTTAAGAGGGAAACAACAACAACAACAACAACTCTGTTAGAATCAATCACATTTGGTAGTGAAAATAGCCACCTTTCAGTTAGTCTAGCGAAGCAAAACATCTCGTTTCATTTCTATGGTGCATTTCGATAAACTGTCGAACACCAATGAATATTGCAATAAATAAGAAGTAACTGGAACAGTGGCAACCTTGAGAGTTTCCTCTTTTTCTCTTCTAAGTTATTTCTAAGTTGCAATTAAGGTCGAATTATAATAGACGTAATTTTTTTTTTTTTGTTTGAATAGTTTTTTATAAAATAACATGCCAAGTGGTAAACAAGAGAGTCTTATCATGGCCGACGAATGAAATCTTTTCAAAATAACTTAAAATAAAATGACATAGAATTTAAGGCAGGAACTAGGATCATGATTGCTGATGCACTGCACACAACGGAATTTGAAGGAACAGGATGAGCCAGTGTGAGAGAAACGTTGACAACGATGACATTAAACGATCTTGGAATTTATCAAGCTTTCAAACTTTACACGAAAAGCATCGATGGTCTTTATTTGCGCAAGACGAGCAACGCTGTCTAGCACCACTTGATATAAAGGAGAGGAAGTTTTTTTCCACTTGATAGTAGGAGTTTCAAAAAAGAGATGGAAACCACACCATTTATTTGGTATTCAGCAAGAGCAGTTGAAATAAGATTTATGTTGTCATCAATATTGCCATGAATAAGGCCACAAACAATCAACGCCTTACGTTTGCAGCCCTTTTCAGCAAATGTATTGTATTCGTAGCAACCTTCTGATAGAAATTTTATGGTGCTGCTTTTCACTTGAAAATTCTGGCATACAATTCTTGGCGCAACATTTTCACGCATCTGTACTCACTCATAACCTCTAGTACCAAATTCTAATTTCAATTTTGATAAAATAATATTGTAGTCTCCATTTTCGTTTAAACCGAGCTGAATTGAAGTTGTTTTAGCTTTAGGTTGGACATTGCTATTTTTTGCAACAATGTCAGCCCATGTTTGAAATTGTTGAGAATGCTTTCATGGCTGCGACATCAAATTGACACTGGCATTAGCATCACCAGCAATCGCAGTTTCATGAGAAATTCCACAGTCAGAAAAAGTGGCATCAGCAATGCCATCAACAGCATCCAGTTTAGTTTAAGTTTATCAAGTTTTTCATCTGCTTCCATTTTTTTTTTCAAAATTTTCACTCATATATTTTAACCGGCTTCCACAAACAATTCACTTTGAAAACGATGATTTTTTTTAATAATTTTTCAATAGAAATGTTTCTTTTTTTCATTAGTATTATTAAAGTTTTCGACACTGTAAAGTTCGTGCCGCCCATTTCCAACAGGGTGCTAAGTTTTGCTTCGAGGCTGCCGCAGCTACCTAATGGTGCAAACGTAATGTTTTATGCTTTGAGTGCTTGCAGTCTGCCACCACAGGTTATTGGTAGAAACCTTGCATAGATTGCTGAAAAAATCACTTTTAGATCTAGTTTAATATTTTATGTCCACTTTGGAAATGTTTTTAGTAATTTTTATTAGGCGCAAAAATTTTTATTACGGCCTTAACTCAGCAAGAAGAAATATTATGTCCGACTTTCAACAAATCAAAATGGCCGATGAATAATAGACGTAATGTAAAGTAACGAAATGTTGTCAACTGTCATCGGGACGGGACGTAATGTGAGAAAACGTTGTAGCAATTATAATAGGCAGTAGCCAGGCAATTGTTTGTCGTAAATAATTGCACGTTCCCATACAAGTTCAATTAAAACTTCGTCATACATAGCTGTGGATATATAGAACTTTCACATTAATAACGAAAATTAAACAAAAAGCATAGTTCAGCAACATAAAATAGCGCAATAATCGAATCTAAACCTCAATGTTAAGTTGTTCTTTGAACAGACGTAATGTAAAGTAACGTAGAAATCGAAATTCAACGGATCTTTACGTCCCGATACATTACGTTACGTTTATTTTAATCACTTGTATAATAAAGTTTTGTTTGAAACAATAAGTGAAAGAACACACTGCTCAATTGACATTAGACCACATTACGTTACTTCTATTATAATTGCACCTTAAATCTCCCTATTATCTTTAAGTTATTACTTTGTCATTTGTATCGCTGTGTTTATATTCATTCATACTCATAAAAATATTTATCATATCCATGAGTACTTGACTCATTTTCATAGAATAGATATAAATCATACTCATTGGCTCCTGCGGCGCAATGCTGGCATAATGTACAACGTTGTTTGAGGGAACACCCAGCCGGAAATTTAGTAGAATATCTATGTCGCCAATAGTTCTAAGATAAGTAGATATAATAGTTGTTCAAATAGAAAACTTTTTTAAACCGATTACGAGAGCTTGACATGTTTTTACTTAATTGGCATCTATCTCAGTAGATAAAAAACTCACATTCTGTCACTTCATGAAAACTTGATTTTTTTCATAAGCAATAATAAAAATCATTAACACTGTTTTGAAAAATTATATAAGAGTTGTTCGATAAGAAGCGTTTTCTTCTCCGGTAGGAAATTTTTTATTATTTTTCTTGCTGTCCTTTTATTTTAGAAGGACACTTCTTAACTTTTTGATTTAACTTAGTTTTGACTAGTGCCTGTATATTATCTTAAACGGCTACCGACAAGCGAAAAAATAAATATTGCCTTTAATTTTTCTAGTCTGACTATCAAGATTTATTAAATAGTTTCTTTTATACATTTTAAGTTGAGCTTTAATTACCGTATTTAGTATACATGTTAAGAGTGGGCATAAGTGGTGCGATATAACGCAAAAGAGGTAGATTGAATGGGCCTTACCCTCCAGGAAAAATCGGAAGGCTTCCATCTAAAAGTGATAAAGAAACATTCCCCACCGTATCTTTTGAAAGCTTAAGGGTAGTTTTGTATTTATATTGTTTCCAAACCGTATCTTTTGGAAGCTTAAGGGAAGTTTTGTTTTTATATTGTTTCCAAACCGCTTCTTTAAGAATGCATTTGGAAACTTTTATTTATTGTCAAGCAATGACAATAGAAAATATTAATATCATTGTTTTCTAGCCGCTTATTGTAGAATTCGATAGTCTAGTGGTAGCGCGCTCGACTGTCGCTCAGGGGTCCCGGGTTCGAATCCTGGCCGAATCCATTTTTATAACAAGGGAGAGGAATGTTTCCACATTAATTCTTAAAACAGGGGAGAGGACTGCTTCCAATTCACTTTTGAGGACAGCGGAGAGGAATGTTTCCCTCTAATGACATGCTATGTAAAAAAAGCAATGGAGTGTGCAACAAAGGGGAATACTTCCTACATTCCATGGAATGTTTCCTGGTAACATCCAGGAATGCTCACATTTCCTGGAGGGTAGTAATAAACATTTTAAAGTCGACTCTAAAGTTAGTGTGAGTTTTTCTGACATTATTTCTATAGAATTTGTTGTCAAAAAGCTTACACTCAATTTAGAGTCGACTTTAAAATTTTTATTACTAAGGCCCTGTTTATAACTTTAAGGCATTGCATAGCAAAATTTAGGAAACTTGAAGTTTGCAGTTAAAATTAAAATTGAATTCAAATATTGTTTTAAATTAAATTTAAAGAACGTTCATTGCCCGAACAAGAGCTATTTCAACAATGTTATTTTTCCAGTTTCCATCCAGTTTGGTTCTTGCGTTGTTAAGCAAGCAGCACGCCAAATTTTTATATCTCCTTAGTACAGAGTCTACAATTAAAGACCATAAAATTATCAAGTTTTTCTAATTCTTTATGAAAAAGCCATGAAGTTTTTATTTAAATAGTAGTAATTATGTAATGTTCATTGGCAGCATTTTAATTTCCTATTGGGTAGCTTTATGTTTACTTGTTTGCTGACAATGGAACAAATATATAAAACATCGAATACTTTTCAATGTCTTTAGAAAAACAGCTTTGACTTATGTTTACTTATGCACTGGATGCTGTAAAAAGTGAAATCGTACGTGCGTGAGATATAATTCGTTTACTTTTACTCTATATTCATAAAAACAATTGATATTTACATTTTTAATCTTGTCGGCAAAACCTTACATAATACACCTTAAATTAATTCACTTAATTTAAATGATTTTGCCATACAGTAGAGTGCATGCCATATTGCTTGTCCGCAACGCTTTCTGCGAACTGCTGAGTTGAGCATCACAAGTTTTTTATCTCTTTCTACTGGAATGGAAAAATCGTGCTACCAGATTGTACGGTAATCCCCGAAAAATTGTTGCGCAGCCTAGCTACCAGCTACGCAAGTAATTTGGAAATTTTCGATGACTCTAATGGTCCAATTATGTTCGCGTAACGCAACGCAAGGTGACCGTAGCAAATGGCGGATTGCACTTAGATAATTTCGTGTTGATTATAATTTACATCTACTTAAAAACTTCAACTCAGCTGCTTTTGTTTACAAGAAGTAATATTTTTTTAATTGACGGCAACTTATATTTATTAGCAAATTTACCGCACTAAAAAAAAGACAACAAAAAAAGAATTGTGGGTTAAAAAACACAATTTATCAGGAAATTTATCGCACAGAAACTGTTGCTATGAAAATGCAGCTATCACCAGTGTTGTCACTTGACAATTTTAAATAGTATAGCATCCAAAAAAGTGTTAGATATACCACTATTGTGATAGAGTGGCAACACTGGCTGTCACAAGACCGTAGAGCCGACGTAAGTTCAAAATGAAATTGAACTATTTATTTATTATACGTTTATCTTAAGGCTGTAAGATAAGATTTTGTTTTTATCTATACTGTTTAAGCTTCATTACGTGGTGCATAACCAGATACACACAAATCCCATACAACAGAAATTCACGTGGCATTTGCAACGGCCATCTTGCGTTGCGTTACGCGAACATAATTGGACCATAAGCCTGCGCTGAGCAACTTTTCACATGCACACAAAACTCACAACCAGTGTGGCCACGAGCTTAAAAAAAGAAAGCTAAACTGACCAAAAAAATTAGTCAAAACAAGCTAAATGGTTTGAAAAAAACAAGCTAAAATAACAACCAGATTTTTTTCATACAATTTTAAGGTTTTTTATTTAATTTTTAACATAACATTTATTTTTAGTATAGGTACTAAACCGTACCAGAAAAAATTTTCACTGCACACCATCTAGTTCGAAGCGTTTTTGGAAGGTAATTCCGCAAAATGTCTTATACCAAACGTTTCATCATATCTTCGACATTTACAGTCCGATCTTAATGTATGGTATCGATGTTTTTGTCTTGAGAAGACTATTTTTTTTTTGCTCTAAAGGTCATTGACCTCAATTACCCAGTTCTAGTACTTATCCACTAAATCCTAGTTTTTACCATCCTAATGTACCACTAATGTCAGAAAATTAATGCTCGCCAAAAATAATTAACTTTTTCCTAAGGAAGTATTTCGATTATTGCAGTAGAACTATTTAAAAAATTATTTTAAATTTATTTTGCCGAACGTAGTCAAACCTTTTCAAATTTTTATTTATAGCTTCGGTATTTAGAGTTCGATCTAAAAGTATGATGCATATATCGATGTTTGTGTCTTGAGGATACCAATTTTTTGCTTTGAAAATCATTGATATCAAGCGGCCCGTTCTAGTACTCACCTAACAGATCTAACCTTCTAATACATGAATTTTTAAAAAAAAATTAAATCAAATAAAAAGTTTTTAAACCGTTGCCCAGCATTTTGAAGGCCCTGCTATTCCTAGCCCTTTAAAATTAGCTTTACTTAATTTAAATTTATGAAGTGCTTTTAAAATTATATTTACAATGCCCTCCGTAGTAGAATCTTCTAATTCTACCAATATCAAAAAATTTGATATAATACGCTGTCGGCTTTTACTCTAGTATCGTTTTTTTCAGAAATGTCAGTAGACTCGTCTATTCCCTACAGAGAAAGGAACCGGTTCTGAACCAATCACCGGTTAAGAAAGGGATAGGGACCTGTCCCAATTCTACCACCAACATATGAAACAGACCGGTCACTTTGACATGGCGCTGCCATTGACAGGGGTCTATTGCTACCTGTCGCATCACCTTAGACCTGTAATACAGAAAATAAAATCTGTCCCGAAATAGGCACAAAAAAACTGTTCCGTGACGAGTTATATCAGACCTGCCCTGTGATAGCTGTCCATGGGAGCTGTCGCGGGACCAGTCATTTAAGGGCAATTTACTTTGCTTTTCCGTAGGGTTATTATGCTGCAAAGACTATTTCCAATATCGGAAATCAATTTAGTAGTAAAATACGGCTACAGAATATTTTTATAAGTACCCTGTAATTTGGCTGGTTGCAGCATATCCTTTTGAATATGCCATTTACCGGTATGGCCATTGGGGACAGAAGAATTGCAAAGCACATGGTTATGCACGTTGGGTCCGTTCGCCCCTGTCAATGACATCGATGTGTTAAAAGGACGTACAAAATACGAGGCGAAGGGCATGGCCCTACCACTGAGGGTATGTGAATTCTCATGCATGTAGAATGGTCGACAGAACTACAGGGTAAAGCTACGTTTTTGACAGTTCACCAAAAAAGACACAAAAAGCTGTTTTCAAAGGGCAAAAAAGCTAAAAAAAAAAGCCATTAAGCATTCAAACTTGCAAATCTAAATAGTTGTGACAACTATTTCGCTCAGTGTGCGCTATTCGAGAGCGCACCAATAATAACAAGACAAAATAAAATGTGATAGAATGCCCAACCCTGCTCTAAGTACTTTATGACATCGTGTATGAAATAGAGGTGTTAGTGAGTTTGACACTTCTCTCTCGAAATGATAAAATTATGTTTCCCCGCTCTTGTCAAAAACAGCTGATGGTGAATTGCAATGAAAACAAATTTTGTTAAATTCGTGTCTTTCTGCAAGTTTATTAGATTTTTAGTGAGATTAAAGTGAGAATAAAGTGATATGGAAAACAATAAAAAAAAGGAAAAAAAAACGATGTGAATGCAAAAAAAAATGGGCATGCTGGCCAAAGCTTCATTTCGGCGGCACCTTCTAGCGCACGTTTCTGATAAAATGACCAAAACATTCAATGACGAACTTGGCAGATCGGCAAAGACAACTGCAATAACTTTTTGTCAATGCAACACGGCACAATTAATTGCATTAAATATTTATTTATACTTAATTCGCACAATAAAAACTATAGCACATCATTTAGCAACTCAAAGAAATAACACGATTTGACAACTATCAACAGTTCCGCTCTTTCGCTCAAAATTTTTTGACAGAAGCAAAGAAATTGATGGTGTTGACAAAAACTCACTAACACCTGGTTTTCTTACACCAAGCTTTATAAGTATCAGCGAGTCACTGAGCAAATTGAGCATTAATATTAAAAATTAAGAGTGGATGGGATATGAGTAGATGTGTTCAAGCTTGAATATTTACTTATACTTATGTTTTGTGAGTATACTCTGAATGCTAAAAAAGCATTCGTGATTTGTTTGGATGCTTCAAACTTGAAAACGACTGGACCAAATTGGATACTTTGTTATGCGGATTTGTTCGTAATTGCTTTACGAAGGTTTAGGAAAGAAGAAAATGTTGCCACACCCCCTTTTACAAACCACAAATCAATAAAAATTCTATATTTAAAACGGGTTTTGTCGTATTAAACTAAAGTTTGGTAATAAGGTTCGTATGATAACTGTCGGTAACTATACTCAAAATAGGCGTGGTACCACTTTAGATACGCCTACTTTAAAAAAGAGAAAAAAGTCTTCGAAACTACTGGTCCCATTGAGCTCAAATTTTTGCTGTGGGTTTGTTTGAAGTACAAGATGGTTTAAGAAAAAATTGTCACACCCCTTTTACCGCCCACAAATATATAAAAAGTTTGCGATATCAAATTGCTTTGGAGTCATGGGTCGCACCGCCTTGAAATTCGGTATTCAACCACAATTTACACATGTCGTTTCACTGATGACATTTTATGGGAGTTAAACAAGGGGAAGTGTCACCTACCATACAATCAAAACTTACATCAAAATTCAGTATTCGACCTAAATTTACACTTACAGTTTAATTGGTAGCATTTAATGGGCGATATCGAATAACTATGGAGTTATAGGTCAGACACCGTCAGAATTCAGTATTCGACCTCAATTTACAAGTTCAATTTTACTGATATTATTTTATGGCGTTTTTCAAGGGGCGTGACAGCTTCCATACAACCCAAATTTGTGCTATCGAATAGCTTTGGAGTTATAGCTCACACAGCGTCAAAATTCAGTATTCGGCCTAAATTTACACATGCAGTTTCATTGTTAACATTTTATGGGCATTTGACAAGGGGGCGTGGCACCTATAATACAACCTAATAACATATGACATTTATCGAGAAGGCGTGGCGCCTCTTATTTAACCCAAATTTGTACTATCGGATAGCGTTGGAATTGTAGGTTGCACATCGTCAGAATTCAGTATTCGACCTCAATTTACACATGATGTTTTACTGATAATATTTTATGGCGTTTTTCAATAGGGCGTGGCACCTGCCGTATAACCTTAAATTGTGCTATCGAATACCTTTGGAGTTATGGGTCGCACAGCGTCGGAATTCAGTATTCTACCTCAATTTACACATGCAGTTTCATTGATTACATCTTATGGGTACTTGACAAAGAGCGTGGCACCTCCCATTCAACCCAAATTTGAGATATCGAATAGCTTTAGAGTTAATAGTCGCACAGCGTCGCAACTCAATAGTCAACCTCAATTTATGCATGCAGTTTCATTGGTTATAAATATTTTATGGGCGTTGGACAATGAGCGTGGCACCTCCCATACAGCCCAAATTTTCGATATCGATAATCTTTGGAGTTATAGGCCGTACAGCTTTGGAATTCTGTATTTGACCCCAATTTACATATGCAGTTTGATTGATTAAAATTTATGGGCGTTCCCATCGAATAGCTTTGAAGTTATAGGTCGCATATCGTCAGAATTCAGTATTCCACCTCAGTTTATACATGCAGTTTCATTAATAACATTTTATTGGTGTAGGACAAGAGGGAGTGGCACCTTCCATACAACCCAGATTTTTGCTATCGAATAGCTTTGGAATTATAGGTCGCACAGATTTGAAATTCAGTGTTCGACCTCAATTTACACATGCTGTTTTACCGATAACATTTTATAGCGTTTTTCAAGAGGGCGTGGCACTTTTCGTACCACCTTAAATTGTGCTATCGGATAGTTTTGGAGTTATAGGTCGCACAGAGTCGGAATTCAGTATTCAACCTCAATTTATACATGGATATTCATTGATTACATTTTTTGGGCGTTGGACAAGGCAAAGTGGCACCTCCCATACAACCAAAAATTTGCGATATCGCATAGCTTTTGAGTTATTTGTCGGACAGCGTCGGAATTCAGTATTCGACCTTAATGTACACATGCCGTTTCATTGATTAATTATATGGGCGTTCGTCAAGGCGGCGTGGAAACTCTTATTTAACCCAAATTTGCGATATCAAATAGTTTTTGAGTTATAGGTCGCACAGCTCCAGAATTCAGTGTTCGACCTCAATGGACACATACAGTTTCATTGATATCGTTTTACGAGCGTTGGACAAAGGGGGCGTGGAACTTCCCATGCAACCTGAATTTGTGATATTGAACTGCTGCGGAATCCGAAATTCGACCTCAACTTACACATGCAGTTTTACTGATAATATTTTATGGCGTTTTTAGGGGGCGTGGCATCTTCCGTTTAACTTAAATTTGCGATATCGAATAGCTTTGATGTTATTGGTCGTACAGTGTCAGAATTCAGTATTCTACCTTAATTCAGTACATATGAATTTCATTGATTACATTTTATGGGCGTAGAACAAGGGGGAGTGGCACCTCCCATACAACCCAAATCTTTGCTATCGTATAGCTTTGAGTTATTGGTCGCACAGCATCGGAATTCAGTATTCAATTTGCCTCAATTTGCACATGCAGTTTCACTAAAAACATTTTATGAGCAATTGACAAGGAAGCGTGGCAGCAACGTGCCGGGTTTTAGCTAGTTTTCGTATATAATGTATAAAAATTATTTATTATTGCTTTCAAAATAAAAATTTGAAAGTCATTATTGAATTTCGTTTTTGTTTTTTTTTTTTTTTTGTATAAATTCTAACTTATAAATTGTGTTATTACTTGTTGTTATCTATTTCAATTTAAATTTTCATTACAATTTTAATTCTAATGCTTAATTTTTAATTTGAATTCTGAAGGGTTTTGTTGTTATATATTCTAATTTGCGGCATGCAAAGAAATCTTTTCTTATATGCTAACATACCTGCTCAATAAATACAAATACAAAATACAAATACAAATACATATGGGGGTGGTCAAAATAAAAAATTTACTCAAAATTTTTTTCTCCAAAGGCAACTTTTTATCACTAACCAATTTTGATCCGAGAAAAAAGTCCAACTTTGTGAAATTCAAGTTTCAAAGCTTTAAATACATTTTTTTTTAAATCCAAAAATGCATTTGAAAATCTCATTAAATTAAGTATAAATTCGTCTGCTTGATTTATTTTATTTTAACTTTTTAAACTGGGTAATGGAATTAAAAGACGTATAAAAGACTATATAGGTATAACATAATCAAATATTACTTAAATCGAAAGCATCAACATTTTTTACTTGTCCGCTTTACGTGGAATGCCCCAAGACTTAATCAATTTTGTATATAATCTTTAGTCTTAGATTAAGATCTATTGTATATACAAAAATTGATTTAAATTGTTAATATCAATCACGTCGGAAGCGAATTTCATCTGGGGGGGCAGTACAAATGGGGGGGCAGTACAAATGGTGGTGCAAAAAAAGTTCACCAAAATTTCTTCACATGAAACATGAAGAAGAGAGAAAGAAGTGGAAAATATATAATACAAAAATATTATCGTTGTAAAAAAACTGATATTTTTAATAACTTTTCCTTTTAAATTGTTTATCTAGCTAAAAAAGTGGGGGGCAACTGCCCACCTTTCCCCCCCGCTTCCGACGCCAATGGTTAATATTAATAATGTTGTATTCCCCATTTTTCCAAAACATATGTATATACAATTTATGATTGTTTTTTTTTATAATTATTGTCATCCAATTCTTTGTTTGTGAAATAACAATAAAAGAATTTATCCGAATAAATCAATGCTATGATCAATAAAAACGTTTGCAACGTTGCTCACGATTTATTTGGATAAACTGCGGTGTTAGTTAGTCCTTTTTATTACCTATCGAACTAAGTTGTTTTGTGATTTTTGTTGATTTTTTCCATATTTTATTGCTCTCTGTGGAATTTTTTTGTAGTCGCTATTATTTATTTGTCCAGACATTAAAACCGAATTGATAAACAGCGGGATTATTTATTTATACTGTGCTGAGAAAGTTTTTTTATTTTGCCTCATAGGTCGTGGCATAGTAACACAATGTCTATCCTCTTCTTTTTTCATTTTTTGTTGTCCTGAGGATGCTTTAGCATCTTGGAAAAATGTTTTTAATATGATTTTGACATTCTTATGTATGTTATTGCTTTTATTTTGCTTTTCCATACATATACTATATTTAAAATATTATTTTTACTTTTATTACAATATTAATAAACGCAACGGATTGGAAAAGAACTCTACGCCTACGGGTTGTCGTCTCAAGTGACGTTGTTGTTAATGTCATTAAGATCTTTCTTAGCAGCTGACATATTGTTAAACAAGGCGAAAATGGTTATGCTTGGCCTTCGTGGATACTTGATGGGACTCTTTATATTATTTGCTTAAACAATATTCAAACTTGAAGTTTCTAAATTTTGCTGGAAGTTTAAAAGTTTTTTATACACAATTGACAAATGTTAACTGAAATGTTAAACTATTTATTACTCTTTTTATTACACTAATTTTTGATTTACAAACTACCAGGCCATAGTGGTAGTGGTTTTGCCATGGAAGTTTTTTCTTTATATATACATGTCAAAACAAAACAAAAGAAGAAATGTTTTTTGTTTCGTTTGACATGTATTGGCCTTGCTCGAGGCTCATCTGTTTTTTTTTTTTTTTGCTGTGCTTTGCTAGCTGAATACAAAACGAGAAGAGAAGAGAGCAACATGGAGTTTATTGGAGCTCTCGCAACACAAACGCATGAAAAGAAAACGATTGCGTAGCATCTGGGATGATTTTTTTAAAAACTTAACACTCAACCATTTCAGTGGATTTGCCCAATATATTAGACACGTCAGAAAGTAATTTTTATTTTTATTTTGCAACGCTTTTTTTAAATCAAATCGTTTAGTTCTATGAAAAAATGATGAATCAACATGGTAAAAATAATAGTTGTTTGATAGTTTCAAATGGTTTATTGAGCAGAACAATTAATTGCTCTAATGAATTTTTTCCAAAGAAAACACAACAACAACATTTTCGATATGAAAAGGAAAACATCACTAGCTGATTTTATTGCAATTTCAGAGCTTTAAATCGGCATTCATATTCAAAATTTTAAGTACAACTGAATAACTACATAAGAATGAATGCAAATTCAATGAATGCAAAATGGATTTATAAATAACATTTTTAATTCACATTCATTTTTAAAAAAATCATTAATTATTCATTTTAATTATTTATTTTCATTATTCAGAAAAATTAATCATTTTTTTATTCATTTGAATGCTATTCACAAAGAATGCAATTTACATAGAATTTCAGAATTTTCAATTATTCTTTTTTTTATCATTATTCATTTTTCATTCGTTATTCATTTTTTATTCATTATTCATTTTTATTCATTATTCATTTTTTATTCATGATTCATTTCTTATTCATTATTCTTTTTTTATTCTTTATTCATTTTTATTCATTATTAATTTTTATTCATTATTCATTTTTTATTCATTATTCATTTGTTATTCTTTATTGATTTTTAATTCATTTTAGTCCCAAGCCAAAAATAAAAAATTAATAACAATTGAATAAAGCATAAAAAATGAATAAGGAATGAAAAATGAATGAATGAAAAATTAATAATGAATAAAAAAAGAATAACGAATAACAAAAATCAGTAAAAAATTAATAATGAATAAAAAATTAATAACGAATGGCAAAAGAACAAGGAATAAAAAATTAATAACGAATAAAAAATGAATAATGAATAAAAAAATAATAACTAAAAATTCTAAAATTCTTTGTGAATTGCATTCTTTGTGAACAGCATTCAAATGAATAAAGAAAATTATTCATTACTAGCTGATATACACGGTGTTACTCGAGAGTCATTTATATGAACATTTTAATATACTCTTTTCGATTAAATGTTTTCGTAAATTTTGGAATTTTGTAAAAATATGTTGAATAAGTTGAAATATATGAAATAAGTTTGAGACCACTATAAAATTATTAGTTAAATATTTGTCAAGCTTTTTTAACGAAGAAATAATTTTATCACTGTTTTTTCACAATCAAAAACTGTTTTTTAGTTCTAAACTGAATTTACTGGTTACTGGTAAACATGTTACTTGCACTTCGCTAATGAAAATCATATTTATAAAAATCTTCCTAAAATTTTTTTGTAGTTTTTACAGTTGGAAAATAACAATTGGAGTGTCTCTAAATTAAAAATTATTATAAATTGAGTCTGATGATGCAATTTCTTAAATCTTCTGAATTCCTATTTTATACGAAAAATTGTACAGTCGTTTTTTAATGTGAATTAGCAAAAAGGTATAAGTCCCGGTTTATACTCGTCAAGACTTGACGGTCAAGTTTTGCATATTCCCTTTTAAACTTGACGATTCAATTTACATTCGTCAAGAGTTGACGGTCAATTGTTTCTTTCACTCCTCCCCTTTCCTTCTCAAGTTTGTACTGATGACGCCGAAATAAAATTGAAAATAGCGGGACAACGAACGAACACAAAACGAATTGCCCAAGAATTGACGGTACGGTCAATTTTTTTCTTTCCCTTTTGTTACGATTCCCGCTCCACAGAACGCAAGACTTGACCGTCAAGTCTTGACGAGTATAAACCGGGACTAAGTTAAGAAAGCAGACGCTTTTTAATTTTTATTATAGTATATACAGCAACCTGTAACAATATTAACGACATTAACAGTTGATCGACATAAATCCAGCTGAAAAATCTGCAAGAACAGTGCAAGAAGTGCCATTATGTTATTTGCTGCAAGTTTACAGTTTGTGCGAAAAGAACTAAATTGAGTAACAGTTACTGACTTTTCTGAAATATTGGAATCGTGTCGGTAATGCAGTACTAATTTCTAATTTATAGAATTTTCCAGCATACTTTTCAGCATACTTTCGGTTAGTACGCAATTGAACCGAAAAATTTGTTCAATGCAGCCAAGCTTACAACCATGATTGTAAGCTAAAATTAAGTTAGATATGGAAGATTTTTATAAAAACCAAAATTTTTATAATTACTCTAGACACACAACTTCATTCTTAAAGATAAATGAGGACGCTCAAATTATATAGAGAATTTTAAAACAAAACTCAGTTTTATTAAAAGTCTGGTATGAAAAAATAGATTTTTAGCCATAACTTTTGATTGGAAAGAGATATTGGGGTTATTTTTTCACATAAATTATTTTTGAGACTGAATTTTTTGTAAAAAATATAAAAACAACATTTTGAAAAAAATAAATTTCGCGAAAAAAATCAAATGATGACAAAAACAGTAAAATAATTTTTGCGCTTAGCTGGAAGAATTTTTGCAAATAAATGCTATGTCATATAAATGCAAATAAATGCTATGTAGGCAGTTGTGCAATTTTTAATTGATTTCATTTTTACAACAACAACAATTTTTGAGTCATTTTTTGAGTAAAAAGTCAATATTTTGGACCTTTTTTGACATAGTCATAAAACATATATACACTGACTTAACGGTACAGTTCAACCTATTTTTGTGAAGTGATTTTATTGAACTTTTAAACAAAAAAAATTTTAATGAAATATATTAATGGACAGCGGAGATATTTGCATCGAAAGACCAAACTTTGATTTTCATGTCGTTTTTTTCTCATTCTTAGGTAACGATGTTTTATGAAAAAGTCGTGCTGAAAATGTCTCCAATTTTAAAGATATGTCAGATTTTTTGATGTCAAAATAACAAAAAATTTTTAAAATTAAATACACAAAAATCTCCGATGGTAAAAGTTTTATAATAACAAAATTACCGTTAGTTGAAAAATTTCAGAGGGGGCGTGGCAAAAACTAAGTATGTAACATTTAAAGTTGGGATAAACTTAATATGTGAACTTAGTTTGAGCGAAATCCATTGAGCCGTTTAGATTTGTATAAAGGCCAAACAAACAAACAAACAGAAAATGAGTTTTATTACTATAGATTCGGAATAATGAAAATGAATAATTAATCACTTTTTTAAAAATGAATGTGAATTTAAAATTTTATTTATAAATCAATTTTGCATTTATTGAATGCATTCTTATTCGTTATTCACTGATTCACTTTTTTGTGAATAAAATCAAATTGAATGCATTCTTTTAGAGCTGTGATAAATTTCATATTGGAATTTCTATTAACAAAAAAGTAACCAAAATTTTCAGTAAAAATGTCAAAAATTATTCCATAATTACATTCATCCTCAAGCATAGTACTTTGTTCAGTTTCATGTGAAATTCCACTCAAATCTCTATACAAAAAGTGACAGCTGCGAAACAAGCGTGTATATTTTCACAACATGTTCGCCAGAGCAGTACTCTGTTCCGCTGCGTGAAATTATCGCAACATGTTTCTGAGCAACATTTTTTCACGACAATTTAATTGTACTGCCTATTTATTTTGAAGTGAAAAGAGAGCTATCATATGAAATCTCCCAACTTATTCTCTGAGTCTCTCTGAGAAACGTTGCCATAGGAATTCCTCGCAACAAACTTTAAGTCAGAAATTTCACGCAACAAATAAATAACTGTTGCCAGCGAAATTTCACGTAAACGAACAGAGTACTAGGCTTTAACAATAAAATATTTTGATTTTTGTTTCAGATGAATTTTGCGACCTGTTGAAGGGAAAGTCGCCAGCTCAGTTTGTGTTTTAAGCACTGGTCCACGTCGCCCGTGGCTTGCTGCAGTATAATAATTAAATAATTAATTATTTTAATCTAAAAATTTTATAGAATATTCTTCAAAGTACTGTAAATATACCTTAAAGGTTTAGAGTACCTATATTATTTACTTTTTCCAGAAAAGATTAATGAAAATTACATATTTTTCGGCCAGTTTATCCAGACTGGACCTTTAATGATTGCCGTTTTTTGTACTCCAATTAATAAATAACGAAAGCAAGGCCCAAATTTTATTAATTTTTTTACTTGAAAAAAATTTTGTTAGTATTCGGCTTCGGCCGATTATTTCTATTTGGCCAAACATTCGGCTTCGGCCAAAAATCCTCATTCGGTCGGACACTTGTATTGATAGTAAATTGCCCTAATATATGGGTAGAAATTTTTCAAGTGAGCTCATGATTTTAAATGTTATGATGGAAGTTAAAAATATTTACAGGAACACAACCTATTTAGTAGTAGAAAATAATGGCATACAAATTTTTGCAAAAATAGAAAATCAACAAAAAAATAATTCGCTTCCTTGCAAATAGACTTAAACATTTTTTAAGTTACTTTATAAAAAAAGTGATTTTCTCTTAAACTATTCATAGAAAATTTATGAAAATTTTAGAAGATGTACATAAATAATCGCATCAAACAAGGACTTTTTCAAAATTGTGCTTCAGCTATTTTTCCCTACTTTTTAACCAATAGTTTTAAAACAATTGTTTATATGACGCTGAGCTGGATGCGGAAAATTTAAATAATTTTGACCAAAAGAAGCTCCAAATATTAACCTGCATCAGTCCCTTGTTTCTAGAAATGAATAGGGTCCTTGTGTGTACATTTTACACACTTTTTCCAGGAGCAATATTTTCATCGATGAATAAAATGCATGCAATCTTCTCGTTAAAAGTAATTAATTGTTCAATGTTTTATTCAATTTAAAAAAAAATATTTCCAAATCGATTAATCGAGTATAAAATCTGTATACATAAAAGTATACATAAAAAGATGTATGTATGTGGGTATGTATGTATGTATATCACGTAAAGACTCAAAAACCGCTGAACCTATCTTTATGACATTTTCGGGGAAATTGAAACACCATCTTGAGAGTGCTCCTGGTGAGTGAGAGTTGGTGTCGATTGGACAAGGGGGCGTGGAACCTCCCATACAACCCAAATTTATGCTATCGCCCACAAACCAAAAAAAATGCATACATCGGACGGTTCTAATATAAAAAAAACTAAAATGTTGTTTAGATTGTTACTATCGGCAACGCAACTGTACTAAAAATGGGCGTGGTCTCTTTTTAATGCCTGCTTTTTCGAAATAATGCCAATTCCTGTGTTGTACAAATTTTTATAGTGAACTATATACATAAATGTTGCCACGACCACTTTTACCGCCAAAAAATTGATGGAACTTCTATATATAAGATGGTTTTGATCGAATAAAACTAAAATTTGGTAGTTTAGTTCATATGTTTACTATGGTCGTAATACATCTACGTCCACTTTATCGAAATCATACTAATTCCTGAAATGTTCACGTTTTAATAGTGAAAATTGGTATGTAGGTGCAATGGGACCAAGTATCGATCACTATATATATATATATATATAAACGTTGCCACGCTTACTTTTTCCGCCTATATATATTTATAAAAACAATTAATATATGTATGTGTGTATATCACGTAAAGACTCCAAAACCGCTGAACCAATTATTATGAAATTTTCAGGGAAACGGTAGCAAAGTCTTCAAAATGTTCTTGTGAAGTCTGATGCTGATTTCAAAAGGGGGCGTGGTACCTCAAATATACCCCAACTTTTTCGCTATCGAATAGCTTTGGAATAATAGGTCGCACAGCATCGGAAATCGGTTTCGTGAAATTTTAGAAAGTTATTAAACGCATGCCAAGGATGGTTTTTGCATTATAAAAGGGGCGTGGCACTTCCTAAACAACCCAAATTTGCTATATCGAATAGCTTTGCAATTATTGATCGCATAGCCTCGGAATTCGTTATTCGACCACAATTTACACGTGATGTTTCACTCATAGCATTTTATGGGCGTCGTACAAGGGGGCGTGGTAGTAACCAGTCGGGTTTCAGCTAGTTAAAAAAATTAAAAATTGGGAAAATATCGAAAAAAAATTAACAAAAAAGCAGAAGAACAGTGACATAGGCGCGCCTAGATTATGGTGTGTAAATTTTATACACTAAAACCTATTAGGGAAATTTTTTCTGTAGGGCAGCAGCGACACCTTGCGTAAAAAAAAACTTCGAAAACATAAATTTTCACTACGATTTTTACATTGAGCCAAAATCTTAGCTCGATTTGATAAACTTATAGTAAAGAAATATCAGCTTATAGTTTAAAAGTGTGTAAAATTTACACAAAGAACCGATTAAGGTTTAAGATTGATAAACCGTTACAACATATTTGTGCTCACTTTTTGGGTTCACATAAAATGGAAATGTTTAGTTCCACCCAGCAAAATTTGAAACATAAATATATTAAAAACGTACAGTGTGAAATGAAATTGTTTTGAATAAGAAATGAATTGAACTTAATTTTTAATACTTTTCCTTTTTATATTATTTTCAGGAAAAGCGCTATCATTTGAAAAAAGTCGATACAAAACCTTTTTATCAGTTGTGCCTTTAAAACAATTATATTGACTTGAATTTTTTATCGTCGCTGATTTTTCGTTGCGTTGCAACGATGTCCATGAAGCGCTGTTCGTTTTTAGATCGCACAGCTAAAAAGACTTTGAGGATTAGTTATGTGGTAATAATCAACTCTTTGCAAACGAGCTCGATAGACTTGTCTTTTGACAGTCCCTCCGATACCATCACAAGACCTTTTTCCGTAGCAGGTTGCATAAAAATTATGCTTACTTTTATCCAAAGGGTTGAAGCAGTTTTTGCTAGAAGGCGTCGAGAACAAGTTTGAAGAATTACTTTTTATGAAATAACCGCAATTATAAAATTCAAATTAATTTTTTTATACTTGTCAAGAAAAACGATTTCATTATCATTTTATAAACGACTACTCCGCTATCGAAGAAAATTTTGCTGGGTGGAGCTAAAAATTTTAATTTTATGTGAACCCTTTTCTTAATCTTTAATATTTGGAGCTTCTTTTGGTCAAAATTATTTAAATTTTAGGCATCCTGCTCAGCGTCAAAGTAGGGGAAAATAGCGGTTCCACAATTTTGCAAATGCCCTTGTTTGATGCGTACATTTTTGTTCATCCTCTCAAATTTTCATAAATTTTGTATTAATAGTGTAAGAGAAATTCACTTTTTTTATAAAGAAACTTAAAAAATTTCTAAGTCTACTTGCAAAGAAACAAAATTACATTTTAAATAGGTTGTGTTCCTGTAAATATTTTTAATTTCCATCACAACATTGAAAATCATGAGCTCACTTGAAAAATTTCTACCCATATATGAAAGAAATAAGAATCCTTTTGGTTGCCATATAAAAAAGTTATCTTTCGTACTTGGTCAAATTTTCGAAGCGGATAATTCCTTTCGATAGACGACACTATAAATATAGCCTTAATAAGTGCTATACACCTGTTTCTTCTAATGAAAAAAAACTACCAAAAGGCACAAGACGACAGAAAGAATGTGCTTACAAAATTTCAATAAATATTTGCACATTCCTGCTAAACAGCTTGGACAAGTTGTCACAACGATGGTGTTGATTATGTTGATGACAATGTCACATGAGTTATTTGCGGAAAGCATTCATATATAAGCAACATGATTGAGTTTATGTATATAATGTATGTACATTCGGAAAACGGCCAAATTGTAGCCAATCCTAGCTACTGCGAGTCAACTTTTAAGCGCTTAGCACGCGTTAGCATAAAATGTAGCAAATAATTGATTTTTCCCGCATATAAAACAGAATTTATTGCTTGCATAAACCTAGGCGGCAAACACAAATATTTCATGTTGTGTTACTCTCCTGCGTACGCTTTATATTTTTAAAAAAATTATCTTAAATTTTCGATTTAATTGTATATATTCGGAATGTACAAAACTAGTACTTACAGCTCCAATATTATCGAATCCATATTTTTTAGCAATTGTATGAGCAGTTTTCGTGTCGATGCTGCGCTTGAAACGCACTAAAAATGAGCTGGTAAACACTTCATTGCTGCTTCTGCTGTCTACCGATGGCAATGGTGCTACATGTGCGACACGTTCTGCTGCAACTGCTGCCCCATTAAAAGCAATTAGTGTGCCCCAAGAACACAACATCAGCAAACCAGTGGAAAAGCCCCATAACAAAAAATTCATTGCACGCTTTTAGGAGCTGATGTTATTGTATTTCTCTGTAGCAGTTAATAAAAATAAGTTTGTTTGCGCCGCCAAAATACACTTTATTGCGTTAAATTGTATATTAAAAACTTTAACATTGAATTATTTCACTGAAGAGAGTATTTATTTGACTGAGCTGAATTGGCAACACTGGCTTTTGACATTTGCCAAAAATGTACACGAATAATGCAGAGAAAAGTTCTGGTGTTTTTTTTTATTTTGGCGTTGTTTTTTCTTTTTCACAACTTAACTTCGAGTAACAAATACAATTTCATGAACTTTCACTGGATTTTTGCACTCCTGAAAGTATGCTTTAGTGTTCCACTTTGTTCGCCACGAGTTTCGCTAGAGTTCAAAGTTATTTTAAAATTAATCTAGATGTATTAAAAGACAACTGTATATTCAACTGTAAGTCCACCGTTAGGTTGTTACTTCCGTCAACTTGGTTGTAACTGCTTCACTTGCCAAACGAAACTGTTTCCTTTGCTGCACGGCAACCATTATGAATACCCGACAACAGATGCAGCAAGCTTAGCTGTGTGCAGAAAAAGCTTTAAGTGCCAGTTGGAGCTTTCGTCCACTTCTTATCACAAACGAACAACCACCACCACAACAACAACTGCGCCGCCTCACTTAATCGACCCCCAACTTGTTGTTGGCCAACATATGCTTGGTGATGATTTTAGTGCGCGCAGCACACCCTCTGCAGCTCCACCTGTCTCTCTCTGTGTTGCAAACTTCACAACATGGTACCGTGCTGCTCCTCAGTAACTTCGTGCTTGTGGTAGGTGGTGCCGTGACCGCTTTCTGTGCTGTACCTACTGCAAAAGACGTCACCAGTTTTTGTTTTTCTTTGCTATAATTGTTTTACCTTTATGTTTTATATATGCTATTTTTTCAGTTTTTATTCGATTTTTAGTTTAACGAGTTGTTTTTCACTTATACTCCTTTAACTTTTCATTCTTAAGTTGTTGTTGTTGTTCTAAGTGGGACTTCCTTGCTGTTTTGCACAAGCAATCTTTTTGCTTTGTTCCACTTTGTGTGGACGCAACGTGCAAGTGGCAAGACATGCGATTGGTTTGCTTCACAGCGAGAACATATGGTAACCTAGTTTTCTGCATTGTATGCAAATCCTTTGGACTTGATCCTTCGATTGTGCTCTTGCATACTCTTCCGATTGGTAAATGCTTTAAATGCAGCAACTAAACTCCAATCAACTCAGCACATTTTTAATGCCGGGATGATGATATTGTGTGAAGTTCTCGAAATCAGAAATCAAATAAAATCTCGTTAATAAGTTTATTATTAACAGTTGATTCCTTAAGCCCGATTATATTTGATTCACTGTACAACAATTTTCAATTTAATCCAATTTAATCACATACTTAGAAACATACACATCAGGGTGTTCCTTAGTTGTATGGAGAACATTTTGTTTTTGAGATATGAACCGTAACTCCCCCTAGAAATGTTCCTTTAGGTATAAAAACTATGGACTATGGAGTTAGAGAGTACTAAAGCTAGCAACCAGCTAGAAATTTGTAACTTGTTTGCAGATTTCTTTGGTTCGGTATTTAAGACACAGAACCCGAATATTTGCGCTGAGCATTTTTCCAGTTTGCAACAAATTGTAAATATAGGTAATATGGTTCTATCCTAATCTGAAGTTTTTGATACCTTAATGTAGGGGTGCCCATAGTTCTGCCTGCCCGCAGCAAGGCGCATATCAGCTTCTTTTACCTGTGAAAACAACAACAAATTTGTCAAACAAATCGTCCGCTAAGTGTGACATGCGCCCAAGCAGGACGAGCGGCAGCATATGCTGGAGGAATTCGGGGGTAAAAGGAACGAGGGACGAAAAAGCGCCATTTATATCGTGATCGGTGTTGACAGAAAAATATTGAGCCTGTAGCTAAAATTGCTAACAAAAGTAGCTAAAAAGAGCTAACCAGTTTTTTAAGCTAAAAAAAGAAAATAGTTTAAAAACAAACACAGCTGCTATATTTAATCAGCTTATCACATTAATCAGGTTATCAAACATATTGATTGATTTGTGAATACAATGTATTGCTGGATAAAAATTATTAAAAACTATCTCTATTCAATTTTATATACACAAAATTAAAGAAAAATTGTTAAAATTGTATGTATATTAAGGTATTTTTGATTATTTTTTTTTTAATTTGCAAATATAGTTTAATTTGGCCTTTATTAACAAAAAAAGTAGTAGCTAAAAATAGCTAAGCTTTAAAAGAAAAAAGCTTAAAAAGTAGCTAGGAGCTAAAATACAATTTTCGAAAAAATAAACTGAATCTAGCTATAAAATAGCTGAACTGGCAGCACTAGTCATAGCGAGTGTGAGATTCTGCTTTACAGGCCGGTTACACAGGCCTGTGACAGTGAAAGTGCGAAAGAATACGTGTCCTGTTCGAATGATTCGAAAAGTTTCGAACTTTCATGCTAGTAGCAAGAGGTGCCACACATGCACGTGAAAGTTCATTAAAAAAATTTCATCGAATGCGAAGGTTCTCGCTGCTATTGCAGTTTGCGTGTGCTTTACTTGTTTTTTTTTTTCTTTTAATTGTAAACAAGCTATCAGTGTTACTTCCTGTACAAAATCGACAAAAACCCGAAATAAGCCCACCAAAAGTAATTAAAAACAACACTGTATCCCCTTTTTGACATAACAAAACTGTTCAAATTTCAAAATGCTCATCAAATCAATCATCAACTGATTTGACCAACAGAATTTGTATGGATTTGATGGCGATTTGACGAGTGTGAGCACTCATCAAATCGTTGGTCAAATCATTTGATGAAAATCAAAATTTTTGATTTTCTGCTGATTTGACGAACGATTTGACCAGTGTGAACACTCGTCAAATTGTGTAGAACGATTTTGTCAGTTCAAAAAAGTTTTCAACCTGAACACATCGTGGCAAAAGAGGGAGCCGAAGAAAATAATAGCAAAATAATAATAAATAACTGTTGCAAATAATTTATAATAATTTATAAAATAATTTCTTCATCTTCCAATACGATTTTAATAACAAGTGGATGAGCATAGGGAGTAATATCTGCACCGAATTCTCTCCGGGCAACGATCTGAAGATGAAGTTCGATTTTCTGACATTTCTCTTCTTGAAGAGAACATATGCGATTTTGGATGCTATACCTCGATTAAATTAGTTCTTATTTATTTTCCGATTTTTCCTGGAGGGTATGTATTCATCTCACCTACAGAACGATGAAAGCTTCAGTGTTCAAACAAATGTCAAGCAGATAAAATCTGCCCCTGCGTGTTCCTTGAATATATTATATTATATCTGTGTCGATAAGCAATAATAGCTTATGTCGATTTCAGACAGAACTGAATTATTGATATAGATGTGTTCCACATATTTATCATTATGAACACACAAAATCTAGAACTTCTGGCATGACCTAAGCCAAAGATATGACGCAAAAACAAAAGACCCTTTCATGTAATTACATGGCGATTGAAAACTTTGAAGCAAGATTTCTGGAAACTTTGAAATAAGACTTAAGCTGTTATTGCGCATCGACACAGATATAACGTAAGATTACACTGTTTAAAATTGTATGTATGCAAATTTTTTGGAAGTATGTATGAAAAATTTTTTATTTTTAGAAAATAACGGCATGGCGTGACATCAAAGAGGTAAAATTAAAAAATTATGCAAAACAAGGCATAACGATAATTTGCATGGCCAACATAAGGTAATTGTGGGGCATGCGATGGAGAAATTAATTAATTATTTAAAAACGGCATGTCCACATATCATATCATATAGTGATCAGTTCCAAGTATGTATAATGAAAGCATCTTACGCTGTCAGTTTAGCCTTGGCAAAAGACAATAAGCAACATAAGCACAATAAAAAACATATTTGTTTTTTACTATTAGCAGGCATTTTTACATTTCCGTCTGCTTCCGTCTGTCGGTCTGTTTCCTTTTGACATTCCGTCCACTACTTATTAATTTAATTTCGCAATACAAATCCGAGCAAAAAAATATCCCATAATGCCTAGTAAGATTTCTGCAAAAAACGCTTTAGCACTACTTTGTTTTCAGTGTGAGCTTTAAAGCGCTCATTAATACATACTCAAGATGAGAAAGTATAGGTATGCAAAGCTGCCCGACACTGCACTAAAGAACAGTGAAACAACCCAGTAAAAAAATATGCGATCGCTCCGATGAGGAGCAGCAAGGGAGCGCTCTTTTGCTGTTTTATTGGATCAAAACGTGAGAATTTGTGCCCTTGTACTCCTTTACTGTTTTATAAGATCAATAGGCGAGCAATTTATGTAAAAAATAACATAAAGTGAGGCATGTGCTTTTAAGGAAACTCTATAATTATTTTCTGTGAAACAAAAAATATTCGAAATGTTCCTTTCATTCGATTCGCGTCGTTTCAACGCGGAGGTCGTGAAGTGCTACCAGCCAACGGTAATTGCGTTTTGTCCATCCGCTGATGCGACTGACGCAATTAAAGTACGGTTTTTAAATAAAATAAAAAACGATTCGTAATTTGTGATGGCGTTATAAATCTCACGATTTGGCCAAATAATTTAATCGCCACTTTAGGGTCTTGAGGAGTTTACTTGAGCTAGGGAAGCCTAGCTTTCGGAGTAAACCTAAATCCCAAAAAAAAAATTTCCTCTGCTGATCCATTCGGATCATTTATTGATCGCTTCTTTTGAGCTCCTCTGTGATGTTAAAGGGAGCGCTACCCTTCATAGGACACGCAATATTAAAAGAGAACACAAAATACAACTAGCTTCGATCAATAAGAAGCACTCCACTGCTCCTCAGGGAGCACTCCCAGATCGCTCATAGGATTATCCACTTTTTTACTGGGAATTTTTTTATTACTGAAGTATATGTAGACGTTTCGTATGACAAAAAAAAAGAAATCATAAATATACCGTCGTTACAAAAGTGAACTTGCGAATCTGAAAAATTAAATTTTTCATTTCTAATGAAAATTCTATGGAAAATTAAAAATAAAACTTTTCAGATTCGCAAGTTCACTTTTGGAACGACGTTATATACAATTTTTTTTCAGGACGATATTTTGAATAGATTTTAGAAATTTTTTTTTAAATTCGTGAGAATATCGCACTTTCTGAAAGAGTACGCCAACTAAAAAATGTATTTGGTATGAATTGTAGTAGTACTATTCAACACTTTCAATTTAGGAGTTTTTGTAAGTATCTAAGGGCTCAGGAATTAAAGTTATAGTATTTTTAAGATCTGCGAACGCTCATTTTTCATCTCTGGATATTTCAAATCCAGAGTTAAGTGCGTAGAATGTAGGATTTTACATATTTTATTGATTTTAAAGCAATATCTCTGAATTAATATTTTTTAATTTCACTCTTATAGTATTTAGATTATTATGATAATTGATTACACGCTGCTACAGTGGAAATTTACTTTCACTCTTTTTTAAGTGGCATAGTCTAGGTTGCATAACTTGACCTTACATTAACTTGACCTTGAAACTCGAATTTCGCGAAAATGGCCCAAAGGATCAAAAGACAAGAAAGACATTAAACCAATAAAGCTAATAAAAAATTTTTCAAAAATTCTGTTGTTGTGTCACCAAAAAAGCAATCACGCAAATTTATTGTTTTTTTTTGTTTGCATGTGCAGACTGTGCATTGATCATTGATTCATTTATTCAAACAATAATTAGACATAAAGAGACGCTAAACTTTAAGAAGCACGTATGTGCTATATTTGATTTCCTATTGGGTTGATGTATGTTTACTTTTTGCACACAGTGAAACAAATTTATATAACATCTTACACTTTTTTAATGACAAGAAAAAGAAATTGTGATTATTATATACAATATTTTATAATAATATATTATTCTTATAGTTATTGCTTATTATGACGTATCGAATTACAATTTTTTCGAATTTCATATTATAAGAGGTCTCAAAAGTTGCATTGTGTGGTCAGGATCTCCCAAAAAAATTTTAGAAAAAATTAAGGATATCTTTTCCTCCCGCAAGGACAAAGTTTTTTTTTGAGAAAAATATTGTAGTAGAAAATCACAATCTCAAAATACTTTAATTTTTGTAAGAAAAACTACATATGTGTTAAAGCAAAAGTACATATGAACTTTAACTAACAATATTTTGGCAAACACGATGCTACCCTTGGTTTGGACCCAAAAGGTCCTGTGTGAAGGATATACGAATCTAAATGCACACTCAAGATAGCACAGAAGTTGTAATTGTTTTCTGATTCTCTAAGTTTTGGTGATATTGACTACATTGTTAAGGCTTTCCTTAAATATGGCGAATTAATAATTTGCACATTTTTCGCATATGAATTTTCCTGTTTTTGAGAAATGTATACTTGAATGCAGTTTTTAAACTTTTTTAAAAAAAATTAATATAAGGTCTAATATCTCGGGCGCCAGAAGTGGTACCGAAGATAATGTTCTCAATTCGGATTCTGCATATAGTTTTCAACGAAACCCTGTCTAAAAATATGGTTTTTAAAACAGCAGAATATTTTTTCCTATTTTAATATTTAAAAAAAGTTACTTCAAGCATGAAATGTAACAATTTTGTTCATATCTCCTTTATGGTTATTATTTCATTAAAATACTTCTAAACAACAATTCTTAAGTCAATTGAGACCCATCGAATGGCAAGCTCAGAAGCTCAAAATTTTAGTACAAAATTTTTGTGAATGCTGAATTGAGGTGTTTTAACGAAATATTGGGGGTTGGAATTAGTTTTAAAGGTTTTCTAAGAGATGGCGTAACTATCAATAGATCGCATCGGGCACACCTGTGACTATATTCATTTCAAAGCACATTGTCTAAGCTTCATTTTTCAGTATGTGTTATTCCACTGAAGTGTAAACAACATATATTTTTTTCTCTGTGAACATGTCGACTTTCGTTCCAACAAAACGCAATTTGCGGGAAGGTTTACTTTTGTGCTTTCATTTGAAGAAAAAAGCGGTTGAAGCACAACGCACGCTTACTGAGGCTTACGGGGACTATGCTCCATCGATTTCTACTTGTGAGTACTGGTTCCGTCGGTTTAAAAGTGGTGATTTTGATACGGAAGACAAAGAGCGTCCGGGCCAGCCGAAAAAGTTTGAAGATGAGGAATTGGAGGCTTTGCTCGATGAAGACCCGTGTCAAACCCTTCAAGAATTGTCAGAATCATTGGGAGTCGACTTATCAACGGTCGGCGAACGCTTGAAGGCCATGGGAATGATTCAAAAGCAAGGAAATTGGGTGCCGTACCAGTTGAAGCCGAGAGACGTTGAACGGCGATTTTGCATGTGCGAACAACTGCTTCAACGGCATAAAAGGAAGAGTTTTTTGCATCGTATTGTCACTGGCGATGAAAAGTGGATCCATTACGATAATCCTAAGCGAAAAAAATCGTGGGGACCACCCGGCCATGCATCAACATCGAGGGCCAAGCCGAATATTCATGGCGCCAAGCTTATGCTGTGTATTTGGTGGGATCAGAAGGGTGTCGTGTACTATGAGCTGCTAAAACCTAACGAAACCATCACTGGGGAACGCTACCAACAACAATTGATGCAATTGAGCCGAGCATTAAAGGTTAAACGGCCGGAATATGCCAAAAGACACGACAAAGTGGTTTTTCAACATGACAACGCACGGCCACATGTTGCAAGAACCGTCAAGGAAACGTTGGAGGCGCTGAATTGGGATGTGCTACCCCACCCGCCTTATAGCCCAGACATAGCCCCTTCCGACTACCACCTATTCAGATCGATGACGCATGGCTTGGCTGAGCAGCGCTTCACTTCTTACGAGGATACCAAAAAATGGGTCGATTCGTGGATTGCCTCAAAAGACGAATCGTTCTTCCGGCGCGGAATCCATATGCTGCCAGAAAGATGGGAAAATGTTGTAGCTAACGATCGACAATACTTTGAATAATATACATTAAACCGTTATTTCTAAATAAATGCTCAAAAACCGAAAAAAAACCTTTAAAATTAATTCCAACCCCCAATATTAAAATTCATGCTAGGACGGAAAATTTTTTAAAAAAATCGAAATAGGAAAAAAAATCCTGGTCTTAAACTGATGCTATAAATTGATTCTTTTGTACAGGGTGTTGTTCAGAAATTTATGAAGAATCTAAATTTAGGAAATAATCTTAGGTACCACTTCTAGTGCCCGAGATATAAAACCTTATATTAAGCTTTTTGAAAAAGTTAAAAAATTGCATTCAAGTTTACATTTCTCAAAAACAAGAAAATGCATATGCAAAAAATATGCAAGTTATTGATTCGCCAAATTTAAGTAAAACGTCAACACAATAATCAAAATCGCCAAAATTTAGACAATCAGATAGGAATCAAAAGTTCTGTGCCACCTCGAATGCACCTTTAGATTCGAATATCCTTCACACAGGACCTTTTGGGTAAAAATCGAGAAAGGCATCGTGTTTGACGGGATATTGTTAGTTAAGGTATTTATTTATTTTTTTTACTTTAAGACATATGAAGTTTTTCTGACAAAAATCAAAGCATTTTGAGATCGTGGTTTTTTACTGTTTTTCTCAAAAAACAACTTTGTCCTTGCGGGAGAGGAAGACATCCTTATTTTTCCCTAAAATTTTATTTGGTAGATCTTGACCATCCTATGGAACTTTTGAGACCTCTTAGAATACGATCTAAATTTTTCGATACGCCCTATTGCTTATTGTTCGTTGCATTCTTAATTTGCAAAAATGTTGAAGTTGCCGTCAACATCCAGTTTAAAATTTTTAGTTGTGCAGTTCTTTAGAGTTCTTTAGTTGACAAAATAGTTTTTTTTAATATTTTGTTAACATTCAACATAACTAATATTTCAAATTGATTAGTAGTTCGTTTTTGTTTTAACGCACAATTTTATATTAATTCGTCATAAAAATACGCATGTTAAATTAGGCTGTGTGTCAAAAGGAAACTTTTCAGTAGTGGTAGGATAGAAAATATCAAGTTGAATAAAATTTGTATGCGTTGAAATAAATTTGTCTTTTTTGCTGTGTCAAATGGACGATGAAATTTTGACAGTTACAAATTTAGACGTTTCACATTTCGGTCGTGTTTTAGAGCAAATATTTTATTTTATTTGCGTTTTATTCAATTTGCGACTTATTTAACTCGAGTGCTTGTACTTGCAACTTATTTCGTAAACTTATATTTTCAAGTTAACTTAAGTAAACTTAAAAAACTTAAAAAATAACAAAATAATAAAAACGAAAGTGCTTGAGTTTGGGTGTGCGTGTGTGTGAGCCAACAATCTCCCGGTGCATCAGCAAGTGCATCAAAGTTAAATTGGCTTTCTTTGCTGACGAACGTCCTCCAAGTGCCACCACCAGCAGCACAAGCAAGTGCAGTGCAAAATTTCTTGCTAGCCAACATCCTCCCAGTTCCATCACCCAGCAGCACAAGCAAGTGGAGCGCAAATTTCCTGATTCTTTTGCTTGCCAACGTTCTCCGAGATTGGCCACGAGCAGCATTAGCAAGTGCAGCACAATTCAATTGACTGGTCAACTCGCCAATATTTCAGAAGCACCATTTCAGAATGTCTCAAGCGCAGACGCAAATTTCTGCCATTATACTCCAGCGTGAATTAAATAAATTGAAAGCGGAGAATTTGCGCTTCATTAGCTTGTGCTGCTGGTGATGGCACTTGGAAGATGTTGGCTAGCAAGAAATTTGCGCTGCACTTGCTTGTGCTGCTGCTGGTGGCACTTGGAGGATGTTCCCCAGCATAGAAAGCCAATTTAACTTTGCTGGACTTGCTGATATACCGGGAGATCGTTGGACCACACACACGCAAACACAAACTCAAACACTTTAGTTTTTTTATTTTTATTATTTTGTTATTTTTTAAGTTTTTTAAGTTTACAATATTACAAGTTTACGAAATAAGTTGCAAGTACAAGTACTCGAATTAAATACGTAGCGGAAATTGATGTGTTGTTTTTTATTCTTTATTTTTGAGTGTGTCAAAAATTCGCTTTCGATTGTCAAAATTTGTAGCAGCCCCTGGGGGAATTTTTTTGTCCTACATTTCTAAAGGAAAGATTTCTGTGCAAAAGCGAGCGGCAACAAGTTTTGTTCTTTTTACCTTTTTCTTCCTGATAGATTTGCGATCGTTTGTTATATTTAAGGAATTATGAATAAAATGAAGCAGAACAAGACTTCCTTGAATTTACCAATTTCTCGATATTCTAATGTTTTGATTCTCAACTTTTTTTGACTGAGCTTTATTTACATTTTTTGCTACATTTTTAGCAAGGAAGTTTTTCATGCAATTGTAATTCTATTATATGAATATATTTTAATTATATTTTATAACAGTATTTTAGCTTTCTTTATCGATCATTTGTTACCTTGAAAGAAATATTGGTGAAAAAAAACACCAAAATGCCTTACTTTCAATTTACCAATATCGAACACATTATTGTATTTTTTATTTATCAAATTCTACTCAACTATAAAATATAAATAACAATTTCAGAAAATATTTAATTGCAATTCCAAGGTACTTTAATTCAAATTAATTTATTTATTAATATTTCATTTTTTATTTTTAAAAAAGTTCCAAGTTGCCAATATAATTGCACACTTTTTTGCACCTGTACTTCAAGAAATAGTTGAAGAAAATATTTCCACAACTTTTCATAGAAATTTTTTATAATTTGGACTCCTGCGATTTGGTTTTTAATCTGATAAAACATGCGATACTTCAAATTATCGGAAAATTATAAATTATGCTAAAATAATTGTAATTTTCTTAAATAAAATTCTGAAATAGATTTGAGCAATGCAGAAAAGTAAGATTTGAGCGCGCGCGTTACAACCGACTGCAGGGTGGCTTTGTAGGCGGCGACTTTCTCTGCAGTGGCGTCGCGACACTCCTGGTCGTACCACTGGTTTCGGCGAGGGCGGTGGTAGCCAATCACCTCTTCAGCAGCCGCACGCATGGAGTTGAAAATGTGTGTCCACTGCGCGCATATATCATCGATTGGAGGAGTGCTTTGAAGCAGGAGTGAGAGTCGAGTGGCGAAAGCATCGGCTGTCTGTTTCGATTGCAGCTTGTCGACGTCTAGCTTTCTCTGTGTAGGGTTGCGTGTATTCTTAGCTGCGCACGGACGTGTACGGATCTTGGCTGCAACAAGATAGTGATCCGAGTCAATGTTTGCACCACGGATCGTGCGTACATCCAAAACACTGGAAGAGTGCCTTCCGTCGATCAAAACGTGAGCAATTTGATTCTTGGTTTTTTGATCAGGGGACATCCAGGTGGCTTTATGAATATTGAGATGCTTGAATCTAGTGCTACTTACGACCATGTTTCGTGCTGCGGCGAAGTCAATCAGCCTCATTCCGTTATCGGAGGTGTTGTCGTGGAGGCTAAACTTTCCGACTGTTGGACCAAAAATATTTTCCTTGCCCACCTTAGCGTTGAAGTCGCCAAGCACGATATTTACGTCGTGACGGAGGCAGCGCTCGTAAGCATTTTCAAGGCGCTCGTAGAAAATTTCCTTGATCTCATCGTCCTTGTCTTCTGTCGGAGCGTGCCCACATATTAGGCTTATATTAAAAAATTTAGCCTTGATGCGGATTATGGCAAGTCGTTCGTTCACAGGTGTGAATCGCAGGACGTGGGGCCGTAGTCTCTTGCCAACTACAAATCCGCATCCAAACTCGTGCTTCTCCGCATGGCCGCTGTAGTAGATATCACAGGGTACATGCCGAATGCAACCCTGTCCCTTCCATCGCATTTCTTGGATAGCAGTAAACATAAAAAACATTAGAATATCGAGAAATTGGTAAATTCAAGGAAGTCTTGTTCTGCTTCATTTCATTCATAATTCCTTAAATATAACAAATGATCGCAATTCTATCAGGAAGAAAAATGTAAAAAGAACAAAACTTGTTGCCACTCGCTTTTCCACAGAAATCTTTCCTTTAGAAATGTAGGACAAAAAAATGTAAGCAAAGCTCAGCCAAAACAAAGCTGACAATTTTTTTTGCAATTTCCTAATTTCAATAAAATATTCAAAACGATCACAATTCTAATAGGAAGAAAAAGGCCAAAGCATTCTAAAAAGAATAAACGTATTCCCAGCTCGCTTGAGCACACATAATTTTAAAAATACCTCTGCCCGAAACAGTCAGCAAGAATCTTTGTAGTTTCTGGCCTTCTTGATATATACTCTCTTTGGCACTCGTTGTGCATCCCTAGTATAGATCATAGTAGAACTAGACAAGGTAGTGTTAGGGCGGAGAGCCGCTGACCAAAACTGTCAAAAGGAAGTTGACAGCTCATACAAAATCTGCAACCGATGAGAATGCAATGAGAAAGCAAAAATACACAATACCAAAATGGGTGAGTTTGACAGTTATGGTCACTAAGAAAGAGAGCACATTCAGCCCTAACACCATGGTGTAAGAAAACTATAGAAAACTATTTCTTACACTATGACTAACACTACCTTGTCTAGTTCACTCAAATGACACGATCACTCAATAACGGTGCACATAAGGTTTTTTTAGTAAACCAACAACAACTAATCCCCAGGTAAACTTTCTCTTCTAATGCCAAAAGAAAGAAGATAAGCTCTCTTTTAAAATAACGCAAAGCTGAGTTTAGGGGAATTGCCACTAGTGTATATTTTCAAGTTTTCCCTTCCTAGCTCCGAAGAGGTGGAGGAGTGATCCTCATCCACAAATTTTTATACTCGCCTAATCAAGGAAAATCACCACCCGAGGGAATTAATGCTATATCTGGGGCACCTTGTATATAATTCATAAAGCTTTAGTTATAAAAATACAGATGTCCCTATTTCTTTGCACATCACTGTATATCTGCAATAAATATGTAAAAGAGGAGTGGTCAAGGTGACTTCCTTGAGATAAGCCTGTAGCTCGTTCCTGTAACAAAATCGGCAAGTTACCGATTTGTGTGACGTCACGCGTTAACGATCCCTAGTTACCGATTTCGTGACAACTAATGTTTGTGTACGTTGAAATCGGTAAAAATTCGGTCCGTGATGAAAAAGAACACAAATCGAGAAGAAACGTTGCGAAATTGAGTCAAATGGCAAGCAGCTGTCTACTTGCATTTATTTTTTTTATGTGCGCTAAATTTTATAATAAAAAGGTGGTCTTGTTATTAAAAAGTGATTATTTGATTATTTATATGTGTTATAATATTTGCGGAAATAATGAACTATTATGATTGTAAATAATTTGACAATAATAAAAAACTTTGCAAATATTTGCAACCGGGCATTGCTCTAACAAATATTCTGCATTACCTTGAAAGTTAAAACGTTTTAAAACAAAAACAGTATTATAAACAGAGTATTCCAATAAAAAAATGTAACTTAAGCGAAAATACCCGTTTAAGAATATTAATTCGGTAGATCGGTAGAATTCTCACTTGCCGCAGAGTGAGTGAGAAAAACATGAAGTTTTATCGATTCCCTTTTTTTACACAAACACTTTTTTTAAAGATTCTATTGAAGTGAAATCGGAACATGTGACAACTTATCGATTTGGAACAAACGAATAGAACAGAAATCGATTCAGATTATTACACAAACAGTGTAGGTGAGAATTACGTCAGAGTGACGTCAAATCGGTAACATGGATCGGTAACTGCGATCGTTATGAGTTACAAAAACGAGCTACTGTGAGACAATAATCTTATTAGATAGAGTACTTATCATATTGGGATATGATATGATGAGTAATTTAACACATTGGGATCTTCCACTAAGATAAGATATAAGCCATTTCAACAAAGACCCTGATGTACCGAATTTTTTTAATGTTTTACAATAGTTAACCCAACGTGATCAACTCAATCAAATGCTTTACTAAAATCGGTATTTATTGCATCTATCTGATGACCCTTTTTCCATATTGTTAAGAATATCTGATACCATTATTGTGAGGTTTGTAGTGGTTGATCGTCCTTTAAGGAATACATGTTGTTGTTAATTTAAGTGTGGATTAACTATTTCTGTGAGCTGAAAACATATTATTTTTCATAAACTAAATAAAGTAAAAAGTAAGTAATTTTCGATCGCTATCTTATCGCCATTCTTATAAATTGGTGCAAAATGAGATGACTTCCAAGAACATGAAAAACACATGTTTGCAAAGACTTATTAAAAATAATATGCAATGGTGTAATTAATTGAGCTAGACACTGAACTAGGAGGATTGGTGGTATAAGGTTCGAACTGAGAGATTCGTAAGGATCTTATTAATTTATAGAATTAATTATGTCCTCTTGTGTAATATTGACTGTGCAAACCAATGGGGACGTGTTGAGATACATGAACGAGGTTCGAATTAGCGTTAAAGATGGACGAAATACTTCTATTGGATCTAATTCCAATTTTGCACAGGCGTGACTTAAAAATTAAAAATTGGTATTCGAGTTGAAACGTTGCTTCAAAACTATTTATTAAATATTTGGTAAATAGTTAGGTTATTACAATTCATAATTAGTCTTACCTTTGGTTTCCTCCAACAATCCGGTTTAAAACTTTGTAGGTGAAAGAAACAATGATAATGTACTTTTAAATTGTTGTAGTTGCCAGATTTTACAAAACGAAATAGGTGAGAAATTTAAAAGGCGAAGTTGCCAGGCCGCGCACATTGTTTGTCAGATTGTTTGATAAGACCAAAGGTAGTACGAAATTTAAAATATATAAATTCAATAGTAAATGTAATCTTTATGCACATGTATGTAAAAAATTAAATAAAAATAAAACGTAAATGCATCTTGAAATGTCGGCGAATTTGTAACAAGTTCTTTAAAGTGATCTTCATATAAATTACATATCACTTGTGGGTTGGAAGAAGAAATATTACCTTTAAACATGGTCTTAGGATATCAAGTCGATTTAAGCTTGACGTTTGCAAATTCGAAGAGTTTTCTCGGGTCATTAACAATTTTTTCAGCAATCGAGTTGGTGTAAAATGTATATGCTTCTTTATAATTTATTGAAAACTCTTTAGACAGCTCTGCATTTCTTGCCTTTACTTCATCACTTACTGATGGTGTTACTGGTGTTTTTAATGAGTTTGTAGAGATTTTTTTTTTATTTCCGAGTTTTTCTGAGAAATGTAAAGTTTTTATTCTTGCCTTAAGAAAATAAAATGCCAAAATAGTCGATTATTATAAAATGCATACTCGGTACGATCTCTGATTTTCACAAATTTCATACTCAGAATTACTCAGATTTCATTTTAATGTTTTATTTAAGTTGAGAGAAGAAATGGAAAATTTCATTTATTTTTAAATGTTATTATTTATCAATAATAATACTTTTCATCACAATAATACATTGATTCATTGGCTTTAGTTTAATGTTAAGTTTTTAACAAGAATTAGAAACAATAAAAAATCAAATACAGAAGAATATTTCAATTACATCATTTTGTTTCATTATGTTATTAATAAAAGATTAATAAAAGTCATTGCTTGATAATCTAAATAAAGCATTAACTTAAATTTTCTGCATTCAACAAGTGATGCCTTCTTCCGGGACGAAAGCCAAAATCTTGATGTCCATTTTGATTAGATGTCTCAACTTCGGTTTCAATAAATTTTAATAGAATTTCTTTGCAAAAAGTTAAATGGGTTTCAATTGAATCGTTAGCTAAAATATGATGAATACAGAATGAATATAAAGAAAACTTAAAATACAAATACTTAATATACCAAATAATTAATTAGGGCAAACAAAAAAGCAGCAACGAAATATAAAAAAAGAAAAACATAATAAGCTAACATTAGTGTTTCAGTGTGCAGGCTGAATTTTTTTTTTTTGGTCTGTAACTCTAATTTCTATTTTTTTTTTTTTTTTAGTTCATTTAAATTTTGTATTAAATCAAAAATTTTATTAGTCATCTTAGACAGAGTAAGCAGAAGGGCATAAAAAAAGATATATTTAATAAGGAATTCGAATTACTTATTGAATAAGTGTACTCAAATTATTTTTCTTAAAAATAGTCTAGTTTGATAAATTTAGCATCATTATAAATTTCGTACACATGTCTAAAAGCCGTAAACTTGTGATTTTATTACAGTTTTGCCACTGGCTTTATTTCTAAGCCAATCATATATTTTAATTAAATCAAAATATTTATCAAAATATTTATTTTAATTTTCTATTGACTAAGAAAAAACTTGCAAAGTTCAGAGATAAATAAACTAGCCGCTAATTGACTACATTTGCCAATAGACCCAAGCAACTACACTATAAATCTGTTAAACTATATGAATAGTTTTATTCGTACGGTTTATGTTGTTAAGGCTTTTGCAATGATTATAATAAAGACGGTTATAAAAATATGTTTTTTAATCTGTTTTACTTAATTTTAATCACATTGAGTTTGTTAAAGAAAAAATAATTAGGAAAAAGCTTAACTAAAACAAAAATCGTACATTGATCAAAACAATAAATCCTATATAAAATAGGGTTAATGATTTGTTTTCAAGTCTCTGCAAAAATAACCCTTAAACTGATGTAAATAAAGTCGATAAAAGGTTTTAGATCAGATACATGGTTACATCATTCTAAGCACCATGTCTCCCAAGTAAATTTTAGAAAGAAAAATAAATTTCATCGATATTAACTGTTTCAACAACTTCACATTAACATTAAGATGTGTGGGTTGAAATGCGTATACCTTCGATAATAATTAATTCTAATCGATTCATTGAGATCGTGTTCTAAAAAAATAACCGCGTTGACTGTTTTCACAATTAGTTTTTTATTCAGCGTCAAGTTGTTCGAAGTTTAGAATTTTGAAAATTGTACTGAACTTGAATCGCTAAATACGAATGACTTAAAAATATATAATTTAACAAATAATACTTAGAACTAGGTTAAAAAAAAGTTGATACAACCAAAAATCGACCTGATGAATTCTCACTTCTTCCGGTTGTTGAATTGGCTTCTATCTAGTTTTGCAAAAAATATTAAAAAATAAAACAAGTTTTGCATGAGTGCATGTGTGTATATGTGTCTGTACTATAGGTAAAGCAAGCAATTTTAAAACAACAACAACAACAACTAGAGTGACCATCAATACTAACTTACGACTTGTGCTAGAAGATGGGATCAATGCGTGTGAGCTTGAGTGTCGTTTTAAGCCTATAGCTGATCCTGTGGTTGCTGCAGCCTTTTTAACCACTTTGCCAACACACGAGCTTACCGTTCTGCTAGGCTCTTTAGTCGAGGTCGTTGTGTCGATCGGCATCGATTTGTAGCGCTGAAAAGATGTACGTGGTTTTTGCGTTGCCTGCAAAACGACTTCATCCAAGGCCACAAACCAGTCATCGGCAGAGTCATCTTCCAAAAATTTTGAATAAAAAGATGAGCGCTGTTTTTCCTTGCAGCTTGATTTGGGTGTAGTTGCCACAACGGAAGACTCTGTCTTAATAGAGTCGATGTTTTGCGAATGGGTATTAATATTATTTTGCGAAGGAGGCTTTTTTTGCGTCAATTCCTCAATTTGTGACTCTAACTGCTGTGTGGCTTCCAGCAGCAAGCCATCGAATTCGGAATCATTGAAAAAGTTGTCGATGTTGTCGATGCCACCAACACTTGGAATAGCTTTAGGCCTTGCACAGGCTGTCATAAGCTGCGAGGCTGCAGCGGAGCGGGTGCTAATGCTTAATCCTGGTGAACTGGATGTTCGTTGTGGCTTGCACTTAATCTGATGGACTTGTTTGCTGGCCGCTGCCATAGTCGGCTCTTTCTCTAGCAAAGTATTTCTTTGCGCCTCTTTAAGTTGCTCTTGAAGCTTGGCACAACGTCGCTTCAACATTTCATCCATTTTTAGTTTCTCGGCTTTGCGTTGTTGCTGCTGCAGTGCCTTGCGTTGCTCCTCGCGTCGGTTATCTAGCTTCTTCCGCTGCCTTTGAGTGTCACTCCGCGTGCGTGCAGTACAAAACACTTCTGTGCTGCTGGATCCAGCCGATGTAAAACTGCTGTCTGCAGCATACGCTGAGTCTGGTGTCACATTTGAAGCTTCATCAATTTTATCAAATTTTGCGCGATTCCACTTCCAGCCAACTTCAGGGCTCTCAATGGCCAATGTTTGTGAAAACATTCCACTTGGTGAGAAACTTGAGTCCAGTGTGTGCGGCGAATAGTCAAGGCTGTCGTCAAAGCTGAATTTCTTGTGTGGCGGAGTGCATTCGATTCCACAATCCGACGAAATGGATATGACCGATGGTGAGCGAGGCATTATTGCTTCAATAGAATTAACTACACTGGTTGCTACTGCAGCGGTATGCACGTTACGCATGCGAGTTTGCGGTGAAGCTGTAATTTGAAACGATTTTATACAGACTTACATTAATTTGCCTACCTTAAATAGTTAAGCAACTGAAATAATTGTTCGATTTACTCACAGCTGTGACGTTTGCTATTTAAACGGCTGCCGAGTGAAAGAGATTTTCTTGATATTTTCGGAGTTTTTTCCATTATAATTTAAAAAATTTAATTTTGCGCAACTTTATTTCAATTCAAAAAAGTTCAATAATTGCGGCAAATGTGTTTTCAACAAATAACGAGATGTCAAAATATACCGAGTAAAACAGCAGGGCTGCCACGATGCTATGAAAGAGCTCTATTAGCGGGGTTCACATGATCCTACATGCTATCACGCCAGGGACCCTGTTCTCACTCGCCTTAAAAAAGGCAGAGTAATGGCGTTATTTTGACACTATGCATCTGTCAGGTGTTCTTACTACCGACTTTTTTAAGCCCGCCTTATTTTGCATTCCGAGAACAGTCCATAAATGTGGTGTTAAATTTCGGAGAATTCATTACTTTGTAAGTCTTAAATTAAACAGCAACGCAAACAGAAAACCCAACCAATGCAAAACAAAATTTATTTGCGCTAAAACATAAGAGAACCACGAGGAAAATGAGGCACAATGAAACTTCAAAGTAACAGACGTCAAAATGAATCGCAAAATTTTTAAAATTTTTGAAAATGCTGCCTCACGTAACTTGTCACCTTCCCACTTCCCACCTTACCTGTAGACGTCAAAATTAATCCGATGATCCGCCTAACGTAAGGCGCGTGAGAACAGGCTCAGGCGTGATGGTTTCATAACAGTAAATTTTGCTTAATGACCAACGATCACACATGCTGTCAAACTTCATTAAGCTAAAAATTTCGAGTAGATAAAGGCAAATTTACACGATTCACTATCATCGTTTACTTTGGATGAATCATCTAATATGTAAAATGTAAATTGAGTTTCATCTTTAATATGAAGATGATTGTCATTGATTGGATTGAACAGTGAAAGAAGTAGAAGGTCTTCCTACTTTTGATGAAAGTGAAAGCAGACCGAACTGATGTGTCATTCGTACTAAAACACAATTGAAAGGTGTTAACATAATTTCAAGCAGAAAGTTTATATATTTTTTATTTAATTGCTGAATAGCTTTTATTTATTTAAATTTTTTAAACGTCAATAAAATTAATCAGCCAACGAATAAGTTTTGACATTCAACACCGAATCATCCTTCAAATTTCAAATTTACACTTTGAATAATGTAAATTAAAAACTGATTTACTGTCATCGTTCAACGTTCTCTATCATCGTTTTGAGTGAAATGTGTAAATTCGCCTTAACATGTCATAGATTTGGCAGCAGCTGTATTATCATTTTTTACAACATTAAAACATTACCAATACATCTTAATTCAACATAAAAACTGTGTTTGAACAAAACAATTTTTATACTTTATTTTTTGCATTGCTATGTTATCTAATAGCCCGTTCATGCTTGGGAAAAAATCAGCTTTTTGTAAAACGCTACTAAATGCAGCATATTTTTTGTCATATGTCAATACCAAATATAATATATTAGCTGCGCTCCTTTCGCCTTAATATAATCGCGATATCAAATTTTCTCAAAGGAACGGCAAGAAAAACGACTCGTAGAGGGCACTACCGTTGTAGTCAAAATAAAATTCAAACAAGCAATCATGATACAATAACTATTAGGTGTCATGATAACGGGTGTCATTCAAAACTGTTGTGAACTGTATGGTAGCGATACCTTAATGAACGATGTTTTTCTCTGAATGTGTTTTACTCTAAACGTCAGAAAAAAATGTAAATTATTTAATTTAATTTTTAATATTATGCAATTATATAAATAATTGAAGTGCAATTGTTGGCTGCGCTGAATGCGTCCAATGTGTGTGACACACGTGGTTTGTTTTGTTTTCTTTTGTTTAACATTCGATAGTCACAGCTCGTGAGAAAATAGGTAGCTGTCATGGCTACCTAATTATAATATTCATTGTATCAAACAAACAAATAATTAAAAAAATTAAATGACAAATCATAAAAATATACAGGTGCGGCACCTGTGTTTAAAATTTTTTAAAGGCTATATCACAATTTTATATGGATAGCAAAAATAATCCAATTTGTTATAGGATTATTATTTTTGTTTTTGCTTTGAATATAAAAAAAAATAATCTGGATTATTTTAAAGCGAATGGAACGCAGCTAATACAGCAATTATAGTCATTTACATTTCTTTTAATCAAGAAAATATCAAAGGAAGAGCGATTAGCCTGGACTGCTGTAGCACAGAAATGTCGAAATAAAACCTAAAGCTGCCTAACAGGCCGCTTACACAGGCTTGTGACAGTGAAAGTGCTAAAAAAATACGTTTACTGTTCGAATGGTTCGAAAAATTTCGAACTACCCATCGCCACTCGTGAGAAAAAAGCCAGTCTACGCTACTACCTTGTCAAATAATTATACCAAGGGCGGTATGAGCTCGTCAAGGCCTTGCATTGTTGTTTCCATGGCACAATTACTGACAAGGTAATTCTCACAAGCGGCGATGGGTAGTTGTCAAAATTAGCTGTTCATGCAATTAATCAAAGAAGTGTGAAAAAATAAGCAACGACTTAAACATAGCTAGTCAATCGCAGCAAACTAAAAACATTCCAATAAACTTCGTGAACAATCTTAATGAATCAAAGAAAATGTAAAAATAAGCACATAGCTAGTCAACAGCAGCAAACTAAAACTCCTTTAGCTGTTTTTGACAACTGCCAATCGCCAAAAAACTGTCACGGCTACCTTGTCAAATAGTTATACCATGGTTGTTTCAATGTAAATTAATAAAGGGTATTCAGAGGTAGTCTTGTTACGGTGTTAGATTGCTGAGGTGTTGATTATTTCCACAACACAACAACAAAATGCACTTCTTGTCATATTTTAACAACTCAACACTCTAACAATACCTCGACCCTATTGTTATGAGTATTGGTACGGTGTTGAATATTTTTGTTGTCAGTTAACAATCTAATTTTGACAGAAGTGTAGGTGCAGCAAAATAATTTATTGAGGGTGTTCACACGTACATCAAAATTTCAACAATCTAACACCGTAACAAGACTACCTCTGAATACCCTTAATATTTAAGAGCGAGAGAGTAAATTTTTACCACCTCTGTCACTAAATGATTCGGCAAAAACATGGCAGAATTAGAGAAGGTATATGCATTTCAGACTGCGCTCTCTTTCTCATAGCCAGAATTGTCAAACTCAAGCATTTTGCTATTCTTGCCTATTTTTGCTTTCTTATCGCATTCTCATCGTTTTCAGATTTTGTATGAGCTGTCAAATTCGTTTTGACAGTTGCGGCAGTCTCCCTCTCCAAAATGCATATACCTTCTCTAATTCTGCCATGGGCAAAAATATGAAATCATTTGATCATACAGTGTTGCGTTGTGAAATTATTCATAGCATTTGTGTTTAGGCATGAAATTAGTACGCTTTTAGTAAGAAACGTATGAAATCAGTAATGAAACCTACTTACAGCAACCTTCATCGACTGCAAAACTTTAATTGATGACAATGATTATTAAATATATTTGTTGACGCATTGAACAAAACAAAAATTTTTACTTGGGGGTTACACGTTCAAGTTTTGCCTTTCAAGTTGCAACATATTCACTTTTTTACTAACATACTCACACTTTTAGAAATTGACCACCAAGTTGCAATCAATTTTCCTTTCAAGTCATGTGGCAACTTGACGGTCAAGTTTTAAGCAGCTGATCACAGTTTTTGTAAATAAAGTGTTCGTGATTTATAAAACGAGTTACAAATAGTTTAAAAAAGTTTATGCATTTCTACTGAATTTAAACGACTTTTTTGTTTTTTTCTATGAAATTATTTATTTCTTGTAGCACTTTCAGTGAGGCAACCATTGTTGTTTTCCTGATGACAGCATCTTGAAAACGAAATTTACTCTCAAGTTGTGTGCAGCCTACGTCACAGCTGCCAATTCAACTTAGTTTTGCCAAGTTGTATGTGTGCTTATGAAAGTACAATCTTGAACGTGTAACTGCTGCGTTAACAATAATTAAATTTAAATTTGTTGAAACACATCAGCGATGAAACATTTTTAGATAAAGTACTAAAAGTAGCTAAAAATGTACTGGTGTTCAGGGATCATATGACCACCAGCATAATATAGTTTCGTCACAGAACTCATCAAACGAAAAAAAGAGTGTAAATAGTGACGTGACCAGGGATCATATGGCCACCATCATAGCAACGGCCTCATCAAACTTAAAAAGAAAGCCATGGCAAACTATGATATATACGATGATCAAAGAAGAAGTACCAAGGTACCTTCTCATATGAAAATTTCATAAAAGCATTCAGATACAGTACCTTTGGTACTTTGGTATTCTTGGCACTTTTGATTTCTTTGCAATTCATACGTACACAAAATTTTTAGAACGCTAGAAGTGCTGTCGTTTAGCTATAATACAAGTTAAATGAAACGAGTTTGGCTACACCAGGAATTTCCTCTTAGAACAGAAAAGCAAAAATAATTAAATTGTACTGTAAAAATAATTAAATTATGAAAAATGTGGTACTTCATACGTAAAGAATAAAACGTATCGACAATGGTATGAAAGAACGTACTTGTACAACATTGTAGAATGCACTCGTTACTCGTTATTGTAATGGCAGCACTCTTCATCAGATGACATTTGCAAAATGGTGTGAAACTCGGCTAAAGTGACATTTCTGATTTGGACCAATGAAAAATCGCCATTTGGTTTTAGCTCTTCAATGTAAATTATGCTTGTAAAGAGAGTGTGGATGCATTTTATAGTGGATTTTATTAACGATTTTTAAGAAGTTTCAGCAGTGGAAAGTTTTAATTATTATTTGTCCAGCCATCCGGCCAGAAGTGTTTAAATAATCGATCAAATAATAAGTTAAAGAAGATAACTTGGCTTAAAGCAAGTTTTGCTTATTTTGTTCTAAACATACAATTACTATTTCAACATGAAATACTTTTTGTTGCTTGGATTACTGCTATTAGCAGGTATATCAATAGAAGAAAAAGATTTAATTGATGAAAACTGACTGGAAACAAATTATTAATACGTAAATAATATTTAGGCATCAATGAAATCGTGGCTGAGGATGAAGTTGAAGATGTGGAAACAATAGATTTAGATCTAGGGTCTTTCAAAGAAGCTTCTCGAACAGGTAAGCAATTGACCGGTATATCTGACGTGCACAATGTACACGTCATGATATCAAATGAGCCCGTTTTGAGGTTAAAAACATACCTACATATCGATATATATATATTTATATATCTTTATATTATTATTACATATCGATGCACGATCTAACTATGCATTTCCCTAGACACGGAGACCTTAAAGCGCGAGGAAGAAGCTATTAAGCTGGACGGTCTAAATGTGTCACAAATGAAGGAGATTCGTGAAAAGGTATGTTTCGGCTAATGTTTCTTTATCATTCATCAATGGTAACCTAAAACTTTCTTCTAAACACAAACACATCGCATATGAAACACAGATAAACGAAAATAGTGGGTGGAAAATTTAATGTTATAAACTCCATAAAGATCAGTAAATGGGGGTGTCTCCGAGTTTATAAACACTAATGTAATATGATAGAATTTTTACTAATTTGTGTAGAAAATTTTAATGCAAACATGCTAGTTGGGTGTGTATACCGTCGTCCATACAGAAATATATAAGCAAAAAATATAAGCCTAGAGCTTTTTATGTCAAATTTAAAATATATCACCTTTCAACAGTAACAATTTAATTGAAAAAACACTTCTAAACGAAATTTTGTGTATCTTTCGGGATGCACATTGTAAATGATCAAAATCCTTCGCATTTTAGCAATAATTTTAGTACACTACTTGACTTTTTTTTTGTTTCTCAAGATCATAAACCTATTATTTGAACAAATATCTGCACCACGTTTCTCTAGACATGATCTAATAATATTGACTTATAATTTGAGCGCAAACATGCTATAAATTCTTATGCTTTTAGAGATTTAAAAAATTTCAATAGTGAGTTGCTTTTTTCCTGTGTTAACTTAATAGACTGGGATCACATTTATTTTCCTCATATACCATGCCTTGATGACAGAGTCGACTTCTTACAAAACTGTTTGAATAAATAGCCTTTTGAATGTGTTGTCCCATTAAAAACAGTGAAGGTAAAAGATAAAGAGATTCCTTGGTTTTCTGCTCAGATAAATCAAACAATACTTGAAAGAAATCTAGAATATAGCCGCTGGAAACGATACAGGTTACCAGAAGACTTTGAGAAATACAAATTGGTCAAAAATAAGGTAGCAAAGACGACTCGGCTAGCCAAGATGAAGTATTATGAAGAAAAGTTTTACTCTGCAATAAATACCACACAAACATGGAAAAAATAAGAAATATTGGGATAGGGATAGGGATGTCATAAAAATGACATTGAAAATTTAGAACTTAACAAAAAATTTGCAAGCATTCCTCTCACTAGTCAAACTGCAAATTCTCAGATTTGTGATATTAAAAATAAAAATGTGATGTATTCCAGTGCAGTGATGATAATAATTCAGTGAGTAGTTGCAGTGATAGCTAAACTGACAATAATAAATTTACTCTTAGAAATGTTTACGGTGACGAGGTTTTTAAATTGATTATGTCTTAAGTCAAATTCTACAGGTCTTGACAATATATGTAAATCCTATTTTCCTAAAAAACCTTTTACCATTAGTATACCACATATTACACATTTTTTTAATTCTATTCTAACAACTTTAACAAGTCGTGGAAAAACGTCAAAATCCAATTCCAAAATCAGGCACAGAATAGAGACCTATTGCAATTTTCTCTGTGTTGCCAAAGGCCTAGGAAAAGATTATGAGTTCTCAAATAGCTAAGTGTTTGTGAGGATTGACGTTTTAAGTAGTGTCCGACCGAAACCAGAATTTTGGCCGAAACCGAGACTGGTATTTAATATGAAAATTTAAGTTTTTGCAAACAATTTTTTTTTTATTAAAAGGATACACATAAGAACTAAATGTAATATTAAAAGAGTATTATTTGAATATTGAAGTTTACAATAATTGAAGTTTACTATAATAATAAATGAGATATTTTTTTATTTTAATTTTTTATTACTGAAGTATTTCATACTTTATATCTTCCGTACACACTCAAAATAGTATGCACCTACAATGTACATTTTTATAGAACTACAAATCAAGGTTTTTCGTTTTTCTTAAAGGTTTAGTATTATAAAAATATAAATATTTATTTTTCTTTTCGTTTATTTCACACACGCAGAATTCGTTGAGAAGTTTAGTTATAAATTTTTGGCTTCAGTACCTATAAAACTTTAATTTAATTGCAATAGAGATGATAAAATCGAAAATGATAGTATCGAACGCATACGATTAACCAAAATGTTTAACGTTAACACGATAATTCAAATTATAGACAAATTCATAATTTTTGTTTTGTACAATGCGTTGTAAATATTTCTTAAAACCAAACATATATTTGAATTAGATGACTAATATATTATATTGAATTAGATGACCGAATAGCCAAAACTGACCGTAACCGAAACCGAATATTCGGTTGAACACTAGTTTTAAGTCACTTGAATAAAATGAAATTTTATTCTTGTTGCTTCTTGACATTTCCAAAGTATTTGACAATGTGGTTCATGATTAACTATTAAAGAAACTTAGACTTTATTTTGGTTTTTCAAACTCAGCCATTAAACATATTGATTCGTACCTGTAAGATAGACTTCAGGCAGTTTGTTCGGGCGATAAGCTTTCTGAATTCATAAAACTTTACAAAGGCGTTCCTCAAGGCTCAGTCTTGGGACCGCTGCTTTTTACTTCATATATTAAAGTGCCCAGTATTAGTGGCTGCAACTTGCTTATGTATGCTGACGACACACATTGCGTTGTCCCATTGACAAAAATCAAAAATTTGTATGACTCGGCACCTAACAATATTGGTGTCAATTAAGGATGTCAACCCGAACGGTTTTGTCGATACCGGGACTGTCGAGATTGAAAATACCGATCCAAGGATTTTTGCGATTTTTTCCTATGTTTTCCAATGATTTTTTTTTCAATAACACCCATTAATTTGAATTTTTGCATTGTACAACACCCATAAAACAATGCATTGTTTTAACATCTTTGAGATCTATAATATATATATTTTAATATTTTTTATTTATTTAAACACAATTGAGATCATATCTATTAAATAATAACTAAAACAAAAGTAAACAAATTCATTTACACATATAATTAAAAATAATAAAAACATAAAGTCATATGAAATCGAAAAGCCGTAAGTTACATTTTAAATATTTTACAGGTGAAGCACAAAACTTACTAAATTTGAGTTAAATAAAAAAATTACAATAAATATTACAATAAAAAAAATTGCGCTAAGGGCTTTTAGAACTTTGTTAATAAAACCGTAGTTTTTAGTTGTAGGATTGTAAAATTTTGCAGGAACACGTATTCTGATACGGTACTTACTACTTTTTTGATTTCATATAACGATATGTTTTAAAAAATACAATGAGATCAAGAAAAAAAAAATTACTTCAAAGAGTTTTGTCACAGAGTTTTGTACAAGCGTCAGGGGAGGATAGAAGAACAAAACAAAAAGAATTATGCTTTTGCCTCATCAGTTGTTTCATGCGCACGCATAGAAAAGTATGGGCAGCATCAAAACAAACGCTAAGGCAAAGCATAATGATTTTTGTGTTATAAATCTTGAACTCGTCAGTCGCCCTTTCTCGTCGTCTATCGAATCGAACTAACTTACCGACAACAACCGTGCCAACGAGCTACGAATGTAGATATTTTTTTTTAAAGCAATCAAGTGAGCCATGAGATGGGATTTTTCTCGCTCAGTGCATTATTTAACTTACATTTGTTTTTTTCTTCTATCCTCCGGACGGAATGCTGGAAGAGCATTCGAAGTCGAGCTGACACTTTTGTATAATATACAGTAGTGGTCACCAATTAAGCACACTTAAAAAAGTTGAGTGAATACTTAAATTTTCCATTTATTTTTTGTAAATCTTCTTTATTTCTTATACACATTTTTTTATTTCAAAACTTTTCCTTATAGAACGTAAAATCAAATAAAAATTAAAAATAAGCACTTCGACTTGGTCATGAATTTAGCACTTGAGCGAAAAAATGTCTAGGATGAAAAATATAATCAAAATGTATTGCATAAAACTCAGTATTTCGTAGGAAATCCCTTAGTCTTAATTACTGCATCTCATATCCTTGGTAAACTTTCGACCAAAGCCTCACAACGGTACTTTGGAATACTATACCGAATCCTTTGGATTTCCCTCCACAAATCTGGCAAATTTTTGGGTTTTACTGTTAGTATTTTCTGCTCGACATCCCTCCACAAATTCTCAATCAGGTTTAGGTCCGTTGATTGCGATGGCCACTTCAAAATATCAACATGGCTGTCTCCCAAGCAACTCGTGAGCACTGCTTTGGATCATTATCCTGCATAAAACGCCATTAAAGCGGCAAAAAATCATCTTGAAACGGTATCATGGTATTGACAAGTACGTTTTTGTAAACGTCCTGATCCATTTTTTGGTAAATTTTAACAATCGAACCAACTCTGTACCAAGAAAACGCCGCCCATACCAAAATATTTCAGCCACCCTGTTTAGTAGTCTTGAGCGTGCACTTTGGATTTTGTTGCATGTTTTGAGGACGCCACACATATTGTTTGCTGTCAGATGCGAACCGGCAAAACTTTGATTCATCCCTCCAAAGCACATTTTTTCCAAAAATTCTTTAGAGGACACATTTATACCATATTTTGATGAAATTTCATTTTTAATTTTATTTGAAGTCTTAAAAGGATCACTAAGTGAAGCTCTATAAATCAAATCGCCCTCTCTTGCTATTGTTTTTCGCGCTCTAGGTCGCTATTTTACATTTTTAATGCTCTAATACTACTCTACATGTTGTAATGCGTTATATAATAACTTTCACGAACATCTAAGGAGCAGAGCAATCTCTAAAACTGTGCTTGCACCATTTTTCATTTGCTGAATCAAATGCTGCTGAGCCTCTGAAAATCAGTAGCCTTTCGCCATACCTTTCTGCAATTTTTTGTTAGAACTCAAATAGAAACTTAATAAATTTAGTATATCTTACTAGTAAAATTTAATTAACCAAAATAAAATAAGATATGGCAGTAATTCTAACCTGTGCTAAATTCGTGCCCAGCATTTAAACCACATTGATTTATACTACTTGAAATATGTCAGAAAATTTAAGAATAACTAAGAAACCAACCAACGGTGCATAAAGATAACTTCATAAACAATACTCAACAAAAAATATTTGATTACAATTCTTAAGCTAAGATGTAAAAAATTTCAAAGTAGAGTTTCTTACACAATGTGTGTTAAATTCGTGACCACCACAGTACTCTCCGTGGTTTTGTGTAGTTAGCAGGGTGTTTCTAATAATGACATAAATGTATAAAAAAATGTGATCCCGGCTTTTATTTTATCCGGAAAAGGTTGGGATCACGACAGAGGGATTCACAGTCTTAGTGTCAATCGACAGGTAATTGAATTGATAAGACAAAAAGCAAAATATTTAGGGGAAAGACACAGTTTTGGCTACGCTGTGGCACTTCAAAGTTGAGATATTTAAAAAAATCATATTTTGTTCAATTCGTTTTGGGTTCTCTTAAACAAATAATTGTCAATAATTTTTGTTTTGATTAAACTGAGCCAAGTAAATTTTTTAATATAAAAAATATTTGAGTAAATAAATGGAATTAAGAAATCTTAGAAAACATAAAATTTAATATATATTTAGTGATTTTTATATACACTCACGGTAAAAAAATACAGATGCGTCGTTGGAAGCACGAGAGAAGCGAAGTTTTTTTCGCAGTTTCATGAGCTTGATAATTTAATGGTTTTTTTAATAAAAAATTTTTAAATTAAAAAATTTTAAATACCATAGTTTATTTGTTTATTTTACACTTAACCGGTAGAAAGCAAACTGTTTTAAAAACTTAATTTTCAAAAGCGCGTCATTCTGTCAATTTTCAATATTTTTTTTTTGTGCCAGCCATAGCTGCACTCATCTTATATACGCAAACGCAAATTTTATCTTGCGTAAGGCTTTTTAAGTACAAGTCCAATCTTAATAAATTTAGTATGGTTTGGTAGGTTTAGACATGTATTTTGAGTTGGACTTTTTATTTCTTAAAAATTTATATATTTTAAGTTATTAAGAGATAAAGTTAATATTTAATTGGTGTTATGTTGCTTTTTCTCTTCTTAATTTCAGCATATGCCTAAAAATATGTGAGGTATTTATTTAACGCCACCTATCGGCTAATAGCTATGAAACTGTTATACTGACGAATAATCTTTTATAATTTCACAGCTAAAACTATGAATTGATATATTCAGTATCAAAGTGATACTGGAATGATTTCTTATTGTTTTTATTGGAAAGTGGAAAATGTTTTAATTTTTAAAAATTTACACAAAAATTAATAAGAAATTGGAAACTGGTAATGAAACATTTTTGTTCAAGTATTTTTCAACTGAATATCAAGAAATATTCTTATTCCTGTATACCTGTATTTGCAACACCGCGTATATTGGAAAAAGGCCAAAATTAATTTCATTTCAATTTTGATCATTCCTGATTGATTTATTCATTATAATTTTTCATTAAATGCTGATTTGAGAACAAAACTAATTTCAGTAAATGTTTAGTTCAGTTGAAAGTCAATAGCTTATAATAAAATCAGTTTTTCTGCACTCCTGAAAAATTTTACTATCACCGTCTGTGCGCATGTGCAAGTGGCGGATACGCGGTATTGCACGCGCAACAGTACATACAGCGTAGTATACAGCCTTGTCCTCCCACTTACATTTGGGCGTGCTCGTCTAGGCATTACTATGCAGGTTTTAATTATAAATAATATATCGTCGTTGCGCGTGCAAAACCGCTATCCGCCACTTGCACATACGCACAGAAGGTGATAGTAAAATTTTTCAGGAGTGCAGATGCTAGAATTGCGAGCTTGAAGAAGACGTAAAACAAATACATATAAGTTAGCTCTCAGCAATGTACGACCAGAACGTAATGACGTTTGACAACTCAGGAAAAAATGTATTTATTGTCGAGGTCTTCATTTCGATAGTCAGTTATTAAGAAGCGACCTCAACTCATATTGTCACAAAGGTAATCCTGGTAAACAACCCATTTATGCACAAATCTATATGCATGATACGGAAGCAGCCACTCGAATATTGGCCGATTTGTAGGAAAATCGATAATCTGACATTTCGATCATGCGTAAGCTATCAGAACACCTTGCAGCTCAAAATACTTTTGCACAAATTTTTCGCAACGTTACAACTTTTGTCTGAGATCAACTTGAGATGACACAACACAAAAATGTTAGGATGGTAATTTGCTCTGATAGGTTTATAAATTTCGCTGATCAACGACATTTTAACTTGCCGTTTCATTTGTAGCTGACTTTTAATTTTTAAGAAATGATGTTGCAGCAGTTTTTAGAGCAGGCTACGGCTGTCTAGTTGGGAGTGCGACCTAATTATATATCCTGTTGATGGAAGTCTTCGAAGCTTAGGTTGACAGCATTCAAGGGTTGATCCCATGGCATATCCTTTTATCTTTCCGCTTAGTGGTGAAGGTTGGTATCGTCATCATATCGCTTAGCACTACAGGAAGAATTAAGTTCCCTTCATAGATCCCAAAAGCTTTTCTTGGCCTGGGTTGTTGATATGCATAACAGCAGCTTCTTCGAGCTGAGCAGTATTTAAACCTTTATGATGATGTTAAATCTAAAGCTCAAAACTGAGGACTTAATGCACAAACAGATTACGATAAGATTGCCAAAATAGGTTCCTACCCAGCAAAAAATGTCAATGCGCATTAGTTGTATGCACGTAAAGAGCGCTTCATTCTCCTTGCAAATAGTGCTGCTTGTATAGCGCTGTATTTGTAGCACTTTCCGTAACGATAACGTTGCACTTGAAAAAAAAAGTATTAGATTTGAATGTCAAAAAAAAAAATTAATTTTAAAAACTAAAAATTCATCAAATCGTTTTAAAACTATGTTTTCTGATTTTCCTTCATCAAATGAAAAATCAAATATAATGCATAAAAATCATACTTTTTTATATTTTCGCCCTAATTCGTATAGGATGTATGTCAAAATTGGTCAAACTAACGTTTATTAGCGGTCTAGGTAGATTGGTCAAAACTACATATGTACTACTTATGTACTTTTTTGGTTTTTAATGTTTGTTTGAAAAAAAGGTAGGTAGAATGTTTTAAACAATACATTATCGTATGAACTTCATACAAATAATAAACCGTTTTCTTTGCCTCCTGAACAATAGATAATTTTGACTTACGTCGTATAAGAATTAGGCCGACGATATGAACTAATAAAGGAAACAAAGTCTTCGGTTCTTGCTTCATTTTTCTTCTAACTACAAGGAGAACGAAGCTTTCGGTTCAAGCTACGTTTTTATTTTAAATACAAGCAGAGCGCTCGGCTCTCGCTACAATTTTATATATTATACATCGGTAGTGGAGCGCATACATCTGATGACACGACTATAGTTATGACATATAACATGACATATACGTTAAAAAATGCGCTATACACAAGAAGAATAGAGCGCTCTACTGTTTTTTGGAGCGGTTCAGATGCGCAAATGGTATTTTTGGTATTAGTATTGGTATATACACTGAGGTTGGGAATTTTGAAAGAATTCCATTCAAACAATATGAAATCATTAAAATACACTTATGAATTGCAAAACTCTATTTAAAATTTTCGAATTCTATAAACGTCTTAAAAATGTATTTGCCAAACAAAATACTACAATGAAAAAGTGTCACTTATTATTTTGCTCAATAATTGCTTTATTACGTGGTTTGTCAAGTTAATGCAGAAAAAAACACACACTTTGTTCTCTTTTCATCCCAACGCACAGCTGTTGTTGTAGTTACAAAGAAACACGCAACAACAACGAAACCTGCAAGCAGTAACAGCCATAGTAGAACTAGACAAGATAGTGTTAGGGCTGAATTTGCTCTCTTTCTTAGTGACCATAACTGTCAATCTCAGCCATTTTGGTATTTTTGCCAACTTCGTTTTGACAGTTGCGGTCACCGGCTCTCCGCCCTAACACTACCTTGTCTAATTTTGCCATGGTAACAGCATTAAAGTCAATCAACAGACGAACTGCTTGCAAGAAAAGACCTAACCAAAATATACGAGTCGCTACGTACCGAGTGAAGACGAAAATGTTCGCTTAAATGCTGTTCAAAATAGACACACGTCAGCTCATCGAAACTGAACGAAACGGTTTGACAAAACGATTTGTTCCGTAAGAACCGAACTTTTAGCGTCTCAACTCGTCAACAACAGCTGTTCAAAGTGTGCGACATTTAAGGTATATACGTGTAAAAATGGAGAAACATCAGCTTGTTTCAAACATTTTTTTGAGGTACAAGGTTGGTATATTTTTTAAAAATTTATTCAGGTTGTACATAAAAAATACTTTATAAAAATATATTTTTTTTAGCAATTTTCTGGCTTTCTATAGAGGTCGCTAAAAAGGAAATTGAAAAAAAAACATCCAAAACTGTTCGATAGATAACTCAAAATTTATTGCTTCAATTTCAATGAATCTTATTGCATTTTGTTCCTAATGTTCCTTTAAGCATCCCACCTAAATTCAAGTACCTATTTCCTTTTATTTTTTTATTGACAAAAAAGCGCGCAAAAATCTATTTTTTTTAAAACTTTTCTCACCATAATTTAAAAAAAAACCCCTGTGGGTCGTTCGTAGGTGGGATGCTCAATTATTGACCTATACTTTAAAATTACATTTGATTTGTTTGTGTCAGATACATGGGAAAGGCCATATCCATCGAACAGTTTTGGATGTTTTTTCTTCAGTTTAATTTTTAGCGACCTCTATAAAAAGCCAGAAAATTGCTAAAAAAAAATTAAAAATTTATTAAAGTAGTTTTTATGTACAAAATAACCCGTATAAATTTAAAAAAAAATATAACAACTCCTTGTACCTCAAAAAAATGTTTGAAAACACGCTACTGTTTTTCTCTTTTTGCACGTATATTATACCTTAATAATTAACAAAGTTGTAATTGCTCATTAATTTATAGCTAAAAGACACTCTGTTTGCAATTGATCAGCTGTTCAGACGAGTTGAGCAAATCGTTTCATTTTGGGTTAAATGTCAAAACAGACGAAACGAGTGCAGACATTCGGCAAGTTGCAATCGTCTCGTTTCGTCTATTTTGGTTGGGCCTTAAATGATTTACTTTTTTATTAAAATGTAAATTTTAAGACAAAACCATTGATCGTAGATGCACGTCACCCCTGACTTTTTTGTTGGAATCGGAAAGATCTTTCATATTTTCATACATAATTTTCAGATATATTTTACTGTTTAAACAGGAAATGGGAAAATGTGCCGAATTTTACCAAAAATTGAGATTAAAGCCAGTTTCTCAGTCAATCACTTCTTCGCTATTATATATATCATAATTTTGAGTATACATGAACCATCTATGATCAATTCTGATTCGAATAGTGAAAATTTCACATAAATCCGTTCAGCGGTTCTTGAGTTTACCGGCAGTCACAAAAATGCTAATGCTACAAATAAAAGTTTAATTTTTATATAATAGATATAGATTATTGCATCTTTTAGCATTAGGATTAAATGTGTTTTTAAATAAAACAAATAAATAATTGTTTGCTCACTATTTTTCCTCACAACAGGCAGAGAAATTCACTTTCCAAACTGAAGTTAATCGCATGATGAAACTCATTATCAACTCACTATATCGCAATAAGGAGATCTTCTTGCGTGAGCTTATCTCCAATGCTTCAGATGCCATTGACAAAATTCGCTTACTTGCACTCACCAGTAAGTCTGAAATGGACACAAATCCAGAGCTGAACATACGCATTAAGGCGGACAAGGAGAACAAAGTGCTGCATATAATGGACTCTGGTATCGGTATGACTCATCAGGATCTTGTTAACAATCTTGGTACAATTGCCAAGTCAGGCACAGCCGATTTCCTCGCTAAAATGCAAGACCCTTCTAAGTCAAATGGACAAGATATGAACGATATGATTGGTCAGTTTGGTGTTGGTTTCTACTCAGCTTTTCTTGTTGCTGATCGCGTTGTTGTTACAACAAAACACAACAATGATAAACAATACATTTGGGAGTCGGATGCTAACAGCTTTACTATCGTCGAAGATCCACGTGGTGATACGTTGAAACGCGGTTCGATTGTATCGTTATACTTTAAGAATGAAGCTCAAGATTTCCTAGAGGAAGACACCATACGTGACCTTATACGCAAATATTCGCAATTCATCAACTTCCCAATTTTGATGTGGTCAAGCAAAACTGTTGAGGAGGAGGTGCCAATTGAAAAGCCTGTAGAAGAGAAGCCCGAAAAGGAGACAGATGAAGATGCTCAAGTTGAGGAGGATACCACAGACGATGATGATGCGCCCAAGACCAAAAAAGTTTCCAAAACTGTTTGGGACTGGCAGCTGATCAATGACAGCAAACCGATCTGGACACGCAAACCTGGAGATGTTAAAGATGAAGAATACATTGAATTCTACAAGAGTTTGACTAAGGACACGAGCGAACCTCTTACGCAGACACACTTTGTTGCTGAGGGTGAAGTTACATTCAAGAGTTTGCTCTACATACCCAAAATCCAGCCATCTGACTCTTTCAATCGCTATGGTACCAGTTCGGATAACATCAAGTTATATGTGCGCCGTGTTTTCATTACCGATGAGTTCAACAACATGATGCCAAATTTCTTGAATTTTGTACGCGGTGTTGTTGACTCCGATGATCTGCCCTTGAATGTGTCGCGTGAAACGCTGCAGCAGCACAAGCTCATCAAGGTGATAAAGAAGAAGCTGGTACGCAAGGTATTGGACATGATCAAGAAACTAAGCGAAGAGGAATACGAGAAATTCTGGCAAGAATACTCAACCAAGTAAGTAGAATAAAAATGGAAAATAATTTAACTCTCTATTGAACAACTACGAAAACATTTTGCTAATGCGTTTGGTAAAAAATTTGCTGGTAAACAATTTAACAAGCATTGTCAACGCGTCTCCGGCGAAACTTTTGTTAAAACTTCATTCTGATATATATGTTTTGTTTTCAGCATCAAACTGGGCGTCATGGAGGATCCCAGCAATCGTTCACGTCTCGCTAAATTGTTGCGCTTCCAGTCATCCAACGGCAAGGGTGTCACCTCCTTGTCCAAATATGTGGAACGTATGAAGACCAAGCAAGAATTCATCTACTTCATTGCTGGTACCAGTCGTGCTGAAGTTGAAAAATCACCCTTCGTTGAGCGTCTGCTGAGCAAGGGATACGAAGTCTTGTATTTGGTCGAAGCTGTTGATGAATACTCAATAAGTGGCTTGCCTGACTTTGATGGAAAGCGATTCCAAAATGTCGCTAAAGAAGGTTTCAGACTTCATGAATCCGAAAAGAGTAAAAATAAATTCCAGGAAACTAAGGCTGAATTTGAGCCACTCGTTAAGTGGTTGAATGACGAGGCACTTAAAGACTTGATTGCAAAGGCTGAAATCTCTGAGCGTTTGAGCAGCTCACCTTGTGCTTTGGTCGCTGGTATGTTTGGCTACACAGGTAACATGGAGCGTCTAGCCATGTCAAATGCCCATCAGAAATCCGATGATCCTCAGCGTAGCTACTACTTGAACCAAAGGAAAACGCTTGAAATCAATCCACGACATCCGCTCATCCGTGAGTTGTTGCGTCGTGTTGATGCCAATGAAGCTGACGAAACCGCCAAAGATATGGCACTTATGATGTTCCGCACTGCCACCTTACGTTCTGGTTACATGCTACAGGAAACATCTGACTTTGCCGATAGCATAGAAAGAATGATGCGTCAAACATTGGGCGTACCGCTGGACGAAAAAATCGAGGGCGATGAAGATGATTTTGAGACCAACGAGCCTACTGATGAAGATGATGAAAAGTCAAGCAATCTTGAGGATGATGAAGAAGAACAGCAACACGATGAACTCTAAGGCCACAAGTATACTCCGATATTAAGCGGAAAAGTTCATGAAGTGTTGTGAGTGGCGGATGTTAATAATCACGTAAAAGTCAGACTGATTTTATTCTTTCCATCAAATTGAGTAATAATTGCATTTTTGTTTTCGATCCATTAACCTTTATTATAAGTCTTTTTTTTCTTTACGTACTTTATATAATTTAAATTTGTAATATAAAAAATATGAACTTAAAATTTAAGTGCCCATTACTTTAGAAATACCACTGCTACATATTTAAGTGTTTCCTTAGAGATGCAGTGGCAATTATTTGCAACTCGCTTAAATTATGAATTGTAAATTACTGTTTAGTATATAAATTCCTTTATATGCACTAGATTTTTTTGTTGTTTTCTAAACTTTCTTGTTCATCAATAAAGATAAGAGTTGAAAAATTTGTGACAAACAATTTGTTATCATTCATCAAGTCAACGTTAATGCAACAAATTGGTCACGGTTAGTTGCATATATGTCAGTTATATATTTTATGCAATACGATTGCGTATTCTTGCCTTGTGGATTTTGGATGTGCAGGTTCAAAGTAGTTTTGAATCTGTTCGAAAATGAATCATGATGCGCAAACTGCTTTTGTAGCAGAAGCAAAATGTTCGAAATAGGCCAAATTTGCAGCACTGCAATCGTCAAATATTCTAAAATGCAATTTTTTTATCAAGCGTCACTCATCATTCACATCAAAGAAATTCACGCTGCAATTTGGACGCTTGAAAAATGCCAGGGGTCCTACTACGTATTGCGATGCGTAAATCAATGCGTTGCGAAAAGGAAACGCGATGCACATTCAAATAGCAAATCCACGTGGTTATCGCATTACAGAGTACCGATTACGCTATGTTGCGATATTTTTATTTCGCATCGCAATACAGAGTAGGGGCCCAGTTGTGCGCATACTGCAAATCGTGATGCATTCCCGAACAGACCTTTTATTGATCGGCGAGCCTTAGAAGAGACCCGCGAAAGCGAAGGATTGATTGGTTGGCTGCAGTGTTAAGATATTTATTCAATAAATTTTTTACTGAGTGGTCTAAATTTAAAAATGGCCATGTCACAAAACTTTGCACTAATTTTCTGGAAAACTCGTTTTCGACGAATTCTACATGCTACCGCCGAATAAAGTATTTTTTAAACCATAAAATTTCCTACTGAGTTTATCATATAATTTTTTAATTTTGCATATATAAATTTTTCTTTATATACATTCTCATATGTACACTTACAATTACAAGCTTAGAGTAACTGTTAAAGAACAACATTTGAAAATATCTTACTTGTTTGATTACTTTAAAAAGTACAGTTACTTCGCGTTTGTAGATGAACAAAGAAACAAGAATTTTGAAATTTGATGCGATTTTGTTGTTGAAGCTAGTTGATTCAAACTTATTCTAGAAACATCGTATTTAAAAATTAAATTATAAAGCTAAAAATAAAGTATAACAAACTGAATTGATAGAATAGATAAAAGCTTGCTGAGCGTAGACTCGGAATTGTGAATCCTCATTACACTATATTTCAACCAAAACTATTCCTTAAAAATAGAAAGGTTTTAATACCGAGTTTTGTTCAAAACTGACCATAGGGGTCATGGTAATTACTCTATTTTATAATTGGCAAAGACTTTTTTTTTCTTAGTTCAAAAATATTGAAGTCCAACTAGCTAAATTTAAAAAGTAGCGAAGTACTTCGGTCTATCTCATAGTTTAGGGGATAAAAGCGCTCGAAAAAATAAAATTATTTTAGTTATAATTTGGCGGAGCTCAGCGATAATTTTTTTTACTATCTTCAAGCCTCTCAAGAGGCGATCTGCTCGTTCCGCTTTGAAGGGTGCAGGTTCAAACATCCTGTCCTTTCGGTAAGTGGACACATGATGTAAGCAATTATTTCTTAAATACAATGTTGCTGCGAAACACTGTGTAGGCCTGTTTACAATTCTCTAGAACTTCCTCGGTGATGGTCGCTAAAACACTAATGACATTTGTCTTACACAGCAAGCGACGATGAGAGTGGCTGATGCAAAATGGAAATTTCAGCAATGTTTTGTGTCACGCAAAGAAAACAAATGAATAGATTTCATGCATAATAGAACTAACCATGGCAAAATTAGACAAAGGCGGAGAGCCGGTGACCGAAACTGTCAAAACGAAGTTGGCATATCATACAAAATCTGCAACCAATGAGAATGCAATATGAAAGAAAAAATTGGCAAAAACACCAAAATGGCTGAGTTTGACAGTTATGGTCACTTAGAAAGAGAACACATTCAGCCCTAGCACTACCTTGTTTAGTTCTACTATGGAACCATGATTCAATTATTATAGGTTGTCCATTCGTTTGACAACACCCGTAAATTTGTAAAAAAAAAGATATTCTCTCTCAAATATAAATGACAACCAGGGTTTTGTGGTCTTCTATGAAAAAAGTTATGTTTCAGTTTTTTGTTGTGTATTTTTTTTAAAAAAAGTGGTTATTCTATATTTTGCTGTTAGTAGGAAAAAAATAGTGTGCATTGCGTTTATAATAATTATTGATTTGATAATTATTATTGAAAATTGTTTTAAAATTTTGTTGTGAGTCGTTTTTTTTTTCAATTAATATTAAAATCGCGACTTTGAAGTTCTAATTATTAAAATAAACTTCAACGTGCGGTATTGGCAAAACAGTTTATTTTGGTGATGAAATTAAAAAATATAATGTGCCAGTGGATCCACTTAAAACTCACTTAAATTTTCTATCAAAACAAACAAGCAGTGCAGAACTTAGTAGAAAAAACAGCAGTGAAATGTATCCTTGGGTATTTAGTACTGCGAAAAAGTATGATATTCCTGCAACTTATTACTTTGATGGCATTAAAAAAGTACTCTTTTGCTCTCCTCTTCAATTTTACGGGTGTATATCTTCATTCTTGTGAGTAAACGTCAAATGAATGGACAACCTATAGTAATTGAATCATGCTATGGACCCTGTCTACACTAGCCTCACTCAACCGACTCACTTTGATGTCTGGTGCTGAGATGAGGAAGTGGGAAACTTTAAAAATTTTGCGACTCACTTTGACTTGATATTTGTCATTTTGAGTGTTTTTTCTTTTATGCGATAATAGCTGCTGAATTTGCAGTGCTATATGCAGCTACAAGCACACACTCAAGCTAACACAAATTTTTTACTGCTTTAAAATGTTTAATTATAAAAACAGCACAAAAGCAAATGCAGACTCAATGAGAGGCAAGTTATGTGTGTGAACATTTAACAACTTTTTCATGGCAAAGTGAGTCGGTTGAGTGAGGCCAGTGTAGACAGGCTCATGGAACTAACCAAGTAGCCGCACAACCTTAGCTGCGGGTGACGAAAGTCAAACAAAAGAAAATCAAAACGAGAGCGTGCTATGGTTGCTATGGCAGCTGATGCAAAAAGGAGATATCAAAAATGTTTTTTGTCACACAAAGAAAATAGATAAATTTTAAACAACACAATATTGAAAAAGGAAAATTTTGCTTAACGCTTGTTTTGTATTATAAACGCAATTTTGAAAAAATTTTCAAAAAATAACTTACGTTTGTTTTCTTTTGTTTGACATTCGTCATCCGCAGCTCACGAGAAAATAGGTTGTGTGCGCGGCTACCTGATAAATTTTTGTATCGTGATTTCATGTAAGTTTATTGAAAAAAAAAAACTGTTATTGAAAGCTCGTTTTATGCTTTCTTTTGTTTGACGTTCGTTGACTGCAGCTCGTGAGAAAATAGGTAGTCGTCAAGGCTACCTGATAAATAACTTTACCATAGTAGAACTAGACAAGGTAGTGCTAGGGCTGAATGTGTTCTCTTTCTTAGTGACCATAACTGTCAAACTCAGCCATTTTGGTATTTTTGCAAATTTTTGCTTTCATATTGCATTCTCATTTGTTGCAGATTTTGTATGAAATGTCAACTTCGTTTTAACAGTTTCGGTCACCGGCTCTTCACCCCACACCTTGTCTATTTTTTTTTTTTTTTTTTTTATTTGAAAAAAAAACAAAGTAATAAATTACAATTTTTTTTATGACTAATAACTAGCACTAGCAGCTAAGGCCTTCAGCTAGGACTTAGATATAAAAAACTTATAATAATATGAACTAAATTATGTAATGAAAGGTACTTAAGTTACACTTCAAAAAATAATCTTGATCGTTTAAGAAATTTGGAAAAAGTTTTAATGTTGGATTCATTTGGTGTTTTTAGGAGCTCATTTAAATTTTCGATGTTTAACTGTCTGCATATAATGGCAGCAACTTGACATTGGACTAGTAAATGGTGAATGGATACTGTGTTGTTTTGGCACAGTGGACAGGTTGTATCAATTGAGTTGTCGAAAATGTGTTTGTGTGTTAGTCTGGTATGTCCAAGGCGGAATCTTGTAACTGCCACTGCTTCCCTCCTGGAGACTGTGATTGGGTACTTGGGTGGGGTTTTGTCAGGGTTTAAGGATTTGTAGGAGTGGGAGTAATTTATCCAGTCCTGCAAACCAGTTTCTAAAATAATATCATTTAAAGCTTTGTTGATGTCGTTTCTACTGTAGATAGTTTCCTCAACTAATGGAAGTCTAGTGGCGAGCTTGGCTTTTACATCTGCTGCTTCATTTCCTAGAATTCCAATGTGACTTGGAATCCATAAGAGTTTCAATTTGTTACTTCGTATTAGGAGATCGCGAATTTGGTTCACTATAAATTCGTTGTTGTTACTATTTCTTACTGCTTCTATTACAGACAGCGAGTCGGTGCATATGATTGTCTTTTGGTTTTTTGTTTTTTGTGCGTGCAAGCAGGCGAAAAGAATAGCTGCTGCTTCTGCTGAAAACACTGATGAATACATTGCTAACCTGCCAAGTTTAATTTCTACATCTGCTTCGTCAACTACGCTGAATCCTGTTCCGTATGCTGTTTTTGAGCCATCCGTAAAACCTTGTCTAGTTTTGCCCATGGCAGAATAACCAGTTTTGAAAATGGATTTTCTGGACTGCCTATTCCTTCCTCCCGTCGCGATAATTCGAAAACAATTCATTAAATGTTAGCTTCCGTTCCAGCACGATCAATTAGCACGATAAAAAACAATCGTCGATTTCATTAAATAAATTGTATGTCTTCCAACAGCAATTTCACTTGTCAAAATATATTTTGACAGTTTAAATCAGCCGTAATAGCTACACAAATAAATTGGTTACTACACAATCGAAATAATTAGTCGAATGAAAATTATATTAAAAGTTAACTTTCATATGCTTCAACACGGCTCATTTTATAAAATTTTTTAGATTTTTGTTTAGTTTTTTTACATGTTCATACATAAAATCTGTGTACTCAATTGATTTATACGGTTACTAGTTTTTTGCTGTCCGAATTGCATCTACCTGGTTACTCTGCCATGGTTTTGCCATGCTTTGCTCCATACAGTTATGGTCACTAAGACGAATGCAAATGACGCTCAGTAGACTGAGCTCATACAAAAGATGGACAAAAATAGAAAGAGTGGTTCGGTCTTCAACTTGGCATTATAGTTAATTTGGAGTTGCTGATTTAAAAAATTAAATCAGATTTAATGCAAAGCTATTAATTTTCTCAAAAATCGCGTTTGTATTCCGAATTTTTAACATTTTCAAAATATTATGGAAATATAAAAACTACAAATTTCGCCAAAAAGTAATTTTTTTAATTCCTGAATTTTCTTTTTTTATTTTATTTAATACAATGATGAGCCACTAGAATGTTCTAAGATTGTATAGGGAAAATTCAAATGGCAAAAAAACAAAACTAATTTAAGTACATCTATTTAATAATACAATAGATGTTCAATTAATTTTAGAAATCCAATATTCAATTCAATTATTCAATCAATATTATACACTTAAATTTGGGCCCCTATCGACGGTGATTTGACGGAGCGAATCAAATGCTTCACTCGAGTCGAATTTTTCTTTTTGTGGTATCAATGTTTGCGAACCTACTTATACGCCTCAGATACCGTGCTTCTAAAGCAGAAAACATAAAAATTCGCTTAGAAACGTCAAAAGTCAAACCTCAAATTTCAATTAAGTCGCTATAAATACAAATAAATAAGCAGCGTTGAGCTATTTTTGGCAAGAAAATTGTGGAAACGGAAACTTTATGTAGATAACGGTGCAGTGTCATAGACAAATATAATCCACCGGAAGTTCCTGACCACCTGTGATAATTTTAATCTTCCCTGTTAAACTTTATTGAAATAATAAAAGTTTTCGCTTAGATTTCAGTCATAAATTTTGTTTTCTATTCTTAAAATACTAATTTATAAAATGATTAGCAGCACAGATCTATTCTTTGGAGATTATGAAGAACCTGAAGCTTTGTGTAAACTACGATGTAGACAGTTGCGGGCGACAGTCGCGTCGACTGTGTTGTAGCCAAAACTTAGCCCACTGAGAGCCACAGCATGCCTCAAGTTCAGGAGAACATCCACGGCCTGCTCCAAGGGTGAAAGGCTGAGTTGTCTGTTGGACCCTCCACCAGTCTCGGTTGCTTCCGTCCGAATTGCTGACAATTTTTTTTGTCTTCAGCCTAAAGTCCAGCCAAACCTAAAATTTTAGTTAGTAGGTAACTTTTTATAAAGTGTTAAATAAGAGCTTACCTTGTGCCATTTCTTTCCTTTAAGTAAAGGAGGTCCTAGAGAATGCTTCTGATTTTGTTTTGTGGAGCCGAATTTTCTTAGTCTATTTGCTACACCAGGATTCTGCTCCATAAGCTGCACCTGTTATTTTCTTAGTTTTTAGTAAGATCTGACATTCTGTTTTGTGTCTGTGTTGCATTCATGTGAATTCAAAGCACAATATAAAATAATTTGTATCATTCCTAAAATGAAATACAACAGTGATCCGACAACCGCCACCGCTCCAATTTGGTGATAGGGGCATTATTCCTTACTTGCATTTATACGAAGAAACAGCTGGGTTTTCTGATCAATTTATGCTTAAAATGTTATATATAATTCCTTTGAGGTCGAGATTGGAATAAGCTTTAATTATTTGGAGTCCATTTTATATTTCAACATCTCTTAGATTGGAAGGAATTCAAAAAATTGTACATGGTATGCTTTGCGGTCATGATCCATTATCACCTTATAATTCTATTACCACCTTATAATTCGCGGTTAATGCTTTTGGGACTTAAGTCTTTTGAATCAAAACAAAAGACTTCTTCATTAATTTTTGTATTTGATATTATTTCTGGGAATATAGACTGTCCGTCTCTATTAGAGTTAATTACTTTCAATATTCCATTAAGACGTCTAAGAAAATCAAAATTGTTCTAAGTAAAATATTGCAAAACTAATTACGCCTTAAATGAGCCAACAACTAGGGCTTTGACTCTATTTAATGAGCTGTGTATATCTCATGAACTTAATCTCTTTGTTACTAAACAAATTTTCAAAAATTTTGTTAATAGTATTTTCTTATCATAATATTAAAATAGCAGATTTAAATATGAAAAGACAGGTGTCCCTATTTCTTTGCACATCACTGTATGTTTAAAAACTAACCTCAAGATTTGAACAAAACTTTTAGTAGCCCATATTGTCGTCCGGGGATTCATGTGCTCCATATGCCATTTTGACAATTTTGGTTAAATGGTTTTTGATAACAAAATTACTCAAATGGCGTATGAAGCACATGAATCCCCGGACGACAATATATTGGTGTTTTCGGGAACGTCGACTCTTTTGGTGCTATTGGATGAAGCACAAATTTCTTAAAAAAACGAAAAACTAACCCACCCGCCTGTTTTATGTTCCTTGAAAAATCAATGTCCAAACTTTTTTACAGAGTCGCTCTATATCACAAAATCGTTACAACAAATTTTTTTACATTAGTAAAAACATTTTTAACTTTGGTAATTCAAAGCGTATCGCCTATGTTTGGCTTTACAACAATCCGTGGTTAGATTCAATCTACTTTATCAGCTCTCGCCTCGCCAAGCTGGTTACACCAAGCGCAGTTAGGACTTCCTATGCCTGGTCAATCCAACGGAGGCAAAGATGTCCTTCAGTGATACACTGAACTACCACAATATCGTAGTAAAGCTCATACAGCTCGTGGTTCATTCGGATGCGAATTTTTTATTTAGATATTTTGAAAAACTTCCTCTCGAACAGACTGGCTGCGTCTGTGCTTCAGCGCAATAAAATATTACAGGTATTTTAGTAAGGTCATTTGGCTTTAAATTCCATTTTTGCAAAATGCTGTAGTATTGTTTTTTATTTTTTTTTTTAATAAATATCCGTAAAAAGCACTTGAAAATTTTTTAAGTCATTTTCAAATATCAAATTTATATATGATAATTTTTATACAAATCTTGATGATCCTTATTAGAAACTGAAAATGATTTAAAATGTTCATAAAATTAATTCTAATAGAACATGTATCGAAACATTACTATACATTTTACAAAAAATATTAAAATTTTAAGTTGTGAACAATTTGTAAATAAATTTCTAGTTCTCGTAGAGTGCAATCGGCAAAAATTCAATTCATTTACATACAATATATTTATTAAAACGTCGAAATTGAACTCTAGTTTCGCATGTGTTATTTTAATGCAATCTCTTTTATGGAACTTAATAATTTAGACTTTATTTTTTATAGCAAGTAACTATTAACAGCAAATGAAGAACCGTTTTATTCTGTACAAGGATTTTCTATTAAAGACTCTAAGTGCAGCTGGTAATCGTCTTGAGCCTTAACATGCTTAATAGCTTCTTCCCGCGTTAGATTGTGCTTGTTCATAAATAACCTAATAATCCACTCGGGCATCATCGCATTGGCAAAGATGGAGGTGTACTAGTTTAATGATAAAATAAAAATATATAAATAAAAATAAAAACACTTTGAAAACGTATGTGAAATAATGTGAAGATATATTAGGTACCCTTCGAAAAATCAGATGAACTATTTAATTTATATTCTAGACCAGAGATGTGCAATAAATGTTTCGTCTGTCTATTATGCTTTCACTGTTTCTGCTATGCTTTCATTTGTCAAAAAGAACTGTTCTTGCTTATATTGTTACTGTGTTGTGCAGTTTTAAAAAAATGATAGGATCAACTTTTACATTTGACCCCTTCTCTAGGTGTCAATTCGAAAGAGATATCGTCACCTGCATGCCAGAACCATGAATGTAAAAAAATTCGATTTTGGGTTTATTGCTGTTCCTGATGCAAATAGGAATGTGGATAATATCTACCGCAATACTACAGTTTTAAATCAATGAATGTGTTTTTTTTATTTTTTATCATGCCAAAAAATTAACGTGCCACATTAATTTTTCTGGCACAAACAGTTGAACAAAATTGGAGATTTTCTGCATTCCAAAAAATGAATGTTTTCTTTAATCCTTAAAGAGAGAGCTAGGCCAACTAAATTTAAATCATAAATCGATTCCTTGAAGCGTGCAATTTTTATGAATTTGAATTTTTCTGCATGCCAAAACAATGAATGTGTTCTAAAATCCTTAAAGAGTGAGGTAGGCCAACCCAATTAAAATCATAAATATTTATCAATAAATGTTGATTTTCTATGATTTAAATATCAACATTCTTGATTTTAAATACAAAATCTAGTTGTTTGATAGTTTAAAATCGTTTAAGCTTTAGGTCAGGTTGGAACAATTGCTCCAACGATTTTTTTTTCAAAGAAACAATAACATTTTTTCCATATGAAAAGGAAAACATCACTAGCTGATTTTATTGCAATTTCGGCCCTGCTACAGACTTTATCAGCCTTGTTTGCTGCTAGTTGCTTTTAATTTTAAAGAAAATGCTCCAAATATGATTTTTTTACCATTTTGAGATCTAATACTTATACTGCTCTGTAAAGGATTTTATAAAATCTGCAAAAGAGCAGAACTCCAAAATTTACTACTTGCTCTGTAAAGGATCTTTTAAAGTAATAAACATAACTATAGAGCTGTTTTGAAACCCGTAGATTCATTTATTTGTATTTTCGTATTTTTGTATTGCATTTTTAAAGCTAATAGATGTAAGATACTGTAAATTAATGCAATACATTTTTTGGAAATAACAAGTGATTAAAAAATCGGGAATCGAACCCAGGCCGTGGTCGCCGTGCAAGCGCATTTTAGCGCACAACATCAACAGAAGCGATGAGATTTCAGTGTTAATAACTCAGTTTTTCTCCCTTTCATATTTCTTGTTATTGTTCTTTATTGCTTTACTTTAGTATATGCTTATGTTATTATGGAGTCCAACAGTCTGTTTGAATTCGCCACTAACAAAGCATGGTTACTTAAAATGTAATGCATTTATTTACAGTATTTTACATCTATTAGCTTTAAAAATGCAAAACAAAAATAAATATTAAAGCAAACATTATACTGAATCTACGAATTTCAAAACAGCTGTATAGTTTTGTTTAGTTCTTTAAAAGAGCCTTTATAGAACAAGTAGCGAATTTCCGAGTTCTGCTCTTTTGCAGGTTTTATAAAATCCTTTACAGAGCTGTATAAAGTATTAGAGCTCAAAATGGTAAAAAAAATCATATATCGAGCATTTTCTTTAAAATAAAAAGCAACTAGCAGCAAACAAAGCTGCGGTAAAGCTTTAACCACATATTATACGCCAATATAACACTTTTAGAGCTCGCATCTAGTTGCTCCAACAATGTTACGTGGACAAAAAATAACAGATTTTCACCATTCTTACTACATTACTCGATTCTTTGGAAGCATGAAAGTTGTATAAATTGGAATTTTTCTACATTCCAAAACAATAAATGTGTTTTTAAATACCTTTGAAGAAAGGTAGGCCAGACAAATTTTAAACTATTGTTAAGTAACGAAATACTTAGGTATCATTCGGTAAAAGAAAATTTAAAAAATGTTAACCCTAAGTTTCACAAGCATTCAAACCTTTAAACTCGTTTTCCCAAAAACTGTAATAAAGCACATTCATGGTTTTGGTAAGCAGGCGACGATGTGAACTATTTACAACACTTTTTGTATGAGAACTCCAGAAGGATGGCAGAAAGGCAGCAGTTGGTTTGTTCCAAACAAATGTTGGAAGTGAAAAATAATAGCACTAGCCTTGGTCGTAGCGTGGGTAGGGTAGGGGGAGGACAAGATTTAGAAAAATAATTTTTTTAGTATTAAAGTAAAAAAATTAAAACAGTTATTCTTGTAACTAAAAAAGTATTGAAGTTTTCAATATTTGTAGAGGCTAAATTTTTTTTATTATAAACTTAAGGCTTGATTACAGAAGCGTAACGTGAGGTGGCGCAGCGGGATGTATCGCAGTGCGAAATCGTAGTCCAACGTAGAGCAGGCAACGATTTGTAGCCCGCAAAAAATTTGTTATAAAGGCACTCGCTTTTTTCTAGTAGGCTTAATAACTTCTCCTCTTCAATAAAAGACTGCATCCTTTCTGATATAGAATTAAAATTTCCAATTTTGTGAAGTTAAACAAAATTTGTCGCTTGTCCCACAGCTGTCGAACTGTCAAACATCGTAACGTGGCGTAGAAATCTATTTTCTACAGACTTCTACGCTGCGTCTCGCACGATTTCGGTAACGACTTGCAAACATTTATCATTAAACAGACTTTAACTTGACAGTTGGCAACGTCGCGTACGTTACCTTACGCTTGGGTAATCAAGCCTTTAGAGCTGACACTTTGATTATTTAGTAAAGTTTATTTTTTAATCAATTTGCTTTATAACCAAGAAAACAAAATATAGTGGCAATGAGAGCAGAATAGAAGAGGAATATGAGTTTCTTGCACCCACTTTCGAGCTTTTAGCTGCAAAAGAATATATCTACGTCTGATTCTGCTAGCACATGCAGTAGTGATAGCACTATAGATAGTGCTTCAATGAGTTAGTTCATCCCAGAAATTGCAAATGCTCAAATGCCTATGGGTTCCTTCTCAGATCTACGATTTTAGGAAGGACGCGATTGGGCCCAAGCTTAAAATTTGGCACAATTGGCTACAAACCAATGCGCCGTGGTTAATATAATCAAAAAAATTAAAAGGTGCACTTTGTTTGTACTGTGTCCTCTTTCCATCTAAAAACGTTCAAACCGTTTTAGGATCACTCATTATAAACCCTTTCACAAATTATAAAAATGTGCAGGAGTATTGTAGAAGCCATGCTTCGAGTCAGTGGTACATAGGATCAGCAGAAACAGCTAACGCATTTATTATCGACCTGCTTGTTAATGTATTGATGCATTCTGGTCACAAGAAATTACTGGAACAAAATCGAAAGGTTTTGTCTTCGATTATTTCGGTTATAGTTTTTTTGAGGATCTCACGACTTGCCAGTTCGTGGAAAAGATCAATCCTCCAATCATCCATTTTATTAAATTCTTCACGCAAAAATGAAAATCAGCTTACAAATCATCCAGCAACACTACCTTTCGAATATTGGAAGGAGTCTCTGTTCATACCATATCTCGACTCATTAAAATTATCCTTACAATAGCGTTTTTTTACCTTTAAAACGTGCACATAAATTGGTGCAAGAGGAAAAAATTAACTGAATTCTTTCATTTCCGCTTTTGTTATATCACGTTTAATTAAATATCGTTTCGGATTTAATTTTATATTTTATTCAATAAAGCCAATATTTTAAAAAATAAATTTTATTTACCAGCTACATGAAACAAAAACCAGCTAGTGGCGGCCGTAGCCTAGTGGGTACAGTGCGTGGCCCCTAAGCTAAAGAACCGCGGTAGCCCGGGTTCAATTCCAGCTCAGACAGAAAGTTTATTCAATTGAATTAATTTTTCTGTTCGGTCGTCACCTCTCTGCAGACAATGGCAAACCTCAGAGTAAAAATTGCCATGTAAAGCTTCTTGAGAACATAAGCCGTTCGGAGTCGGCATAAAACACGTAGGTCCAGTTCTCGGTCATTTGTGATGAAACATTTTAATAACACGCACAACACAATGGATGAATAGAAGCTAGGTCAAATTGCTTCCAAGGGCTGAAATGGGCAGTTTATTTTTTTTTTATGAAACAAAAAATGGCCAGGCCTCTCCCCCCTGAATAAAATCCTGACTACGCCCATGGCACTAACTCTATAATAGCAACACTCTAGCGGTCAAAGGACCAGCTCATATATGTGACTACTCTAGGAGTCAATTCGGGAAGGAGATAATATATTCACAATTAGTTGAGCGAATCGTGTATTTCATCGTTTCGTCTATTTGGTGTGTAGCGTTATCTAATCGTTCGTTTTTATGTGAATGTCAAATAGCTGCAAATGAATGCATTCATGCCGTACTCTGCTCTAGACACATTTATGTATATTTCATGCTTACCGTAGGTATACCTTCACAATCTGGCTCATAAGCATCCTGAAGTTTATTCATCATTTCTAATGGTTTGTATTTATCAATTAAACTCATTACCATGTAGTTGTTGATACCTTCGTAACCTTTAATTTGGTTGGCCCTTTTCATGCTTCGCCGAAAAATTTCATCCAATTGCGGCTTGTATTGCTCGAAAGAGTCAAGTACCTCTTCAAGACTTAAATCCTTTATATTTCTGCAAAAATAACAATTAATATTCACATTAAGGCGCCTCACGCTCCAGGCGCCTCACAAAAAAAAAGTTGTTTGGCACAAATACTCAAAATAATCCTTGGTTTATGTTATGATGATTACCCAAATATTTTGACTCTAGCGATAGGCATCAGTGAGCTGGAATGGTTTGAAATAACTTCTAAAATTCGAGTTATTTGTAACAATATTGGCTTGTGTAATGAAAAAAATAAACTGTCAGAAATTATTGGCCGGAAAAAGCTCTTCAGTCTGCATACAAAAATTGTAAATGTTTTCATTCAGATTAAAGAAAATGCTGTTTTCATGCATATTTTTGATATTTTTTTATTTTATTTTCATACAAAAACTTTCAAAATTCAAATAACTTCTATCATTGCTTTTACTTTTTTTAAATTCTTACAATATTTTTTCAGTAGGCGTTTATTTAAAAAAAAGTCAAAAAAATTCATGAAAATCCGCATTATCTTTGGTCCCTCTGAAAAAGTTTTATATTTTTTGATGCAGATAGGAAAGAATTTTTTTATTACTACTATTTCTGACAGTTTTTTATTTTAAAATAGCACACCAGCGCATATTTTTACATAAAATTCGATTATTAGAGGTTATTTCAAACCATTCCAGCTCACGGATGGCTATCGTTAGAGTCGAAATATTTGGGGAATTAACATAACATAAGCCAAGGATCATTTTGAGCAACTGTGCCGAACAACTTTTTTTTTGTAAGGCGTCTTAAGTCACATGTAGGAAATAAATGCTGCATATCTTACTTACAATGTTTCCACCTTTTTAGGCGTTGGCCCTGCCATTTGCTTAAGCATTTCATTAATCTTGGAGTTATTTTCAAGCTGTAACTTTTCCATAACCATATTTTCTTCGATTTCTTCTTTGGAGAGGTAAGCAACAGGCGGCAAGGGTGCCGGAGAGCAGCTTTTATTGAGCGGCGAACTATCATTTGATACCTTGTGTTTTTTCAAGTTTGCAGAAGATGATGATGTAGAAGATTTTGTGTCCTTGTGTTTCGATGATGTAGTCGCTGATGATGCCGGTTTTCCTGCCAACTTCTTGCCCAACCAGCTATCCATACCTTTCTTCTCACTGGAACAGTCCTGCGGAGATGTATGTTTTCTCTTTTTCTTAATGCTTTCGGTTACCGTTTTTTCTATTGGTATTTTGGAGTGTGTTGTTTTAACATTAGTTGATTTGTGCATTGCAAAGTCTGAGTCAAGTTTCTTATCTTCATCATCATCAGAGCCAAATAAGTTTTCGTTGACTTTAATTATCTTATTTTTCAATCTTTTTGGAGACCTAGACGATGAACGATTACTTTGAAAGTCGACTTTGTCCGCGAACTGTTCTATTAAACGTTTTGGCTTGGTTGGTGAACGTGAAGATCGACGAGGCTGATTTAACACTGAAAGTTCGGCATATTTCACTAAATTCCGTTTACGCTTTTCCTGACGAGTTGGGCTGAAAGGGATCGCTGAAATGTTTTCATTTGCATCGCAAAGATTTTTGGGTGATTTTTTCTTCGTGTCTTTATGCGATCCATTCTCGTTTTGTGTTCTTTTTGACTTTTTTTCGTTGCAATTTCTATCTTCATGCTTGCTGTATGGTTTTTTTTCATCGCTACTTTTATCCTTTTCTTTACCTACGACCTTATGTTCGGATTGATGTTTTTTGTCTCTACTCCTTTCTTCATCAAAATATAGCTTTCTCTGTTTGGATCTAACTTTTTTATTTCCACTCTCGTCATCGTGATGTCCATTTTTTTCATTAGATTTTGTAGCTATGTTTTGATCATCTAAAGTCTTGTTACCTTGTTTTTCCAATATCATTGGCGAGGGCTTATATAATGGAACTTCAGAGGGACTTTTATTATTACTATTTGGACTACTGTCTGTCACAGGTTTCGGTGTGTAGGTATCATCATCTGGTGTTTCTGAAATGTATTCACTTTTAACATTGCGTTTAGATTTACTTTTTGGCGAAGGTGTATAAGGCACATGAACACCATCCTGTTGGGTCGATACAAATGCAGGCTCGTATTCATGGTTTGGATCTTCATTCTCCTGAGAGTTATTTAAACCCTCTGATAGGCAGCTTTCCTGAAAAAAAGGTATTTATTACAATGTTTATTACCATTTTAGATAATCTATTTTTGTGAGTTTTAATCGGTGTCTATAATTTTTACAGCAGCTGAAGAAGTGGACTTTGTAACACCTTGTCTGCCACGATAATTTCTTAATTTAACAAAGATTGTCAAATTTATATACTATTACTATTTCAAAACTTATCAATCCCAACTTTTTTAACGCAATGAGTATGATGGTGACTAAAAAATATTTACATTTCTCTTATCTTTATATATATAATTCTTCTGTACGTTTGTTTAAATATTTTATTTATTTATTTAATTCATCAATAGAGTAAATACTCTACTACTTTAAATTACAATTGACTATTACATATATAAATAAACCTATACTAATACAGAGAGAAATTGTTGTGGAACAAGAAATTACAACATGAATTATTTCAGGTACTATTAAGTTGACTTAGAACTATAATACCATTTTTCTTAGAGGAATAATAAAGTGGCATAAAATTAAAGATATCAATAGATAGAAAAAACTGCATTTGTTTCTTTGATGCAACGAGCAATTGGTTAATTTTGACCAAAATTAGACCGTTTGGCGGCCTCGATAGTCTATTGGTAGCTTCATTGTCAGTCAGGGATCCCGGGTTTTAAGCCTGGCCTGGTACTAAGCTATAACTTTTCTTATTTCTTTCCTTATTTCTAATCAAAATAACTTTAAAGCACATCAATTTACGACGAAAAGTTGTAGTTGGTAGCACGGCCGTAGCCAGGAGTTTCTGGGGGCAGCTGAGCACCCCCAAAAGTTTTCCGAGCTCTCCCAAAAACTATGCTACTTTTGAAAATTGTAACAGAAAAGTTTTCAGAATTAAATTTATGAAAAGAAGCTCTCAACAGAAAAGATTGAAGTAAAATTAAAGCGCCAATTTGTGTTGTTTACACGCAAGGCTAATTACTAAAGGTTAATGCAGTTTATATCTTTCTGTTATGGTTGCGTGGAAAGAACATTCTTTAAGTATTGAAAATAATCTAGAAATTTCGAGCCTTCTTAATACCACTTTGACAATATTATGTCAAAGGGATTGTTTCTACAATTTGTTTCTGGCTAAGAATAAGCTGTCTTTTCGAGGAAATGGGTTTTTTGACAAGGAAAATTAAGAGTCAAGACTGTTTCATAATAGGTCTGTTTCCGTACTCACACTGTGTGACTTGTGAGTCGCTATTTTCTGTTTCCGTACTTTTTGTGTAAGAAATGGGATAAGAAGAACAAGCATAAAATCGCTCTCTCGAGCACAGAATGTGCACAAAGAGTGCTAGAACTCAAGACTTCGAGTAAATTAAGAACAAGCATCAATAAGAAGAAGCATCAAGAAGAACAAGCAAATGTCAAATGTTTGTTTATGTTTTTCACAAATTGTGCTGCTGAAAATAAATTTACAAATTGCAGTTTCTTTTGATCTTCCATTTTTAACTATAAATAAATTATTTAAAGTAATTTTATAACTTAAAACATAGTTTAAAAGATTTTATAGCTTAAAAAAATTTACTTCACAAACAAAATAACGACAATTTCAATTGGCGCTATTGACCCTGTTCTCACTCGCCTTAAAAAAGGCAGAGTAATGGCGTTATTTTGACACTATGCATCTGTCAGGTGTTCTTACTACCGACTTTTTTAATCCCGCCTTATTTTGCATTCCGAGAACAGTCCATAAATGTGGTGTTAAATTTCGGAGAATTCATTGCTTTGTAAGTCTTAAATTAAACAGCAACGCAAACAGAAAACCCAACCAATGCAAAACAAAATTTATTTGCGCTAAAACATAAGAGAACCACGAGGAAAATGAGGCACAATGAAACTTCAAAGTAACAGACGTCAAAATGAATCGCAAAAATTTTAAAATTTTTGAAAATGCTGCCTCACGTAACTTGTCACCTTCCCACTTCCCACCTTACCTGTAGACGTCAAAATTAATCCGATGTTCCGCCTAACGTAAGGCGCGTGAGAACAGGCTCATTTACGTTTGACTCGTCTGCTGTCAGAATCAGCTGTTTTGTGCTCGAAACTTGCTAGAAGCTGTTTCCGTACTTTTGCTAATATTCTCAAATTTCATTTTTACTCTCTCAGTTTGAGCTTACCAGAAGTTACACAAATCTTACACAGTGTAGAGTACGGAAACACACCAGAACACACCAGACAGAATTTGGAATTGAGCTCGAAAATATTTTGGGCCAGGGTTATGATGGTGCTGTTATAATGAGTGGTCGATTAGGTGGACTGCAGAATTTGATACAGGAATTTTTCAATCACCCAATTCCAGAGGTTCATTCCACCGGTTCAAATCACCACCGTCGTTAATCTTGTCGTTGTCGAAATCGTGAACAAAAATTATGAATCCCCACTTTTCTTCGACCAAATAAAAAAATTAGACGATTTTTACAGTTGCTTCAAAGTTAAAAACATGTACGAACAGACCACAGTTTCTCTGCTTTTCGAGCAACGTTGTCAGTACATTACAAAGCAATTGTTGTAATTCAAAATGACTTCGATCAAATTCTCAACTCACTGATAAGAATTAAGGTAGATACCGGACACTTCATCTTTTTCAAGACACCGGAATTTCATCTTGGTGCAGGTGAAATGCTTTTAGCTGTTAGACTGCTGGGTTTTCTTGCAAAATAATGGGAATAATAGAAACAGTAAACAAAATTCTGCTAACATGAAAGTGATCTTTGCAATGAGTCTGCATTAACACAGTGTCTACACTTACAATATTTGATTGCATGCGAACTGTCAAATAGAATTTGATGATATCCAGATTTCATGCTATAATATTTAGGTGGGCACTTCATCTCATGAAATTTCATTTTTAAATTGCTTATAAAAGTTTATTAAATTCATAATTTCATCCATTCGTCATTACATTTCATGTTTTTTCACTTTTTTAATGCTATTGCAATATTTTTTGCTTGAAAGGTTCTTAAAAGTGCACACACTTACATATTTTACTGAAAAGTGACAGCTCATCTCATGAGATATATCTCAAGAAATATTTCAAGAGATAAATTTCATAAATGAGCAATTTCATGAGAAGTACTACACTTGCGATATTGCTCATTCAATTCAATTTGACAGTTCGCATGCAATAAAATAATGCAAGTATAGACATTGTGTAAGGCGCATTTATTGTGAAATAATTGACTCAATTATTTCAGAAATTGATCAACGTTTTGAGAAAAATAATGACGACTTGAAAGCATTGCAAGGCGATGCATTGCAACCATTAAATAAAATTAAATTGTCGTTCTGAGAAGAATTTTCCTTTGTCAAAATTTTAGTGGCCAACGAAAAATGCAAACCTTTATCGCAAGTCAAAATCGAGAATTGATTCGATACAACGATCCTCACTGACCAATTAACGATTGCGTGGTTTTACATTCCTTGGTTTCAAAAGAAAATATTGGGTTCATTGCATTTGCAATGTTAGATGTTATCTATGAATAAAGAGTTATTTATTTTCTTGAAAAGTCAGCTCCCCTAAAAACTTGCTCAGCTCCCCAAGTAATCGTTCCTGGCTACGGCCGTGGTTGGTAGTGGTAGGCAAGTTTGTGGAGAGGAACGCGTAGTAACTTGATTTGACTGAGGTCAAGGCATAGCACTTGCTTCAGATTTAATATCACATGTTTCTACAGCTTCTGTCACATTAAGAACATCCTACACAAAATAAGTTTTTTTGATTACTCTCTTCTTCCATTATGTGGTATCACAACGGACCAATTTGGTCTAAGTGGGCCAGTGTAAAGACCTGCCGTCACCTTAACCTAACCTAGACCGGTGATGATTATCACGAAAATTAAATTGTTCTCGAACATGTCAAGTAGGAGCATAGAAATTAAGCATAAAGTAGTCTAGGGCAGTTTATTTGATTTTGTATTAAATCCCTTACAAACATAACAGAAAATAACTTTCGACGAAATTCAAGTGATAGAGTTTTTATTAGTGCAGATCTTGTTGTATAAGAAAGCATTTCCATGCGCCAATTTAATTGACGAACTACGTACCTGGTAAAGTTTTTTGGGCTCTTTTGATTCTGATAGAGTGCACCCCGTAATAAGGATCCCAGATTATGCAACAGTATTCCAATTGAGATCTTACCACAGAATTATATAAAGTTTTGAGTACATAGGGGTCTGTAAAAGCAGTAGAATTTCTCGAAACAAGCTTTCGAAACAATGTAGTCCATACGTTCTGTGGAATTTAAACGCTGATCCAAAACGATACCGAGATCTTTTTTAGATGTGACACGTATATTATTTATTTATTTCATCAAGCAGAAACTTAACTCTTACAGACTGCTTAATAATTCTTATAATTAGGAATAGGCTTTGGTAAAACATTAATAAGAATAATATGCAGTACGTATTTTTACATTAAAAGAGACCAACTGATACGAAAATATACAGGATAGAATATAATTTGTAACTTATAGTAACATTTTTATAAATAATTTTAATAAGAAATTTAGGTGGAAAAGAGTGGATTACGCATGAGGACATTGTATAAGGCACTCTTGAAGCACTCACAAGACCCCGTCATAAATTTATCAACTAAAGGAAGAATTTTGTTAGCGGCTCTAATGCAACGGGAAAGAGGTTCGTTCTGCCCATATACTGTTCTGTGGAGAGTTTCATGGAAATGGAACTGACCCCGAAGCCGTCTCGAGCGTATATGAAAGGTAAGCATACCCAACAGATTTGGTCAACCAATGTTATGATGGAGGACATCTCTAAGAAATATTTATTGATGACCCTCTTCTTCTGCAATTCAGAGAACTTAATCCAATAAAAGCACACCTGGTTGTATAAGGAGGGGACTCGGGTAGGTTCCCGTTTAATTGGAAAAACATAAATCTTGTAAATTTTCTCTGAATTTTTCGATTCTTACAGAATGCTGGTGAGTAGATGGGTTCAAAATAATGAAACAATAATCAAGGTGAGGCCTGACCAGCGATACATATAGACTTGAGGGTGTACGGGAAACAATTCATAAACCGCTCAAATGATTAAAATTAAAATTTGTATATAGGATTTTACAGATACAGATATTGAAAGGTCTTGTCCAATTTTGCCTTGCGAAAGTAAAGCTCTTAACGCAAAATCAGATGCGTCAGTCGTTAGAATAAAATCACCGAGGCTATATTATACAGAGGTGTCAGTTCAAGTTCACTTCATTTACGTTGTACAATTTACGTTAGCAGGATAGAAAAACAAAATTATGCTTTGCCTAAGCAGTTGTTTCATGCGCACTTATAGAAAAGTAGGCAGCGTCAAAACGAACACTGAGGCAAAGCATAATTATTTTTGTTTTTTCCTTCTATTCTCCTGACGTTTGTACAACGAAACTTGAGTTCGAAGAGCATTCGAAGTCGAACTAAGACCTCTGTATAATATAGCCTCTGTGAAAAAAGGTTTTTAAAATTCGGATATTGCAGAATTGGGGTCAGCAAGTTTTTGTTTCAGAGTGCTAAATGCTTTCTCACATTCTTCAGATCAGATGAAAGGTGTCCCTTTCTTTAGTAGCAAATTTAAACATTTTGCTATTGCTGCAAAATCTGGAATGAAGCGTCTGTAATAACTACAGCTGGTGTTGCGGTCTCGTGATACCACTACATTAACATCAGAGGGCGCTATACCAAAACCACCAAAAAGTCCTAAACAGCTCATATGGTTAGCATATTGCAGTGGTGAATATTATGTTTAAATACCTTATATTGGTATATATTTTATAAAAACAAAATTTAATATGTTTATTGTACAAACATTTTTTGAAACACATAGAAGTATTCAAAATACTGGTTAACAATTTGTTAATTTGCCAGAATAGGGCTACAAGTCTTTTGATTGACAATTTTTTAAAAAGTTTTTTTTACACTTTAATTATATCCAAAGTTATTTAGCAGAAAACTTTCCGACAACAAAAAATGATATGTAATTTTTTGAACTTTCAAACATCTTATAAAAAACACAGCATATAAATTGTACTAAATTTATAATTGTCAATCACCAGATAAAAAAACTTTACTTATATCAGTGCGGCACTATCACTTGCGAGACCCTGAGGCAAAAAATATTTAGCTGCTTCTTGCCTATGAATGTTTATTAATTTTATAAAAACCTTTCTTAAGCTGGTGAAATAGTAGCCCTTCTCACCTAGATTGGATGTGAGGCAGAAACGGTAACTTTGTAAAGTGCAAAATTGGGAGAAAATGCTCGACGAAAGATTTCTATTTTTGATGGAAAATATTCGGAAAACAAGACAATAGATATCCATTAAAGAAGTGAAAGGAAGAGAAGGCGTGAAATACATATTTGTAACTCTGAAGTAAAGAAAAGTAGGTACTTATATAACTACTGTTTTTTATTACGATTAAATTTGATATCCTAAGTTAAATTTTTAATTTGACTCCCATAATTTTATATACGCTTAAAATAGCGAGGCTCTACGGCAACAGTCTCGAAAATTGTTCATAATCCAGCTCTTATCTAAATAAAAATATTGAGTTATTCACTTGCCAAAACAAATTTTGTCGTTTTTCACAGTCAAGGGGTGAAGTGGTAGGTACAAATGCGAAATCCACTTGTGGTAAATTTATTTTTTCTAATACTCACTGTGTTGTCCCGTTTAATGTTTTTTGGAACTTCATATTCTTTGTACTCGATAAAAAATTCAAATGCTAACGCTTCTCCCCATGGTTCAGGTTTATCTATAATGCACCGCTTTAGAGCATCAACAGGTATTCGCGATTTTCTGACACGTACATGTATCGACGCATTTAATTGAAATGAATGCTCACGAGTTTTATCCAATGTACTCTCTTCTACTTGGTTACCAAACATCATCTCCACGTTGGCATCGAATTTTGCCCAGTCGTCTGCCTGCATCCAGCGATAAGTTTTATGTGGTCTCGCTTGGCCATGATAGTATTCCAAGGAACGATTTGCTATTTGTATGTAGCAGATAATTATTTTGCTGTTTCTAAGCTGTTTTCAACGTAAAATTATGAATAATATAGTATTTAAATTAGCATTAAATACTTACTTCTCGTACCTCCAGTATATGTGAGTGATTAACCAGCATTTTTCCACATTTCAATGCATTTTATTCAAAAATCAAAATAACATTAAACAAATTTGCGCAAATGCAATCCTCTGAAATCGCCAGTGTTGCAAAACCTATGGATACTACTACGTTTTACACATGGGCTACACGAGACAGTAGTTTTAATGGCCCAAAATACACTGTAGTGCTCATCACGGTGTAAGAAAACAAGGTGAACGGTGAGTCTAAAGGCTTGATTGCCCAAGCGTAAGGTAACGTAGCGTGACGTTGCCAATTGTCAAGCTAAAATCTGTTTAATGATAAATGTGTACAAGTCGTTACCGAAATCGTAACGTGGCGTGACGCAGCGTAGAAGTCTGTATAAAATAGATTTCTACGCAACTTTACGATTTTTGATAGTTCGACAGCTGTGGGAAAAGCGAAAAATGTTGTTTAAATTCACATTATTGTAAATTTTAATACTATATAAGAAAGGATGCAGCCTTTTATTGACGAGGAGAAGTAAATAAGCCTACTAGAATAAAATGAGTGCCCTGCACTAGGGCGTCTGCACTACGTTGGATTACGATTTCGGTAATCGCTTATCCTCGAGGCAACGTCGCACTACGCTACATCCCGCTGCGCCACCTCACGTTACGCTTGGGTAATCAAGCCTTAACTCCCCTCCTGGACAGCTGTAACAAGTTTACATACCCAACGAAACAAAATTTGGTGTTCACCAATACATTCTTACGCTGCCATTCCATGGGAAACAAGGAAAGTTATATGTGTTTGTATGTCTAGCTCTTTTGCGGCCAAAAAATAAACTCAAAAAGAAAAATAAACGTGCAACACAAAGCAGTGTTGTGCAGTCAAATGAAAGTTTTTAAAAAATAATTAAAAATTGTTCTTACGAAATTTAATAATTTTTATTTTCAGATTAACAAATTAAATAGATACTGATGAATACTTGGGACAAAATGTTTAAAAAACAAGCAACGGCGAAAATATGCTTTTGATGTACCATTAATGCTGACTTATTATTTAATAATTGTTTGTTTGTAACAATTTTATATTCGTACTTCCAAATCTTTCCGGAAGGTAAATATTTTAATAAACAAATAATGCAAAAACTTTAAACAATTGTGTTTATAATTTGGCATACAAAAGGCCAGAGCTGTAACATGAAGGCTGGGGGATAGTTACACACAACGGCATAGGGAGAGGGAGAGGAAAGCGCACAACTGAATTTCTAATTGGTGTGAGCAGTTTAGCTCTATTTTTCTCATGGTTAAAACATGTGTGGCTGAAAGGGATGCCAGATCACACGGATGAGAATCAGAGATGCAAACCTTGTGACATTTTGATCACCGCTTAAACAATGGTCACAAGTTTTGTATGAAAAATTTTATATGGACGTAACGGAAATCGTGTGACCGCTCGTGTTATATACGCCGTATGTAACAGTTACTGTTCTAGCTGGGTCTTTTGCTAAAGCTGCCAAACTTATGAATGAGTGAAAGTGACAGAAAAGTTGATTTTGTATGGTTTGACAACTCAATTGTTGGATTTTTACAACAAAAATTCAAAATCACGTTTACCTTGTTGTCTTGCTCAGACCAACGTTTATTTATAAGGTTGTGGCACTTGAGAAAAACTGTCACTGCTTTTCTCTGTTCCATGCATTCATATTCTTGATTTGTTTTCATCCATTCTGACAGTTCGATCGAGCTCGCTCTCAAGTGCCGCAACCTTATAAATGAGCCTTGGCTCAGACACAGCCTTATAAATGAACCTTGGCTCAGTCTGCGTGAAACTGGTTTTCTATGGCAAGGGAGGTGAGGCAGGCGACGTGAGTCATATTTTATTTAACCCAGTGGGTAATTGAGCTAGAGCTACGCACAAGAAGGCATATTAGTACTGATATTATCGGCGTTAATATACCTTCCATGATCGCTGTATTGATGAGTGCTTCTGTAAGGCCTACCTTTTGAAGGTTCTGAGTATTTTCATATCATTTCATATGAAAAGTTTCTTAAAAATTTTAGAAAAAAATTTAAATTCATGGAGAAATTTGTAGAAATAATCAAACTTCCAAAAAAAAGAACAAGAACAATTTTTTTTGACCAACCTGGGTCTGGAACCTACGTCTCCAATTTCTAACTCATTACATATCATATTATATGATAACATTTATGGATAAATTCTTAATCTCTTCTTATATTTTTGTATGAAGAAATTTTAAAAAATAAAAAAAAATTCAAATGAACAAACAAAATCTATATTTAAAAATATAACAAAGAAAAATTTATTTTGTCCGAGCTGGGTCTCGGACCCACCTTCTCGAAAGCTAACTTGCATTTGTGGTAATGCAAAATAATCAAAACTTTGTTATCAACTGCGATAGACGAGCACCAGCATATAAGAGGACGTGTCTTCAAGTTCTGAAATGGTCAGAGTCATTTTTTATTTTAAGTTGATATTTATATTGCACTTTTTACTAACATGCATTTTCAAAAAAGTGCTTCTGCTAGGGCTTCATAGAGTAGCGAGAGCGGAAGGCCGTAAATGTTATTTTCATTAGAGCATTTGAACCGCTCCCAAAAAGCAGTAGATCGCACAAAGAGGCGAAAAGGCATTCTAGACGGAATTAATTCGAAATCATATTTTTTAATATCTTATATTTAAAATATTGCACTATAAAATGGTTTTTAAGGATATATATGTGTAAAAATGAAAAATTTGGTAAAATATTTTGGAAAATGAAAAAAGGGTCACTTCATATTTGCAAAATTTTTTCTATTTAATAGCTATTATATCTACTTTAAGCCCTGGAAGTGGCAAGGTGCGCAACTTTTTTTAAACTTTTGCTTCTAATCTACACACTGTCTCCACTCACAATATTTGATTGCATGCGAACTGTCAAATTGAATTTCATGATATCCAGTTTTCATGCTATGATATTTAGGTGTACACTTCATCTCATGAAATGTCATTTTGGAATTGTTTGTAAAAATTTATTAAATTAATAATATCTTCCATTCGCCATTCCATTTTATGTTTTTTTCACTCTTTTAATGCTTTTGCAATATTTTTTGTTGAAAAGTTCTTAAAAATGTTTATTTCAACAACACAACAACAAAATGCACGTCTTGTCATATTTCAACAACTCAACACTCTAACAATACCTCGATCCTATTGTTATGAGTGTTGGTACGGTGTTGAATATTTTTGTTTTCAGTTAACATTCTAATTTTGACAGAAGTGTTGGTGTAGCAAAATAATTTAATGCGTTTTTTCACACGTACATCAAAATTCCAACAATCTAACACCGTAACAAGACTACCTCTGAATACCTTTATATTTTACTGAAAAGTTACATCTCATCTCATGAAATATATCAAGAGATAAATTTCATGATATGAACACTTTCATGATATGAGTGGTCTACACTTAAGATATATTTCATTAAATTCAATTTGACAGTTCGCATGCTATCAAATATTGTAAGTAGAGACACTGTGTAAAACAGGCTCTGACCGATGAATTTTTCGTTTGTTCGAGCAGTGGAAACGCTCGGTGAAACGTATTGCATTTGTGGTCAATGAGACTGTATGCGGGGAGTTAAAAATTCTTATTATTAAAAAAAAAAATCAATACATGTAAAATAAAAAAAGATATTAATACTTTTAATTAATAACACAAGCATAAAGACTAAAGTAAATCAAAAATACAACAACAAATGTGAGCATGTGAAATGGGAGAACAACTGAGAAATTGACACTTCAAATCTAATAGCCTCTGTGGTGCAGTGCGCTAGTGCACGCTTGCACGGGTATCACAAAAATTTCTGATGAAGCCTTTAGCACGGCCGAAATTGCAATAAAATCGGCTAGTGTCTTTTTCCTTTTCATATTGAAAAAAACTTTGTTGTTATTGTTGTTGTTTCTTTGGAAAGGTTCGTTAGTACAATTAATAGTTCTAACTTTGACCTTACGCTGCGTTTACACGTAACAATTGTTATAACAATTGTTTATATCCGTATTAGTTGTTAAATTTTTGTCAACTTCAAGCAAATTGTCTAGTGTGACGCAGGTGGGCTTAACAATTGCAAGACAATAAATGACAATTGTTGTATTATTTGACGTTTCCTTTCGTTTTTAAATTTTTCTCTGTTCTTGTTCTTCACTTTCAGAAGAAAATGTCAAAAAATTTCAGCCCATTAATTAATGTAGAAGAATAGAGGTATATGCACCAGATGAGAGCATACTGCCGGAATTGTCAAAACGAAGCAAAACTTTTTCTTTATTTTCTTTTGTTTCCATTCGCCACACAACTAAATTTGACAGACATGGCAGTATGGAAAGAGAGCAAAGTCAGCGCTGCATATACCTCTATCCTTCTACCATGTGTCAGCCTACGTCAAATCGTTGTTAGTTCAATTGTCTGCCTGATTGTTGAGACAATTGAGCTGACAACTGAGAAAATATGAATGTGTTAATAAAAAATGTGTGAGTGTATTGAAATTGTCATGACAAAATGTCTCGTGTAGACCTAGGGTTAAGTTCAATAAACAAATTTAAACTATCAAACAAATTGTATTTAAAATCAAGAATGGTTTAAACTATCAAACATTTAGAATTTGTATTTAAATCAAATTAAATCAACATAATAAAAAAAAATATTTTAGTGGCGGTTTAATTTTTTTTAATTTTTACATTTTTAAATTTTTGTGGAGTTTAAATAGATATTCACGTTTATATAAAACCACTTTGTATTTGAGGTAGACGTGGTTTTCATCTGATTTGGCTCATTTTCAAACTCAAAGTGTGTAATTAAGATTAATGCACATTCGCCAAATTTAAAGTGATTAAATAAATTTTTGACATATTTTCAAATTTAAACTGTGTAATTAAGATTTAAGCTCATTTGATAAAATAAAGTGATTAAATTAATTTTTGTAAAATTTAAAGAGATTTTACCGTTTTTATAAAGTCACTTTGTATCGGAGGTAGGCGTTGTTTTCATCCGATTGGGCTCATTCAAAATGAATTTTTTAACACTTTTTGAAAGTTACATACTAGGCGTCTGTGTTTAGTTTTGTCATTGGAGCTTATCTTCTTTCTAAGATATAGCACAAAAGGTATTTTAGTTGTATGGCAGCTACCACGCCCACTTATCTAAACTTTCTGAAATAGTTTTTTTTTACTTTCCTGTACCTTAAACATCAAAACCTACCAAAAAAATCGACAAAATAATATTTTCCGTCTAACTTGTACCAATCGCATCACTTTGGAGCGCTTCGTTCTCCTTGTTGATAGCGCATTTTTTAACATTGTCATGTCATTTAATGTAAGCGCTTCGCTATAACTATAGTAAATAAGAAAACATGTGTTGTATTCACTTAACTATAAAATTTTTACATTTCATAAACTTGTAAAATTCCGAGCCAATGTTAAAGGAACACACCTTTAGACATATGATGAATTTGCCATGCATATGTCAAAAACAGAGAAAAAAGATTATATTTAACATAACTTAAACATTTATCATGCTAAAACAAAGCAAAAAGAATGAATTAATAAAATATTTAAAACCACTGATATAAAAAAAAATACTTTAAATACCATCGCACAAAAGCAAAAAGTTACCACTAAAGTTTTTACAGTTTGACAGCTTAAAGTTTAAGCAAACTTATTTGCATGGATTAAGCACTGAAACTGTAGCTTAAACATCGTAAAAAAACTTCCATAAAAAATATTTCTGAAATTCCCAATGTGGTTTAAAATTAAGCAGTTTACGAGTTTTAAGCAGTTTTCGAGGCGTTAAGGGCGATAATACCCTTATGGTGAGAACTTGTAATATATTCAAAATAAAAGGGTGTAACGAAGCTGCCGGTCTATAGCTCTAAAGCTGAGGTATGCTGAGTCGTGTCCAGAATTCGTCACAAAATAAGATTTTTTTTTTGTTTCAGGTTCTTCCAAATAAGGCTTTATTTATAAATGTTTTAGATAATATTTCTTAAAATATTTTGTAAATGTTTTAGATTTTATTTCTTAAAAATATTTTATAAAATATTAAGGCGATGTGGTGAGCAATGCGGCGGTGATTGAGGATGTTGACGTTTGACTCTCGTTCGAAAGTGGGTTTGGTGGTTGGCGGAAACTCTGGTGAATCGTCGTTGTGGACCTTATGTCCTAACCGTGTGCTTCCTGGCTAGAGTATGTCCCTTGCGATCTGACGATGCGCCTATAAGCTATGTGGTCCCTTGCGATCTGACGATGCGCCTATCAGCTATGTGGTGCCTTGCGATCTGACGATGCGCCTGTAAGCTGTGTGGTCCCTTGCGATCTGACGATGCGCCTGTAAGCTATGTGGTCCCTTGCGATCTAACGATGCGCCTATAAGCTATGTGGTCCCTTTTTTCACCTGTTATCCTTGTCACCTTTGCTAGAATGTTCTTACTGCAAATTCCTTCAGCAGCTTTTGTCCGCGCTTCTTTTGCTACGTCTGTCGAGATTTCTTCACCAAGTCTTGTTGTCCTTATCTTCGCTTTGGTGGCTCGTCAGCAATTTTTCAATGAGCCCAACTGCTCTCTTCAACTGTCTGCCAGGAACTCCTCAGTCAGCTCAACCGCTTGCTTTGATTGTCTGTCAGCAACTCACTGTCTTTTTATCATAAAATTTATTGCATACCTCTGCTGGTTGATCGTAGCAGCATCGCTGTTATCTCGTTATATTCATGTTTTCGTTAACATGTTGACACCGCTCATTAGTTTTGCCCTTCTCTGCTACTTATGCAAGAATGAAAGAATACAAAGATTGCGCCGAAGAAAAAAAAAATGAGTACAACAAAATTGTCGTTCTGCGCATGTACGTCATAATATCAATGCTGTTTTTGAGAGCGTTCACTTTGCATGTGATTTCTATACAGAAATAAAAATTGCATGCATTTTAGTTTGTATAATTAAAATAAAAGAATTAAGAAGCAATTTATTGGAACGAGAAGAAGGTAAATTAATTAAGTACTCCTTTGCAAAAATTATTTTTACTTTTAATTTATTACAGCCAGAAAGCAGCTTAGTCAAAAAAAATTTGTCCCAGAAACCAACTTCAGTGAGCATTATTTTTCGACTTGGATTTTATAAAAATGTTTATTAAGATTTTAATTGATGTAGTTTAAACATTTCCAGATATTTCATTTCCATTAATTTACCTGTGAATTGAAAGGACAAATAAATGATAGTTCCAAGTTTTTGAATAATGAAACAAATTTTGTTAAGTTAATTTATTTTTGTATTTTTGTTTTCATTTGTGAGCGTTTTCTACAATTTCTTGGTTTAATTTTTGTATTTATTGCAAACATCAGGTTTCTGAAAAATATTTGTTTGCTACTGTTGCCACAATTAGCAGCTGCACACTTTATTTTTTAAATTCTAAGTTAAAAACTCGCAAATATACTTCGATATATACACAACTAAATGAAACACAATCGATTGCAGTACGTTTATCAAAGAAATAAAATATTGAGACGTAGTCAACTGAACAGCTGGTTGTCAACTTCGATTAGCAGAAGTAACGGACCTGCGAATCTCTTATTCTATCATTCTTGCTACTTATGCTCTCGTCGACATGTTGATACCGCTCAGTAGTTTTCGGCAACATACGCATCGTGTTGCTGGGTCGCCCTGGGCTCCCATCGAAGTAATCGCGGTCCCGTTGGCGCTTAATCTAATGTTGCTAATGTTGCATTGACCGTTGCTCACACCACGTATATATATAAATGATGGTTAACTATTTATGTTGACACAGGGTGCTTTGCTTAAAACATATATATAGTTAACATAGTTATTTTAAATTGTTTCTGACTAATTTCCATTTGTAATAAATGTGTTTTTGTTGCGTTTTCTTATGTGTTTAGGAATCGTGTTGTTGTGTTTAGCATATGCGGCAAAACTGGGGACATATTTTGCCTCGTCACAAGGGAAGGCAAAGCGCTTTTTTTTTCTTGGAAGCTCATATTTTCAGCTTAATGCTGGGGGAAAAAGCAGCTTTTTGTAAAATGCAACTAAACGCAAGATAAAAGCAGTTTTTTCCATACCATAGAAGCTAACACTATGCGCTTAGTGGCAATGCAAATCGAATTCGCATTACCCTTCATATGTAATGGAAAAATCGCATTACCAATGGTAATGGTATGTAATGGTAATGCAGAAAAAAATGCATTAATATGTAATGGTAATGGAAGAAAAAAATTATGTAATGAAAAATTTGAATTGTAATGGAAAAAATTTGCACTAACATTAAATTTTTAATGGAAATGGAAGAATTTTACATTACCAATAAAATTTCAAAAAATTTTCACCAGTACAAAATTTTTCAACTATCAAATTCTGTTGCTGACGTGGTTTCATCATAAAATAATATTTATTTAAATCATAAAAAAACATTTACATTGTATTTTGATTATTATTATAAAAAGGAAAAAGAATTATTTAATTTTGGTTCTGACTATAAAAATAATAAGACACATATATCCAATAGTATTTAAAATTTAATGTAAATCGCAGAATTTTGTACTGGTGAATTTTTTTGCAATTTTAGTGGTAGTGTAAATTTATTTCATTACAAGCGTGAAAACACATTGCTTTTCATTACTCACAAACCTTTTTTACATTTTGTTCTATATGCAATAAGACTAGAAGAGTTTCGTAAATAAGTACATATAGAACAAAACATTTCTTTAAAAAAAATGCTTTTTACTCTTACATGCTTCTCCAAAGACGCAAATTTTTATTTACAAAAAAAACCACAAACTCTAGAACTTTTCTTGGTAAAAAGGTCGCAACAATTTTTCTGTTCAGCTATTTGTAATTAACAACTAAACTGTACCAAAAAAAAAAAAAAAACATTTTTGATATATAGAACAATTATTTGTAAGGGATAAATAAAAATAAATAGTTAAAAATGTTGGTGTTGCGGCTTTTTCTATGATTGAAAAATTTTTATTTAATTTATTGAAATTGGGATTTGAATGTTTACAATAAATCTCTATGAATAAAAAAAAAATCTGATTTCATTTAATCTAATAAAAAACTATCACAACAACGTTGTTGTTGAAATTATAAGCAAAAAAAAAAAACTTCCTTTCATTGACTCTACTCAATTGTGAATTTCTAAAGGCTTACTACTAAATCAGCTAGGGTCAAGATCAGTTCATCATGGACCCTAATCTTTAAACAAGAATCAATTATAACTTAAATGTTGACAAATTCATAAGTAATCCATTAAACAATTTTGAATAGATAAGAAATAGCAAAACACATCATGCTTGAATTTTGCCACGTTTGAATTCACTTTATCAGTTGGTCGTCAAATCTTCAGTTGAATAGCCGGGTATTACACAAAAGTGCGAGAATTATACATGAGTATCTAATATTAAATATATTGAATGAAGAAATTTAGAAAAAAAATGAACGCAAAACGAAATCTCAATGTGCTAATATTCACATTTATATTTATAAATACATCGAAACCCTGTTCTCTTAAGCCGCTAGAAACTGAAATAGAAAATGATATTAACGAAAACCAAATTAGCCAAGAAGATAGTGAATATCGCGCATTTTATGCAAAGCAAATGTTAAGCTATATGAATCAGACCGTGGATCCATGTGAGGACTTTTATGAATATGCTTGCGGAAATTGGAAAAATACCATTGAAGAGAAATTAACCGTAAATAAAAGAAATAATTTTTTTGATATTAATTACAAACTATCTGAAGCTATGGCGGCTATTTTAGAGAGACCAAGCAATAGCTTTGATCTTAAGTACGAGTATGAGTTTAAACTAACTCAGACTTTTTACAATTCATGCTTAATGGCCGATTTACTAACGCCAAGTAATTCATCTGACTATTTGATGATAATCAATGAAATTGGAGGATTCCCCGCACTTAATGATACCTGGAACTCAGCTAAATTCAGTTGGTTTAATATGAGTGCTCATTTGACAAACTATGGAGCCGTTGGCCTTATTAATGAAGAAATCATCCCAGGCTATCCATTTCCGCCAAATTTGAAGTTACCAGACCTCGGCCTAGGTTTCATTGTTCACAGTGATAATATTGCAACGAACTCTTCTGGAGGCTATTTATTTAATGAAAAACAAATGCGAAAATATTTAGCATCATATGGCGTCAAGGAACCCCAGATAAGTGAAGTTATACTGGGCGTCTTTGAATTTTGGAATGCAGCGGTAAAAGTTGCCGAAGAATTTGATGACGATCCATTAAAATGCAAAGAACTTGAGCAAAAGGTTGAATTTCAAAATTTCACTCAGTGGGAAAACTATTTTGAAATAGCTTGGATGGGTATTAATTTTAATTTCTCTGCTGATGACTATCCATGTCACTACTACTACATTGAGTTGGATAAAATTTGTGAAAAGCATAAGGACGCTGTGGCCAACTACTTGGCGATGACATTTTTGCACAAAATGAATTCAGAGCTAAAATCGAAGAATAATCAGAAAGAATATTGTGTTGATCAAGCTATTCATATGGCGCCATATCTAATGGATGAACTTTATTTGCAGGTAATATAACTGTGTAGTTACACACAGAAACAATCAAAAATGTTGTTGGTCAATTCTATGAAAAGTAAAAGTGTTCGTTTGCTGATAGGAAAATAGCTGCTATATTTAGATTATATATGAAATTATATTTAAATTTTATTAAACAACTATTTTACAAGAGATGAATTAGATTAGTCAACGGCGCAAAATTGGTACTAATTTTGTTATCATGATACGCCGGTTGAAACACGCTTAAAAATCAAAACGGGTAAAAATCTTTTTCGTATCATGCCCGAAACATTTTCAAATATATATATTTTTTTTTATATAATTTCAAAAATTTTTTCTCAACAAATAACTATTCTTAGTAATTTAGTAAATTATATAATGTGAGGTCTCCTTTATGCTTAAATAAAATCGCATTAAGTACTACTTAGCTCCCAAGTTTTCCTCTTTTCAAATAAGAATACAAAAATTTCCTAATATTTTTTTTTTAAATAAATAAAACCAGCAAGATTTTTAGACTATTTTTTCCAGTTTTGGAGCTCATAAGCCAATTGCGGTCGGTAATTCAAAATGGGTCAACTCAATCAAAAATGGGTTGGTAATTTTTTATTCAAATCTGTACAGTTTGACCCATATAATGAAAAGGAATGACCCATATAATGAAAATATCGTCATATAAAATAAAAAAAGTCAGTTACAATAAATTCAAAGCCGACTTTTTGATTAGTTATTGATGCACCTTATCAAAATACATGTTCCTGCTAAATTTTACACTCCTACAACTAAAAACAACGTTTTTATTAAAAATTAAAAAATCCCTGAGTTTGAGCGAAACTTGCAATAACAATTACAATTTAGAAAGTTTTTTGACTCTCCCGTAAAATTTTTTAATTGTAGCTTACGGCTTTTTGCTTTAATATGAAAATATCAAAAAAATGTTCCCATGTGGATGCCAATGGCGCACAGGGTTGCGTTTGACCTATTATGACGAAAATAAATCTGTAACTCGGGTTTGAAGGCACAGAATGATTAGAAATTGATTGAAATTTCTTGATTGAAATTGAATGAAATTGATTGAAACGTGTAAATTGCATACATGCAGTCCATATGAAACCAAAGTTACAAGACTTTGTATTTGAAAATGAGCCTTTTGCTTCCCTACATCACGATTTCCCCACTTTCTTTGAAATGGCACAACTCCTGAACGAAAACCGTAAGCAACTTTTCGTAAACGATACAGTATGCTTTATAGTTTCTTAGTACACAAAAAATATTTTATCTCTTATTTATGTTTTTCTTTTCTTTATATATAAAAATATATATTTTTTTAGTGTGACTTTTGTTTGTCTAGGCCTTCAAAATTTTATATGTATAAGGTAATGATGTTTTTTTTTCATAATCTAAAAAGAATAGGCTTCTAGTGACCTAACATCATATTTATTTTGTTTTTGGGGTAATTGTTTATATTAAAATGGTTTTTTCTGCATAACTACCATCTGTTATAGATTTTTAGTCAGAACTTTTGATTGGAAAGAGATATTGGGGTAATTATTTACATAAATTATTTTTGAGACTTGACTTTTTCGTAAAATTTTGGCAAAACTTGTTGTTTTGATGACAAAAATAGTAAAAGAATTTTTGCAAAAAACTGCAAGAATTTTTGCAAAAGAATGCTATGTCATATGAAAGGTAGTCAGAATTGCAATTTTTACTTGATGTTATTCTTACAACAAAAACAATTTGTGTCATTTTTTGAGCAAAAAGTATATACACTGGCCTAACGGTACAGTTCAAACTATTTTTGTTTAGTGCTTTTATTGGACTTTTGAAACAATAAAGGTACCGATTTATAACACCACCTAACACCAAAATAACACTACTTAGCGATAAAATATTATTACAAAAACGAAAGAAAATTATTCAATCGCGCTTTAAAGATGAAATGGGTCTCCTAATTGATAAGCCCAAGCCAAATTTTGGAACTTCAAACGATGGCAATACTGCCCGGAGATTTCTTCGAAATCACGATAAAATTGCTGCAACTGGTTTGGTTGAGGAATTAATAAAAATCTTTTTTATTATACTTAACTATCTATCTTCAGGTTTTCACATAAACATTACCACTTTTGATATCTTCCTTAAAATAACTATATAGAAATATTAAGAGTTATATAGCTGGTATTGTATGCCGCTAGTGTTGACAAAATTCTTTGCCATGCCACGGAGATAATAAAACAATATTATTGTATCGATTTTTTTTTAACCGATTGTAGAAGATTTCGAATGTCACGTACACGAAAATCTTCAAGAATTCATACAAATAAAGATTTGATGAATATGTTGTTGATTTCTTCTGATTCTTAAATTAATTCTTACCGCGAACCAGTTTTGAAAAATACTCACAATATATCGACAAAGCTTTAAAGAAGATACAAATTTTGATATCAGTGAATGCTCCGAATCGAATAGCGATTATTATGACTAAAAATTGCAGGTTTTTTGTGATGATTTTATAAAAAATTTACTTCTTCACACAGTTGAACTTTTGGACCTTAACAACTTGAATTAAAAAAAATTAATTTTATTACGTTTAATCAAAAAATGAAAATGAAGACTTTAGTTTTTTCCCCTAGAATTATTAATAACACTGTTTAGTAATCATATATTTGATATCTTCCTTTAATTTTGTTACTGTAGATTTTATAATTTTGAAGATATAACACAAAATGTGTTTAAGTAAGTAATTTTATTGAGTCTTCAAGCTATTACAAAAGTATATAAGCATTATGTAAAATTATTGGAAGAGAAAACATAGAAAAGTAGTTCCCAAATATTTTATCATATTTTTAAATGGTATGTTTGAACCGTTAAGTGTCAATGATAAATTTTTACTCTGCGGAACAGTGTGCCTATGACATTTTCTAGAAGGATTTTTCTGCATAAAAAATCCACTGTTCATGCAGCCTGAACAGGCACACTGTTCATGCAGCCTTCATTTGGCTGCATTTATTTTAATATCCCAATCAGTATAATAAGTATTGATTTTTTTCCAAATGAGCTTGAACCAGACTTAGAGCCTCCACAGGAGTACAACCATGAGCATATGCAAGTGAATAGACTGCATAAAGAATCCCTGTCGAACCACTGTTCAAATGCGGAAAGTCCTAAATAAAAATACTACACAAATGAGGAGCCAATATAGCTCCTTAAGGGACACCGCTCCCAATTTTACCAAATTCTGAGGACACGTTATTAATATCAACCTCTCCGATTGCTGAGGAAATCGTGCAACATTTTAATGAAGGAGGGCTTGAAACCAATCTGCATTAGTTTATACACAATATGAATAGTATAAGCCTTGTCAAAGGCTTTTTCAACGTCCAGCGCTACTACCACAGTGCATCTCCGCATCCGTAAGTTGAGAAACAGAGCATGAACAACGGTTCAGTGTTGTTTTTTAAAGCCAAATTGAAAGTCAGAGATATATTCAGCATCAATTCCAAAATCCATTTTATCTTTAATAACACGTTCCAAAAGTTTTTCAAGATTTGACAACAATGAAATTGGTCTAAAATTGTTGACTTCAAAACATTTAAGTTTTTTTTAATTGAAATAATTTTAGCTATTTTCCAGGAGTTTGGAAAATAGCCTTCATTTATCCAATTATAAAATATTACTGTCAAAAAATTAAGGATAGCTTTTGGGAATTTTTTTAGTAATGAAATTAAGAGATGTTATCAGGTCCAGCAGATTTTTTTGAATTAAGACCCTGAATATATGAACTCAAAATATCAGAGTACATAAAATGTGAAGCATCTGAGTTTGATGAAGAATTAAAATTTTCACTAAAATTATAAATTGAACACGGATAAGCATTAATATTATTAAAGATGTGGGATTCTATTTTATCAGTATCTGGCCTAGATTTAGCTGTTTTTTTCATATACGTGTTCAAAATTAGTTTTAAGAATTTCAACCTTTTCAGCATCATCAGCAAAAAAAAATCTTTATCATAATAAATTTTGAACAAAATTTACCTTCCTTGTTTTTATTAAACTATAAATATGTTTGTAAGGGGGTTTTGTTCAAAGGCTGTGGTATGCTCAGCGGCTCCAGGGTCAAACAAAAGACCCTCAAACTTTTGTCCAAAATAAATAAGAACACTTGTCGATTTTAGTGCTCCGATGATATTTTTCTGCTTTATTGTTAAATCTTAAATTTTCAGCAGTGTATACAATATTATATATATTTTTCTCTTAGCGTAATCATATGAGTAAGCATGGCAGAATTAGAGAAGGTATATGCATTTTGGAGAGGGAGACTGCCGCAACTGTCAAAACGAAGTTGACAGCTCATACAAAATCTGAAAACGATGAGAATGCGATAAGAAAGCGAAAATAGGCAAGAATAGTAAAATGCTTGAGTTTGACAATTCTGGCTATGAGAAAGAGAGCGCAGTCTGAAATGCATATACCTTCTCTAATTCTGCCATGTGAGTAAGTCTTTCTTACAATACACAATATTTTAGGAATACGAACGATAAATATACAGTCGTGAGTGAATCTGCCGACGCTGGTTCGATTATATTCGGTGTTCGGTGAAGTTCGGTGATGTTCGGTGTTTGCTGAAGTTCGGAGATGTTCGGTGATGTTCGATGTGACAATGACTTCGGCAAGACCCGACTACCCGACTATTTAATAATTTGTATAATATATACAGTGTCAGACAAAACTAAAGCACGAAACTTACCTTTTAAGCATTTCATGAAATAAAATTTTAAAATAAGCTTTGAACTAATTGCCTTCTATTGAACCTAAACAAATATACATTTAAGGTAATAAATCAAACAAAAATTAACATAATATTTTATTTAAAACCAAAATATTAAAACAAATATAGGATTATTACTAAAACTTCTGCGACAAAACTAAAGCACATTACATGGAAACACATGAAAAACTTAGTTTTTGCTAGTATTTGGTGTATATTTTAACATTTGGTATTAATATTTATCCATTGTTTTTTTAACACAGCTTGACATCTGCGAGACATCGACTCTGTTAAGGTATTTAAAACGTCTTTTGAAATACTTTTCCATGCCAATCCCGCTTGTGTGAAGAGAGAGTCCTTTCCCTTACAGTTTTCTCGTTAAATTTTCCTATCTACAATTTCCCATAGATTCTCTTTGGGATTGAGATCAGGCGATTGAGTGGGCCAATCCAACACATCAATTTTGCTTTCAGCAAACCATTCCTTCACACATTTGGCAGTGAGTTTGGGATCATGCTGAAAGATCCACTTCAACGGCATTTCTTCTTGCGCATGAGTTAACATAACATTTTCGAGAATATTCTTGTATATGAATCGATCCATTATGCCGTTGATCTTATGAATTGAGCCGATCCCATGACCGGAAAAACATTACCAGACCATGACGTTATCGCCGCCATGTTTCACAGAACCTGTAGAGTAACGTGGATTTTGGCGCTGCCCTTTTGGCCTGCGTACTAGCTTTAATCCGTCAGAACCTTTGATGTTAAACTTTGACTCATCTGAAAATAGTATGGTTCGCCATTTCGTAACAGTCCAGTTTACGTGGGCTCTTGCAAAATCAATTCGTGCTCGACGATTTTTTTTAGAAATAAATGGCTTTTTCACGATCCTGTATGTTTGCAAGCCGCCGTCCACAGCTCGTCGTTGGATGGATCTAAGTGAAATATTCAAATGCAATTCATATTGAATAGATCTCGCTGGTATGAATGGATCTTTTTTTATTGTCTGGTCCTCACGTTTGGTTGTCTTTCATCACCTTCATGTGATAGAACTAAGGAACCAGTCGAACGAAAACGACTTATAGTTCGGGATATTACACAAAGGTGAACACAAAATTTTTTGGAATGCTTGTCACTGATTCGCCTTTTTTGAATTCGTTTAAAATCTTTTCTCTGAATGTAGCAGAATACTTATTGCTAGCCATTTAATTAATTTTTTGTTTAATACACAGTCTAACCCAGATAAATGATCACCAACGACCGAATTAATAGAAAAATTTGTTCAAGAGATGTTATTTAGCTTCACAAATAACTGGTTTTTATTCAAACGGTACTTTAACTATTTATTGTTGTTACTTATTGTTAGAAATGAAGTCAAACTCTGAGTGACTAAGAACATGTGCTTTAGTTTTGTCGCCCCAAATTTCCGTGTGTTGTAACATTCTTGTAATAAAAATTTTATTTGCAATAAATAATTGCTTTTTGAGGGTTTTTATGAACCAATCGGATATTTTTACATAAGTAATAATATAAAAAAACATGGAAATACTACAATATTTTAACTCTTATGGAATAAAATTCTAACTACATGGGTTCGTGCTTTAGTTATGTCCGACACTGTATCTTTACAAATGTCTGTATATGGCGTGAAGCGCCTTGGTATTTATTTTAACGATATTGTAATAACAATAAAATAATAGAATTCCTAAGTATATATCTGTACGTCGGGCTATCGTCTGACAAAAGCCGATGCTATGGCACCACTAAGTAGAAAAAAAAATAAAAAGACGAGACTTCCGATAGGCCGAAGCCATCTTAATAAGTATATAAAAAAAACGAGACTCCCGATAAGCCGAAGCAAACGTGATGAGTCACTAACTACTTAATAAGTATATAAAAAACGAGACTCCCGATAAGCCGAAGCAAACGTGATGAGTCACTACTTAATAAGTAAAAAAAAAGAGACTCCCGATAAGCCGAAGCAAACGTGATGAGTCACTAACTACTTAATGAGTATAAAAAAACGAGACTTCCGATAAGCCGAAGCAAACGTGATGAGTCTCTAACTACTTAATAAGTATATAAAAAAACGAGACTCCCGATAAGCCGAAGCAAACGTGATGAGTCACTAACTACTTAATAAGTATATAAAAAACACGAGACTCCCGATAAGCCGAAGCAAACGTGATGAGTCACTACTTAATGTTTAAAAAAAACGAGACTCCCGATAAGCCGAAGCAAACGTGATGAGTCACTAACTACTTAATATAATACTTAAAAACTAATGGTCCAGTTAGCCTTGCATGGCACAGCAGTGCATGCAACGCAGATAAGCAGCTAGCGCACAGCCAAATAAATGGTTATTGTGCAACGCATAGTCACATAATCAAAATAAAACAATAAAAAAGAAGAATACAACGATTTTATTTTAATAAATTAACCGCACTTGGTCAAACAATTTTACAACTTCACATCTGTTTCGCCAAAACGTCAAATACATAGAAGAATACACAGAAATCAAAATGAATAGATCTTCTATGTTTAGCTATGTAGTCAGAGATGCATTTCTGTTTTTATCTGAGCATTGCCATGCGTTGCCATGTTGAGCATAATCAGATACACACAAATCACATTAAACAGATTTCGATGTGACGCTTCTTAAGCCATGCACTGCTATGCCATGCGAGGCTAATGGCACAGTTAGCCTCGCATGGCACAGCAGCGCATGCAACGCAGATAAGCAGCTAGCATACAGCCAAATAAATGGTGATTATGCAACGCCTAGTCACATAGTCAAAATATAACAATAAAAACAAGAATACAACGATTTTATTTTAATAAATTAACCGCACTTGGTCAAACAATTTTACAACTCCACATCTGTTTTGCCAAAACGTCAAATACATAGAAGAATACACAGATATTAAAATGAAATAGATCTTCCATGTTTATCTATGTAGTCAGAGATGCATTTCTGTTTTTATCTGAGCATTGCCATGCGTTGCCATGTTGTGCATGATCAGATACACACAAATCCTATTAAAAAGATTTCGATGTGACGCTTGTTAAGCCATGCACTGCTATGCCATGCGAGGCTAATGGTCCAGTTAGCCTCGCATGGCACAGCAGCGCATGCAACGCAGATAAGCAGCTAGCACACAGCTAAATAAATGGTGATTATGCAAAGCATAGTCACATGGTCAAAATAAAACAATAAAAAAGAAGAATACAATGATTTTATTTTAATAAATTAACCGCACTTGATCAAACAATTTTACAACTTCACATCTGTTTTGCCAAAATGTCAAATACATAGAAGAATACACAGATATTAAAATGAAATAGATCTTCCATGTTTAGCTATGTAGTCAGAGATGCATTTCTGTTTTTATCTGAGCATTGCCATGCGTTGCCATGTTGTGCATAATCAGATACACACAAATCCTATTAAACAGATTTCGATGTGACGCTTGTTAAGCCATGCACTGCTATGTCATGCGAGGCTAACTGGACCATAACTGGACCATAACTGGACCATAACTGGACCATAACTGGACCATAACTGGACCATAAATGTATTAATACGAGCCACCTTGCGATAGCTCGTTTTGAAGAAACGGACTTGTTATCGTTTCCAACAAGTAAGCGACGGAACAAAGCACTACGCTCTCAAGCCGTCGCGAAGTCTGTCACAATGCGCATTACTTATTCATATGCTGCTATAAACCTTCTGGGAATTATAGCGTGTCTGGCTGTTGCTTGTGGTTTACGTAGGCTTGCCTGTTGGCTGCGTTGAATGTGCTGGCTGTGTGTGTGTGTGTGTGGGTTTGGCTGTTGGTTGAGTTGACCGCACAGTGGTGTAGTAAGGCAGTGGCGTAGTGTGCGGGGTGCAAACTTGTAACGAATCACCGTTACATGTTTATAGGCTAAAGGGCCAGGTTTCCATCAGTCCATCAAATTTAGAAGCACAATTAGCTAAGCAAATGTGTTTAAATTGTATGGGAGTTGTAACGCCAACTTGTACAAAATTTCTTAAATACTTTTTTTTTGTACTTTCCTATACCTTAAACATCGAAAACTACTAAAAAATCCACAAAATATTTTTCTCCGTCAAACTAGTATGAAACGCAACACTGTGCGGCGCATGGCATCTTACACAAACACTGCAATGCAGTTGGCCAACACTAATCCAAGTTATGTTTGGCTTTTATAAATATAAAAACTATACAAAAAACAGGGATAAAGTGAAATATTTAGGCTTATAGTTGAAACGTAGTCGCGAATAACGTTGTAAGCGACACAATTATAAGTTTTCCGGAAATGAAAAAAATGAATGGCGCACTTAGAACCATTTGATTTCAATTTCCTCTTTATTGGTGTTAGAGTTGTAAAAAAAGTTGCCAGTATACAATGGCTCAGAACGAAAGTCAGGCAGGCGTTTCTTAGCACTTTCGCATTGGTTTCAGAAATTAAAAATTTAGAAGAAACTTGGAGTAAATAATTTTTTCAAAACTTTGGTTAAATCTTTATTGGTGAGCAAAATTAAACAAAAACATAGTTAAAAAATTAGAACATTACGGTAAAACAAAATTAAATCAAACCAAAGCTTTAAAAACGAGCTCACATTGAAAGTCGGGCAGATAAGGAATTCAATGCTAAAACTAAGAATTTAATATTTTGTTGCCAATCCTTTTTCTTATATGACTTCCTGCAGCCTTTTTGAAATGGGTGCAACCAAATTTTTAAAAACTCCAATCTGATTCCACTCTTCACTTAGGGTATTTTTTTTTAGGATTGGATCTTCAGTTGCCCATCTCTGATACTACACTCAGGGTTCAAGTTCATCTCATAGATATTCTATAACATCTTAATCTAAGCCTTGTGAGGTTGTTTTTATGACATTTGGACAAATATTAAGTACACAATTCTTCACCAAGAGCATCGTATGTTTCAGGTCATTGTTTCAGGTCAAAACTAAAAATTGTCTGCAATTCCTTATTTAACCGCACTTTCCTTCCAACATCAGACGCAGCTTCAAACCATGGCTGATCTCTACCATGCTTAATCGTATGTTTAGAATTTTTATTGCAAAATTCTCCATTCGGTTTTCGCTTTCCGTCTGAGCCATTTAAATTAAATAAACTCTCATCGGTAAACAAGACCTGTACTAAAAGTTTATTGTTTAAAAGTGCTAAGAATCCTAATGTTTTCTGTTTTATTAACCTTGCTCCAGAATAGAAAGTCTTTGGTCATCTGCTCATGCTCGAAATTGGGGCGTTCTATTACATTTTTCTTTTTAATACAGTGTTTTTTCGTGCTACTCCTCAATTTAAACATTTTCTTCTTAAAACTCTTTAAATTGTTTCTGATTGTACACTCTTTTTCAAATTGAGTTTTAACATGACCTCCAGTTTTAGCGCAAATAAAAATGGGTCTTTTATTATTTCTCTTAAAAAATACCTTTCATCTTTGGAGCTAAGTTAATTTTTAGCTACTGTACGTTCTTTATTGCATATTCTCTTATCTTGTATATAATGATTGATTATATCGTGCACTGTTGATTTACTTTTTAAGGCGCATTGCGAAATTTTTATTTTCATTTTTTATTTATTTTCTTACGTTTTTTTTCTTTTAAATAACATAGATAATTTAATAATAATTGTATAATAAAAAATAAATTTAATAACAGAATTATTCAATAATTATTCACACACAGCGTGCAGTATGCGGCGCTCTCGACTATGTGCTATAGCTTCGCTAATATTTTCAATTGAAATTTTTACAATATACTCTCAATATATTGTACTTTCGAAATCAATTACAAAAAAAAAGTTAAGTAGCCCTATTGCGAGTGTCGATAGGCGGTAGAGTAGATTGCAGTCGATTGCGTTTAATCGACAAAAATGTGCACTCCCTACAGGAAATGTGAGCATTCTCGGATGTAACCAGGAAACATTTCATGGAATGTAGGATGCATTCCCCTCCATTGTACACTCCACTGTTTTTTTTACACAGAATGTGATTAGAGGGAAACATTCCTCTCCACTGTGTTAAAAGGTGAAATGAAAACATTCCTCTCCGCTGTCTTAAAAAGTGAATTGGAAGCTGTTCTCTCCCCTGTTCAGAAAACTAATGTGGAAACATTTCTCTCGCTTGTTATGAAAATGCCCGGCCAGGATTCGAACCCGAGGCCCCTGAGTGACAGTCAAGCGCGTTACCACTAGACTATCGGGGCCGCCCAGTAAAACAGTAAACATAAATTCTATAATATTTTGTGTTGTCATTGGTTGACTATAGGTAAAAGTTTCCACATGCTTTCTTAAAGAAGTGGTTTGGAAACAACATAAATTCAAAACTACCCTTAAGCTTCCAAAAGATACGGTGTGGAATGTTTCTTTATCACTTTTAGATGGAAGCCTTCCGATTTTTCCTGGAGGGCTATTGTGGATTGCTTACTCTCTTTAGAACAGCTGTTTGACATTTTGTTTATTTTCAGCGGGACTTACAGCAAATGTTATTTTTAAATAAAAGTTTGTAATTTATTAATTTTAATTGTCGCAAAATTTATAAAAAATAGAAAACATAAAGGATCGTAAAATGAATTCAGTTGACTTGTGGTTTAGTGATGATGAGAAGGATGCTGTTGAAGCTTCTACAGGGTCCGCCAAATAACTTTTTTTTTTGAAAATTCTATAAAAAAAAACTACTGGATATTTTCTCAAATTTCTTTTTTTATTTAAAAGCACAATTCTTCCGGTTAATAATGGAAAATAATTTTATTCAAATGGCTGCCTCGGCTGGCCATGCAGTAGCCTACACGATCGGTCCAATTTTTAAGCACATTATCGATTGTGTGCAGCTGTATTTTACCAATGGCTTCACGAATATTGTCCTTTAAAGCGTCAATTGTCTCTGGCTTGTCGACGTAACACTTATCTTTGAGGGCACCCGACAAATAATAGTCCAACGGTGTCAAATCGCAGCTCCGAGGTGGCCAAACGACAACAGTTCTGCGGCTGATAATGCGATCTTCAAAAACAGGGCGCAAAACATCGAGTGTAGCTTCGGCTGTGTGGCACGTAGCGCCGTCCTGTTGAAACCAAATGTTGACAATATCCTCCTCTTCAATTTTTGTGAACAAAAATTCGTTCAACATGGCCTGATAACGATCGCCATTGACTGTAACGGCCACTCCTTGCTCATTTTCGAAGAAAAATGGCCCAATTATGCCTCTGGACCAAAATCCGCACCAAACAGTGACTCGTTTTGGGTGCAGCGGCTTTTCAATGTATGCGTGCGGGTTTTCTGTGCCCCAAATGCAACAATTTTGCTTGTTTACATACCCGCCAAGATCAAAATGAGCTTCATCTGAAAAGATGATTTTTTTGGCAAAATCGGCATCTTCTGTAAGTCGATCGCAGGCCCACTTCTCAGCGTTGTTCAAGCGTATACACAACCATATTCGTTCAGCGGAAGGATAAAACTAATTATCTGTCAAATCAGACATGAGCTAAGTGTTACCATTCACGAAATAAGCACTAGTTGAAAAAAGTTATATGGCGGACCCTGTAATATAGTGGAATTGTCAAGGCAGATGGAGGCTGTTTTTTGTTGCTTACAACCTTAGCTCTAAAATTATTTTCATCTGTATTATTTTTTTCGACTTCCAACCATGGTATAAGGATAGAGGTAGCTGCAGCGCTGACTGTGCTCTCTTCCCATACTGCCGTGTCTGTCAAATTCAGCTGTGTGGCAAATGGAAATAAAAGAAAAGACATTAAAGTTTTGCTTCGTTTTGACATTTCCGGCAGTATGCTCTCATATGATGCATCTACCTGTATTCAACAAAGGCCGGCGTTGATACAATGGACCAAATGGTAACGCATTACTCCACAAAACGGTCAACCAGACGTTGGCCATTAGCATTTTTTTGCAACATGATAGACGTCATGGAATTAGCCGCTTACTTCATATGCAATGAAAATACAGAAAGAACAAGAAAAGAGAAGCGACGAATGTTCTTGAACACGCTGAGTATACAATTGGTGCTTGCTAATACTGAAAACCGCATGAACAACAACCACATTTTGGGACAACATTCAACCCGTTTGGCCATTGAATCTTTATTTGAAAGGCCGTTGAATATTCTCAGCAACATGCTGCCTAACCAACAAAGCGGCCCTAGTACACAGAATTCCTGAAAAGATTGCAGAAGTTGTGCCACGCAAGACGAAAAGCTGCGTAGGAAGACACGTTTTTACTGCACCAAATGCACTAATCGTGTGTGCCAACAAAATAAATAAAAAATTTTCACATTAAGGTAGCATTTAGGTATCAACAAATCAAAAAAAAAAGTCTAAAGACAAAAATAGTAAACGAGCATACTTAGAAATTCAAAGTTGCGGTACTCTTTTTGCCATACAAATGCATAAAAACGTATAGGGGTCTGGCCAGGCATATGTGTTTGTTCGAAGGTTTCAGAATATATGTTTGACGGGTGGTCAAAATATTGAAAATTAGTAAAAAGTTTACGAAAACCACTTAGAAATAAACAGTATTGCCTTTTTATTGTGATGCAAAAAGAGCAGAGATTTCAAATTAACGGTATTTCATTGTGACTGCAAGGTTAAAAATTCAAGTAAGATATATGTACCTCATCAGATACCTCATTTCGTGACAAGTATGATACCAAGTTCAAAAACTTATTTTGGGCAAAACAAGTTTTGTCGGTTTTTATCATTTATTTGCGCTAGCGTCTAGACCACAGTGCGACGCTTTAATTATCGAGCAACCTTTTTTGGGGTCAGAGGCGGATTAAATGTTGAGAGCGCCCTAGGCAAGCACCTAATTGGCACCCCTCTTATAATAAAAAAGAGCAATAAATTATACATATATTTATTTATTAAAAACTTGACATTCAATGACAATTATTAAAAAAAAAATTAAAATTTGTTGCGTCTACATTTTTGTTTTTCGAAATTGTCAATGACATCTTCGTAGTTTAAAGATAGCAATAAGTTTGATTCGATGTCAAGTATTACTAACGAATTTAATCTCTTATCAGTCATATTCGAGCGAAGATATTTTTTACTCTTATTAGACAGTAAAAAAACTCCGCTCACCACTGCAATTGCTGACTGCAATTCGCACATCGTTGGTCGATACGCATATTCTTAAGGCTATGTCAATGTTGGAGTAAATTGGGTTGTTTTTTTTTTCTGTAGGTTTCTTAGATTCTGTAAAATCGCATTGGTTGTTTGAGGCAGTACTTCATCTCAAGCAATCATTGTTAAATAAGAACGAAGATAGATTTTTAGCTTCTTCAGTGTTTAAATTTATCAAATTGCTTAAAAAAGAGAATTTGCTGTTAAAATTTCTGTACGCTTCTCACCTCTTTTGGAGTTCAGCCACAAATTTGTCTATTATTACTAGAATACTGTCGGTCTGAATATTTCGCGATCAGATAATAAAGGCCTAGTTATAATAGACGTAACGTAAGGTGGTCTAATGTCAATTGAGCAGTGTGTTCTTTCACTTATTGTTTCAAACAATACTTTCTTATACACAAAGAAGTAAAATATAAGGAAGTGGTGTAATAGCAGAAAAGTGTGGTATTTTCTATATTGGTGTTGGTTCACACAAATACAGAAACAATCACAAAGGGCCGTATTCGGTTGTATCGTAAAAGAAGGCCCAAACTGTTAAAGTTTGTACTTATGCATTAAAATTTTAGAAACATTTCAAGAATAGCAACAACTCTAATTATTTAAAAAATTTTTGAACGCTCGCAATTGGCTTAGAAGTTATAGGCATCCAACGTTGGAAAAGTGGACTAAAAATTTAGCTGATTTTTTAAGTTTTCCAACAAAACTAAACTTTATGGGTATCAAAAGAGAGATAAATCAAGTATCTATTCAACAAGATATCAACCATAAAAATACATGCATTTAAGATACAACCCTTTTTTTACTTTACTATTCGCGAGGTTTTTCCAAATTTAATAAAAAAAAATAAATGTATCAAAAGGAGGCCTTCGGATGCTGCTTAGGGCTTAAAAACCTCAGTAAGTACCACACAGGCTTCTCTGTCTACAGCAGTTTTGAATGTAGTTATCTTTTTAATAATTCTCTTTTTAATGTATTGCTTTCGTAAAAGAGAAACCACTAGTCTTTTAGACAAATTCTAATTATAAAAAAATTATATCTTAATGAATTCTTATGGAATTCTAAATTTGACACCTCGTTGAATAGATACGCACATTACCTTTGTTTTAATATCCATAAATCTTAGTTTTGTTGAAAAACTAGAAAAACTGCAAGATTTTTAGGTAATTTTTCTATATTTGAAGGCCTATAAATTCTAAACTTCAACTTTAATTTCAAATTATATTAGGTTAATTTTTTAAAATCCTTATTTTTTTGGGTGTTTCTGCCTAGTTGTTGAGTAAAAATCAGAAAAATTTAACAAACAGGTACTAAATCTGATTCACTATGCTGAAAACAAGAGCGCCCCAAACATGTATTTAACTGCGAAAAATGACTGCGCCCCTGAAGCAGTGTTTGTGTTTTGACAGATGTGGTTTGATCAAACTGGCGGAAAATCAAAGGGTTCTAAATTGCATTTTTAAACCATTTTTAAGAAGAAATATAAACATTTCTAACACAAATCAGTTAAAAAAATATCGTTAGAAACTAAATAAAGCAATTTTGTTAAAAGAATTTAAACCGTATGGACTATTTACCTGTGGAACGAATGCGCATTGTTTTTAAGTTTTCGGGAACTATTACAATTCTTAACCGCACAACTCATATTGCATTTGTTTTAGTGGTTTTTTTCTTTAATTTTGTTGCTTTTTAAGCAGTGAAATATGCTTAAAATTAAATTATTTTTAACTATTTTGCTGAGGAGTCTTCCAATCAGTTGCCAGGGTTCTCAAAAATGTCAAAAAACACACTCTTTCTCGCTCGCACAATTTACGAATGGTACGACAGTTCACGTACAGTGTATGTGTAAGCAACACCATTTCCTTATATTTTACTTCTTTGCTAATACAAGTGATTATAATAAACGTAACGTAATGTAACGGGACGTAAAGATCCGTTGGATTTCGATTTCTACGTTACTTTACATTACGTCTGTTCAAAGAACAACTAAACATTGAGGTTAGATTCGATTATTGCGCTATTTTATATTGTTGAACTACGCTTTTTGTAGATTTTTCGTTATTAATGTGGTAGTTCTATACAGCTATGGATGACGAAGTTTTAATTGTACTTGTACAGGAACGTGCAATTATTTACGACAAACAACTGCCTGGCTACTGTCTATTATAATTGCTACAACGTTTTCTTACATTACGTCCCGTCACGATGACAGTTGACAACATTACGTTACTGTACATTACGTCTATTATAACTGGGCCTTAAAGAAGAAATATATTTGGTTTCAGCAGATTCATCTGCTGTTATCTTCCTCTTCCGCATCCTCTTTATACCCTTCTCATATTCTTTGACATATGAGAGTTTTAAAGTTTGCAGTTCATATATATTAAAATATTCCTTTTCTGCAAAAATTAAGTGAATCAGATTGTCACACAATTTAAAAACTGTTCATATTTTTTGTTGGTTTTGTTCATATGAACCAAAATAAAACCCCAAACACGATCATAAAAGCAGTTTCTAGTCGTTCTAATTTCAATGCCTTTAGCTTCAAATAGGGGAACTAGGGGCTGGTTGTTAAAGGGGTAAGTTTGTACAGGATCATTATTCAGTAGATTAAAAAAACTTCTTAACAAAAAAAAATGAACTTCAAAACCACTACAAAGTAAAAAATAATTTTAAATTACTTTTCACATTAATTCTTGGTGAAATTTGATAATTTATTTATATCTAGTATAATTTATTTATTTATATATAGTATTAAATCGGAAATCTTATTGTTATAATTTTTTTCTATTTTGTATTATTATCATTTGCGTCATTTTATAAAAGTCTGATTATATAAGCGCCGACTTCAAAGGTTTTTTATTCGCTAATGTGTAAACCCTTTAAGAATGAGCAAATCGTGAAGGAGCAATTGCGTTGTTGCATTTCTTTTGCCATTTCCGGAGCTCTCAAATTTTTTTTCTCCAAAATTGCCACTGACAATTGCTCCTTACTGAAGCTCCTAGCCCATTTATTTTAATATTTCCTTTGTCAAAACAAAGACATTTTTCATTTTTATTTTTTTTTAAATAATTAATTAGATGTCATTGCCAATTGTCAATGGCCCCATTCAACCGAATATTTGCTACGTAGCTACTCCACAACTTTCGGGCTGAATGGTATGTATCATAATGTGCTCAAACAATATGTTCCCCGATCGGTCCAAGTATCGAAAAAATTGTATGCTACTTTGGTTGAGCTACTAATGCTCTTTTCATTTTGACAGCTTAAAAAAACATGGCTGCAAATTGTTAACTGTTGCTGACCCTAGGTCTACACGAGACAAATTGTCATAACAATTTCAATACACTCACACATTTTTTACTAACACATTCATATTTTCTCAGTTGTCTGCTCAATTGTCTCAACAATCAGGCAGACAATTGAGCCAGTATCGATTTGACGTAGGCTGGCATATTTTGACATTTTCTTCCTAAAGTAAAGAACAAGAACACGAAAAAATTTAAAAACCAAAGGAAACGTCAAATAATACAAAAATTGTCTTGCAATTGTTAAGGCTTGATTACCCAAGCGTAACGTGAGGTGGCGCAGCGGGATGTAGCGTAGTGCGACGTTGCCTCGAGGATAAGCGATTACCGAAATCGTAATCCAACGTAGTGCAGACGCCCTAGTGCAGGGCACTCATTTTATTCTAGTAAGCTTATTTACTTCTCCTCGTCAATAAAAGGCTGCATCCTTTCTTATATAGTATTAAAATTTACAATAATGTGAATTTAAACAACATTTTTCGCTTTTCCCACAGCTGTCGAACTATCAAAAATCGTAAAGTTGCGTAGAAATCTATTTTATACAGACTTCTACGCTGCGTCACGCCACGTTACGATTTCGGTAACGACTTGTACACATTTATCATTAAACAGATTTTAGCTTGACAATTGGCAACGTCACGCTACGTTACCTTACGCTTGGGTAATCAAGCCTTTAAGCCCACCTACGTCACACTAGACAATTTGCTTGAAGTTGACAAAAATTTGACAACTAATACGGATATAAATAAATGTTATAACAATTGTTACGTGTAGACGCAGCATGAAGTTGTGCTGTGAAGTGAAAATAGATAATTATTAATTATAAGAAGATTATTCGTAAATAAAGCTGTTAATAATTTCTTGTGTGAAACGAATGCACAATAGTATAAACAAATTTTAGATGTTAAAAAAAACAACGAATGGTGAACAGCTGTTTGCCGTTTGACGTTTCGCAAAAAAACCCATTCAGCAGAAAATATCACTTTATGCTACTTCGCTACCTGAGCACATTTTCGGCTGAAATGCGGCCAATATGAAGAATTTGACATAAGCTGAGTAGTGCTGTATACTGATATAACTTCTCAGAGAAACCGCATTGCATTTTATGAGATTTTGTATTAGATTTTGTTGAAATCACAAGATTATTTCATATAAAATTTTAAATTGATATATGAAGTCATAATGTTAGTATACCAGAAAAAATAAATAAAAACTTTAAAATGTCGATTACAAATCGACAAATTTTTTCTCATATCTTCTTTTTTTAATGTCGTGGGTAAATAGAAGCGATATAATAAATTCCAGTTGTAATCTGAAAAAGTTAAAAATATTTAAAAATAAATCATCTTTTTTCAAACTTGGTCACAACTAGCTCGTAACTCTAATGCAAAACCTTTCTGCTCAGGATTGCGCTCGATGTGCAGTTTGTTTTGCTGTTTTGTGCAGGTATTCTTTGTTTTTGGTTAGCCTAAACAGAAGAGCTTGTGTGATACAGAAAATATGAGTTTTTAAGTACCTATTTTTTTCGTTTAAAAACTTTCGCGCGTGCCCCTAGGCACGTGCTTAGTTTGCCTTATGAATAATCTGCCACTGCTTGGGGTGATCACATCAGTTTGCTTAGATCAAAAATATCATCTGCAACTGGAATCCTATTTATATTAAAAAACAAGCTAACCCGTGAAGTTAAACTATTAATATATCAAGCTTTAATTCATAGTCATTTGACATATGTATCTTCCAATTGTATAAGCACATAAAAAGAGTCTAGATTTGAAATCGTTGCAGTCTGCTCAAACTTAGAAATAGTTTATAATTTTTCATCTAGGCATCAGACAACAAGTCTATACAAGGAGCATGCTAAAACAGTTTTTCCAGTTTATGGGCTTTAAAAAAATATTTTTTAGTTTTTGTTTTCAAGCCATTTCATGCCTAACAGATTGAAGCATAAATGTATATATGAAGCTTATATGTATATATGAAGCATATATGTATATATGAAGCATATATGTATATATGAAGCATATATGTATATATGAAGCATATATGAACCGGTTCTAGGGTAAGCCTAAAGGTATATACCAGGTGTTAATTGACCCCTGCCGAAATATTTTTGGACCAGTTCTATGGTAAGCCCAAAGGTATCTACCAGGTGTCAATTGACCGCTGCCGAAATATTTTTGGATCGGTTCTAGGGTAAGTCCAGAGGTACCTATGAGGTGTCAATTGACCCCTTCCAATGACAACGCCATATAAAAGTAACCGGTTGGTTTCATACGTTAGTGGCAGAATTAGGACAGGTCCCTTTCCCTTGCGAACCTATCACGTGGTAGGTTCTGAACCGGTTGTGTTCTCCGTAGGGATGTTATAACTATTATGTTATGACATCGTAAAAAAGGTATTCTGTTAAATTTTTTTATTTATAAGTAATTAATTTTTAAAACACATTTTATATATTTTGCAAGTACTCCACAATTGTTATCGATACCTTAAATTTATTATTTTTATTTATTTTTTTATCTAGGAACATTTTACCACAAAAATTCATGACGAAGTGGTTTCTTTGCTGTCAGAAATTAGAAAAAGTCTTCTTTCCATACTGAAAAATGCCGACTGGTTAGATGAAACAACTCGAACTGAGGCACTCCTAAAGGAATCCACTTTAGAATATAGAATTGGAAAGTTTCAAGATGAAAACTTAACAGACACTCTTATACGAGAAATGAAAAATCTAACATTATACGAAGATAACTACGAGCTTAGCATTATCAATGTTAGTAAATTCAAAACTTTTATAAAACGCTACCTTGGATTACATTCGGAATTATTTAACAACCAAACTAAACCATTGGAGCTTCTTATTGGAGCACAAGTGAATTCTTTTTATTATATGATTGATAATTCTATCAATATTATGGCTGGAATTCTTCATCCACCAGCTTACCATAAATCATGGCCAAACTCGTTAAAGTTTGGAACTTTGGGCTTTCTAATTGGCCATGAATTCACACATGGATTCGATCCGATCGGAGCGACATATGACAGCATGGGAATTGAACGTTACTGGTGGTCCAACAAATCTGGAAGTATTTTTGATGACCGTGCTAATTGCTATGCAAAACATTTTGATACATACTTGATTCCTGAAATAAACCGATATGTTAACGGTTTGGTGACCCAAGATGAAAACATAGCTGACAATGGTGGCCTACGTGAAGCTTTTGACGCGTACAGAAATTTAATTAAAGGAGAAATCAAGGAAAAAGGTCAAAAATTTACACTTGAAAACGAGAAAATGCCTGGAATAGATTTGTCTCCGGAACAACTTTTCTTTGTGGGATTCAGTCAAATATGGTGCGCATCATACAAAGAAGAACATTTCTGGAAAGAATTGGTAAACGAACATACAATTGATAAATATCGTGTGTTGGGTGCAGTGACAAATTATGAGGAATTTGCTAAGGTTTTTGAATGTCCATTGGGTTCGAAAATGCATCCCAAAGAAGAAAAATGTAGGTTATGGTAAAACTTATTTTGCATCCCAAAGAAGAAAAATGTAGGTTATGGTAAAATTATTTTTTTCTATACTTGTCAGCATATACAAGATTATATGAGATAGAAGAAGTTACTTTTTTTAAGATTTATTTTTAATGTATTTTTAACATAAATTAGAAACATGTACAATTATATATTTTGAAGTATACTTAAATATAGCCCTTAAAAAAATAAATACTTATGAATGTAAATAAATTTTAATTATTTTATTTCTCTAAAAAAACTATAAAATAAACCAACTCAATCTTCTTAAACAACTCAATATTTCTTGTTAATTTAAAAATGTGATCTAAAAAAATAATAAATAATGTAAAATATGAAAAGAAAAAAATCTTTTTCTCTAAAGAATAGTACTCTGTTCAGTTTCATGTGAAACTCCACTCAAATCTCCATACAAAAAGTGACAGCTGCGAAACAAGCGTGAAAATTTTCACAATATGTTCGTCAGAGCAGTACTCTGTTCCACTGCGTGAAATTATAGCAACATGTTTCTGAGTAACATTTTTTTACGACAATATAATTGTACTGCCTATTTATTTTGAAGTGAAAAAAAAGAAATCATATGAAATCTCCCAACTTATTCTCTGAGTCTCTCTGAGAAACGTTGCCATAGGAACTCTCCGCAACAAACTTTAAGTCAGAAATTTAACGCAACAAATAAATAGATGTTGCCAGCAAAATTTCACGCAAACGAACAGAGTACTGTAACGAACCTCTGGTTGTTACCTTCAGGCTGAGGTATGCTCAGCGGGTTCCAAGGTTCTTGTACAAGAAATAACACTTTGATTTTATTTACGATTTAAAAGAATTATTTTATTATTCTTTTTGTTCTTTATTATTTTACAATTTTTATTTTCACTTTTTTCTTTCTGCCTGCTTTCTCAGCTCCCCGTCGTTGTCCCTCGTTGCGTTGTCGCTGCTGCACTTAACAGGCGGGCCTAAGAGCCTCGGACGCTATTGCGGGATGAATACTTAGAGTGCGCGGGCTTACAAGCCACGGAATTTGCACTCTTTCACTAGAGCAGGAGGGCTTACAGGCCACTGACACTGCTAAAAAAATGGTAGAAGTAGGTGGGCCTACAAGCCTACGAAACTACTTTGCTGCTTCTCTGCAGGTGGGCCTACAAGCCATCGACTCTTTTTGCTGATTTTATGCAGGTGGGCCTACAAGCCAACGACGCTGATGATGCTGATTTTTTTAACAGGTGGGCCTACAAGCTAACGACTCTGTTTTGCGGGTTTTGTGGAGGTGGGCTTACAAGCCAACGACTCTGCTGATGCTGGTTTTCCTTAACAGGTAGGCCTACAAGCTAACGACTCTGTTTTGCTGATTTTCTAGTTGACTTGCTCACCGTATCCACTTCTTCACTGTCACTGAGTTTTCTTGTTCACTGGGCTCACTGTTCACTGTGTTTATGATTTTCTTTGTTCTGAGTTCACTTGCGTGAGTGTCGCGATTGACTGTCCAGATCTCCGCGCTGGCTGCCTTTTATAGTCTCCCTCAGACTGCTGTTCTTCGCCTTGTTGGGTTTAGCTCGTCAACAACATCCCGTAACTTTGTATCGTTGTTGATAGCTGCTTGCATTTTTGTTCGTCAACAAGTTGTGCCATCTGCCTTGTCATGCTATCGATATTGCGGTATTCCTGTTCTTAAGAAAATTAAAAAAGAGAGAGAGAGAGAGGGAGCATGGTATAATTATTTGGCAAGGTAGCTGTGACAGTTTTTTGGCGATTGGTAGTTGTCAAAAACAGCTAAAGGAGTTTTAGTTTGCTACTGTTGACCAGCTATGTGCTTATTTTTAACTTTTCTTTAATTCATAAAATTTGTTCGCGAAGTTTAATGTTTTTAGTTTGCTGCGATTGACTAGCTATGTTTAAGTCGTTGCTAATTTTTTCATATTTCTTTGATTAATTGCATGAACAGCTTATTTTGACAACTACCCATCGGCGCTAGTGAGAAAAAAGCCGGTGTACGCTACTACCTTGTCAGTAATTGTGCAATGAGAGAGAGCCTATTATTTAAGTTCATGTTTTTTTTTTATTGTTTGTTTTTATCTTCATGTGAATATAAGTGTGTGTGTGTGTATATAAAAAAGTAATTAGACACATTTTGGTAGTGGCGGTGTTCATCGAGCCGGCGCTGTGACGATGTATTTCAACGCCGTTGAAATTGGGCGTCACAGTACTAGGCTTAGGGCCGTTTTCTCAATGTTCGGTTAATCAAGCTCTTAACCGGGAGTTAGCTAACCGTACGATAACTAAAAAAACAGTTTCGTTTTCACCAAGTGTCGGTAAAGCAACTGTCGGTTAAGTCATTAATTGTGAATTTTTTCAATTGTGAATACGCTGAACTGCATATTAGCTGCATTTTAGCCTGTTTGTTAATTTTTTTATGTGAATATCTAACAAGGATTAATTAATAAATAATTAAAAAACGCAACAGAGTGCTGAACTTCAGTGCATATGAAGAAAGTGCAGTACTCTTCTACGTATTCACGCCTACGCATATTGTCTTTTTCCTATTTTGGTTTGAATTTAAGTTAGAAAATAAACGAAATGTTCGAAATTCTATCCATTTTTAAACTATAAAATATATAATTATATTTTACACTACACAGCTGTTCTTCCGATTAGCAACTAACCGGAACCGCAACTTGCCGTTAACTTAACCGACACTTAAGACCTAACCGAACATTGAGAAAATGCTTTTTTGCTAGCCGCCGGTTAAAGTTCCGATTAGTGCTTAGCCGGACATTGAGAAAACGGCCCTTAATGAATTAATTTTGAATACAAACAATTTTTGAGCAGATTTTTTAATAAACATAATTTGAGAGCAGCACAAAAATAATGAAAAATTTTAAAAAACCTATTTAAAACTAAACCAAAACTTTTAGTAACTAAATCTTTTAAGACTTTTAATAAAGACTATTTTGTACAGTAAAGATCATCACAAAAAAAAGCACTCACATGATAAAACAATCCATTATGTAGCCTTGACAACTACCTATTTTCTCACGAGCTGCGCTCAGCATATGTCAAACAAAAGAAAACTAAAAAAAATTTTGATACAAAATATTTTTTGTCTGACAAACGAATTCAACATGCTTCAATGATAGTCTCGAACCGATTCATAAATTGGAAATATTGTAGTAATAAACCTGAACGCGGCAAATATAATAATGATCGATTAAATACAAATAAATACTGGTGGCTTGACTGGCAAGTAGTTAACACTCAGCCTTAACATTTTTATTTTTTATTGTTAGGAGTTTTTTTTATAATTAAAACAAAACCAAAATACACTTTTTAACAGTTTTTATTCCCTTTTTGCTGTTTATTTTAACATTACTACTGAAATTAAAAAAATAAAAAATTGAGATTGATAAATTATAAACTTATAAAAAAAAAAAATATTGTATGTATCGACTACCGTTTAAGGGCATTTACATAATTGTATTTTTTTATAGTAAGTAGTTATCATTGTTCTACTTGTTTGTCTTATAAACTGTTAATTTTGGGATTAATAAACGAATATTAAAAAAAAATATCTCAATTTTGCACCAGCTGCCATGCAACTATATTACGCTATCGATTTGGTTTACTTTTGTTTGACATTCGTTGACCTCAGCTAGAACTGTCGCTACTACTTGTATTATGTATTATACTATGGGTACCGTCTCTACATTATTTTATTATAAATAATTCTCTGAGAATTTTTTTTATTTTATTTGAAATTTTTTTCAAGCAAACGTCTTTAAATAAAATTGGTCTTATTTGGCATTAAGCTCAAATATAATTCTATAAAAAATTAAAACTAATATGGAATTGTTTTCGGCTGCGTCGAAGTTAAAATACCCCCACAGTACATTCTAAGTTATGCTATTTCGAAAGTTTAATGACGTCACGTCGTATAGAGGATGGGCGTGGTGTTCATCCAATTTTGCAAAAATTCAAATAATGAATACGTCAAAGATATGCAAGGATATGTATTAAATATGCTGTCAATATGCACATTTTTGTGGAATTCATAAAAGTTAAGCTACTTTGTTGACGTCACTTTGTATGGGAGATTGGCAAACTTTTTAAACAATTTTGCCAATGTTCAAATTCAAAATGAATTTTAATATTCTAAGGGCCGTTTTCTCAATGTCTGGTTAGTCAAGCTCTTAACCCAGAGTTAACTAACCGTACGATAACTAAAAAAACAGTTTCGTTTTCACCAAGTGTCGGTTATGTAACTGTCGGTTACGTAATTAATTGTGAATTTTTCAATTGTGAATACGCTAAACTGCATATCAGCTGCTTACGCTTATTTGTCATTTTATTTTTGATGTGAAAGTTGTAATTATCTAACAAGGATTAATTAATTAATAATCTGGAAAATAATTTAAAAACGCAACAGAGTGCCGAACTTCAGTGCATATGAAGAAAGTGAAGTACTCTTCCACGTAATCCCGCCTATGCGCATATGTCCTTTTTCTTTTTTAATCGAATTCAAGTTAGAAAAAAACGAAATCCACGATATTCTATCTATTTTAATTATAAAATATATAATTATTTATTACACTACACAGCTGTTCTTCCGATTAGCAACTAACCGGAACCTCAACTTGCCGTTAACTTAGCCGGCACTTAAGACCTAACCAAACATTGAGAAAATGCTTTTTTTGCTAACTGCCGGTTAAAGTTCCTATTAGTGCTTAACCGGACATTGAGAAAACGGCCCTAAGCATATGTGCATTAGGCCGGGTCGGTCTCCACAAAAAAAATATTTTGAGAAATCTGCTCGTTTTGGATTTTTTTTTATACGTTTTTATGTGATTTAGACCTCAATCGGCATAACTACGCCATTTCTTGTCCGATTATCTTCGATAACCCACCGTTGAAAAGGTAATAAAATTCCCTACACATATCTTACTTGTACGTTTTTGAACAAAGTTAACCCATTGAGAACGGATAAAATATCATCGTCTTCAGAGGGTTAAATTGGTAACGTGTTTTTTGTTAATTTTTTTGGTTTTGATAAACTTAGATTATAACCTTCCTAGCGTGATTGAAGATAAGCTTAGAGAATTTTATTACCTTTTCAACGGTGGATTATCGAAGATAATCGGACAAGAAATAGCGTATCCAAAAAAGTCACAAAAAAAAAAATTCAAAACGCGCAAATTTCTCAAATTTTTTATGCTGATATTAATCCTTTTAGGAGCTTAAATTTAAATTTTTTGTTTTTGAAAATTATTATGAACTTATGTTGACTTTATATGATTTAAATACAAGTTCTAAATGTTTGATAGTTTAAATCATACTTGATTTTAAATACAAATTCTAGTTGTTTGATAGTTTAAAATCGTTTATTGAGCTTAAGGTCAAAGTTAGAACAATTAATTGTTCTAATGAATCTTTCCAAAGAAACAACAACAACAAAGTTCTAACTTTGGCCTTAAGCTCAATAAACGATTTTAAACTATCAAACAACTAGAATTTGTATTTAAAATCAAGTTTGATTAAAACTATCAAACATTTAGAATTTGTATTTAAATCATATAAAGTCAACATAATAAATATAGAGGTCATTTAGGAAAAAACTTTAATCAAATGATAGGGCTCGACCAAACGGAAACAGCTGAAAACAAAATCAGCAAAAATCTAAAAACGACTTCAGTAAACATGCTTTGTTAGTGGAGAATTCCAGCAGGCTGTTGGACTCCATATAATAACCAGTGTGACCAGAAGATTTTTGAAAATATATGCTTTTTGCTAAAAAAAAATATGTTAAATATTCCACTTTAAATTTTTATATTCAACAAAAATATTCCACTTTCAATTTCAAAGATATTTATCTAGATAAGTCTAAATATGCATATTAAAAAAACACAGAAGCAAGTTTAAAAACATTTATTTATTTGATTACTATCGCACTTAAATTTATTTTCTTCTCCTATAAAAAATTATAAACATTGTTATGGTTTTTTGAATTTTAAGTAACGATATACAATATACAAAACTTAAATTCAGGCACATCTTTGAGGTCAATTCTTAAATTGTTGCTTGTATTATTATCATAGAAATTCGCATTTCTAAATTTTTTTATTAAGATATATGGTATTTGATAGGTATTACAACACTTTTTTTGAACATGCAGCCATGTTTTTACATTCAACAAATTATTTAAGAGTTTTTCTTGCATTCTATTTCGAATTTTCGTTTAAATAAGAAAGATTCATATAACTAAGAATTTTCTCAACCTCAGCATTGCGAAATGGTAAGCTAAGCGAGAAAAGCACAAATTTTGATAAATCTTCAGATTCCGAACTTTGATCAATAACTTTTTTCTGCTTTATTGTTTTGAATCCACATTTTAAAATAGTTAAAAAATAGCTTTTGTTGGCAATAATAGTGGTATTCACGATGTGGTGCATTTGTGATAAATTTTTGCAAAATTTACAATACTTACAACTTATTGTGATCGCACCTTCAGTAAAGTACATATTATGTTTTTAAAATCAGCTGATTTTTGTATGTACTTCTGTTTGGAAATATTAATTTAAATCATCATTTAACTAAAGGAAATCATAAAAAAATTAATATGAAAGAATAAATTATATTAATTTTTATTAAATAAACTCACAGCGTAGCCTTTAGCTTGCTCCATGCTGAGTAGAAATGCTTGTACAATCAGCTGATCCAATACATAACGAAATTTACACAGAATACAATAGTGTTCCATCGTTGTATATTTTCCACAGGATTGTATTTTGAAAACTGTGCATTTTGTTTTTGTTATATTGCAAAATTTACTACAAATATCTATTACTAAAAAAAAATATAAATATTTACAAATTTATCAAAAAAACACAATACAAATGAAAATACAACACATCGTGAATACCCCTAATGTTTTCTGAAGTAAATTACTTACTGCTGTAACATAATCTATAAAAAAATCTAACCAAACAAACATATAAGCAAATTTACTTCACTTTTTAAGCAACGTGAAGTTATTAAATGAATTGCAATAAAATTGACAACGAAGAAGTTAACCACAAAATTAATTCCTTATAATGCGTTTTACAAGGTGATTCAGAGGTAAAAAAATAGAAAGTGTCGATAGCAAAAAAAAACCATTTAGTAACCAAATAGACATTTTTTATTGCAATTTTTGTGATTTTTGAAAAATATAATCACGAAAAATATTCCACTTTTTATGCTGCATATTTTTATAAGAAAAAATATGCTTCCCGAAGTTTAAATATGCCTAAGTGGAATATAATATTCCACTCTGGTCACACTGATAATAACATAAGCATAGAGACTAAAGTAAAGCAAAAATACAACAACAAATGTGAAATTATGAAATTGAGAAAAACTGAGAAATTGACACTTCAAATCTCATCGCACCGGTGTTGCAGTGCGTTAGTGCGCGCTTGCACGGGTATCATAAAGATTTCTGACGAAGCCTTTAGCCGGGCCGAAATTGCAATAAGATCAGCTAGTGATTTTTTCCTTTTCATATTGAAAAACTTTGTTGCTGTTGTTGTTTCTTTGGAAAGATTCGTTAGAACAATTTATTGTTCTAACTTTGACCTTAAGCTCAATAAACGATTTTAAACTATCAAACAACTAGAATTTGTATTTTAAATCAAGTATGATTTAAACTATCAAACATTTAGAATTTGTATTTAAATCATATAAAGTCAACATAATATATATAGAGGTCATTTAGGAAAAAACAAAAAACTTTTACATACAAAAAGTGGGTTTTGCCCCAGAAAGGGACTTTTTTAAAAAATTCCAGGAAGTCTACGGGTTAACACATTGTAAAATCGTTCCGTGGAGGGTACAACAATAAGCTAAAGAATATTTTAGAACGAGTTTATTAAATACTTTTTTCAACCCGGCCTAATGTGCATAATTTCCATTCAATAAATAAATTTTGTGAAATTTTTAGAGACTTAGGGCCACTTTCTCAATGTCCGGTTAGTCTAGCTCTTAACCAGGACTTAGCTAACCATACGATAGCTAAAAAAATAATTTTGATTTCACCAGGTGCTGGTTAAGCAACTGTCGGTTAGATGACTAATTGTAAATTTTTGAATTGTGAATACGTAAAAACATCATATCAGCTGTCTCGTGTTTACATATTTTTTGATTTTGTGCTGCAAATCAGAGAACTGCACAAGCCTACTTGAAGTCTATTTCAAGCGCTTGCTTAAAATACAAGTTCAAGCTAGCTTGAGCCATGGTAGAAGGATAGAGGTATATGCAGCGCTGACTGTGCTCTCTTTCCATACTGCCATGTCTGTCAAATTTAGCTGTGTGGCGAATGGAAACAAAAGAAAATAAAGAAAAACTTTTTCTTCGTTTTGACGATTCCGGCAGTACGCTCTCATCTGGAGCATACACCTGTATTCTTCTACCATAGCTTGAGCTTGATAATTTTGAATCAAGTATAGCTTGTAATTGAATATAAATAAGCCCACGCACATCATGCAAGTATTCTAGCTTACAAGCGAACGGCACGAAGTGTCAAGTAAAGGAAAGCTTGATGACTTCGGCAAAAGCTTGTAAGCCTCGCAAGTATCCAAATTATTGAATTAAAGCAAGTATCCAAAAAAGTCAATGAGCTTCTTTAGAGAAAGCTTAAGCGTAATAGGACTTTTAAGGATTCTGTAGACTCCGTGGTGTGAAGTTTAAGGGTAAATGATTTCGAAGATGCTGTCAAACTTTAAAATTTAAGATGGCGGATCGAGTTGCCACCTAGATTTTTTATTTTAGCGAATTCTTGTAATTTTGAAATTCTGACAACGGATTTGATTTCGAATATATTGTCACAGTTTTAAAATTCAAGACGGAGGTTAGGGTTGCCACCTAAATTTTTACCACAGTATTGCCACCTAATAATATGTATTTTTAAAAGTTTTAAACATCATTTATCAGTGTTAAGGGGTCGCTGATTTCGAATCTAAGGTCAGAATTTTAAAATTCAAGATGGTGGATAGGGTTGCCACCTTAATTTTTTTTAGTTTTATAAATTCGGGGTCGGCAAAAAAAAATGGTACACCAAATATGGGTCGCTGAATCCGAATCCGTTGTCAGAATTTAAAAATTATAAAATTTTGAAATAATAGGGTTGCCACCTAATTATATGTCTTTTCAATAGTTTTAAACGTCATTTATCAGTGTTAAGGGGACGCTGATTTCGAATTTAAGGTCAGAATTTTAAACTTCAAGATGGTGGATATGGTTGCCACCTTAATTTTTTGTAGTTTTATGAATTCGGGGCTGGCAAAAAAAATGTTATTCCAAAAATGGCTCGGTGAATCCGAATCCGTCATCAGAATTATAAAGTTATAAACTTTTGTAATAATAGGGTTGCCACCTAATAATATATATTTTTACGAGTTTTAAACGTCATTTATTAGTGTTAAGGGGTCGCTGATTTCGAATCTAAAGTCAGAATTTTAAAATCTGCCAGCCCCGAATTTATAAAACTAAAAAATTAAGGTGGCAGCCCTATCCATCATCTTGAAGTCTAAAATACTGACCTTAAATTCGGAATCAGCGTCCCCTTAACACTGATAAATGACGTTTAAAACTATTGAAAAGACATATAATTAGGTGGCAACCCTATTATTTCAAAATTTTATAATTTTGAAATTATGACAACGGATTCAGATTCAGCGACCCATATTTGGAGTACCATTTTTTTTGCCGGCCCCAAATTTAAAAAACTAAAAAAATTAAGGTGGCAACCCTATCCACCATCTTGAATTTTAAAATTCTGACTTTAGATTCGAAATCAGCGACCCCTTAACACTGATAAATGATGTTTAAAACTCTTAAAATATATATAATTAGGTGGCAATACTGTGGTAAAAATTTAGGTAACAACCCTAACCTCCATCTTAAATTTTAAAACTGTGACATTATATTCGAAATCAAATCCGTTGTCAGAATTTCAAAATTACAAGAATTCGCAAAAATAAAAAAATGTAGGTGGCAACTCCATCCGCCATCTTAAATTTTAAAGTTTGACAGCATCTTCAAAATCATTTGCCCTAAAATGGCGCTAACCGAAACCACAACTTGCCGTTAACTCAATCAGCACTTAACTGACAGTTCAACCTTAACCGAACATTGAGAAAGGGCTTTTTTTCTAAGTGCTGGTTAAAGTTCTGATTAGTGCTTAACCGGACATTGAGAAAGCGGCCCTTAACCCTTTTCATATAGTTACTTTGTACGGAAGGTAGGCGTGGTTATTATACTATTTTGACAAATTTTAAATATACTTTTTTTGACAATCTGTTAATTTTTTACATTAATGTGTACATTAAGGCGCCTCACGTTCAATAGAAAAAAAAGTTCTTCGGCACAAATACTCAAAATAATCCTTGGATTATATTAGGTCTGTTACTAACTTCAAGTAGAAATCAGATTAAAGATTCTTCAATTGTAATAGAATAGAGAGTGACATTTTGCATGCTATTCTTCACTCTCGAGCTTCAAAAATTTGTAAAATAACGCTTTCAAGTAACTTCAAGCTACTTGAATCGACTACGAAAACAAATCTATAATGATGATTCCTCAAATATTTTAAATCTAGCGATAGCCATCCGTAAGCTGCAATGAAATAACCACTAAAAAAAGACTTTTTGTAACCATATTGGCTTTTGTAATAGTTTTCAAAAATTAACTGTCGGAAATTACAGCCCAAAAAAGCTCTTCCAATCTGCATCAAAAATTCACATTTTTGCATTCGGTTTAAGCTGGGGATATAACTTACTTACTTAGTTGTCACTACAATCGTATGTCGGTCTTGACCTCATCTAAGAATTTTCGCCAGCCATTTCTGTCTCTCGCTTGCTGGCGCCAGTTGGAAATTCTAAGCTTCGCCAGGTTGTCCTCTACTTGGTCTTTCCAAAGAAGATACGGTCGTCCTCTTCTGCGTTGACCGCCGCTGGGTATCGAATCGAATATTTTCTTCCCTGGAGCATCGTATTTCTTGCGCTGAACATGACCTAGCCAGCGAATCCGCTCGATTTTAATGCCCTTCACTATGTCGATGTCAGCGTACAGCTCATATAGTTCATCATTCCACTGTATTCGGTACTCGCCATTGACGCCGTTTGGTCCGTAGATCTTACGAAGAATCTTTCTCTCGAATGCTCCTAAAGTCCTTTCATCTGAACTGCTCAGCGTCCAGGTTTGCGATGCATAAAGTAGGACGGGCATGATGAGCGATTTATAAACCATGATTTTCGTTCGTCGGGAGAGGGCTCTGCTTCTCAATTGCCTACTGAGCCTAAAGTAACACCTGTCGGCAAGAGTTGTTCTTCGTTTGATCTCAATACTGATGTCGTTGGTTGAGTTTATGCTGGATCCCAGATAGACGAAGACCTTCACAACCTCGAAAGAGGTACTGTCAACTGTAACGTGGATTCCAAGACGCTGGGACAGACCCATTCGACTTGACTCTCTTTCTAATCTGGAGAATGCTGCACTAACTTCGCGCGTATTATGGCCAGTGATATCGATGTCATCAGCATACGCAAGCAGCATAACACTCTTGTAGAAAATTGTTCCACTACGTCTGAGATCAGTAGCTCGGATGATCTTCTTCAGTATTAGGATGAAAAAGTCGCACGATAAGGAATCATCTTGTCTGAAACCTCGTTTGGTACCAAATGGTGGGGAGAGGTCCTTCCCGATTTTAACTGCGCTGCTGGTGTTACTCAGTGTCATCCTGCAAAATCGTATTAGTTTTGCAGGAATACAAAACTCAGACATGGTGGAATGCAGGTGCTTCCTTATTGGGCTGTCGAAAGTAGGTTTGTAGTCGACAAAAAGATAGTGGGTGTCGACTTGTTTTTCTTGAGTCTTCTCCAAGATTTGTCGTAGCGTAAAAATCTGGTCGATGGTGGACTTTCCAGGTCTGAAGCCACACTGATAAGTTCCAATCAGTTCGTTTACAATGGGCTCCAATCTTTCACATAAAACGCTCGACAGGACCTTAGATGCGATATCAAGAAGGCTTATCCCACGGTAATTGGCACGGTAAAAGCTCGTGAATGCATTTAAATAGAGCATCTTAAACAGCTCAGCAGGTAAGCCATCAGCTCCCGCGGCTTTGTTATTTTTAAGCCGAGCTATAGCTGGCAGAACTTCATCATAGTCGGGCAGCGGAACCTCAACGCTGTCATCCGTAATTGGGGTTTCCGGAATATCATCTCTTTTGGCGGTATTGTTGTCAGCGTTGCCATTTAGAAGCTTAGAGAAGTGTTCCCTCCATAACGTCAGTGTACTCTGAACAAACTGGTAATCATCATAACATAAGCCAAGGATTATCTTGAGCAACTATGCTGAACAACTTTTTTTCGTGAGGCGCCTTAGTGTACATTAGAGTTTGTCGGCCTCTATAAAAAAAAGTTTAAAAAAACCACCCCTTATGTGAAAGCTGACCTCGAGAGTATTAAAAAAAAAATTTTGGACCACCGAAAGAACAGCCAAAATGGTCTTTTTTCATAACTTTAGTATAGCATGTCCGATCTTAAAAAGTCGTTAAAAAGAACTTAACAAATACTACATTCCATACATACTACATTCCGAAGTCATATTCGAATAGTAAGCCCCGTTAGCCCAATTTGACTCCCTTACACTTTTTGATTTTCTTATAAAATTAAAAACCGTTAAATTTTTTACTTTAAAAAAAAAAACTTATTCCATAAGTTTTAAAACCAAGAAGTTATATGAGATCAAAACTAACAATACTTACTTTTTTTAATTCAAACAAAATGGAAAAGTAAATTGAAAAAATTCTTCATGAACTGTGGAAGTGTGCAAACATTTAGATCAGCGATGCCCAGCGCCTAGCTCTTTCCACTCTTTTACAACAACTTCAATATTTTCATGATTGTTGTAATTTACCGAATTCAGTGAAATTCCAGTCTTGTTTCTTAATGTTATTCTTTATATTTTTCGTTGTACGAATACACATTGGGAAAAAGTTTTTGAATATTTGTAGGTGCGTACTTTTTATATTGCCTCAGAATAAATTATTTTTATAAGGGTTATCATACCCTTGAAAAATGATAAGAAAAGTATTTGCGGAAAACCTTGAGTTTGACTATTATTTCATGGATAATAAAAGATTAAAAAGATTTTAGTCGTTATAACATAACAGTTTAGTTCATAAAAAAACACTAAGTAATAAAAAAAAAATATAAAAAATGAAGTTAAAAGCAAATAAAAATTATTATAAGATTAAAAAACTGTTTAATATTAAAAAATTCCCAAAAAAAAACAAACATAAAAAAGAAAGTAAAAAAAAAAATAAAAGACAAAAAATTAAAAACTATGAAACAAAAAATAAAAAAAGAATATCCGAAAACCTCCACGCAGTTAAAGCTGGGCAAATCAGAATGTATTCTGACTAGCACAAAACTGAAACATTTGGAATTACTTGATTCATTATTCTTACAGTGTACATATGCATAAGTTCGCGGACTCTTCCAGCGCTCGTGTTATTGGTAATTCGTCATTGCATCTAGATTTAAACATTTTTTGATGTTGTTGCTTTTTGTTGTTGTTGTTGTTTTTGCACTCTTCAAATAATTTTCGTGGGCATCGCTGGTTTAGACAGTGGTAAAGTCCTGACTTTTGAAAAATGAGACAAAAATTCGACAACTTTAAATGTTAGCTATTTAAACTTATACCTAAATAAAAATTTTTGCAGTTAGAGCGAGAAAATGAGTCGAGAAAAAGTTAATTTAATTTGAAACATAATGGTCATTCAAGTGCCCCAAATAACCGTAAACTAAATAATTATATACTAATAGTTGAAAAAAATTGTTCAAGAATTCTGGCAACGTGCAAACATTCCGACAGTGGTAAAAACGACGGTTCGAAGGTACACGTTTCGTGGACAATGTTTAGTTTCTAGTTTTAAGATTGTTATTGCTGCTTTTTTATACCTAAATACTTTAAGAAATATGTTTTAATTTAATTTCACCCTCTAATTTGTAAAGCTATTTCAGTAAATTTTCCATTTTGTTTGAATTAAAAAAAAAGTAAGAATTGTTAGTTTTGATCTCTTATAACTTCTTTGTTTTGAAACTTGAGTTATTTTTTTGGCAAAAAGTAAAAAATTTAACAGTTTTTAATTTTATAAGAAAATAAAAAATTTAAGAGGGGGTAAATCGGGCTAACGGGGCTTACTAGTCGAACATGACTTCGGAAGTGAAAACGCTCGGAAGAAAAATGTAGTATTTAAGCTCTTTTTAAAGACACGATTCGGAGAGATCGGACATGTTATGAAAAAAAGACCATTTTGGCTGTTTTTCGGTGGTCCAAATCCTCTTTAATCCTTTTTAATCCTCTCGAGGTCAGCTTTGATATAGGGGGTAGTTTTTTAAAAAATTTTTTCGACCCACTCTTGTATACAAAAATATTTATTTTTTTTACTTAGGCATGGCGGAGATAGGGCCACCAGAAGGCAACTCTATTTAAAAGAGGTTGTCATGATTTCTCGGCTCTGGAAAGTCTAAAATAAAAAACTAAAAATTCTCATTCAAAAATATGTGACTCGCTATGTTCAGTAGTAAAATCAAGTATTTTGGGCAAACAAAAGAAATGGCGGAGATTGAATTTTTTAACCTTTTTTTATGTTAGGTCACATCAAAGAAGGTTATATATTAATGGATATTTATAATTTTACTACTCTCATATACCACATTTATTTCTCAAGATACTTCAATTATTATTTATAAAAATATTGTTGAAAGTTTAGTTTTTACTAATAATTATTAAAAACATTATTTATTGATGCTGTTTTGCTTTACAGATTTCAGAACTCTTGGCCCATATAATAATACATAGGCACAATGCCAATCGCCTCCACCAGATAACCGAAAAATGTCTTCCGTTGTTACTGATGACACAATATCATCATCAAATTTATACCAAATGTCTTCTTTTTGTCTGACCCAAGCAACATAATGCCCTGAAGAGCTTGATCTACCTTTGTGAGTCAAGACTGCTTTAAGAGTGTACAAGCCAGAATTATTACTTCCGAAATCGTCATCAAACCAATAATTTATAGGCTGGGGATCACATTTAGTCGTATTTTCAAAATTCATGTCTTCAATTTCTTTGAATTTAAGTCTCATTGCACACAGCTTTTCCTGTAGATAAGGTGTGCACAGCTCGTAGGCATCAAAATCAACAGGAAATTTTATATCTTTAAGAACTTTGGCATTTATCCCTTCTTTTCCTTTATATTGAAAACGTACGAACTGTATGGTGAGATATGCAGGTAGCCGACTAATTAAATAAGATCTATTAAATGATGCATCACGATCTAAGACATGCGAATGTTTAACTAGGTGTTCGTTCATTTTCGATTTAAGACCACTGAGCATATGTTTGACTTCATGAGATATAAAACAGCTGAGCTGAAGAAATTTTTCAGTTGTGCAAGTAGTCTCTTCTTCAGGAGCTTCTGAGCAGTACATCTTAACATCAAAAGTTCCTCCAAAATATTGTTCAATAAAAGACTTGTATTGTTGGCTTTGCTTTCCTTTTTGGGCATTACTTGTTGGTGGAAGCTGTTGTTGTAACATTTTCAATAATTCTGACCAGCACTCGTTAGCATCCTGCTGGCGGTATGTTCCGTTTTCCACAGTTTGAGAAAAGTGGGGTGAAGCTTTGTGCAAGGTTTGAAGAAGTAAAATTGGGGTCACAGTGCTGGCTTTATCCATTTGCATAAAAAGGTTTTTCATAGATTTTGTTATTGCCAACGACATAGACGCACTATCATTGTGCTCCAACTCAAATAGATTTAGAGCGTCACACAGTTCTGGAACGGATTTAAGGCACTGCACAGTGGCGTTCATATAACAGGTGTTTCCGAGATTAGTTAATCCTGAAGGTAAATCTAATGCAGCTGCCAACTCAATATCATTCATATCCTCGACGAATTTCACAGGAACAGATGGAGTTTCTGGAACTTCTTCCTTTGTGCCGAGGAGAACAAGTGTTGATCCTTCTTTTATTTGTAAATTCCATTCGTTATCTCTTAAAATTCCACCTTTAAACATGATCTTTTGTCGGTTAGGTACAACACCTGTTAAGGCAAAAAGTTGGGCCTTAAACAAAACTGGCTCCTCATCAGTATCAACTTCAATACCAGAGAAAAATTCACGACCCCACTTTACTTTGACTACGAGAGAGGGCATTTTTAATACTTTTTTCCCGACTTGTAAACTATTTTTTTGTTCTCGACAATAGCGTTGATACAAATACCACAGATAACCAGATAGGAAACTTAGATTTGGCAGTCGAAAATCTGCTGATCTGAGAAACTTTTTTCACAATTTGTGAAACTCACGTCCGTGAAGATAGCGACGATTTAGTCAGTGACGAATTATTTTTGGTTCTGGCACAGGGTGTTTCAGTAATAAAGATAACTAGTTAGCCTGTGTGGCGTTAAAACGCAAAATCAAACATACCTAGTTTTATATTTTTGGTATTCATTAGGACAGTACCACTTTTTCTTAACATATTTCTGTGTAAACTATATTAGAAGTTGTAAAACCGACATTGTTAAGGTCCAATTATAATAGAAGTAACGTAATGTGGTCTAATGTCAATTGAGCAGTGTTTTCTTTTACTTATAGAGAAATTACAATGCAGCAGTGGCAGCGTCAGTGGCAGTGGCAGTGATCAGCTGTTATTTTAGGAATAATATTTAATGGTAAAGGCCCAGTTATAATGGACGTAACGTAATGTAGTGAAATGTCACTGCAGCAGTGTGTTCTGTCACTAACTATTTCAATCAATACTTTTCTTATACTAGTGATTATAATAGAAGTAACGTAATGTAACGGGACGTAAAGATCCGTTGGATTTCGATTTCTACGTTACTTTACATTACGTCTGTTCAAAGAACAACTAAACATTGGGGTTAGATTCGATTATTGCGCTATTTTATATTGTTGAACTACGCTTTTTGTTGAGTTTTTGTTATTAATGTGATAGTTTTATGTATCCACAGCTATGGATGAAGAGGATTTAATTGTATTTGTACAGGAACGTGCAATTATTTACGACAAACAACTGCCTGGCTACTGTCTATTATAATTGCTACAACGTTTTCTTACATTACGTCCCGTCACGATGGCAGTTGACAACATTACGTTACTTTACATTACGTCTATTATAACTGGGCCTTAACTCTCACATAACAGCAGCGGCAGTAGGCAGTACTGCTGAGGTTAGCTCTATTTCTAAATTTACTGCCACTGCCACACTGCTGCCAATATAATGAATGAACAGAGTGGCAACTTAAAAAAATAAAACAGACATTAATATTTGAAGAAAAAAAAAATGAAAATGTTAGACGTCAAAATACTGCTTCTGCTCACTGCTGAATTGTAATTTTGCTGCAGTGAATTATTAAAAACTGCTCACTGCTACTGACACTGCCACTGCCACTGACGCTGCCACTGCTGCATTGTGATTTCGCTATTATTGCTTCAAACAATACTTTCTTATACAATTGATTTTAATAAACGTAACGTTATGTAACGGGATGTAAGGATCCGTTGAAATTCGATTTATACGTTAATTAACATACGTCTGTTCAAAGAACAACTAAACATTCAGCCAAACAAAAAAACTTTTTCATGTCGACTCTAAATTTAGTGTAAGCTTTTTGACAACAAATTCTATAGAAATAATTGGGCCTATTCTGCAGAATCTTTTATGAAAAAATTCAGTTATTCTGTTATGATTTCCCATACAAATTTTTGAGCTGTCAAAACATCTGTTACGAGACCAGAATTGGTATTCTGCACGACAATCTTTTATGAAATCTGTTATAAATTATAGCAGATTTTTCGAACTATCAACAAATCTTTTACAAAATCTTTTATTTGGTATTCTGCATGACAAAATCTGCTATGAAATCTGTCATGAAACACAACAGAATAACAGATAAACTTTTCTGCCTTTTATCATAACGAATTTCAATAAATTTAATAAGTCAAGCTAAATCAGATTGTTTTGTGTTTCGTTATGTTTAATTTATGAAACAAAAACTTGGAAGACTAAAAAAATAACTTTAATTCGTGTAGTTCTTTAAATTGCATATAAAATGTATTTTCTATTTTTTTACAATAATTTATAATTTTTATAATATGTCTTTTTAAATAAAAAAAAATTATAAATGTATATGTAACAAATGCAGCATAAAAATTATATAAATGTCAAGCTGACTTATATCTAGAAAGGAATTTATTCTACTTTCTGGAATTCAAGATTTTGCTGCAGTTTTGGTTTTAAGTAACGAACTCGGCATACACCGCCCCCACTACGAAAGGTCCCTTTGAATTTATTCTACTGTACTATTGTGGAAGTCGTTTGGTAGGATGAGCTACTTTTATCGCCACCATGTAGCATCTTTGATGTTTCCTTTGGAATTTCCAGATATGGTTACCACCTTTGTATCCTTATCTAAATCAACGCTTACATTATAATCAGATTGTATTGTCTGAATATTAGATCCTGCGCATCCAATAATTATACATACACAATCAGAACGCACATCTAGTTGTTCGGTAGTCATAATTGCGTCCACCACCACCATTTCTTTGACTACTGCGATCACGATCATCATGCTCGTCTCCCCGTTGCTCCTTACGTTTGAAACTTGTATGGGGACCTCTGTCCCTTTCGCTACCACCTTCACCATAACTGCGTCCGTCAAGACTTTTATTTTAAACTTGAACTTCTGCTATCATTGTAAACGGGCTCTGGGTCGTCCTCTTAGTCCGACAGAGTTTTAAAACAAGCAATTTAATCAAAACGGACATGCTAGTCTGTAATGCTAATGCACGACACTTCTTTAACAGATCTTTTATGGTCGGCATCTTTTATGATTCATAACAGAAAATTCATAACAGAATAACAGATTTGGCAGAATAGGCCCAAATGTCAGGAAAGCCCACACTAAATTTAGAGTCGACATTAAAATGTATTTTGGTTAGGCTGATTGATGTTAGATTTAATTATTGAGCTACTTTCTATTGTTGAACTACGCTTTTTGTTGAGTTTTCGTTATTAATGTGATAGTTCTATGTATCCACAGCTATGGATGTCGATGTTTTAATTGAACTTGTACGGAAACGTGCAATTATCTACGACAAATAGCTGCCTCTTATAATTGTTACAACATTTTCTTACATTACGTCCCGTCCTGATGACAGTTGACAACATTACGTTACTTTACATTACGTCTATTATAATTCGAGTTTTAGTTAGGATGCGCTGCCTACTACTTTCTTAAAAAAGAAATGAGTTTAATTTTTCTAAAACGGGTTTTTTATTAATATCATCCAAGAGACAATGGTCCATTATCATAGTCAAAATAAAAGTCAACTCTGAATTTAGTGCAAGCTTTTTGACAATATATTATTAAAAAACTGTCAAAATTTTGTATAACTTATCGGTTATCGGCGCTTCCGCGGGGCCTATAGGTCCATTACGAATCCCTTTTTTTATTTACATCGTAGTGCCATAATAATTTCGATTATGCCTCAAACCAGCCTGTGCTTTTTAAAACCCTCCAGATGTCTAGCAATGGTGTGTTCACTAAATCTTCCAGGTCTTTGAAAAATCTGTTCCCCTTATATCAGAGTCGACGATTCTGTGGACTTGGACATTCGCATAGAAGGTGAGTTATTGTTTCTGTTTCTCCCGGATCCTTGCAGCTCCGACAAAAGTCTGGAGCTGTTATGTTGATTTTAGTGGCCATTACCCAATGGGGCAATGACCTGTTAGAACTCCCACAAGAATCCCGATTTCTCGTTTGGCCAAAAGCAGAAGGCTTTCAGTTTTGTTCTCATTTAACTCCGCCCAGAGCCTTCGAGATATGTTGCAGTCATCTCTGGAGGCCCAGTTGGTGTTAGCATTATCTCTGACTTTAAGGTCTATATTTCTTTTGACGACGCCTATTGGAATGTACACATCTGTAGTAGCTCTGTTTGTACTAGCGGTTACTCTACGCCTAGCCAGTTCATCCGCTGCGTCATTCTCTTCGATATTGCTATGTTCGGGAACCCAGCAAAGAGTGACGTTGTGGGTATTGCAGATACTGTTCAGTGGCAGTTTACAGTTTTGTACCGTTCGAGCCTTCGTCGTTTTACTATTCAGCGTTTTGATGGCCGCTTGGCTATCCACAAAAAGAACTACCCTTGTAGGGGTAAGATTTTTCATACGAATGGCCTGTACAGCTTTTTCAATAGCGTATATTTCTGCTTGAAACACGCTACAGTAGTCGGGGAATTTGTAAGACTCTTCGATTTGTAGTGTTTCGTAATATAAACCTGATCCAGTTCCGTTTTCCATTTTGGAACCACCAGTATATAATTGGAGAATGCCATTGAATAGTATGGCCGTTTCTTCCCATTTTTGTCTGTTGGGGATGGATGTGGTGTATTCTGTGCCGAATCTCACACTGGGTATGATATAGTCGGTTGCCCTTTTTGATTCTTCGGTTCCAAAGAGATTCAGAATAGATGCATGTCCGAAAGTGTTGTTTCTCCACGCTTGTGATTTGTTGAGGTGAATTGCGCTTTTGGTCGCCGAACACTTAAGAATCTCTTCTATGGGTAGAAGATTTAGCACCATTTCTAGACCCACCTGTGGCGTTGGTCTCATGGCTCCAATTATTCCTATGCATGCTAACCTTTGAACTCCTGTTAGGGAGCTAAGGTAGCTCTTTTTGTGCGCTATCGTCCACCATACAAGAGAGCCATAGGTAAGAATAGGACTCACGATTGCTGTATACATCCAGTGGATTATGTGCGGTAGCAGATCCCATTTCCTGCCAAAGACTCTCTGAGATGCGTAAAGAGCGCATATTGCTTTTTTCCTTCTTTCTTCTGTGTTGCGTTTCCAGCTCAGCTCGTTATCAAGGATAATTCCAAGGTATTAAGCTTCTGTGGAAAGCTTTAGAGTTACTGCGTTCAGTTTCGGTAATGTGAAACTTTCTATTTTCCTTCTTCTTGTGAACTGAACGAGTTCGGTCTTTGTGGGTTTACACCCAGTCCATTCGATTCTGCCCACCGCGATAGCTCACTCAATGCCCCAGTCATTATTTCGCATTGCAAGTAAAAGTAAAGAATAAATTAGGCTTTCCAATTGTACAAACAGTACTCATCGCGCTTAAATAGTTGAAATGTAAATGTGTATAGCTGCCTTGGAATTTTTTTGGAAAGATGAACTGTTTACCCACACGAAGTTCTCAGTTTTGAGCTTTAGATTTAACATCATCATTAAGGTTTAAATACTGCTCAGCTCGAAGAAGCTGCTGTTATGCATATCAACAACCCAGGCCAAGAAAAGCTTCTGGGATCTATGAGGAGTGTTTAAGTCTTCCCGTAGTGCTAAGCAATATGATGTATATTGTAGTTGAGTTAAATTGTTCCTCACTGCTGTTGCGTCTCCATCATGAGCCATCTAACGATACGAACCTTCATCGCTAAGCGGATATGCCATGGGATCAACACTTGAATGCTGTCAACCTAAGCTTCGAAGACCTCCATCAACAGGATATATAATTAGGTCGCACTCCCCAATTGGACATCTGTCTCCTGCTCTAAAAATTGCTGCAACATCATTTCCTAAAAATTAAAAGTCAGCTACAAATGAAACGGCAAGTTGAAATGTCGTTGATCAGCGAAATTTACATGACCTATCAGTGCAAACGCATGATCGAAATGTCACATTCTCGATTTTCCTACAAATCGGCCAATATTCGGGTGGCTGCTTCCGTATCATGCATATAGATTTGTGCATAAATGGGTTGTTTACCAGGATTACCTTTATCACCACGTTTATCAGACGCTTCAAGTCGATTTGAAAGAAATCGATTTGATTGAAACCGTTGCATAAAATAAATTTCAAACCGTCTTGAAAATTTCAAAGCGATTTAATAAAATCAAATTTCAAATCAGTTATTAAATTTTTAAGTCACTAAGAAAGTGTGCATAAACAAGAATTTATTTTTAAACCGTTCCAAAAATAAGCTGTTTTGTTTCCATTGTATTAAATTTTCAAAAAACGCTTCCACAATCGCTTTTACTAAAGCCGATTCAGTGCTTGGGTATCAACACACTACATTAAAATGTACTGAGCCAAAACGATGTAAGAGAATGCGTTTAACGTGCCGGATAAACGTGGTATGTGACAACATGAGTAGAGCTCACTTCTTAATAACTGACTATCGAAACGAAGAGCTCAACAATAAATAAATTTTTTCCTAAGTTGTCCAATGTCATTGCGTTCTGGTCGCTTCTGCTAAGAATTCTTGCATTATAGCTATTTGGCAGCACTTGTAGCATTTGGATGTTTTGTAAGTATGAAGTGAAAGAAACAAAAAGTGCGAAGGGTACCAAGGTACCAAAGGTACTCGTAACCATGGCAAAACTAGACAAAGTAGTGTTAGGGCTGAACATGCTCTCTTTCATAGTGACCATAACTGTCAAACTCAGCCATTTTGCTATTTTTGCCTATTTTTGCTTTCTCATTACATCAACAGCTGTCAACTTCGTTTTGATAGTTTCGGTCACCAACTCTCCGCCCTATTTATGCTCGTACCTATCAGCTTGCATGAAATATTCATTTAAATCAGAGGGTACTAAGTACGTTGATACTTTTGCATTTAACCTTGGTATTTATCACAGTTTCCAATGGCTTTATTTTTCAGTTTGTTAACAAATACTTCGACAAAAACAAAAGTTGCCAAGAGTGGTAAATATACAAAAAAACAATGTTGGTGTGTCGTTATGTTGTTCTTAATTAACTAGAGTGGAATCATGATATAATTTCCAGGTAATAAGGGGATTATTCGCTACTTTTATCCGTTACTCTAGGTATATAGTGTCAAATTAGTGTCAACTAGAAGTATTGCAAACACACCAAGAAGTAAAAGAGGATTTTTCTCTTTACTTCTGCCTTGATATCTACATTTGCATATGAATTCGGAGATTCTGCTGTAAGTTACTTCTGCTGAATTTCATGCCATAGGTGACATTTTTGATAGGGGTAAAATAAAGGCGTCCTTATTTTATGTTTACTTTTATCTTTTAATTAATTTATTAATGTTACTATGGAAGAAATTAGTATATATCATCACCTGTGCACAATATGTGGTCTTAATACTAAAAAATGCAACGTCAAAGTTTTCAGTTCACCTCAAAATTCAAAAAAACGTCAACGATGGATAAGCAGCTGCAACGTAGTCTTAGGCGACCATTCCAGGATTTGTGCGAAACACTTCCTCATAACGGACTTCATTGGAGAAACTAGACTAAAAAGAATTATGCTAAGTGCTTTGCCATCAGCAGCGTTGATAGACTTTTTTTAAAAAACTAATTCCCTAACCTTAAAAAATTTTAATATTATCAGTATTTATTTATTTACTGAAATGAAAATATTAAAACAAATTTCAATTTAATTTAACAATGACAAGCAGTTTAGAAGCAGTTGAAAATCATTTGTCTACTTTAAAATCAAACACATTTTGTTTTTGGTTTGTGAAATTGGCTTGTCAATTTTTTTGTACATTTGGTTAAAACATAAAACTGAAGACAATTTTTTAAGATATCTTTTGTTCTTAGAATACCACAAAGTGCGGGAATTTCTAACTTATTTCTATATTTAATTATTAAAATTAATTACTGAAAATATTCTATCTACATATGCAGTATATATTGGAATGTATAGAGCAGCAGAAACTATTTTTTGCAAAAGAGAAAATGATTCACTAAAATCGCTTCAGTCAATTTTTAAAATAGGTTCTCAAAAAATTTAATATTACTTTCAGCATTTAAATTTAAATCGCTAAAATTACTTTGACTTAATTCCTCCGATTGTAGTAATTTATGAGTTTACATCAATGATTAGATATTTCACTATCTAAATAAATATCTTTCAGAGGATTAAGATTGCAAATATTGTTAATATGAATTTTTTACAATTGAGTTACGTTAACAAAATCATCTTTCAGTTTTTTGAAAAACCACATGACACATGAAAAAATAAATGACAATCAAATTGACATATCGAAACCAATACAATTTGCAGCCTTCCGTGCTATTACGGGGATGGTATAATTGCAATGATTTAAAATAATTGCAGGGCTGCAATGTAGTTATAAAATAAAATTTATAAAATTTTTTAATTTTCAAAAATAAAAAATAGACCAAAAATATTTCAATTTATTTCCCATCTGAAATTTTTAGAAAACTGTAATTTGCACTACGAGTCATTTAAAAAAACTGTAATTCACAGTTCAAACCGTGAAAATGACAACGTTAGTCAGTTGCAGCACGAAGTTCTGTGCCATTAAACCTTTTTGAAAATTCAGCTGGTGAGATTGCAGCACAATCTAAAGACTGCTCCACACAAACAGAAGATGACATAAATCCGTTAAAACTAAACAATTTTAAGTTTGAACGATATTTTCTCAGAATTTCGCGTAATTAATCAAAAGTTTTGTAGCATAAAATTTGTGCTTTATTTGCTTTTCTTTCCAATGACATTAAAAGCATTAACATATTTTCCAAAATAACAAAGTTAGTTGTACTTTAAAAATTTCACTAAATTGAAAACATAATGGTATCTTCTACGTAATTGTATTTTGTTAAAAAAAAAAAATGATAAGAACTGCCCAATGTAAAAAACTTTGAAGTACAACTAACTTTGTTATTTGTGAAGATATGTTAATGTAGCACTTGTGCAGATTTTTGACACACGTGTATTTGTTTTTGTAAAGCAACATTGTTTGCACCTATTCTTTACATTTTTACACTATATGCCTATAACGAAAATTTATAACAGCTGATTTTTAGCGAATCATAATAATACTTGGTAGTTCTCTCATGGGGCGGAAAAAATAGATGCTATCTAATTGCATTGTGGCGACCGTAGCCTAGTGGGTAGAGTGCGTGGCCCCTAAGCTAAAGAACCGCGGTAGCCCGGGTTCAATTCCAGCAAAAAAAAATTTTTTTTTTTCAATTGAAAAATTTTTCTGTTCGGTCGTCACCTCTCTGCAGACAATGGCAAACCTCAGAGAGTAAAAATTGCCATGTAAAGCTTCTTGAGAACATAAGCCGTTCGGAGTCGGCATAAAGCACGTAGGTCCAGTTCTCGTTTGTGACCAAACATTTAATAACACGCACAACACAATTGACCAATAGAAGCTAGGTCAAAGCCCTTCCAAGGGCTGAAATCGCCATTCATGGTGGAACTAGTGAAGGTTTATGCATTTCAGACTGCTCTCTTTTTCTCATAGCCAGAATTGTCAAACTCAATCATTTTGCTATTCTTGCCTATTTTTGCTTTCTTATCGCATTCTCATCGTTTTCAGATTTTGTATGAGATGTCAACTTCGTTTTGACAGTTCCGGCAGTCTGTCTCTCCGAAATGCATATACCTTCTCTAATTCTACTATGTGGCCAGTTTATTTTTTTTTATCTAATTGCATTTGACCGAGCGTTTCCACTGCCCGAACGAACGAAGATTTCATTATTCGTTCAGGCAGTGGAAACAGTTTGGTGCGAACCAAGGTTCGGAACATTGGTTTTGACGTAGAATTACGTCTTACAGCGCGGTTCGTATGGAGGTCATTTTCACAATTTTTTTCAAACACATTTGAAGCATAATCGCAAATAACGTTGCAAAGAAAATTTTTTTTAGTGTATTTTTTGCGAATTTTATACAAACAGAACTGAGTAAACAGTTGAGCAGTTTAGGGTATTTTTATCGCATACCCAAAAAAAAAATTTAATAAAAATTAATAAAAGTGATTGTAAAATGAATAAAAGTGAACAATTACAATTTTGTCGCTTATAACGTTATTCGCGAGAACGCTTCATTTAGGAAGCTTAGTTGATATTTGGGGGTATACCTACAGCCTTTAATATTCATCGTACAAAGAACAAATATATGCCAAAATATCAGTTAGAGTACGAATAAAACGAATATCTACCTTTGGATTTTGTTACTTATTTAATAAAGTCACAAAACAGCAAAATCTAAGAAAAAAAATTCATATATTCGTATGAGAAAAACACTGCTTCAAAAGTAACTGCTTCAGTAGCTGCTTATGCTGTTGTTGTTGTTCGTTTGGTTCGCAATCGTGTCATTTGCTGTTTTGCTGCTTTTGTTGTGGTTGTTGTTATTAATATATATTTAAAATGTACATACATAAATACACATTAGATGTTTTCGTTTTTGTGGTTCGTTATTGGTTTTGTTTATTTTCAGAAAGATAAATTCAATAGAGAATATAGATGCGTGTAGCTTAGAGTGGACCTTATTTGTGTGGGGAAAATTTCCAAGCACTTCATGGAGCGTTCCAAAGGCTTAAACTGCGCTAATGGATGAAAAAAAAAAAAATTGTGTAAAATTTTAGTAAGATCGGATGCATATAAGCCCAAGCGCACGCCGAATGCGTAAAAGAAAAAAATTGTTTTTTTAATATTTTCATTTGAAATTTCATTTGGAATAAGGAAACAGTTAGTTAGTTAGTTTATAGTGGGCCCATGTGCACTGCGACCCATAGGATCTATTGTGCATGCCCTAAATGAACACTCCAGATTTAGGCTTTTTATATATTTTAGCACTGTCTCTGGGTTGGTGTTCCAAATTGTGGACGGGGGCACTACTTCCCCTCCAAAATGGAGGCGTCTTAGGCTATGGGTTGCCGGACATTCATATAGAATGTGTTCGGGGATTTCTTCTTCGTCCTCCCATAGTCTGCAGACGTCTGATTCAGAAAGACCCATCGTTTTAAGATGATATCTGAGTGAGCAGTGACCTGTGAAGAAACTGGTGAGAATTCTAAGGTCTGTTTTGGTAAGCTTGAGTAAATCTTTGGATTTTGCTTTACTTGGAGTTAAAAATTTCTTAGATTGCCTTTGTCCATTGGTATTGTTCCAGTGGCACTGAAATTTCCTATCTTCCCATATTCTAATTTTTTTCTAGAATGTAGCCTTTTGCTAAGCTACAGAATGGTTCAGGTCCTATAAGAGTTCAAGGCGCTCCTCTTTTGGCCAGGCAGTCCACCCTTTCGTTGCCCTCGAATCCTTCGTGACCTGGAACTCATCATAATTCTATTTTGTTGCTTTTTCCCCAGCGTATTTAATAGCTCTACGCAGCTGGAGACTAGTCTTAATTCAAGTTCGTAGCCTTGAAGGGCTTTTAAAGCCGCTTAACTATCTGAAAGTATGTAGATGTGAGCCCCCTTTGAATTCCTGTGGAGACATTCTCTGACACAAACTTCAATGGCATATACCTCCGCCTGAAAAATTGTCGGCGTGTATCCCATTGGAAGAGCTTTTTGGAACTTGAGACCATATATACCCCGCTCCCATTACTCCATTTTCAAATTTTGTCCCATCAGTGTACCATATCTGCGAGCCAGGATCAACTGTGAAGCTATCATTCCTCCATAGTTGCCTATTAGGTATAATGACCTTGTAGCGTTTTGTGAAGTTTACCTTCGGCAGCATCCTGTCGGGGATTTTTAAAAAGGGGTCATTTTCGAAGGTTTTTTAGTATCTTCATGTGACCCGTAAAATTCCCTGCCTTGTAATCACCGATTTCCTCCATTCTTAGTGAACTTAGAACTGACACTTTTTCAAAAATGATCGTTAAAGGGGGTAGCCCTATTATTACATTCAGAGCTTCAGATGGGCACGTTCTCATTGCCCCAGTGATACTAATGCACGTCATTCTTTGCAGCTTTGTCAGTTGATTAGCTGCTGTGCGCCGTTGGACCTTGGACCACCATGCAAGTGCTGCATACGTAACCATAGGTCTTACAATTGTAGTAAACACCCAATAAATCATTTTCGGTTTGAGGCCCCACATTTTGCCATGGAGGCGTTGACAGGCAAAAAGGGCACAAGTTGCCCTGCCTGTAATTGAATCTAAGTGGGTGTTCCAACGGAGCTGCTTGTCAAAAACCACTCCTAAGTACTTGACCTCATTTGAAAAGTCAATAATTTTTCTATCCAGGGTTGGTCTTACCAGATTTAGGCTCCTTTTCCTGGAGAAGGCTACCAGAATAGTTTTGTCAGGATTTATGCTTAACCCTTTTTCTTTACACCACTTTGAATTTATACGGAGGGCACTCTGCATTCTGTCCGATATCGTCGGTTCATGATTGCCCAGACTTGAAATAACCAGATCAACCGCATGTCCTCTGGTGTTGTTGAGACTTGCGATAAGTTTGTCCACGACTAGGGTCCACAGAAGAGGTGAAAGTACCTCTCCTTGAGGGCATCCTCTAGTGGCAGTAATCGTGTTACGTATTCCACCAAGCTCAAACGTTATGATTCTGCTTTTCAGCATCATTAGAATCCAGTGTATGATTAAAGATGGTATATTTTTAATCTGTATTGCTGCTTTGATCACATTGTATGACATGTTGTCAAAAGCTCCTTGAATGTCAATGAAGGCACAAAGTGCTGTTTGTTTTGCTTCAAAAGCCTTTTCGTTCGTGCCGGTAAGGCTGTGTATAGCGGTTACAGTGGATTTGCCGGCTTGGTAGGCAAATTGAAACCTGTTTAGAGGGATGCTCTTCAAGCTAGTCTCCCTACTGTTTAGATCCAATATTTTCTCCATTGCCTTTAAAAAGAAGGAACTTAGGCTGATCGGTCTATACGATGTAGGCAATTGTTCGGACTTTTTACCCTCCTTTGGTATAAAAACGACCTTAACCTTTGTCCATTCGCGAGGAATGTGGCCTAGAAAAAGGCTGGATTTAAAAATCCAAGTGAGTGGAGGAACAATGGAATCAATGCCTTGCTGTAGTAGGCACGGGAAGATACCATCTGGTCCCTGAGATTTGTATGGGCTAAATTTAGATATGACCCAACGTACACTATCAGACGTAAAAAGTTTACCTGGAAGTCCTTTTTGCCAACCTATTACTGAATAGTAAGCCCCAGTGTCCGATGGGGTGTCTTCTTCAAATACACATCCCGGGAAATGCGTCTGCAGTAAAAGACGATTAGTTTCATCCGAGTTTTCAGTGTAGCTTCCATCAGGTTTTAAAAGTGTAAAAATGCCGTTTGAATGATCTTTGACTAGCGCCTTCTGTAGACAGGTCGCTACTGGTATATTATCGATCTTCTCGCAGTAAACCCTCCACGTGGCCCTCTTTGATCTTCTCAGCTTAGTATTGTACTTTATTAAAGCTTGTTTATATTGGGTTCACTCTCCCGTTTGCTTAGCACCAAGGCATTTTCCTGCGGAACCTGATAGTCCTCATCGGGCAGCTTTCGTGGAATGCTAGCGTTAAGTTGGTTTTGAGTTATTCGGCCTCAAATACAAGCTCTTCCTTAGTTACAATGGGTTGAGTTGGGTAATTTAGGTAGAGATTTAGTGTATGCCTAAAGATTTCCCAATTTGAATTTCTCGGATTTCTGAAAGAGTGGCAGGTCTCCACAGGAGGAAGGTCTCTGCGCATTTGCGTCGCAGCAGATGACCCAAGGAAGGTTTAGCCTCCTGCAGTGGTAAACAAGGGCTATGACTTCTTCGGTTGGTGCTTCCGCCACATCACCAGGCAAATAAGCCGAGGCTATCACCACCTCGTGGTTTCCTTTTAGGGAGGGCACGATTGCCCGAATGGCCGCAAGGTCACCGGAAATAAATTCTGAAAGAGGCAGAAATGTTAATCTTTTATTGACCAATAAAGTCGACCTCGGACGACAATTACCGGTGTTATAGAGCAACCTACCTTCTGGATTTTGGAGCCCTTTGATGACTCTACAGTTTACCCATGGTTCCTGGATGAAAACGACGTCCAGGTATTCCTTGGCAAACCTCCTGCAAAGCACATCAGATGCAGCTTTAGCGTGCTGGAGCTTTGCCTGGAGACAGAGGATCTGCCTTCCTGCTGACGATGGTGAGACACTCATCGTCCTTCCTTCGGGGCTCTTCTAACCACCTTCTTGCTCCTGTTCGGTGTTCTTGGTGGAACTTCCTTCCCACTTCCGCGATCGATCCTGCGAGGAGCGTCTATGTCTTTTGGGAGACGTGTAATGCCTGCCCTGCTGACTCTGCGGCCTGTATGGCCTAGCAGTGGTTTGTCCAGAGGCACGCGGTTTCGCCTCTCTAGAGGAGCACGGTAGCTCGTCCTTCTTTTCTGGCCTGGCACGTGATTTCGCCTCTTTAGAGGAGCACGGTAGCTGGTCTATCTTTTCTGGCACTTGGGCATTTTTGGAGTACATTACCTCTTCTGCTGCCTCTTTTGGAGGGATCGCAACCTTCACCACATTCGCCTCACTTTGGCTCTTGGCCTTGGGCCTGAACTGCACCCATTTGAATTTGCAGAAAACCTTGCTTTCCGTCTCTTTGAGCTTCTGTACCAATAACGGATCCACGGCCACGGCCAGCTCGGTAACGCTGGTTTTCTGGCTTCTGCTCATAACCCTCCAGTCATCCACTGTGAGGTCTTTGTTCTGACCATCGATCAGCTTGAGGATGTCACTGGTGGGTGTGTTTGCGGGCTCTGGGAAGTACGCCACGTAGATATGTGGTTTGGGCACGTCTTCCTCTTTAACCACTTTCATTTTAGTGTCTTTCTATTGCTTTAGGGTTGGCACTGCTGCCATGAGCCACTCAGTGGTGGATTTATCCTTGCAGGTGAACATCACCCAGCCTGGCTTGAAGGAGCAGCCGTCAAATTGAGGCTTGATAGCCCCCTTGCTCTGCAAACGAATTTTATCCAGAATGGCTTTCTGAATGAGCTTCAAATGCTCTGTCGTCCAGACTGTGTTGGGGTAGTCATGTGGTATGACTCCAACCTTGTAGTTGTCCACAACCTCCTTGAAACTGAGCACTTTTGCCCCTATGTCTTTAGGTTGTTCACTGGTAGTGGGCACTGCAACCTTGTCTCCTGGAGCACAGGTTGCTCTCTTCGAAGTAGGTGCCTCGTCTACATTTACAGCTTTACCTAAAATCACGCGCTTAGAAGGGTTGTTTTTTGGTGTTGTGCTGTCGGACCGTGCACGCTTAGACTTCTCCGGGAAAGCATGTGGCGCGTTCTTAATGGTAGCCCTAATAGGCTGCTGCACTAGCTTCCTTGCTTCCGCCAATTTAAAGCCTATGCTTAGGAGGACTTTTAGGTGCTTTCGTCTGACTCCTGAAAGCCTTATTTTTTCGCCGCCTTCCGAGTTACCTCTTTCCGTTGCCGTTGCCGGCTGAGAGGCCAGCAAAGCCTCCTCATCATCATCAGTGTTGATGTCAGGAGGACCTAGGGATCCTAGATCCTCATCTAGCTCCGTGACGCCAATTGGATCAGAGCCCACTGAGGCTATAGCTGCAGTAATGGCGTTTTCGGAAGGGAAGGTCGACCAAGTCGTAGCCCCCTCCGCCTTGGCAGGGCTGGTTGAAACCAGAGGTTGTCCGGTATCTGGAGTCCACCGTCAGAAAACACACTCACGCAGTGCTATTCATTCCATAAGCACGGTTCGTTCTACACCTGGGATTGCGGGTTTTGTTCGAGTTTTCTTCTCTAGATCCGCCATATTCAGTAAAAGCAGGGACACCTCGTGCAGTATGTGGCTCTTCACCACACGTAGCTCTTCGTTACTTATGGTCGGTCTTCGACACCAGGTGGTGCCTCTGGTCAGGCAACGAGTACCTAACCTTAGTCCCCAAAAGGAAACAGTTAAGATTTTTTGTTTTTTTCCAAAAAATTTTCAGTTTGTGGATTTTCCCAGCAATATTTGTATTATTTTCGACTAATCTTGGTGCGATGATTTCAAAACTTATATTACTTTTTTTCTAGTTTTAGAGATAAACGTCAATGAAATCGTTCAATGAATGATCGTTTGGTCGTATTAGAATAAAACTTGATAACTTATTTTTTACTTTGTATGAAACTGTACTAAAAATGGGTTTCCACTCCCCTTTAACCACCCACAAATCAATTAAAATGCTATATTTCAGACGGTTTTGGTCGTTTAAGATTACAATTTGGTTAAATAGTTCGTATGGCTACTTTCAGCAACTGTACTAAAAATGGGCGCAGTCGCACTATGTTTACGCCCCTTTTTCAAAGGATAAGCATGAAGTGAAGCTAAGTTCGACAAGTATAAACTAAATTAAGCTCAAATTTTGGCACTTGATTTGTTTTGAGTTCTAGATGGTTTAAGGGAAAAATATTTTGCCACACCCTCTATTACCGCCTACAACTCAACAAAAATGCTATACTTTGGACGGTTTTGGTTTTATTAGACTAAAATTTGGTAATTTAGTTTATATAGTTACGTTCGGCAACTATAATAAAAATGGTGAAAATATAAAGTGTTTTTTTTTCGATTAGCATGAAAATTCGTATATGGCAATAAGGCAGCGGCAGGACAACGTCTGCCGGGGAATATCTTTATACATAAAATTCTTCTGTACATGGCTTTGTCACTGAACTCCTCCTAAATAACTGAACCGATTTTGATAAAATTGTGTATGTGTGATAAAATTGTGTATGTGTGCGGCTGGGTCTGTAGATGATTTAAGTCTAAAGTCTAAAGTTTGCTATGGCAGAGGTTTAAGGGGTATTCGAGAGTATAACTCAGAAACGAGTTGAAAAATTGTCATGATTCTGTCAATGACTACACCATTACTTTTTATACAAACAAAATTACAAAAATACAAAATTAATAAACATAAACAAAAAAATCTTAATTTTTTTTTATAGTTAGGCTTGATTTTTCGATCGAATAAAACGTTTTTAACTTTTACGTTAGAAAATTTAAATAAACCCTACATTTATGCATGCCATATGAAAGAACATTAAAAAAGCCATTTTTGGTGTAAAATATTTTTTCAAAAATAAATACTTTTACCAAGGTTTTTTGCGAAATAAAGAAATTCGTTAAGGTTGTTTTTGGAAAATTATTAAAATTAGAAGGGAAACGATAAATTTGTATGGAGATTATAAATTTGTATGGAGAATCCTTTGCTCAAACCACATAGTATTTATATTTGCTCTTTGATTTAGGTGAGCAAACGAGGTGGCAAACTTATATCATAAAGCAGCTGTTTTTGTTTTTCGAAATTCAGTTAATTTCTTATCAGAAGCCGGCAAAAAGCAAGGAGAGGTAAGAGTTTGTGAATTGGAACAAATGTAACATATATTTAATTCTCAAAATTTCAGAAATAATTTGGAAAATTACAACTTTACAACTTATTGACAAAATATGCAGCATATGACAATATATTGCAGCTGACATATATGCTGCAAATGCACAATCGACAGTCGTAAACACTGCCCGATAAAAATAGCTAATTGCTCAAATTATAATGTTGCCATTTTGCAAGAATACCCTTATTATATTAAACATACATTAAAAAATATCATAACTTTTTAAAGTAGGTCGTTTAATGATTTTATTTAAATAATTATTTATTTATCATTAATATATTAGAACTAAATCTGCAATCATTAAAAATTGCATGATTTGGGAAAAAGGGTAGTTTTCTGGGGTTTTTTGAATAGCTGCTTTTATTGGCATCACCAAAATGGCAGAGGCACGATCTGTCAACGCAACGTTAGGTTTGGCAAAGTTTTGAGGTCGTCCGTTTTGACACTTGCATCGTAAAGTTTTTACAGCGCAGACCAAAGTACGATCAACGGCCGACCGACCTAACGCACTATTGAGTTTTGGGCAATAAAGAACACGTCTGATTAAAGTAATGAACAAAGAAGAAGAGATTTTGATTTATCAAAACAACTTTGTGATACATAAGTAGATAACTCTGTGTTTACACGAGTAGATATATTTGTGGTTACACAAGGAAATTATTTGTGTTAACACGAGCAGATACAATTGATGATGAAGATAGTGTCACCAATATGAAAAACAAAAAGTACCAAGTCTTGTTCGGTATTGAATATCGATAACAAGAATTTTGGAGTATCAAATATAAAAAAACCGATACCGAAAAATTCCCCATCACTATTAGTAATGTTATAATTTTCGAATGGGACAAATAGAGTAACTTAAACTAAAACAAAAAAATGAGTTTAGCTAGCTTGAAGGTGAAGGTGACAAAAGGCAAACAAAAAACACTGCCAAAACTTAAAACTATTCTTGCGAATCCTTACAAATCCGAATGGTTGGTAAAAATAAAATATAAACCACTATAAATTTTATATTTCTTATATGTATAGCGCTTCACTAGACATCTCGGAACTGCAAGCTTTTAAGAAGTTGTTATCTGAAGAAATAACAAAAAGCGACCATGAGCGTCGTGCCTTTGCCACGGCGCGACACATATGCATTGGGCTTGAGAGTGTTCTACGTGCTATAAATAATTCAAGCTGTTCGTGTGTCTTCATTTCCCTCAGCATCAAACCAAGACATGTGGTGCACCTCATAGCTAGAAACACAGAAGTAAAAAATGCAACAACACCAGTCTATTTAGTGCCGGAACTAGATATATTAACGGAGCAAGTATTTGGTGTTCGCGCACATGCATTTTCATTTCCAGTAATAACGGATCGGCTAGGAACGAAACTACAAGAATGGATTGCCGCCCGGCAAAAGATAGTTAAAGCAAAGCAATTACAACCGAAACCTACAGCTACTAAACGAAAATTATCAGCTAAATGCAAAGTTTTACCTTCGTCAGAAGAAAAGAAGGAAGTCATCACTCCCGATAAAATTCTTGAGGAACCCAAGCAAAAAAATTGGTCTGGTGATTTCATTTCATTTAGTTCTCAATGTCACAATGTAGGAACGACTAGCTTAAATTTAGATGCAGATAACACTGAATTATTGGGTGCATTAAGTAAAATGGCGACAAAAGTAGTTACATCAAATACTGCCCTTAGCGTCGAAGAATCTACAATAATTAAAACCAAACAATTTGAAATAAAAAATGCCATTGATCCCAGCTATCTTGAAACCGATGACTTCTTGCAAGACTATCAACCTTTAGAGGTGCATAAAATTCGTCCAAATCCAAACAAGAAAACCAAGAAAAGGAGACTCAAATCAAAAAAGTGAGGGCTGTAAAGTTCTTTGGTCATTCGTTTATATCAGCGAATTTTTGATAGTGAAAATAAAGAAACAAAATGTTTTGAACAAAACTTGCATTCGCTATTTTTATTTAAACTATATATGCTTCTTATTTTAAAATTTGGTCTCATAGCTAATGTTGAGAGACTTCAGATGACTTGAACGCATTCACTCCAGAGTAGTTCTCAATAAGAAGTGATTTATACCGTCGCAAAATAACGCCCACGCCTTCAGCATCATTTGTCGACAATAATACTACTCTAGATACGTATAAGTGTGTTGGATTCAATTGACTGATTCCTCTTATGACATCGATTTCATCACCAACATCGAGCTAAAAAATACATAATGCATCAGCTATAAAGCAAACTTTCGTATTATTCACCTTAAATAATCACCTGTTCACTTTTTTTAGCCAATTTCTTGCCATTTACTCGAATTTTACTATCGTAAAACGCTACCTCGACTTTGCTAGAGTTAACCTTAAAGTTAGTGAATGATTTATGAAGTATTTACAAATTTTGTACTTTCTCGCCATTCCCAAGCCGGCACGCAACAATAAATCGGCACGTAACGAGTTGACTTTAGTTTTAAGGACCTTGGAGTCACGTTCGTCCTTGAACTCTGAATCGAGTTCATCATCGCTTTCGTCCTGTTGTAACAATTATACAAATAAATTCTTATTAATTTGGTATATTCAAACAAACCTCATTATTCGACGATTGTTTGTTATATTTATGTAAAGGAGTTCGTAAGTGAAATTGCCGTAATTGTGTTGCCAACATTTCACTGGAGGTTGAATACTCCAAGCGATCCGTTTTATTTTTATTGCTTAAGTTGTATTGATTCGTGGTTCCTGAGCTTATTACGTTAAAAATTGTTAAATTTTTTCTTAAACGCTGGATGCTTCGACTATTTATCATTTTCAGTTTTGCTGTCGATTCTTGATGTTGATTTCAATAAATTCTGAAACTTTAACTTTGAAAACATGCTCCTATTATCCAATTGGACAGATGTTTCGTTGATGCACAGTCATCTGAAGTCAGCTGTTTACTAGTGCTGTATAACGTACTTTTTAAATAAAAAAATAAGACCCCTTTTACATTGATCAAGACTTGAAGTCAAGTTTTTTTTACGTTCTCTTTTGAACTTGACGAAAGCTTTCACATTGGTCAAGACTTGAATTCAAGTTCTTGTCTTCTTTCCTTGTTTTCTAAAAATAAAACGAGATAGGTAGCAAGCAAATGAATTATAGTTTATAGAAATTTGCAAACTGAATTTTATTTTTTTACCGCGTTGGAAGTTAACAAAACGTTTTTGCTTAAAAATTTAATGCAAAATTGAATTATATTGGATGCAAAAAATTTTAATGCAACCGTAGTCTAACAAACTCACATTGATATGCGAAAAATAAAATAAAAAGCACTGTCAACAACGCGAAAATAGCAAAAGGAACACATTTAATTTTGCATAAATTTTTTAAGCAAAAACGTTTTGTTAACTTCGTGGTAAAAATAAAATTCAGTGTGCAAATTTCTATAAACTATAATTCATTTGCATGCTACCTACCTCGTTTTATTTTGAGAAAACGAAGAAAGAAGACAAGAACTTAAATTCAAGTCTTGACCAATGTGAAAGCTTTCGTCAAGTTCAAAAGAGAACGTAAAAAAACTTGACTTCAAGTCTTGATCAATGTAAAAGGGGTCTTTATGATCCCGTCTATTCGCTGGCGCAATTTTATTGTAGTATGTGAAAGGGACATGTCAGTAACCAGGTCACACTAGCACGGACACGGACAAATTTGTTGTTGTTTTCGCGGGTAAAATAAGAAACTTGAAATTGAGAGAGCTTCTTTTGTCCGTGTCCGCTACGTGTGACATGCCCTTAAGCTTATGGGAGCGAGTTCAATGCTTGTGAACGATACGCTGAGAAAACGCAATTTAAGCCCAGTTTCCATGTAATCTTCTAAGATCTTCTAATATCTCCCACAATCACATCTTCAGTGGGAAAGAAATAGAATGCGAGTGCCTCTTTATGGGATTGATAAAGGAGCGTGCGAAACATACATACATTTTGCATTTTATAGCATGTGATATCCTCTACAATCTCATGTGATGCTGGGAGATCATAGAAGATCATGAAAGATCAACTTTTTTAACTTTTGCTATAAAAGTCTATCACTTGCTATAAATACGGCAGCCATTTAAGTTGTTTGTTGTTGGACTATTGTCATCACTGACAACTATTTTAATATTATTCTAAGGATGCTTTAATATGTCAAAATAGAAGCAAAATAAAATAGAAAAAAAATCGAAACAATTTCATTGTTTAGAATTTTGTGAATGTTTGCTGTAACTATTTTAGTTACAAAAATCTGGTTAATAAATCTATTATTAAATAATATTTATTAATTATTAAATTGACGATTTTATACATTCCGTTTTGTTAGTGTTATGCCGTGGTGGCCTCTGAAAGCTTGTTTTATAGAGCCGGCACTGGTTGGTGTACTTTTGCCCATATTATACGGTGCTCGTTTGCTCGGCGAGCAGATAATTTTGTTGTTGCGTCCAATGCGAAACTGTGAAAAATTTTGGAGAATACTACAACAAGCATATTGCACTGCCATGTGCACACCGAGCAAACGAGCATCGTGTAATATGGGAATTTTAAATCTTGACGCGGTGGACAACTTCTTGATATCGTTGTGACTGACCCCGTTGCACTTTTCTGATATTTTAAAATTCTAGTGATAAAACAAATGCAATAAAATAGTTTCTTAAGCAAACAAATAAAAGCTACAAAAAATACGACAACAAACCAAATGTCATTATTTTATAGCAAGAATAACATAGATCCATCTCGCTCATTATAGCAGAAGATGTGATTGTCGGAGATCTTAGAAGACCACATGGAAACCGGGCTTTACGCAAAAAAAGTTTAAAATAGATTTGTTCATAGCAGAATAATCAGGCCGGGCTGGCTCGCTTATTGCCCTCATGCATCAAAGAATAGTGGAAAATGAAACTGTGAGTAGTTGTCAAAATGACGAAGTTCGAGGAAACGTCAAATGAAAAAAGAATAATAGGCGTTTTCTTTTATTTGTTGAGCAGAGCAGGAACTATAAATAACATGCTCGTGTTTTCCATTTTGTTCCGAGCGTTAGGAGCAGATCATGGTGTAAGAAAAAGAGGTGTTAGTGAGTTTGACACTTCTATCTCAAAATTATTAAATTATGTTTCCCCGCTCTTGTCAAAAACAGCTGATGGTGAATTGCAATGAAAACAAATTTTGTTAAATTCGTATCTTTCTGCAAGTTTATAAGATTTTTACTGAGATTTAAGTGAGAATAAAGTGATATGGAAAACAATAAAAATATGAGACGCTGTGCGTTATTCAAAAAAATAACGATGTGAATGCAAGAATATGTGCATGCTGGCCAAAGCTTCATGTCGGCGGCACCTTCCAGCCCACGTTTTTGATAAAATGACCAAAACATTTAATGACAAACTTGGCAGATCGGCGAAGACAACTGCAATAACTTTTTGTCAATACAACACGGCACAATTAATTGCATTAAATATTTATTTATACTTAATTCGCACAATAAAAACTATAGCACATAATCTAGCAACTCAAACAAATAACACAATTTGACAACTATCAACAGTTCCGCTCTTTCGCTCACAATTTTTTGATAGAAGCAAAGAAATTCTTGGTGTTGTCAAAAACTCACTAACACCTGGTTTTCTTTTATCATGGAGCTGATTAAGAGCCCGATTCTCTTATTACTTAAATTCGTTACGACCGGTGATCCTCTCTGATCGCCAAACACACAGAACCATAGTTGCCAGTTTTGATTCCCACAAAAATACTTTATTTCCCATAGCGTGGGAAAAAATTTCCACGTGGGAAATAAAAAAAAATTCCCACAGCAATGAAAATTCCCACGAAATTTCCACAGCCATTAAAAAATCTCACCAAAACTCCCACAGTCATCAAAAATCCCACGAACCATAAAAAATTCAATTCAATTAAATTAAAGAAATCAAGCAGTTATAAACGTTAAAGAACATATATAAACATAATCATTTAATTTTCAAACACTGTAAATAGCTTTTATCTATCTTTTCTTTATTTTCCTTTCTTTATTTATTTTAGCTACTTTCTTGCGTTAACTAATTCTTGCGTTTTAGCTTACATTTTTTTATACTGTCAGAAAAAGAATCAAAATTGTTGCTAATTATATTCATTAAATTTAGTTTTATTTTAATTATATTAAAGAGTCCAACTCGACTCGATGTTATGCATGGAAATGCTTTCGAGTTTAGCAACACCACCAAATTAACAGATTGCACGAATTTTGCTTTTTAATATTGATTTCTAAAAGTGGAAAAAATATTAAAACGGCAAAATTTATTCATATATATATGAGGAAACAAAGATAATGTGTGGGGAAAAAATCTCACGTGGGAAAAAATGCCATAAAACTCAAAATTCCCTTGGGAATTCCCATTTACCACAGCAACTAAAATTTCCCACAAAACTGGCAACTATGCACAGAGCCCGTCCTGAATGGAAGCTATTGCGCCTGACGATGCAGGGATGCTTTTATATAGCATAGTTTTGTTAGCAGCCATGTTTTTGTTGTTGAGTAAGTGAAACAGAAACAAAAAAGAAACGTGAGAACATAGCAAAAACTATGAAATTTTCTTTGAACGTACCTAATTGCTTGCAAAATATGGCAGCACTAATTGTACTCAGAGAGGAAATCGCCGGTCGTTAAGCCCGTATTATACTTCATTGTTTTGTCCAATTACAAAATCTGAAAACAAGTGGCGAGTGGGCTAGACAGATATATATTGTTGGAAAAGGATGAAAACATGCATTGTGCCAATTTTATACATCTCCGCAACGTTACTATTTTATCTCTCTGTTGTTCTTGGCTGTGGAAGAAAGAGATCAAGCTTATTTTTGACATTTAATATTTGATCGAAACTTAACGACGAACGAATTGAGAGAAACGTCAAAAACAATGCATCGAAAATGCTGTCTGTCGCAACTTTTTTTGTCCAATTCGTATAATATGCATATACACTCACACTTCTTGAATTTTAGCTTTAGCACTATTTCAACTGCTCTAGTTTCATTGTCAATGAATAAAAAAATGGACAAAGCAATGAAGTATCATACGGGCTTTAAAGAAAAACTAGAATAGATTCTATTCAATTTTACTCTAGCGATAACTCGCCGTGACACTTGCTTGTTAAAATTTGTTAAAATGGTAAAAAAAAGACTAAGATATAGTCATAGTAGAACTGGACTAGGTAGTGTTAGGGCTGAATGTGTTCTCTTTCTTAGTAACCATAACTGTCAAACTCAGCCATTTTGGTATTTTTGCCAATTTTTGCTATCATATTGCATTCTCATTGGTTGCAGATTTTGTATGAAAATTAAACTTCGTTTTGACAGTTTCGGTCACCGGCTCTCCGCCCTAACACTACCTTGTCTAATTTTGCCATGATCTGCAACTAGTGAGAATGCTATGAGGAAGCAAGAATTGGCCAAAATAGCAAAATGGCTGAGTTTGACAGTTATGGTCACTAAGAAAGAGCACATTCAGCTCTAACACTACCTTGTCTAGTTCTGCCATGCTCAAAACTAGCTAGAAGAACAAGCATAAAATTGCTCTCTCGAACTCGAAGTTGCTCGAAGTTTGCTGGAAAAATTTCTTCCAGTATTATAAGAACAAGCATAAATAAGAATACGAATCAAGAAGAACAAGCAAATGTCAAATTTACATTTCTTGTTTGCTTATGTTGTACGGTGAAAAATAAATCTACAAACTAATAAATGTTAAATAATATCAATGCTATAAATAATCTCGGCAAGTTTATTTGCTTGTTTTATAATGACAAATAAAAATTGGCTCTGTTGACATATGATAGGTAATCAGCTGTTTTTGTGCTTAAAACTAGCTTGAGGTCGTTTCCGTATTTTTGACATTCTCAAATTTCATTTTTTAAAACATTTACACCGAAACTAATAATACATTTACACCGAAACCAAAACACTTTTTATCGTTATTGTGTTTTATCTCAAAACACATCTGTTTACACTGCCTTTTTCACATTTTATTTTGGCGTTTATTTTTTATGTTCCATTTTTGCTTTTATTTTGCTAATTTTCGTGAAAATTGAAGCTTTGACAGCCACCTTTCATTTTTACCATGATATGTTTAAACCTTTGCAGTGTTTTAATGGTGTTTTATAATAAAACGCGGGTTTGTAACTTTAGTTTATATGGTTACTGTCGAGAACTGTACTAAAAATGGGTTTCCACGTCTCCCTTTTACCGCCAACAAACCAATGGCCCAAAATACACTGTAGTGCCCAGTTTGCGTGAAACCGGGTTTCTTAGGCAAGGGAGGCGAGGTAGGCGACGTGAGGTGCGCGAAATTTCACTCACAGAAAAAGCTGTAGTGACGATGGGCTGACACGCATACATAAGCGAAGTAATCATATTTTATTTAGGGGATGCCTACACCAATACAAGCAAACACAAATCATGTACCCAAAACAAAACTGGTTTCACGCAGACTGACCAGTACAGTGTGTTTTTGATTAACTGACTGCTTACGCAAACTGAGCACAACAGTGTATTTTGGGCCAATTAAAATGCTTTATTTCTGACGGTTTTGGTTGTATAAGGCCTTTTTCACACTTGGTCAACGCAACTCCAACTCAAGTTGCTAACCTGTGTATTCATAACGGAACCCTCAGATTAAGCAACTTGCACGCAACAAGTTTCAACACGTTCTCAGCCTGTTCAAAGCAACGCGGCTTTCCGCAATTTTCATAAGCGACTTGTTGCATCCGTTTGTTTGTTTTGTGAATAGAATTATTTGTAGTTTAATTATTTCCTATATATCTGTGGACATTTCACAAAACCACTTAAGTCGAGATATGACAATTATCCAAGTTTTTTATCATGGGGTTAAATTTTTAAAGAGTTTCTTTTGCTCTTTTCAGCGTATTTCTACGGTTTTTGGTTTAGGAGATATCATGTATGATAATTACACTTATCTCGTTTTTTTCCAAATTACATTTTACAAAACCACTTATTTCAGATATGTTAAAAATTAGTTAATATTTAAAAGAAATATTGTAATCATTGGCGTCGGAAGCGGGGGGGAAAAGTGGGCAGTTTCCCCCCACTTTTTTAGCTAGATAAACAATTTAAAAGGAAAAGTTATTCAAAATATCAGTTTTTTTACAACGATAATATTTTTGTATTATATAATTTCCTCTTCTTTCTCTCTTCTTCATGTTTCATGTGAAGAAATTTTGGTGAACTTTTTTTGCACCACCATTTGTACTGCCCCCCATTTGTACTGCCCCCCCATTTGTACTGCCCCCCCAGATGAAATTCGCTTCCGACGCGCTTGATTGTAATAATCTTTTGACAAAAAAACTTATCTCGAAATAGTACTCTAAATTTTTTTCGTGATTTGCTTTTGACATAACATCTTATTTCGAAATAAGTTCTTTTGTCAAATGGAAAAGTAAAAAAATATCAAACATATATCGAAATAAGTTGTTCTTGACTTTATTATGCGATCGCCTTTCGTCGCATAATAGGTCGCAAAGAGGTCGGTTGTTTGCAGCAATGGCGATGAATAAGCCAAACCTAAAAGAAAATGTTGCTACAGCAAAATACATTAATAAGAAAAATATTAATTCAAACCTAGTTAGTAAAGATGGGTGTGTTTGAGATCCACTTCCGAATGAAACGAGCACATCATATGATGTTGGAATGATTCACATGATTATTAATAAACTTCGACCTGTAGAAAACAATATAATTGACAATAGTGGAATCACATTAGAGTGTCAAAGCGAAAGTGAAGACGATGTTTTTCATGAAACTGACTTTGATCATTTCGATTTTGTTCCTTCAGAGTCGGATTTAAATTCTACATCAGAAAGTATCCGAGCAATGGCTAATATTTTAGAGTCCAACATTACAAACTATGAATCTGTACAAATAAACGAAGACGAATTATTTGCTCCAAATATATCGGCATTCAAAAAAGTTAATAAGGAAAACAAGAATTAAGGAAAAGAATATGTTACATCTAAAAAAAATATTTATTTCTGCAAAAAAAAAAACAACTCAGAAACTAGAGAAATGCAGAAGAAAGAGTAATACAAAAATAGAATTTGCCCAGCAAAGTGAAGTTTTCCAAAATTACTGGAAGTTGGGGGACTACAACAAGCGTCGTGAAATCTTGGCGAGCTTGATTGAAGTTCAAAATAAAAAACTGCCAGTCTTGAGAAGGCATCAACGAAAAATCGCCAGTATGTCCATTTATATTACTTTGAAATAAAAGGCCAAAAAACAAGAGTCTGCAAGCAATGTTTTTTTAAAATACACGGCGAAACTGAACAAATTATCAAAACTATTTGCAAATATAAAATTCAAGAAATTTGTGGTGCTGTATCAAAGGATCGACGTGGTAACAATGTTCCTGCCCATAAATTGTCTATTGAAAGACACAAAGAAGTAATTGCATTTATAAATAGTATTCCTAAATATCAAAGCCACTATAGCTGACGTCATACTAACATGGTGTATTTTGAGCGTGGTCTTAATCTCGCTGAATTGTACACACTCTATCATGAAAAATTCTCTGAACCAGTGTCCGAAATTAAGTTTCAAGAAATTTTTCGCACTTTAGATATAAAGTTCAAAAACATCAACTTGATTTATGTACTCAGTGCGAAACTTTAAATACAAAAATGAAGAATGTTTATGACGTGGAAGAAAAATCAGAACTCCAGTTGCAACTTAGGGGTCGTCCATAAACTACGTTACCAATTTAGGAGGGGGGAGGGGTTTTGAAATGCACTACGATAAGTAACGGTAGGGGGGGGAGGTGTTTAAATATTGTAACGTTACCAAAAATTAAAAAAATCGACGAAAAACCTCTAATTAATAACACAATCATTTCAAAAATGTTTAACCTTACATGTTTATGTTTGATCGTCTAAATTGATGGTTAACTTTTGTTTCAACGATTTCTTCCACCGCCTTTTCCCTCGACACAGGAACCTTTTGGTATTCCTTCACCATTTCAGCACACGTCTGAAAAATTTGGGTCTTTGCTTTTGCGACAGGCTTTGAAGTTAAGGCCTGAATGTTCTTGATCAAAGGAGATACCGTATGACATGTACTGTCCTTCTCAGAAAGAAGAAATCGGTTCAAGGTCGTGTCCTACCTGCGGCTTGTATTTCGTTTTTAAAACTTCTATGAATTGTCATAAGTTTGTATTATATCGTTTACAATAAATCGGAATAAAACATACTATTTAAATAAATCAATTTTCAGAAAGCATTTACACAAAAACACAGAACTTGGTGCAGCTCGGGTGCAGCCGTTAAGGGTACTCTGTCAAAGACCAGGTGAATTTCTTTGCGTTAGAAATGAGGATTCACCTGAATGGGTCGACATAGAATCCGATGAAAAATTCTATTTTAAAGAATCCTCAACGAAGCTACCAGCTTCTTCTATCCCAGTGATTGAGAGCATCGAATCTTGGATCGCAGATGGAATAGCTTTTACAGATGATATTAATTATTGATTTTTTTCCAATTGTTCCTTTAATGTATCTAGTCATACTAGACACTAATACTAGTGAAAATTGTCAGAGCTAGTCAAAATATATAATCATTCGAATGAATTAATTTCATATGTCACGTTACTTTATGGGGGGGGGAGGTGTTTTGAAAAGCACTACGAAAAGTAACGCAGGGGAAGGGGGGGTAAAAAAAACCGGAAAATCAGTAACGTAGTTTATGGACGACCCCTTACCAATCATCATGACGCAGCAGATTTCGTCTTCGAATGTAAAAAAATGACAAAGAACTTTCTAAACGTGACAACTCAGTAAAAATGTTTTCATTTGGTTTGCAGCAGTGCCTCCTAACGCCATATTTAAATGCGTCCATATTTTTTTACAAGCGTCCGTTGTGGACATATAATTTCACTATGCATGATGGTGCGACAAACAAAGCTTATTGTTACGTTTGGTATGAATCCATCGCAAAGCGCGGAGCAAATGATATCGGCTCTTGCATTTTCAGATGTCTTCTGAGTTTGCCAAAATCAGTGAAGCACGTCATTTTGTACAGTGATTCTTGTCCAGGTCAAAATAGGAACTCATTTATATCTGCAATGTTTGCAAAAGTCTTAGAAGAACAGCAGAGCATCGAAATTATTGATCACAAATTTCTTATTGTTGGCCATACACATCTCGAGTGTGATACAGTACACGCTCAAATTGAAAAAAAAAAGAAAAACACTTCTGGTAATATTCAACATCCACACGACTGGGCAAATTTAATTGGTGCTACAAACAGGAAATACATTGTACACGAATTAAAACAAGAAGACTTCTACGATTTTAAATCAACATTAAAGGATAACTATACTTGGAGGACAAATAATAGTGAAGGTGAGTACAAAGGTTTGGAGTGTTTGTAGATATATTTGGTGTTTTTTCTTTAATATTTATGATTTTTGTTTTATTATTATTTATAGGTAAAAAATTTGAGTGGAAGCTTGTTCGATGGATGCGATATGATAAAAACAAACCTGGAATACTGCAATATAAAATATCTCATCAATTAGATGAAATTTTTAAAGAGTTGAATATTAATCAACGCCGTCGGAAGATGCAAAACACCGATTTGACAAGAAGCTATACAGGCCCGCTACCTATTTCATTGAACAAAAAACGTGATTTATTGGACATGCTACCGTTAATAAATCCAAACCTCCACAATTTTTATCAGAATTTTAAAGCTGGAGGAGAGTGCACCGTTGAAGTTGACCCAGATTTTAATAGAGTGGATACACTGGAATAATATTAATGTATAACTTTTTATCAGAATGTTATTTTAGTCATAAAATTTTATTACTACTTTTATAATTAACTTTGAAAACTTTTTAATTTCTTATGTTTGTAAACTCAATGAAATTTTGAACTTTTTATCAATTTCTTTTAAAATAATCATGACCTATTGTCTGAAAAATCAACTTAATTCAAACATTTTCTTAATTCTGAAATAATAAGTACAAAAGCACATATATTCAGATACGTTTAATTTTATTTCAATAATCAGTTTGACAAAACCACTTACTTTACATTTTTTAAAAAATATAATAAAATATTAACTTTTAAAAAAAATCCAATAATGCCAAAATTAAAAAAAAAATATCTTCATAACGCAAAATTTTTACATTGATTTATAAACGTAGGCAAACAGTGTTGTGCAGCTCGAAAGTAGTTTTTTCGCTCCCCTGAAAAATTTGATATTTCGGGATAAGTGGTTTTGTCAAATGTTCACAGATATTAATATTGTCTTATTGTTCTTATTTATTTTAATGTGTTAATAAGTACGTTTGCATAATACCACTTATTTAATTTATTAATGCTTTTTTAGATGTCTTGCACATGTTGCATGACTTTTGAAGTAAATCTGAAAGCATTCGGTTTATAGTTGCATTGTTTTTGAACTTTTTCGCTGTTTCGTTGAAGTTGCGTTGGAGTTGCGTTGACCAAGTGTGGAAAAGACCTAAGTCTTAAATTTGGTAATTTGGTTTGCCGCCTTTTCCGCTCCCTTTTTCCGCCCACAAATCAGTGAAAATACTATATTTCAAGCAGAATTGGCCATAAAAGACTAAAATTTGGTGCTTGAGTTTGTATGGTTACTTTCTGCAACTGTACTAAAAATGGGCGTTATCACTAAATAGAAACACCAACTTTTTTAGAAATCATTAAAATTGATTACTGGGTCGATTGAGCTAAAATGTTGGCTTAGTTTGTATGGTTACTGTCAGCAGCTGTACTAAAAATTGGTTTCCACGCCCCCCTTTTACCGCCCACAAACCAATGAAAATGTTTTTTTTCAATGATTTGAGTCGTATTAGACAAAAATTTTGTAATTTAGTTCATATGGTTACTCTCGGCAAGTGCACTAAAAATGGGCTTTTCCCCCCTTTAGTTAAATTCATTTTTCGGGGGGTCAGCGTTGAGTGATGCAAAGTGCACCAGGTTTAAGCTAAATTAAGCTGAAATTTTGGCAGTCGATTTGTTTCGAGTACGATAAGATTAAAATAGTTTTGCCGTTATTTAATGGTACCACTATGCGAGAATCTGGGGACGAACCTTTACAATGTAACATGTCTGACTGTCTCAACCTGGCGAGGCCAGCATAATCTTTGTGAAATCGCCTCAAACCTCCACGTGGTGTTTCCTGGGCAACGTCAAAACTGACAACCGTTAGTTTGGCGGCTAATCTGAGCAGCGGGCCCCCCTAGGCTTAGAATAGGCCCACCCGTAAAAACCCATTTCAATGAAAACAATTAAAAAAAGAAGAAAACTGATCCCCATATCTGATGAAGACTTCCGCGAACGAAAAACTGATAATTATTTACGGATATGCACCTGGAATGTCCAAACCCTTAATTAGGAAGGTGCCTCTGTCCAACTGACTGATGTCTTGGAAAGATACAAAGCTGATATCACTGCTATCCAAGAAATGCGATGGTCGGGACAGGGTTGCATTCGGCATGCACCCTATGATATCTACTACAGTGGCCATGTAAAGAAGCACGAGATTGGATGCGGATTTGTAGTTGGCAAGAGACTACGGCCCCACGTCCTGCGATTTACACCTGTGAACAAACGACTTGCCATAATCCACATTAAGGTTAAATTGTTTAATATAAGCCTAATATGTGCGCACGAGAAGACAAGGACGATGAGATCAAGGAAATTTTCTACGAGCGCCTTGAAAATGCTTACCAGCGCTGCCCCCGTCACGACGTAAAAATCGTGCTTGGTGAATTCAATGCTAAGGTGGGCAAGGAAAATATTTTTGGTCCAACAGTCGGAAAATTCAGCCTCCACGACAACACCTCCGATAACGGAATGAGGCTGATTGACTTCGCCGCAGCACGAAACATGGTCGTAAGTAGCACTAGAGTCCCCTGACCAAAAAACCAAAAATCAAATTGATCACGTTTTGATCGACGAAAGGCACTCTTCCAGTGTTTTGGATGTACGCACGATCCGTGGTGCAAACATTGGCTCGGATCACTATCTTGTTGCAGCCAAGATCCGTACACGTCTGTGCGCAGCGAAGAATACACGCAACCCTACACAGAGAAAGCTAAGTGTCATCGGAAAGCCAAAGAAAGTTATGGAGGGAACACTTCTCTAAGCTTCTAAATGGCAACGCTGACAACAATCCCGCCAATAGAGATGAAGATTGGCTTCCGGAAAACCCAATTTCGGATGACAACGTCGAGGTTCCGCTGCCCGACTATGATGCAGTTCTGACAGTTATAGCTCGGCTTAAAAATAACAAAGCCGCGGGAGCTGATGGCTTAAATGCTGGGCTGTTTAAGAACGGAGGCGAAGCTCTACTTAAATGCATTCACGAGCTTCTATGCAGAATATGGTCGGAAGAATGCATTCCGAACGATTGAAATCTCAGTGTGCTCTGCCCAATCCACAAGAAAGGCGATCCTACTATCTGTGCTAATTACCGTGGGATAAGCCTTCTTAATATCGCGTATAAGGTCCTGTCGAGCGTTTTATGTGAAACATTGAATCCCATTGTAAACGAACTGATCGGACCTTACCAGTGTGGCTTCAGACCTGGAAAGTCCACCACAGATTTTCACGCTACGACAAATCTTGGAGAAGACTCAAGAAAAACAAGTCGACACCCACCATCTTTTTGTCGACTACAAAGCCGCCTTCGACAGCCCAATAAGGAAGCACCTGTACTCCACCATGTCTGAATTTGGTATTCCTGCAAAACTAATACGACTTTGCAGGATGACACTGAGCAACACCAGCAGCGCAGTTAAAATCGGGAAGGACTTCTCCCCACCATTTGTTACCAAACGAGGTTTCAGACAAGGTGATTCCTTATCGTGCGACTTTTTCAACCTAATGATGTTAAAGATCATCCGAGCTGATGATCTAAGACGTAGTGTCACAATATTCTACAAGAGTGTTATGCTGCTTGCGTATGCTGATGACATCGATATCATTGGCCATAATACGCGCGAAGTCAGTGCAGCATTTTCCAGATTAGAAAGAGAGTCAAGTCGAATGGGTCTGTCAGTGAATGCAGATAAGACGAAATACTTAGTGTCAACAAACAAACAGTCCCAGCGTCTTGGAACCCACGTTCCAATACCTCCACGTTGACAATACCTCCTTCGAGGTTGTGAAGAACTTCGTTTATCTGGGATCCAGCATTAATTCAACCAACGACATCAGCATTGAGATCAAACGAAGAATAACTCTTGCCAACAGGTGTTACTTTGGGCTCAGTAGGCAATTGAGAAGCAGAGCCCTCTCTCGACGAACGAAAATCACGCTCTATAAATCGCTCATCATGCCCGTCCTACTTTACGCATCACAAACCTGGACGCTGAGCAGTTTAGATGAAAAGACTTTAGGAGCATTCGAGAGAAAGATTCTTCGTAAGATCTACGGACCAATCTGCGTCAATGGCGAGTACCGAATACGGTGGAATGATGAACTGTATGAGCTGTACGCTGACATCGACATAGTCAAGCGCATTAAAATCGAGCGGCTTCGCTGGCTTGGTCATGTTCAGCGCATGAAAGACGATGCTCCAGTGAAGAAAACATTCGATTCGGTACCCAGCGGCGGTCAACGTAGAAGAGGACGACCGCATCTTCGTTGGAAAGACCAAGTAGAGGACAACCTGACGAAGCTTGGAATTTCCAACTGGCGCCAGCAAGCGAAAGACAGAAATGGCTGGCGCAAATTCTTAGATGAGGCCAAGACCGACATACTGTTGTAGCGCCAACTAAGTAAGTATGTGTTAGTACGTCGATCATACAATCAACGATTATCTAACCTCTGTTTTGAGCTCATTCTGATTCTGGGCGTATTCTATAATAATAATCGTTTGGTGAACGAGGTTTTATACATTTTGGATTCAGCTACAAATTATTTCTTCAATTAGTGAAGATTTTTTATGTTATTAGTGTTTTAAGTTCACGTTCTATTGTATTTTGCGAAATATAACTAGAATAAAATTTAAGGTAATGATCTTCTAGAATCATCAACGAGAAAAATGAGGCTAAGTGGAAAGTGAATATGTAACAGTTATTTTGATATTTTTATTACTGATTTGCAGCTAGAAATACAACCTGCTTGCTGTTCGTGAATAACTGAACTATCTTTAGCAGACTCATTTCTTTCCGTACTTAGCCGCGTTGTCTCTGCAACTGAGTCCGCATTTTCCAACCAAAAGTTAAGATTTGGATTTATTTTTAATCTACGTGTATGACCGCATTTTAGGCAGTTCACACTCAAGTATGTTTCTTCATCAATGTTTGTTGTTCGTCTTTGCGATTCAAACTCTGGTTCAATAGAGATATTTGATGTTATGCCAGGCCTCTGCGCCAGAGAGCACTTTTTGCATAAAAACCGTTTCAGCTCGGGATCACTGCAAAATAATTAATCTAAATTTGTTTTTGTCTATTAAACCACAAAATACTAACATTCTGAGAACGGACTTTTTGCCGATGTTTTTGCAAAGACTTCCATAATAGGCAGATAGCACTGGATTTCGACTAGACATAAGCATTGACGCTTGAAATAAAAAGTTCATTCTACTAAAGGAGTCTTTCCCTTGAAAATTTAGTTTAGATTTTTTATTCGACATTTACGTTAATACAAATATTTGTACAATAGTTGTTTTGAAATGTCAATTATTTGCAGTTAGTGATGGTACAATCTGCAGTATCGACTGCAAGACTGCAATGAGGTATATTACACAATAAAGATTTGTCCATCATACTTTCATATCGAGTAATAAGGGGATTCAAGTTATTGCGTATTGTGTATGCTGTGTATAATGAGTTGACATGAGCGTACCGTAAAATATTGCGTTATCTGAACTGTGTATCTTGAGAAATTCTTGAAAATATGTCACTTTAAATTCATTCGTTCTCAGTTTTAAAGTTAAGCACATTTTAAAAATGCCAAAAAGCAGTGGGAAATCTATATTAAAAGACATGTTGGTGCAAAAAGCAGTTTTTGACTTTATTCACGAAGGTATCCTCATAATATTATAAAAGTATCTCTTAGTATTTTTTAGGATCATGCATGCTTCCGGCAGTTCCCAGCATTTACACTAAATACAGTTATACCATCTAAAAATCAAAACAAGAAAATAATAAGAAAGATATTAATCCTAAGATATAAGCAAACAAATCGGGTTTATGTTACGTTACTATTGTTACTTCATATTGAATGCTAGCTTTTTAAGTTCAAATTTCTTTTCAATTTCATATTTTTTAATTCATAATTCATTTTAAATTTATCGTATTCCATTTTCAACTTTTCTTTTTCTATATTTAGTTTTTCTGCTTCCAGTTTCAATTTCTTCTCTTCTATTTCTTTATGAAGTTCCAAGTTCTTTTCGTCGGCTTTTAATTCACTTTCCTGCATTTTAGATAAAAATTTTATGCTGCAGTTCGAGAATGTCCTTTTTTAAGTCTTCTTCAATTATTCCTTGAATTTAAAAAAATATTATTCGGATCTTCACGCACAACGCTGGCGCTGGTGGTTGCAACATCATCATTCACTTCTTTGATATAATTATCCAATGAAATCTCACTTAAATCTTCTACTAAGTACTGCATGTCTTCTATTTCAATTTCGCGATCTGGTTTCATTGTGTCCACAATGATTGGTGGATTTATACTATTCCATATACTTCATACAGCAAATTCCAGTGTGAAAAAAGTTTCAGTAGATGTTCTATTTTTTAAAAAATATATATAAAAGTAGTGCATTACTTATCTATTTTATCGTATTACCCCCAATGCAGCTCTCATTGCCTAGTACGCCTTCACCAGTTTTGCAATGTTTTGCATTTAGACAACTGGTCTTTAGGTTACACATTTTGTTTTTAAAACAATCCAACCTAGATCCGAAAGTTGTGTATTCGCCAGGGCATTTTGGTAAAAAATATTTGCTGTTGGTTTATGTAAGAACAGTAACATAATAGTAAAAATAATAACACTGTACAAAAACAAAAGGTTCTAAAAACGTTTCATTTTGGATGTAAAATAAATCATGGCGGGCATATAATCGCCATGCGACGAACGCTAATTGTCAAAAAATAGAACGCATGTTTTCTTATAAAGATGTATTTTCTGAAGACGGCATGACAAAGAGAGAACACGACTTCAACTGTTGCTGCCGCAGACTTCAATCTATTTCTAATTTGATAGACGACAAAACGAACATAGAAGAGTTTGTTTATGTTTTATATGAAATACAGACTGTCGCTGTTGCGTTCATTATAATCAAGTCGTCGAGAATACTGCGACATTTCTCTCTGACGGCAAGTTTTCGTTTTGTCGGTGGATGCCTCATCATGTCAATGTGTATCGGCTATTAAGCTCCAATTATAATAGAAGTAACATAATGTGATCTAATGTCAGTTGAGCAGTGCGTTCTTTCACTTATTGTTTGAAACAATACATTCTTACACAAGTGATTATAATAAACGTAACGTAACGTAATGGGAAGTATAGATCCGTGAAATTTGGATTTCTACGTTACTTTACATTACGTCTTGTCAACAACTGAACATTGAGGTTAGATTCGATTAGTGTGATATTTGTATCGTAAAAACTACGTTTTTTGTTGAGTTTTCATTATTAATGTGATAGTTCTATGTATCCACAGCTATGGATGACGAAGTTTTAATAGAACATGTACGGAAACATGGCAGAATAACCAGGTAGGGTAAAGAGATTCACCACACCGACAGCTAATGTCAAAATTAATTTTAGCGATGCCACTTTTCAGTATTGTTGATTATTGTGAGAGAAGTGCTTTGAGGGGAATTTGTACGAGGGTAAATGGGATAAAGTAAAAAAAAAAAAAATGTATATTTAATGAAACAAATAAGTTTTTATGTGATTTTAAAGTTTTATTTTCGCTAAATTATTATTGCCCATTATTTTTTGTTTATTTTTTTTAATTCTTAATTTCAATATATATATAAAACACAAAAGCGTGACTGTTTGAAACAATGAAATTATAGCGAATGGCCCAATCTACCTTATTACATTAGCCAATTCTAGGACGCTGCTTCAAATTTTGCTTAAAAATAAAAACTTGTACTTCCCCGTTTTCCAGTTTAGTACAAAGAATAATATTTAACAGATTCCGATCTCAGTGCGCATAAATGTGCAGCCTACATCACATGTGAAAATACATACACACAAAAAAACACATACACAACAAACGAAACTAAGCAAACAAATCTAATTGGCTTATTATAAAACAAGCGAAATACAAAGAAACAGTCAAACTGCTGTAAAAACACATAAAGCAACACCTGTTTATGGAACTTTAAAAACCACGTTCATCAAACATGTCATTGGGCTACTTAAAACAACCAGACTTTTGGTTTGTAGAGCTTTCATGTAAAACAACAACATTAGTATATAAAAATAGGTTGATAAAGTGTGGTATTAATACTACGCGGTTTTTTGGCCACACTGAAAACCACGCAACTCTGAATACCCTTAATGATTCAATCATGGATTTTTCTTTGAAAATACGGCAGCACTGTATTTTGTGATTTTGACATGATTTTGACATTAGCTGTCGGTGTGGTGAATCTCTTTACCCTACCTGGTTATTCTGCCATGATGTAAACTAACAATTAATGACAGTTTAAAGTAAAAACAGAAAAACCCCTAGAAGAAGACGTCTTCAAGTCAACTCCCCACCGCGACCGCATCACAGAGGGAGCCTCTGATGTCAACCTCTGTGTGTTCCAGGTGTTGATTTATTATATAAGTCTGATAGCAGCGGGGCGCCAAAATCTAGGTCAGTCACTATATCCTCATTTAAAATCCCCAGAGGAGATAAGTAGATGGGAGAAGATCAATTGAATTGTTTTTGGTAGGCAAAAATTTCGTTTAAAAGAGAGTTTTCATGAAATAAAAGCTTCGTGACAAATTTTTATTTGCAGGTTTAACGCATACCTCCAGATGGGATTCACCTGCGCCTTAGCAAAGATGAATTTATTCGAGTAACGTTTAATAAGAGTCTCAAAATTCCTATAGTCATTGTTTTAAATACATTTTTATTAAATTTTATTACAGAATTTTTTTGGGTGTTCGAACACACTTTCGCAGAATATTTCACTCCAATGCCTCCAGTTTAAAATGAATAAATAAAGATTATAATCAGTTGCGCGCCTTGTTCTTATTTTTCCAAAGTGACAAGTGATTTTGACAGGGTTGATGTTTACGCAGTCGTATTATATGCAATACACATCAGAATTAATAAGTAAAATTTTACGCAAATCATTTCGTAAAGTTCATATAAAAAAAATTTACATTGCGTAAAACTTACGAAATACGCGGTTACGCAGCCTATACGCAGTGACTTGAACCCCCTTAATAGTTCTTTTTTTTGCAGGCTAAACATGTTTGCCAAATAGAAGTTAACTTCATAAATTATTAGAACAGCGAGAAATATTTTTGCTATTACACGGTGCTATCTTTTTGAGCGATAAAAAATAATGAAGTTCATTCGACTTTCCCGTTATTCTGCCGTCCGACATGTCCATCCTACAAGTGGAATAGTGCGAAACCCCATACACTAAGCGAAAAATTGCATTTTAAAATAAAGTCTGATCATTTTTATTTTAAAAATGTTAATTTTTGATTTTTCGTTTTCATTTTGAAACTGTTCATTTTTAGAAAAAAATGCATTTTTAATTTTAAGTTAAAACAGATACAGGAAAAATAACAACGATATATGTTTTTTCCGTATCCATTGCGTTACTTCGTTTAGTGTGCAATAAACGTGAGAATATTTATTAAATTAAAATTAAAATAGAAAATATGGAATAATGTGATGATCACACAGTTCTTGATTTCGGCGACAGATTTCAGTCTTCACCTCAGTTCAACACCTAGGTTTCCACCAGAGGAATGCTCATCCCAAGAATTGGATGCCAAAGAGGATGAAAAAAACTCGTGGAACTCCTAAAGGTATTTAATTTGAAGTATATAATGGACTACATGAAGGGTAAGCTATTTACCAGGGCTGTTAATAGCTCACTTTTTTTAAAAAAGGGAGTAGCTCACATTTTGGGCGCGCTCACAATCCGAGCGTCTCATTTTTTGAGCGCGCTCACTTTTGAAAGAAAATAGTGTTGTGAACATTGACGAATTACCGTAATTTTAACTATTTTTGGCCAAATTATGACGTAACGATTTTCTTTAATTTTTATGCCAACGGATGTTAAGCTTTGCGAAACTAACTCGGCAGCTTGGTCGACAAGAATTTTGAGATGCAGTTGTTATTATGTAAAAACAATAAATAAAAAAGTAAAGGTTTTTAAAAAAACAAAGACTGAAAGCTTGTGTTTTCATTACATTTTTTAAAGTATTATGTTTTATTCGGATTAAAAAGAATTTCATCAAAAGTGAGCGCGCTCATTTGTTTTTTAAATTTTCGGAGCACGCCAACTTTCGCTCAAAAAATAAGTGAAATTAACAGCTCTGCTATTTACAAATAGTTGAATTAAGATTATGATCAGCCTGATAAACTATTGCTTATTTTATATAAAATAGCTGAACAATTAATAAACAAAACAAATAAAAATTAGTTTGTCTTATTTCAATGTGTTTATCATAGAAAAAGCTATAAAAATGTTAGAAAGAATAATTTTAAATCAAAATTATACGTTTTTGACTTAAAAATAAAACCTTTTTAAAACAAAACTGTGTGTTTTCATATCAAAAATGTGCATTTTTCAATCAAAAATAATCAACTTTAAAACAAAATTTTCTGTTTTCAGATCGAAAATAAAATAACATTAAACTAACAATGACCCATTTTTTTAAACAAAAATTAGAATAATTTTCAAAATGAAAATGTGGTAGTTGATTTAAAAATTTTCAACTGTACCCTACTTTTGTTACTGTTTATTTTTGATTTAAAGTTGGAATTTTTGATTTTACTTTTATTCTCGGTGTATATTCATTTTCTCGCTCTCGAACCAAACATTTTTGATTGCTGATTGAAACAATTGAAACAGAATATGACGAACTTACTGGTGTTGCCTAGTCATTTTCAATACAAATATTTTTACTAAACAAAATTTAAAAAACAAAAAATCGTGTTAGTCAGAAGCAATCTAATAATATTGAAAAAACAATAAAAATAAATTCATGAACACTAATTGTATATCTATTGAAACTAAAAAAATAACCAATAATTGAGTTATTCCCAGTATGGATAAAATTAATACAACTGCATAAAAAATGCAAATGGGTTGTTCTTACATGTATTTTGACCTATTATTACATAATATGCAGCTGTGCAACAAACATAGAATAGCCACTAAACACAGTATAACCATGGCAAAATTAGACAAGGTAGTGTTAGGACGGAGAGCCGGTGACCGAAACTGTCAAAATGAAGTTGACATTTCACACAAGATCTGCAACCAATGAGAATGCAATATGAAAGCAAAAATAGGCAAAAATAGCAAAATGGCTGAGTTTGACAATTATGGTCACTATTACTACTTTTCCATGGCGAGTTGAGTCTGAGTTGGGTTTTCGTCAAGTTGACAAAATGGCGTTTCAAGCTCAAAAGTGTTTCCATGTACAACATCGAGTCGAGTTGCAATCGTGATTTTTTTTAGGTTTTTCCACTTGTGCTCAATATGCACAGTATTTTTATTTACGATGTCCCTTTTCTTAAACTCACTTTCGACAATTTTATATATTCAATTTCTTCTAAATTTTTTTCCATCCATTATATCAAGAATTTTATTTTCTTTAAATGTTTCAATCAACAGCCAAGTTTCTGCAGCACTCCAAAAAACTCTTCCAGTCGCCATTTTTTCTTGTGATAAATGAACTTATTCGCTTCGACAGATAGAATCAGCTAATTCTAACAAGTTTCGTGGAGTTTTGTGGATTTAACGAAGCTCAACTCAACTCGCGTTTCCATGGGGAGTTAATCCCTAGTAATCCCGACTCAACTCGCCATGGAAACGTAGTATATGAAAGAGAGCACATTCACTACCTTGTCTTGTAGAACTTCGGTCACCGGCTCTTTGCCCTAACACTACCTTGTCTAATTTTACTACGCCACTAAACAAACATTTTAGCGAAGAGAAGAAATTAACAAAAAGGAACATCAAACATGTTTGGCTAGCATAATCATGGCATAATTAAATTTGAATTTGAGAGAGAGCTTCTTACTTATCGAAGCTTTTGCAACCATAATACAAAGTTGTGATCTGTTTATCGAACATTGAACAAGGTCTTAATTTGTATGCTTCATATTGAGCAGTAGTGCACATAAAACTATAGGAGCTTTCACGGTTCAATACATTTGGCAGTGCAATTGCAAATTATGTTATGCATTTAAAACAAACTGTAAAACAAACTATGCGGAAATAACTGCGCAAGAGATATCAGGTAACACATTTTTATACCAGACATTTGTGAACAATTTATAGATTATATCCTTTTTATTTTTACACTTTAGTATGTCAAATGCCAGTTGTTTAATATTCATATGCACGAAACGCTGTGCATTTGAGGAAAATAGAAATATGTGGTAAATGGTAAAGTGCAAAAAAATATAAATGTCTTGCTCATGCTCAAATGAACAGCCAAATGCAAATAATCTTGAATACCCCTTATGTAAAGCTGATTGCACCCAAAGAGAAGAATAGAAAAATTAGAAATTATTTGTTGGTCCTCACATCACTGTTAAATAAAGGTTTCACTGAAATCTCGGATGAAAATCAGAAACCGATTATGTTTTCTGTTTGACACTATATTTACCAATAAAATCGTAGATAAATTTAATAATCTTAAGTACACTTTAAAATACCATTAAAAAATAAAACACAACTCTCTTTGTTTCATTTGCATTTTATTATGCATGTTTCGGATATTTTAATTTTTTCAATCATCAATAAAAGCGTTTTAAAACTTTTTTAATTTCAGATATTAATACAGTTTATTTAGCTAAATATTATTTTATTAAGAAACACTTTAATAGAAATCATCTAATGATGGCATAACATCAGTAGCATACGACAATTGTTTATGTTTGATGTTTTCAAATAATTTTAGTTGTCTCGCTTTTTTGTATTTATTTTGAGGTCTTTTACTTGGTTCAGAAATTAAAGAATCTTTTTTAATACTTGAGTGAATTGACTTTGTGGTTGTTGAAATTAATTTATCAGAAGTTGTTAAATATTTTTGTTCGGTGGTTGTGATAATTGATTCCAAGTCTTGTACAGTGCTTTGTATATCTACTTCTGTTGTAAAATCTGAGACATCTCCTGAAGTAGAATGCATTATGCCATTATGCAAAATATCTACTTCTGCACTTGTGCTAATAAAATCTTTAGTTGTTGAAACTTTATCTTGTTCGAAACTGTTACTAACTGGGTCTGTTGAATAACCTATGCCCTGTTCAGTACTAAAAGAAACTGATTCGGTAGTTATTAAATCTAAATCTTGTTCAGTATTTTCACTTGATGGATATATTGTATACCTTATACCATGTTCTGTGCCTGAAGCAATATCAGACTCAGGACTTGTTTTTATATATTTCACTGTCGTAGACACTATATCTTCTTCAGTTGATGTGTTCATAGATTCTGTACTTGTTGAAATTGTATCTTGTTCAGTTCTATCAATATCTAGATCTGTTGTAAAACTTACACTCTGTTCAGTACTTGTGGCAATTGATTCTGTTGTTGTCGAAACCATTTCTTGTTCTGTACTTATAGTAATTGATTCTGTAGTTGTTGGAACTATACCTTTTTCATTACCATCACTAACTGGATCTGTTGTGAAACTTATAAGCTGTTCAGTGTTTGTATTAATTGATTCTGTTGTCAAAACTATATCTTGTTCAGTGCTCATAGTAACTGTTTCTGTTGTAGTCGAAACTATAGGTTGATCAGTATTTTTACTAAATGTATCTGTTGTGGAACTTATACTCTGTTCAGTAGATGTAGTCATTGATTCTGTTGTTTCGGAAGATGTGGCTTGTTCTGTGCTTGCAGTAATTGTTTCTGTAGTTTTGGAAATTATATCATGTTCGGTTCTTGTAAGACTTGATCCTGTTGTCGAAACCACATCTTGCTCAGGACTTTTAGTAATTGATTCTGTTTTTGTCGAAACTGTATCTTCTTCAGTACTTGTAGTAATTAATTCTGTTGTTGAAATTTCATCTTGTTCAGTACTTGATTCTGAAGCTGTAAAATCTATATCCAGTGTAGTACTTTCACTAACTTGATCTGTGGTAGAACTTATACTTTGTTCTGTACTTACAGTAATTGATTCCGTTGTTATTGAATATGTTTCTTCAGTACTTTTAGTAAAAGAATCTGTTTTTGTCGAAACTGTATCTTTTTCAGTACTTGTAATAATTGATTCTGTTGTTGAAACTTCATCTTGTTCAGTACTTGATTCTGAAGTTGTGAAATCTATATCTTGTGTAGTACTTTGGCTGACTTGATCTGTGGTAGAACTTATAGTTTGTTCAGTACTTGTAAAATATTCTGTAGTGAAAGCTTTATTATGTTCAGTGCTTGTTGTGACAGGTTCTGTAGACGTTATAAAAAGTGTTGATGATGATTCTGTTACTGTTGATTCTTCGGCGACAAAATATTCTCTAGTTGAGGTCTCCTTATCCAAAGTTGTAGTAGTTTCAATTTTTTCCGTTGTGGATGCAAAAGGATGTACAGTTGTTGTCTCAGCAGCTAAATCAATGTTACTGGGTTTTGACTGCACTTCTGTTTCTTCGTCCTTAGTATATGATGGCTTAATATTTTCATTTCCAGAATTTTCATCATTGGTATTGTTTATTGGTTTCTTAAATGGCAAATATGGTGCATATTTTTTGGGATAAAACGGCTTTCTCTGAGCGATGTATTTTTCGGCAAGTTTTTTGAATTCATCACGTGTCATTGAAGTCTTTGAGATATTTTCATTTTTTATTTTTTGATTGTGTATAATCGGACTCAGTGGTACTTGATACTCAGGTTTTTTTATGTAATACTTCGAAAAACATGATCTAGCGCTGGCATAACATATTATCAAGCAATATATCGAACACAAAAATATCAATTTCATTTCAGTGCTTTCTTCTCGGTAACTTACTTCAAACTACAATTTAAAAAAGTATTTTCAACAGCAAACTTATACAAATAAATTGAATGCCATACCTATCCCAAAAATTGTACCTGTTATAATAATCCATCTATTATGTATTATATTTTATGTACATATGAAGCTACCTGATTGCTTTGGCGGGAAAGAAAAAACATTTCACGGATAATATATAAAAAAATTTTGTAATTAGGACAAGCTAGTTACTACCAGCACCATTTTTGCGAACATCAGGTATATTAAGATTAATAGTCTTTACTTCAGAACTCCTAGCAGAAATCTATTAACATTTAAGTTTAATATTTATATAAGGAGAACTTATGTAAATTCCCTTAATTAAAGCTAATTTGTATAAAATTTAATCTGTGTTCCTTAAAAAAATATATTAAAATATTACTACCGGCAAGTAGTTGCTAACTTTACCAAATCATACACACAGAGAGAAATAATTTTTTTTACATTATGAAATGATTTTGCTTGATTGAAGCATGTGTCAAATGAATTAAAATTGTCTAAAATCGAGCAGTAAAAACTAAATATTGAAAAAATTATTCTTATTATGAGTATATATTTCTAATAATCAATTTATGTGATGATTTCTTGAAAAAATAATGGAGTGGCTTAATTTAATTTAGGCTTTATTTATATATCAGTACATAAGAAATGGTTATTCTTTTGCGTAAAATAAATTAGTATATTATATATCTCGAACAAGTATAAAGCCAGAATGAAAAAGCAACAAACAGTTATTAAATTCATGTTTAAAAATTCCTTAACTACTAAAATTAGTGTAATTATAATAATAAAATCAACACGAGCTTATATCTAATGAAGTGATGTATTAAAGAAAAAGGGTTTAAATGTGAAATGGAGAAAAAGTAAAAGAGAAACAAGAATTTAAGAAAAATGTTCAGATATTAGATGCTTGAAGTTTTGAGCATTTGAAATCTAAATTTGAGATACCTCGGCAAGGAGTTCCACAATCTAATGGTGCTTACGAAAAGAAGTCTAGATGAGTTTAAATATTTAAAGCTAGGAATTACAACAGTGAAGCTTCTACATGATAAAGAAAACTGAATTTTAGAATATATACCACATTTATTCGATGCTTCAAGTCGATTTCAACGAAGTCGATTTGATTCAAGCCTTTGCATAAATTGAACTTCAAACTGTCTTGAAAATTTCAAAGCGATTTAATAAAATCAAATTTCAAATCGGTTCTTGCATTTTCAAGTCGATTAGAAAATGTGCATAAACAAGAATTTAGTTTTAAACCGTTCCGAAAATCAATTTTTTGCTTTTATTGTCAAACTTTATTTGAATTGGTGATTTGAGTTGTCAAATTTTCAAAGCGCTTCCACAACCGCTTGCACTGAAGTCGAATCAGATCTTGGATATAAACACACTACATTAAACTGTACTGAGTCAAAACGATGTAAGAGAATGCGCTTTAACGTGCAGGACAAACGTGGTAACAGATTGTTCGGAGTTTTTGAGTGTATCAGCTTATGCAGGAATATGTAATTTCTCGCTTTTAAATAGTTTTCTATATTGCATCCTAGAATACGGTTGCTTAGACCAGTAACATGGCTAAATCTTCTGAGTCCATACACATAACGGGCCGCATAGTTTAACGCCACTTGCAGTTTATATAACTAATGTGAGTCTAGGTTACTAAACACAACTTTAAAATAATTTATAAAAGGCATAATCAACTGTATTACTAGTTTACGACAAGTTTCTGTTGGTGTGATCCGAGCAGTCTTAAGACAAAGTAGATTTTGCTTACAACATATATCAAGACCATCCGACGGTTCAAGTTGATTTGAACGAAGTCGATTTGATTCAAGCCTTTGCATAAATTGAACTTCAAACTGTCTTGAAAATTTCAAAGCGATTTAATAAAATCAAATTTCAAATTTGTTCTTGCATTTTCAAGTCGCTTAGAAACTGCACATAAACAAGAATTTAGTTTTAAACCGTTCCGAAAATCAATTTTTTGCTTTTATTGTCAAACTTTATTTGAGTTGCTGATTTGAGTCGTCAAATTTTCAAAACGCTTCAACAATCGCTTTCATTGAGGCCGATTCAGTGTTTGGGTATAAAAACACTACATTTAACTACACTGAGTCAAAACGTGCCGAAGAATGCGCTTTAACTTGCCGGATAAACGTAGTAATAGTTAATATGGTCTACACATGAAAGTTATATGTTTATCCGACACCCAAGGTTAGTTATTTTTCGACAGACTTCAGTAGTGTAGTATTTATATATACGGCAGAAGTATCTTCAACTAAGTAACGACTTTTTGAAATTAGAAATACAAAAGATTTTAACGGATTTAGTTTAAGCTTGTTACTATTCGCTCACTTATTAATTGAATCTAGGTCTTCATTAACTCTGAAGCAAAGATATTCGCTGAGACCAATAGGACTAGACATATAAAGCTGCAGATCATCCGCATATGCAAGCATTATTACATTTTTTGGAATGGTTAAGATATAACTAATAAAAATTGCAAAGAGAAGTGGCCCAAGAACTGAGCATTGTGGCACTCCGCTGTTAAGATATTTTAACTCGAGTAAATACTGTAAATTTTCACTCTTTGGAAACTACCATTTAGATAATTTTTAATAAGATTGACTGCAGTTGAGGAAAACCTAAGGAATATATCAAGCTTTAAACATAACAGATAATGATCTACAGTATCAAATGTTTTAGAAAAATCTAAACGGCGAAATAAAGTAACATATTCCTTATCAAAGGATATTTGAATGTTGTCTAAGATTTTAACTACTGCAGTTGACCAACTATATCCAGAACGAAAACTGGACTAAAAGGGAGACAGGAGCTTTTTAACGCAAAGGTAATGTGAGATTTATAGTGGAAAACGCGTTAACGACAATTTTCGATATCGTTAGTTAGCGAAAACTGTCATTTACTATGAACGTGGCACGCACAATGACCGATAACGAAAACGATTATTATGGTTAAATTTTTGGGAATTCCACGAATTGGGCAGAGATTCAAAGACAAAAAAGTAATTAAATGCATCTTTTTGTAAAACGAAACGAACGCTGAACGTCGTGAAAGAGACGAGCGACAATATTTTTTAATATGGAAAAAGGCATTGCTTACCGTTTATCGCACTACGTTCAGTCTTCGTTTCATTTTACATAAAGATGTAGTGAGAGCTGTTTGTTGCACACTTCAATTTATTTTAAATTTTTCCAAAGTTTTTTAGAGGAAAGTACTACATCCAGCTTTGGCTTGTAGAAATTTTTCTTGGAAGCCTTTACAACCGAATTGCCCTACAAGGCTGTAGGCAATCTTTTCCATTTAGTGCAGGCCTGGTTTCGTTTTTTTATGGTCAACTTAACATGTTGAGTGAAAAACGGACATAAATGGTTGACAAAACGAGCAGTACGAAGGGAAACGTGTTAATCGAATAAGTCACTAATGGCCCATTCTTTTCTGAAAAAAATTCTGACCTCACAGAATGCAGAATTTTTTAGATTCTGACCTGAATTTGCAGAATGTTGACTTCTTTTGAGCTGAGAAAAGAACGAAAAAATGCAACATTTTTTCTTCATTTGATATTGGCTGCACTGTTGTTTTGAATTAGGATGTATTTACGATTGAGGTTATGTATAGTGCCGACTGCATGGAATTTTTAACAAATACTCATCGAGCTGTTAAGTTTTATTAAAAGTCACCACTTTAATCAAAATTGTTTTGGATTAAATTTAAAAAAATTTCAAAATTGGAACATTATGCTTCTCACAATTGTCACAGCATGTAATATTACTGTCAAAGTTATAATTTTTTTGTTTTTATGTTGATATTAGTAGAGAGCAGAATGCAGAACCGCCGAATTTTACAGGTCAGAAAATTCTGCATTTGTTATACTTTTGCAGTCAGAATTTTCGAGAAAAGAACACTATTTATTTTCAGGTCAGCATTTTTTTTTTTTAGAAAAGAACGGAAAAAATGCCAAACTCTGGAAGAGTTCAGAAAAAAAGCAGATTTTTTTCCAGAAAAGAATGCGCTATAAATTTACTTACAAAAAATATGAGTTCATCATCAACTTGTTGATTTCAAAAGCTGGACCAACACTTAAATTAAGAAAACAAAAGCCTACTGCTTAGAAAACATGTTGCTTGAGCAAAGAAAGTGTGAAATTGCTTGATTCAAACATTTCAAACTAAATTTGATTATTTATTTCCTGTGAGTTATCTACAAGCTTTGGCAGCACTCTGCCAGTGTTTTGTTGTGTCATAAATAAAAGACTCCGCCGTTTCGTTGATAGGCACTATTACGATTTCCGGGACGCCACGACTTGAAAGTGTTTTCTGGTAGAAAACAATAAAAACAAATGTTTGGCCGAACAAAAAATCGATTACTCAACTAGTTATCGAGCTATCGATTTTTTAGTTCTTATTTTTGCTAAAAGATATTAGGGATATTCACGATTCAGTGCACTTGCCTGTGCAGTTGAGGACTTGTGCACTTTACAAAAACAAAATGTATGTACGTCAAAAATCTGCACAAGTGCTTTTCTACTATTACCTTCAACTTGAGGACTTGAGCAGTTGTGCACTTGTGTGCATTGAAAAATGTTGACAGCTTTGAAATGGTGATGGTGGTGTGTTCACGAAAACCTAGCTGCACAAGTGCTCAAGTCCTCAACTGCACAGGCAAGTGCACTGAATCGTGAATACCCCTATTCAAAAAACATCAATTTATTTGCCATTATCCAATGGATCTAATAGATTGGTATGTCATTTGAAAGATAATTAAATTATCTTTTCAATGATTTACAATACTTGCATAATCGCAAGCTTATTTGTAATTTTATAAGCAAAACTATATCATATTTGAAATTTGTAATTAAAAAAAACGTTATTTTCTACTAAATTTACGTTATTAAAGTACTAAAATTATATTTAATTTTTAAAGCTTACAATTTAACCTTTCATTTGATATATTAATACACACATATATATTTTTTACAATTTACACTATATTGAATAAAACTAATAAAAATTGCTATTTGCTATTGCTTTGTCCAAAACTGATCAACTAAAAATTTAAAATGTTATTGCTGGCTAGTTCATTCATATAAATATTACAGCTACAATATTGCCTTACGAACAGTAATTTATTGTCATGGTGATATAAGAAAATGTGGAATAAGAATACAAAACAACTTAGGTAAATATACTTGAATTAACAACTTTCCATACAAGGGAATTTATTTCATCATAAAAAAATACATCAAAAATTAAATAAATCATATGTTTAATTATAGTTACAATTACAATCAGTACACCTAATACAAAAAACAGTGAATAACACTTATGTTAAGACAAATGTGCTTTCTAGATAATGATTTATTTGAATCAAAACAAATTGTTTCTTTTTCTAGAAAACAAAAAACAAAGTTTCTCATATCAAGCAATTTGATCTTATAAAAAAAGTGTATAATTGGAAAAAACAAATTATTTTCATTTCAAGAAAATAATAGAGTAGAGTCAAGAACAAAAAAGCAAAGAAATTTTGAGAAAATCATGCATGCACCAAGCAACTTTTTCTTCGACTAAGACATTTTATATTTTCTAGATACAGGAATTTAGAGTTTTTTACATTATCAAACACCGATAGCTTGGTCTGTTTCTGTACACGTTTCAAGTAACTTGTAGTAACTTTCATTAAAATTAAAAAATAGACCATGAGTGCTTGACAAGCCCGAAATCCAGTTACACACATCGTTGCCATATTCAAAGTTTTAGCTGTAAATAACAGATTTTTATAATGACTCTTATTGCAAATTGCAGTTTTTTAAAATTTCAGATTTTAACATAAAATCAAAATATTCTACTTACAAATTACCACAATTGGGGTAAATCGACTTCAGAGAATATTGCATGCAATTTTATGTTGAGCTATGTAACAAACTGTTACTTAAAAATTAATTTGAAAATGAATATTTAAAAGATGTGGAACTTATGTCTCCAATTAAAGTCTTTAATACTTATTAACCTATATCGCAATTGAGTCCACAATTGACAAATGTTATAATCGTTGATGAATTCTAAGAAGCTGATGATCAATTGCGCAAATTACTTCAAAATAATATTAGTAATTTCAATTTAAGTGTTGTTAGGTAATATCTATTTTTAAAATAAAAATAAACGATGGTAGTGAAGTGCTTCCTCTTTTGAGAAAAAATTATACGAAACACAAGAACACGAAAAATTGGGGCCATATTTCCTTTTTTTGGCTAATTGTCCTTTCTTGGTGTGACGCTATTCTTTTAATCGCGAGGTTTTTTGTAAGAATTTTTAATTTTTGTAATCATAATTCAAAAACATTTTCGGTAGCTTTATACGGGAAATAAGCGCCGCAGTCTAAGAATTCTTACAAAAAAAAAATAATTATTGTATTTTAAGTGCTATACCAATTTCATTGGGAGTTATTAAAGTAGGGCATCTTTCTTTATTGGCATGAGAGTTATTTCATTTTTTCATTTGGGAGTTATTTCACTGCGCCCCAAAATGTATGTACATTTTTTGGGAGTTATTTTAGTTTTTTAATTGGAGTTATTCAATTTGGGAGTTATTTCTTTGAATTAACAAAACTTCTTAAAAAATAAGCTGCAAAGTTATATTTACGGTTATTTTTCATTTCAATTTGGGGCCGAATTTTATTTTATTTAGTGGGATAATATTTCATATTGAAAAAGGCCCCAAATTTAGGGAATTTTTAACTTTTCCATTTAGGGCGATAATGAAGACTTTTTTAATAAATTTCAATAATTGGGCCAATTCTGTGGAATCTTTTATGAAAAATTTCTGTTATTCTGTTGTGATATACAAATTTTTGAGCTGTCAAAAAATCTATTATGAGAGAAAAATTCGTATTCTGCATGTAAATATTTTATGAAATCTGTTTATAAGTCACAAAAGATGTTTCCAACAGTCAAAAAATCTTTTACAAACTCTTGAATTGGCATTCTACATGACAAAATATTTTATGAAATCTGTCATTAAACACAACAGAATAACAGATAGATTTTTCTGTCTTTTATCAGAATTTATATCTTATTCTGTGTGTTTAAGGAAGAATACGTCATCTGTCATCATAAGCTTTTGTCGCAAAAATTCACCATTTGATTGAGTTTTGTCAATGGAAACCACGCCCACTTCCCATACTATACCATCGGTAAAATCTCTATAAAATGCCAATAAAATTAATGTAATGACTTGGAAATTTACACATAAGCATTAATCTAAAATATTCACCATATATTTAAAATTTGTCAAAATAATATAAAAACCCCACTACGTCCACCGCCTCTGCTATGAAAGGTGCCGTTGAATTTACTTTGCTGTACTATTGTAGAAGTCGTTATCTTTTCGTGCATAGTTACTACGCTCATTGTTGTGTCCATTATCCTGTCGATTGTATGAGTAACCTAATGCATCGCCTCCATCGTAGTTACTAGTTCGCTTCCTCTTGTATTCAACATCGTGTCGTTGGTAGGATGAGCTACCAGTATCGCCGCCATGACGATTGTTATTTGAATAGAGGTTTTCGCCACCACAACGTGCTCGTCTCCACGTTGATCTTTATGTTTGTAACCTACGCGGTCACCTGTTTCTTCCCCTTCCACCTTCACCATAACTGCGTTAGTGACGACTTTTATTGAAACTTGAGCTTCTGCTCTGGGTCGTCCTCCTAGTCCTACATTGCTTTAAAACAAGCATTTAAATAAAATTGGCTATACTAGTTTCTAATGCTAATGCACGGCACTTCTCTAGTGCTAATTTTGTAAAACTATTTGCAATTTACGCGTTAAAAGCGATAACTTCTTCAACTTGCGTTAATTTATTTTATAATTTATTGACAACAATCAGCTGTTTCATAACAGAAGTTTACGGAATTGTAATAGATTTTGCTTTCGAAGATTGATAACAGGGTACCATAAAAGTTCGAAAGGCAGAATACCAATTTTAACAGATCTATTATGGTCGGCATCCTTTATGATTCATAAGAGAAAATTTATAACAGAATAACAGATCTGGCAGAATAGGCCCAAATATTTGTTCTGTTGCTTTGGTATGCAAAAATTAGATGAGTAAAATTGTTCTAAATATTCGCTGAATGATTATTGTATTATAATTATCTTTAATCCGTTGCAAAATAAAATAAACTTTTACTGACGCGATGATTTTCAACGACGCGATCATTTTCAACCGACGCGATTTTGCCGTTTATTTCAAAGCGAAACTCGACGTCAAAATACTTCATAATTTTAGGTAAAAGTCGATTTTCGATTAAATTTGAAGTCGATTTAACCATCAACAGCCTGTAACTTTTATTCCCGCCAAATATTGACAGCAGTTGTAAAATTTCTGTTGGTTTTTAATTTCGTTTGGTTAAGTTTTCTTTAGTTATTCACTAAATAATAAACTTTTGCAAAATCCGAGCTAATTGCAGTTATAATCGTTTTGCTGGTGTTAAAGTTTTGTTAAGTTAACAGTTAATTCTTCTTCAAACTTGTCAATTACACGTGAAAATGACAGACGCTGAGCAGTACATAAAAGATATACAGCGTGAGTACGCAGACTTCCTTGATGATGAGGAAGACCAAGGAATATATGCTGGCCATGTAAAAGACATGATTGCCGAAAGCAGCATACGGCTGATAGTGAACATTAACGATTTGAAGCGTAAAAATCCGGTGCGTTCAATGGGCTTGCTAAGTAATGCCTCTGACGAGCAACTGGCTTTCGGACGAGCACTAAAGGAATACGTATCTACAGTAGATCCAACATATGCAAAAACGCACGAAGATTTTTTTGTTGGTTTTGAAGGCTGTTTTGGTAATCGACATGTGACTCCACGCTCGTTAATATCGATGTAAGCTAATCAAAATTATTCTTTGTTAAGGATTATTTATTTTCTTAATGTTTTGCAGCTATTTGGGTAACTTGGTCTGTGTTGAAGGTATTGTTACAAAAGTGTCTCTCATACATCCTAAAGTTGTGCGCAGTGTTCACTATTGTCCGGTTACAAAGAAAGTAATGGAGCGCAAGTATACTGACTTAACATCCTTTGAAGCGGTTCCATCAAGTGCTGTTTATCCTACAAAAGATGATGATGGCAATCTTTTGGAAACTGAATTTGGTTTGTCTGTCTACAAAGACCATCAGTCACTCACGATACAAGAGATGCCCGAGAAGGCTCCTGCTGGTCAATTGCCACGTTCAGTAGACATTATCTGCGATGATGATCTAGTAGACAAGTGCAAGCCTGGCGATCGAGTGCAAATAGTTGGAAACTATCGTTGCTTGCCTGGCAAACATGGTGGCTATACATCAGGTACCTTCAGAACAGTTCTATTGGCAAATAATATATCGCTGCTCAGCAAGGAAAGCAACCTTGATATAAGTCGCGAAGAAATCATACTATGCAAAAAGTTAGCTAAGAACAATGATATCTTTGAGCTGCTTTCCAAAAGTCTGGCTCCCTCCATTCATGGTCATGAGTTCGTCAAGAAGGCTATATTGTGTCTCTTGCTTGGGGGAGTAGAAAAAAATCTTCCCAATGGAACACGCTTGCGTGGTGACATTAATATACTGCTTATAGGCGATCCATCGGTGGCGAAGTCGCAACTTCTGCGCTATGTGCTGAACACAGCACCACGCGCAATTGCCACTACTGGACGTGGCTCTAGTGGCGTGGGCCTAACAGCAGCTGTAACAACCGATCAAGAAACAGGTGAACGTCGCTTGGAGGCAGGTGCCATGGTTTTGGCTGATCGCGGCGTAGTTTGCATTGATGAGTTTGATAAGATGAGCGACATAGATCGCACAGCTATACATGAGGTAATGGAACAAGGACGGGTCACCATATCTAAAGCAGGTATTCATGCATCTCTGAATGCTCGTTGCTCTGTACTAGCCGCAGCTAATCCTGTTTATGGCCGGGTGTGTAAATTTTTGATTTTTCATCTTTTTTGGATTTTATAAGTAGTTTTTGGTCTTTTAATTCAGTATGATCAATACAAGACACCAATGGAAAACATTGGACTTCAGGATTCTTTATTGTCGCGTTTTGACTTGCTATTTGTTATGCTAGATGTTATTGATAGTGACGTTGATCAAATGATTTCCGATCACGTTGTCCGCATGCATCGCTACAGGTCCGTTAAACAAGATATATCTGAGAATCTTCAAATTTTCAAGGATTTTTTTTCATTAGAAACCCTAAAGAAGCCGATGGAGAACCTCTATCAATGGGAAGTTCCTATGCTGATTCGCTGTCCTTCTCTACCCAGTCTGATGAGGTCGTTTTATTCTATCATAGTTTCTAATTTTATTTAGCTACTTAATAATTGATTTTTCAGAAAAAACAAACCGAGATCTACGAAAAATATGATGCCTTACTTCATGGAAAATCACGTAAGCGTCATGACAAAATACTTTCGGTTGATTTTATGCGCAAGTACATACATATCGCAAAATGTATGAAACCCAAACTAAGCGAACCGGCTTGCGATGCTATTGCAAACGAGTACTCTCGTCTAAGGTCTCAGGAAAGTGTACAATCAGATGTGGCACGTACACAACCAGTCACAGCTCGTACTCTCGAGACATTGATTCGTCTATCTACAGCTCATGCACGAGCTCGCATGTCAAAAACTGTGTCCGTCATTGACGCCCAAGCAGCTATTGAACTAGTACAATTTGCCTATTTTAAGAAGGTATTGGAAAAGGAAAAAGGCAGCAAACGTCGACGCGATGGTGCTGTTACGTCTGATGATGAAGATATTCAGGAAGATACACAAAAATCACCTGCGCGACGCAGTAAGCGCACACGTACCGAAACTACACAGGCGGAATCCATCCCTTACGATACTGATGAAGAAATTGAAACACCACAACCCGATGCTGGTGACCTGACACGTCGCGATACTAAACGTTCATTGCCTGCAAAAATATCGACGGCACCTGAATCGGAAATACAATCATCTGAGGACTCCAGTGTATTGGCTGTGGTAACAATCTCAGATGATCGTTTAGCTATTTTTAAGAATAGTTTGCAAAAATTGTTCCGAGAGGCTAGAGAACAAAGCCTATCATTAGTGAGGATAACATCCGCTATTAACGAGAATAACCCGGAGCCATTTACAAATGGTGAAGTAGAAGCTGCTGTACACAAAATGACCGAAGACAATCAGATCATGGTTGCGGATGAAATTGTGTTTTTGATATAATCATTTGTTTTGGAAAGCTCGTAATTTATATATTAATTCTACAATGGAAACCTTTAATAAATTTGATTTTTAAACTATTACAATTGCCCTTATTCTGTTTGTGAACTTTCGTCACATGACAGCAAGAATACCAGATTTCTAGTGACGTGACACGAGTGTGAGAACTCACATAGGCGAAGTGACAACAAGAATAAGGGCAAATACCTTTTGCTATTTAGCGAATTTAACTTAAGTCTAATCAAGTTCCATATCTAATGCGATAAAAACAGCGATGGAGCATGATATTTCAGATGTATCAAATAAAAATTTTAAAAATGGTCGATATCGGTTTTACCATACGGAGTACCTCCTTTAGACCTATTACTTTTTTAGTTTAAAGATTGGTGGATCTTAACAAAAATGGTCAGAAGAGTAGTCAAATAGAGTAATAGATTGAAAATGGTCGCAATCGGTTAGACCCTAGGAGTATCTCCTTGGAACCTATTTTAATTTTTTAAAGATTTTGTATGTAAATATTTCATTTTAAGCATATAAAAAAAATTGTTAAACGAAGATCAAAAATTATTTCAGTTCCTGGTAATATAGAATCTATACTAGTAGATTAAAAAAGGCACTTAATTGTATAGGTTTTATTTTTTTTTCACATCGAAAGTTGTAATTTCTAAAATTTTTCATTTGATTATATCATATATTTTATATTTTCTAAAGTTGTTTAATTATATTTATGCACTCAAATATTTTTAATTATAAAAAACTTTACTTGGCTCAGTTTAATCAAAACACAAATTTTTGACAATTATTTGGTTAAGAGATCCCAAAACGAATTGAACAAAATTATGAAAAAAACATATTTTTTTTAATATCTCAACGTTGAAGTCTCACAGCGTAGCCTTAACTGCGTCTTTCCCCTTAATATTTTATTTTTGTCTCATCTATGCAATTACCTGTCGATTGATTCCAATATTTTAGGTTTCGAGTCATGTGCGTGGTTTGCTATGACGTGTTTGACGCAACTAAAAAAACAAAAGAGTTCTGTAAAATTACATATAAGCGATTCCATCAATTATTGGCTAATTCTGGAGCTTAATATCTGGGATCTTTTTGTAACTTATCCAGGGTCCGAATCACGACAGTATTGATAGAGTAAATTATCGTATCGAGTAAAATAACATGACGAAACGAGTTGCTGGATCGTGGCACTCGATTCGAAACTAAACGAAATTTAAAGAAAAATATAGATTTGCGATAAAGTGCTTGTTAATAAATTATTAAGCATTTGAATATGAATCCGGTCCTGTTTTTTTATTTTACTTCTTCGGATTAGGAAAGTAAAGACTCCTCTACGCAAATTAGAGGACAATTTCGAGATAAAAGCAATCCCTTATCACTACGAGCATCGGCGAAGGAAAAAAAAATTAAATTCACATATTAAACAAATTAATTAATGTTATTTGCTTGCAGATTTAAAAAACGTTTTAAGCTGACCATAGAGGCATTTAATAATGTGTTTTCTAAAATTAATTTCAATGCTCATCTGCCCACAGCAGTGCCACTAAAGCTTCAGTTAGCAGCAACACTCTCGCTTTTGGCCAGTGGAAGCTTTCAACACAATGTTGGCAACGACTATTTGGTCGCAGTGCACCAAAATCGCTCTGTCTGCAAAATCGTTGCAAATGTTAGCGAGATTGAAGCCAAGTTGTGCCGCAAGCTAATCCGTTTTTTTCCTGTGTGCTACTCAAAATGTTTAAAGTCAATCATGGACAAATATAAGATTCCAAGAGATAGTATTTGGAACTTTAATTTTTGAAGTAAAGCTAAGGCGGCGATTTGATAGACTCAAATTTTTCAAGAAGGTTCACGTTTATTCTTAATGAAAAAAATTAGACGACGATTGTTTAACAACTGCGATGGTCGAATAGATAATCTCAGGCTCAAATCTTCAGATAGTGGTAATTTTTCAATTTACTTTAATGTTAATAATAATGTTTGCATTTTTTCGCTAGTATAAAAATCATAATTCTCATAAAATGCTGTTTAAAATTTAAAAAAAAATTGGTTGTTTTTGTAAAAAAAGTTGTCAAATATCTTCTGTTTTAGGGAGTTCGAGAAGGATTCGATATTTTTAATTAACGAATCGTTCTCGAAACGTATTCTCGGACTCTTAAACGAATCGTATTCTCGGACTCGTTAAAGAATCGTTTTTTCGAACTCGTTAACGAATCGTATTCTCGGACTCGTTAACGAATGGTGATTTTCTCCCGTTCGCGTATTCGAAAACGATAATCGTTAACGATTAAAATGTCCGAGAATGCGGATTCGTTTCGAATTCGTTTGGCTTATTGGGTTGCCAACAAAGCGCCAAGTATTGAAAGTTATATTTTTCCACATTCGCACTCGCAAGGAAGTTATTATTTAGTGTACGAGATCCATGGGCGTCCGCAGGGGGAGGGCACTCGCCCCCCTAGGCGTTGAAACTTTTTTATATATCTCTATATTAAATAAAAAAAGCCGTAATTTTATATATAAAAATTTTAAGAGAGAAGCAAAAATATTTCTAAATTGTAAGTTGCGCTTAAACTTAGGGTTTTGAGAACTTTGTGAATAAAAACGTTGTTTTAAGCTGTAGAAGTGTAAAATTTTGCGAAACATGTATTTTGATAAGATGCATCATAATCAATCAAAAAGACGATTTTGAATTTTTTGTAACCTACTGTTTTATTTCATATGAAGATATGTTTATTAATATATTTTGAAGAGAATACAAAAATACATGTTTTAGGTTAATTTATAAATAAAGCTGAGCTAAACCATTCGTTTTTAAATAGTATGTTGTACCCGTTGCTGTAAAGCCGTCTTCATATTACGCGTTTTTTTCGCGATTGCGAGCGACACCGCTTTCACGTTTTTTTCGCAGAAGCGGCTGAAAAATAGTGATTTTGGTATGTATTTAAATACATATAGTTATTTAATATTCAGTATTTTTCAGCACGTTTGCGAAAAAATATTGGTAGCGGTGTCTCAATCGCGACAAAAACGCGTAATATGAACACGGCCTAATAAGTTACGATACCATTTCATTTATCCTTGCTTTACAAACACTTTTCAATACGTATTCTTAAATTAAAGAATTTTTTCTACGAATTTTATTCCTAATTTTAAGCCACGAATAAATTGGTACACATTTTGAATATTTTATTCGTATTCACACAAAAAAAAATGTATATTGTACGAAAACATTTACGCATGATCCTAATACCTAGTTACGAAAAAAACCTTCTGTTTAGCTGGGGTTTGAACCACAGTTCTTTAGCTTATGGGCCACGTACTCTTCCAGTAGGATACGGCCAACTTGCAATCACACTTATTTACTTACTTACTTAGTTGGCGCTACAACCGTATGTCGGTCTTGGCCTCATCTAAGAATTTGCGCCAGCCATTTCTGTCTTTTGCTTGCTGGCGCCAGTTGGAAATTCCAAGCTTCGTCAGGTTGTCCTCTACTTGGTCTTTCCAACGAAGATGCGGTCGTCCTCTTCTGCGTTGACCGCCGCTGGGTACCGAATCGAATGTTTTCTTCACTGGAGCATCGTCTTTCATGCGCTGAACATGACCAAGCCAGCGAAGCCGCTCGATTTTAATGCGCTTGACTATGTCGATGTCAGCGTACAGCTCATACAGTTCATCATTCCACCGTATTCGGTACTCGCCATTGACGCAGATTGGTCCGTAGATCTTACGAAGAATCTTTCTCTCGAATGCTCCTAAAGTCTTTTCATCTAAACTGCTCAGCGTCCAGGTTTGTGATGCGTAAAGTAGGACGGGCATGATGAGCGATTTATAGAGCGTGATTTTCGTTCGTCGAGAGAGGGCTCTGCTTCTCAATTGCCTACTGAGCCCAAAGTAACACCTGTTGGCAAGAGTTATTCTTCGTTTGATCTCAATGCTGATGTCGTTGGTTGAATTAATGCTGGATCCTAGATAGACGAAGTTCTTCACAACCTCGAAGGAGGTATTGTCAACGGTAACGTGGGTTCCAAGACGCTGGGACTGTTTGTTTGTTGACACTAAGTATTTCGTCTTATCTGCATTCACTGACAGACCCATTCGACTTGACTCTCTTTCTAATCTGGAAAATGCTGCACTGACTTCGCGCGTATTATGGCCAATGATATCTATGTCATCAGCATACGCAAGCAGCATAACACTCTTGTAGAATATTGTGCCACTACGTCTCAGATCAGCAGCTCGGATGATCTTTTCCATCATTAGGTTGAAAAAGTCGCACGATAAGGAATCACCTTGTCTGAAACCTCGTTTGGTAATAAATGGTGGGGAGAGGTCCTTCCCGACTTTAACTGCGCTGCTGGTGTTGCTCAGTGTCATCCTGCAAAGTCGTATTAGTTTTGCAGGAATACCAAATTCAGACATGGTAGAGTACAGGTGCTTCCTTATTGGGCTGTCGAAGGCGGCTTTGTAGTCAACAAAAAGATGGTGGGTGTCGACTTGTTTTTCTTGAGTCTTCTCCAAGATTTGTCGTAGCGTGAAAATCTGGTCGATGGTGGACTTTCCAGGTCTGAAGCCACACTGATAAGGTCCGATCAGTTCGTTTACAATGGGCTTCAATCTTTCACATAAAACGCTCGACAGGACCTTATATGCGATATTAAGAAGGCTTATCCCACGGTAATTGGCACAGATAGTGGGATCGCCTTTCTTGTGGATTGGGCAGAGCACACTGAGATTCCAATCGTTCGGAATGCATTCTTCCGACCATATTCTGCATAGAAGCTCGTGAATGCATTTAAGTAGAGCTTCGCCTCCGTTCTTAAACAGCTCAGCAGGTAAGCCATCAGCTCCCGCGGCTTTGTTATTTTTAAGCCGAGCTATAGCTGTCAGAACTTCATCATAGTCGGGCAGCGAAACCTCGACGCTGTCATCCGCAATTGGGGTTTCCGGAATATCATCTCTATTGGCGGGATTGTTGTCAGCGTCGCCATTTAGAAGCTTAGAGAAGTGTTCCCTCCATAACGTCAGTGTACTCTGGACATCTGTCACTAGATTCCCGTTTTCATCCTTGCAGGAAGAGGCCCCGGTTTTAAAACCATCGGCAAGGCGTCTTATTTTTTCGAAAAATTTTCGGGCCTCATTCCTGTCACCATACATCTCAATCTTCTCCTGCTCGCGCTTTTCTGCCTCTCTTTTTTTCCGCCTGAAAATATGTCTCTCTTCCCTCCTCTTTTCTTTGTATCGCTCCTTAGCAGCGCGCGTTACAACCGACTGCAGGGTGGCTTTGTAGGCGGCGTCTTTCTCTGCAGTGGCGTCGCGACACTCCTGGTCGTACCACTGGTTTCGGCGAGGGCGTTGGTAGCCAATCACCTCTTCAGCAGCCGCACGCATGGAGTTGGAAATGTGTGTCCACTGCGCGCATATATCATCGATTGGAGGAGTGCTTTGAAGCAGGAGTGAGAGTCGAGTGGCGAAAGCATCGGCTGTCTGTTTCGATTGCAGCTTGTCGACGTCTAGCTTTCTCTGTGTAGGGTTGCGTGTATTTTTAGCTGCGCACAGACGTGTACGGATCTTGGCTGCAACAAGATAGTGATCCGAGTCAATGTTTGCAGCACGGATCGTGCGTACATCCAATACACTGGAAGAGTGCCTTCCGTCGATCAAAACGTGATCAATTTGATTTTTTGTTTTTTGATCAGGGGACATCCAGGTGGCTTTATGAATATTGAGATGCTTGAATCTAGTACTACTTACGACCATGTTTCGTGCTGCGGCGAAGTCAATCAGCCTCATTCCGTTATCGGAGGTGTTGTCGTGGAGGCTGAACTTTCCGACTGTTGGACCAAAAATATTTTCCTTGCCCACCTTAGCGTTGAAGTCACCAAGCACGATTTTTACGTCGTGGCGGGGGCAGCGCTCGTAAGCATTTTCAAGGCGCTCATAGAAAATTTCCTTGATCTCATCGTCCTTGTCTTATGTCGGAGCGTGCGCACATATTAGGCTTATATTGAAGAATCTAACCTTGATGCGGATTATGGCAAGTCGTTCGTTCACAGGTGTGAATCGCAGGACGTGGGGCCGTAGTCTCTTGCCAACTACAAATCCGCATCCAAACTCGTGCTTCTCCGCATGGCCGCTGTAGTAGATATCACAGGGTGCATGCCGAATGCAACCCTGTCCCTTCCATCGCATTTCTTGGATAGCAGTGATATCAGCTTTGTATCTTTCCAAGACATCAGTCAGTTGGATAGATGCACCTTCCCAATTAAGGGTTCGGACATTCCAGGTGCATATCCGTAAATCATTATCAGTTTTTCGTTTGCGGTAGTCGTCATCAGATTTGGGGATCATTTTTCTTCTATTCTTATATGTTTTCATTGAAATTGGTTTTTACGGGTGGGCTTCAAACCCGACGCACAACCTATTTTAAGCCTAGGGAGGCCCGCCGCTCAGATTAGCCGCCAAACTAACGGTTGTCAGTTTTGACGTTGCCCAGGAAACACCACGTGGAGGTTTGAGTCGACTTGAGGCGATTTCACAAAGATTATGCTGGCCTCGCCAGGTTGAGACAGTCAGACATGTTACATTGATCCATCGCCCCCAGTTTCCCACTTGCAATCACACATTTCCTTATATTCGGTAATTGCTCGACAAACCAGGCTGAACGATTTCAGTTGTACATTTTTTAAACTCAACTAAAACTTCGTACCTTCTACGAGTAATGAGTACGGTCAACCTACGAACAAATTTTTTAGTAAATACTACGAATGTAATGAAAGAAATTACGAATTTAATCCAACGAGAAATTGACTAATGTCGGAAATGATATCTTTTATTAGTCGAAGATCATTCTTCGTAGCAACAGATAGCAAGGGGCATTTAATTTAATAACGGATATAAACTTTGACGATAAGCAAATTTATGTTTGAAAGTCATTGTAAACAAGAAGACGACAAAGTAAATATATTTCATAAAAAAATTAATGTTTTCCCAAAAGTCGGCTCGTTTTTCTATCATAAATATGATTTAATTTGGATTTTTTTGAATTTTTCCTAAACTTAATGAAATCACAAACAATTCTGCAGCATAACAATTTAAGAAAGTTGCAGCGATCTAGGCGAGAGCAAAGCTTGTAATTCAAAAACGAAAGATAAAATTAGGAGATTTAATAAAGTGGGCCAATTTTGGATCAAGGACTAGTTTTGAAAAAATCTTATATCGTATATTAAGCACATTAGAATTTATTATAGTCAAAAGTTTTTGATGTAATAAACGTAAATAAGAAACTCGATTTGAAACAACCATTTTTTACTGCTTAAAATTCACGTTATTTAGCGGCGACCACCCAGTTTAAGAATTTTCTGGACTTTTTTCGCGTCACGTGCTTATATTAAACTATATTGGATTCATAATCTAGCCTTGCAGGGAGGTTCTAGAATATGTTAAGAAAATGTATGAAACCCAAAACACATCTAATATATATACATGTACCTCTTTATTTATTTATTCATACGTTTTGAATTAAAACAAATAAATTTTTAAATCATTCAGATAATAGGTATGTTTTCGTACTCGATTGTAGGAACTTGCAAGCTGCTAGAACTGATTCATGTTAGAAAAAGAAATAAGTACATATATTGGTGTCAATGCAGTGTGAGATGCGGTGAAAAAGATCTTCCTTAGCGTGCGGCTAACATTTCGAGAATAGAGACAACTCAATTTTTGTATTTTTCGAATGATATGGATTTTGACCTAAATCCAAATCTGAAAAATTTCAGTCCACTCGAAATTGGTTTAGAAGTTAAAGGCTTCCAAAGTTAAAAAATGGCCTAAAAATTTAGTTAGTTTTTTTCAGTTTTACAATAAAAAAATATTGTTGAAAACATTGTTGAATATATAAAAGTTTAAAACCTGGGGGCTGAATAGTAAGTAATGTGATGTCATTCAAGGATATAGTCCTCACATTATTTAATTTATTAAACTGTTAAGAATATTTGCTTTAGCAAAAAATTACTGAAATGTATTACATGAAAAAAAAATTAAATAAAATTTTTAAATATTTCGGACATGATACGAGAAAGATTTTTACACGATCTTTAAAATATATTAGATTTTCTTATGTGTAAAAGCGTGTGTCAACCGGTTAAGTGTTTACAAAATTAGTACCAAAAATCCGAGTAAATAGCATTATATAGGTTACATTTTGTTTATGGTTATTCTAGATTCTTTTATGCCTTTGGCCCCCCTAGAACAAATACTGTTGACGCCCATGGTTGAACCCATGATACAATTATTTGACAAGGTAGCCGTGACAGTTTTTTGGCGATTGGTAGTTGTCAAAAACAGCTAAAGAATGTTGTAGTTTGCTGCTGTTGACTAGCTATGTGTTTATTTTAAACTTATCTTTGATTCATTAAATTTATTCGCGAAGTTGATTGAAATGTTTTTAGTTTGTTGCGGTTGACTAGCTATGCTTAATTCGTCGCCTATTTTTCACTTTTCTTTGATTAATTGCATAAACAGCTAATTTTGACAACTACCCATCGCCGCTCGTGAGAAAAAAGCCAGTCTACGCGGCTACCTCGTCAAATAATTGTATCATGGGTTGAACCTATTGTTGTTTCGTTTTATGTTGTATCAAATATTTTTTTTTTAATACTATGCATAAAAAGAACGCTGAAAAAGTTTGCGTTTTTCTTTATGCGTTTATTTTCTTTTGTTGTTTTTGGTATTTTTTTTTTAAAGATCAAAGAACCAAGGCCTGCGCCTTATACAACAAACAAGGTTTGGTCTTCGACCTGAAAGGAAAGGATAGATTATTTAGAGGAATTGATTGGAACAATACGTGAATAATGGATTAGGCGAAACAACTGTGAAAGACAACTTGAATTGTTTTTAACCGAGGCAAGCAATTTCCAGCCCTTAGTTGTTGTTTTTCCTGTCCATTAATTCCACATTTTTCACAATTTAGCTGTGGATTTTTTGTTTTCCGTAATTCTTAAATGTGCAGGAAGGAATAAAGAAAGTGTTTTCATCATGCCCGAGCCCGGATTCGAACCAAGGACCTCTGGGTTGATAGTCTAGCGCACTCTCCACTAGACTACAAAAGCAGACAAATAATATTTGTAATTTTATTATTTGGCCGACAAGTATTATTTGAAAACTACGGTTTTTGACGTACTTTGAATCGACCAATGACGTCTTTTACTCACAAAAATATGGCAGCACTGATTGGAGTCCTCAATTGCGTATTTCATTGAAATATTTTCAAAGACTTCAAAAATTTGAATCGAATCGAAAAAGATAAATCAGCTATTTTATAAACATTAAAGTATAATTGAAGGGCTTATTGCAAGAACATGATAAGCCACATAAAAAATATTTTGAAATAATCGACTCTAAAGTTTTGAAAAAATGTATTTTTAACCGACTTGAAAAAGGAGGAGGTTCTCAAGTTGGTTGGTTTTTTTTTAAAAAATGTATGTACATCGATAACTTCTAAAGTACTTGCCCGATTGCTACAATTTTTTGTCAACAGATAGAGATATTAGACGCGACACAGGGGCGTAGAAATATAAGAAAAATATTGTATCTCAGTTAATATTGACAGTAGGATACTGGAAATTGGTACAGGGGTTGGAACAATTATTGCAAATTACGGTCAAAAAAGTGGGCGTTGTTCGGCAAAGGCGTGGTAATATTAGAAAAAATGCCGTAATTGACAGTAGGATACTGAAATTAGGTACATGGGTAGGCATAATTATGAAAATGTGCGGTCAAGAAAGAAGCCGTCGTTGAACAAAAGGGCGTGGCAATATAAGAAAAATACTGTATCTCAGTTAGTATTAACACTAGGGTACTGGAAATTGGTACAGGGGTTGGAACAATTAATACAAATTATTGGACAAAACGGCGTTAAAATATAAGAAAAATACTGTTTCTCAGTTAATGTTGACATTAGGATACGAAAATTCGTTACAAGAATGGGAAAAATTGTTGTCATCTCTAAAAAGGAAGAAATAAAAACTTTTTATTAAAAAAAAAAATTCAAAACTACTACAAAGTAAAAAATAATATTAAATTACTTTTTACATTAGTTATTGGTCAAATTGGATAATTTATTTATATATAGTATTAAATTGGAAATCTTATTATTATAATTTTTTATTTCTATTTTGTATTTTTATCATAAATATATTAATTTCTCTATGAACAAAAAACCTTTTAAGTCGGCGCTTATATAATCAGAATTTTATAAAATAAACGCTCCGGCTTTAAAGGTTTTATATTCATGGAGAAATGCATATATTTGTGATAATAATACAAAATAGAAAAAAAATTATAGTTATAAGATTTCCAATTTGATAATATATATAAATAAATTAACAAATTTGACCAAGAATTAATGTGAGAAGTAATTTAAAATAATTTTTTTTTCAACAGTTTTAAAAATGCAACTTTTCATTTAGGACCAAAAATTTATTCTTCCCGGGTTTTGGTGCACGTTTTTCATGGAAAGACTGAAATATCTTTGAGAGAGTTATATTGTCAGGCAGTATCGCAATTCGATTTTCTTTTTAACCGACTTCAAAGAGGAGGAGGTTCTCAAGTTGGTTGGCTTCTTTCTTTTTTTTTTTTAATGTATGTACATCGATAACTCCTAAAGTACTTGCCCGTTTGCCACAATTTTTTGTCAAAAGATAGAGATATCAGACGCGGAGGCGCTCGTCTAAAAAAGTGGGCGGCATTCGACACAGGGGCGTGGCAATATAAGAAACACTTTGCATATCGAATAATATTAACACTAGAGTACTGAAATGAAGTATAGGGTTGGCACAACTATTAAAAGTTATGTTCAAAAAAGTGGGCGTAATTTGATAAAGGGCGTGGCAATATTAGAAAAACGCTGTAACTCGAATAATATTGACACAAGGGTACTGAAATTAGGTACAGGGGTGGGCACAATTATGAAAATTTACTGTGAAGAAAGTGGGCGTTTTTGGAAAAAAGGGCGTGGCAATATAAAAAATACTGTATCTTAGTTAATATTGACGCTAGGGTACTGGAAATTGGTACAGGGTTAGGAACAATTATAACAAACTATGGTCAAAAATGTGGGCGCAATTCGATAAAGGCAATATAATAAATTGAAATTTACGGTCAAGAAAGTGAGCGTTACTGGACAAAAGGGCGTGGCAATATAAGAAAAATACTGTATCTCAGTTAATATTGACACTGGGTACTTGAAATTGGCACAAGGGTTGGAAAAATTATTACAAATTACGGTAAAAAGTGGGCGTTGTTCGACAAAGGCGTGGCAATATTAGAAAAACGCCATAACTCGAATAATATTGACACTAGGATACTGAAATAAGTTGCAGGGAGGGCATAATTATGGAAATTTAAGGTCAATAAAGTGGGCGTTACTGGACAAAAGGGCGTGGCAATATAAGAAAAATACTGTATCTCAGTTAATATTGAGGGTAGTGGAAATTGTTACAAGGGTTGGAACAATTATTACAAACTACGGTCAAAACAGTGGGCGTTGTTCGACAAAGGCGTGGCAATATTAGAAAAACGCCATAACTCGAATAATATTGACACTAGGATACTGAAATTAGGTACAGGGGTAGGCTTAATTATGTAAATTTACGGTCAAGAAAGTGGGTGTTACTGGACAAAAGGGCGTGACAATATAAGAAAAATACTGTTTTTCAGTTAATGTTGACACTAGGGTACGAAAATTCGTTACAAGAATGGTAAAACTGTATCATAATCTCTAAAAAGGAAAAAATTTTTAACCAAAAAAAAAACAACCAACTTCAAAACCACTACAAAGTAAAAAATCATTTTAAATTACTTCTCACATTAATTCTTGATCAAATTTGTTAATTTATTTATATATATATTATTAAATTAGAAATCTTATTACTATAATTTTTACCTCTATTTTGTATTATTATCATAAATATATGCATTTCTCCATGAATATAAAACCTTTAAAGTCAGCGCTTATATAATCAGACTTTTATAAAATAAACGCTCCGGCTTTAAAGGTTTTTATTCATGGAGAAATTAATATATTTATGATAATATTACAAAATAAAAAAAAAAATATAATAATAAATTATCAAATTTGACCAAGAATTAATGTGAAAAGTAATTTAAAATTTTTTTTTACTTTGTAATGGTTTTGAAGTTGGTTTTTGTTTCTAATAAAAAGTTTTTGTATGAAGAATTGAACACGGAAACTTTTACAAATACGTTAGAAAATTAATAAGAAATAGCCAAAATCTCTTTAGTGGTTATTGGCAATGCATTGAGTAATGTATTCAGCCTATTGATTTTTGAGATCATGTGGCTTATCACGTTACTGCAGTAAGCCCTTCAATTATACCAAAGTGTTATAATAAGAGAAAACTTAATTTATGCATGTCTCTCTTTTGTTGCTACGAGCAATAAAATAAATGATGATAAGATCTTGATCTTAATTGGATCTTGAAGTCTTGTTGTCATGAATATTTACAGGAAATGCTATTTTTTACTAGAGAAGATTTTTTAGCGAGAACTATAACATAAGCAACAGGTTCGGACATTGACCTCATAGCTTCTTTTGATGTTAATATATTCCAATAGATTAAAAATACAAATAAGTTGGCTCATCAACTCGTTGGCGAATTGACCTAAATATATTATGATGGTTCCTTGCAAAAGACCAAAAACAATAATTTTTGGTTTTTTCTTAAACCGTTAGCTACTCGAGCCGTTCGAAACAGTTCGGACATAAAAACGTGTTTGAATAGTTTACGAGCGCCTTTGCTTTTAAAAAAGAAACTGACTTAATTAGAATATTGTTTGTGATAATAGCAAATTCACATTAAAATACAAACAAAGCCTATCAATACATGTTCTATTAAAGTTATTCAAAAAATTGTAGCTGTTTTTGTATTCATCACCATGTTCTAACCATTTCTGTTAGCTCGACCAGTAGAGTCCATCAAAAAAGTAAAGGGTCAAATAATTTTCATAAAAAATAAGCACGAGTATTGACTTTTCTGTTTTATGACAAAATATTAAAAAATTCCATTAAGAAAATGAAAACAATCAAAACGCAAACAACTTTATCTTAACCTTAATCGGTTATATGTCTAAATTTTACACACTTTTCAAATGCAAGCTGATATTTCTTTAACCCTGGATAACCAATCATATTTCTAATACATTATAACTAATGTTACCAACTATACTTACTTTGTAAGTATCATACTTATTTTCAGCTTCATATACTTACTAAAATTCCATGCTTATAAGTATACTTACTTTTAAGATTTATACTTATTCATGCTTACTTTTCAGCTTTGGTTGAACTTTTACTTGCAAACGCATAAAAAGTTTGGAAATTGGAGTCAACAGCGTTAATAATACAGACACTAGAGTCAATTTTATTTGTAAAAAATAATATTGAATACAGCTGTATCTATATATATAAAAAAGGATGTGTGTATGTATGTAACGTATGGACTCCAAAACGGCTAGGCCGATTTTGATGAAATTTTCAGGTAATGTTCATCTTGGTACGGTGGGTAACATAGGCTATATTTGGACCCGATAGGTGGTGCTGGGGTGGACTTATATCGAAAATTTGAATTTATGGACCAATTTAACTGAAATTCAGAATGTATGTTTGTTTGATCATAAGAAAATAATTTGTGTATAAAGGGACACGGTCACGGCGCCACCTACGCTGGGGTGGACTTATTTCGAAAATTCGATGGCGTGAAAAATATATACTTTTAATTTTATTTTATAACGAGGGGAGTAGCGAAGCACACCGGGTTCAGCTAGTTGAATTTTAAAAATTTTTAAAGACAAGACTTGACATGTTAAACAACATTTCCAGCCAAGACAAATACGATTCCAAGCAAAAATAAAACAAACCAGTTAATGTAGCACGCCAATTCAGTGACAGTGAGGGCTAATAATGAGAACATTGCTTTGATATCTGTATACATTTTAGGCTGGGTCGATTTGTTTGGAGGTTAAAAAATTGATGTTGCCTGGGCGATAGGGGCGCAATTTACCCTATCACATCTTCAATTTTGTGAATTTTTTCTTTAGGAATTTTTTTTCAAAAATGATTGTATATAAACGTGCACAGATAGAACAATAGTGATGCCAGAAATGAAATCCTCGTATCCGATTCAACCTAAAACCGGTCTCACATTTTTACGTTTTTAAACAAAAATTGATCGTAAAAAATTCCTAAAGAAAAAAATTCACAAACTTCAAGGTTTTTGACCATCACGGCTGAAATACAAAAGCTATCCCCTTATATTCACATATGTTGTGTGGTTCTCCGAAATTTTTTCATTTTTTAGATCCCCTAGGTGGCGCTGTGGTCGCTTTTTATCGGTTTATAAATACAATTTTTTTTAAAAATCGACCATAGCGCCACCCAGGGGGATCTAAAAAACGATGAACTTTTGTATTAAAACGTGAGACCGGTTTTAAGTTGAATCTGGCATCAGTTTTGTTCTAGCTGTGCACGTTTATATACAAAAATTTTTGGAAAAAAATCCTAAAGAAAAAATTCACAAAATTGAAGATGTGATAGGGTAAAGTGATGAATCTGATTTTTTAATTTAATTTTTATTTCACTACTTTGAAAGTACGTACTACTTTTAACTTTTTGTTATGTTTTTGTTTGTTTTCAAACTATTTTATATATGTGTAATATACCCACCGAACCATATGTGAATGTTTTGCATAAAGTGATAGTTTTGAGTACGTTTTCGGAAAGAAATTTATTTTTTGTAAATTTATTTTTTTTTTAAAATTTGTATTATCAATGTTCTTGCTAGAGAAGATGAAATTCGTGAAAATTTATTCCATAACAAAATGTTAATTATCAAAAAGTGCATTTCTATAGTTATTTTTTTACTCGTTTTCGAAAAAAAGGTTCGCTTTTGAGAGGCAATTCAGTCCGGCGAATGAGTTAAAGTTAAAAATTGTTAATGTATGAGTGCCGAAAAATAACTTTTCAATAGTTTTTTTCAACTCGTTTCCGAACAAAAAATAGACAGTTGATGATTCTTTTATTAACTCACTTCTGAAGAAAAAAAAAGGTTCGCTTTTGAGAGGCATTTTAGTCTGACGAATGAGTCCAAAAAGGTTCATTTATGAGTGTCGAAAATGAATTTTTCTACCCGAAAATGTTTATAAATGAATTAAAAAAAGATAGTTTTGGTTCACTGGGTATATGAACTGCAAATATATAAAATTCATTTTTTTTATCTGAAGAATTTTGGTTTTAGTTAGATTGCACACAAAACTTTTCGAGAAGAACAAAAAGAGGGCGTGACAACACTTACGGAATATTGTGGGTTCTATTGGTTCTTCTATTAGTAAATAATATCAAGAAAATATTAAAATTTTTTTCTAAGGTGATATACTTACTTATACTTATTTTTAAAAATTATACTTACAAATACTTACTTTTCAGTGTTCTAAGTAGCAAATATACTTATTTTTTAATAACATGAGTTGGTAGCATTAGTTATAACCAATGTTAGTCGATTCGACTAACACGCTCTAAAATTCGTTTTAGAGGAGCTGTTGGTATATAAAATACACTAAAAGCTGTTGAAAATGGAAAAAACTATGTATATTCTAAAAAAACAACATTAAAATTGATCTTTGTTTTTTTTTATTTTGTACATATTTTTATAGGCTATTTATTTCATCAGTTCACGATATATCATATAAGATTATTGAAAAAAATAAATAAATAAAAAAAATAAATAAACAGAAAAAACTTAAAAGGCTCTTCTATCATTATACGAATAAAGCATTATTTATTATTATTAAAATAAAAAAGTTTAAATTAAATGTTTAGCACTAGAGACACCATTCGCTGCACCACTATAAGGAACTTATATCCAAAACACTAGGGGAATTCACGGGTTGTTGCGAATTGCAAGAGTGTGAAAATGCAAGATAATTTGCGCACTCAATATTGCAACTTAATTATGCAATAAAATTAAATGTCGAATGAACAGTAAATATATTGCCACCTTATTTCAAAATCATAAAAAGTAATTAAAATCGACGTACAAACTTAACCTTTTTAAAGTTTTACTCAGGTGGCAACTACGTTCGAAAACAACCAAAACACGAATCATCTGTGTTGCGAAAGTTCGCAATCATGCATTTTCGCATCGTCGCAACTGTGTTTCGCATCAACTCGTGAACACCCCTATAATATTCCTACAACAAAGGAATTAACGTCGACTGAACCGTGGCGTCCAAATATACAAAATTTTAAACTCAGAGTTCATTCTAATTATCAAAGCTTATATGTAAAATATTAAGTTAAAACCATAATTTTTTTGAATTTATGAAGGTTTTTTATTATAATGACGCAACTTTGTGTGTGAGGTGGGCGTGGTTTTCATCCAATTTTGATAAATTTCATATATGTGGCGAATATTTTACTCCAAAGCTAATGAGCAAAATTCCAAATTCATATATTTATTTTTGTGGCATTTTAAGAGATACCGTTTGATAAAGTCACTTCTTATGGGAGGTAGGCGTGGTGTTCGTCCGATTTTGCTCATTCCCAAATTTTATCTTCATTTTTTTAATATAAGCATATATTTTTTATTTCATTACGATAGCTTAAAAATTGTGGCTGTAATCGTGTCGACAGACAGACAGATGGATTGTCGGACAAAGCTTAATCGACTCAAGAGGTGATGCTGATCAAAAATATATATACTTTTCTATACCTACCACGTCTCCTTATTAGCGTTACGAACGAAGTGACAGAGTTAATATACCCCTTACGCAGTACGCTGGGGGGGCATAAAAAGTTACGTTAAAGCCAATGTTAGTCGCTTCGACGTACACTACATTTATAAAAAGATTCACCCCATCCAATTAAAAAGCCAAACACATCCGAACGCAACGAGGGCAGCTAACAACTATTGTGGTTACCAGAGAACTGCACAAGCCTGCTTGAAGTCTATTTCAAGCGCTTGCTTAAAATACAAGTTCAAGCTAGCTTGAGCTTGATAATTTTGAATAAAGTATAGCTTGTAATTGAATATAAATAAGCACACGCACAGCTTGCGCGTATTCTAGCTTACAAGCGAACGGCACGAAGTTTCAAGTAAAGGAAAGCTTGATGCCTTCGGCAAAAGCTTGTAAGCTCGCAAGTATCCAAATTATTGAATTAAAGCAAGTATCCAAAAAATTCAATGAGCTTCTTTAGAGAGAGCTTAGAGAGAGCTTGAGTGGACTCCGTGGTGTGAAGTTTCAGGGTAAATGATTTTGAAGATGCTGTCAAACTTTAAAATTTAAGATGGCGGATAGAGTTGCCACCTAGATTTTTTTTTATTTTTGCGAATTCTTGTAATTTTGAAATTCTGACAACGGATTTGATTTCGAATATATTGTCACAGTTTTAAAATTTAAGGTGGAGGTTAGGGCTGCCACCTAAATCTTTACCACAGTATTGCCATCTAATAATATGTATTTTTAAAAGTTTTAAACATCATATATCAGTGTTAAGGGGTCGCTGATTTCGAATCTAAGGTCAGAATTTTAAAATTCAAGATGGTGGATAGGGTTGCCATCTTTATTTTTTGTAGTTATATGAATTCGGGGCTGGCAAAAAAAATGGTACACCAAAAATGGGTCGAAAAAATGCCACAACCGCCTGTGATGTTGTTTTTTAAAATTTTGCATTTTTGGATTTTTAGGAATTATTTTCGCAAAAATACTCAAACTCGAAATTTTGAAAACGGTACACTTCCAGGAAAAACTTTAAAACGACCAGGTTATCCAACGTAATCTAATAATTTTTTGTGTCAATATTAGTCATAGTTTTAGAAAGTATTTGCATTGAATTTTATTGAAATACTGACTAATTTGAATTTTTGCGATTTTTATAAAATATAACGTAAAAATTCTCAAAATCAAAATTTACAAAATGTTGCACTTTCAGTAAAAAATGTCATATTGATCTAGTTATTTAACGTAATCACACAACTTTATTGTAATTATTTTAAGTTTTGTCTCAGAAATTATTTTAACAACATTTTTATTATCATTTTTGAAATAGCTGATTTTTAAAAGATTGTTATTACAACAGGAAAGAATATTAAATTTTTTCGAAAAGTAAAAAACCACTGCTCTAGTACTTTTCACCTGATTTTTATGTTTAATAACTCATTTTAAATAACAATTAAATATAAATCCAAGTGCATACCAGCTGTTTTTATTACTTCTTTCTGTAAGATAAAAACATATATCTACTTTTTGTAACCTTAAATTTAATGATATGTTAATTTATCTTCTACTACGTTACTTAATGTCTATTTTTATGTTACTTTATTTATAATTTTTTTACAAACATAAAGACAAATCTTGTAAAACGCAACAGTATATAGAAAAAGTTATGTAAAACAAAATGTGTTAATTTTCCATTTAGACAAGATATATTCATTTCACATAATTTTTGAACACATTTTTCTAACTGTGACGAAATTTCTTTAAATCTATATTGTAAAAAAAAACCATGAAGTTTTCTTTTAATGGACTTTTTTGCAATCCTTTAAAATATTATATATATAGATAAATGATATTCCAAACTGTCCAGAGATGGATAAACAGATAAGAGATGAATAAACAGATATGAGATAAATAAATAGATAAGCCCAGATAAAATACACAAATGTAAATACATACATATGTATTAAAATTTTCATTAAAAATATGTATGTTTAACAGAAATCAAACAAAAAATTGTGTGTCGAATAACTTTATTCGATTCGATTATATGTAACAAAAAAAAAAATGGCTTTGTATATATGTTAATAATGCAGTAAGGACTTAAAAAGTTAAATTTTTAAAATTGTTGAAATATATTTTTTGTATTGAAAATTATTTGAAAAAATTTTGAAATACATAGATATTTAGGATTCTTCACAATAATTATTATCACATATTTTTCATATCAAATCTAATTAAAAGAAGGGAAATATTTGTTGCAAATATTTCGTAATTTATATAAATAAAATATTTTCAAGAATTTAATTGATCATGAAAATGTGATATTTGCTTAGTGTTCTATTTATTCAGCTAAGAACAATACAAAACAATATCGGCTAAGTTAGAAATATTCTTATAATATGGTTGACAACAAGAACAACAACAGCAACGTTCAGCTGAGGATAAAACGAAACCAATTCGGCATAGAAAAGGAAACATGCAAATAAATGCGCAAAATACAGTGACAAATAGATTTTTTGCATTTCCATTTATCTATATATTGGGGGTTGGAATTAATTTTAAAGGTTTTTTTTCGGTTTTTGAGCATTTATTTAGAAACAACGGTACAATGTATATTATTCAAAGTATTGTCCATCGTTAGCTACAACATTTTCCCATCTTTCTGGCAGCATATGGATTCCGCGCCGGAAGAACGATTCGTCTTTTGAGGCAATCCACGAATCGACCCATTTTTTGGTATCCTCGTAAGAAGTGAAGCGCTGCTCAGCCAAGCCATGCGTCATCGATCTGAATAGGTGGTAGTCGGAAGGGGCTATGTCTGGGCTATAAGGCGGGTGGGGTAGCACATCCCAATTCAGCGCCTCCAACGTTTCCTTGACGGTTCTTGCAACATGTGGCCGCGCGTTGTCATGTTGAAAAACCACTTTGTCGTGTCTTTTGGCATATTCCGGCCGTTTAACCTTTAATGCTCGGCTCAATTGCATCAATTGTAGTTGGTAGCGTTCCCCAGTGATGGTTTCGTTAGGTTTTAGCAGCTCATAGTACACGACACCCTTCTGATCCCACCAAATACACAGCATAAGCTTGGCGCCATGAATATTCGGCTTGGCCCTCGATGTTGATGCATGGCCGGGTGGTCCCCACGATTTTTTTCGCTTAGGATTATCGTAATGAATCCACTTTTCATCGCCAGTGACAATACGATGCAAAAAACTCTTCCTTTTATGCCGTTGAAGCAGTTGTTCGCACATGCAAAATTGCCGTTCAACGTCTCTCGGCTTCAACTGGTACGGCACCCAATTTCCTTGCTTTTGAATCATTCCCATGGCCTTCAAGCGTTTGCCGACCGTTGATAAGTCGACTCCCAATGATTCTGACAATTCTTGAAGGTTTGACACGGGTCTTCATCGAGCAAAGCCTCCAATTCCTCATCTTCAAACTTTTTCGGCTGGCCCGGACGCTCTTTGTCTTCCGTATCAAAATCCCCACTTTTAAACCGACGGAACCAGTACGCACAAGTAGAAATCGATGGAGCATAGTCCCCGTAAGCCTCAGTAAGCGTGCGTTGTGCTTCAACCGCTTTTTTCTTCAAATGGATGCACAAAAGTAAACCTTCCCGCAAATTGCGTTTTGTTGGAACGAAAGTCGACATGTTCACAGAGAAAAAAATATATGTTGTTTACACTTCAGTGGAATGACACATACTGAAAAATGAAGCTTAGACAATGTGCTTGGAAATGAACATAGTCACAGGTGTGCCCGATGCGATCTATTGATAGTTACGCCATCTCTTAGAAAACCTTTAAAACTAATTCCAACCCCCAATATATAAAATGGAATGTGTGTTTGTTTATTTGTTTGTTTGTTTGTTTGTTTGTTTGTACCTTATAGGAGACCAAACCTCTGGACCGATCTTCCTGAAATTTTCACAGCATTTAACTGGGACTCTGGCATGATTAAAAGGGTACTTTTTTGACCACGCCCACTTTTACGACCACTTTTTTAAAGTTATGTAATTGCTCCCATATAGTTTTTAACAGATTTATTTCAAATTGTATACACATTATACTCCAGGCGAGGTAGAAATAAACACTTCTTACGCCACGCCCCCTTCACGCCCCTTTTTACGCCAAATTTAAGTTTTAAACTTTTTGTTCTCTGTACAAATTTGTTCCTTCCAACGGATTATTTTTTATTTGGTAGTATATTGCTCTTAATAATGTTAACGTCGCCATATAACTATGAACCACGCCCACTTCACCGCCCCCTTTTTTAATTCAGATACTTACTTATACCACTAACAATGTTTGCCATACAAAATACTTTTTTTGTTATATGTATTTACCTAAAGTTTTATATACTTTTTATCTACAGGTAAGGTAGCCATAGATTTTTTTATTAGCAAATCCCCCTTTTTCGCCCCATTTTACTTTAATTATAATTAAACTGCTTTCAATCTATATATACAGGGTGGCCCCAAAAAGACTGAAGGATTAAAAATAGCTGTATTTTTTTTGTTGTTATTTTTTATAAATTTTTTTTTCATGTTTTTAAATATTTAATTCATGGAAATTTTTTACATCTAAGTGTAAAATATATCATCTCTCAAATGGTGTCCATTTTCTTGCAAACAAAAATTGGCTCTTTTAACCGCATTTTCCATTACTGCCCGTAGAGTTTCTTTTTCCAAGTTCCTTATTTCTGCTTGAATGTTCTGCTTAAGCTCTTGAATTGTTTGGGGTTTATTGATATACACAACTCCTTTCAAATAGCCCCACAAAAAAAAGTCTGCAGCAATCAAATCTGGTGAACGTGGAGGCCAAGCAAAATCACAATTTCTGGAAATTATTCGTTCACCAAAAATGTTATGAAGAAGTTCCATTTTCGCTCTTGCTGTATGCGCAGTTGCTCCATCTTGCTGGAACCATATGTTTTGATTATTCTCAACATGTGGACGCAAAAAATTTTCTATCATAGTCCTATACAGAGCCCCGTTAACCGTTTATGGTTGACCCTCCACATCTTCGAAAAAATACGGACCGATAATTTTATCAGCCATAACACCGCACCAAACAGTACATCTGACGAAATATACAATTTTGTTTGTTTACATAGCCATTAAAGTGGAAATGAGCTTCATCGCTCATTATAAGATTGTTTAAAAAGTTATCATTTTCTCTGGCTATTTGACTAAAACGAATAGCATATTGCAGGCGTGCCTGATGATCTTGGGGAAGCAGTTGCTGTACCATTTGAATTTTATACGGAAACATTTTAAGTTCCCGCTTCAAAATTCTTTGCAGGAATGTTCTGGAGATTCCCAATTGAGCAGAACGACGACGAGTAGAGACAGATGGATCTTCGTTAACACTCTGCCGTACAGCCTCCACAACTGCTTCATTGCGCACAGATCGACCTCTTCCTCTTCCTGGAAGATCTGACACTCTTCCATGTTCCTCAAAACGGGAGACTAAGTTCCTAATCATGTTGTCACTGGGTGCTGTTCGGACATTAAAATGACGACGATAATTTCGTTGAGTTGTAATAATTGACCTTCCAGAAGAATAAAAAAATTCAATGATTTTGACGCGTTTCTGCACATCATATGTAGCCATGATTTATCTCCAAAAACCAGTAAATAACCTGCAAAAGAAAAAAAAAAATTATTAAAAACAAAAAACATATAACTATTTTTAATCCTTCAGTCTTTTTTGGGCCACCCTGTATAAAAATGAATGTCGGTCTGTCTGTTTGTTTGTTTGTGATTTATAAGAGGCCAAACCCTTTGACCGATCTTCCTCAAACTTTCACAGCATGTTACTATGACTCTGAAAAGAATAATAGGCTATAAGAAGTTTTTATTGGATAACAGGGCGTGGCACCGCCCATATTACCCAAAAATTTAAATCGCCATATTTTGGACATTTTTTAACCTACGTCGATGATATTTGGTACATATGGTATTGGCATAATTGGGAATACGTACCAGGAGAAAAGTGGGTGGTACCACGCCCCTTTTCAGGAAAATTAAAAATCGTAATATAGTCTTAACTACTGGACCGATCGTCATTAAATTTTCACAATAGAATATTCTTACGAAATAATAAATTCTTGACTATATAAAGTTGTGAGTGGACAAAGGGGCGTGGCCTCGCCCATATAACCCAAAATTTAAAATCGTCATATCTTGGACATTTTTTGACCAACGGCGGCAGTATTTGCTATATATGGTATTGGCATGAATAGAAATACGTACCAAAAGAAAAGTGGGCGGAGCACGCCCCTTTGTTTGCGATATATTGGAGGCTGGACCTGTTAACCGATCTTAAATTTTCACAGCGTGCAGCTTTGACTCAGGAATACTTATTACATGATAATATTTTTCGACCATGCACATTTCTGCGCCTACTTTTTTACTACGTTTATTAACGGCTTTACTTAAAATTTAAAATACATATTAATTAAAATAGTGGGGTAGCCCCATTCTCTTTCTCCCACAACTGTCTGCAAAACAGCTGATTTTGTAATATGCGTTAATTAAAATAGAGAGTGGGGTAGCCCCATTCTCATTCTCCCACAACTGACTGCGAAACAGCTGATTGTATAACTGCTGCTTTTTGATTGGTCTAAAAATAAAAAGGGGGAGCATGAAGCAAATTACTTGCGTTTCAGTGCTGAATTCTCATTGGTTTACAACAAAAAAAGGGGAGAAGCATTGCAATAATTAAAATTAAATAAATAAATTTTTGTAAATATATAAATACTTTTAATTTTATTTTATAACGAGGGGGTCAGCGAAGCACACGGGGTTCAGCTAGTAATTAATAATAGTCAATTCGGATACTCAAGAGTTTCCAATTGCCATATGACCTGTGCTATTGTTTTGTTTTCGTTGTTGCTTGACTTTGCTGGTGTTTTCATTCCTCTCCTCCGGCCGCTCATCCCTGCCACATGTCCTCATTAGCAAACCAGTTGCGAGTGTACTACAAAATTCTCTCAGCACGATTTGTTTTCGGTTAACTCATTTCATTGGCTTTCAGCTCTGCTCTCAATATCGCCGCCATATTTCTTCGCACGGGCTGCACCTCAATGGTCATAATTTTTCGCCTTATTCAACTAATTCGCCTTTGAAATCTCTTTACTATTATTTATTCTCCTTGCCTAAAGTTACCTCTAACACGTTTAGGGCCGCTTTCTCAATGTCCGGTTAGTCAAGCTCTTAACCAGGAGTTAGCTAACCATATGATAGCTAAAAAATAATTTTAATTTCACCAAGTGCTGGTTAAGCAACCGTCGGTTTTTTTGTAATTTTGTCAGCTATTTTTTCGATTAGCAGCTAACCGAAATCACAACTTGTCGTTAACTTAATCAGCACTTAACTGACAGTTAAGCCTTAACCGAACATTGAGAAAGAGCTTTTTTGCTAACTGCTGGTTAAAGTTCTAATTAGTGCCTAACCGGACATTGAGAAAGCGGCCCTTAAACAGTTTAGTAGAAGCTAATGGAATTTTAGAACGCTTCCACAGACAATTAAAAGCCTAGCTTATGACAAGCAACAACCAGAAGAACTGGTATTCAAAAGTTCCCCCAGTTCTGTTAGGTCTAAGATCAACGGTTAGTGAAGATATCGAAGAATCTCCTACCGAAATGGTTTTTGGACAGAGTTTGAGACTGCAACGGCAGCTAGTAGTACATAGCAACCCAATGGGCAGCTCATCAGAAATTTTGTCAGCGTTTAAAGAAAAGACTATAAACTTTCAGTTAGATAGCAAGTTCCATATAAAATCAGATCAACAACACATACCTCAGGCGTTGAGAAGTTGTAAATTTGTATTTACACGTAAAGATTCTATAAGACACACGCTCCAAAATCCGTATGACGGCCCTTTCAAAGTGGTAGACAAAACACCAAAATACTTCAAAATTTTAAAAAGAAACAATAAGAAATAAAGAAAATCTCTATCTTTTAAGGCAATATACCTTAGATAACCCTGCACCAAGAAGAAGTAGACTTTGGTTATATCCAAGAAACAAGCGCGTCGGAAGCTAATTTCATCTGGGGGGGGGGTGGTGGGGTGCATAAAAAATCAATAAAATTTCTTAAAATATTATGTTGACTTTATATGATTTAAATACAAATTCTAAATGTTTGATAGTTTAAATCATACTTGATTTTAAATACAAATTCTAGTTGTTTGATAGTTTCTTAAAATAAACATGAATATGAAAAAACAAATTTTTTTTTAGTTTCAAAATAAAAAAAATATAAAACTAAATAAAAAAAATATTAAAATTTCAATATTTTTAAAAGTTTTTCCAATTTCGATATAAGAGATAATTTGTTAAAGGATTTTTCATATGGTAATATGAAAACATAAGAAATACTTGTTGCTTTTATGAAGCAAGACTAGGTTTTACATGGTTTAAATGCATTAAGGTACAAAAAGTTATATCAATTTAAATTCTTCCAAAATGTTTCTTTCTGTCCTGCGAGAAACAAACTCTTTCACCACCTTCATCGAATTCAATTCTTCGGTCTTTTTTTTTTTTTTTTTATTCGCCCGGAGGTATGAAATCTTCCAAAGAAACGTATACCCGTCCTATACGCATGCAGGATTTACATTCTAGATCCTGCCCGAAGCAGCCGGGACAGACAGAATGTACCTACGTACTAAAACATACCCCCTATTGGCAATTAGGATTTTCCACTAAGCACATTAATTGGCTTTTCAGCGGAATTTAAAAATTGAATATATATAAAACGCGTATTTAAATAAACTTGATTCTATATAAATAAGCAACATCGAATTAAATAATATTAATTATCAATTTAAGGTACCCGAAAAACAATCCTGATTTCAAAAACAATCCAAAACACTAAACTCATTTTAACTGGTTTGCGGCCATTGTCCAACCCAAGGACCCACGTGGAAATGAGATAAATCTCATATCCGCCAAATCGAAATTCCAATTAGTTGGATATGCATTTGGGCCAACGCAGCCTTAAACTTGTGTGGAAAAGAGATATACTCTGGCACACCAATCCAGGTGATAGTGTGAGTTCAGTCTAATTTCAAATCAGGAAACCACGTGAGCACGTAAATCCCAATTCGATTTAAAATTTAAATATCGAATAATTAAAAACGATTCATATTTGATGGTGCTTACTTTATAAAACATAATATCGAGACAAAAAGGAGAAACAGAACAATCTCAATTACCAATATTGCATTGTTATAAAACTGCGTTAGGTAAAATAGGATGAAATTAAATTGATTTAATTATTTAAATGTAATATAATTTTCCGTTTTAAGACGTCTACCGAATCAGAAAAATTAATCATGTTGAAGTTGTCATTGAAATCACTGCACATACATCGTAAAGGTTCATGAAGAGCGTAATTAGAAATGCACTGACTCAACTTGAAAAACAGAAAATGTCTAGTTCCTCTCCTTGGGATGTTAAAATTTAGAGCTAAGATGAGATATTCCGAATTAATCTCGCCACGAAGTAATTTATATAGAAACATGACATTAAGCATCATTCTTCTGCTTCTTAGGGAAGGTAGTAAAATAATTTTAAGGCGTATTTCATACGATGGAAGCATAATATTGGGGTTCCAACGACTATGACGTAAAGCAAAAAGTAAAAACTATTTTTGAACGGATTCTATGGCTTCTATGGCTTCGATGGGTTCCATATAACTGATGCATATTCAAGAATTGGCCTTACGAGAGAGGTATTTAATAATTTAGTAGTAAAGGGATCACTGAATTCTTTAGCCCATCTTTTAATGAAACCAAGGACTCCTCTTGCCTTATTTATCACCATATTAACGTGGAGATTGAAGCGAAGTTTTGAATCCATAATAACACCAAGATCGAGAAAACTGGAAACTAATTCTAAGTTAGTGTTATTTATAGTGTAATTTATGTTATTAGCAGATCTTCGCGAGAATGTCATTTGCTTACATTTTTTTAAGTTGAGATTTAATATATTTAAGCTACACCAGTCCACAAGTCTATTTAGATCAGATTGTAAAAGATGTCGTTCTTCGGGTGATTTGTAACAAAGAAAAAGTTTCACGTCGTCAGCGTACATTAAGACGTTACAGTGTTTTATTACCGAAGGAAGATCATTAATGAATAGTAAAAACAAAACCGGTCCAAGATGACTGCCCTGAGGAACGCCAGAAGTGACCGAAATACTTTTTGAAAGAGAATTCTTATATAAAATCTTTTGAGTACGTCTAGATAAATACGAATTTATCCAATTTAATAATGTGACAGGAAATCCAATAAGGTGGAGTTTTTTCAGAAGAAGATTATGATTAACACTGTCGAAAGCTTTGCTAAAGTCCGTATAAATAACATCAGTCTGCAGTCACAAAGTAAAACCATTTATAACACGCGTAGTAAACTCTAAGAAGTTTGTTGTAGTGGACTTACCCTTCAGAAAACCATGTTGAAAGACAGAAATGGTGGAAGAGACGGAGTGGGTTAGTTGATCAGTTATGATTTTCTCAAATAACTTAGGGATTGCACTTAATTTTGCAATTCCACGATAGTTAGAAACATCTATCTTGGAGCCAGATTTATGAAGGGGTATAATATAAGAATCCTTCCATATAATAGGAAAATAATAAGGAAGGTTTGTAGCACATTGCTTTAAAATACAGCTTGGAATTTTATCAGGCCCAGTCGTAAAAGAAGATTTTACTTGTCGAAGATAACACATGACAATATTTGGGTCTATTACAGGAGTTTCAAAAGAATTAACTGGCGGGAGAAAAGGATACACCGTGCTAGTATTAAATGGTATATCGAAGTAAGTTGATTTAAAGAAGTTTGCAAACATGTTAGAAATCACATTGTCACAAGATGATTCTTCCTGATTGAATTTCATAAGGGGTGGAAAGTAGGAGGTTTTACGTTTTGAGTTAACAAAACTATAGAAGAGTTTTGGATCATCTTTAAATTGAGATTTTATGTTAATTATATAAGCAGAATAGCATTGTTTATTTAATAGTTGATATCTATAACGACAAGAAGAATAGGAAGCAAAGTCTAAACTAGAACCAGATATTTTATATTTTTTAAAGAAACGATTTTTTAAATTTTTAAGTGCCTTTAGATCATTTGTTAGCCAGGGTGGATTTAAAGGATTGTAGAAACACCTTTTTTTGGGACGGACAATAAGAAACACCTTTGCAGAGTATCATTGAAAAACTGTACAGAAGATTCGGCGTCATAATATTAATATGATGTTCCGCTAGTTAAAATTGGAGACCAATCAGTCTGCGAAAGTAAGGAATTAAGTTTTACGTAGTCTCTTTTCTTAAAATTTTTCACTTTTTTATTTCGCGCATCAGCAGTTACTTTATCTTCTTTTTCGTGGGGGAGTAAAACTGTTATTTCAAGAGTTGGATGATGTACATCTTCTGGAAGAGATACGGGATTCGAACAATGGAGATTAACAGTAGTGCATCTATCTACAAATACAAGGTCTAGGGTTCTGTGGTTTATATTTAAAATATCATTGACTTGTTGAAGACACAGATCAGACAGCTTAAGAATCGTCAGACGATCTCCAAGTCACAAAAGGTAGGTTAAAATCACCCAGCACAATAAGAGCGTCTTTATTTTTTAACAAATTGTGAACTTTTTCGATGGCGTGTTAGTGTTTTAAATACATTTTTAAGTCACATTTAGGAGGAATGTAAGAGCAGGTAACATAAATAATACTATTATTTAATTTAACTGCAACACAAATGAACTCAATGTCACTGTTGTCAAGAATTGTCAATTCTTCAGATACAAGCGAGTTTTGAACAGCTATCAAAACACCACCACCGATCTTATCATGACGATCTTTACGAAAAATTTGATATTTATTGCACATTATTTCAGAATTTAAGATATTATCTTTGTGAATGTGTATAAGTGCCGTATGAGTGAGTCGTTTCTGTGTCATAGTTGCTGGAAGATACGTTTTCAGTCGTCTTAGTGCACTAAAACAACGCTCAGATGAAGCTGCTGATGCAGGCACAGTCAAAACCAAAGCAACAAGTTTTTCAACTTCATTTAATAGCTTTTCCAGTGTATCCGAATTTTTTGCAAATTGGAATTGCAGTAGAACTTTACATTTTGTTCTATCTTTTTTCAAACACAGAGAAAGAAAATGGTTATCCAAAAGCATGCTTATGAAGAAGAGAGAAAGAAGAGCAAAATATAAAATACAAAAATATTATCGTTGTAAAAAAAACTGACATTTTGAATAGCTTTTAAAGTTTTCTTTTTAAATTGTTTATCTAGCTAAATAAGCAACTGCCCTCTTTCTCCCCGCTTGCTACGCCAATGCCAAGAGGGTATAATTTGTCCAGGGGCCGAATTACAGCATCCGTGATCGAGCAAAATTGTACAAGATTCATTGGCGTCGTAAGCGGGGGGGCGAGGTGGGCAGTTGCCCCCCCACTTTTTTAGCTAGATAAACAATTTAAAAGGAAAAGTTATTCAAAATATCAGTTTTTTTACAACGATAATATTTTTGTATTATATATTTTCCTCTTCTTTCTCTCTTCTTCATGTTTCATGTGAAGAAATTTTGGTGAACTTTTTTTGCACCACCATTTGTACTGCCCCCCCATTTGTACTGCCCCCCCAGATGAAATTCGCTTCCGACGCGATTGACAAGATTGATAGGCACTTGTCTCGTCGAACCCTTCGTAATTTTGCTCGATCACGGATGCTGTAATTCGGCCCCAGGCTTCTGGTTGCCATTGCGTTGGTAACTTTTTCACTTAGATTTGACTTCCCGTACTTCAACTCGTTGAATTGTTTGAACAAATTTTGATATAATAAAATATCAGCTAAGCTCTCATTGAACGATTTCACTCAAGTTTATCTCAAAAAGTGGTGATGCTAGAAAAAAGTAATAATAGTTTTGAAATCAGCGCACCAAGATTAGTCGAAAATAATACAAATATTGCTGTGGAAAATGTAAAAATAAAAATTTTGTACCCTGAGTTATTCAAGTAATTTGAGGTGAATACCCTTATTCAACTGAAAAATTATTGAAAAAAACAAAAAAATCTTAACTGTTTCCTTATTTCAAATGGAATTTCATATGAAAATATAAAAATTAAAAAATTTTTTCTTTCTTTCATGCACTTGTGCAAGCTTTAAACCGTGTGCGCACGGGTTTATATGCATTTGATCTTGCTAAATTTTTTGCACGAATTTTTTAACCATCAATTACTACAGTTTGAGCTCTTGGAGTGTTTTTTTTTAAAAATAAGGTCTACTCTAGTGTAGCTACAGAGCCAGTATGTATTATTACTACGCAGGTATGCGCATGCGTTATTAAAAATGCAATCTTCTTTGAAAATCTAATTATTTTTGAAATGCCATAATAAATTCAAATTATTTCTGTTATGAATTATATTTTTTCCATATTAAAAATATATTTTGTTAGCTAAAATTGTAATTAGTAATTGTAATTTAAGTTACTTTAAAAAAAATAATTCAAATTTACCCGATACTTATTTCCATTTATTAAAAATAACGTTGAATTACATTTAGTTTTATTTACAATATAAAAAATGAATAAGAACAACAAACTTATCACTAAAAATATCAAACGAAAACTTTTTATAAAACAAAACAAATTTTTATATGAATTTAAGGAGAACTTTTAAGATCAAGTAAGTTTGAAGAAGGCAACAACAACAACAACAAATTTGTTTTTGCTTTAGTTGCTTTAAAATAGTTTTGAAAAATTAAATGAAAAAACCAGAATTTTTCTCTATTACTGTATAAAATCGAATTCTACGTCTATACTTACGATACTATCGAAACTGTGTATTTTTTTTAGCTCACTATATTCCTGAGACATAAATGTAGTTGTTGTGACAGACAGGCTCAACTGGGCTTTGTTCAGCTCTTAATTGCGTTGTTGAGACTTTAGTGGACAATATTGGTTCATTGCAAAAAAAAATAATATTAAGACTTCTGTAGCAAATTCTATTGGTCCTTTAGTTTTCATTATGCAAAGGTAAAATATGTGCCAAAATATCTAAATAAAAAAAAAATATATAAATTTGGATTTAATCACTTCTAACAAAATAGCTGACATAATATAAAAAAAATTATTTAAATCAATGAATGCAATCTCGTGAATGCAGTCAATAATTTCCACTCAATGATTTAAAAAAGTGATTGCATTCATTTTTTAAAATCATTGACTTTGATTTGAAATTCCAAGTCCCAATTATTGATTTGAAAAAGCGATTGCATTCATTTTTTCAAACTTTTTTTTTTGGATTCGCCCGGAGGTATGAAATCTTTTATTTATTTATTTATTTATTCAATCAACTATTAACATTTATTGTTATACAGTTACTGTAAGTACATAATTTAATCGTAGGTTATAAAACTAATTCAGCATGATATCGTTTTTAAATGCTACCCTATTTTGGGTGATTTCAATCGAGCTGCAGATAATGTTGAACGTTTTGGTCATATTGTAAACCGGGTCACATTTGCCATAATTAGTTCTTCTGTAGGGTATATAGAACAATTGCCTTTGCCTAAAATTTCTTTCAGGTGCATAAAATTTGAAAAGAGATAGAAGTGGTGCATAATAAATATGATTCATCACTACATCCCGAGCAAATAAGGCGAGAAAATACTTTCGCCGGAACTCCAAAGATTTTGAATATTTTCAATTCTTTTAATATGTATAGAATATTGAGGATCCCAGGTAACACAATTACACTCTAAAACCGACCTTACAATTGAAAAGAAAATGGTTCTCACGGTAAAGGGATCGGAGAACTCTTTCGTATTGCGCGATAAAAATCCCATCATCGCATTTGCTTTTGATATATTAGCATCAAAATGCTTGACAAAGCTTAACTTTCGCTCAAATAAAACCCCTAAGGGTTTCTTCAAGTCGACTCTCTCGATCAATACCGTATTAATACCGTAAGAACCTTCGAAAAGTTGATTCTTCATAGAAAAAGACATTACATTACATTTAGATAAATTTAAACGCAATTTATTGGTCTCGCTCCAAAATTGGAGACTACCCATGTCACGTTGAAGCAATAGGGAGTCTTCGTGAGAGTCCACACATCTAAAGATCTTTACATCATCAGCATACATCAGGCACTCAGAGAAGCGAACATAATTCGGAAGATCATTGATAAACAGAACAAACAACATAGGACCTAGGTGGCTACCTTGGGGTACCCCAGAATAATTGTCAATGTATTTAGATAAATTATTACCAATTTTAACATATTGTTGACGACCAACAAGGTAGCTCTCTAACCATAGAAGTAGCGAGGAATGGAATCCGAGGCTACTTAGCTTATTAATGAAAACAGAGTGTTGAACTCTATCGAAAGTCTTTGCGAAATCCGTGAATATGACGTCTACTTGATGACCTTTTTCCATATTATTGGACAGAAAGTATGTAAAAAGAGTTAGATTAGTAGAGGTAGATTTACCTGACACAAATCTATGCTGCATCTCAGATAATCTAGTTTTAATGGAGTTATAAATTTTATTTTTTTCCAAAGATTCAAAAATTTTAGGAATAAGTGGTAATTTAGCTATCGGTCGATAATTTGCAATATTTTGCCTTGATCCCGATTTAAAAATTGGAGTAATTGCCGATATCTTCCAGATGTCTAAAAATTTCCCTCCTCGGAGTGACGTATTGAAAATATGAGTCAACGGCTTACACAAGGCAAAAGCAAAGTTTTTAAGAAATATTGGCGGAATATTATCTGGCCCACAACCCTTTTTAACATCAAGACTTACTAAAGCTTCAAAGACATCATACTCCGAAAAGGAGATGCAGCCAAGGTCTGTAATTGGTACATCGACGGGCGTAACACGATCATGATTGTTAGAAGCATTATCACAAGTATAATTTGATTGAAAAAAGAAAGCAAATAACTCACTAATATCTTGGAGGTTATCCGAAAATTTATCAAGATAAAACTTATTTTTAGGAAGGCCCCAGGTATTTTTTTTTATTATTCAAAAAAGTCCAAAATGATTTAGGATTACTTTTTATATTTGATTCTAAAGCAAGTAAATAACTTCTATACAAAAACTTTTTAAGACTCTCATAATTTGTGCGTGCCTGGCAATATTCATGACGGAATATATCATTTTTCTTAAATTTCTTATGTTTTTTATTCATAATATTTTTTAAGATTAGCAAGACGCTTAGTATACCAACTAGGTTTATTGCTCATGTGGACTTTTTTCAAAGATAAAAATTTCTGAAACGTCTCATTAATGACATTTATTAATAAATCAAAATTATCTTGTAGACAATTACCAAAGATTGTGCACCAATTTATACTATTTAAGTAATCTGATATTACAGTATAATTAGCCTTCGCAAATGCAAATGTAAAAACACTCTCACCATGGAGTGGATTTTTTAGAGCCAGAATATCAAATTGAACTAAAAGAGCAGTGTGATGGACGCTGTTATTAGACAAAGGGCAAATTGTTTCAGAACAGCAAATATTAAACTCTAAATCCGAAAAAACTAAATCTAATATATTGTTTAAGGCATTTCGAATAGAATTAATTTGATACAACCCAATAGATAGAATAGAATCTAAAAAATCTACTTCGGACCCATTAGCTGGTGTGTTTGGAGTTAAAGCTGAAAAATTATCAGAATAGGTCCAGTTTACTTTGCTTAAATTGAAATCACCCAATAACAATGGATACTCATTATCTTTAAGACGCTCTACAATTTTAAATCTTCCAATGAAATCTTACAGTCCTATACGCATGCACGATTTACATTCTAGATACTGCCCGGATCAGCCGGGACATACAGAATGCACCTACGTACTAAAACATACCCCTTATTGGCAATTAGGATTTGCAACTAAGCACATTAATTGGCTTTTCAGCGGAATTTAAAAATTTTATGTATATAAAATACGTATTTAAGTACATTTGATTCTATATAAATATGCAACATCGAATTAAATGATAGTGATTGTCAATTTAAAGCACTCGAAAAATAATACTGAGTTCAAAAACAATCCAAAACACTATACTCATTTTAACTGGTTTGCGGCCATTGTCCAACCCGAGGACCTATGTGGAAATGCGATAAATCTCATATCCACCAAATCAAAATCCCAATTAGTTGGATATGAATTTGGGCCAACGCAGGCATAAACTTGTGTGGAAAAGAGATATACTCTGGCAACTCTGACACCAATCCAGGTGATAGTGTTCAGTCTATTGTATAATTGAAAATATTGAATAATTAAATAGCAAGTTTTGAAAAACGATTCATATTTGATGGTGCTTACTTTATAAAACATTATATTGAGACTAAACGGAAAACAGAACAATCTCAATTACCGATATTACATTGTTATAAAACTGCGTTAGTTATAATAGGATGAAGTTAAATTGATTTAATTATTTAAATCTGGATACATAAAAATGGTGTAAAAAATGTATAGTAATACATCAATTGAGAACGGCTGGGCTGACTTGGCTCAAATTACTTTTCAGTTGTTTGTAATTGCCAATTTCGTTTTTACGAAAGAAAATTTTGGGAAAACCCTCCGGGAGAGTCGTGAAATTGGAAAAATCGAAAATTGATTTTTTGTATGGGATTTTGTGCGCAATTGTTCCGAAATGGCTTTTCGAATGGAAAAAATATAAAATTCTTAGTGAAAAACTCGGAAAATTCCGGTAAAACGCAAAAAATTAACATTTTTTTTTCAAAAAAAGTTGCTTTTTCATCGCATGATTTCATGATTTTTGACGAATGTAAAGGTGGAAAATTCATTGTGAAGCTTGGAAAATTTCGGATAATTGTGAATTTCATTGTAAGACGTTGTGCACAAATTTTGCGTGGAGAAGCTAACGAGATAAATAATAGATGCCGCTGTGCTGCGGAGGTGCATTCCATTGTAACGACGAACATGATCCATGGTCCTTGCGGAGTTCACAAACCCAGACTCACCGTGCATGGAAAACGGAAACTGCACACAATGTTGAGTACTGCAACTCCATCAAATACGTTTGCAAATATGTGAACAAAGGGAGCGATATGGCGATGTTTGGCATTGCCAATCCGAATGCAAACGACGAGGTGACGAAATTTCAACTTGGACGTTACGTGAGTTGTAACGAGGCAATTTGGCGGCTGTTTTCATTTCCAATTCATGAACGTCACCCGACTGTCGTACATTTGGCAGTTCACTTGGAGAACGGCCAGCGTGTCTACTTTACAGGCGGCCACCAGCGACAACATTGGCCGCATTCAGCGCAGACAACAGTTGGCAACTGTTGTGTAAAAATTCGCTGAATGGTACAAATTTGGTAGCGCTAACTAAAACTGATAAAGTAGCGAACGCCTTTTAATCGAGCGAACAAATTCTATGCTACATGAACACAACTGTTTGTTTAACTGTCACATGCTGTTATTGACTCTGTTAAATTAATAAACGCAGAAAGAACACAGCAAATTTTAGTGAGAAACCTTTGCAATTGAATTAAATTTACATAAAAATTAAATTGAATCTAACTTCTGACTTGTAGAGTATCATCACATTCAGAGAAAAACGTCGTGAACTAAGGTAGCGCTACCATTACAGTTCACAACAGTTGTCTGCGATGAATGCGTCCATTGACAAATTTCTTTTCGACATGCGAAAGCGATCCGTTCGCAAGGACTTAACTCTATTCGGAAATGCCACGCTTTTATACATGGAACGCTGCATCGAAGAAGTTTTAACGTCGGAAGAAAGGTGATGCTGTTGCTGGCTTCGCTGATGTCTATTCGACTGATGCCCTCGGACGAGTATAGACAGTTCATACACGCCAAGATGAATGCTTCTATCTTCGCTTGCTTTTGGTGAATATTAGAGGCCTAATATCCTTCAATTCCCTGCGTACCGTGGATGGTGTGCTGTGCGCCACTTTTCGAGAGGCTTGCCAATGTTTGAATTTGCTCATAATCGATACACATTGGGACTCAACGCTCGACGATGCAACTGTTTTTGCACCAGCGAATCAATTGTTTGCAATCATCATAGTCACATATCATCAGTCAAACCCGACCGCATTGTGGGACAAATACAAGGTCGAAATGGCTGATGGCACTTTGCACAGAGTTCGCACGACAACTTCGAGTTTCGATCTTGAAATTAACGACGAGATGTGCAACGAAGCGTTAATTTTGACCGAAGACATCTGCGTGCTCATGTGCTGCAGTCTGTTGTCGACATTGAGAATGTTAGCACCAAATCGATCGATGCACGATGCATTCAATCGCGAATTGCAACGGGAGCAAGACTATGATCGAGATGAGCTGACCGAAAGAGTTCGAACAAATGTGCCGCTGTTGAATACCGAGCAGAAGAACGTGTACGATTCGCTGATGAAGGTTGTTGACGATGGAACGGGAGGCATTTACTTTCTCGATGCTTCCGGTGGGACATGAAGCGTCGGCCAACGCCCCTTCGGAATTCAAAAAAGACCACTGTTGAAAAGTTCCCCTAATAACATGCAACAGAACCTTTGTCGTCAAATTGACGCAATTCTTGACCGTGGCACTTTCAGCTACTTGAATTTATACATTACTTGGTTATTTTAATAACCTTGGGCTATCTCAGTATCAATACCAGTAATATAACCGCAATATAACCGCAGTAATATAACCGCATTTTCTCCGCAATAATCATCTACATCATATCAGAGGTCATCACTCTCTGACATGAAAGGCTAAGGCAGAAACTTCATAGGCCTGAAATCATCATATCATCAGGTTCCTCAATCTCTGTGGACACAACTCACACTATTTAGGTTTCCCCGTTGCCTGTACTCAAATTCCAAAGGTCAGAGTATATTGATCCGGTAGTTGCTTACCTTCCTAACATTTACTGTTTAAAATTAGCGAGATTCAATCTACCATCATTCTCTTAGTAATTTAAGGGAATCACTAGCCCGAGTTCAACTTAAGTGTAACTCACACCGGCCTTTCTGGCCTAAACACAGCCAGAGCGAATTGAAAACCCCACATGGGCCAAACCCAACGACAGTCAATACCAGGGCTGAAGGCTCCACCCGACAAGGCTCTTCAACATCCCGTTTTACAGACCAAAAGTTCTTAGAACATTTATATTTGACTGTGACACCTTCAGCCACTAGAATTGTACATGACTAGGTTAAAAAAATAACCATTGGTTTCCCGGTAAAACCGGGTAAACCACAATTCTACTTATGTAACTTCGTTAACCTAATTAAGACTTAATAAAAAGCCTTTTTTTAGAAAACTAGGAAGCATGAGCCGTTGTATACCAATTGGCTTATACAACGGTCCAAAGATTAAATGTTTCCTACATAAAACCTTTATTCTAAGATAAGGTCTGCAGAACAACGATAGATCAGGTCTCCTCATCATTGATGAGGAAACCATGCTTTCTCCAAGAATTTGGCAACCAAAAACCAAGGCTCAAGGTAAACCTTTTTCTTTTACAGTTATCAGATGATCATTCAAGAGCCGTGCCTCAAGAATGAACTTATTATGGGGCACGGCCCATGAACTGCCCATCCAATAACAAACCCTCACCCTTTTTCCTGGCTTGGGACAGGCAGATTCCCCGAAGGTCCTCTGGCGGGTTTGCTTCCGGTGGGACAGTCAAGATATTCGTCATTTCGTTGACTCTGGCAACAATTCGGTCAAGATCTCAAATTGCGTTGGCTGTTGCATCCTCTGGCTGTGCTGCCACATTGTTGGAATGCGGTCGAACTGCACATTTTGCTTTCAAGCTTCCGATGAATCTTCTCACGGTTGACATGCCAACGTGCACAATGACCAAGAATTCGGCGACAGCGAAATTGATGCGAGAATGCAAAATCATCATTTGGGATGAATGCACAATATCGCATAAGCGAGCCTTGGAGGCAGTTGACCGAACGATGAAGGACTTACGAGGTGATTCAAGACAATTTGGTGGGGCTATGATATTGCTCTCCGGAGATTTTCGTCAAACGCTTTCCGTCATCCCGAAATCTACTGCTGCCGATGAATTCAATGCATGCCTGAAATCGTTGTCTTTGTGGCGGCATGTCAAGAAGTTGAAATTGACCCTGAGCATGAGAGTTACGTTGCAGAACGACCCATCGGCTGATGAATTCTCGAGACAACTGCTGGCTCTTGGCAATGGTCAAATTACTGTTGATGTTTTGACTGGATTGATATCGTTCCCAGCAAATTTTTGCGAGTTCACATCGTCGAAGGAGGAACTTGTAGTGCCTTAATTTGTAATCTCAACTCTAATGCATTAATTGTTATTTCCTGTTTTTATTTATATCATACACTTGTTTTGAAATACTTTAATGTTCATTATTTAAAATTTATAAAACTTGTTAAGAGTTTCAATTTTGAATTTTCTTTATTTGTTGACTTTGTTTTATCGTGCTGTAAAATAGCTTGAAAAGAGAGCTTTTGTTTCGCAGCGAAATAGAAAAATTTTTCAACACAACAGATTTTTCAATTTTGTTAGCTTTGGGGCATATCACACTTAGCGGACACGGACAAATTTGTTGTTGTTTTCGTGGGTAAAATAAAAAACTGGAAAAGGGAGAGCTTTTTTCTCAATGAGAATAAGAATACAGAAATTGTATGGTTATGCTCTTTAAGACTTAATAAATTATTAAAATAATAACTAGCACATTATATAGCTAAACTTTTAAATGGGTGCCAAAGCTACCCAACATAAGAAAATTATAGAAAAAGAGCCTACCGTTCTCTAGCTCTGAGGTGACTAATATGCGTGAGTCTCCTTTTATATAATAGTATAGATTATTTCAGAATTTAAGATATTAGAGCTAAGCCAAGTCTCTGTAAAAATTAGAATGTTATATTCGAAATTAAAACTACAACAAAATTTACCGGTATTGGATTGCTTTTAAATTCACTTGAAATTTCAATGTTTGCGATCACTTTTTCCAATCACTTGAAATTTCAAATCGCAATCAATGATTTGTGATTTAAAATTTCAAATTCCAATCAATGCTTTGAAAAAAATAATGCAATTACTTTTTGAAATAATTGATTGGGAATTAAATTATTTTGAATCACAAATGAATTTATTCTTTTACAGCTCTGATAGATACGAGCTAAAGCGAGTTACTGCACGCGTTACTGTGAAAGTACTGCTAGATGTGATAACAGGAAACTCTTGAGTAAAATCTTTAAACTAAAATTGATGGAACAACGTATAACCCAAAACTGCTTATTTTAAAACATGATTTTAGAAAATTACATAGCTTTCAAAAACTTTTTATTCGTGGTAAATAAAACAAAAATTAAAATGTTGTTTTTTATATGAAATGAAAATAGTTTCCTGAGGGAAAACGGTAATTTTTCAATAATTATTTGATTACAGTGGAATATAATGTAATATGTTTAAGATTTTAAATTTGTACATGGTCCATATTTAATATTTTTATCGCAGGCGAAGCAGCGGGTATTTGCTAGTTTATAACTAAAATTAATTTTGACCCATTTTAATCATTAATTTAAACCAACTCCAAATAAGTTGCATAACAGTTATGCCCCTGCTTTAAAGTCTTAAGTAGTTAGATATTCTCATAACTATAAATTAGTTTATTTATTTTTCATTCAGTTATGTCTAGTCTTCAGGCTGAGTGGCTTAGAATCAGTTAAGCCATGTGACACTATTAACATACATACATACATACATACATATACAGCAAACTTCATTTTCATTATCATTTATCTGCCGTTATTGCGAACACGTATAACAACTATACCTATGTAAAACTATGCTTAACTAAGACAGAAAAAAACAGATCTGTAGCGAAAAAGTCGTTATCATAACTGAGCTTTTAACCCTGTTCTATAATAAGATATAGATTCTTCAGAAAAAGAATACCGAAAAGTATACGCAATATGCTAAACAAGTAAATAACGATATATCACTACAAACAATACAATTCATATACTAATGTTAAGACAGACAGCGAAGCCTTAAGATTCACAACTTAAGATTCGACTTATAAATATATAAATATCTTTGATTTCTACTCAATTCGAATGCTGCGGTCTTTTGCGAAATACTTCTTACGTTAAATTCTTGTAAACGCTTTCTAGCAAAAAAAAAAGAGAATACTTCACTAGAAAAAGCAGAACGTTATTATATCCGTCATGAAACTGCTCATTCTAGCCTTAGTTGGCTGTAAGTTTATTCACAATTTTTTAATGTCGGTAAAAGTACTCCATGCAGCCTATTTTTTTTTGTTTTTTAGGTTTTTTCGTTAGCGTGATCGCAGGCGAACAAAATCGCAATGAAAAATCGCACGGATTTGGACGCTTCTCATTAAACTTCGGTGGACATAAAGGTGATCAAAATGGTGGACAAAAAGGTGAACAAAAAGGTGGACAAAAAGGTGGACAAAAAGGTGGACAAAAAGGTGGACAAAAAGTAATAATTTATAAGCCATCTTACGATGATGATGAATGCGACTGCTATCCAGGACCACCAGGCCCACCTGGTCCTCCTGGTTATCCAGGCAAACCAGGACATAAGGGTCAAAATGGCAGCAAAGGTTTGGAAGGCCCACCAGGTCTTCCTGGTTATTCAGGACGTCAAGGAGAAAAGGGAGCCATAGGTAATCCAGGACCACGAGGTCCAACTGGATATCCGGGTTTACTGGGACCTCCTGGTCCAGTTGGGCCCAATAACCGTCCTCCTTCAACAAAGCCCAGCCCACCCGGTCCTCCAATTATTATACCCATACCTTCACCATCAATAAAAGAAAGACATCATCATCATCATGTGACGCCCGTTAACGTTGGTCCTCTTGCTTACGTTGATGTCCTTAACACTAATGTCAATACTCAAACAGTTGACACGTCCGTAGCAAGAGGTTTTGGGGGCAGTGATGATGATGATGATGATGATGATGATGATGATGATAGGGAGGATTACGACGGCGAAGACCCTGTAAATTATGAGCATAATTTCCATCAACATCATGCACACTATTATGGCTATCCTCATAACCAAGTATCAGATGAGAATGAAGACGACAACGACTACGGCGGTGAAGAAGATGAAGACGACTATGCATATAACCATGTGGGATATGCACAACATCAGTCAAACTATCCGCATCAAGAAACTGAAGACTACAGCGATGAAGATGCGTCGAGTGGGCAAAGTGAAGAGTATGAATATGGACATAATTCATATGCCCCATACCACCATCACACACAAATGTATGAGGAACGAAAGTAAAATAAAAATATTATTAACTTTATTTTTCATTTTAACTTACTTATTGTGAAGAAGCATGGAATTAAGTGGTGTGGAAGAGGTTAATATTTCATTAAGATGATGGTTGAACTGCAGTTTTTCGGTTTTCAAGAATCTTCTATTAAAAATTTAAATTAATATTTGAAAGAACTAGTATCGCCTGCGGTCGAAATTCAATCAATTGTCTTAAAAGCAGGGAACAACAATTAACACTTATGTAGTGTATGTTGAGGCACTCGTTTGACATTTTTGAAGCATTGAAGTTTGTGTACTTTAACGCCAGCACAAACCCTTTACTATTATCGCATGAAAATGAAGACAAGCTTTGTCTCCCCGTAGTTTCACTGGAAGAACCGCTTAGTTGATTGTTGTTATTTATTTTGTATTTTTCGGGCTCTCAAAAGATGTTAATATCTTATTTGCCAACATTGGATATCCTAAATAAATAAAATAAAAAATAAAAATTTGCCCAACAGTGTTTATATCATATTGGTGAAAAAGTTTAATTTCACCAAAAAATATTCAGGAATTTGTAATCATGAAAACCAGGACCTCCAATGTTGGGGCTTAAAAGATATTTCGGGATTTTGGGATTGATAATTAAGAATCTCGGGATCCCGGGACTAGCCCCGGGATTTGAAAAACAGAGCAAAACCAATTTTTTTTTAAACAAAAAGTAAATTCGAACGCAAGGTCGAAAGTTCGAATATTTTATTAAAAAAATCCCCTAAATTAACCAATGACATAACATAAAAAAGTATAGCAGTGAGGGGACAGTCGACCGAGCCGAAAACCTATGTATAAAATACTAGTATTCCCTGAAAGACGTTGTCCTGCCACGCACTGTCTAACTGCTATATATGAATTTTCATGCTAATATAGGGTTTCGGACTATCCTACATGTAGGACGGATTTGACAGGTTGGACGGACATGTAGGATGTGCGAAAGGTCATAATGCAGCCCGTCCTACATGTAGGATGAAAATCAAAAAGTTCTTAAAGTTCCGCTATGATCTTGTTCTTATCTGAGCGTCCTTGTTTGTAGATTTCCTTGGTAATTCTTGTTGGCGCAGTTAGCTGTAAATTTTTTGTAGATGTTCTGAATTCTAATTGTGTGAATTCTACAGTCGGCATATGAAATCACAATTAGTTTTGTTAAGAGCTTATAGGAATTTATTAAATATTTTTTATATAACTGAAACTATTTCTTTTAAGCAAAAGTAATTTATTTAAATTATTTCATTATTGAATTAATATAAAAAATTAAAGCTTATTTTTATCTATTTATATCATAACACTAACACAATATACATGTACAACATATCTATATTGCGTTGTGTATTAAAAATAGAATATTATAAAATTAAGAAATATCTATAGCATATAAATTATATTTAGGCTGTGTGCGAATTGATCTAAATGCGACCTGAACTAAATTGTGTCGATAAAGCAGTGCTTCCTAATTTAGAAAGCATTTAGGTAGCTCGCTTATTACTTAAAATATTTAGGAAGCTCTGCCTTATCGATTCAATTTAGTTTAGGTCGCATTTAGATCAATTCGCACACAGCCTTAATTTATATAAGAAATTGATGCTAAACAGTTTAAAAAATAGAATGCTTAGGATAAGCAGACTTTAGTTATCCAATTACTACTGAACATACCAATTTATTTTGCAGGTTTATTACGTAATTGTTATCATATAAATATACATAAACACTCTTTAAATTTCCTTAATGAGCTAAATTGTTCCTATATATTGAATATAGGTGTATATATTTACGTATTTTCTTGGTATATATATATTAAGGCGCCTCAACTTGTATGGAGGAAAAAAAAGTTGTCCGGGTCACCTCCTGAAAACAAACTTTGGTTTATTTTATGATGATTCCCAAAATATTGCAACTCTAGCTTTAGCCGTTCGTGAGCTGGAATGGTTTGAAATAACCTCTAAAAATCGCGTTTTTGATTAATACTATTTATACCACACTACCTTCGGTCAAAAAAATTGTCACAAATAGTGTAAATCGATGAAATACATAGTTTTTTTTTTTAGTTATTTGCAGTGATTTTTTCAATTTTTTTTAATGCAGTTTTTATAAAAATATATATAACTTCCCCATTTATAGCCTGATTTACCATTCCGTGGTATCATTGGAAAGGTACTGAATGCTGCTTTTCATTTCTGTCGTTAATTAACCCTTATAAGCACTTTTATAAAAATGCATTTTTTATCAACATGATAAAAAATTTGTGGTTATTTATTAAGTCGCTAATTAAAAGATAAAAAAAAAACAATTTAGAGTTTTATCAAAGAAATAATTTTTTTTTTATTCCAAATCTTTTCGTGATTCAATTTTACAGTAACGCTTGCGCGATTGAATCTTGTTTGCAATATGTGCAGGTCTGTTCTTATCAATTACCGAAACGCAGGATTGGCTTACCACATGTACAAAACGTTCCGTATTTTGTGAATGACATGGAAATTCTGAAAATTGTTTGTTAAGAAAAGCATAACAATTATTTTAAAAACTTTTCATTACCAGGAATTTTTACAATTTCATTGGAGTCGTGTAGTTCTAATAAGTATTGTTGAGTATAGAACTGGATGCATGGCAGTTCTGTATTAGCTCTTAATTCATTCCAATCTATCATATTTTTATAGGAATCACAATTGAATTGTATCTTGGGGACATTAAATTGGCGAATTCCTTGTGTGTCATGAGCACGCGATTGTAAAATAATATCGTAGGCTTCCTTTCGTGTCGCCTTGCTCTCATCTGTAACCATTGCCAGTAAAATATTTTGTGGGTGAGCAAAAAATCCATTAATTTGAACAGAGCGTTGTACAATAAATTGCATATTTGCCGGTAATTCGCGCGTCCACTCAATGTATTTAAACAAGTGGCGGCTGCCATGAATGGCTTTTGGTTTGCTTTTTATTAAAAACCAAAATGGTGCGTAGACCCTCATAACAAAAAATGCTAGCTGCTTTAACTTTTCGCAAGCCACAGGCTTCGTAACATATAGCCGCAAAATTCTTGATGCTGTTGTCAACCAGCGTGAAAGATTGAGCGGGCCAGGTTTAATGCTGGCCAAATGTTCATCGCACGCCCCAGCATCAACTGCTCGTACCATATCATAAAGATATTTTTGATCAGCTCGCAAAACCCAGTCATCAATATTTGTGGGCATACAGCCCATCGCAATTGGATCAAAGTTATGAGCAATCTAAAGTTAATATTTTATTGAAATTAACAGTTAAAAAAAACAACAAAATAATTGAATACAATTTACCGGCACATCTTCGCAGCCCTGTAATGTATGCCCAATTATTCCTGGCCAGTTTTGCGGCCCATTAGCTTTTCCTAACATTTCTTTGAGTAACGCAGTGAATGGCAACTCGTTAAAATGAAAGAGGCATATTAGCCACTGCAAAGGGCGCTGCAATTGTCGTTCTAGGTTACAAATCGCTCCATTAAATTTGCCTGTGTTGGTGCTGGTTCCGTCGCAATTTACAGCGACCACGTGCTCTAGTGAAAACTTTTCAGCTTTCAAGTAATTGACAATATCGTTTGCGATACCAGCACCGCTTCCGTCTACGGGAGTTAAGTAACCAATGTAGTTTGAGCTGGGTTCGCTTACCAGAGTTATATGCTCCTCCATCATTTTAACGTTGCGTAGTTTGCCATTCACAGTAACTTGTTTCAAAGTGCGTTCCCTTTTTCCATCAAAAGAAATGCATTTTAGTATTTCATTGTTTTTTATGTCTCTTAGTGATTTCGCCCTAGCTTTAGTTTGCTCCCTTTGGATTTTGTGCTGATCAATAATTATGCCTGGAATGTCCAAGTCTTTTTGCAATGTTGTTGCGAGCAGAGCCCCAAAGCGATTGGATACACTGGCACGGTCCAACGCAGCACTGAATGTTGGTAAGGAAAAACTTTGTACGCTTGGTCCAAGATCTTTAAGATCTTCCTCAGACGATGATGAATATGGATCATCCACATCCATTTCTCTTAGTTGTGGTACAAAAGTGGCTGTTGCAATACTTTCGTTTTCACTTTCGCTTTCGAAGTCCGTAATAGAATCACATGGGATGTGGTTTTCAACGTCATCTAGCGTGAGCAACCTTCGGCTCGACTGATCAAGGTAAAAATTCACCTGGGCAACTACAAGACACTCTAATTTTTAGAGCACATTTGCAAACAGAAATTGAAAATAGTTCGGCCCACTCGCTTGCATTGTAATGCGATGGATTTTTTGTGATATCCCGATATAAAAGCGTTAAATTTTGAAGTTTTTTGCGGATCGCAGTCTTCGATATAACCGGAATTTCTGCTCTTTTCCAAATTTTGCTTAAATCATTTAGCATGTTTTGATGATAATTAGATAGCCCGTAAGACCGATTATTATTTTTTTCGCGCAAAAATAATAAATGTTTTATTACATCACTTTTTGTTGGCAATTGATTTTTATTTAACTCGCGAGAAACGAAAAGCATTTTTTTTTATGAATAACTTGAACAATTAAGCGATCACAATTCAAAAACTCACATTTATATAATATAATATAACTCATTGTCTAACCTAAAAGTCATGTAAAAGTCATGAGTGACTACTTATAAGTACTGTGGTAAAATTTACTCTTAGCTGTTTTGTCTAAGTACAATAAAGTATTTTCCTATACTTTATTCCAAAGTCCATTTAAAAAATGCATTCTTTATCTACATGATTTAATTTTATTTCTCTTATATTTGAACAAATTCAGGAATTGAGGCAAAGGCCATCACAAAAAAATAAAAATAAAATAAAATGCATTTTTATAAAAGTGCTTATAGGGGTTAATTAACGACAGAAATGAAAATCAGCATTCAGTACCTTTCCAATGATACCACGGAATGGTAAATCAGGCTATAAATGGGGAAGTTATATATATTTTTATAAAAACTGCATTAAAAAAAATTGAAAAAATCACTGCAAATAACTCAATAACTAAGTGTGTGGGCAGATTTAAAAAAAAAAAAAAAACAAAACTATGTATTTCATCGATTTACACTATTTGTGACAATTTTTTTGACCGAAGGTAGTGTGGTATAAATAGTATTAATCAAAAACGCGATTTTTAGAGGTTATTTCAAACCATTCCAGCTCACGAACGGCTAAAGCTAGAGTTGCAATATTTTGGGAATCATCATAAAATAAACCAAAGTTTGTTTTCAGGAGGTGACCCGGACCACTTTTTTTTTTGAGGCGCCTTAATATATATATGTATTTCCGATACGGTAACACTTTTACTAAAAACAAATCGTTTAACCAATATTATATATACTCTTTAATTCATATGTATAAACTGTTTTCTGAATTAGTTCGATGTCATATGCTGACTGTAGCTACAAATAAACTTCTACAAAAAATTAAAGCTTACTGTACAACAATAACTACCAAGCAAATCTATAACAACAACACAAAGAGAATGACGAGATCATAGCGGTTGCGCTTTATTTATACATTTATACGAAATTTCAAAAATTGATTTAAACTCTTATCTAAAATAAATCAGTTGTCATATGCCGACTGTAGCTACAAAAAATTTCTAAATACCTGCAACAATTGATAGAAATTTGTATATATATTTTTACATAAAAAAAGTAAATACATATCATATATGTATGTGTATATACTACGTAGCTTAAAAAGCATTTAAATCAATTTATAATAATTTGAAAAGAGGGAAATTGGTAAATTCCTTTAATTTACCAAATCCAATGTAGCTAAAAATTGAAATTGAAATCATGTAAATCAATTTATCATAATGTAAAAAGATGGAAATTGGTAAATTCATTTAATTTACCAAATGCAATGTAGCTAAAAAATTTAGCTACAAATTAAAAAAATTTCTTAAATACATTGCAAGAACTAAAAGAAATTTATAGGTAAAGGTCATATAAAAATATTATCATAATTTAAATAGCTGGAAATTGGTAAATTCATTTAATTTACCAAATCCAATCTAGTTAAAAAAATTTAGCTTCAAATTAAAAAAATTCCCAAATTCATAGTACCTGGAAATTGGTAAAAAAAGTAGCTTCAAATTAAAAAAGTTTCTACCTGCAAGAATTAAAATAAATTTACAAATAAAGGGGGGCATAAAAATGTTCTCATAATTTAAAAAGATTGAAATTGGTAAATTCATTCAATTTACCAAATCCAATCTAGCTAAAAAATGTAAACATTCATATGAGTGCAAGACTCTTATAGGAAACAAAAAAAGTTATAACAAAGCGAAAAGAAACAATAGCAAACTATTTTCTTTTCGCTTCATCACACGCTTTCTATTTTCCATTTCTTCGCACTCACACAGCTCGTACTTCACTAAGCGTCGGAACCACAAAGCTACGTCAGTTAAGCACAGCTGAGCAAAGTCAGGCGATAAATTTCAATTTTATCGCCTTCCTTCACATCCACTTTCGCCCAATGACCGCTGACCAGAAATAGCTGCACAAACGCAACTGTGCAGAACTGACAACTCTTTACTACTCTTTGTTACTACTCTTTGCTCTAACACTACCTTGTCTAATTTTGCCATTCCACAACTCGATATTTTGCTACCAGGCAAACAGAAAACATAGCAAGCCAACTGCGGTTTATTTTCTGACGCCGATTCGTCATCCCCTCTAATGTTGCGCAACCGCTGTGAACCTTTCAATTCTCACTGCGTTGTTGTTGTAGGTTTGCCATGTAATTGTTGTTGTACAGTTAGCTGGAATTTTTTTAGATATTTTTTGTAGCTACAGTCGGCATATGACAACTGATTTATTTTAGATAAGAGTTTAAATCAATTTTTGAAATTTTGTATAAATGTATAAATAAAGCGCAACCGCTATGATCTTGTCATTCTCTTTGTGTTGTTGATATAGATTTGCTTGGTAGTTATTGTTGTACAGTAAGCGTTAAATTTTTTGTAGAAGTTTATTTATAGCTACAGTCAGCATATGAAATCGAACTAATTTAGAAAACAGTTTATACATATGAATTAAAGAGTATATATAGTATTGGTTAAAAGATTTGTTTTTAGTAAAAGTGTTACCGTATCGGAAATACATATATATATATACCAAGAAAATACGTAAATATATATACCTATATTCAATATATAGGAACAATTTAGCTCATTGAGGAAATTTAAAGAGTGTTTATGTATATTTATATCCAAAGGGGTGTGGCACCGCCCATACAATTTCAATTTGTGATATCGAATAGCTTTAGAACTAAGGCCGTATAATAAAGAAATTTAGTATGGAATTGCCACTTGGTGATATCCTTCTACTGGAAAACTGGGATGGGCTTTGAAAAAGGGGATGTGGCTTCCTTAGAACGACAAAAAACATTTTGCCTATTTCCTTACGCTTTAAGTCAAAAGTTTTTTTTTTCTGGCTAAAAATTGTCTGAAAGCTATCTTCTGAACGAATGAAACCTAAACATCAAAATTTTACATTTTTCCCACGAGTATATCAGCTAGTATCTTCATACAAAAAAGTTGGACTCGTAAACGAATACGACATCTCGGATCCATACAAAATTATGCAAAAAGACTTAGAGTTTTTTTCATATAAATTTCTTCATAGAAAATTATGTAAAAGAGTTAGAATTTTTTCATTTAAAAACTATGAAAATATTTTTTGATTTTAATCAACGTTAATAAGTTAATAAAAAACTTTTTATTAAAAAAAGTTATACATTTTCATATAAAAAAGTCGGACTCGTAAACGAGTTCGAAACAAACACGAGGCATATTCTCGTTTTCAAGTGTAAATTTTTGACCTTTTTCCCTGATTTCTCCTTTAATTAAATTTCTGAACGCTTCAAAAGCTTCACGTAGGCCACCATTGTCAGCTATGTTTTCATCTTGGGTCACCAAACCGTTAACATATCGGTTTATTTCAGGAATCAAGTATGTATCAAAATGTTGTGCATAGCAATTAGCTCGGTCATCAAAAATACTTCCATATTTGTTGGATCACCAGTAACGTTCAATTCCCAAGCTGTCATATGTCGCTCCGATCGGATCGAATCCATGTGTGAATTCATGGCCAATTAGAAAGCCCAAAGTTCCAAACTTTAACGAGTTTGGCCATGATTTATGGTAAGCTGGTGGATGAAGAATTCCAGCCATAATATCGATAGAATTATCAATCATACAATAAAAAGAATTCACTTGTGCTCCAATAAGTAGCTCCATTGGTTTAGTTTGGTTGTTAAATAATTCCGAATGTAATCCAAGGTAGCGTTTAATAAAAGTTTTGAATTTATTAACATAGATGATGCTAAGTTCATAGTTATCTTCGTATAATGTAAGTGTCTGTTAAGTTCTCATCTTGAAACTTTCCAATTCTGCATTCTAAAGTGGATTCCTTTAGGAGTGCTTCAGTTTGAGTTGTTTCATCTAACCAGTCAGAACTTTTCAGTATGGAAATAAGACTTTTTCTAATTTCTGACAGCAAAGAAACCACTTCGTCATGAATTTTTGTAGTAAAATGTTCCTAGTAAAAAAATAAGTAAAAATAATAAATTTAAGGTATCGATAACAATTGTGGATTACTAGCAAAATGTAAAAAATGTGTTTTAAAAATTATTTAAACCTATAAATGAAAATTTTAACAGAATGAAAATACCTTTCTTACGATGTCATAGCATAATAGTTATAACATCCCTACGGAGAAAACAACCGGTTCAGAACCTACCACGTGATAGGCTCGCAAGGGAAAGGGACCTGTCCTAACTCTGTCACCAACGTACGAAACCAACCGGTTACTTTTACATGGCGTTGTCATTGAAAGGGGTCAATTGACACCTCATAGATATTAGAATTCTGCACGAATGCATTCGTTAGCAGCTTCAACACATTTGCTACAAAAAGAAATGTTTATACTCTTTCACTCTCAGCTACCCATTACGAATTGTATTATACGTATTAATTGTACGTATTGTACTAAAAATAGTAAAGCACTGAAAATCAAATTAACTGAAATTCTTGTGTTATTCTGTGAGTAATATTTCGGTACACCAAGTACTTGTAGTGAAATAAGTACAGACAGCCATGTAGACAGAAATTGAGTGAAACAGTTGATCTCGTCTTTTGGCCGGTGACAGTCATTTGTCTTGTGTTGTTTTTTCTATTGTAGTTTGTGTTATACCAGTGATTGTTTAATTTCGGTATGTGCTGTATTTTTATTTATTTGTGATTGAAAATTGTTTTTAAGGTGACCTATATTGGTTTCATGCTGTGTGGTTGAATTTTTTAATGTTTTATTGTAGTACATACATGTGTTGTTTTAATTGTCGTTTATAGTTTGATAGCTGAGCTGCTGCTTATATACTTTTTTCTTTCTCTTTTTTGCGTTCCTCTTTGTGCGTTGTTTGTTTATTTGCATAAACTAAGCACAGAGAACTGTTGCAGTTGCTTTTAAACTGCAACATATTATATAAACCCATTAGCACTTAGTGGACATTATTTTTGCTCACATAAAATTATTGAACTTTGTTTATTCGCTATGGAATATTTTTCCGTAGAAAATTTTGCTGCTTGTTCTTTAGACGAGCTTTGCAAAAGTCAAAACATTCTGAACCGTATGTTCAGTTGTTCTGGCCCATGTGGGCGTTTGTTCCATACATCATGTGCTGGGATCTCTAAGTCGTGTCTTGATGATTTAATCTCACCACGATCAGGTCTTCGCTGGTATTGTGCTTCGTGTAGGGTTCTTTCACCAGATGAGTTTTTCTCAAAAATTAAGCTTTTCGGTGATAGTCTTAACGCTTTAAATAACAATTTTAAAGAAATTTTTTAATGAAGTAAGCACCTCACCCAGTACTAGCATTTATGATGAAAAGTCTTCATCGGTAAATATTTCGACCGCATTGTCTCAGACTCTTCCAGCCTCTTCTTCTGAGACTCAAATAGTTTTATCTAAAAAAGACCTAAATATTTCGAAGAAAAAGAGAAATAATTCCAAAAATAAAAGTAATAAGCGGCGCATGACGCTTCCAGCCACTTTAGAAACGAAGCAGATCTCGGCTAAACCAGTGTTTACGCCAGTGAGAATAGATAATATAGTTATTACTCCATCTTCTCCATCTGTTTCTCCCCTGGCTAGAAATTACATAACTAATGAGCGCAATAGTTCATTAAATTTAAGAGCTTTGTCGAGAAAAAAAAAGATTTTCATTTCACGTCTTCAGCCCGACACAACAAGTGAAAATGTATTGACGTTTGTTAAACACAACCAATTAGTAAGTCAGGCTGCTTTCTGCTCATGCAAGAAAATTGGCAATAAACCGTCCCACGCATCATTTATTCTCACAGTAGCTGCTGAAGAGTTTGCAACTGTTCTGAGCTCTAATCTGTGGGCTGATAATATCTTTGTTTCTGAGTTTAAGCCTAAACACAGGACTAGAAGGACGAATAATATCACCAGTCAGACCCAAAAAAACTAAATAGGCTTTCCCTTTACTATCAAAATATAAGGGGATTGCGTTCAAAGACGCGCGACATTTTTTTGTCAACTCAGAATTTTTCTGAAGATATTATCGCGTTAACTGAAACTTGGTTGAACGGAGGAATTACTGACTTAGAACTGTTTGACAATAGTTTTCAAGTATATAGGAAGGACAGACACGCTGACAATAATTCTGCAGTTGGTGGTGGTGTCCTATTAGCTGTAAGGAACTCCTGTGTTAGTTCCTTTATTGATATTCCCTGCTCTGCTAATATCGAACTTATATGCGTTAAGGTTGTACATTGCAGTTCTAATGTATATGTTATTAATGCATACGTTCCTCCAAAGAGCAGTGTAGAGGTCTATGCAAGCCTCGCGGATTGCATAGAATTTATATTAAATTTACTTGACGTTAATGACGACATTTTATTGTTGGGCGATTTTAATTTGCCTGACTTAAAATGGCATTCTTCTGACGATGAAACACATTTTTGTGCATCTAATTCGAAGACACGCCAAGAACATATATTTGTTGACAATATATGTTCTGACTTACAACAAGTTAGTTGTATTTATAATAGTCTGGAAAGGCTGCTTGACCTAGTCTTAACTACAGACAGTAACAATGTCATTGTTCAGAAGGCACTTCATGCTTTGACTACTATTGATAATTACCATCCACCTTTGAGTATTTGGTATAAATCCGATAGGGAGAATATGGTAAATTCAAGCTCTGTTGACACAGTTTATGAATTCAATTTCAAAAAAGCTGACTTTTTGGGGTTGAATCATTTACTTTATAGTAAATTAAATATAATTACAGAAAACATAAATAATAATAATCTTAACAGTTCAATAAATTATTTCTATACGGAGCTCTTTGCCATGTTTTCTCAGTCTGTACCATATAGTCTCAAATTTGCGAAAAACTCTGCGTACCTATGGTACACAAAGGATTTTAAGACTGTTCGCAACAATAGGAATAGGGCATGGAAGAAATATGTTTGTAGTTTTGACTCAAATGACCTAGAAACATACAAACGTTTGTTTCTGGAATTTGAGAATTGCTCAGCTGCGTTATATAATGAGTATTTGGATAATATGAAGCTGAGTATTTTGTCTGATCCAAGAAAATTTTGGGGATTTATTAATGTTAAGAAGAAGACTGATGGATTTCCTTCTTCTTTCAAATTTCAGAATGGATTTACTGACGATTCCACCATTATTTGTGGCATTATTTGTGGTCTTTTATTTGCCAATCTTTTTAAAGAATCATTCTGTTCAGATTCTTTTAATCCTGATTTAGCGTATTTTGATTATATGAACAACGCATCCAGGATTTCTTTGGGGCATATATCTTTTACCTCAGAGGATATTTTTAAGTATATTGAATCAATCGATGAGGATTTTAGCGCTGGACCAGATGGAATTCCTGCCGCAGTGTTAAAACAATGCGGCTCCGTTTTGTGTCAGCCTCTCTCGTTACTTTTTAATAAATCAATTAATGAAAGTAATTTTCCTCTTTTTTGGAAAAAATCTTATATCAGTCCTATTTACAAAAAAGGTTGCAGGAACGACGTCACTAATTATAGGCCTATCGCTAAATTGTCTTCGATTCCTAAACTTTTTGAGCGATTAGTGTACGATCGAGTGAAAATTCACTGTGGGCAAGTCATGACAACTCGTCAGCATGGTTTTGTTACTGGCAGATCCACTGTGTCTAATCTCCTTGATTTCACTACATTCTGCTTAAAATCTATTGATTCTGGTAGCCAGGTCGATTGTATTTACACTGATTTTAGCAAAGCTTTTGATAAATTACGACATAATCTAATTTTATTTAAACTTAAATTAATGGGATTTCCACAATATTTTGTAAATTGGATCAAATCGTGTTTGATGGAGCGATCTTATCAAATACGGTTCCGAGGCGTGTTGTCTTCTGAATTTGTTGCAGAATCGGGTGTTCCTCAAGGAAGCCACCTGGGCCCACTTCTGTTTATTTTGGCAATTAATGATGTTACCCACGTCATTAAACACTCCCATTTGCTTATTTATGCAGATGATATGAAAATATACAGAACAATTGATTCTAATGACAATTCAGACCTGCTCCAGTCAGACTTGAACTCCTTTGAGGTTTGGTGTTCTAAAAATAACATGTTTTTAAATCCAGATAAATGCCAAACCATGACCTTTTCGCGTAAAAGGAACAATTTTATTTTTGATTACAAAATTAAAGATACTGCTTTAAGTCGTGTAACTACCGTCAAAGACCTTGGTATATGCATGGATTCTAAATTGTCGTTTAACATGCATATGGATAGAATTTGTAAAAAAGCGTCTTCTATGCTTGGTTTTATAAAACGGTGGGCAAAGAGTTTGATAGCTTAATAACAACTACAACTCTGTATTATTCAATCGTGCGTCCTCTTTTGGAGTACGCAAGTCAAGTATGGTCCCCACATTACAATGTGCATGTTGATCGTATAGAAAGAATTCAAAAACGTTTTGTTCGGTTTGCTCTAAGAGGCTTGAGTGGAACTGACACATTTAACCTTCCTCCATATGAGGATCGTTTAAAATTATTACAGATGCAATCTTTAAGTGAGAGAAGAAAATCTGCTGATATCGTCTACTTACACCAACTCATAACTGGTGTATTCGACTCTCCAGAGCTTCTTTCTTTTATAAATTTTAACACTAACCGTAGAAGCAGCAGAAACTCTAACAACTTGATTTATTTACCATTTAGTAGAACAAATTATATGTTAACTGCTCCATTAAATCGCATGAGTACCTTTGTTAACAACTGTAACGTGTTTGATGTTAACTTGTCGAAAGGTCAACTCAAAAGTAGATTGAAAACTAATGTATGATTAGATCTATGTAAACGCATGGTTAGTTGTTATGTCTTGTGTTGTCCCTGAGCCCAACCCATATTATGGTGGGTAAATTTGTCTCCCTTTTGGTTTTTTATTGGACCACTTTTATCGATATCTTTGAGTTATTTCAATGATATTGGGTTGGTTCTTAAAATGATCTATTGCGGAGAAAGTGTGAAAAAGCTGTAGTAGATGAACTCTATTGTTATTGCATGTTTATCTAAGTCATATGCCGACTGTAGCTACAACAAAATCTAAAAATTCCAGCTAACTGTACAACAACAACGCAGTGAGAATGGAAAGGTTCACAGCGGTTGCGCAATGTTAGAGGGGATGAACGAATCGGCGTCAGAGAGTAAAACGTATTTTGCTTGCTATGTTTTCTGTTTGCCTGGTAGCAAAATCTCAAGTGGTGGAATGGCAAAATTAGACAAGGTAGTGTTAGAGCGGAGAGCCAGTGACCGAAACTGTCAAAACGAAGTTGACATTTCATAAAAAATCTGCAACCAATGAGAATGCAATATGGAAGCAAAAATTAGCCAAAATACTAAAATGGCTGAGTTTGACAGTTGTGGTCACTAAGAAAGAGAACGCATTCAGCCCTAACACTACCTTGTCTAGTTGTACTATGAGTGGTGGCATCAAAAGGAACTTCACGGCCAGTCAAACAAAAACCAAATAGCAACAATTTTAAATTTATTTTATTTTAACCTACAGCAGCTCTACATATACATTGAAAAAACTATATCATTCAATGTTTCGCAGCGGAGCAAAGGGAGGGAAAAAAACGTCAGCAGAGGAACTTATTGATGGTTGCTTGCTACATTTGCTGAGCGCCTTGTAGTCAAGATCCAAGAGCGTCATTTAAAAACCTACTCGCTGTCTGTATTGATGACGAGAGTTACTCGCAAAATGACGATGACGATGACGCAAACCAAAGATTTACCTCTACCAAAATCGATCAACGAGCTTTAAGAAGTTTTCACTTCAAAAAAATAACGAAGGTGCTTGAGTTTGTGTGTGCGTGGGCCAACGATATCCCGGTGCATCAGCAAGTGCAGCAAAGTTTAATTGGCTTTCTTTGCTGGTGAACGTCCTCCATGTGCCACCACCAGCAGCACAAGCAAGTGCAGTCAAAATTTGTTGCTAGCCAACAACCTCCAAGTGCCACCAGCAGCAGCACAAGCAAGTGCACCGCTAGCCAACATGTGCCAACAAGTGCCATCACCAGCAGCACAAGCAAATGAAGCGCAAATTCTCCGCTTTCAATTTATTTAATTCACGCCGGAGTATAATGGCAGAAATTTGCTGCGCTTGAGAAATATTGAAATGGTGCTTCTAAAATATTGGAGAGTTAACCAGTCAATTGAATCGTGCTGCACTTGCCGGTGCTGCTCGTGGCGACTCTCGGAGAACGTTGGCAAGCAAAAGAATCAGGAAATTTGCGCTGCACTTGCTTGTGCTGCTGGTAATGGCACTTAGAGGATGTTATCTAGCAACAAATTTTGCACTGCACTTGCTGGTGGTGGCACTTGGAGGACGTTGGCCAGCAAAGAAAGCCAATTTAACTTTGCTGCACTTGCTGATGTTGGAGATCGTTGGCCCACACATACGCACACACAAACTCAAGCACTTTCGTTAATTTTTTTCATTCATTTGTTATTTTTTTATGTTTTTTAAGTTTACAATATTACGAGTATACGATATATGTTGCAAGTACAAGCTCTCGAATTAAATATGTCGCATATTGATAAAATGCAAATAAAATAAAATATTTGCGCTAAAACACAACCGAAATGTGAAACGTCAAAATTTGCAATTGTCAAAATTTCATTATCCATTTGACACATACAAATTTATTTCAACACACACAAATTTTATTCAACCTGATATTTTCTATCCTACCACGACTGAAAAGTTTTCTTTTGACAAACACCTTTTACACGGGGGTTACACGAGACAGTAGTGTTAAGACAGTTGCAACACATTCACAAATTTTTACCCACACACACTCACTTTTCCTACTGTCAGCTACTGTCTACTCTACTGTCTTAACTTTTTTGAAGACAGTTGGCGGGACAGTAGCTAGGACAGTATGGAATGATAGGTATCATTAAATATCAGTAGGAATGATATTTTGCATATTAAATGATAGATGATAAATGATAGTATTTGCAATACTTTGGCGTGCTCGTAGTTTTAACAAAAATATTCTTCAGAAAATGGAAATTTTTTACGATTCTGTCTACTGTCTTGCCAACTGTCTGGACGCTTATTCACAGACACAACAAAGTTTGACAACTTATACGTATTCTTAACAGTCTTAACAGTACTGTCTCGTGTAACCCCCGTGTTATGAAAAAATTTATTAATAAACCAATGATAGTTGGCAACTCTGAAAATAAAATGACACAGTGGTGAAAATAAAAAGCCACTGACAAATACAACAAGTGTGAAAATTGTCAAACTTTGTTTGACGATATATAATAAAATAAGAGCATGCATGTAATTATTTGAATGCTCAACATATGCCTTTATCACAACTTAAAGATTAAAATGTTAAAACACCCAATCCATACATTATTTTTCTTGTTTGCAAACGAAGTTCCAGCAGAAAAAAGCAGAAAAAGAAGAAGATCGTTCCATTTTTAAATCTCACCATGCATAGCAGCTGTTTAAGTAAAAGCAAATTTTTCAAAAATGTTGTCAAATACAACAACTGAAGAAATTGCCAAGCTTTAAAAGCATATATAGACCAATATAAAGCGAATTAATAATAAGTTTTGGTTGCAAACATCTTATTGCAACCTAACTTAAGTATTTATATACTAACAAACAGATTATATGCATTAATTTCAGGAGTTGCCAAGTGATTTCTTTGTGAGCTTGCGGCCGATTAAGAACAAGAGTGACGATAATTGTTGATATTTTTATGCACAAATACATGCAAACATTTTTTTAAGGTTATGTTTTCCAATTTTCCTATCTTGTTATCTTTGCTGTCTGTATTGATGAAGAGAGTCCTCGGTAAAATACGATGACGCAAACCAATCGTTCAATGCGCCTAAAGAAGTTTTCACTTCAAAAATCAAGCTTTAAAAAGACAAAAAAAGTGCTTTCGGCAAATGGCTCCAAAAAGAAAGTGTGCCCTGTCGTAGGACAGGCTTTTATACTAGTTATTATTATAAATTATTATATACCAAATGAAAGATATAAAATATATCATAACTTCAGTACCTGTTTTTATTTCGATATTATAAGCTTGAAGCTTGAATAAACCCCAAATTTATTAAATTAAAGACTGGAGTTGACAGAGTATGAGTCTTGTTTTCAATGACGTTTGTTCTCTAAATTTTATAGGAAAATACAATAATTAAATATTAACTGTAGATATAACAAATATAAGCTAAACAAATATTACATCTTTTGTTCTCCAAGGCTTAGATCGAAAAGACTGTTGAAATGATAAATTATGCTTTAGAAGCTAGCCATTTTGATTAACACCAATACATTCGTACAATACATAACTATCATATATACAATAAAAAACATAACATTAATCGCGATATATAAAGTGTTACACAAACATGAATTAAATTTTTTGACATTCTTTATAATTTGATGCATCACTGAACTGCCAGGTTGCCATCAATTTTCAACAGTACCTTAATAAGACAAATTTTGTAGAAAATAAAAGTTCTTTTAATAAAATAGCTTGTAAATATTAAAATATACTCTTAAGAGATTTTTATTTCAAATTATATAAAAGGTAATTTAATTATCTTTCAAATGACATGTCAATATTTTGGATCAATTGGATATTGGCAAAGATATAGATGTTTTTTAAACACAACTTTTGGTAAGAAAAAATGTCAAAAATCGATAACTCGATAAGTAGTTGAGCTATCGATTTTATGTTCGGTCAAACATTTTTTCTCTACCAGAAAACATTTTTTATTCGTGGCGCCCAAGAAATCGTAATCGTGCCGTTAAATTTTAAAGTATATAAATTAAATATTTAATTAGTTTATTCAATAGAAAATAATAATGATATTTTAAATTTTAGAAAAGTTTAACATTTATTTAAGAATAAGTACCAAAAATATTTAAAAATATCAAATAATATTTCACTTTATTATACACATAAAAATGTTAACGTAAATAAGTTTAACAAAACAAACAACATAAATTTATATTTTCAAAAAATTTAAAAAGAAAAACGACTTATTCAAATAAATTAGTTAGATGTTAGTAAAAAGTACGGTGTGAATAAAATATTCCTTTTATGGGAAAAAACTATAGTATAGTCGTTTCGAATTCGTTTGGTTTATTGGGTATAGATAAAAAAAAATAGTTTTTTCCAAGCTTTCTATAGAAGACATGCGCCAGTTTTCTACAGTTGACAGAATGAAAGAAAACAGTGTTGCAAACATAATCAACATTTTACTCGCTAGCCACTCTGTTTGAAACAAAAGTTGCCATACACAAAAAAGGATTTTTTGGGGAATTTTTTCAAATCTTTTTTCACAAATTAATAAAGTATAGACATTTAGTTATTTTTAACAAATTAAAAATAATTTATGGAAAACCAAAATTTATCTTATTTTCCTCTTTTTTTCCCATAATTAATATTAAAAAAGTCAACTCTTTTATTTTAAAATCTCTAATTTGTATTAAACCTATTGATTAGGCATATCCAGAAGCAAATTCATAAGTTATTGCAAAAAAGAAATTTTGAAACCAAATTAAATTTCTTAAAATTTATAAAAAGTAATATATTTTACAATTTTAAGTTTGCTCATAATTTCTATGTTTGGAGAGAGGTCCTAATTTTTAATATTATTAAGATATTATTTCTTATATCTTCTTGTTTTAGTCCAAATATTCAGATTTTTTGAGGGGAGCTAAAATCAGAGACATGTTTAAAAATTAATATAGAACTATGAACAAGTGTAATGTATATATTAAGGGTATTCATACAAATAGGCAATACCCTTATAAATGGTATAAACTGTATAAGTTTATCAGCCTTATAAATAAACTCTCAAATTTGTATGCCTTTGCGCAAACCAGATATATTTCCACTTCGGTTTAGGTAAGCAAACGAGGTGGCAAACTTATATGATCAATCAATCAGCTGTTTTCGTTTTTCGAAAGTTAGTTAATTTCTTATCAGAAGCCGAAAAAAAAGCAATGAGAGGTAAGAATTTGTGAATTTGAGCAAAAGTAACAAATATATAATTGAAGATTACAACTTAAGAGCTTATTGGCAACATATGCAGCATATGAAAATATATTGCAACTGAAATATATGTATGCTGCAAATGAACAATCGACTTTAAGGGCTTTAAACCTGCTGATAAAAATAACTAATTGCTTAAATTATAAGGTTGCCGCTTTGTATGAATATCTCACTGTTGTTTTGAGTAAATGTATATTAAGGTGGCCCTAACTTACAGAAAGTTTTATTTTTTTGACGCCATAACCTAAAAATATTTGATTTGATATAAAACTAAAATCTTTACAGTTACGTGCCGATTGATGAACTTTTAGAACTCGCTCAAGAACCCGATAGTTGAAGAAGCGTTATACAAGAATTTTTCTTAATATTTCATCAAAGAAGTAATAAGGCTTTTTCCACACTTGATCAACGCAACTCCAACTCAAGTTTCTAGCCTGTGTATTTATACCGGAACCTTCAGATTAAGGAACTTGCACGTAACAAGTTCTCGATACGTTCTCAACCTATTAAACGCAACGCGGCTTTCCGCAATTTTCATCGGCGACTTGTTGCATCAGTTTGTTTGTTTTGTAAATTCAATTATTTGTAGTGCAGTACGCTATATATTAATCAAGTTGAATAAGTTAATTAATTAGTTCCTTTTTCATTAATAGAATTTAAAAGAAGAAGAAATAATTTGTTAAATATTAAATAAGTGCAAGAAGTCGAAAAACATGAGTCTTTATATAATTACATTTATTATATGTTGCATGACTTTTAAAGCAAGTCTGAAAGCATTCAGTTTATAGTTGCTAGTTAATTGCTTTTCAACTATTTCGGTGTTGCGTTGAAGTTGCGTTGGAATTGCGTTGACCAAGTGTGGAAAAGGCCTAAGAACAATGCTTGACGTACGTTTGTTTAAAAAGTGTTATACATTTAATTTTTAATTGAATTGTTCTGTAAAGTGAGCTATCTAACATTTAAATCTGATGGAAAGTTGTGATATTTGACTATTTAAAAAGACTTTATTTCCTGTTGCACTAAAAATAATCGTGAAAATCTGAATTTGAAAAAATGCTTATTAAATGTTGTTGAAATATTTTTTGAACCAACATCTATTACATATACAAAAAATTATGTGATTACGTTGAATAACTTGGTAGTTATGAAATTTTGTACTTTAAGTGTAACATTTTGTAAAGTTCGAGTTTGGGTATTTAAAAAAAAAAAATTCCAAAAATTTAAAAATTCAAAATTTAAAAAACAACATAACGAGTAGCTATAGCATAGTAAGACTACTAGGAAGCCACTTCCTGCAAAAAATTACAAAAACCAAAATTCGAACAAAAAGGTTATACCTGTTTATACAAAAGTTATACAAAAATATCAAAAAATCGAAAAAGCCACATCTCTCATTTACAAAGGCTTAAAAAATTTAATGAAAAATTCTGATTTTAGTTATAAAATATTTGGTTAAGGGTGTTTTTAATATTTTTTACCCTAAAATCAATGTCTGTTATGTTGACAGGAAAATCTATTGAGAAGCAAATTTTTATGTCCACAAAAATTTTCAGAATCCTTAAACGAAATAATGCGGTAATTCTTTCTTTTTTAATATTTTTATTTAATTGATTCAATACATTTTCTAAACAAATCCATATTATGCGTTCGTCTGGTTTAAAGTTGTGCTTCACTTTAGGTCCTTGCTCGCCATTTTTGACCTAGATATTCTATGTCTGAGTACTTATTTTTAACCTGTTCTTGGATAATTTCCGCAGTGATCAGTGGTACATGCTGCAATTGATATAAATATTTATTAGAAATAACATTTAGGTTTGAATAGGTTAGGTTAAGATGACGGCTGGTCTCTAGACTCCAGACAGCATCCATGATCGAGCAAAATTTTACAAGATTGACAGGCACTTGTCTCGATCACAGATGCTGTAATTCGGCCCCTGGTCACTTAGACCAGATGATTGATCTGTTGTGATACCACTTTTAGATTAGATTGAAAGAACGGAGTAATGAAGTGTAACTTATGTAGGATTTTCTTAGTGTGGCGGAAAGCTGTTGAAACATGTGATAATGAATCTGAGGCAAGTGTTATGCCTATTACTCAGTCAAATCAAATTACCTTCTCCACCAACTTTCCTACCACCAAATACAATTTTTTTGTCGTAAATATATGTGTTTATATTTCCGGGATCAAACGCGCTACTACTAGACTACCGAAGCCATAAAATAAGAATATATTTGTAAAAGCAATAAATCCAATTAAATTCATGTTAATTTTTATAAATGTTTTAAAAACTTGTACCTTTTCAACTTATCAAGCGATACTAATGACAAACGTAAGCTTTTCCTTCCTTTTATACTCTTCTTCGTTAAACATGTATTGCTCCAAATGTATGTTAGTAGTCGTATATTTGCATATACATTACAATTGTTTGATTACTCAAATCCAGATGTTGGTAAATATACACTAGGTCTGTTTCCGTACTCGATTCAAGTAACGTAAAAATGCTTGAAAGAGTTATTTTGCAAAATTTTGAAGCTCGAGAGTGAAGAATAACATTCAAAATGTCACTCTCTATTCTATTACAATTACTTGAAGTGAGTACGGGAACAGACCTACTTTAAGAGCCAAAATGCTGTTATGATTAACACCGCAATTCAACTACCTAATAAAGAAAGAGAGATAGATTGTTATTGATTCTGATAGTTTGTGTTAGTTTCTGATAATGATTGTAAAGAGAAAAAGTAGCTGAATATGAGAAGAATGATATTATATAGCAATAGCAATATCCCGAGATTTTCGGGATGGAAAATTTCAAACCCGGGATCCCGGAATTAGTCCCAAATAATTTTTATAATTGAAAGATCTTGTTATTTTTTGCAATAAACACACGCAAAAAAATCTAAAATCGACTTTTAACTAAAAGTCATTGAAGCAACCGGAAATAAAAATTTTTTTGGAAATCGAAAAAAGTGTTCTACATGTTTATTTTTTAAATGTTTATTTTGCATAAAACTCAATTCAAACACAAAATTTAAAAATTATACAAAAAAGAACAGTGAAAGGAATAGTAAAAAGAATAGTGAAGTCCTAATTGTTTAATGTTTGATTGATAAATTTTACTTTTTTTAAAAATCAACAGACACATTAGTTTTTAGTGTACACCTTAAATTTGTAAGCTCTTTTGTTTTATTATTTTGTTAATCTAAAATATCAATTGTACTTATTTTTTCTATATTCTTACCACAATATCTCTTTTTGTTTTCGTTTTGAGATAAATAAAATTTCCTGAAAAAGCTGAAAAATAACCAGGTGAAAAATTAAATACATTTTTTTTATTTGCATACAAAACGCAGACCATTTAGCCTGAGCACTAGTGCAAGAAATTATATAAATTCAAAGAGTTGGTCAAATACACTTATTCAAAAAGGAACAAGTCGAGATCAAGTCTTAAAAATAACAACAAAAAATATATTGTCTTCTGACAATTTTAAAAATAACTTGTTATCACTTTGACCCTTAGCTCGATAAACGATTTTAAACTATCAAATAACTAGAATTTGTATTTAAAATCAAGTATGATTTATCATCAACATAAAAATTTTAAAAATAGTTACAAAAAAAAAGGAACTATTTCAATACTTTATTTAAAAAAAAAAGTTTAAAAAAACATAAGGCGTCTGGTGTGATGGTTAAGCTTTGCCGCTAAACGATCCCACATGTTGTTAAACCATATTAAACTAAAAAATTTCGAATGCATGTATAGCGTTTTGGCAGCAGTGGTGATAATAAATGAATTATTAGAAAGTTTTTTTTTTATTAATTGAAGCATAGCCGCGAATAACGTTTTAATTCTCCCCCTATTCTCCCCTATTCTCCTTCAGCTTGCTGTTTTTGGACCCTTTTTGAAAAAATTCTTATTTGAAAACGCAAAAAGATATTTGAATTTTGTTTTTTTTATTGAATTAGTAATGAATGAAAGAAAATAAAAAATTTTTTCGCCGCGATATAGGGGCTGTCCATAGATGATGGCACCGTCAAAGTTGGCCCTCAAAAAAAAAAGCATGGTGCTGGCGGCCACGATTCCGGCCCTCAGGAGCGTCTGAAAAAAAAAACAAATATAGGGTTATGATCAGCATAGATGTAATTCTGGCCCGTAGTAAAATAAAAATTTTGCGATTTTTTTTGACAAAATGGCGGCCACTTGAAATTGACAAATCGAATTTGGACCCATTTTTTTGTAGTTTAGTGTAAAAAAAAGTAGTAAAAAAAATCGCAAAATTTTTTCTACGGGCCAGAATGGTGACAATTCTACGTCGATTAAACTTTGTTTCATCCAAATCGGTTCAGTAGAACTGGCGGAATCGTGGCCGCCAGCTCGAAAAACGTGGTTTCGAGATAAACGCGTTCAAAGTTCAAAGCAACATAAAAACTACTCATTTTAGCGAAGACATGACCCCACAAAAATGGCCATATCTTCTAAAGTATTTCGAATTTCAAAAAACCCTTTTAGGGTTATATTCTTAAATGTCCAAGCTATAAAAAATGCAAAAAAAAAGTCGAAAAAAATTTTTTTGCTGAAAGAGAATAGGGCCTTAAGCGACAAAAAGCAAATTTTTTGCATACGTAAAAAAACGTTTTAAATGCAGCAGACAAAATCTAGATACTTGTTTCTAATACATTATGGAAATTCTTGAAAAATACTGTTTAATAATAATATTTCGATAGTAAATTAAGTATTATTAATGTTCAAAATAGAAAAACGTTACATATCCAAAACCCATTGGTTGTTAAAACGTTATTCCAAGTTGCAAAGCAGACTGTGCGAAGATTTATTTGATCGGATCATTTTCAAAAAATTAAATGTTAATGATGAGAATTTCAAAATATATTTATGAAAAAAAACACTTAACAACAAACACAAAAATTCATTTGAAGAACTTAAAAGAAAATTTTTTAAAACCTTCAACTAAATATATTTGCTTGCTTTCGAACACAAACTTAATATTTTACTCGATTTCCACTGCAGATTGATTTTTAGAACTCGGTTTACTTTTCAGGCAAATATTAAGCAATCGCAAGGAGATCCTTTTTCTTTTATCACTTACTTGAATGGGTTCTTTTCGAAAAACTGGCATTGTATAATTGGACAAATTTTGAGTTCTTATGGAGTTTATAGAATTTAAAATGATGTTCCTTTATTGCTCTTATGCTGAATTTATTGCAAGAAAAAAAGCATAGACAATCACAAATCTATATAATAACAATTCAATTACTTAGAAACGTAATGTGAACTTACAACGTTATTCCATTTTACCTGCTCTGGAGCGTTTTTTGGAGGTATACTTTATTTTTTTTCTTAAAATATGTTCATTCCATTCCACAATTCTTCAATGTTTTATTCTTATTATCAATTCAATTTTCAACATTGGACTTCCTTTTTGTGCATCTATTGCACTTATCAATTACATTAGATAATTGAAGTCTAATAATTTTGTATGTAACTTACAACGTTCTTCCACTGACCGACACTTTCTTATTGATTTTTGATTTTTGATTTTTGATTTGGTGTTAAGGCAATGTAAGAGAGTCATGTTTACGGTAATATGCAATAAAATCGGTTTTGCAAAAAATGGCTTTTGCAACGTTATTCGCGGTTGTGCTTCAATTGCATTCTATCTTGTGGTCAAGGGCATTCGCAGGATTTGTTCTAGGGGGGGCAGAAAGAAAATATAACCTTTATATTTCTATTTCCTGAGATTTTTGGTACTAATTTTGTTATCATGATATGCTGGTTGACACACGCTTGTACACATAAGAAAATTATATATATTTCAAAGATGGGGTAAGAATCTTTCTCGTATCATGCCCGAACCATTTTCAAATTTAATTTTATTTTTCAAGTAATTTAAAAAATGTTTTCTCAACAAATATTGTTAGTAATTTAGTAAATTAAATAATGTGAGGTCTCCTTTATCCTTAAATAAAATCGCTTAATTAGTTACTATTTATCCCCCAAATTTTCCTCTTTTCAAATAAGAATACAAAAAATTTCCCAATATGTTCTTTTTTTTTTGAAAAATGAATAAAACCCGCAAGATTTTTAGGCAATTTTTCCAGTTTTGGAGTCCTGAAACTCATAAACCAATTGCGAGCGACCTGAAATTTATCAGATTTGGATTTAGGAGGAAAAAATCCATATAATCCGCAAAAATTAAGAATAGGAGTTGTCGCTATTCTTGAAATGTTTCCCGCATGGACATCAATAGACTTATTTCTTTTTTCAACATGCATCAGCTCTAGCAGCATGCAAGCTACTAAAATTGAGTTTGGAAACATACCTATTATACTAAATGGCTTTTTAATTACTAGCTGATATACCCGGTGTTACTCGAGAGTAATTTATATACACTGAGAAGCAGTGTATCACAAACCAACAACTATAATTTTAACAACCTATAATTTCTATAAATTTTGATCAAATGCAATCAAATTTTTTTTATTATGTTTGTACAAGTCTCTTCTGTATTTCAAACAGGTTTTTATTAAGATCTGATTACAACAACAAATACACGAAGGCATAATGCAAACTAAATCATAATGATACAGTTTTGCACTCACTATTTATTTTTATATTTTTAAAACAATAATATATATTTAGTAACTGGTCCAGTAACCCTTTGCCTTCTTAAGCTCCTGGATGCGATTAGGTAGACTTTGCGTGTACCTCTGCACAAATTCTGGAGGAATCGCCTCCCACACTTCCTTCGTCCGCTCCCACAACTCGTTCACGCCTTTTTTCAAGCAGCAAGACCCATTTTTTCCACTACATCAGGAAGATTCTGTTGCAGGATGGACAAATATTGTTCCTTGCGCATAATTCCATCGATGCGCACCAAGGGTCCCACTCCATCTTTGGATATACAACCCCAAACCATGATACAGCCACCACCGTGTTTGACGGTTTGGCGTACCTGATTTGGTTGGATTGTATCAGGGTCCTTAGTCCAATACCATGCACGCCCATCGGATTGAAATTGATTAATTTTAGTCTCATCAGACCAAATAACCTTTAAATTATTTAATATTTGTTAGTATAAACAGTAATACACACATATGTTTAATAACATACCGAATCCCAATCAGCGACAGTCCAGTGCTCGTGTGCTGCAACAAAATCCTTCCGTAACCGCACATGTCGTTTGGTCAGCATAGGTTTCCTTTTCTTTTCTGCTGCCTTAACACCTATTTTTTTCAAAGCTCGACGAGCTGTCCACTTACTGGCGTCAATTTACAGTATATTTAAAGCTGCAGCAGGAGTAACGGCATCGGTGCTGGTAACCAAATTTGCTAGATGGCGTACATCTCGATCGCAAATTTTTTTCGGACGACCACCTTTGTTTGTGGGAACACTTACACCACTTTTTTTTTTTAATCTTTGGACAAAAGTTTTGTCCAAATGGAATTTCTTCGCCACTTGCCTAATGCTTTCGCCATTGCGCAAACAAATTAATATTTCCTCTTTATTTTGGTTGTTCATGACTACTGAACCACTTATTATCACGTAAATTATCGTAATAATTAAAAAATTGCATTGCACTTTGTTCAATAACAAAAATATAACGGTAATAAAAATAATTGAGTAGTGAGTGCAAAACTGTATCATTTTGATTTATTTTGCATTATGCCTTCGTTTATTTGTTGTTGTGATCAGATCTTAATAAAACCTGTTTGAAAGAAAGAAGACACTTGTACAAATATAATAAAAAAAATTGATTGCATTTGAGTAAAACTTATAGAAGAAATTATAGGTTGTTAAAATGATAGTTGTTGGTTTGTGATACACTTATGCTCCTCAGTGTAAATATTTTAACATACACTTTTCGATTTAATGTTTTTTTAAATTTTGGAATTTTGTAAAAACATGTTGAATTTAAGTTTGAGGCCACTATAAAAATATTAGTTAAAAAATTTACCCTGCTTTTTTAACGAAGGAATAATTTTATCACTGTTTTTTCACAATCAAAAACTTTTTTTATTTCTAAACTGAATTTACTGGTTACTGGTAAACATGTTACTTGCACTTCGCTCATTGAAATCAAATTTTTAAAAAAAGGAAAATGGACACCAATCTATCTAAATGTTTTAGTAGTTTTTCCAGTTAGAAAATAACAATTGGTTTGTGTCTAAAATAAGAAATAAAATAAACTGAGTCTGATAGTTGAAGCAATTTCTAAAATCTTCAGAATTCCTTTTTTATGCGAAAAATTGTACATTCGTTTCTTAATGTAAATTAGCAAAAATGTGTAAGTTAAGAAAGCAGACGCTTTTTAATTTCCAATTATAGTATATACAGCAACCTGTTACAATATTATCGACGACAGTTGATTGACATAAATCCAGACCATAAAAACTGCAAGAACAGTGCAAGAAGTGCCATTATGTTTTTTACCGCAAGTTTACGCTGTGTGCGAAAAGAACTAAATTGAGTACAATTACCGACATTTCTAAAATATTGAAACCGTGATGGTAATGCAGTGCTCACTTGTAATTTATAACATTTTGCAGCATTCTTTTCAGCATAATTTTGGTTAGTACGCTACTGAACCTAAAAATGTGTTCAATGCAGCCAAGCTTACAACCATCATTGGATAGTTAAAATGTCAATATTTCGCTGTCTTGTATATGTCGGTACATTTAGTTGGCGAGGAAATTTGACTTTCAACAATATTGTTCAAATAACATATTAAACATGAAAAAATTAACTTGTACAGCATTCTTATTCACATTCATCTTTTCGATGAAATAGTGATATATGTATATACAACATCTAAAGTACCATTGATAAAAAACTGAGTGACAACGGTGACACAATAGTGAAAAAAAATAGAGCCATCACAACAAAACAACTTTCACAGGAGGGGGTGGGGATGCAAAAAACTAAGTAGATTACTATAAGGATATGGGACTTATTGTGGTATTTTTTAATGCGAATGAGATTTTTGTGGCAATTTTAAATGCATATGGAATTTGTGGTGGTATTTTTAAAACGCGTGGTATTTTTGTGGTAGTTTTTAATGATCGTGGGATTGTTTTTGATATTTTTTATTGCGGTGGAAACTTTTTTGTTTATCTTTACCATGGTAATTTTTGTTGTATATAATTTATATTACTGTGAAAAAGTATTTTTATGTCGGAATTGTTTCAAATTTTAACTGGCAACCTTGGCTAGTAGTATAACATTTTTTTGTACCCACATACTGGCTCTCTAGCTACATGCATCTGTATTCTCTATTGTATTACCACCCAACAAGCCATGAATGCGACTGTTCCAGCTAAACGGTATTTAAAACGGCAGCGTCTGATTTGCTGGTATGGAAACGACATGTTTTCTACCTTTGAAGTTTAAACCGTTCTCTATATAATTGTAAAGTCCTTTTTTAAAATGTTGATTTTATGTGATTTAAGTACAAATTCTAAATGTTTGATAGCTTAAATCATACTTGATTTTAAATACAAATTCTAGTTGTTTGATAGTTTAAAATCGTTTATTATGCTTTAGGTCAAAGTAAGAACAATTAATTGTTCTAACGAATCTTTCCAAAGAAACAACAACAACAACAACAACAACGTTTTTAACAACAAAAGGAAAAACTTACTAGCTGATTTTATTGCAATTTCAGCCCTGCTAAAGGCTTCATCAGAAATCTTTGTGATACCCGTGCAAGCGCGCACTTTTTTAAGTGTCAATTTCTCAGTTTTTCTCCCTTTTTATATTTTCACATTTGTTGTTGTATTTTTGATTTACTTTAGTCTTTATGCTTATGTTATTATTATAGAGTCCAACAGTCTATTGGAGGTCTTCCACTAACAAAGCATGGTTACTGAAGTTGTTTTTCGATTTTTGTTGATATATTTTCAGCTTGTTTCTGTTTGGTCATGCTATATCTTTGACCTAAAGCTCAATAAACGATTTTAAACTAACAAACAACTAGAATTTGTATTTGAAATCAAGTATGATTTAAACTATCAAACATTTAGAATTTGTATTTAAATCATATAAAATCAACATAACAAATAACAAGGTCATTTAGAAAAAACTTTAGTCCTTTTTGATATTTATCAAGAATCGAATTGAAATTTATGTTATATTCTCTTGATGTACTAGCGTCGTTTGTTCTTGTCTTTTTCCCCTCTCTTATTCACCCGTTTGCCAAAAAACTCTAAAATATGCATTGAATCTTGTATTGAAATCAAGGTAGTGCAGTTGATTTGCCGTTAATTGTTTGGTTTATTGTTGCAGCTTAATATAAACTATTTTAAGAAAAGGTTACAATTGTTTAACAACAAATAAAATAAATATACAACTTAATAACTTAATAAATGGTACGCTTATATGAAACACACAATGCATGGTTTGCTGACAACGAAACGGTCCGCTTCAGAGCTTACAAAAGTGCACACCGTTTACAACCGAACCGATTGGCTATCTGGGAAACGACAAAAATTAAAGCAATTAATGTGTATTTATACATCGTCACCTGCATGCCAAAACCATGAATGTGCTTTTTTATAGTTTTTGGGTAAATGAGTTTGAAGGTTTGAATGCTTCTAAAAATTAGGGAAGTAAAGTGTTTTTAATTTTCATTTACCGAATGGTAAGTATTTAGTGACTTAACTAGTTAGATTAAAATTTGGCTGGCCTACCTCTTTTAAAGGGATTTTAAAACACATTCATTGTTTTGGCATGCACAAGAATTCCAATTTATAAAACATTCATGCTTCAAGGAATCGAGTAATGTATGAATGTGAAGGATCTGTTTTTTCTGATACTTTGGTTTGCGGATATTAGGTCCCTCGATTTTGATTAAAATTTGGTTGGCCTATCTCATTTCTAACAGATTTTGGAACACATTCATTGTTTTGGCATTCGAAAATTCCAATTTTGTTTAAATGTTTGTGCCACAGCAATGAATGTTATATATAAAATTGCATCAGAAACAGCAATAAACCCAAAATCGAATTTTGTCACATTCATTGTTTTGGCATGCAGGGGACGATATGTTTATTTTACATATATATTAACAAAACAACAAAATCAGCAGAACAACAATGATTAAGAAACAAACGAACAAACACAACAACAACCATAAAAACAGCATAAGCAGATACTGAAGCAGCTTGTGTATTTCTCATACGAATATATGAATTGTTTTCTTCTTAGATTTTGCTATTTTGTAACTTTATTAAAGAAGTTACAAAACTAAAGGTTAGATATTCGTTTTATTCGAACTCCAACTGATATTTTGGCTTTTTTTTTCTTTGTAAGATGAATATTAAAGTCTGTAGGTATATTTTGGTTGCTACTGCAAAGAAAGATTTTTAGATATTTCACTAAAAGCACGAGATGGTTTAGGAAAAACCAAATATGCCACACCCCCTATTACCTCCCACAAATCAATAAGAACGCTCAATTTCAGACGGCTTTGGTCATTTTATGCCGTCTATGCGAATTGATCTAAATGCGGCCTTAACTAAATTGTGTCGATAAGGCATCCTAATTTAGGAAGCACTGTCTTATCGACGCAATTTAGTTTCGGCCGCATTTAGATCAATTCGCACTCAGCCTTAGTTCATACGGTTACTTTCGGCAACTATACTGAACATAGTGAATATATAAAATATTTCTTCCGAATAGCATGAAAATTCGTATGTGGCAGAAAGGCGGTCTGTGCCGTCCGAATAGCATGAAAAGGAAACGTCTGACATGTATTGTTCACAGGGCAATTTACACACTTTTCACAAATTCACAAACCAATCATAAACAAATTCATGAAATTAGGGCAGGACAACGTCTGTCGGGTCCACTATCTATGTTTATTAATTAAACTCATTTTCTGTTTGTTTTTTTGTTTGGCCTTAATACAAATCCAAATGGCTGGGAGCATTTCGTTAAAATTTGGTATACATATTGTATGCAACCTAGATTAAATTGTTACATACTTAGTTTTGTACAACGCCCCTTCCGGCACTTTTCAAATAACGAACTGCACCCTTAGGTCAGTGTATATTTGTTTTATATTTTTTCAAAAATGGTCCAAAATATTGACTTTTTTCTCAAAAAATTACTCAAAATTCGTTTTTGTTGTTGAAATAAAATCAAGTTAAAATTGCCATTCTGACTACCTCTCATATAACATAGGATTCATTTGTAAACATTTTTCCAGTTAAGCGCAAACATTATTTTACTGTTTTTGTCATCAAAATAAAAAGGCGAAATTTATTTTTTCCAAAATGTTGTTTTTATATTTTTTAAAAAGTCTCAAAAATAATTTATGTGAAAAAATTACCTCAATTTCTGTTTCCGATCAAAAGTTATGGCTAAAACTATCGTTTTATGCTCTCGGAATTTGACATTGACACAAATGTTCTATGTGGTTTCTATTTCCTATTTCACTCTTTATTCTATTGCAATTACTTGAAGCTAGTACAGAAACAGACCTTTTATTTCACGCAGCTGTTTTGGAGAAAAATTTATGTAATCCGTTGACAAATTTCTGCTTTGGATTTTTTTTTAAATATTCGAAAATATTGACACAAATGTTAGATAATAAAGTTACCTAACTTAAGTGAGTAATGAATAAAGTCAGTACGAAAACAGACCTTTTATTTTACGCAGTTTTGTTACAGAAAAGTTTATTTAATCCGTTAACGCATTTCCTCTTTGGATTTTTTCAAATATTCGAAAATATTGACACAAATGTTCTGTGTGGTTTCTATTTCCTATTTCACTCTTTATTCTATTGCAATTACTTGAAGTTAGTACAGAAACAGACCTTTTATTTCACGCAGCTGTTTTGGAGAAAAATTTATTTAATCCGTTAACGCATTTCCACTTTGGATTTTTTCAAATATTCGAAAATATTGACACAAATGTTAGATGATAAAGTTACCTAACTTAAGTGAGTAATGAATAAAGTTAGTACGAAAACAGACCTTTTATTTTACGCAGTTCTGTTACAGAAAAGTTTATTTAATCTGTTAACGCATTTCCACATTGGATTTTTTCAAATATTCGAAAATATTGACACAAATGTTCTATGTGGTTTCTATTTCCTATTTCACTCTTTATTCTATTGCAATTACTTGAAGCTAGTACAGAAAAAGACCTTTTATTTCACGCAGCTATTTTTGGGAAAAATTTATTTAATCCGTTAACGCATTTCTACTTTGGATTTTATTTATTTATTTATTTATTATTATTATAGCTATACATTAGTACACTTAGAACTTTGTTCTCTTATAGTACAAAGTAATATCATTTTAAACAGCAACTATGCTTAGTTGAGTGTTTTTGGATTGAATTTAATTTTGTTTAACTTAATCAATTTAAGGTAAATGTAACTTAAAATGTAAAACAAAAATTTATTAAAAAAGAGTAAAAATTTTTCTATTAATACAGTGGTGATTAAGTAGTAAATGAAAAAACCAAAATATGAAGAATTATAGATTTATAAGATATAATTGGGAGCTGAGAAGAAAAAAGAAATTAAAAATTTAAGTTGTTTGAGTAGAAAAAAAAAGATAAAATAGTTTGCCCAAAAATTCCTCTCCTAGTAATTTCTCTTATCCTTCGGGGCAGTGCATTCCATAGTCTAATGGCGTTAACGAAAAACAAATGAGATGAGTTCAGCGAGTTATGCCTAGTGTAGTGTCATAGCACAGCTAGCTAACGGTACGCTACATATAAATAACAAAAGATGTTTTGCGTTTCGTTTTCTTTTCTTTCATTCATTCTTTTAGGGGCCTTCAAACGATACTACCATGGCAGAATTAGAGAAGGTATATGCATTTCGGAGAGGGAGACTGCCGCAATTGTCAAAACGAAGTTGACAGCTCATACAAAATCTGAAAATGATGAGAATGCTATAAGAAAACGAAAATAGGCAAGAATAGCAAAATGCTTGAGCTTGACAATTCTGGCTATGAGAAAAAGAGGGCAATCTGAAATGCATATTCCTTTACTAGTTCTACCATTGATACTACATGTCCATCCGACCTGTCAAGTCATCACACATCAGAGATAAAGAGATAGGATAAGATAAGATTAAATTTTGTGACGTCAAAACATATGTTTTTTCCATTTTTATGTACTTTGGTGAAACTCATTTATTGTGTACGTGAGTTCACCTCAGATCAGTGTTGCCGCGACGATTCTAAAAAAAGTATCCATAAAAAAGTCACAAATGTATCCACTTCAGAAAAAAAGTATCCACATATTAATGTACTGAATCCCAGTTTTTTAAGCTTTAATAACAATTTCATTTATTTAATTTGAAGACTAACAAATAGTTTTCTTAAAATGTAATAGTAAGAAAGAAAGCATGTACATATATAAAATAAGTAATAATATTAAGACCTAGTGCTTGAATATTTTAAATCTTTTTACGATTTATTTTTTTTATAGTTCAAATAATGAACAACGTTTAACGTTTAACTTTGGAGGTGAATTTTTTTGACATAGTCTGTCACGAGGTGGTAAATTTGACACCATTTTTTAATTTTACTAAAAAATTCTAATAAAAAGAGGTTTTTAAAATTATTTCCTTTTTAAAAACAAGTGTTAATATTTTTGCTTAAAATAAGTTCAAATTTAAAATTTGTTTTTTTTTTTAAATTTAATAAAACTGGCACTTTGTTTAACTAGCCTTCTTTTAAAGACGACAAAAATATGTAAAGAGGAGGTAAAATTTACCACCACCTCTACAGTTTAAGGTTAAATATCGTAAAGGTATATTGCAAAGCTCATAAAATAATTTTTGATTATGTTCAAAATGGTGCTCAATTAGAGCCTTTCGACAAAACATTGCCTAAAAAAATATAAAATGATACCTGCTAAAACGGCTGTAGAAGCGGAAATAACGTCAGTATCCTTACAAAAATTTAACAGTATATTCTCAAAAAAAACTATACTTTTGAAATATAAAAAAAAAAACATTAAGAAGAGAAAGAAGATACAAATTCTAGACAACCAGCGCCTGTCTTAAAAAGGAACATATGTTCATTTCAGTACTTGAGTCCATTTTGTTTATTACATTAATATTATAAGTATGATAATTGAATAAAATTATTGATTTTATAAGTATTTGTACAAAAAACAATATACAGAACATAGCTGTTAAATTGCGATTACGATTAGTACCAATTAGATTATATTTTAAAAAGAACAGAAATCATTTTATAATCCTTAAGGGAGATGTTTTTGATAAGTAATTGATTACGATTACAAGTAATCAAAAAATTATAACTACTACTTAGAATTACGAAAATAATCGAAAAGAATTTAAAGTTATCAAGAAAAAAAATTATCCGACAAATTTTAGAAATTATTTTTGATTCTGTTTGAGGTTGAGTCGTATCGTTTCAACGGTGAGGTTGTGAAGTGCAACCAGTCATTTTTAACTGAAATCGCCCATACGCTGATACGGCTTTTTCAGATATACGAATAACAGTTATACGAAATTTTAATAAGTTTAATTAACAAAAGTGTTGGGGGCTACAATATGAACTTTGGGTTCATGGTTCCCTTTTTGTTACAGCCGCTAATGCTATACATGGCTTGTTAAGCATCTGTTAATAAAAAGAAGAATACCTGACTACACTCTAGCCGCTGCAATTGGATTCAACGGAACTGCTGAATTTTATTAGTTATTATCGTGACTATAATATTAATGATTTAATATTTTATTTTTTTGTGCTTGTGCATTTTTATAATTCTATATGTGAACATAAAATGTGCATTTGATGTAATTTATCAAAATGTATGCATTTATTTATCTATATTTCCCATTTGCACACGTGGCTATTGTATAAATGAAAGTAACACTATGCAATGAGGCCTGTGCTATGAGGCAGACTTAATATATTTATCACAAAATTGTAAAGTTATTTGTAAAGATTTGATAAAAAGTACTGTCCAAAAATGTCTCAATGTCATAATTTTTCTTAAAGTTTTTGTCGAATTTAAAGAAATGCCTATTTTTTATATTTTTGCAAATAAAAACATGTATTCATATATAAGGCTGAAAAAAGTATCCATAAATTTTTCCTAACGGCAACACTGCTTAGACTTAATCCTATGGTGTAATTATTCTAAGATAATTTCACCATGATATTTCAGGGATGTTTTCCATTGCTTTTCCGAAGTCTTTTGTGGTACACCTTTTTTTACCCATTTTGTTCCAATAATATGCAGTTTTACAGTTATCGGACATCAAACGTAACTGGTGAAATTCTTCAATCTACCATAAACCAGGGTTGTTTTCCGTTGATTTTACGACCACATATAAATGTTTTGTGTTAGTATTGGAGCCAATTTTATGTAAAATCGAACATAGTGCTATCCCTCTCCAACGGAGTTTCCCATCTCTTTATCTCTGTCACACATGTAGTATCGTTCGTGAGCAAGAAATCAAGGCGGATGGACATGTCCGATGGAAGTAAAAAATTTTTGACTTTTTGCTAAGTACGTCCGACATATAGTTCCGTTTGCGTGCACGGCCAACCAACTTAGTACATTTTGCCATTTGTTGAAAATTTTCAGAGAGAGCACATCTCGCGGCAAAACTGCCGCAGATATTTTAAAATGCGTATTTAATTTTATGTGTATTTGATGCTGTGATCGTTTACAATAAACTAACAAAAATGCGTCAAATGAACTGAAAACAATAGAAGAATAAAAAATAAGAAAAAAATTAAATAGAATAAAATAGAATAAAATAAAAAAATAGAAAAAAAAAAATAAGAAATAGAACATTTTTATGATTTTGCGTAGTTTATTAATATTTTCAAGAAAAATTTGCACTTGCACAAGGCCAAAACTGACTGAAGGAGCGTTCTAATGCTTTTGCGATGTAGTAGAGAGTTTTTAACTATTGCTCAGTTAATGTAAATTTTCTAGGATTATTATTATTTGAACAGGTGTCCACTAATTTAGCAAACAACACAACAAGTGCAGATAGCTTACTTCACAATTCTGCAATTAAAGCTAAAATTATTAAAGGAGAATTTAAAATAAATATCGAAAGAGGGAGGAGTAAGGTCTGGGATGCATTTGGAAAATTTGAAAATGAAAATGGAGAGGAAATTAAGTACTTTGTAGCGTGCAAGTCTTGTTTAAATGTATACAAATTTTCCAACAACTGCACTTCAAATTTAGTTAAGCACAAGTGCTACATATTAGAGAAAACCCATAGTGAAAGTATTTCTTCAAAAGTAGAAATGCATACAGAAGAAAGAAAAAAATCGAGTTCGCATTTTGACTAAATGGTGCATTGAAAATTGTCGATCCTTTAAAATTGTTGAAGATTCAGGCTTAGAAAAATTTGCGGAATTTCTTATAACTATTGGTGCAAAATATGGTAAAAATGTAGATGTTAAGAAATTATTGCCTCATCCAACGACTATTTCAAGAAACATCAATACATTAAACTCTTTGTATTTCAATGAAGTGAAAAAAGAAATAGATTATATAAAAAACATTGGATTCGGATTAACGTCAGATGTGTGGTGCGATAACTACCTATGTACTAAATATCTAAATAAATATTGAAATATTTCTAAATATTGAAATTGCTGAAAAACACGATTTTTTAAGAAAGCATTTTTGTAGGAAAAAATTAAAAATAAAATATTTGTTTATCTATATATATAAAAATGGATGTATGTATGTGGTAATGTGGGTATGTGGCTATATGGCATATAGACTCCAAAACCGCTGAACCGATCTTTATGAAATTTTCAGGGAAACTGAAACCACATCTTGAGAGTATTCCTGTGAGGTTTGGTAACTATTGGACGAGGGGGCGTGGTACCTCCCATACAAGCCAAATTTACGCTATCGATCACAAACCAAAAAAAGGATATATATCAGACGGTTTCAATCGTAAAAAACTAAGATTTGGTAATTTTGTTCAGATGGTTACTGTCGGTAACTGTACAAAAAATGGGCGTGGTCGTAATATAAATACGCTCACTTTTTCGAAATCTTGGCAATTCCGGGGTTTTACACATTTTTACAGTGAAACTTGCTGTGTAGGTGATCTAAGAGGCGGTCACTATATGTAAATGTTTTCACGCCCACTTTTACCGCCCACAAATCAATATCTATATATCTAAAAAGTAAAACGATGTGTGTCTGGCTGTGTGATGTCTATAGACTCCAAAACTACTGAACCGATTGACCTGAAATTTTGGCAGTCGATTTGTTTCAGGAACGAGATGGTTTAGGAAAAAAATTTGCCACACCCCCTTTTTACCGCCCCCAAATCAATAAAAATATTATATTTCAGTCGGTTTGGATCGTATAAGGCTAAAATTTTGTTATTTAGTATGTACGGTTACTGTCGACAACTTTACTAAAAATAGGATTCGACGCCCCTTTTACCGCCCACATTTAAATGAAAATGGTTTATTTTAGACGGTTTTGGTCGTATAAGTCTTAAATTTGGTATTTTGGTTTGTGTAGTTACTGACAGTAACTGTACGAAAAGCTGGTTTCCACGCCCCCTTTTTCCCCCCACAAATCAATGAAACCAGGCTTAACCTAAATTGAGCTGAAATTGGGCATTCGATTTGTTTCGATTACGAGATGGCTCTGGGGAAATATTTTGTCGCACCCCTTTTTACCGCTTGCAAAACAACAAAAATGTTATATTTCGCACGGTTTTGATCGTATTAGACTAAAATTTAGTTATTTAGTTCATATGGTTACTTTCGGCAGCTATTCGAGATTTTCGTATATGGCAGTAAGGCGGTCTATGGCAGAACAACGTCTGCCGAGGAGAGTGAGTGTTCCTGTGAGGTTTGGTAACGTTTGGACGAGAGGGCGTGATACCTCCCATACAAGCCAAATTTGCGCTATCGACCACAAACCAAATAAAGGATATATATCAGACGGTTTCGATCGTAAAAACCAAGATTTAGTAATTTTGTTCATATGGTTACTGTCAGTAACTGTACAAAAAATTTGCGTGGTTGTAATATATATACGCCCACTTTTTCGAAGTCATGACAATTCCTGAGTTCTACATATTTTTATAGTGAAACTTGCTGTGTAGGTGCTCCAAGAGGCAGTCACGATACATAAATGTTTTCAAGCCCACTTTTACCGCCCACAATTCAATATCTGTATATATAAAAATGAATCGTGATTGGTTCGGATGCTTAAAACTTGAAAACGACTGATTAAATTGGATACTTCCTTGTACTGGTTTAGGAAAAAAAAAATAATGCCGCACCCCCTTTTATCGCCCACAAATCAATAAAAATGCTGTATTTAATACGGTTTTGGTCGTATGAAATTAAAATTTGGTAAATAAGTTCGTATGATAACTATCATTAACTTTGATAAAAACGGGCGTGGTCACACATCATCTACGCCTAATTTTAAGAATATATCAAAATACTTCGAAATTATTGGTCCGATTGAGCTCAAACTTTGTAAGTACGCTTTGCTTTGAGTACAAGATGGTTTTAGAGGAAATACCGCACCCCCTTTTACCTCCCATAAAAATATAAAAAATTGTTGTCGCACAGCTTAGAAATCCGGTATTCGACCACAATTTAGCCGTACCGTTTCAGTGATGAAATTTTATGGGAGTTGGACAAGGGGGAGGGGCACCTCCCGTGATATCGAATAGCTTTGAAGTTATAGGAATTCAGCTTTGGAATTCAGTTTTTGACCTCAACTTTCATATGCAGTTTCAATGGTTTTATTTTATGGGCGTTGGACAGGGAGGCGTGACATCTCCCTCACAACCCAAATTTTCGATATCGAATTGCTTTGAAGTTATAGGTTGACAGCGTAAGAATGCACTTTCATTCCTTACATTTTATGAGCGTAGGGCAAAGGGGAGTGGCACTTCCCATACAACCCAACTTTGTGCTATCAAATAGCTTTGGAGTTATAGGTCGCACAACGCCAGAATTCAGTATTCGACCTCAATGTACACATGCAGTTTCATTGATTCAATTTTATGTTCATTGGTAAGAGGGGCGTGGCACCTCCCATTTAACGTAAATTTGCGATATCGAATATCAGCGTCAGAATTCAGTATTCGGCCCCAATTTATACATGCAGTTTCATTAATTACATTTTATGGGCGTACGACAAGGGGGCGTGAAACCTCCTATTTAAACCCAAATTAGAGATATCAAATAGCTTTGGGGTTATAGGTCTCACAGCTTTTGAATTCAGTATTGGACCTCAATGTACACATGCAGTTTTATTGATTACATTTTATGAGCGTTGATCAAGGGGGAGTGGCACCTCCCATACAACGAAAATTTGTGATATCGAATAGCTCTGGAGTTTCAAGGTCTAAAATTTTTTAGAGTTTGTCGGGAGGGCGTGACACCTCCAATTTAACCCAAATTTGCGATATCGAATAGCTTTGGAGTTATAGGTAACTCAGCCTCGGAATTCAGTATTCGACCTCAATTTACACATGCAGTTTCATTGGTAAAATTTAATGGGCGTAAGAAAAAGGGCAGTGGCACCTCCCATACAACCAAAATTAGTGCTATCGAATAGTTTTGGAGTTATATGTCGCACAGTTTTGGAATTCGGTATTCAACCTCCATGTACACATGCAGTTTAATTGATTACATTCTATGAGCGGTAATCAAGAGGGCGTGGCACTTCCTATACAACCCAAATTTGTTATATCGAATAGCTTTGTGGATATAGGTCGCACAGTTTCGGAATTCAGTATTCTACCTCAATTTAGACATGCTGCTTAACTGATAACATTTTATGGACGTTTGACAAGGGAGAGTGGCAGCAACGCGCCGGGTTTCAGCTAGTAGTTTTATATAGGAAATGGATTGCATTTTCGAATTCCGGGATTAAATTCGAAATTCGAAAAATTGTTCCATACCAAAGCGGAAGTTTGAATTTGGAATAAAAATTCGAAGAATTTCACCATTTTTGGGATTTTTTAACAAATTGAAAAGGAAGACTAAAATATGTAGATAATACACAAGAAGTTTAATAGTGGGATTCGCAATGGTTTAGAAGTTATGAATTTTTAAGTACTTGCATTTTGCGCATTTCGCAGTACTTCGCACTATCGTTTTTTGTGGTCTGCTTTACGTAGAATGCGCCATAAATAAATAAATTCTGTTTGGGAAATGCATTAAAAATGTTAAAGTTTGTATTAATAACATAATAATTTTTTCAATCATTGTTATAAACTTGACTTACTAGGTCAAGTTTGTTCATGAAGTACACAAAAAGCAACAATATATGAACCTACCTAATATAGAACTTTAAATTAATAAGGATAATTGAAAAAAGAACTACGTCCATTTCACATTTAAGTGTAACATCAGTTGTACTGACCATCTCCGATTTGGCTCAAATTTTTTTCTTAGATTGGTTTATTATTTAGAAACCCAAGTCCGGAGTTAGAGATTTTAAAAGTTTTTTCTCCTGGACCCACAAACATGCGAACGATAAAATGGGGTATATTTTTAGACAACGTAGCTCAGGCAATTTAAATGCGATTTTCACAAATAGGGTATCATTGGAAAAGCTATTTAGTCTATTTTAAAAATTATTCCATAACCTTTCCAACGATATAAAACGAAGGTGTGATCTTGAAGGGTTTAAAAGTTATGGCGAAAAACGTAAAGTATGTATTAATGAATTTTCAATACAAATTCAACTATCGTTGAATTCAAAATTGAAAGTTGAACAAATTCAAAAGCGTTGATAGCTAGTTGAATTTGTATTGAAAATTAATTAACACTTCACGTTTTACGCCATAACTTCTGAACCCTTCAAGATCACACCTTCGTTTTATATCATTGAAAAGGTAATAAATGGAACGTAAAAAAAAACAAAATAATGAAAATGAAAAAAATTATACCTCCTTTTGCTGGCATGGTATTAAACTTTGACATTAAGAATGGGTAAACTTACTGCAATTTTTTCAAAAGTTTTATAATTTTCCCTTAAAATAGACTAAATAACCTTTGCAATGATACCCTATTTTGGCAACGAAAAATGATTCTTAAAATGTATAACCTTGGATTTGGTTTTATATTCAATAAGCCAATAAAAAATTTTATCTTAATCGTAGATGGTAAGTGCAACATAAAATACACTTCAACGAGAAATGGGCTATTAATAAAATGTATCCTACAAATATAAAAAGGTCACACACATTTAAAATAAAACCAATTTCTTTTACTTTTAATTTCAGGTGAAAACATTAAAATTAAAGTTGACAAACTATTACAAGATTTTGACTGTAGACTTGATAATAAATCGATCATGGTAACAGATAGAGGGGCAAACATGGTTGCTGCATTTCGTTTACATAACCATATTTTCTGTGTCAATCATTTGCTGCACAATGCATTAGAAAAGTCTATGAAAGATGTGCTTGAAGTGGATGAATTGTGCAATATGTGCAGTAAATTAGTAAAGTATTTCAAAAAATTAGGGATACACGATGGAATACTATATATTATTTATTTGATTCCATTGAAAGAAATTGGGTAGAGATTACAAATATTTTAAATGATTGGAATGAGCTACACAGAATAAATAACATAAATTTAAGTTACATAAGCCCTATAGCAGAACTACTCAAGCATTTTGAAGAAACATCGAAGAAGTTGGAAGCTGAAAATTGTTCAACGCTGCATTTAGTTTTAGTTTATTTATATAATTTGAAAAATGTGTACTTCAAGCGAAGAAGATCTCGATATTGTGCGAAATTTAAAAGAACGTTTACAAAACTATTTAGTAAATCTTGTTCTTCCAAATACAAGTATTTACCACAAAATCGCCCTATTTATATTTCCTCCAGCAAATAAACTTACTCAACCTACTAATATTGAGAAAGTTTGCATGAGGGAAGAATGCAAACAAAATTATGATGAGCTACGCTGTTGAAAGAATTGATGAAGATGAAACCGTACCTATACCTAATTAACATAGCTTTATCTAATGATGCCCAACTTTTTCAAAGATTTTGTTCAACCAGTTGCAGTTTTAAGTATCCATTAAGAAATTTAAGTATCCAGAAAGAACTTTCTCAATGGGACGTCATTTAATTTCAGAAAAACGCACCTTAATAGGGTCAAATCCTGTAACTATTAACCAAACAATGTTTTCGCATTCAAATATTTAAAAATAGCAAGCTCGAACTAGAAATTATGGATGAAATTTGAATAATTAAGTGTATTTGGTTTCTTATTCTTATTTTTTTTTCATATTTTAATTTTGTTTAAAAACTTCTTATTTTCTTTATTGGTTTTTTTAAATGCAAATGAAGAATTTTATTTTATTTATGTATGCATTAACAAATTCATTTTCAGATTTTTTCTTATGATAACAATCGTTGTATAAGTAGAACGCAAAAATAAACACTAAAATGCTTTAAAAACTATAAAAAACAATATTTATTTCTTTTTCCGAATTCTCCAAATATAATAAGAATTTAAAAAGAAATTTCTATAAACTTTTTCTTTATATTTTTTACTGTTAATTAACGTATATTTTTCCCTCAAAGCTCAAATAATATCATTTTCTTATTCATATATATCATTCTCAGTTTCAAAGCTTCCTAAAATCCCTTGCATTTAGTTTCCTAATAATTTTCCTCTTTTTAATACAATTTCAGTCAATTTCTGTCTACATCGCTGTGTCTGTACTTACAGTGTTGCGCAAAACAATGGCAACAAAATAAGTGCGGTGCAACAAAATCGTGTATATTTTTTAATATTGGGGACACACAAAAATGATTATAGAAATCAAAGCATATATTCATACATCATATATAAAACAAATAAAATTCAAATTTGGTTTTGTTTTTTTTATTAAATTTAAAATTAATGTGACTACATTCAAAACAAAAGCAACAAAACTTGAAAAATGTAAAAAGAGAACAGAAGTTCCAAGAATTATTGGTAAAAGTTCCGTTATTGTAAAGCACGTGTTGTTTGTTAGTCATAAACATTTAAGTTTAGTTATTTTTGTGCTAGTTGTGACATTGACTGTTCCATTTATAATGGCACGTTTTAAATACTGTGAAGCTCTTAAATGAAAAATTATTTCCGAATGTAAAAACGAAAATTCGCAAATATCCAACGTGAAACAGTTTGATATTAATCGGTCAATAGTTTGCAGATTAAGAAATAAATATACCTTCACAAAAGACGTAACAACGGTACATTAAAGAGGGCGGCCGCGGAAGACATCGCTGCGTGATGACAGAAACATTTGTGGTGTGTTCAAAAGAAATGCATTTGCCACATCCAAAGAGGTTGTTCGGACACTTGATTCAGATATCCACCACAGCACTGTTTGAAAACGAGCCGTTGAGAACGATTAAAGAAGTTGCAGACCGGCAGAGAAACCTTTGCTTACAGCTAAGCATAAAAAACAAGTTGAGGTGTTACAATTTAAACAATTCTGTCTGAAATTGTGACAACTAGTTGCAATTTATTGTTTTTTAGACTCAGCCTTCCAAAAGAGCACCTAAATTGGAACGTTAAAAAATCGAAAACCGTTTTTTTAGCGACGAATCTAAGTTCAACTTGATTAAATCAGATGGGATGAGCACGGTACGGCGCCACTTAGGTACACGCCTTGAAGCCCGAAACTACAAAATAAATTTTAAACACGGAGGCAGTGGCATTATGGTTTTGTGGCATTTGTTTTTCCTATAATGAAGTTGAACCATTTCAAAAAATCGATGGAATGAATTATGGATCGATTTGAATATAATGACATTTTAGAAAGCAAGATGCGACCACATTCAGAGTGGAATATGTCGCTTCAGTGAACGTTTTAGGCCGACAACGGCCCGAAGCACACTTCAAAGCTCATCAAAGATTACATTAAAGGCAATAAAATTCAAGTCCTTGATTGGCCGGCACAATCAATGACTTGATTGCCATTAAAAATCTTTTTGGGACTTTGAAGGCAAAAGTTTCTGGTCAAAGGTTTTCCAATAAGACTGCACTGTATGAAGCCCTGAAACTTAATTGGGAACATATACCTAATACCAACATATCTAATTTAATAGAGTCGATGCCGCTCAGATGTGCAGCGGTTATCAAGAATAATGGATCTTACACCAAATATTAATTATGTTGCTTTTGTTTTGCTCTCAGACAAACTGAATGTAGTCACATTAATTTTAAATTTAATAAAGAAAACAAAGCCAAATTTGAATATGATGTATTTTTAATATGATGTATGAATATATGCTTTGGTTCCTATAATCATTTTTGTGTGTCCCTAATATTTAAAAAGATACACGATTTTGTAGCAGCGTACCGATTTTGTTGCTATTGTTTTGCGCAACACTGTATTTCACTACAAGTACTTGGTGTACCGAAATATTACTCACAGAATAACACAAGAATTCAAGTTAATTTCATTTTCAGTGCTTTACTGTTTTTAGTACAATACAAAAATGTTTTCCTTCTATGTTTACTTGTGCTCATTCGTAATGGGTAGCTGAGAGTGAAAGAGTATAAACATTTCTTTTGGTAGCAAACGAATGCATTCGTGCAGATGTCTAGTATCTATGAGGTGTCAATTGACCCCTTCCAATGACAACGCCATGTAAAAGTAACCGGTTGGTTTCATACGTTGGTGGCAGAATTAGGACAGGTCCCTTTCCCTTGCGAACCTATCACGTAGTAGGTTCTGAATCGGTTGTTTTCTCCGTAGGGATGTTATAACTATTATGTTATGACATCGTAAGAAAGGTATTCTGTTAAATTTTTTTATTTATAAGTTTAATTAATTTTTAACTAACTATAATTATGAACTTAGCATCATCAATGTTTATAAATTCAAAACTTTTATTAAACGCTACCTTGGATTACATTCGGAATTATTTAATAACCAAACTAAACCATTTGGATTTTGCTCTGATTGGAGCACAAGTGAATTCTTTTTATTATGTGATTGATAATTCTATCAATATTATGGCTGGAATTCTTCATCCACCAGCTTACCATAAATCATGGCCAAACTCGTTAAAGTTTGGAACTTTAGGCTTTCTAATTGGCCATGAATTCACACATGGATTCGATCCGATGGGAGCGACATATGACAGCATGGGAATTGAACGTTACTGGTGGTCCAACAAATCTGGAAGTATTTTTGATGACCGTGCTAATTGCTATGCAAAACATTTTGATACATACTTGATTCTTGAAATAAACCGATATGTTAACGGTTTGGTGACCCAAGATGAAAACATAGCTGACAATGGTGGCCTACGTGAAGCTTTTGACGCCTACAGAAATTTAATTAAAGGAGAAATCAGGGAACAACGTCAAAAATTTACACTTGAAAACGAGAAAATGCCTCGTGTTTGTTTCGAACTCGTTTACGAGTCCGACTATTTTAAATGAAAATGTATAATTTTTTTAATAAAAAGTTTTTTCATTGTTAGCTGCTAAAAATACGTTGATTAAAATCAAAAAATATTTTCATAGTTTTTAAATGAAAAAATTCTAACTCTTTTTACATAATTTTCTATGAAGAAATTTATATGAAAAAAACTCTAAGTCTTTTTGCATAATTTTGTATGGATCCGAGATGTCGTATTCGTTTACGAGTCCAACTTTTTTGTATGAAGATACTAGCTGATATACTCGGGGGAAAAATGTAAAATTTTGATGTTTAGGTTTCATTCGTTCAGAAGATAACTTTCAGACAATTTTTAGCCAGAAAAAAAAGAAACTTTTGACTTAAAGCGTAAGGAAATAGGCAAAATGTTTTTTGTCATTCTAAGGAAGCCACATTCCCTTTTTCAAAGCCCATCCCAGTTTTCCAGTAGAAGGATATCACCAAGTGGCAATTCCATACTGAATTTCTTTATTATACGGCACTTAGTTCCAAAGCTATTCGATATCACAAATTGAAATTGTATGGGCGGTGCCACACCGCTTTGGCCTATACTTGCTCAATTTTGCCAGTCGAAAGACACGACTAAATAGTACGTTCTTACCGAGTTTCATTAATGTGTGACTTATAGCTTAAAAGTTTTACTGAAAATTTGGGCTGCTGAAAAAGTACCACGCCCTCCTATGTCCAAGGCCCATACAATTTTACCAGTAGAACGGCAAGTGAATATTAAGGTATGAAAATACCGAATTCCGTTGCTGTGCGATCTATAATTCCAAAACTATTCGATATAGAAGATTTGATTTGTATGGGAGATTTGTAGATTATTTGATTTGTAGATACAATTTTTTTAATAAAAATTATTTTTTCATTATTAGCTGCTAACAACTACGTCAATTTAAATCAAAAAAATTTTCATAATTTTTATATGAAAAAATTACAAGTCTTTTTATTTAATTTTGTATAAAGAAATTTATGAGAATTTATTTTTTCATATATCATATAATTGAGTTTTAATTTAAATGTTTATAATTTTCACTGAAAAATTTTTGAAGTTTTTCTTAAGATAAGTCACTTAGAAAAATTTATGGATCCGGGATCTCGTGTTCGTTGCGATCTCGTTTGGCAATCTTCGTTGCGATCTTACTCGTTAGCGAGCTCGTTAAAGAATCGTTCTTCATTTGCTGTTTTGGGTAGTCACAAACAACAAATTTTTGGCTAACTTGAGGTCCAACAAACACACAGTTTTTCAATAAAAATTCTTTTATTTACTCTAAAATAAATACATAGTGTTCTTCGAATAATGATGTTTTAACCACCCATTGCGGTAACAACAGTAGTTTGGGGACTAATATTAGAATTTAAGACTGTGACATTTTGATTAACTGGTGTTGTGAATTTGGGAGAAACGATAGGATTGAAACTAGGAAATCCATAAGGTGGGTTATTGTTATGGCTTGGTGTTGATGATGATTTTGATGGTAGTCGAATAATTATTGCTTGTTGTGGAGCTGGGTAGCTTGGTTTACTGTTCTCTCCTCCACGACCGGGAGGACCAGATGGACCAGGCAAACCAGGATATCCGGTAGCACCTGGGGGACCCACTGGTCCCTTATCACCTTTTTCACCTCTGCGTCCTGGTTGTCCTGGAAAACCAGGTGGACCTTCTTGCCCGGGACGACCTTGTGAACCTTTTTTACCTGGATATCCCGTCTGACCAGGAGGTCCTGGAGGACCTGGACGTCCAGGTGCGCAGTCGCACGATTTACTTGGTGGCGAATAGTATTCCTCTCGAGCTGGTTCATACTCTACTTCAGATTTAGATGAACCAAAATTGATGTGACGCTCTGTTCCATTTTCTTTATATTTCTTGGTTTTGCCGGCAAACGTTCCCAATAAAAAACCTAAAAAAAAATTGGAATGTGTCAAAAATATTTGTAAGACTACGCCAAAATTTTATACTGAGCATACAACAAAGTACTCCAAGAATTTGTAGCTTCATGTTGAAAAGTTAGTATCTGAAGTTATTGAATAATTTTGATATTCTTTTATACAGAATCTTCTGCACAAATTCAGCGATAACTTTATAGTTAGTGTAGAGTTAGAACAAAGAATGTTTTTTTTTTTCAAAGGAAAGGAAAGCCATAAGATTGTATATACATATTAGAGGCGATCTAATATGCAAATTGAATTAAGGGTTATATATTTGCATATTGGAGAAAGCACTTTTGCTTCTAAAGAACAGCATTTTATATTTTTAATTTATTCAATTTCAAACGATCCAAGCTAGCTTTGTAGAAGATAAAGAGAGATACAGAATATTTGCGTTTTCTGGCCTGAATTTTAAAATAAATCATGTGAAACCGCTTGTCGTTGCCTCTTTTTTATTGCTTATTATATACATATTCCATTAGTTCAAAGCCAATTTATGCTTATTTTGACCCACTAGCTTAATGGGTTGAATTGTGAAATAGATTCTAATAAACAACACTACTGTACAGCCGAAAACATTCATTGATGAGTTCATATTTTATGAAAACAAATGTTTATAACGCACGGTTTTCGTAATTTAATTTAAGGGCTTATTGCAAGAACATGATATGCCACATAAAGTTAAATTCGAAATAATCAACTAAAAGGGTCAGAAAAACGTACTTTAATATGGAGTTACGGAATTGAACAAGGAAACTCTTGCCAAAGTATTCGAAATATAAATAAACGAAATATTGGCAGTAGTTTTTGCTAATCCATACATTAAATATTCTACGTTTAAAGTGAATAAATTTGTTAATTTATTTTTAAAGTTCATATTTTGTGAATTTTCGGTGAATATTTGAAGAAAATTTATTTACGTATACTAGCAGGCCACTAGCAGGAACGTTTCCTCTTTATCAATAATACATTTTTAAACATCCTTAAAAATATATTTAAATAGTGAAAAACATTAAAATGTTTACAGATTAATTGTTTTTGCAAGCATAGTCTAAACAGTGGTTAGTAAATAATAATAATTATAGGAAAACAAATATGTCTACATATTAGTTATTAAATACTCCAGTGTAAACAACGTTTTAGGTTTCATTGGAATTACCGGGAATAAGAAATGTTTGATTTTCTGCTGTTCCGATTCGTGAGAGCGCCATATATAGTTGGCCATGGGTAAACACCTCGTTACGAAGGTCTATGCCGACAACATTAAAAGTTTGCTCTTGGGACTTGTTAATTGTTATAGCAAAGCACGTCTTAACTGAAAACTGCAAACGTTTAAACGTAAATGGTAAATCCGATGGGATCATTGGTATCCTTGGAATCATAGTAATTTCGCCCGATGCCGGCCCTGTTAAAATTTTTGCCTCTATGAGGTTAGGCATAAAACGAATGATTTGAAGACGTGTGCCATTACATAACTGGGGTGGTTTCAGATTGCGCAGTAAGATTATTGGTGTGCCAGTTTTAAGTTTAAATTCATGCGGTGGCATTCTACAGGCTTAAAGAGTTAAGAAATTCGACTGGATAAAGAACGACTTCGTTAGGGTCCGTCCCTGTATTCACAGACTTATACAGTTTGTATTCTGTTAAATTTCTGCTTGATACCACTTTATTGATCTCTTCTGCTGCTGAATTTTTTGAAGTGATAATAGCACGTTCGCAAAGCCAAGTAGAATTTATAATTCGAGTGTTTGCAATATTTGAATAAACATTATCAATCAGCTAGTCAACACTTTTAACGCACGTTCCTACTACATCTGACATGGTAACTTTTCCATTGTGAGCTATACTTACTGAGCCGTTGCCTATTTTTAAAAGGTACTGTGGGAACGCATGCATGTTAATCGATAAATTTAACTTTTTTATGTATGGCCAAACTTCTGATGATTTTAAGCAAGCATTAACTATATCAGCTCGTGTGCCTCTCGGAATCACAGGTAATATTTGTCTGAAGTCGCTTGTGACCCATCACCGCTTCCGATGATCTTAAGTGTTTTAGGGTTGTATTGACGGCATTAATATAAGATTTATGAGGCATCGTACACTCGTCCCAAATAATCAGTGAAGCGTTCTGAAGAACCTTAGCAACGCTGCTATTTTTTTTTTATTGAACATGTGCACCTTTGTTCCGGTGGAAAACTTAATGGCAGCTTAAAGGTAGAATGAGCAGTTCTCCCTCCATATAAAAAAGTTGCAGCAATACCCGATGAGGCTACCGCAATGGCAATTTTGGCAGGTGCATCTATAAAATAAACATTTCCCGTGTTTTGGTTTACGTTGGTTATAATTTCGTTGTTCTAACGTCAGTTTTGGTTCGTTTTCTTGTACAAACCTATTGAGCTCATTAGTATAGTACGTTCTTTCACGAATGTAAGAGAGGTTGGTTAAATATGAACTTTTAAGGCTAGGATTGGGCAATCCGAAATCCCTTAATCGTTTTTCCCCAAGTGAAAAAACCAAGTTTCGAGATGAATAAGATGAATAAGACGCATAGATTTTTTTAAAAAAGATTCCACAGTTCTGTTGGATCCGAAACTTCGCAAAAAATTAATATTATCGCAGGAGTTCTTTCATTTTGTGGGCACTTACAGAAATAGCTGCATCAGATAAAGTATCTTTCTAGTGTGTATCGGCCTGAAGCAAATTTCATGCTTGGCATGCCGCACGATAAGTCGGTAAAACCGTTATATCACATTTTTTTAAATCTGTAAAAGATGTAGGACCCCGAACGGAATGTAGTAAAAGTCTAAGATAAAAACACTCTGCGTAATTTGGATGCATTGTGTATACCCTTCCCAAGGCGAAGTCTCGCTTAACCCCTGCCATGTTTTATTAATCCAAATATAATACGCAGGAACTTCGTTATAAAGCAAAGTTTTTGCAAAGCTATCAGTTGCACAGAGTTTAAAAAACGCAGTAAGAGTGGTTTCCGGTGGATTTTGAATAATTTGATTCAAAGTATTTGGCGTAAAATAAACCCTCTGCCCATTTTCCAAATGTACAGTTAGATGTGTTGCTGTTTAATGACGTTCGTAAATTGAAAATCCCAGTATCCTCCAAATTGCTTCTGAAGTACTCAGATATCTCCCTTATCAGATATCTGGTATCAATTTCAATCCTCAGATATCTATCCTTATCATACATGGGCACACTGCAGTAAATATTTAGTGCATTACTAGAAGCAGTAATCAGTAAACTTTTACTGATAATGAAATTCAATTTGCATTACCAGTAAATTTTTACTGATTACTGGAAAAAATTGCAGTAAAAATAAATTTTTACTGATTACTGGGAAAAAATTGCAGTAGAAATAAATTTTTACTGATAATGAAATTCAATTTGCATTACCAGTAAATTTTTACTGATTACTGGAAAAAAATTGCAGTACATATAAATTTTTACTGATAATAAAATTTAATTTGCATTACCAGTAAATTTTTACTGATTACTGAAAAAATTTGCAGTAAAAATAAATTTTTACTGATTACTGAAAAAATTGCAGTAAAAATAAATTTTTACTGATTACTGAAAAAAATTGCAGTAAAAATAAATTTTTACTGATTACTGAAAAAAATTGCAGTAAATACATTTTTACTGATTACTAAAAAAAATTGCAGTAAAAATTTATTTTTACTTATAATGAAATATCATTTGCATGATAAGTAAAATTTTTACTAGTTACTGAAAGTAGTAATTGGTAGTTAAAAATCAATGTACAAGCACTAAGGGCCAGTTTTTCAGTACGAGTTTAAACTTTAGTCAAATTTAACCTAGCTTAGTTCACCAAAATTGGACGTTTAACCTCGGTCTAGCTTGATATTCTAGCATGAAGTTAAATAGACTTCAATTATCATATAATGTATTTTTGTTTGACTAAAGTTTGAAATCGTGCTGAAAAACTGGCCATAAATGAAATAAATAATTTAAGAAAATTAATGCTCTTTACACGTGTATTATATATGTATATTATCATGTATGTAGATATGTTTATACATGTATGCACATGTATATACTTATGAAAAAGCTACACGCTGTTAGCTTTTCTTAAAACTAGCATTTCAAAATTATCATCGCTGAGTTTTTACCTTCTGAAACGATTCACAATCCCAGCGAATGAAAATAACCGTTCTACAGGTGCCCATGAGGGTAATGTGGTATTTTATTTCAGAAAAACATTTTTTATGGCTGGATGGTTTCTTAGACAATTTGTCGTTGTGTCTCGATCGACGAGGTATAAAATTGTTTCTTGGAGATAATTTCCCGAGTCATTGGAAACACATTGTATGCTAACTTCTATTGAAGGAGATGAACAAATTCATACATTAATGCAAAAATGTAAAGTAAAGTTAAGTGTAAAATCTTTACCATTATCCCCAAAATCAAAAAATGATTTTTGCGGTGTCTGCGTCAGAACACGAGTTTCGGCATCGGCTATTTTGCCATACTTCATCACATAAGTGCTGAACATTTTTTTACTTCTTCTTCTGTTTGTGTTGTTGCTGTTTCTAAAAGAGTTTTCAAAAATCGCAATTTTATGTCAGGAACACATATAGCAGCAATAACAGCATCCCAAGCTGCAGGCTGTTTCAGGAAATATTTTTTTGAAAGCCACAGCAACCACAGGTGGTTTTATGTTTTTTCCATGTGTTTTTTATGTGGCTGCATTGATCAATGGATAGTGCGTTCAGTTTTTTAGTAATCAGTCAAAAATTGTTTTAACTGCCGTTTTTTTCAGCAATCAGTAAAAACTTTATTTTGCTTCATTTCATTTAAGTACAGTACGACCTCGCTCAACGCAACCAATTAAATTCAAGCCAATTGCGCAATCTGAGGTTATTGCAAAAACCAAGGAAAAATTGTATATTGGCCAATAGACCTATTTCCAAAAAAAAATATGCATTTTCTACACATTCAAATTAAAGTGAATCGAAAAATTTTTGTTCAGAAACATAATTTCATTTTATTCAATTTATTTTTTTAAAAATTGGGAAATTTTGGTCTGCACTTTGTTGCAATTTATACTTTGCGTACAATTTGGGTGTTGAGATTATCGAGGAGTTGCGTGTAGCGAGGGTTGCGTTGAGCGAGGTCGTACTGTAATTAGTGAAAATTGATTTTTACTGCAATTTTATTCATTTATCAGTAAAGATTTATTTTTACTGCAATTTTTTTCAGTAATCAGTAAAAATTTATTTTTACTGCAATTTTTTTCAGTAATCAGTAAAAATTTACTGGTAATGCAAATTGAATTTCATTATCAGTAAAAATTTATTTTTACTGCAATTTTTTCCCAGTAATCAGTAAACATTTATTTTTACTGCAATTTTTTTCAGTAATCAGTAAAAATTTACTGGTAATGCAAATTGAATTTCATTATCAGTAAAAATTTATTTTTACTGCAATTTTACTGGTACTGCAAAGTGCCCATCTATGATCCTTATACCATGGTTGCAGTTCAATATTGCCTGGCGCAACGCTTATATTTCAATCAAGCCAAAGAGCGCTAACACGTTTTTGTTTCTATTTGAATGAGTATGGAGAGACATAGAAGGGACAAGTTAAAACATATACACAATTCTTAAGCTGAAGGTGATCAGTGAAAGTTCTTAAAACAATACATGTAAAACGAATCAAAAAACATTCCTTCCTTTGTTTTGTTCTATTTGTTATGGAACGCAGCACTGCACATTTATGTATATCAATTTGTCGCCTTTCTCGAGGCTCATCTTTTTTGCCAACTGAGCTGTGCCAACTGAGCACAAAAGATAGTAGAAGAGAGCAATATGGACTTTACTGAAACTTTCGCAACACAAAGGCATGAAAAGAAAACGACTAAGCAATGCGTGGTAGCTAGGATGATTCCATGGCAGAATTAGAGAAGGTATATGCATTTCGGAGAGGGAAACTGCCGCAACTGTCAAAACGAAGTTGACAGCTCATACAAAATCTGAAAACGATGAGAATGCGATAAGAAAGCGAAAATAGGCAAGAATAGCAAAATGCTTGAGTTTGACAATTCTGGCTATGAGAAAAAGAGAGCAGTCTGAAATGCATATACCTTTACTAGTTCTACCATGGATGATTCCTTAATTAACTTAATACTTAAATTAAATATACTTATTATTAAAATTACGAAAGGGAAATACCACAAAAAATGCTGTTGCACAAATATGATATTTTAGAACTTCCTTTGTTTTGTTTTATTTGTTGTGGAGCGCAGCACTGCAAATACAAACGTCACTTTTTGGCTTGCTCGAGGCTTATATGTTTTTTTCTTTGAGTAATGCCAACTGAGCAAAAAAGAGAGTAGTTGAGAGCAACATGGAATTTATTGAAACTCTCGCAGCACAAAGCTTGAAAAGAAAACGACTAAGCAATGCATGGCAGCTGGCATGATTTATTAAAAAACTTAATACTTAAATTAAATATACTTATTATTAAAATTTCGCTAGAAAAATACCCCCATCTAAAACTGCAACACAAATATAATATTTCAAAACTTATTTCATAAAAATCGGCCCAGTAATTTGGAGTAGAGTCGTAATTTTAAATTTCCTCTTCATTTTTATATAAAAGTATAGATAGATAGATAGATAGATATAGATTAAGGCGTAGTGAAGTGTATGGAATGAGATTTCTGCTATAAAGCGGGATTGAAGAACTGAAAACTTACACCATTTTAAGAAATTTGGCCAAAGGAATCTGCTTTCTGATGAATTTTGAACCGCTTTTGATATGAATGTGTTAAAGAAATATTGCTCAAAAGTGTTTCTTGCTCATAAGAGGTGAACTGTTGTTCTAGATCAGGGGTGGGCAAACTTAATACTGGTATGATCAACATTATTTTTTCTTACTGATGCGCGATCGACTTTTCGAAAAGTGGGTTTAATTAAAACAAAAAAATTGTATTAAGGTCTTTACTAATAACACCATATTAAATTCATTGTATATAATATTTTTTACGCAGTTCTTAGTTGTTAAATATTTTTGATTAATTTTTTGATGTAAATGCGTGACATTCCACTTCATCGACAAGTCTTTAAAGAGAGGTTTGTAATCACTGATACACAATCGAATAGATAGAGAGCGATAAGTGGAACCAAAAAATGCAAATATCCTCATCGACACCGATCTAAATAATAGATCTTTTTCTTCTGGTAATAAATTCTAAAAATTATTTTCATTTGCACGTGCTTTCAGAACTATATCTGATTGTATTGTTAAAATTTCTAACTCTACATCCGATGAATTCAATTGAAAAATATAAGTAAGATTTGATGAAATATCCTCGTTATCGAATTATTCTCCAAAAACAAATAAAATACATTCAAATATTGGTTGAAAATTATTGAGATTTGCTAATCGTCTCTTAAATTCTTGATAAAAATTTTACAATTCAGAACAAAACATTTCAATATTACATTCACCAGTAAGTTTAATATGTTTTTATAAATATTTAAACTATTTTAAATTTTGCCTTTTTAATTGTAAAGCAAAAAGTTTTAATTTGGCCCTAAAAGCACTTACTGAACTGAACAACTCAATAATATTTTTTCCTTTTCCTTGTAATTGTAAATTGAGCGAGTTGTAAAAGCCAATAAAATCCGCAAGAAATGCTAATTCTGTACCCATTTTGGATCTTAAAATTGTTAATGTTTTTCTCCCAATGTGTCCATAAATGCAATAATTACAGGAAAAAGATTTAGAAATCTTTCCAAAAAGCTTCCTCGACTGGAAACACATTTTTAATATTTTAATATAATATTTGGGCAAGTGTGTAGAGTTTAAAAAAGTAAATTTCTCGTCCCCCTTCTTCCCCCTTTCATTTATTCTTTAAATTTTCAGTGTCGAGACAGGTGAAAATTCGAGAATTTTTTAATATTTGGCTTAGGCATCGTACTCCAACTGCTGTTAAAGTTAAAACTAAATGAGAAGATGATTAAAGAAATTCAATTTATATTATTAAAAATAAAAACTAATTGTTAAAGGTGTCACTACATGAGAGAGAGAGGTTTTAAGAAAAGTTCGGATCGTGGCTAAATTCACCTTTTGTTATAATTGATACGTGTTTATCTTTTGTAAGTACATGATATGGAACATAATTTCTATGTTCCTAAATGATTGTGTTATTTTAGGAACCTAGCACCAGCCGTAGAGGAAGACCTTTGACAGAGGGCGAAAGTGGATAAACTTGTTTCAAATACAAATCCAAAATTACTGCAAAAGGCTGTTAAGAGAATTTGCGACCCAGCAACTCAAACATCTATACCGGTAGATAAAGCTTTGGCACTTTTTTTAGATATGGATTTGTCTTTCAGGCAATACCAACTTATGAGAACAGTAGTCAATGCCGCTCACAAACATGCAAAACCCACACGAATTTAGTGTAAATTTTTTTTGTAAAATATAAAAATCCTTGCATTTATTGTATTTCAAAATATGCTTTAACGATTGAATGCCATTTTAAAGGAAATTTATTTATTTTTAAGGATAACTTAACCATTTACATTTTAAGATGCCCGGTAAAAACACGCATTTGCCTGATATTCCCAGCCCTAGTATAATATTAAAACATTTTTAAAAATGTTTGAATTTATTCTTTATCATATGCAGTCTTACAATCCCTCCTCCCCATTTTTTGATAGCTTTCACATTTTTCTACATACTATATGAAGCTGAACACCGACTGCCATTATCCCTGCGTCAATATTTTCTGAAATAAAGGTTAGGTTAGGTTAAACCGGATGCCTTCGTGAAGGCTCACATAGACCAATTCAGGTCCTTAGTGGTACCGGTAGCGAACAAAAGGAACCTTTGTGTTTGTTTTAAAAGTCTTTAAAGATTTGCGTTGAGTTTGCAAACCTTAGGAGGGATTCTAGAGACACCCTGGCTGCATCTTTAAGCGACGGGAATGTCGATGAGCCTAGGTATTTTAGTCTCGATCTAAGTAGGGCGGGTTGTGTGCATAGTAGGTGCTCCAGGGTCTCCACTGTGCCCGGTTCCTTGCACTTCCTGCAGTTGTCATCCGTGGTGATGCCAAGCTTCCTCGCGTGGGCTGCCGTCATGCAGAGACCAGTGAGCATGGCCACTAGTGTCCTGCAATCTTTGCGCGGGCGTGCCAAGATGAACAGAGTTCGTTTTTCGCATTGCACATGATTTTCGAGATTTTGCACGATGTCGTATCTCTCCATCTACGATTCACTGCTATTGTGGCTCTTCTTTCGAGGTTCCTGTACAACTCTTGTAGCGGAGTAAGTACATGTTCTGCGAGTTCTGATTCCAGCCCGGCGCCTTGTCAACGAAGTGCTGTCAACGAAAATGTTGATGTTAGAGTGTTGTGTGTCCATGCTGAGGGCTATCTCAGCAGCCTTCTTTATGGCAAATACTTCCGCCTGGAAGATACTGCAGTGGTTCGGCAGTTTATATGGCTGCCTTATATAAGGCTTATATTGGCTCTGCGCAATACACCGACGCACCTATCCCCATAGGCATTTTGGAGCCGTCTGTAAATATGTTGACCGCCTGCTGTGCTTGTTCTATACCTTTGCACCAGTCCTTTGGTCCCAGAAGAGTTCGTACTTTGGAATTGACTATCGTGCGAGACACCATGTAGTCCGTGCTACTAGGTAGATCCTTTCCGATTGTACAATGTCCAAAATTTTGAATGTGCATGTTGCCTGCTGCCATAAGGCGTTGTGCCGTTTTTCCGGCTATTAGTTTTGCATGTATGTCCAGGGGGTCCATACTTAGAATGGTTTCAAGCGCTTTAGTTGGAGTTGACTTCAGTGCCCCCGTGATGCATAGCGCTGCCTGCCGCTGAGTTTTCTCCAAGTGCCTGAGGAATGTTGATTTGTTCACAGCCGGCCACCACACAATAATCCCATAGAGTAGAATAGGACGCACTACCGTTACATAGATCCAGTGCATCAGAAAGGGTGAGAGACCCCAAGTACTGCCTAGCATCTTTTTGGATGTGTATAGTGCAATGGTGGATTTCTTCACCCTTTCTTCCACGTTGGTTTTCCATGATAGCTTGCTGTCCAGGACGACTCCTAGATATTTTGTGTGAGTTTTCGGTATGAGACGTATATCGTTCAATTTCGGTGGTATCCACTGTGGTATCTTGTACCTTTTCGTGAACAGAACCAGATCCGTTTTCTCTGCAATAATACTAAGACCGACTGAATTTGACCATCTAAGTACATCTTTGAGCGTGCTCTCCATTATGGAGCTTACTGTTGATAGACATTTCCATACTATAATAATGCTTATGTCGTCTGCATAGGCAGTTATCCTCGGGGCTCTACCTGCGAACTTTTTGAGTAGTTCATTTACTACAAGATTCCATAGTAGTGGCGAGAGGACCCCTCCCTGGGGTGTCCCACTACGATCCCTTACCATGGATTTAGTGCCCCACTCAGCCCGCACCTTTCTGTAGTTTAGCAACTTGTCTAACCAAAGGTTAGACCTTACAAAGGTACACCTGAGATATCTAGAAACGCCCCGAGTGCGTATTCCTTGTGGTGGAGGCCTTTTTCTATGGTTACTACTAGGGAATGTAGTGCCGTTTCAACCGATTTCCTTTCGTGTATCCGTGCTGGTTGGTTGATAACTGGATTGAATTGTTTCTTAGGTGCAAGTCAATCAGTTTCTCGAGCGTTTTGAGTACAAAGGAGGTCAGACTTATTGGCCTGTAGTCTCTCGGACATGGATGACTGCTCTTACCTGCCTTCGGTAAGAATACAACCCTCGCTGTCCTCCAAGCCACAGGTACATAGTTTAGCCTGATGCATCCGTTAAATATATTCTTCAGCCATGGGACGACTTGCGATTCAGCCGTTTGCAACATGGCAGGAATTATACCGTCTGGTCCCGGAGATTTGTATCCCGAGAACGAGTTTGTAGCCCATACGATTCCGTCCGACGTTATTAAGTCGTGTGGAACCTGTAGCGGGGTTGTCCTGTGCCCTCGTATTGTAGCAGTGCTAGGAGCTTCGGTACAGCCAGGAAAATGTGCCTTTAAAAGCACCTCGAGGGATTCCTGACTGCTCTCCGTCCACTGGCCATTGTCTTTGCGTAGCTGGCTCTGAATGGAGGGCTGCTTTGAGAGTAGCTTACTGAGCCTTGCTGTGTCCGCAGTTTTTTCTATGTTTGAGCAGAAGTTCTTCCACGATTGTCTTTTTGCTCTGCGTACGTTTGTTTTAAAAAGCTTGAGCCTACATTTGTATTCCCCCCAAATTTCCCCTTGGTCAGCTATTTTAGCTAGTTTGAAGAAATCTTTTAGGTCGCGTCTTTGCTCTGTAAGATTCGGACTCCACCATGGTGGTCTGATCTTTCGCTTTGTTCGCGTGGGCTTACAAGAGGCATGATAGGCCTTGAGAAGATGGGCCGAGAGAATATTCAGTTACCTTTCAATGCCCTCTTCCGTAATTATTCTGAAATAAAGCGTTTCATTAATTTTTAAATACCCTATTTTCCCTACTGTACACTTTCCAATAGCAACCACCTAATTTTATTACTCCATGATTAAATCTTACCCAGGTGTTGTATTTTTCACAATCAAAACGATATCCCATATTCAAACATACATATTGACAGAAGCACAATGCACGCATCTGCATAAGTCTGCGGACAGAGCAAGCGCTGATGCAGGCAGGTGCAGGCAGGCAGGCAGGCAGGCACAGGCAGGTACCTGCTCAGTAAATAAGCCGTGCAAAGTGAATGCGAGCAGATCAGATCAGATTAGTGCGAGAAAGCCCTATTGCTTTCTATTTTGCATCCATCACTAATGGCGCTTATGAAAAATTCTTCAAAAGAGCTACAACTCAAAAAATTTAATTTCAGAAAGAGCAAAAAACAATTTTTTCTTCGATACGATATTTTTTTAATTCTAGACTAAGAATATGTGTACAAAATTAAGATAGCCGATGTATATGATCACTACAAATAGTCTTACACGAAAAGGTATATAGGGTAAGTGTACCAGTAGTCGGAATTTTAACTTTTTGTTTTTTTTTAAACTGGTGTCCTTACGAAGGTTACCATGATATTTGGTTGGCAGCTAGATATTCCATTTCAATAGGGGGTTTTTATTTTAGATTTAATTAACTGTTTTTAGCAAAATATCTTTTAAAAAAAATAAAATCGTATAGAAATTCAAATTTGTATTTACTTAAAGTTTTTTACATTCTTGCATATTTAATTATTTATATATTGTAGGTGAGATCTTTAAAATTCAGTTTTATTGTTTAGCGCATTGATTGCATTAATAAAAAATAAATGTTAGTAAAAAATAAAAAATAAATAAAAATTATATTTAGTAGGAACTTAGTTGTTTTGGTCATTGCATGTTTAACATAAGAAATCCATTTCAATAACTTCGTTGTATGCTAAGTTTTTTAAATCAGTACATTTAAGATGGAACCACTGAGGACAAAAATCACATCCCACGTTTTTTAAACCATCATCCTCAGCATCAGAGTCTAAATTTTCTTTACAAGTACCACATACTTCTTTTTGTTTTCTTTTTTTACGTTTTATTGGTCTGGTTTCTTTTTCCTCCATCTTTATTTGGCGTTCTAATTTTCGTTTTTTCGAATTAATTTTCTTTCTTCGCACTTTTCTTCGACTCTCCATGCAAGTGCGGATATAGCACTTGGGGGCTTGATTTTCATCGAAGGTTGTGCAGAACTCGATGGTTTTGGGAAATACAGATGCTTCTCGAAAGTCTGTGACATTATAGTTGCGTCGTTTTTAAATACTGAAGTAGGACCTGTGTGATGTTAATATTTCATTGGCATATTAAATACTTCAGCAGTCCTATTATAAAAAATTTTTCCCGGGGAATCAGATAAGTTTTAATTTTTAAGATAATGTTCAAGAACATTTTGGAAATTTTTCATATCCATGAGTGTAAAAATATGATGTCTTTATCTGCTATCTTAAAAATTAAAAAAATCCCTTTTCCGATTTCGTGAGAAAAAGAATTCATAATTGGGCTGAATATGTATGAGCATGAGTTTCATAAAGATTATTTGAAAAATTACCTTGAATTGGAGATAAACAGCTAATAGGATTTAATGAAATGCCATTGTTATTTGTAGCTATATTTGTTAAAGCCATTTCCCGTCTCCATTTCCAATGAGATGTTATTGTCAGAACTTTTCCTGTTTTAGGACACATACAAAAACTTGTCTCATCCCCATTAAATATTCTTGATGGATCAGTCAAAATATGGGAAGCATTTTCTTAATTGAGAAAGTTTTTTAAGTCTGCAAACCACTTCCTAATACTCTCTTCAGTAATAACTGCTCGCCCTTTGCGGATTCCTTCTGCTTCTCTAAGAGCTAAGCTGGGATGTCGTTTCAAAAAACATGAGTACCATTTTCTTCCAGGGCGAACATTTAGAAGTGGGGTAGTTCGTCCATCTTCTTTGATGATTGATTAAACAGTGTTCAACAAGTCGTAAATTTTCAGTGCAAATCCACATTTCGCAAGGTCGTGACACCATTTCACCAAACTTTTTCTTCGGCATTTGATAATACTGTTGGTGGACCCATTCTTCTACTACCTTCAGCAATGAGGCCATGAATTCGATCTTGTATAGTCGAACGTGGAACACCATATTTTTTGCTAGCTCCTAATATAGATGTCGAACCTTCCCTTATATCGTTTAGAGCGTTTTGTAGGGATTCTTCGAAATATTGGTGAATTGGTCTTTTTCCTTTAGTCGTCATATTACAAATATTCAAAATGACACATAATGCCTGAAATCCCAAGAAATTATAATTTACTTTACAGAACTAAAAATGCATTCCCATTTCGGGACCTTTAGGCCTAGAGGTTCAAATAAAATGAGGAAAAAAATCTGATGACGACATTAGAAAACTTATTGTCCTATACTCGGCGGGTAATAAACTATTCGATGTAAACTATGCCGACTACTGGGTATATGCAATTAATACTCATTTTCTTTATAGCAAGAGGGAAGAGGAATGATTAAATTATTATTTTCTATAATTTAAGCTAAATCATAAAAAAATTAAAATTTACCAATGCCGGCACCCCAATGCCGACTATTGGGAATTGGCAAAAAATATTGTTCCTTATGTCGGCTACCATTAAAATAAGAAAAAAAATTTTTTTTTACGAAATTATTCACATTTAAAATAATATTTTAATCAATATCTACCATAAGAGACATTTATGTTTTAAATATAACTTAAAATAAGACGATTACTTACCTTTTTAAACTGGGCTATTCACTAAAAAATCACTACAAAAAAGAACACTTTCGCACGTGTTGATGAACTGTCACAGAATGAGGACAAAACGATTCCAAAGTACTCTGCTCAGTCTACTTTCATCATAACAAAGAAAGAGATAAATATATTTTCAATGCAAATCTGATCTTTTTTTAAATATTCAACGGTCGTTGTTCTTATTTATTTATGTTTTTATACAAAAAATGCCGACTACTGGTACATGCCGAACTTAGGCACGGTCACCCTATGTAAACATTTTGAGTTGTGACTCTTTTGAAGAGGGTGTGCGATATGTTGTGCCACTAGACCAGCCCAAAATTGCACTGAGAACTTCAAACTAAAATTAGCGTTTCCTTCGGTGGCTAGAAATGTTCCATGGGCCGATATGATAACTCTCCAGAAATTTTATCCAAATCGGACACCGATAAAGTAAGGCTCATTGCGATTTAATCTTATTGAATTGGTATAAAGGGCGAAAATGAGGTGTTTCGTCATTAAAATGTGTATTAAAATTCTCGTGTCATCGGTGAGAAAAACCGGATAAAAATTACCAGAGTTGTAATATTTTCGAAAAGATTAAATTTCCTTTTTTGTTGTTAAAAAAAATACTTGAAAAAATCCAAATTTTAAAAAATTGCAATAAAATTTTGTTAAACAATTTCTTGAAACAACACTTAATACAGGGTTGTCCATATTCGAAGCGCCCATTTTATTTTTAAATAAATCAAAGAAACCACAATTTTTTGCCTGTTTGTCATGAATATCATTTAATTGGGTTCAAGTTGATTTGCTTACATTATTTCTTGAATATGATATCTCGTAAATGGTCGCCATTGGCCTCTACGACATATTGTGCCCGTTTTGCAGCATTTTCCATGGTTTTCTTCAACATTTCGATGGGAATGGCGGTTATTTCTTGGCGGATGTTGGTTTTCAGCTCTTCTAGGGTCTTTGACTTGTTGACGTAAACCTTTGATTTCAAATAACCCCACAAAAAGAAGTCTGGAGGGCGTTAAATCTGGTGATCTTGGCGGCCAATCGAAATCACCATTTTTTGACATCAAACGGCCAGGGAACAATTGCTTCAAAAAATCGATTGTAGTGCGGCTTGTGTGTGGTGGCGCGCCGTCTTGTTGAAACCAGTTGTGCCTGATACGCTTTCGACGAACGATTGGCATGAAAAAATTGTTTATCATATCGCGATAACGCTCCTGATTGACAGTAACTCTGTGGCCATTATCATCTTCGAAAAAGAACGGCCCAATGAGCATTTTAGCACAAACGCTGCACCAAACAGTGACTTTTGCATCGTGAAGAGGTACCTCTTGCATCTCTTGTGGATTATTGTATTACAAAAATTTTGGAATTTGAGGGCTGCCTACATATTAGACTCTGGTTTTACTGTTCAAAATATAAAAAAAAAAATTGCAAAACCAAGCAATTTAATTTTTTATTGTTTTATATGTATTTCTTTTGTTTCTTACATGCCCAACAATTGATCATTCGATCAATCTATCATTTTCGCGTGCACAACTTATCACCAACATTACAATTTTAATCGACGTTAACCAAATTTGTCAATACCCACCAAAAACAACCCTCACACGCACATAAACATGTGCGCGAGTTATAGACTCTCATTAGCGCTCTCAAATATAATATAAGTTTAACGTTAATTTTAACATTAACATTAACATTAATCTCTCATAAAATTTGCTAACTGCTTAGACACTTGAATACAGAAAACTTGATACTCACTCTGGTTTCGTACTTGGAGCGAATCAATAGTTAAAAGCGTGCAAGTCATTTATTTATGTTTAATGTAAAGTCATTTGTTAGTTTAAGTTAATTAACTATCTAAATTTATTACGAATAAATTTATGTATAAAACATTATAAAAGAAATGGTTTTATTAAATTATTAAAATTAATACAAACTTAAAGATAAAATTATGTATACAACATAATATAAAACTGGTTGCTTAGTTATTCAAACTAATCAAACCTAAAAGTGGCGACGAGGATAAAAGAAACATTAATAAAACTATAAAATTTAATGACTATTAAAACATGTAAAGCAATTTGTGTAAAAAATTTAATAAAAGTGTTAGAACAGAAAATAACAGCAACAAAAAAGCTGCTTATAAACAGCATTTGGCTTCAATTTGCGAAATTTCTACCCGTTATAACTGCTTACTTCGCTGTACAATTAACAAAAACAACAACAAAAATATAAAACCGTATAAAGACTTATATAAACAAGAAATATACTAATGCAAGTGTTATATAAAAGTGTATACACTTTTATTGCTGGGTAATGCATCTAAGCACTTTGACATTAACGCCCTTGAAAGAAAAGTATATATACATTGTTGCTAAATAAAATAAAACTTGCTAACATAGTAAAAACTTGAAGAGAACTTGTAATATTCAAACTTTATAAACATTGTACCTAAGCAATATACAGAAACTAAAAAATAATCCAAACTATAGACTTATGCTATTTAAATCAAAGTTTTACTAAACAAATTTAACAATTATTTAATAAAAACTAAAAACAGATAAAATAAAAAGAATAAAATAACAATGGCATTGACTTTAGCAGAGGCATTAAGAGAGGCACGTAGCATACCGTTTTTCGATGGACAAAGCGAGTACACCATTACGCACTTTTTAAGAGACGTCACAACAACTTTATCGCTGACTAAAGAAGAAGAAAAACATATTATATCCACAGTTTTGTGCAACAAATTAAAAGGCCGAGCATTACATGTAATTCAACAACTTAACGAACCTAGTTTTAATGATGTATTAAATAAACTGAAAGAAGAATTTGGCGTTAAGTCAACATTTTTAAGTTTAAGAAATGATGCAATGAATATTAGGGCCAATAATATTGAAGATTTACACAAAAAGCTAGGAGTTATTTTACAATTAATGAATACAAAATATATTTTAGAAGAAGGAAGTGATATTTTATATACACCACATAATAATTCAAAATTAATCTTTGATGTTTATTTACATTTCTTGCCTTTAAATGTAAAAACTTTGTTGTTACAAAATAACATTAGTAATATGGAAAATGCCTTCACTTACTATTTACAAAATAATTTGTTGAAGGATATTGATATAAAAAGCGGTGCTATAAATGAAGATACTCATTCAAAGAATAATAAATATAATCATAACTTTCTCAGTAGTTCCAATGGGTGGCATAATAAAAGAAATTTAAATGACAATCAAGTTAACGGACATTTTAATAGAAATCATTCAAATACTTTTTCTAATTCTTATACAAATGTTGGAAATAATAAAAATTACGGAAATTCTAATAGCTACCACAAAAGTTTTGAAAACAAAAACTATTTTGAAAATTTTAATAACAATTTCGGCAGACACGTCAACCCCAACCTAAATAACAACGGTTATAACTATAGTAGAGATAATGCCAGTGCAAATATTCGGGGTAGATCAAATGAATTTAAAAATACAAATAAATCTGGTAGGTTTTCTAATAATGTAAGATTCAATCGGCAGCCACAAGTTGTTCCAATGGAGGTAGAAAACATTGAAAATTTTCAGCTTTCTCCTCATCGACCAACTTACCCCTAATAGACTTGACCATTGAGGGTGTTTCAATTAGATGTCTAGTCGATAGTGGATCAGCTACAACATTAGGTGATTCCAGGATGTTCGGAAGTTTCAACAGCCGTAGTGCATTACAAAAACCTATTCTCATAAAAACACTTTTTGCATCCAAAGTCATATTAGAAGAAGTCATCGTTAGTATTCCAGCAGAATTTGAGAAAGAACAAGAAACAATGTCTGTTAAATTATTAAATTTTAAAAACAAACCTTTCCAATGCATACTCGGACTTAACATTCTTGAACCTCTTCAAATACTGATTGATTTTTCACAAAAAGTAGTACATGTTAACAATAAAATAATTCCATTTGTTAATAACAAGGTTAACTGTCACTTACCCACCAATGATAAATTTTATGCTTATTGTTCCCAAACTGACACATATCCTGATACCTTTTCATTAGATAGAAGCAATTTCAATATAGGTCCATTAATGAATAAAGATTTGAACATTGAGGAAGGGCGGTTATTAAAAAGATTTCTGTCGAAGTACAAAAGCATTTTTTTCCAAGAAGGTCAATACTTACCAGCTTCAGAGACAGTTAAGCATCAAATCATAACGAAACCTCATGCTCCTATTTATACTAAAAACTACCGATATCCATACGCGTTGGAAGAAGAAATAAATTCCCAGTTAAAGTCTATGTTAGAAAATGGTATAATTAAGGCTAGTAAATCTCCATATAACTCTCCGCTGTGGATCGTTGAGAAAAAATCAAATAGTAGTGGCATAAGGAAATGGCGTTTGGTAATTGATTATCGAAAACTAAATAGTCTTACCATCGATGACAAATTTCCATTACCAAATATAGAATCTCTTTTTGAAAAGCTAGGACGCGCACAATATTTCTCCACAATTGATCTCGCAAAGGGATTCCACCAAATATTAATGGATGAAAGTGACATCGAAAAAACAGCATTTTCTGGTCCAAATGGACATTATGAATTTACGCGCATGCCATTTGGATTAAAAAATGCGCCTGCCACGTTCCAGCGCATGATGAACTCAATTTTATGTGATTATATTAATAAAATTTGCATAATTTATATGGACGATATTTTAATATTTTCTACATCTGTTAGTGAGCATTTTGAGAGCTTAACCAAAATATTTAATCGTTTGTCTGAAAACAATTTAAAAATACAATACGACAAATGCAATTTTTTATCAAGATATACAAAATTTCTAGGTCATATTATTACCCCTGAAGGGATTAAGCCAAACACTGAAAAAATACAGGCTATACAAAAAATAAAACTACCACGAACTGTAAAAGAAATTCAATCCTTTTTAGGTCTGACGGGATATTACCGTAAATTTATTAGAAATTATTCTGTTATAGCTGCTCCTATAATCAAGTACTTGAGAAAAAACGAAAAAATTAATTTAAAAGATATAACATATATTGAAGCTTTTGACAAATTAAAACTTATAATGACCTCACCTCCACTACTTGCTTTTCCTGATTTTTCAAAAAATTTTGTTGTGACAACCGATGCCAGCAATGTTGCGATAGGTGCCGTTCTTAGCCAAAATAATAAGCCGATTTGTTTTGCTAGTCGCACATTAAATGGATCTGAAAAACGCTACCACACGTTGGAAAAAGAGTTATTAGCAATAGTGTGGGCGGTGAGGCATTTCAGACCTTATTTATTCGGGCGTTCATTTATTGTTCAAACGGATCACCAGCCTTTAAAATGGCTATATTCTATGAAGGATCCAAGCGCACGTATTTTAAGATGGAAAACTTTGCTTAGCGAATACGAGTTTGAGGTTGAATATATTAAAGGTAGGGAAAATAATGTCGCTGACTTTCTAAGCCGACAAAGAGAAAATCAGTTAACAGATCAGGAAGAAAACCTAGACATTAAGTCTCTGTTTGAAAACTCTTTAGAAACGGTGCATTCAGCATGCGAAAATCTAAATGATCATTTCCTTATTTCTGAGTCAATAGTAAACAAATATACTACTCAAATTCGGCTAGTGAAAAATAAAACCGTTGAAAACGAAATATTATATAACAAATACCGGATTGTCTATATAAATAATTCAGATTTACAAAATAACACTTATCTGACAGATCTATTTAGAAAACATATAAAGAAGGGAACGACGGGAATTCATTCAGAGTTGCCAGACAACCAATACAATATTGTGCAAGAAAAATTAATAAGTTTATTTTCAAATGATAGTAATATTAAATTTACTAAGTGCTGTTATAAGGCGTTAGACATAAAAACAGAGGAAGAAATTTTAGAGGTAGTGGAAAAAGTCCACACAGACGGCAATCATAGGGGAGTGTTAGAAAATTACGAGCAAATAAAATTTAACTATTTTTACCCCAGTCTTAAAAAAGTGATTAATAGATTTATCAATAAATGTGATGTGTGCAATGAGCATAAATACGCAAGGAAACCATTGAAAAAACTTTTTAATTACACAGAAACTCCCAGCAGTCCTAATGAAATAGTACACGTTGACGTATTTCATTGTTCTCGCACATGTTTTTTAACGACTATTGACAGATTCACTAAATTAGCTTCTGTACATAAATTGCCCGATAGAAACATGATCACTATTAAAATTAAACTCCAGGAAAGATTAGCTTGGCTAGGCAAACCGAAAAAACTAATAATGGACAACGAATTTAATAATTCTCTTATAAGATTATTCTGCCGTGAAAATAATATAATTCCCCACTTCACTACCCCAAACAGCCATACTGGGAATGCAGATGTTGAGAGACTGCATTCAACACTGTTAGAACATATCCGTATTTTAAAAACCACAGACAACTCGTTGGAACTAGAAGAAATTATGATTAAAGCAATTGGTTTTTACAATAACTCTATTCATAGTTCAACTAATGTAAAACCGATAGATTTCATCAATAAAAATAACATTGATTTCGAAAAAATTAAAAATTATGCTTACAAAAAGAAAAAACAAGCAATAGACAAAATAAATGCAAAAAGAGAAAATATTCCGAATTTTGACAGCAACAAAGTTTATATCAAAAATCCACTTGCAACCAGAAACAAAATTGCCAAAAGGTTCATTAAATTACCTAAAAGTTTTCCTAATAAAATTGACATAGCGCAAATCAAGAGACCACATAAAAGATTTTAATACCTATCCTGTTTTGATAAATTTTATATTTCGAAAAAAAAGAAAAGTAAATTGTTATTGTTAAATATTTGTTGAATTAAAAAGAAAAGAAAAGTAAACTAAAATTGTCATTGCTTACTATTTGTTGTATTTAAGAGAAAAAATAAACAAAACAAATATTATTCTTTCATATATTTTGAGAAAAATTATTGTAAAGTATAAAAACGAAAAATTCAATTTATAATATTGATATTATATCTTCGATATCAAACATTATATTATATGTATATTTAATTATATTATTTGTATGTTTATATTGAATGCTTCAGCGTTTCTCGATTTATAATTGTAAATGACAAACTTGTTTAACTAGTTTTTATTTGTGAATCGCAGAGACGCGAATTTATTTTGCGGGGGGCGAGTTATAGACTCTCATTAGCGCTCTCAAATATAATATAAGTTTAACGTTAATTTTAACATTAACATTAACATTAATCTCTCATAAAATTTGCTAACTGCTTAGACACTTGAATACAGAAAACTTGATACTCACTCTGGTTTCGTACTTGGAGCGAATCAATAGTTAAAAGCGTGCAAGTCATTTATTTATGTTTAATGTAAAGTCATTTGTTAGTTTAAGTTAATTAACTATCTAAATTTATTACGAATAAATTTATGTATAAAACATTATAAAAGAAATGGTTTTATTAAATTATTAAAATTAATACAAACTTAAAGATAAAATTATGTATACAACATAATATAAAACTGGTTGCTTAGTTATTCAAACTAATCAAACCTAAAAGTGGCGACGAGGATAAAAGAAACATTAATAAAACTATAAAATTTAATGACTATTAAAACATGTAAAGCAATTTGTGTAAAAAATTTAATAAAAGTGTTAGAACAGAAAATAACAGCAACAAAAAAGCTGCTTATAAACAGCATTTGGCTTCAATTTGCGAAATTTCTACCCGTTATAACTGCTTACTTCGCTGTACAATTAACAAAAACAACAACAAAAATATAAAACCGTATAAAGACTTATATAAACAAGAAATATACTAATGCAAGTGTTATATAAAAGTGTATACACTTTTATTGCTGGGTAATGCATCTAAGCACTTTGACATTAACGCCCTTGAAAGAAAAGTATATATACATTGTTGCTAAATAAAATAAAACTTGCTAACATAGTAAAAACTTGAAGAGAACTTGTAATATTCAAACTTTATAAACATTGTACCTAAGCAATATACAGAAACTAAAAAATAATCCAAACTATAGACTTATGCTATTTAAATCAAAGTTTTACTAAACAAATTTAACAATTATTTAATAAAAACTAAAAACAGATAAAATAAAAAGAATAAAATAACAATGGCATTGACTTTAGCAGAGGCATTAAGAGAGGCACGTAGCATACCGTTTTTCGATGGACAAAGCGAGTACACCATTACGCACTTTTTAAGAGACGTCACAACAACTTTATCGCTGACTAAAGAAGAAGAAAAACATATTATATCCACAGTTTTGTGCAACAAATTAAAAGGCCGAGCATTACATGTAATTCAACAACTTAACGAACCTAGTTTTAATGATGTATTAAATAAACTGAAAGAAGAATTTGGCGTTAAGTCAACATTTTTAAGTTTAAGAAATGATGCAATGAATATTAGGGCCAATAATATTGAAGATTTACACAAAAAGCTAGGAGTTATTTTACAATTAATGAATACAAAATATATTTTAGAAGAAGGAAGTGATATTTTATATACACCACATAATAATTCAAAATTAATCTTTGATGTTTATTTACATTTCTTGCCTTTAAATGTAAAAACTTTGTTGTTACAAAATAACATTAGTAATATGGAAAATGCCTTCACTTACTATTTACAAAATAATTTGTTGAAGGATATTGATATAAAAAGCGGTGCTATAAATGAAGATACTCATTCAAAGAATAATAAATATAATCATAACTTTCTCAGTAGTTCCAATGGGTGGCATAATAAAAGAAATTTAAATGACAATCAAGTTATCGGACATTTTAATAGAAATCATTCAAATACTTTTTCTAATTCTTATACAAATGTTGGAAATAATAAAAATTACGGAAATTCTAATAGCTACCACAAAAGTTTTGAAAACAAAAACTATTTTGAAAATTTTAATAACAATTTCGGCAGACACGTCAACCCCAACCTAAATAACAACGGTTATAACTATAGTAGAGATAATGCCAGTGCAAATATTCGGGGTAGATCAAATGAATTTAAAAATACAAATAAATCTGGTAGGTTTTCTAATAATGTAAGATTCAATCGGCAGCCACAAGTTGTTCCAATGGAGGTAGAAAACATTGAAAATTTTCAGCTTTCTCCTCATCGACCAACTTACCCCTAATAGACTTGACCATTGAGGGTGTTTCAATTAGATGTCTAGTCGATAGTGGATCAGCTACAACATTAGGTGATTCCAGGATGTTCGGAAGTTTCAACAGCCGTAGTGCATTACAAAAACCTATTCTCATAAAAACACTTTTTGCATCCAAAGTCATATTAGAAGAAGTCATCGTTAGTATTCCAGCAGAATTTGAGAAAGAACAAGAAACAATGTCTGTTAAATTATTAAATTTTAAAAACAAACCTTTCCAATGCATACTCGGACTTAACATTCTTGAACCTCTTCAAATACTGATTGATTTTTCACAAAAAGTAGTACATGTTAACAATAAAATAATTCCATTTGTTAATAACAAGGTTAACTGTCACTTACCCACCAATGATAAATTTTATGCTTATTGTTCCCAAACTGACACATATCCTGATACCTTTTCATTAGATAGAAGCAATTTCAATATAGGTCCATTAATGAATAAAGATTTGAACATTGAGGAAGGGCGGTTATTAAAAAGATTTCTGTCGAAGTACAAAAGCATTTTTTTCCAAGAAGGTCAATACTTACCAGCTTCAGAGACAGTTAAGCATCAAATCATAACGAAACCTCATGCTCCTATTTATACTAAAAACTACCGATATCCATACGCGTTGGAAGAAGAAATAAATTCCCAGTTAAAGTCTATGTTAGAAAATGGTATAATTAAGGCTAGTAAATCTCCATATAACTCTCCGCTGTGGATCGTTGAGAAAAAATCAAATAGTAGTGGCATAAGGAAATGGCGTTTGGTAATTGATTATCGAAAACTAAATAGTCTTACCATCGATGACAAATTTCCATTACCAAATATAGAATCTCTTTTTGAAAAGCTAGGACGCGCACAATATTTCTCCACAATTGATCTCGCAAAGGGATTCCACCAAATATTAATGGATGAAAGTGACATCGAAAAAACAGCATTTTCTGGTCCAAATGGACATTATGAATTTACGCGCATGCCATTTGGATTAAAAAATGCGCCTGCCACGTTCCAGCGCATGATGAACTCAATTTTATGTGATTATATTAATAAAATTTGCATAATTTATATGGACGATATTTTAATATTTTCTACATCTGTTAGTGAGCATTTTGAGAGCTTAACCAAAATATTTAATCGTTTGTCTGAAAACAATTTAAAAATACAATACGACAAATGCAATTTTTTATCAAGATATACAAAATTTCTAGGTCATATTATTACCCCTGAAGGGATTAAGCCAAACACTGAAAAAATACAGGCTATACAAAAAATAAAACTACCACGAACTGTAAAAGAAATTCAATCCTTTTTAGGTCTGACGGGATATTACCGTAAATTTATTAGAAATTATTCTGTTATAGCTGCTCCTATAATCAAGTACTTGAGAAAAAACGAAAAAATTAATTTAAAAGATATAACATATATTGAAGCTTTTGACAAATTAAAACTTATAATGACCTCACCTCCACTACTTGCTTTTCCTGATTTTTCAAAAAATTTTGTTGTGACAACCGATGCCAGCAATGTTGCGATAGGTGCCGTTCTTAGCCAAAATAATAAGCCGATTTGTTTTGCTAGTCGCACATTAAATGGATCTGAAAAACGCTACCACACGTTGGAAAAAGAGTTATTAGCAATAGTGTGGGCGGTGAGGCATTTCAGACCTTATTTATTCGGGCGTTCATTTATTGTTCAAACGGATCACCAGCCTTTAAAATGGCTATATTCTATGAAGGATCCAAGCGCACGTATTTTAAGATGGAAAACTTTGCTTAGCGAATACGAGTTTGAGGTTGAATATATTAAAGGTAGGGAAAATAATGTCGCTGACTTTCTAAGCCGACAAAGAGAAAATCAGTTAACAGATCAGGAAGAAAACCTAGACATTAAGTCTCTGTTTGAAAACTCTTTAGAAACGGTGCATTCAGCATGCGAAAATCTAAATGATCATTTCCTTATTTCTGAGTCAATAGTAAACAAATATACTACTCAAATTCGGCTAGTGAAAAATAAAACCGTTGAAAACGAAATATTATATAACAAATACCGGATTGTCTATATAAATAATTCAGATTTACAAAATAACACTTATCTGACAGATCTATTTAGAAAACATATAAAGAAGGGAACGACGGGAATTCATTCAGAGTTGCCAGACAACCAATACAATATTGTGCAAGAAAAATTAATAAGTTTATTTTCAAATGATAGTAATATTAAATTTACTAAGTGCTGTTATAAGGCGTTAGACATAAAAACAGAGGAAGAAATTTTAGAGGTAGTGGAAAAAGTCCACACAGACGGCAATCATAGGGGAGTGTTAGAAAATTACGAGCAAATAAAATTTAACTATTTTTACCCCAGTCTTAAAAAAGTGATTAATAGATTTATCAATAAATGTGATGTGTGCAATGAGCATAAATACGCAAGGAAACCATTGAAAAAACTTTTTAATTACACAGAAACTCCCAGCAGTCCTAATGAAATAGTACACGTTGACGTATTTCATTGTTCTCGCACATGTTTTTTAACGACTATTGACAGATTCACTAAATTAGCTTCTGTACATAAATTGCCCGATAGAAACATGATCACTATTAAAATTAAACTCCAGGAAAGATTAGCTTGGCTAGGCAAACCGAAAAAACTAATAATGGACAACGAATTTAATAATTCTCTTATAAGATTATTCTGCCGTGAAAATAATATAATTCCCCACTTCACTACCCCAAACAGCCATACTGGGAATGCAGATGTTGAGAGACTGCATTCAACACTGTTAGAACATATCCGTATTTTAAAAACCACAGACAACTCGTTGGAACTAGAAGAAATTATGATTAAAGCAATTGGTTTTTACAATAACTCTATTCATAGTTCAACTAATGTAAAACCGATAGATTTCATCAATAAAAATAACATTGATTTCGAAAAAATTAAAAATTATGCTTACAAAAAGAAAAAACAAGCAATAGACAAAATAAATGCAAAAAGAGAAAATATTCCGAATTTTGACAGCAACAAAGTTTATATCAAAAATCCACTTGCAACCAGAAACAAAATTGCCAAAAGGTTCATTAAATTACCTAAAAGTTTTCCTAATAAAATTGACATAGCGCAAATCAAGAGACCACATAAAAGATTTTAATACCTATCCTGTTTTGATAAATTTTATATTTCGAAAAAAAAGAAAAGTAAATTGTTATTGTTAAATATTTGTTGAATTAAAAAGAAAAGAAAAGTAAACTAAAATTGTCATTGCTTACTATTTGTTGTATTTAAGAGAAAAAATAAACAAAACAAATATTATTCTTTCATATATTTTGAGAAAAATTATTGTAAAGTATAAAAACGAAAAATTCAATTTATAATATTGATATTATATCTTCGATATCAAACATTATATTATATGTATATTTAATTATATTATTTGTATGTTTATATTGAATGCTTCAGCGTTTCTCGATTTATAATTGTAAATGACAAACTTGTTTAACTAGTTTTTATTTGTGAATCGCAGAGACGCGAATTTATTTTGCGGGGGGCGAGTTATAGACTCTCATTAGCGCTCTCAAATATAATATAAGTTTAACGTTAATTTTAACATTAACATTAACATTAATCTCTCATAAAATTTGCTAACTGCTTAGACACTTGAATACAGAAAACTTGATACTCACTCTGGTTTCGTACTTGGAGCGAATCAATAGTTAAAAGCGTGCAAGTCATTTATTTATGTTTAATGTAAAGTCATTTGTTAGTTTAAGTTAATTAACTATCTAAATTTATTACGAATAAATTTATGTATAAAACATTATAAAAGAAATGGTTTTATTAAATTATTAAAATTAATACAAACTTAAAGATAAAATTATGTATACAACATAATATAAAACTGGTTGCTTAGTTATTCAAACTAATCAAACCTAAAAGTCGCGGTCGCTGCTGTTGATGTTTGTTTCGTTCAACGCGTTGTTGTTGTTGAATGTTTTTGTTGTAATTGGTATTGTATTCTATAGATAATAAAAAAACTCAGTTTCCTTGAAAAATTACAAAAAACAACACAAAAAGAACAAATTCAGTTGCGAGAAACCTGCGCCAACCTGGTTTCTCGCAACAACCTGATCTGATCTGATCTGACCTGCCTGCTTCCACTCTGCACACTTCGAGCAGGTTTATATGAAATCGTATGAAGCGAGTTTTCTCGCATTGGGACAAGTAAGCAAACCTGCCTGCCTGCCTGCTCGCATCAGCGTTTACTCTGTTCGGAGGCTAAAAGAAGAAATTCAATAAAAGCACAAACAAAAACCCCAACGCAATAACAACAGAAAAAAAGTCACACAAACTGCGCATCATAAATGAAACGACCAACAACAAAACAAACGATCGTCAGTCGCTTTCGACGGCAGCGCAGTCGCATAGAGTCCTAACCAGAGTTGAAAAGTAGAAAACTTGACTTTTTCCACCAACTCATATAGGGTAGAAACAAAATAGAATCATGTCAGACATATGATTAGTTCAAAAGCCACTCGCGAATTGTAAGGATAAAAACAAATCAAGTTCCTGCATATCAACTCAAAGCTTGATATTTTTCAAGTAGCTTGATTTTCAACTTACTTGTTGCAGATCTCTGATGAAAAAACAAACATCAGTGATTAGTATTGAAGCGCTCACAATTTCGATGATCAAGATCGTGTGAAATTTAAATTTAAAATGTGTGATAATCGAAATAAATTTTGCTATGTTTGTGGTTTATTTACAGACATTAGTAGTAGGCGTAATTTTCAAAGTAATATTTCAGTAGTAGAAACATACAATGTTATCTTCGATCGTACTTACAAAACTAGTCGCTGGTGCGAACCAGAATATATTTGCAAGTGTTGTTGTACATTACTAAACAAAGCGAAAGACAATTCGTCATTGAATTTGCCCTTTTCTGTGCCCATGACTTGGCAACATCAGCCTTATCATAAGCAACCTGATTGCTATTTTTTGCCAAACCAATTTATCTGGCTACAGCTTTAAAAGTTGCAACAATTGATAAATATTTTTTTGCAACGGCCCAAACAAAATGAAATTCAGTTTTCATGTATTTCCAGTGGATTTCCAGTACAAGTGGATTTTTATTAAGTTTTCGATCAACAGCTGGACGAGCCAGATAAAGGCACAGCTGAGTGGGCACACCTTCAATTTCATCAGTTGTAGAGTCCATGTTTGTTTTAACCACCCCATCCAAAAAACATAATATTTCACTGTTGTCAGATTCTTTATTATTAGATGTCGATGCCACTATCACAACTTCTTCATTTGGAATTCTTGCTTGTCTCATCTCGGCATTCACAAGATGACCTAAATGGATGGGGTGGATAATGTTGCAGTTGTTTTTTATGTACTGCTGCTTACCAAGGCGAAAGATTGCTTGAGAACACTCACGGATATTTTGAAATGCGTGCTTTTTGAACCTAGGATCTAGAAGTGTTAAAGAAACGGATGGTTTTACCAATTCAATATTGTAAATTTTTTTGTGATTTCAATGGCAAGCACTCGTTTTAAATTCATGGCAATTTGACTTAAAGCAGAACATTCGTCTGTTTTAAATAAACTTGTATTAACAGCCCTATTCTGGCAAAGTAACAATTGTTACTCAATATTCTTGATATTTCTGTGTGTTTGTTGTAATGTTTTATTTCTTCAAACAAAATTTTAAGCTCAAAAATAATAATTTTGATAAAAATTGTCACCTGCTTTTCAAATAGTGACAATTTCATTAAACCATTTCGTTACGTGTGGAACGTAATCAGATGATACGCAATTGCCTTGTCACACTTCCACTTAAAGTCTCTTTTTTCTAACGCAGCTTTATTTGTTGTTAAACAGCTATTCCGTTTATTAGTTTAGAGAAGACAGTTCTCAGATTAGCGTTAAGGTTTTTGTTTCGCATAAAATGGCTAACAAATGATCTAAAGGCACTCAAAAATTTAAAAAAATCGTTTCTTTAAAAAATATAAAATATTTGGTTCTAGCTTAGACTTTGCTTCCTATTCTTCTTGTCGTTATAGATATCAACTATTAAATAAGCAATGCTGTTCTGCTTATATAATTAACATAAAATCTCAATTTAAAGATGATCCAAAACTTTTCTATAGTTTTGTTAACTCAAAACGTAAAGCCTCCAGTTTTCCACCCCTTATGAAATTCAATCAGGAAGAATCATCTTGTGACAATGTGATTTCTAACATGTTTGCAAACTTCTTTAAATCAACTTACTCCGATAAACCATTTAATACTAGCACGGTGTATCCTTTTCTCCCGCCAGTTAACTCTTTTGAAACTCCTGTAATGGACCCAAATATTGTTATGTGTTATCTTCGACAAGTAAAATCTTCTTTTACGACCGGCCCTGATAAAATTCCAAGCTGTATTTTAAAGTAATGTGCTACAAACCTGTGTACTCCTCTAGCCAACATTTTTAATATTTCCTTGCATAGTGGTTATTTTGCTATTATATGGAAGGATTCTTATATTATACCCCTTCATAAATCTGGTTCCAAGATAGATGTTTCTAACTATCGAGGAATTGCAAAATTAAGTGCAATCCCTAAGTTATTTGAGAAAATCATAACTGATCAATTAACCCACTCCGTGTCTTCCACCATTTCTGTCTTTCAACATGGTTTTCTGAAGGGTAAGTCCACTACAACAAACCTCTTAGAGTTTACTACGCGTGTTATAAATGGTTTTACTTTGTGACTGCAGACTGATGTTATTTATACGGACTTTAGCAAAGCTTTCGACAGTGTTAATCATAATCTTCTTTTGAAAAACTCCACCTTATTGGGTTTCCTGTCACATTATTAAATTGGATAAATTCGTATTTATCTAGACGTACTCAAAAGGTTTTATATAAGAATTCTCTTTCAAAAAGTATTTCGGTCACTTCTGACGTTCCTCAGGGCAGTCATCTTGGACCGGTTTTGTTTTTACTATTCATTAATGATTTTCCTTCGGTAATAAAACACAGTAACGTCTTAATGTACGCTGACGACGTGAAACTTTTTCTTTGTTACAAATCTCCCGAAGAACGACATCTTTTACAATCTGATCTAAATAGACTTGTGGATTGGTGTAGCTTAACCCTCTAAGACTACTTTTTAAAATAATGGGAGAAAATAGGTAGCATAATTTTTTCTAAGGTAAATTATAACTCCTGAATTCAAAAATATACTCAGAAATGGTGTAGAAGCTTTCGTTAACCTGTAAGGTGAGAAAATGTGAATAAGTGTCTCAAGGCACTCTTGGGGCTTTGAGCAAAAAAAAAGTGAAACAAATATGAAACTTGATTTTATTAGTTAATACACATCAGATTACATCAGATACGATTGCGAATTGATGCAAAGGCAGCCTCCAGACCACGAGATCATTCGGATGCTTCGCTTAAAGCTCGAGTGTCAGCTGCTGCATGAATTTTTGTTGTTTCCATACTTCTCTGACCTTCTCTAGCAGCGCGTTCTTCTTTGTGCTGCTTGTTCCTTTTAGTTTATTGTTTTCCTTTCTCTACTGTGGAGCAATCAGTATTGCCAGTAGCAAGTTTTATGACAGTAAATTTTTAAAGTAACCTGAGCTAAAATTTGCATGAAAGTTAATCTTGAAAGCGACGTAAATTAGTAAGCAAACTATTATTGAAAGTTTGTGGGTAAAATAACAGCAATGTTTTGCTTTCAATGAACATTACTATCCCTTCAAGACAAGCGTTACCAAAGCTCCAACACAATTAAAAAATGTTTGATGAAAACCAACACAAACTTGTCATTTATTTGTTTTTTTTTTATAGATGTGAGAAAGTGCAGGTTTAGCAAATGTCACGAGCTGAGCTAAGTTGTGTAAGTTAGAAAGAGATCCTTCTGACAACTGCTGTAAAGAAGCGACATGTGCTGCCAAGTTTTATTAAACTATTTCATAGAAAAAGCACAGAAAAATTAGTATTCAACCCAAATGTATAGAGTCTTGTAAAACGAGCAGGTATTTATTAATAAAACAAATTTTGTACAACTGTTAACTTGTCAAAGAATGGCTAAAATTTTAGGTTAGGTTGTGTAGTCGAACTGATAAAAACACTTCAGTATTTAATTTTGATTCATTTAATTAAATACCTCTACTTTCGGGTGTAAGAACTGCGAAATTTCTATAAGAACTTGGTGCCAGAATATGTTTAGAAAAGTCCAAGAAAGGCGTAGAATATGATTTGATCAAAATTATAGGTGCCTGTGATATTTATCAAAAGCGGCGAATATGGGCAATGTAAAATTATGTTACATTTAAATTAAAATTGGTTATGTGTAACAGTAGATACAGTAAAACTAAAAATAAAAATTAGTTAAATATATAAAAGAGTTTGCCTAACCCTTGATTTATTTATTTATTTATTCGTTAAGCTTAATACAAGCTGATTAACTAAGAACTAATCTTATTCTAACAGGGTCTTAACTTATTCTAACAGGGTTTTATTTATTTTTTTTTCTCTCTCCTTCCCTTGTTTTAGTGTTCGAAAGATATCCAATTCGTGGTGGGCGTAATCCGCCCACCAGAAAAACGTAATTATAAGAACACGTCAAAAGGGAAATACGGAGAGAAAAGTAATAAAGGGAACTTACAATAATTAACAGGGAATATGTATCACATCTTAATTGAAAAATTATAGAGGGGGAAAAATGGCGTTGGAGTTAAGAAGAAGTGGCGTTGGAGTTTAGAAGGGCATTTCGGAGTCGAGATCTGCTCAGATGAAAATCAAATTCGCTGATCAAATTGTTAGTTACACGAAGCATCCTGGTTTCAGGTTCACTGCAACCATAGTCGGTACGATGGAAGTTGAGGTGGAAGAGAGGAATAGACCTAAGGTTACGTGGGTTGGTATTAAAGGATATTAATTGGAGTAGTGCAGGGCAGTTAATGGTACCGCATACAAGTTGATGAATGAAGAGTACATCTGCAACTTCTCTTCGTTTTGCAAGAGATTGCATGTTAATCAACTTCAGGCGGTCTGCATAAGGAGGTAAGTTGAAACTGTCAGAACCGGGAAAACCGCGTAGTGCGAACCTAATGAATCTTCGTTGAACGGCTTCGATTCGCACAGAATGGATGTTGTAGATAGGAGACCAAACCTGGCTGGCATATTCGAGGATGGGTCTAACAAAGGTAAGGTAGAGAGATTTAGTAACGTAAGGGTTGGAGAATTCTCTGGACCAGTGTTTCACAAAACCCAGTGCAGAATTGGCTCTACTAATGATATTATCAATATGAGACCTAAAATTAAGTTCCTTGTCACATATTACACCTAAGTCCCTTAAAAAGCTTACAGGAGGAACTGGCTTGCCGAGTAAGTAATATGTTCTTGGGGGAAGCTGGAGACGCTTGCGTGAATATGTAATAGCTTGACATTTACTAACGTTGAACTCTAGAAGATTTTTTTGACACCAAGTGGAAAAACTAACTAGATCTTCTTGAAGATAGTGAGAATCGTCGTTAGTTTGTATGCGCCGATAGATTTTCATGTCATCAGCATACACAGAGAGATTGGATTCTTTGATGATGCCATCTACATCAGAGATTGTTAAGACAAACAACAAAGGACCAAGGTGACTACCTTGTGGGACACCAGAGGTAGCTGAAAAAGAATCTGAATTGGAAAATCTAAAGATGACATTATAACGGCGTTCTTCGAGATATGATTTAATCCAAGATATAAAGAGTGATGGAAAACCAAAGGCTTTAAGCTTAAGAAGAATGATAGTGTGTGAGATTTTGTCGAACGCTTTACTAAAGTCGGTAGACACTACATCAACTTCGTACCCGCTTTCCAACGAGCATAGAGCGTTTGAAACAAATTCTGCAAGGTTAGTGGTAGTCGATCTTCCTTTGAGGAAGCCGTGTTGGCTGGGAGGAAAAATAGATTTGCAATGGAAAAAGAGAATGTCATAAATAATGCTTTCAAACATTTTTGGAGTACATGAAAGTTTTGCAATAGGTCTGTAATTGGAAATATCGTTTCTTGGCCCTTTCTTATGCAGAGGTATTATGTATGAGCTCTTCCACAACTTAGGAAAAACGGAATTAGAAATAGAAATTTGAAAAAGAGCCAATAGGGGATGAGCCAACACGTCCGCGAATTTTTTTATAACAATAGCAGGCAAGCCATCGGGTCCAGGAGAATAATCGTCCTTCAGATTATTTATCTTTTCTAACACATCAGCTAGTGTAATATCAACAGAAGTTAGCGACGTTTGAGGACAGTCCCTTAACAAGGAAAAATACTTGTAGTCTAGTTCGTCGTTATGATTAGTGTATGACTGACTGAAAAAATTTGCAAATAGGTTTGCAATTATTTCCGGGTTGTCTGAGGAAATGTCCGAAAAAGTAAGGGTAGATGGGTAGTTGTCAGATTTTCTTTTAGTATTTATAAACTTGAAGAAGCTTTTAGGATCCGACAGCAATTTACTTTGAATATGAGCAAGATAAGACTCGTATAGCGTTTCACAGAGTGCGGAAAAAAGGTTAAAGGCGTGAAGATAATTTGTGAGATCAAGAGGAGAACGAGAAATTAAATATGCGCGCCATAGTTTGTTCCTTTTGTTGCGGAGTACACGTAGTTCCTTATTGTACCAGGGAGGACATGACGAAAAGTTTTTCTGCCTGGTGAAGGGGACAGAATGTGTGAAGCAGCCGAAAATTATGTCATAGAAGTGAGCAACTGCAGTATCAACGCTTTCATAACCATTATCGAAGAGATGTTGGAAATCGATTCTACTGAATAAAATTTCTAGTTTTACAAAATCAGTTTTCCGAAAGTTAAAGCTGTACGAGTGCTCGAAATGTGTATTTTTGATATCAATGTGATATCATAAGGTAAGGGATAATGGTGGATGGTACTGATCGATTACTAACCTATAAAAACACCCGTGAATAAAACTCACAATTATAAGGACTCAAGTGTATAAATCTTAAAAATTTTTAAATTCGAAATTAGTTAAACCTTTTTTATTAGTCATAAATAGTTTTTTATTAATTTCATTCACTAATTCTATGCTTAGAATAATTTTGAATGTAGTGCTACTAGGTGTAATCTACCCAACTAGTGAAATCACACGTATACATTAGTTTAGTCAGATTTTTCACATCACCATCCTAAAGCTAATAGAAGCTTTATTGTGCAAACTTACTTAAGTTTCTTACAGAAATACGTGTTTAGTAATGTTTTATTTCTAAGGCTTTTTTTCTTTATATTTTATGTACTTGTTTGCGTTTTTTATGTCATTTTTTAGGTCATCAAACTACGAGCCCTGGTTATTAATATATTTATTATATTTTTTTTATGATATGCAACTGTTTTATTGTTTCTATAATAAAAATATTTTTTAATACGTAAGAAATAATAAAATATATTAAATATTTTATAAGAATATTTAATAAAATATTCGTTTCACTCGCCACATAACTCATTATATTTTATTAAATATTTTTTCTTTGTGCAGTGAATATTAAAGGCTGAAGGTTAAGTTGTTTGTGTCAGTTTACTCAAAAAAATCCTTGGTTTCAATAGCATTTATGAAGATTCCTCAAATATTTCGATTCTTGTGATAGCCATTCGTGTGATGGAATGGTTTGATATAGCCTCTAAAAATAAAGTTTTTTGTCAAAATATTGGTTGGTGTAATAGTTTTAAAAAATATACTGCCAGAAAGTATTTGGCGAAAAAACTCTTCCTATCTGCATCAACAATTGAAATGTATGCAATCAGATAAAAGATAATACTTTTTTTCATACATATTTTTGATGTATTTTATTTTAAAATATTAATACAAAACTTACTTCATCTAAAGCTCGCAAATTAATTCATGTGGTTTATACAAAACTTTTAAAATTAAAATATCTTCATAAGTTGTATTTTGTTTTTTTAATTTCTTACAATATTTTTCAGTATGTGCTTATTTTATAATTTATATTTTAGTTTTAATATATATCAATATACGGAATTCTGATCAGGAATCAATCAATAAATTGCAGCCACTCAAAACCTTCCCAACGATATCTTGAAAGTGAGAATAGCATTTGAAATAATTATTTGTTTTTGTATGTAATTAAAAATTATTAATAAGCAATTAAATCATTAATAAATGCACGAAAAACAGCATTTTCATTTATCTGAATGCAAAAATTTAACAGTTCTTGATGCTGATTGGAAGAACTTTTTCATAACTATTATTTTTGACCTTTTATATTTTTTAAACTACAACACCAGCCAATATTTTTACAAAAAAACTTGATTTTAAGAGGTGATTTTAAACCATTCCAGCTCACGGATGGCTATCGCTATAACCGAAATATTTGGGGAATCATCTATACTATTATATAAAATTTCTGACTACCTTTTATATGACATAGCATTCTTTTGCAAAAAATCGTTCAGTTTTGTACAAAAATTGTTAAATTGTTTTTGTCTTTTTTTTGCCTATGATTTTTTTGGGTGAAATTTATTTATACCAAAATGTTGTTTTTGTATTTAGTGTCTCAAAAATAATTTACATGAAAAAATAACCCCAATATCTCTTTCCAATCAAAGGTTATGGCTTCAAACAAATTTTTTTATACCATTGGCTATATTAATAAAAGTAATTTTCACCATTATCGTATTCAATTCCTGCTATCTACCTCGCAGTCGAATTAACATAGAAGTTGATTGTTGACATATTTTTTCGCCAACTTGTGCGATAATAACTCTAATTATAATCTTATTTTATAATATTGCAATTTTTTTGTGTCTGGTAACAACATTCGCAGAATAAAAAAAATGCAACACTGCAACAAATATTTTTCCCTTGTGCGAATGAGCATAAAAGCATGGATTTTCCTTGCTTTTGGCGATTGTTCCTCATGTCTTGCCTTGTTTTACATTCTTGTGTCGCAGACGTTCGTAATCGCTAGCGCTCACACTCTAAGCATTCGTATTAACAGCGATTGGTACATGCATTTGCACATTAATTTAAATGCAGGAAGCACATTCGGTGCTCGTTTATTGACGAGACATTCGAAACGCCATTTGAATGCACTCAAGCTGTTCTCTGATACACAAACCTTTGACGAAAAAATTAAGTGTTTGATTAATTTGTTAAATTTCTTTTTTATTATCACAGCAAAACACAATGTGCAACAGTCAAAACTTTTTGCGTAAAAAACATATGGCTCTTGCAAATCACAATAAAAGTATCATTTAAACTTTTGAGAGCTTTTGTATCTTTTGCATTTAGATTGGTGTGTTTCTTGGGAACAGCCAAAATTCACATGATATTAAAGCTTTTACTTTTTCTGTTATTGCGAATAATATGATAAGTGTCTTGACACACTCTTACGTGTTAGAGGGTTAAATATATTAAATCTGAATTTAAAAAAATGTAAGCAAATGACATTCTCGCGAAGATCTGCTAATAACATAAATTACACTATAAATAACACTAACTTAGAAATAGTTTCCAGTTTTCTCGATCTTGGTGTTATTATGGATTCAAAACTTCGCTTCAATCTCCACGTTAATATGGTGATAAATAAGGCAAGAGGAGTCCTTGGTTTCATTAAAAGATGGGCTAAAGAATTCAGTGATCCCTTTACTACTAAATTATTAAATACCTCTCTCGTAAGGCCAATTCTTGAATATGCATCAGTTATATGGAACCCACAATATAATGTCTACATCGAAGCCATAGAATCCGTTCAAAAATAGTTTTTACTTTTTGCTTTACGTCATAGTCGTTGGAACCCCAATATTATGCTTCCATCGTATGAAATACGCCTTAAAATTATTTTACTACCTTCCCTAAGAAGCAGAAGAATGATGCTTAATGTCATGTTTCTATATAAATTACTTCGTGGCGAGATTAATTCGGAATATCTCATCTCAGCTCTAAATTTTAACATCCCAAGGAGAGGAACTAGACATTTTCTGTTTTTCAAGTTGAGTCAGTGCATTTCTAATTACCATAGATGGGCACTTTGCAGTACCAGTAAAATTGCAGTAAAAATAAATTTTTACTGATAATGAAATTCAATTTGCATTACCAGTAAATTTTACTGATTACTGGAAAAAATTGCAGTAAAAATAAATTTTTACTGATTACTGGGAAAAAATTGCAGTACAAATAAATTTTTACTGATAATGAAATTCAATTTGCATTACCAGTAAATTTTTACTGATTACTGAAAAAATTTGCAGTAAAAATAAATTTTTACTGATTACTGAAAAAAATTGCAGTAAAAATATATTTTTACTGATTACTGAAAAAAATTGCAGTAAAAATAAATTTAACTGATTACTGAAAAAAATTGCAGTAAAAATAAATTTTTACTGATTACTGAAAAAATTGCAGTAAAAATTTATTTTTGTAATTTTGTTCAGTAATCAGTAAAAATTAATTTTTACTGCAATTTTTTTCAGTAATCAGTAAAAATTTATTTTTACTGCAAATTTTTTCAGTAATCAGTAAAAATTTACTGGTAATGCAAATTAAATTTCATTATCAGTAAAAATTTATTTTTACTGCAATTTTTTCAGTAATCAGTAAAAATTTACTGGTAATGCAAATTAAATTTCATTATCAGTAAAAATTTATTTTTACTGCAATTTTCTTCAGTAATCAGTAAAAATTTATTTTTACTGCAATTTTTTTCAGTAATCAGTAAAAATTTATTTTTACTGCAATTTTTTTCAGTAATCAGTAAAAATTTATTTTTACTGCAAATTTTTTCAGTAATCAGTAAAAATTTACTGGTAATGCAAATTAAATTTCATTATCAGTAAAAATTTATTTTTACTGCAATTTTTTCCAGTAATTAGTAAAAATTTACTGGTAATGCAAATTGAATTTCATTATCAGTAAAAATTTATTTGTACTGCAATTTTTTCCCAGTAATCAGTAAAAATTTATTTTTACTGCAATTTTCTCCAGTAATCAGTAAAAATTTACTGGTAATGCAAATTGAATTTCATTATCAGTAAAAGTTTACTGATTACTGCTTCTAGTAATGCAGTAAATATTTACTGCAGTGTGCCCATGTATGCTAATTACGCTCTTCATGAACCTTTACGATGTATGTGCAGTGATTTCAATGACAACTTCAACATGATTAATTTTTCTGATTCGGTAGACGTCTTAAAACGGAAAATTATATTACATTTAAATAATTAAATCAATTTAACTTCATCCTATTATGCCTAACGCAGTTTTATGACAATGTAATATCGGTAATTAAGATTGTTCTGTTTCTCCTTTTTGTCTCGATATTATGTTTTATAAAGTAAGCACCAGCAAATATGAATCGTTTTTAAAACTTACTTTTTAATTATTCAATATTTTAATTTTAAATCGAATTGGGATTTACGTGCTCACGTGGTTTCCTGACTTGAAATTAGACTGAACTCACACCGTCGCCTGGATTGGTGTGCCAGAGTATATCTCTTTTCCACACAAGTTTAAGGCTGCGTTGGCACAAATGCATATCCAACTAATTGGAATTTTGATTTGGCGGATATGAGATTTATCTCATTTCCACGTGGGTCCTTGGGTTGGACAATGGCCGCAAACCAGTTAAAATGAGTTTAGTGTTTTGGATTGTTTTTGAAATCAGGATTGTTTTTCGGGTACCTTAAATTGATAATTACTATTATATAATTCGATGTTGCTTATTTATATAGAATCAAGTTTATTTAAATACGCGTTTTATATATATTCAATTTTTAAATTCCGCTGAAAAGCCAATTAATGTGCTTAGTGGAAAATCCTAATTGCCTATAGGGGGTATGTTTTAGTACGTAGGTATATTCTGTCTGTTCCGGCTGATTCGGGCAGGATCTAGAATGTAAATCGTGCATGCGTATAGGACGGGTGTACGTATCTTTGGAAGATTTCATACCTCCGGGCGAATCAAAAAAAAAAAAAAAAAAAAAAAAATGAAAAATGTCGAAAGTAAAAGTCGACTTTCGACTTTTTTCAATATCAGAAAGTCGATTATCCAAAAGTCGAAAATTATCAAGCAAGAGTCGACCTTCAACTTATTTCGACTTCGACTTGCACATCCCTACCGTAACACTGCTAAAATATGCTTAAAATTCTTAAAAATACATATTATCAGGCGGCAACCCTGAATGTTAAATTCATTCTATTCTTATTTGATTGACTTTGTTTTAAATCAATCACATATGAGTTCTACTTTGGAAACTACTTATACTCATTCATACTAATTTTTGTGTAAGTGGGTCATGATTCAAAAATTTGATTCACTATGTTTTGAATCAATCACATACGAATACTACTTTAGAAATTACTTATACTTATTCATAGCCATTTTTGAGTAAGTGACTCATTGATTCAAAAATGTGATTCGTTGCAGATCTCTAGTCTTCTCATAAATCCGACCACTTTTCACCATCCAATTCATGACCACCCTATTATATAAAGATATAATTTTATATACTTTAAGAAAACAATTTTATTGTTAGATTATTAAACGTATGTGTTTTTTATATGTGTATGCGAATGTACAACCCAAAACAAGAAGAAGAACGCCAATAAGCTCAATAGAGTTTTCCAAAAAAAAAAAAAAAACATAAAACTTTGAGGAATTTAACATTTTAGAATTTAAATAAAATGCTGCTAAGCAGGCCATTTTGGCCACTGCGTGCTCTAGAAATTAGACTTCGACCTTATTAAATGTGTCATAATTTATACAAACACTAAAAGCCCGCCTAGTTAAGCAGCGTAGACTGAAAAGAGAACACAAACTAGTTTCAGAGGCTTGGACACATCTAGTTATTGGCTCATTAGCATGTCCTATGTACCTGAATGAATGAATTTCTATAACTGTATTTTTTCAAACTATGAATGCGTGAATGAGAGCGAATGTATCTTATATGTATATTAACAAATTCGTTGAAAAAGTATTTACTAGACAACTTCATGTGTTTTTGGCTCTAACTGTTAACCCATTCTGATATTGCGGCCGTAATTCAGAAGATTCCGTATAAAAGAAAATCAAGTTTTAAGAGATCTTCAGAAAGCATTTCACAATGAAACTTCAAATTGTGGCAACAGTCTGTTGTTGTATGTTGAGTAGATATTTTTATTAAGGACTCGAAAATACTGTTTAACTCCTTTTTTTTCTTTCAGTTTGCCTTTTGGAAACAATTGCCAGTACAAGCGGTAGACATGAGAGCTATGATACGAAGCGTGGACTAGATTTTGGTTCACTAAATTTTAAACCTGATTCTACACCTTCACCTGAGGTGATTTATGTTAAGCGATATGAACCAGAATATAATCCGCCATCTTATGATTCATGCCACTGCCCACCAGGACGTCCAGGTCCTCCCGGCCCCCCCGGTCAGCCAGGATATCCAGGTGAAAAAGGTTCACGCGGTCGACAAGGCTTACAGGGTCCACCCGGTCTACCCGGACTGCCAGGACGCAAAGGTGAAAAAGGTGATTTGGGACCAGCGGGTCGTCCAGGTGCTACCGGACTTCCTGGTTTGCCTGGTCCAGTTGGTCCTTCCGGTGGGGGAGGAGGTAGAAAACAACAAAGTCAGCCAACTCCACAAAAACCTATAGTTATTCGATTACCAGCACCACAATCATCAAAAGGCAGCCAAACACAGGAATTTAACCATTATCATGCACCACCTGGATTTCCGAGTTTACATGTTGGCTCTAATCCTTTCGCTCCATATACCGCTCAATACGTTAATGTCACAAATACCAATGTTAATCCCCAAACAGCAATGGTTACTACTACACCCTAACCTCCTAAATTATACCTAAAAACTATTTCAAAAGAATCGAATTTTTCTCAAAAAATTGAGCTTATAACAACAACAAAAAAAAAAATAAAGTCAGCATTATCAAAATATCAAGTTCTTTTATAATTTGTACTGAACCTTATTTTTTAGTTAAAATATTTTTTAAGCCGCCATTATTTTTCTAAGTGAATTTGAGAAAAACCTTTTTTTTTTTGGTGTAGCCACATGATTTAAAAAATTGATATAAAACTACTTTAGTACTTTGTTTTTTTTTTTAATAATAGCGCTTTATCTACACTCAAAAAATGGCTATAAGTTCATAAAAACGCGTAAACTTAGTTTTTGGTTGTAGAATTTAGTGGCGTACTCAGTTTTATCCAATCAAGTCAAGGTTAGGTTAGGTTAGGTTAAGACCATATATGTAGACCAGTTATTTGGTCCGTTGTGATACCACAAGGGATCTATTCCTCCCCTCCTGATCTCCTAAACACTGCCGGGGAACCAACATTAAAAGCAGTAGACGCCTGACATCTACCTCCTCAAGATCCCTGGGACACGGCCGTAGCCAAGGGGTGATAGAGGTAGCAGAGCACCCCCAAAAATTATGAGATTTTTTAAAATTTCAACAGAATATTTTTTAAAATTCGATTTAAGAGAAGATTGTAGGTAAAAATTTATTAACACAAAAGATTGAAGTACAATTGAGGCGCCAATTCGTGTTGTTTACAAGAAAGACCGATGAATTATAGCCCAAACAGATCGAGCCTAGCCAACACGCAGCCAACCAAAAAAATGTGAACGTAAAACTTGGTTGCCTTGTGTCCTTATGAAAGTAACATAATTGGAAAATATATGCAAAATGTCGACAAAACCGCAGCTCGTCAGCTGAAGTCAGTGCACGGTTGGAGCTGTAGGTATGGTTTTAAAATAACTGTAATTCCTCTGCTACTCTGCGAGAAGTGCCTTCTCCAGGGTTAAAGAAAGATTCTGCATGAGCTGCTGGAAAAGATGGAGTAGTTTCGGTGAAGATTTGTTTTAAATTTGCACAGCTCAAAACTGACGGGAAACAAGCTCGCTATAGGGAGACTATTCCACAACTTTACCGTACGACTAAAGAACGAATTATCACTACAACGTGAGGTTCTGTGTGGCATCAAGGCAATGGTAAAGTAGTGGGCTTGGACAGCTGCCCAAGTGGACCTGGAAAACATACGGTGTGGTGTCGTCAGGCCATTACGAAACCAACATTACGTCGATTTCCAATAGAGTTGAGAGAGGATGAAATATTTTTATCCCCTATCAAATATATCGCACGAAGTTGAATTCGGTCCAGAAGCAAGTTTCGATTTAAATTCCTTGACGAATTTTCTTTATATTCCTGTCTGCTTTTCGTTAACGAAACTTCCTCAATATTTTGATATTGGATTCCTGAATGATAAATCCCGACGTTTCTGCATTGCGTCTTGCACGAATTTGAAACATTTATATGAAATTTTCGTCAATGAAATGCATGCCCAAATCAGCATGTTTTGTCAAGGATCAAGAAAAATCGTACATGATTCAAAATCGTCAGATGCTCAAAACCTATTTTTGCAATTTTCTTTTTTGAAAATAAAGAGACATTAGCTCAGCGTGCTCATGTTGTTGTTTTTTTTTTAATTTTTATGGTCGCCATCGAAGCTAATTTATTTTTAATTTTTTTTTTTGAATTTGTAAATTAGCTCCCCTTTAGGAGTAAACAAAGTGCTTCGAAACCAGTTTCAAAGCATTTTACAAAACCACAATAGCGCTTTATTCTCGCTTTAAATAGAGCTTTATTTAACATTGTCATGTCATTAGAAAGAAGACCTTTGTTCTCGCTATGAAAAATGATTGAAAAAAGCGCTTTGCTCTCCCTTCGGAAAAAGCGCCTTCTTTTTTCGCACCTGCATTCGCGACTTCATTTTCGATGGCGTATACTTTTGCTCGATGGAATATTTTACATTTACATTTTGAATATCCAAACCACTTGCCACTAATTTTATTATCTTTCTTATGAAAAAATTACAATTTAACACTTTATAAACGATTTAAGCTTATTTTTTCACTATTTTGCTGCAACACTTTTTGACGAATTAAACTTTTTGCATATACTAGTGATGAATAATGAAGAGAAAACAACAAGCGATGTTAGTGGTGAGAGTACGATTAGTCAGCAGAGTATATAACGAAAAAGAACGAAGAATCTCGAAAGTAAACAGCTTTTTTAAGCTGAATTTGTAGCGAGAGCAAAGCACTTTTCAAAAGCACTATTCATAGGCAGAGTAAAGACCTTTTTACTTGCTTTTTAATAAAGCACTTTAAAATTTCCGATAGGGTCACTGAATTTTGCCACGACATCTCCGTTTAAGAGCTTTGTTTATACAAACGTGATTTTTAGTTGTAGGAAAGTAAAATTTTGCAGCAACTTGTATTTTGATAATGTGCATCATAATTAATCAAAAAGTTGATTTTAAATTGCTTGAAACTTACGGTTTTTTTTTTATTTCATATGACGATATGTTCATTACGTATTTTGGTTGTCATACATATTATAAATTATATTTATTTAACTGTTCAAACTAATTACAAAATATTTAGTTGACTTTTTTATTTTAAGAAAATTTTCTGAATGAATAATTAATTTTTTTGATCGACAAATTTATCAATTGAAAATTGAAACATTTGAATAAAAATTAAAAAAGTTATAAAAAGTAAAGTTATTGTAAAATAAATGTCACTACATTACTCCTCCTGCAGTGAAACGATTAAGATGAGCAACTGAATTCATAAGTTAATTAATATTAAATGTTACTTTTTTTGAAGTTGAATTTGTGGTTGTAGGAGTTGTATGTGTAGAGTTAGATGTAATATGTTCAGGTTTCAAGAGGTCAATTGATATGGTTTTAACTGTATTACCTTGTTGAATTTTTAATGTATTTTTATGTTTAGATATTAATTTAAAGGGACCTTCAAATGGTGTTTGAAGTCCTGATGATCTATTTATTTTAACAAAGACATATTGACAAGTATCGAGTGCATTGGGTACGAAACTATTTTTTGTTGTTGTGATGAACAACTTTGGTTCGTACATAAGAAAAGTGTTTTCTCAGCATTTGAAGAGTTTTATCTGTATTATCGCTGTTGCTATTGTAACGGTGAAACGTAAATAAGAGCGTTTAGCGATGTTTGAAAACATCGATGTTAATTTGACAATTATCGATGCTTAAAAACATCGGTTATAAGACCGATATATCGATGTTTTTCCGATGCTTTAATTTTTGTATTAGACCTAGTATTGAGACCGAAAATATAAGTTTTTTTTATGGATAACATATTTTGCATTTGCACTCTATTATAAAATATGAAAGAAAGAATTGTTTCTTACAAAGTATGGACGTAGAAAAATTTACAAAAACATAATTTTTAAAAAAAGAATGGACAAAATTTCTGTATTTTGTATGAAAAATGTCTTTTTTTGTAATTTTTCTTCCGACCTCAAAAAAAAAACGGGTGTTTTTTTGTTCATACAGAACACAGTTTTTTTTATAAAATTAAATAATAATATGACTAGTATATAATATGACGACTTCGCTTATGTTATTTACCATGATATAATAATTTTGGCGAAATCTGTCAACTGTTACACATTTTCTATTATCAATCATAAAAGATGCCTACCATAAAAGATCTGTTAAAATTGGTATTCTGCCTTTTGATCTTTTATGGCACCCTGTTATCAATCTTCGAAAACAAAAATGTATTACAGCTGTTTGCTGTCAATAAAATTAAATTATTGGACATGCATGTAAAATGCAAGCTTACATTCACTTTGTCCAACCTAAAAAGCTGCACGAAACGCACGTCAGGAAGATCGAACGGTTTGCTATTTAGGCTTAACTCCAGTAAAGTGGCCCGATTTTTTCTTCTATTTAAAACTTAAACAAAAAAAAAACTTAAAACACATATTTACTAATTATATAATCTTACATTTGAATCCTTTTATGGGCCATTTTTAATGAAATTCGTAAATAGACATGAATTTTTCAGACCAAAATGTTCACTTTCTAAAAATTTGTTACAATAAAAGACAGAAAAATGTATCTGTTATTCTGTTGTCTTTCATAACAGATTTCAAAGCAGATTTTGTCATGCAGAATACCAAATAAAAGATTTTGTCAAATTTTTTTTTTGACAGTTCGAAAAATCTGCTATGATTCATAACAGATTCCATAAAAAATTTCCGTGCAGAATACGAATTTTGGTCGCGTAACAGATTTTTTGACAGCTCAAAAATTTGTATGGGAAATCATAACAGAATAAAAGAATTTTTTCATAAGATTGTGCAGAATAGGCAAAAATATCATGATACAATCACCAGGTAGTATAAATCGCGACTGCGCTGCAGAATAGCCATCGTTCGTTTAATTTTTCGTTCGATGCATAATAGGCTAAAAATGAGCGAACGATATCGATGTTTTTCCTTTTCAGAACGATGTATCGACGATATATCGCTTCATAAGAATATCGAGGTCAACATCGATGTTTATGAACGATATATCGTCGATGACGATACTATCGATGTATCGTTTGCATCCCTAGTCATCTGATGTGAGCAAGCGCGTCGGAAGCTAATTTCATCTGGGGAGCAGTACAAATGGGGATGCAAAAAAAAAATCACCAAAATTTCTTAAAAGAAACATGAATATGAATAAACAATTTTTTAATTTTAGTTTAAAAAAAAATAAATATAATACTAAATAATATATAATAAAATTACATTATTTTAAAAAGCTTTTCCAATCACGGTTGCCACTTGCTTATTTTTTGTTGTACCAAATTCTCCGAAAAAATGTACCAAATAGAAAAAAATTTACCAATTTTTTGATAATAATTTGATAATAATTTGAAAACATTTCTTATAATATTTCACTGGAGTACATTTGTTTACATACCAAACATAACAAAAATATTAAGTTATGTTATACGCATCAAAATAGTTCTTTTGCTGGCCAAATATAATTCGATTTATTGCGTTCGACACACAATTTTTTAAAGAGCTTTATGTTGTTAAGTGTTTTACATTCCAATTTATTTCTAAGCTAAGTTTAAATCAAGCTAAAATAAAAAAAATATTGGGTCAGCAGCTGCTGAGCTACGTGGAAAGCACATCAGACTATTTTCACAATTGATAAAATCATTAAAACAAATTTCCGCCAATCCATTCTTCACGACCCAGACTTTTTCTCAAAATACCCACATTTTTTCCCAACGTCACTACAATTTTAAAAACTAATATTTGAAACCTGAACAATATTCCTCTGATTCACAATAACATCAGGGTAGCATTCTATGAGATGATATTTTAATATGAATTATTGAATTATGGCAATAAAGAAATTTTGTTTTCTAACATAACTTGTGAAGATGTTATTATATTCAAAACATTTAGATCTTCTTTACCTAAATCGAACTTGTCTTTAATTTGTTTTAGAATATCTTTGGTAATAAGAGAAAAATTTTCTGATTGGAGATATTTTTCTGCTTTAGTTTCAATTCTCACAAAAAATCCTTAAGTCTCAAAAAATGTGATTTTTAATATATATGACAAGAAATGCATGTAAGCTTTCAACTTTTAGAACTTAATGCAATGAAAGTTCCACTAAACATAAGTCTGAACAGTTCTCCAGTGCTACGAAATTTTGCTTTTTGTAACAAGTTGTTAAATTGTAAATCTTTTACAAAATGTACCAACTCGGAAAATACTGTACGAAGGTACCAAATTGAAATAATTGTACTAATTTTGGAAAATAACCAACACGTTGTGAACGCAGCCGACACGTAAATGTTGGCGAGCTTTTAAATTTTGCAGCAGCCAACGATTACGAAGTGTCAAAATACATAAGGGCTATTCCCGATTACGGGCAAATAGCGTGGCATCGTGGCATTTGCAAAATATGATGGCAAATATTTTCAACACAACAACAAAATGTACAGATTTGCATTTGCCCGACTGTGTCAAATTTGCAACACTAAAATCGCATTGCAAACAGTCGAGCATGGGCAAAACTTGTTTGCCAATCAATCAGCTGTCACATTTTAGCCAAACGCCGCTAATAAAACAAAATTAACAGACTCTGATATCGAACTGACTGTGATAAATAATGCACTTTGATAAATAGTAATGAAAAACACCACAAATACTGTTCGTGTTGTTTTTTTTTTCCTCCAAAACAGCTGTGAGTTTTGTTTGCAACAGTGTTCTAAAAAGTGTGCTCACAGTTGATGGCAAATATTTGGTAGGGCATACATTTGCAAAGCTATTTGCCCGTAACTGGGAATAGCCCTATAGTATCTAATTTTCTAATTTCTAACTTCAAAGTGTTTCGAAAATAAAAATAAAATTAAATATAATTTTCATTGAAAATTCAATTACAATTTGCAAACAATTGATTAAAAACATATTAAAAAATACAAAATAAATATGTATAAAAACACAATTTGTAGTACACGCCACCAGTCTGTCAGTATAGAATAATTAGGGTTTTCACAAGCTGTCGTATTGATGTATGTCGTATTGCGTTTTCAATAAAAAATGCAACAACTGTGAACATACCCTAAGGGTTTAGTTTGTTGTACCTCAGTAAAATAATTAGGACAGTTCACGATCTTGTTGCATCGTTGCAAATGCAAAACAAACAGCTTTTACAAAAACAAAAAGCATTGAAAAGCTTTTGCAGCATATGCTTTTTGTTTTTGTAAAAGCTGAATATTTTGCATTTGCAACGATGCAACAAGATCGTGAACTGCCCTAATTATATGTGCAACACTTCAAATGCAATTCTAAGCAAAAATAACTTCATTTGTTTTTATATAATTTTTTTATTGAAATAGTATTAAGAAAGTATATGTAAAACAAGATATATCTTATTTAAAAAACTTGTTGTTATTAAAAAAAGCCACAGTTTCGATAGTATCGTAAGTATAGACGTAGAATTCCTTTTTATACAGTAATAGAGAAAAATTCTGGTTATTTCATGGATATTCTTCAAAACATTTTTAAAGTATTCCATCTTCACAAACAAATTTGTTGTTGTTGCCTTCTTTAAACTTACCTGATCTAAAAAGCTCACAATTAAATTCATGTAAAAATTTGTTTTGTTTTATAAAAAGTTTTCGTTTGATATTTATGGTGATGAATTTGTTGTTCTTTTTCATTTGTTTTGTTGGTTAAAACTAAATGTAATTCAAAGTTATGTTTAATTAATGGAAATAAATATGGGTAAATTTGAATTATTTATTTTTCCTGTAGTAAAGAGCATATACATATATGTATATTTTAAAAGTAATTTAAAATTGAAATTTTAGTTAACAAAATAAATTTTTAATATGGAAAGAATATAATGCATAATAAAAATAATTCGAATTTATTATGGTATTTAAAAAATAAATGTAGTTTTTAAAGCACAACGCATGCTTAGTAACGCATGCGCAAATTCGCGTAGTAGTATACATATGTACATGCTGAAAATAAACATTCGTTTTATTCGTACTCTAAGGCTGCCCGCATAGTAATCGCCGAAGCAGGCAGGCAGACAGGCAGGCCCTGCGAAGAAACGAGATAAAAATAACTTTTTTCTCTCTTGTTCACATAGTTTTCTTGTCTTGCCTGTCTGCCTGCCTGTCTGCTTCGGCGCTTACTCTGCTGGCAGCCTAACTCATGGCAGAATAACCAGGTAGGGTCGACTCGGAGAGGAATGTGGTAGAAAGCAGAGAAAAGCGAGCTTGTTGTCAAATACAGCTGTTCATGTCGAGTAAAAATTAAGAGCATGTAAAAAAATTTCAGCTAACTGAACCAACAACAAATACCAAGCAAATCTAAAACAACGACGCACAGAAAAGAGCATGATCACAGCGGTTGAGCAGCGTTAGAGGGTATGAACCGAATCGTCCACAGAAAATAAACAGGACTTTGCTTACTATGTCCCGCTTTTCACTCGTCACTCACGAAAATTCTCGAGCTTGCGGCGAAAGCAATTATTGCTCCGAGAGCAATAATTCTCTTGCTCTAGTAGCAAGATCTCTTTGTCTTGCTTTTCACTCGGCAATAATTGCCTTTGCCGCAAGCAGTTTGTGGATAATTCGCCCGCATAAGGAGGTTTCTGAAAGTCCCCATTAAACCCGAGTAGTCAACAAACTACTTGCGGCGAAAAAAATTATTGCTCATAGAATTGCCGAGTGAAAAACGGCCCTTTGCAGCACATACAGAACCAAAACAACAATATTAGCAGCTAGTAGCAACGTTGCCAGATATGTTGGAAAAATATCGTGGTAATTTTTAATTGCCCTTAGGAATTTTTGTTTCTGGGAATACCTATTAAATTTTTTAATTCAGCGTGGTATTTTTTAATTGGCGTGGAAATTCAGCGCGGTATTATTTAAATTTCCGTGGGAGTTTGGTAATATTCTTCTTACATTTTTTTTCTTTTTTAGTAAGCAAAGTTTCTCTGTGGTATTTCAAAATGTTTTTTAAATTATTTGTGCATATGGGACTTATTGTGGTATTTTTTATGCGAATGAGATTTTTGTGGCAATTTTAAATGCATATCGAATTTGTGGTGGTATTTTTAAAACGCGTGGTATTTTTGTGGTAATTTTTAATGATCGTGAGATTTTTTTTTGATATTTTTTTATTGCGGAAGAAACTTTTTGTTTATCTTTACAATGGCAATTTTTGTTGTATTTAATTTATGTTATTGTGAAAGAAGTAACTTTTGTCGGAATTGTTTTAAATTTTAACTGGCAACCTTGGCTAGTAGTAGTTCATTTTTTTGTAGCCACATACTCTCTGGCTCTCTAGCTACATGCATCTGTATTCTCTATTGCATTACAACCCAACAAGCCATAAATGTTACTGTGCCAGGTAAACGGCAGCGTCTGATTTGCTGGTATGAAAACGACATGTTTTTTTACCTTTAAACCGTTCTCTATATTACTGTAAAGTCCTTTTTTATATTTATCAAGAATCGAATTGAAATGAATGTCATATTCGCTTGATGCGTCGTTTGTTCTTGTCTTTTCTCCCTCTCTTTTTTACCCGTTCGATAAAAAACTCTAAAATATGCATTGAATCCTGCATTGAAATCAAGGTAGTGCAGTTGCGTTGCCGTTCATTGTTTAGTTTATTGTTGCAACTTAATAAAAACCATTTTAAGAAAAGGTTACAATTGTTTAACAACAAATAAAATTAATATACAACTTAAAGTTTTCTATATGACCTTTTTTTATTGTGTTGATTTTCTATGATTTAAATACAAATTCTAAATGTTTGATAGTTAAAATCATTCTTGGTTTTAAATACAAATTCTAGTTGTTTGGTAGGTTAAAATCGTTTATTGAGCTTTAGGTCAGGTTAGAACAATTAATTGATCTAACTAGTTAATCAATCAGCTAACTAATTAATCAGCTAGTGATGTTTTTTTCTTTTCATAATGAAAATGTTGTTGCTGTTGTTTTTTTGAAAAAAATTCGTTAGAGCAATTAATTGTTCTAACCTGACCTAAAGCTCAATAAACGATTTTAAGCTATCAAACAACTAGAATGTGTATTTAAAATCAAGAATGATTTAAACTATCAAACGTTTAGAATTTATATTTAAATCATAGAAAATCAACATTAATATACAACTTAATAAATAGTACGCTTGTATGAAACACACAATGCATAGTTTGCTGACATTGAAACGGTCCGCTTCAGTGCTTTTAAAAGTGCACACCGTTTTCAACCGAGCCGATTGGCTATCTGGGAAACAAATAAAAAATGTACGCAACTGCCCAGTGGGCATTTTAGCGAGTGCTACGCAAAAGAAGGCATGCTAGCACTGCTATTATTGACGTCAATACACCTTCCATGATCACTGCATTAATGAGTACTTCTGTAAGGCCTACCTTTTGAAGGTCCTTATTCTTTTCATTTTATTTTATATGAAAAAATTTACAAAAAAATTCCAAAAAAATTTTTAAATACACAGAACAGTTTGTAAAAAAATTTAGATTTAAAAAAAAAACAAAAAAAAATTTTTTTTGTCCAAGTTGGGTCTCGAACCCGGGCTCCCGAAAGCGTACTTTCATTTGTACTGATGCAAAATAAGCAAGTGATTCTTAACAACCACGGTAGTCGAGTAAGTAAGATGTCGGGCCTCCGTCTGAGATGTCCATGGTTCTCAAATTATTAGTCGATTTTTATTTGAAGTTGATATTTTTATTGCTTTTCCTTCTAACGTGACTTCTCGAAAGAGTGCTTCTGGCAGGTCTCTTTTGAGCAAGGAGAGCGGAAGGCCTGACAAATTTTCCCATTTCATATAAAAAAGCAAGTGTAATTGTATATGAGTGCGGCAGTACTCTAAAATCCATACGAAGGCCTGCTAGCAGCGCTGCCAATGCCTACTGGGTGATGTGTATTTATATATGTATGTTTTACATACATACTAATAAAAACCAACAACAACAACAACAGCAAAAGCAGCACAACAACGAACGACGTAATTACGAACCAAACAAGCAAACACAACAACAACAATCTTAAAAATAGCATAAGCAGCTACTGCAGCTAAGCAGCTTGTGCATTTCTCATACGAATATATGAATTTTTCATCTTCTTAGATTTTGCTATTTTATTAGATATTCGTTTTATTCCCACTAAAACTGATATTTTGGCATTTTTTTTTCTTTGTACGATGAATAGTAAATGCTGTAGGTATACCCCAAAGTGTCAAATATCGCTTTGAAAAATTCGTGAAACTGACCCCCATACAAACCGCGCTGTAAGACGTAATTCTACGTCAAAATTATAATGTATTAAAAAAGTTCATAGAAAATATTTATGTATATGTGCAAAACCTATTTTTATTGGTTTTATGGAATAAAATATAAATATATATAGATTTTATAAAAGAATGTGTCTTTCTTCCTTATATATGACTTGGTTAAGTGTGAAAAGCATGAAGTACATCAGCGATCTGAGGATGGAGCCATCGATTTTCTGCCATTAATCTTAAAGAACTGTTTTTAGATGCTTCAGCGACTCGAACTGGCGCCCGTTTTTTTTTTTACGCGACGAAATTAATAACAGGGTAGACTTTCAAAGTATCTGAAACCGGCTGAAATCATCAATGATCCCCGCCCATGGTTACGCGCATACCTAATTTGTCGTGGCTATCGCGAATTGTGCCGGTACATCTGGCAACCGTTGGCCCCACCAAGGTTGAACCTTTTCTCATCACTTAATATGACATTCCCAAATTCCTGCTCACAAAATTTGTATTTTTCGGCATATGCTAGACTGGCCGCAATGTGTCATGGTAGAAGCCTGGGTTCATGGTAGAAGGATAGAGGTATATGCAGCGCTGACTGTGCTCTCTTTCCATACTGCCATGTTTGTCAAATTTAGCTGTGTGGCGAATGGAAACAAAAGAAAATAAAGAAAAAGTTTTGCTTCGTTTTGACAATTCCGGCAGTATGCTCTCATCTAGTGCATATACCTGTATTCTTCTACCATGCCTGGGTTGAGAGAAGGGTGATTCATAACTGACGTTGGCATTTTCATCCCAAATTTGTTGGATTCTGCTTCTAGTAACCCTTAGATCCAAATGCGAAGCAATTTCACCACAACTCATCCCTTTCTGCACAGCAAGACGTCAGATTCGTCTTTTGTGCCATTGGTCAATCACGGATGTTTTTTTTCACTACTCTTGATTATAGCATAGTTGCCAGGGTATTTTAAAAAATTTGTTATGGTGTTTCGTTGACGGTTTGTCCTAGCAGCTGTAGCACCTACTTTTATACCGGATTTAATTCAGCCTTTTATATTTGGTGTTTGGTTATAATGGTTCCACTTGGCATTTTTATTTGAAAAATAAAATAACTCTAAAATGTGCTCATATTATGTTCCAAAAATGTATTACCGCTATGTTTATGGCAAAGATTATATAGTATAAAGATGTGCCACGTAGAACATTAAGAAGTAACAAATATTTTCCAGATCAATACGTAAGCTTTTGTGAGCGCGATAAGAAAGCTTTCTTGAGAGAAAAGTTTCCAATCCATGCATGCACATTCTCTCTGCAATGCTCTTTCACTCTTCACTCCACAATGCCACACAGCATAGATCACCACCAGTGTTGCCACTCACTGCATTTTTTTCGTAGCAAAAAATGTATCAAGTCTAGCTGCAATGTAGCCAAAAAAAATTTAAGCCTAGCTTAACACGATGTAACAGTCAATTTGCACTTTTGAAATGACCTAGTGTTGGTTGTAGGTCTGGTCGAGTACAACAACAATTTATTGAAAACAAAAGGTAAACAAAATGGAAAATATATCAAAAAATTAACTTTTACTTGATAAATGTACGTAGAAACTATACAAGTTCCACAAATTGTTATATATCATTTGAAAGATCTTGAATTATCTTGAAGGAGTGCAAACGCAGTTTTTTGACGGTAAGTCAAAATTTTGAGGATGTTAGACATTTTTTATGCACCGTTTCGTGCTAAACTCGACCAGTAGTGGAATTCCCAAACGTGTTAACGACGATTTTCGATATCGTTAGTTACCGAAAACTGTCATTTACTATTAACGTGGCACGCACAATGACTGATAACGACAACGATTATTATCGTTAAATTTTTGGGAATTCCACTAAGACCTACAACTTACACTAGGTCACTAGGTCATCACTAGGTCATTTGAAAAATGCATGCATTTAGTAAATTTTGTCGCACTGTGTAATGGAAGGCAGCTATTTAATAGAATTTGTTTATATCAAAAAGTTAATTCATAAAATAAAATATAGTTATATCTCATTGAGTATTTCAATACCCTAATGAAGTAACGATAATATGACAGTGGAACTACAGCCTGCAACATAAAAATATTTAACAACAAAAATTAAAATTTCAGTTCTTTTTACATTAATTCCTTCTTGGGCGTCCATACAATTTTTTTAACTAATTCCTTACAAGTCATGATTTATTTCTTATAAATTATTTCTTATATTAGTTTTTTCTCTAATTGTCTAAAGGACAAAAACTGTCTTTCTGCGACTGCAGAACAATGAGGCAAATATAGTAAATTAAACACGAAACTTGTAAGATCTGGAAGCATTTACTCGCCTTGTCCATTTTTAATGAAAGATACTTTTTCCAATAAGGAATCAATATCGATATCACATTTTAAGTTGTTTACTTAATTTTAATAAAGTCCATTGAGCTACGATATTATCACAATCAACATTACATAAGTCTTCAAAATGCAAAATTAGATCCAAAATTTAATTGGCATTTTATGATAAAACTTCCATTGGAGTTATTATTTTTAAAAATTCCAAGTGTTTTCTTGTGAAATCAAATCTTAATTTGATTTGCTCTTAAAATGAAAACCAATTAATTTAAGCCTGTTGATTTAACATTATATTATATCAATTAATTTATTTTTCCATTTCGCATCAGCTAACAAGTGCTTCAAGCGTCCCACATAATCATATTGATAGTTTTGACATGTGGAAACGAAAATGTAAAATTTGTTAACTGACAATTGATATATGCGTTAAAGGTTAAATACAATGCAATAAAGGCATGAACAAAATCTTATTTCTGTTATTTTACATAAAAGTGTTCCTTTTACAATTTTTTCTATTGAAAATACAAAAAAATTATTGAAACTATGAAAATGTAACCATTTAAGAAGCATCGTAGCATTGTAGCTTTTCATTTTAAATGTAGCCAATTGGCTACAATTGTAGCTAAACGGCAACGCTGATCACCACTGCATGGTTTCTCATATTAAGTGTTCACACGTCTGTCAAATGATTGAATCAATCAAAATTTGTTGTTGCTATCCTATGTTAAAAAAAAATGAACTCTCTGCGAGAGCGAAAATGAACTTCAAACTCTTCATCGAATCAGTCATAATTTTGATTGAGCTCCAGACTTGCATCAATCAGTCAAAGGGTTGCATTTTTTAGTTGTCTGTTGTTTAGTAGCAAATTATTTCTAAAAAAGTACTTATTTGAACACAAAAGTAGTTTTTTTAAGAGAAAAAAGGCAGAGTACACAGAAAAGTAGGCAAAAAAGAAAGCAGAAGAGTAACAAATGCCTGCATCGGTACTTCAATCAAAAAATCATGTGTGAGCAGAAATAAATCAAAAATTTTAGAGTGAGTCAGATCAATCATTTGACAGACGTGTGAACACCTCTATACAGACAGATGACTGGAGAAAATAAATTTTTTTAAATGCGTAAATCATGATTTACTATAGATTGTCCATTCGTTTGACGTTTTCTCACAAGAATGAAGATATACATCCGTAAAATTGAAGAAGAGATCAAAAGAGTGATTTTTAAGTGACAAAACATAGCTCAGTTGCCTAAATATCATACTTTTTCGTAGTACTAAATACCCAAAGATATATTTCGCTACTGTTTTTTCTACTGAGATTTCCACTACTTGTTTGTTTTAATTGAAAATTTTATAGAGTTTTTAAAAAAGTTAATGGCAATGTTTTGTTTTGTAAATCAATACAGAAATAATAAAAAATGTATACAGCACACACAGCACAAAACATTTTATGAATATTTGTATTACATTTTAGCTTTGAATTTAGAAGTCAGTTTAGAAATAAATTTCATGGAAAACATGGTTTTAAATATAGATTGAATGTTTTCGTAGCATATTGTTTAAATGTAAAAATAAAACTGAATCTTTAATAAGTAAGCGTGCAGACTGAAAGCATTTTAGCGACGCCAGAATTTATTATTTTTATTATTATTAAAAGTTTATTTACAAAATAAATTACATAAACAAACTTATATTCTAGGCACTAACACCTTTCAGGCATGCTACACAGGCCAGTATACTGGCTCTGTAGTACCCCTCCAGGAAATGTGAGCATTCCCGGATGTTACCAGGAAACATTCCATGGAATGTAGGAAGCATTCCCCTTTGTTGCACACTCCATTGCTTTTTTAACATAGCATGTCATTAGAGGGAAACATTCCTCCCTCAAAACAATGATATTAATATTTTCTATTGTCATTGCTTGACAATAAATAAAAGTTTTCACATGCATTCTTAAAGAAGCGGTTTGGAAACAATATAAATACAAAAATACCCTTAAGCTTCCAAAAGATAGGGTGGGGAAACAATATAAATACATAACTACCCTTAAGCTTTCAAAAGATACGGTGGGGAATGTTTCTTTATCACTTTTAGATGGAAGCCTTCCGATTTTTCCTGGAGGGACGAAAACTCAATACATTCACACTTTTTTACAAATACACTCACACTGGATTCACTTTCACGCCACTTCCCTCCAGGAAAAATCGGAAGGCTTCCATCTAAAAGTGATAAAGAAACATTCCCTTTTCACAACCATTCCATTTCATAACAAGGGAGAGGAATGTTTCCACATTAATTCTTAAAACAGGGGAGAGGACTGCTTCCAATTCACTTTTGAGGACAGCGGAGAGGAATGTTTCCACATGACTTTTTAACACAGCGGGGAGGAATGTTTCCCTCTAATGACATGCTATGAAAAAAAAAGCAATGGAGTGTGCAACAAAGGGGAATGCTTCCTACATTCCATGGAATGTTTGCTGGTAACATCCGGGAATGCCCACATTTCCTGGAGGGTTTCATCGCTACTGGCAACGAAATTGCAGAGCCAGTGGATTTTGACAGCAGCGGCCAGTGTATGTCAAAAAGGAGGATATCAGTGTTGTTTTGAATTACTTTTGGTGGGCTTATTTCGGGTTTTCGTCGATTCGTACAGGAAGCATTACTGATAGCTTGTTTACAATTAAAATAAATAAAAAAAAACAACAAGTAAACCACACGCAAACTGTAATAGCAGCGAGAACCTTCGCATTCGATGGAATTTTTTTAATGAATTTTCACGAGCATGTGTAGCAACTCTTGCTACTAGCATGAAAGTTCGAAATTTTGCAAATCATTCGAACTGTACACGTATTCTTTCGCACTTTCACTGTCACAGGCCTGTATAACCAGACTGTATAGTAAGCATGGCTGAAAAAGCCCTTAGCTTGAGAGCTAATTTTGAGCATCATGCAACTGATTTGTAAGCATTTTATTTTTTAGTTGTTACAGGAATGACATAAATTGTCAGGAATGACTAAATCGTCTTTATTTGGAGATCGCAGGTATCAGAGATCACTTTTTTTAGTTGTTACAGCAATGACATAAATTGTCAGGAATGGCAAAATCGTCTTTATTTGGAGATCGCAGGTATCAGAGATAACTAAAAAACTTTTCCGCACGTTTTTATCATTTATTTGATAAATACTTTAATGTGATATACTAAATTTTGTTTTAGTCTATCACTAACTGAATACACAGTTGGTTACTGAAATTACAACTTTATATTGGTTTTCACTCGTCAAGACTTTTAAACTTGACGCTTTAACTTACGCAATGGAAAAAATTTGAAACTTTTTGCTGATCAATTTTGGCCAACAGCTTGCATTTTATTAAATTAAATAGTTGATCATCGCAACAAATATATTAAACTTAGAGTCAATTCAAAAAATTAATATGGATTTCTATACATTAATTATTCTAATGAAAGATTACACTGTAGGCTCTAAATATAAAATATATTTTTGACACCTTAATGCTGCAAATTTTTGAGAAAATAACAGTTTAATCACTAATTAAAAGCAAAAGTAATATACAACTGCTTACAAAATTAAAGTTATTGCTATAATTTATTTTGTTAGTATTTGGTCTAATAGATAATTTAATTATCTTTCAAATGACTTGTCAATATTTCAGCTCTACTAAATACTGCTAAAGATATAGATATTTTACTGAACAGATATTGTTGCAAGCAAAAAATTTTAAAAATCGATAACTAGTTGAGGTATCGTTTTTTTGTTCGACCAAACATATTTTCTTTGGTTCTGAACAAAAAACCATTTTCAAATCGTGGCGCCCCAGTTATTGTAATTTAGAATATAGCAATATTTAAAATTACTACTTTTTTAAAAAAAAAATGCACAAGGAAACACTGAAACAAAACTGAGAAGACTCTGGTTTTTTTTTTATATATGAAAGAGAATACATTTTTTTTACATATTTACGGGTGTTGTCAAACGAATGGACAACCTATAATACTTCAATCATGGCCTAAACAATACGAAAAGAATGAAATAATAAGAGCCTTGTGCAAAAAATATAGACTTTATCTTGTTATGAATCAGAAAGCCACGTCAAAACTTTCAAGAAATTCAATATCTTCTTCTTCAAATATTTTTGCTTCGCAAAATAAAAAGTATGAAAGGAAGAAAAACGGAGAAATTGACACTGGAATCTCATCGCCTCTGTGATGCAGTGCGCTAAAATGCGCTGGCACGGCGACCCACGCTCGGGTTCGATTCCCGGTGGTGGCATCACAAAGATTTCTGATGAAGCCTGTAGCAGGGCCGAAATCGCAATAAAAGCAGCATATTGAAAAATGTTGTTGTTGTTTCTTTGGAAAAAATTCGTTAGAGAAATTAATTGTTCTCACCTTACCCTAAAGCTCAATAAACAATTTTAAACTATCAAACAACTAGAATTTGTATTTAAACATTTAGAATTTTTATTAAAATCATAGAAAATTAACATAATAATAAATAATAAGGTCATACAGAAAACTTTGAATTGTAAAAAGAAAAGCTGTTGTGGTAGTGATGTTACTTATGAAATGTACACGGAATAGGGGCATTTCATGTGAAGCGGACAACGAAAAAAAAATTGTTATTCGGACATTCGTTATTCGTTCCACATTCGTTCACATTCGGCCTATTTGTACTTCTGGAGGGTGTGAATGTAATCACACAAAATTTTTTTTTATGAGGCCTACTTGTTCAGTTATGGGCTTCAACAAAATTGACGAATGGCTAAACTTTTACAACTGATAGCGATCTAAAAAACATATAAATAATTAAAACATAAAATCGCTTTCATATAAAGATGTATACAATCAAATAATGACATGCCGCGATGATAATTCGAAAACGATAAAGTCGAAAACTAAGGACCACCCTAATAGGGTCTTTATTTTGAAAGTGTTAAAAAGAGTAATTATTTATGTTATAAAAGAGTCTATAATATTTCTATGAAGGCTTACAATATAGTCTTTTATATGGGTCTTAAAAGGGTCTTTAATAGTAGTCTTAAAAGAGTTTTTAATATGAGTCCCAAAAGAATCACTTATATGAGTCATAAAAGTGTATTAAATATGAGGGTTTTATGAGGGTTTTTAAGGGTAATAAAATAGTCTTTGATATGAGTCTTAAAAGAGCATTTAAAAAGAGTCATAAATGAGTCTTTTTCTTGCCTCATAAAAGAATCGCTATAAGGAGTCATATCGGGGTGCCCTCAACCTAGGAAAAAACATTAAAAGAAGAGCGCATAATGATTTTTTGAGAGAACTTTTTTGAGCGCATAATGATGAAAAAGCGTCATAAATAAGAGTCTAAAAAGAGTCTTAATGTTTGCTGGGTTTAGATTGTAAAAACTCAGCGAATTTTCCCATATATTTTGTTTTTAATTTTTTAATAATGGGAAAACAGTAAAGTTTCATAATAAACCCACTTTACCTATGGACTTTGCTTATTGCAAAATATATTGAGTTTTCAAAAAATATTTGCCATAACTCAAGCGACATAACCCACGCGACAAAAGTTCCTTAAATTTAAATTGCGTGATTAAGTAATTAGGTAGTAAAGTAGTTATGTAATTTAGTAATTAGCAAACAAATTAATATATTGTCCTCTTCTTGCCTCAACCATTTTTCTATTATCTTTAGCCAATGCCTTCCATATTTACTTAAACAAAAAGTTTACAAAACATTTACTAAACATTTACGAAAAAGGAAACTACATTTGTGAAACAGTGCAGACGATTTGATAATCGTGGATAATGAATTTATATATAAATTTCTTAAATTAATAAAACTAAAATGATTCTCTTAATAATATCATAAAATAAAAAGTTTTTAACAAGTTTTAAGTTTTTGGTTACTGTAGACTTTTTTCTGGAAATGCCCATATAGGTGCGTTGGCCCATATATGGGTCAACGTTGCGATCACTATATGGTATAAAATAAATGCTACCAAGCCGACTCATACAGCTCATAAATCAAGTAAAATGCTCAGATAATAAAATTTTTGATCGTTACGCATTAAAGTTTCAAAAGGAAACGTCTGGCATGTGTTGCTCGAATTCGAAGGACATCGTATGTCGGGCCCTCTAGTATATTTTAAATTTGTTTTACTTGATGAACACATTGTAAGGCATTCTTTCAAGTATTCTTGCACCCTTTGGCATCTGCAATGAAAGAGTGCAGTCAATATAATAAGTTCAATCATAATAATATTTTAAGATCAATCATAGGTAGTCAAAAAACATTTATACGTTGGTTTCATTATGCACTCCTATTAAAAGAAAATTTGCATTTATACAAAAAATTTTACATTATAATTCAGATTTATTTTGAAAAAAAATGTGTTTGTCAATTTTGCACCCCTTTTGCCTGTGCACCCGGGCCACCACCTGCTACGCTACTGACTCAGATGATACCTACTTACAAAAAAGTAATCACTGAATTAAGTTGTGGACTAAAAATTTGCACATTTAAACAAATGGTCATGTGCCGCATATGCACATTTAAGCTTCGTAGCTTCAGAATCCTTATATTTTGATTTCATTAGGAAAGGATCCCAGATACCACAATCCTGAGAAATTCAACATTTTCAAAAGAAAACTTTAATTGCAAATTTTACTATTAGTAATATGTGGTCGATCGTGTAAAAGTCTTATCGTATTTTCTAAATCTTGTTATCGTTAAAAAAACAATTATCAAGTGTTTTAAAAAAGTTTACACTCTAAAAAATTTTTTTACTAACTCAAAAAAATACTTTTTAATGCTCCAACATGTTCCAAAAATTATCCGATCTCAATGACAAAAATCATGGTGTATTTTTACACCGTTATAAATGAAGTAAGCTCCTGACCCGTGCAAAAATTAGCATTTTAATTTTTTTGAAACAGTCAAATCTACATACTTCTTGGAGCTCTATTCAGTATACAAAACATGAACTTTAAAATAGTAATTTTTTATTTGGTCCAAAATGAATACATAGTTTCGTTTCAACAATAATTTTTTTAACCACCAGTGACGGTAATAGGAACAGTTTGGGTATTAACATTGGTATTTGTGACATCTATGTCATCGTCGTCTGAGGTATATGGATTATAGGCAGAATAAGGATTATAAGGGTTAGATTGATAATATGATTGTTGGCCTGATGATGATGGATTTGCTCCCACTCGAATAACATATGGTCCTTGTGGATAACTTGGTCTGTAACTTGCTTTTTCGTTATCTTCTCCACCACTGGAAGAACCAGCTGGACCAGGTGGACCAGGATATCCGGGAGCACCTGGACGTCCTGGAGGTCCCGTAGCACCTTTTTCTCCTTTACGTCCTGGTTGTCCTGGTTGACCGAGTGCACCTTGTAGACCTGGACGACCTCGTGAACCTTTTTCACCTGGATATCCGGGCTGACCAGGAGGACCTGGAGGACCTGGAGGTCCTGGTGGACCGCTCTGACGGGCATATGCTCCCAATAAAAAGCCTGTAAGGAATGGATGGGTCAAAAATACACTTTTGAGTTAAATACAATGTTCTACTGAACTGACAGCAAAGTACTCCGAGAATTTGCAGCTTCATGATGAAATGGTATCTGAAGTTTTTAAAAATTTCGTTTCTCTTTTATACCGAATATTCTCAACTATTTTTGCAACAACAACGCAACAACCGTTAGAGTTAGATCAAGTTAAAAAGCAAGGCATGTTTTTGTCTATATTTTAATTTTATTATGATTTATATATTTACATATTCAAGACAGCACTGTTGACTCTGATAAGACAAGCTATGCGATGGAAAAAACATAGATCCAAATTGCTTAAGTCTCCAAAGAAGAGTTTGAATACAAGACCATTTAAAATTGTATGTCTTTAATTCTCATTAATATTCAATCATTCATAAACACAGTTTGAAAGAATGAGCTTAAAATGTTGAAATATAGCTAGTTTGACATAGTTCTTTTTTCATAAATTTCATAAACTTGAGAAATTTTTGAATTTTTAGTAATACTAAAAAAAAATTTGACATTTTTAGCCAAATGAAAATCACATCACTGGTTCAACTGTCAGATGCTGCTACTGACGCTGGCAAATTAATAAAACCAAAAAGAATGCAGCAAATTTGAGTGAGAAAACTTTCCAATTAAATTATTTAATGATCATTAACTAATGTTACTGTTAGATTACTAGGGCTAGGAGGAATCTCATGCAAATGCATGTTTATGAATTGTGAAATTTCCTTAAAAAGGACATTCAATCATATTTATTATATATTTATTGCGCATATTTTTTTATACATATTTTACAATAAATGCATGTGGTTTTTGCATACACATACTCGTTTTTTTTTATTTGCAACCATTTGAATTTAGTACTACATATTTTTGGAAAAGATAACTTAGAATTATTACTTTTAAGTTCACTTCATATTTTTGTTGTTTTTGATAAATTAATTTTATATGTATTTTAAAATGAATTGTTTTTAATTTTTTTGTTAAATTAAATGCAATATTTATTTTTGAACCGATAATAAAATATTTTTTGTATTTGCATTCGTAAAAATTACACTTAAAAAAATTAGTACAGTAAGATCTATGAAGGTCGTCTTTTAGCTTACAACAATTTAAAAAAACATTATAATCAACAAAAAACATACAATAACGCTTAACGCTAATAATAAAAATTTAACATTTTAAAAATTAAAATTTTAACTTAAAATTAAAAGAAAAAATAAAATTTGAAATTTGAAAACATAATAATCAACAAAACACATACAGTGGCTCACAACAAAATTCGGGCAGGCATTTCTTAGCACTTTAGTATTGGTTTCAGAAATCAAAATGTAAGAAGATACTTGTAGTAATTATTTTTTTCAAAATTTTCTTTATTGGTGAGCAAAATTAAACAGAAACATAGTTAAAAAATTAGAACATAACGGTAAAACAAAATTAAATCAAACCAAAACTTTAAAAACGAGCTCACATTGAAAGTCGGGCAGATAAGGAATTCAATGCTAAAACTAAGAATTTAATATTTTGCTGCCAATCCTTTTTCTTATATGACTGCCTGCAGCCTTTTTGAAATGGGTGCAACCAAATTTTTAAAAACTTCAGCTCCAATCTGATTCTACTCTTCTCTTAGGATACTTTTTTTTTAGGATTGGATCTTCAGTTGCCCATCTCTGATACTGAAGTCAGGGTTCAAGTTCATCTCATAGATGTTCTATAACAATTTAATCTGGGCCTTGTGAGGTTGTTTTTGTGACATTTGGACAAATATTAAGTACACAATTCTTTATCAAGAGTGTCGTATGTTTCAGGTCATTGTCTTGGTAAAACTAAAAATTGTCTGCAATTCCTTATTTACCCGCACTTTCTTTTACTTACGCCATGAAAATGCCCAAACTGTTTCTCTTTCACCAACTTTGGTCGATTCCCAGGTTGTTCCTCTTACTTCTCAGGTTTCTGTTCCACCTAAGCCAATCATTGCAATTCCATCAACTAAATCAATAGGGCTATTCCCAGTTACGGGCAAATAGCTTTGCAAATGTATGCCCTACCAAATATTTGCCATCAACTGTGAGCACACTTTTTAAAACACTGTTGCAAGCAAAACTCACAGCTTTTTTGGAGAAAAAAAAACAACACGAACAGTATTTGTGGTGTTTTTGATTTTTATTTATCAAAGTGTATTATTTATCAAAGTGAGTTCCATATCAGAGTCTGTTAATTTTGTTTTATTAGCGGCGTTTGGTTAAAATGTGACAGCTGATTGATTGGCAAACAAGTTTTGCCCATGCTCGACTGTTTGCAATGCGATTTTAGTGTTGCAAATTTGACACAGTCGTGCAAATGCAAATCTGTACATTTTGTTGTTGTGTTGGAAATATTTGCCATCATATTTTGCAAATGCCACGATGCCACGCTATTTGCCCGTTATCGGGAATAGCCCTAATCTTTGTTTCTCGCTTAGCAGCGGATACAACAGAGGTTGATATAGATTTTTTCATTAAATCAAAGTTGAATTGTTCCTTGCATCTTTCGGTTCATAAATTCAAATATTCAAATGTAAGATCAATTACTTCTTTTAGATTTTAGAAAATTTATTTAATTCTATAGTTGATGTAAACTTTTGGCCGCCAAACACAATTGTACGCGAATTTGAATTTAAAAGTAATCCAAGACCGGTAAATGTTGGCTAAGCCCTGAATCTCATCCAAAAAAGGATTAAATAACCGCAAGTCTAAATTAGAGCTTGTGTACCAAAATTTCAGGGGTCTTAACTCCAAACTTTCCGATATTTTCATAAAAAGTTTTGATTTTGAATATAACATTAAAATTTTTACAGAGACTTGGCTTCACTCTAATATCTTAAATTCTCAAATAAAGTGCAATAAATATCAAATTTTTCGTAAAGATCGTCATGATAAGATCGGTGGTGGTGTTTTGATAGCTGTTCAAAACTCGCTTGTATCTGAAGAATTGACAATTCTTGACACCAGTGACATTGAGTTCATTTGTGTTGCAGTTAAATTAAATAATAGTTTTATTTAAGTTACCTGCTCTTACATTCCTCCTAAATGTGACTTAACAATGTATTTAAAACATTTACACGCCATCGAAAAAATTCGTAATTTGTTAAAAAATAAAGACGTTCTTATTGTGCTGGGTGATTTTAACCTACCTTTTGTGACTTGGAGATCGTCTGACGATTCTTCATTTCTTACTCCTGTTTCCAATCGTGATTGGATAAATGATTTCTTAGATAAGCTGTCTGATCTGTGTCTTCAACAAGTCAATGATATTTTAAATATAAACCCCAGAACCCTAGACCTTGTATGTGTAGATAGATGCACTACTGTTAATCTCCATTGTTCGAATCCCGTATCTCTTCCAGAAGATGTACATCATCCAACTCTTGAAATAACAGTTTTACTCCCCCACGAAAAAGAAGATAAAGTAACTGCTGATGCGCGAAATAAAAAGTTTATAATTTTAAGAAAACGGACTATGTAAAACTTAGTTCCTTACTTTCGCAGACTGATTGGTCTCCAATTTTAACTAGCGGAACTTCATATTCATATTATGACGTCGAATCTTCTGTACAGTTTTTCAGTGATACTCTGAAAAGGTGTTTCTTATTGTCCGTCCCAAAGAAAAAAGGTGTTTCTCTAATCCTTTAAATCCACCCTGGCTAACAAATGATCTAAAGGCGCTTAAAAATTGAAAAAAATCGTTTATTTAAAAAATATAAAATATCTGGTTCTAGCTTAGACTTTGCTTCCTATTCTTCTTGTCGTTATAGATATCAACTATTAAATAAACAATGCTATTCTGCTTATATTATTAACATAAAATCTCAATTTAAAGATGATCCAAAACTTTTGTATAGTTTTGTTAACTCAAAACGTAAAGCCTCCAGCTTTCCACCCCTTATGAAATTCAATCAGGAAGAATCATCTTGTGACAATGTGATTTCTAACATGTTTGCAAACTTCTTTAAATCAACTTACTCCGATAAACCATTTAATACTAGCACGGTGTATCCTTTTCTCCCGCCAGTTAACTCTTTTGAAACTCCTGTAATGGACCCAAATATTGTTATGTGTTATCTTCGACAAGTAAAATCTTCTTTTACGACCGGCCCTGATAAAATTCCAAGCTGTATTTTAAAGTAATGTGCTACAAACCTGTGTACTCCTCTAGCCAACATTTTTAATATTTCCTTGCATAGTGGTTATTTTGCTACTATATGGAAGGATTCTTATATTATACCCCTTGATAAATCTGGTTCCAAGATAGATGTTTCTAACTATTGAGGAATTGCAAAATTAAGTGCAATGCCTAAGTTATTTGAGAAAATCATTACTGATCAATTAACCTACTCCGTGTCTTCCACCATTTCTGTCTTTCAACATGGTTTTCTGAAGGGTAAGTCCACCACAACAAACCTCTTAGAGTTTACTACGCGTGTTATAAATGGTTTTACTTTGTGACTGCAGACTGATGTTATTTATACGGACCTTAGCAAGGCTTTTTACAGTTTTAATCATAATCTTCTTTTGAAAAAACTCCACTTTATTGGGTTTCCTGTCACATTATTAAATTGGATAAATTCGTATTTATCTTGACGTACTCAAAAGGTACGAATAAGAAAGAATAAGAATTCTCTTTCAAAAAGTATTTCGGTCACTTCTGGCGTTCCTCAGGGCAGTCATCTTGGACCGGTTTTGCTTTTACTATTCATTGATGATCTTCCTTCGATAATAAAACACTGTAAGGTCTTAATGTACGCTGACGACGTGAAACTTTTTCTTTGTTACAAATCACCCAAAGAACGACATCTTTTACAATCTGATCTAAATAGACTTGTGGACTGGTGTAGCTTAAATATATTAAATCTTAACTTAAAAAAATGTAAGCAAATGACATTCTCGCGAAGATCTGCTAATAACATAAATTACACTATAAATAACACTAACTAAGAAATACTTTCCAGTTTTCTCGATCTTGGTGTTATTATGGATTCAAAACTTCGCTTCAATCTCCACGTTAATATGGTGATAAATAAGGCAAGAGGAGTAATTGGTTTCATTAAAAGATGGGCTAAAGAATTCAGTGATCCCTTTACTACTAAATTATTAAATACCTCTCTCGTAAGGCCAATTCTTGAATATGCATCAGTTATATGGAACCCATCGAAGCCATAGAAGCCATAGAATCCGTTCAAAAATAGTTTTTACTTTTTGCTTTACGTCATAGTCGTTGGAACCCCAATATTATGCTTCCATCGTATGAGCACGCCTTAAAATTATTTTACTACCTTCCCTAAGAAGCAGAAGAATGATGCTCAATGTCATGTTTCTATATAAATTACTTCTTGGCGAGATTAATTCGGAATATCTCATCTCAGCTCTAAATTTTAACATCCCAAGGAGAGGAACTAGACATTTTCTGTTTTTCAAGTTGAGTAGTGCAGCTCTAACTACGCTCTTCATGAACCTTTACGATGTATGTGCAGTGATTTCAATGACAACTTCAACATGATTAATTTTTCTGATTCGGTAGACGTCTTAAAACGGAAAATTATATTACATTTAAATAATCAAATTAATTTAACTTCATCCTATTATAACTAACGCAGTTTTATAACAATGTAATATCGGTAATTGAGATTGTTCTGTTTTCCGTTTAGTCTCAATATAATGTTTTATAAAGTAAGCACCATCAAATATCAATCGTTTTTCAAAACTTGCTTTTTAATTATTCAATATTTTCAATTATACAATAGACTGAACACTATCACCTGGATTGGTGTCAGAGGTGCCAGAGTATATGTATCTCTTTTCCACACAAGTTTATGCCTGCGTTGGCCCAAATGCATATCCAACTAATTGGAATTTTGATTTGGCGGATATGAGATTTATCTCATTTCCACGTGGGTCCTTGGGTTGGACAATGGCCGCAAACCAGTTAAAATGAGTTTAGTGTTTTGGATTGTTTTTGAAATCAGGATTATTTTTCGGGTACCTTAAATTGATAATTACTATTATTTAATTCGATGTTGCTTATTTATATAGAATCAAGTTTATTTAAATACGCTTTTTATATATATTCAATCTTTAAATTCAGCTGAAAAGCCAATTAATGTGCTTAGTGGAAAATCCTAATTGCCTATAGGGGGTATGTTTTAGCACGTAGGTACATTCTGTCTGTCCCGGCTGATTCGGGCAGGATCTAGAATGTAAATCGTGCATGCGTATTGGACGGGTATACGTAACTTTGGAACATTTCATACCTCCGGGCGAATCAAAAACAAAAAAAAAAAGGAACGTATTTTTGTCCATTATACCTTCAATAAAATAAATCCTTCCAACATAAGACGCAGCCCCAAACCATGACTGATCCTCTACCATGCTCAATCGTATGTTTAGAATTTGTATTGCAAAATTCTTCAAAACTCTTATCGGTAAACAAAACCTGTACTAAAAGTTTATTGTTTAAAAGTGCTAAAGATCCTAATGTTTTCTTTTTATTAACCTTGCTCCAGAATATAAAGTCTTTGGTCATCTGCTCATGCTCGAAATTGGGGCGTTCTATTACATTTTTCTTTTTAATACAGTGTTTTTTCGTGCTACTCCTCAATTTAAACATTTTTTTCTCAAAACTCTTCAAATTGTTTCTGAGTGTACACTTTTTTCAAATAGAGTTTTAACACGACTTCTAGTCTTAGTGCAAATAAAAATGGGTATTTTATTATTTCTCTTAAAAAATACCTTTCATATTTGGAGCTAAGTTTATTTTTAGCTACTGTACGTTCTTTATCGCATATTCTCTTATCTTGTATATAATGCTTGATTATATCGTGCACTGTTGATTTACTTTTTAAGACGATTTGTGAAATGTGTCGCTCGGATTTTCCTTTAAAATAATAATCTATCACGATCTGCCTTTCTGCCAGTGTTGATTGATTCACTTTTCGAGAAATGTTTATTTTTTAAGTTTTGCGTTTGACTGCAGTTCCAACAGTAGTAAGAAGTTGTAAGCAGAAATAACGGTTTAAGAACCACAATTTGCATTTTTTCTTTACTTGCCCGACTTTCAATGTGAGCTCGTTTTTATAGGTTTGTTTCGATTTAAATTTTGTTTTTTAATTATGTTTCTGTTAATTTTGTTCATAAAAAAGGAAACGTTTTGAAAAAAAAATAAATTGCAATATTCTTCATAAATTTTCATATCTGAAATCAATACGAAAGTGGTAAGAAATGCCTGCCCGACTTTCGTTGTGAGCCACTGTAAAATAGAGCTTAAGGCTTACAACTTAAATTTAACAAAGCAAACCAGAAAGAAAGATTTTATCATAGCTAGGCAAAAGAAGGGGGAAAGGAAGTAAATAAAGCAGTATATAAGAAAGAGGGGAAACATTAGGGATTAGAGAAGTAGGCAATAATTGATAGCTTAAATTTGTTCACGCTGACAATACTTTTGATGTTTGAAGGAAGCGATTTGCAGAGCTTGATGGCATTCATGAAAAAGAGCCGTTTGGAATGTAAACATGAGTATATTGGTTGGTAATAGAGCCCTGCGTAGGTGCACTTAAAACCGGCTTCAAAACATTTGTTTATTTCACACTACACTGCATTGTCTTGCTTGCTGCAAAGAAATCATGTGTGTGATTGCAGCGAAGACGAACAAAACACGATGGAGCAATAAAAAACAGATCATTGATATTGTTGATCTAAGATATCGTTGTCAGAGAGCTCACTGCAGTCAATGCAACGAAAGCTTGTTGACTGGCAATAGATGATTTATATCAGACAACGAATACGGTGCTGGCGCGAACACTAGGTAAAAATGGGTCACGCATCATTATTTAACAGTGCTAGGAGGTTGCTGAATTCGAATCTGAAGTCAGAATTTTAAAAATAAAAATGGGTAATAGGGCTGCCACCTATTTTTTTATTTTTACATATGCGATGCTGGTGCGAACATCAGGTAAAAATGGGTCGCTGAATCCGAATCCGTTGTCAGAATTTAAAAATAATGTAGTTTTTTTATAATAGGGTTGCCACCTAATAATATGTATTTTTAAGAGTTTTAAACATCATTTATCAGTGTTAGGGGTAGCTGATATCGAATCTGAAGTCAGAATTTTAAAATTCAAGATGGTGGATAGGGTTGCCACCTTAATTTTTTGCATTTTTATGAATTCGGGGCTGGCAAAAAAAATTATACACCAAAACGGGGTCGCTGAATCCGAATCCGCGGTCAGAATTTCAAAATTATAAAATTTTGAAATAATAGGGTTGCTTTTACTTTTTAAAATAAAAATGAATTCGTAAAAATGCAAAAAAAGAAGGTGGCAACCCTATCCACCATCTTGAATTTTAAAATTCTGACTTCAGGTTCGATATCAGCGACCCCCTAACACTGATAAATGATGTTTAAAACTCTTAAAAATACATATTATTAGGTGGCAACCCTATTATTTCAAAATTTTATAATTTTGAAATTCTGACAACGAATTCGGATTCAGCGACCCATTTTTATCTAGTCAATCTTGAAAATCTTGAAGTTGGTGTAAAAAAATGTCTAGTTAGGCGCTGACGACCGCTGATTAAAATTATCAAAATGATCAAAATGATCCAAATGATCTATTGCCATATATTGCTTTTTATTTTTTTATTTTATTTATTTTTTTGCTCATCCTACCCTAAACGATTAAATTTCATTGCTTGTGGTGTTGACGAACAAAAACACGCCATGCTTGGATTGCCGAGAGAGAAAGTGTGTATTGCTTGTCGTTGTAGGCTTTCGTTTGCTGTTGAGCAAATCAAACTCTCAAGTGTTATTAGATGACAGGCAACTGTGAGCAATGCAATAAATCACAGTGTGTGTACGTTCAAATAGATGCACCGACGCAGGGCTTTAGTTGGTAATATTAAATTAACCCTTTCGCTACAAGTTTTTATTGGATAGCTTTAAAAATTCAATTCTTTAAATTTTTACTCTTATTGGCCCTAAGAACATCAAGCAATATCCGATTTGAAAAATTTTGAACCCTAGATGTGTTTTGCGAAGTGGTAGTTTTGTTATACATTTGAGTTTTTATTTATTTTAGTCTTTTCAATGCATTAAATTTAATTTATTTTCAATAAAAACAGTATATATAATTTAAATTTATAAGCCACAAGTTACACACTTCATATTAATATAAATTATAATAAGTAAAAAACAAAAAGTTATGCATATAATCTAAAAATAAAGAAGTAACTAAAAATTTTACCAATAATTTATTCATTTGATATGTAATGAAAATCCTTGAAGCAATTTCTTGAGCCGTTGGGAATGCACAAGAAAGTAACGCACTTTGAGCACTTGTACCTGGTTTGTCCCTTACATCCTTTGATTTTACATCTTCCTTTATCCTTCGTGTGTTCCGGCCAATGTTGATTTCCGTCATATCGCACAGAAGTTGATGGTGTAGCATTTCGTCTCTTTCCAGAGGTAGTTGGAGTGTTTAGAATTTCCTCATTTAAGTATGATGTTGGACGTCCTCGCTTACGAGAACATGCCTCTTGATTTGACTGAGCTAATAGTCCATTCGCAATGTCATTGCGAAAGCTGAATAAGTCTACATACTTATTTTTGTTATTATTTTTTTCGTGATCAATTCTATACTCTAACCACGAATTGTATATTGCTAGGTCAATAAAGTGGTCAAATATCTTCAGAGTCCACTTTTTAGATCTTATTGAAATTCCATACAGGGAGAGGAGAAAATCCATTTTGTCTACTTCTATGTTTGGTTGTGTTATTTCAATTTTTTTCTTTTTTATCAGCACAAAATCGGGGCGCTACATGTAAGGGTTCAGGGCCATATATTGATGACACGAGTTGCACAATTCCTCCATCAAGCCATCTGAGAAGGAACATATCATCTGATCTTTCTACACGGTAATCAAAACTTCCACGGCCTTCTTTTTGTAACTCTTTTTCAGTTTTGAAATCAATTTTTCCAAATCTATTTCCTCTGATAGTGCCTGTAGCCTAAATTCCATTTTGTCGTAAGTACAACAATAAATTGAGAGTCGAGAAATAATTATCAATTTAGATTTTGTGACTTTTTTTCTTAGGAATAGTTTTTGAAAGGTGAATTACAATGTCAGAGCAAAAGCCTCACTTTGAGCCAGTTAATATTGTGCCTTTTCTTTGATAGATATCAAAATCATATACTATGCCTTTTGAACTTCATAGGCAAAATATTTTCATTCCCCATTTAATGGGTTTCTTGGGCATATATTGCCTCAGTGTAGTTCTCCCTTTAAACGGAACCATCATCTCATCCACACAAAGGTGTTCATCTTTTGTAAGAGTATACGTTTTTTGTGTAAACATTTTTATTGGTGGACGTATCAGGTAAAGCTTATCGCCTTTTGTCAAATTAATCGTAAACTTCAAACTATTTCGTAAAGAATGAAATCTTTGCCTTGGCATATTTTCAGGAAATGATGGTATTACGGTACCTATTGTCCAAATACATGCCCAATTTCGGATAACCAATTGTAGCAATCATTATCTCTAGAGCTAGAAATTTCAAAAGTTATTTTGTAGTTAAGTTGATAGATAGACGGTTTGTTGAAGATACAACTTCTTGGAGAAAGTCTTCTTTAAAATACTCCAAAAAATAATCTTTAGCTAATTTGATGCAATTTTTTGAGTACGTTTCGGTAAAAGTAGTCTCTGGAGTTGTCCAAGGAGTTTTTTTCCAAAGAAATTGGGACCTTTTCTAAACACTCTTGAACTGTCCCATTAACTGAATTATTCTCAACCATATCAATATCCCCAGAACCCTCATCATTACTAACATCTATATCCTGTATGTTTATCTCATATGAACCTTCTCGAGAAAGCTCTGCTAAAAAAAGCTGTTATTTTTCTCAAAAGCGTCTAATAAATTGTTAGCAATGTCAGATTCTTCCGGTTCATTTTCTAAATCAGAAACATCGGAATCGACGAAACTAGTTAAAATTTGTTCAATTTCAGGCTATTTTAATTTTCTATACATTTTTCAAATTGAATGTATACTTCAGTAGAGCTTAAAATAAACGTCTTTACCTTAGCAGCCTCAAACGCTAATTGATTTAGTTTGTCTTGTGTGTACGCCATTTACAACCAAAACTTACGTTTGTATCCATATGGATACATATAATATTTAAAAAATCCCCCACACTTTTACAGTTATAATGCATAATGTTAAAATGATTTTGTTAAATGTTTGAAATTGATTTTGAAATTGTTATATGTTTGACACAGTTTGAAAAAAATATGGTCACATATATTTGTAATTTTTTAAAAAAAACCTCTTTTCACGAAAAAAAATATTAAAAAAGGCATTTTTTGAAAATGCTATATTTTTCTCAGTTTTAAAAAAAAAAAACTAAAATATTTTTAATGTAAAGGCTTCCAAACACTTTGAAAAACCATAATCAGTTGAAAACTAAATTGATTTTCTGACCTGGAGATATTAAGATGTCCCCAAAGTTGAATGTGTCCATATGGATACAATATAGCGAAAGGGTTAAGAGTTCTGTTCGATGCACTGAAACAGAGTTTTTCGAAAAGGTATGATGGAGTCTTATTGATAATCATCTTGTGCAGAAATATGCAGTTTTTTGCATTTAAATATCCTGTACATCCTAAAATTTCCCTACTTTTTTCAGATACATGGTCAAATCGTCTTAAGTCAAAAATATATCTAGTCAAGTCATTTAATACAACAAGAGTTTTGTGCTCAGAATGAGAGTTAAATTTTCTGTAATCTAACTCGGAGTAAGTAATTATAGGCAACATGAATTGAACAACAAGTTTTCTTTTTGTCAAGCTAGGGGTAAGCTTATTCTGCGGACAGAGTGTACGCTGAAGCAGGCAAGCAGGCAGGCAGGTTTGCTTACTTGTTCCATTGCGAGAAAACTCGCTTCATACGATTTCATATAAACCTGCTCGAAGTGTGCAGAGTGGAAGCAGGCAGGTCAGATCAGATCAGATCAGGTTGTTGCGAGAAACCAGGTTGGCACAGGTTTCAGTTGCGAGAAACCAGGTTGGCGCGAAACCTGCGCCAACCTGGTTTCTCGCAACTGAATTTGTTCTTTTTGTGTTGTTTTTTGTAATTTTTCAAAGAAACTGCGTTTTTTTATTATCTTTAGAATACAAGACCAATTACAACAAAAACATTCAACAACAACCTGTTGAACGAAACAAACATCAACAGCAACTACTGCGCACATGTTTATGTGAGTGTGAGGGTTGTTTTTGGTGGGTATTGACAAATTTGGTTAACGTCGATTAAGATTGTGTTGTTGGTGATAAGTTGTGCACGCGAAAATGATAGATTGATCGAATGATCAATTGTTGGGCATGTAAGAAACAAAAGAAATACATATAAAACAAATAAAACAATAAAAAATTAAATTGCTTGGTTTTGCAATTTTTTTTTTATATTTCGAACAGTAAAACCAGAGTCTAATATGTAGGCAGCCCTCAAATTCCAAAATTTTTGTAATACAAAAATAAAAAATATTTAAAAAACATTTATTTTAAAGTCATTTTTTTATTGATTTTTCTATAATTTCTTTTTGTGTTCAAAATGCCAGAAACAGGCACTTTGCGGATTTTTGAAAAAAAATCAAGTTTCACCAGCTATAACGTTTTTCTTAGGACTTTGTTTTTTTTTTTAATTTTTTGCACAAAATAGCTCAAGACTATGCTTTAAGCATTATTGTTGTTATTGGGTAAAATTTTTCATTTTTGCATTTTTGTGAATTTTTTTCGTAAAAGTACTCAAACTCGACTTTTTCAAAAGGGTACACTTCTAATAAAAAATTCCATAACGACAAAGTTATTCAAATTAATGACACAACTTTTTGTATTTATATTTAGTGTTGTTTCAGAAAATTTTTTAACAACATTTCATTGCAATTTTTTAAAATTTGGAGTTTTACGATTTTTTTTATTACAACAAGAAATAAAATAGAATTTTTTCGAAAAGTAAAATATCACAACTCTGGTAATTTTCATCCGATTTTTCTCACCGATGACACGTTGTAAAGGTATTTGAATCTTCTATTGATAAAAATTATAGAATTATTTAATCAGTTTACAGAATTTTAATATACATTTTAATAACGAAACACCTCATTTTCGCCCTTAATACCAAAGTAATGAGATTAAACCCCAATGAGCCTTACTTTATCGGTGTCCGATTTGGATAAAATTTCTGGAGAGTTATCTTATCGGTCAATGAAACATTTCTAGCCAACGAAGGAAACGCTAATTCTAGTTTGAAATTCTCAGTGCAATTCTGGGCTGGCCTAGTGGCACAACATATCGCACACCCTCTTCAAAAGAGTCACAACTCAAAATGTTTACATATATGTAAGACTATTTGCAGTGATCATATACATTGGCTATCTTAATTTTGTACACATATTCTTAGTCCTTAATTAAAAAAAATAGTTTTGTCTCATTTTTTTTATAGAGTCCCTTGAAGAAAAAATAGTTTTTTAGCGGAGGATGCAAAACAGAAAGCAATAGGTGAAAAAACAAATAACAAACTTTTTCTCGCACAGATCTGATCTGACCTGCTCGCATTCACTCTGCACGGCTTATTTACTGAACAGGTACCTGCCTGCGGCTGCCTGCCTGCCTGCCTGCTCGCATCAGCGTTTACTCTGTCCGCAGACTTAGACGTTAAACGCATTCATCTAAGTCTGCGGACAGAGTTAACGATGAAGCAGGCAGGCAGGCAGGTTTGCTTACTTGTCCCAAACAAAAAAAATCAACAACAACAACGCGTTGAACGAAATAAACATCAACAGCAGCGACCGCGCACATGTTTATGTGAGTGTGAGGGTTGTTTTTGGTGCGTACCCAATAAACCACAGAGCGGACTCGGATTCGTTTCGAATTCGAAATGGAGTCGAAATCTCGGATCGAGTTCTCGCTGTGGTTAATATTCTCGAATTCAAGATGAAGTCGAGAATATTAAAAAAGCGAATATTCTATTTTCTGAATGAAATCTCTCCGGGAGTTAGAAAAGGGAGTTTCCGTTTTTAAGATAGCAGAGAAAGACATCACATTCTTACATTCATGAATATTGACAGTTGATGACCAAATTTACGTTAAAAATTTCCAAAATGTCTTTCAACTTTATCTTAAAAACGGAAACTGTTTTTTCCAACTCCCGGGAAGTTTTTATTCAGAATTGGCCTGATATTTTCCTATCTTATTTTTTTTTAATTTAATTTTTAACAAAATGTATAGAATTTGTTTTTCGTTTTGTAATTTTAATTTTATATTTTGTCCAAAAAAAATTTTAATAGTTGCAATGAACTTATAATTAAAAATTTTTAAAAATAAATATATAAATAAAAATAAACATACGTCTTTATATATACATATTTATATCTTTATATTAGTAAAAAATGTTTTAATTGCATAATAAGTAATTTGAGAATATCTGAAAATTTTAAAGAAATCGATACGAAAACGATCCGATTATTTTAAAAATCTAGTTTCGAAAACGATTTGACTGTTCCTGAAAATCTCGTTTCGAAAACGATTCGATTATTCTAACGATACATTATTCCAAATTTTGTAAGTGGATTTGTATATAAAAATATTAAAAAATTTGTGTTATCGAATAGCTTTAGAGTTATGGGTCGCACAGCTTAGAAATTCGGTATTCGATCACAATTTCGAACCGTTTCAGTGATGAAATTTTATGGGAGTTTAACAAGGGAGAGGGGCACTCCCATACAACCCAAATTTACGACATCGAATAGCTTTATGGATATAGGTGGATATTTAGGCATGCTGTTTAACTGATAACATTTTATGGGCGTTTGACAAGGGAGAGCAACCCGGCACGTTGCTGCCACGACCCATAACTCTAAAGCTATTCGGTAACACAAATGTTTTATATACTTGTGGTAGGTCAAAGGGTGTGTGGCATTTCTTCTCAAATTATCTCGTACTCAAAGCAAAGCCACTTACAAAATTTGAGCTCAATCGGACCAATAGTTTTGAAGTATTTTGACATTTTCTTAAAAGTAGGCGTAGATTGAGTGTGACCACGACCGTTTTTATTAAATTTAATGACAGTTATCATACGAACTTATTTACCAAATTTTAACATAATACGACCAGAAGCGTCCTAAATATAGCATTTTTATTGATTTGTGGGCGATAAAAGAGGGTGTGGCACTATTTTTTCCTAAACCTTTGCGTAGCAGTTACTTACAAACCCGTAGAAGGAAGTATCCAATTTGGTAAAGTTGTTTTCAAGTTTTAAGCATTCGAACAAATCACGATTCAATTTTATATATATAGATATTGATTTGTGGGCGGTAAAAGTAGGCGTGAAAACATTTATATATAGTGACCGCCTCTTGGAGCACCTACACAGCAAGTTTTACTGTCATGATTTCGAAAAAGTGGGCGTATTTATATTACGACCACGCCCATTTTTTGTACAGTTAACGACAGTAACCATCTGAACAAAATTACCAAATCTTAGTTTTTTTACGATTTAAACCGTCTGTTATATATCTTTTTTTTGGTTTATGATCGATAGCGCAAAATTTGGCTTGAATGGAAGGTACCACACCCCCTCGTCCAATCGTTATCAAACCTCTTAGAAACACTCTCAAGATGTGGCTTCAGTTTCCCTGAAAATTTCATAGAAATCGGTTCAGCGGTTTTGGAGTCTATACGTGACATACATTCACTTTTATATATATAGAAGATAAATACATAGAAGGTTCATAAGTTTTGATTCATAAAAAAATTAATTTTTTTAATAATTCATATAATAGGTATGTTTCCGTACTCGATTTTAGTAACTTGCATGTTGCATGTTGGAAAAATAAATTAGTCAGTTGATGTCCATGCGGGGAACATTTCAAGAATAGCGACAACTCTTATTCTTAATTTTTGCGGATGATATGGATTTGTACATCCTAAATCCTAATCTGATAAATTTCAGGCCGCTCGCAAATCGTTTATGAGTTATAGGCCTCCAAAACTAGAAAAAATGGTTTGGAAATTTTGCTGGTTTTACTTCTTTTTAAAAAAAAATATTGGGAAATTTTTGTATTATTATTTGAAAAGAGGACAATTTTAGGCCAAATAGTAATTAATGCGATTTTATTTAAGGACAAAGGAGACATCACATTATTTAAGTTACTCAATCACTAAGAAAGTTTGTTGAGAAAAAAATTTTTAAATTACATGAAAAAAATTATATATTAAAATTTTTCGGGCATGATACGAGAAAGATTTTTACCCCATTTTTGAAACATATAGAATTTTCTTACGTGTACATTAGGTTTGTACATTAGGTGTTGTATGGAGATCCTTAGTAACAAGATTTGGATACGCGGCAACCCCTATTTTTGTGAGGTTTATAAAAAAAATGCATGAGCCAAAAAATGGGGGAGGTGGGGTGGGGGTAAATGGCTCCTCATCGGGGTCAAAGGTGGGGGAAAACGAGACAAAATACACGAAACGCTTCACAACTCTCGCCGGGTCGCTCCTAGAGGGGTAAAATGTAAGACCGACCCCTATTATTTTTCCCTCTCCCACAATTTTTATGAACATACTAACCCTCTATCTGCGCTCCTTAGGGTGGATCCCATACTAAATATTATTTTTTATAAAATTACCCTCCACCGCCCTAACTAGCCCCAGAGTGCCCCTAGAGGAGTCAAATATATGACCGACCCCCAATATTTTTGTTACCCCAGCAGTTTTTAAGAACATACCTAGCCTCCATCTTTAATCATTAGGGTGGTCCCCATACAAAAATTTTTAATTTTTAAAAAAAAATTTTATTACTAATTTAAAAACATTTTTTTTAAATTTAATACAAATTATATAGTGATAATTAAATTAATTCATTTTTATTATGAGTATTTTTATTATGTATTTCTTTCTATTTTCATCGACAAAAAATATTTTTTCTTCTTCGTTGCGGCATAATACGTTGTTATATTCTTCTACCAATTTCACCCCTCTTTCTGCAGCGTCATTCACAGCATGTAATTTACTCAATATTTCTATCACTTGCTGGTACTCCTCGCGTTCTTCCCATTTTTCTGGGTCAGTAGCAATAAAATCCAACGACAATCCAAAGCGCACAAAAAATTTTAATGTTTCAGTTGTTACGTATTGGCTTAAATCATTATTTATCTGTTCTTTACTTATTTGTTTTGATGTCACGTTAATTCTCTTCACTCCTCTGAATCTAAAAATATTTGCTGAACAATTTTGATTGACACCGCTACCGCAGTGCTCTGAATTGTCATCGCATTCTTTTTCCAATGCTTCATCATCGTCGTCGTCTTCCTCGCTGTTTATGTTTTTCTCATATTTTTCTTTCTCCTCCTTAAATGCTATAATTGCGTTCGCCATTTTACGTTTGGTGCCGCAGGGAACATTTTTATCAAATAATGCGAGGGAAACAGCTTCACCACTTAGATACCAAAGATGTCCAGAGAACCTCTTCCACAATCTTTGCGCCACATCCTCATCAATTAAAGCGTAATCAGAAATCGCTACTAAAAAATTAAAATCGTTATATGGAGCTTCGATTGCACTGGTGGCTGTAAACCAAGCTTTGACGTAAAGAGTTACAATAAAAATGGTAATATTGCGAAGTCCATTTAGTTCGTCTGTATTAAAGCCGAAATGTTTTCAGAATAAAAACATTTTTGAGCAGTATATGGCTTTCGCCATCCATCGAGCATGACTGACGGCTCCTGGTGGTCTAAAATGATAATTTGGAATATTTTCACCAAGAAACAATAAAATAATTTGGAGAAACTCTTTATAGTCATCTCTTGGTTGCTTTTCCTTCAGTTGCGCTAAACAAAAAGACTTGATCTCGTCTTGAACTTTGATTGGTATTTGTTCTGCAACCATTGCATCTTCTATGCCAGAAGTATAAAGTTTATCTTTAATGTCTACCCATTGCCCTTTGAAACGGGAAAAAATCGGCACTCCTGGCCCAGACATTTTACCGAATTCAACTTCAAACACTTCTTTTAATACCAATTCATAAATGTGATGTCTGCATGGTAGATATAAAAGATCTCTTTCCAATATTTGCTCCAAAAAGATTGCCGCACCTTGAAATTGGCCAGTGTTTGTTGACGTGATATCGAATAAAATTGCTTGAACACGGTCAGTGATTTTCCACTCATGCAAAAGCCCGTAAACGGCATCCGCAATACGCCTACCTTTACCTTGACCCGACGGTATCTTTGGCACGCCAAGTAGCTGCTCCTTTCCATCGTATGTGACGATGACAGGAAGACGATCAACTTTTTTATTGGTGCGTTGCAAGTCCGGCAACATTTTGCCATCCCAGTGCACATTGAAAAACTTTGTTTCGGCCATCTGTGAAATTACTCGTGCTAAGTTTTACAGAAATATAATTTTTATTTAATATGGCATACCTGTGGATTTTCCTTTAAAAATGCAGCAATCTGCTGTCTATTTTTTGTACGGGCTTGTCGAAGGGACTTTCGATTGATTACATACATTTTTGGATCAAGTTAAAGAGCTCGTGCAGCAGCAATCAATATCCGAACTGCTGCTACGTCTGATGTCTTACATCTATCGAAAACAGACACAAGATCCGGAGTAATGCATTTGATTGCGCCTCTTCTTTCTTTTGGTATTCTCTTACAGGAAACCATTGCATCATCGACAGTTTCGAGCTCATTTTCTGATTCAATAGATTCAGTGGATGAAATCTTGCCAACTGAAATTACACAGTACACATTTGTAAATATCATAATTACACTGTAAAATTATATTTCTATTGTAATAATCATAGTTACCCGCTACTGCAGATTCGTTTTGAATTTTTGCGCGTTTTCTCCGCTTATCTTCTAGCCCTTTTCGTTCCGCTTGTCTTTTCTGTTTTTTACCTAAAATCTTGTCAACACCCGCCATGCATCCTTGACGCCCCTTTACTCTATGCAGTAGCAAAAAAGCAATATCTTCCTGGTTGGTTACCATTTCGAGTACATTTGCATGTGCGATGTCAAAAAGATCATCTAATTTCTCGACAAACTCAGCCTCCTTTTTTCTTTGTGTTTCGCCACCTCTTAAAGTATTCTTTTGTAAGACTAACTATTCTGCGACCAAAGAATTCACCTTTATTTTCACATTTTTCCTTTGTTTAGTCGGAATAAATGCTTGGCGCCAAAAAACCATGACAGTGTCGGTTACCAAAGAACCAATTTCGTCGCCACTTATTTTACGCACTCCAGTACCATAAAAATACATTCTAAGCACTTGTTGTCTAGACGGCAACTTTGCTCCCGCTATATTCGAGCATGGTTGTCCGATCAAAAAGAGATCCGTATGTGATCTCAAACTACTCGCAATGCCCGTTGATGTTAATGCCATTTTTTACTTTGAAATAAAAAATAATAAAAATGAATTAATTTAATTATCACTATATAGTTTCTATTAATTATAAAAAAATGTTTTTATATTAGTAATAACATTTTTTTTTTAAAATTAAAAATTTTTTTATGGGGACCACCCTAATGATTAAAGATGGAGGCTAGGTATGTTCTTAAAAACTGCTGGGGTAACAAAAATATTGGGGGTCGGTCATATATTTGACTTCTCTAGGGGCACTCTAGGGCTAGTTAGGGCGGTGGCGGGCAATTTTATAAAAATTATATTTAGTATGGGAGCCACCCTAAGGAGCGCAGATAGAGGGTTAGTATGTTCATAAAAATTGTGGGAGGGGGAAAAATAATGGGGGTCGGTCTTACATTTCACCTCTCTAGGAGCGACCCGGCGAGAGTTGTGAAGCGTTTCGTGTATTTTGTCTCGTTTTCCCCCACCTTTGACCCCGATGAGGAGCCATTTACCCCCACCCCACCTCCGCTATTTTTTGGCTCATGCATTTTTTTTATAAACCTCACAAAAATAGGGGTTGCCGCGTATCGAAATCGAAAACTCGTGCACTAGTCCAACTCTAGTGTACATGCATGTGCCAACCGGCGTATCAAGATAACAAAATTAGTACCAAAAATCTCAGAAAATAGAATTATATAGGTTATATTTTCTTTATGTGCATTATAGACTCCTTTATGCCTTTCCCCCCTAGAACAAATGCTGCGGACGCCCTTGAAAACCTTTATAAATTCCAAAAAAAATTAATGTTTGAACTTGATGTTGTAAGATAAGAGTGACGTCATCAAACTAATACAACATTTAAGACTTCAAATAATTTCAAATACGGAAGTGGGGGTATTTTAACTTCGGTCCAGTCGAAGATAATTCATTACTATTTTTTTTTAAACTCTGTCAATAGTTTTTTAATTTTAAATGCGACACTTGGTCGACCCATGTTCAAGTGATGCCTTCAAAATATTGCAATTCGTCCAGCGTAAATTTTGAATGATGTAACCTGCTATAAACTTCAGCCCATCAAAAAACCTGTACTGCTCCATTTTCATCAGAAATACTTAGAAAAAATATGGATTTTTCGTAGGATTTTTATTTGTGATATGGCAGCACTGTATTCAAGGGCGTCGGAAGCTAATTTCATATGGGGGAAAGTACAAATGGGGGTGCAAAAAAATCACCAAAATTTCCTAAAATAATCATGAATTTTTAGTTTCAAAATAAAAAAAAAATAAAACTAAATAAAAAATATTAAAATTTCATTATTTTAAAAAGTTTTTTCAATTTCGATATTAGAGATCATTTTTTAAAGTATCTTTCATGTGGTAATATGAAAATATAAGAAATAATTGTTGCTTTTATAAAGCAAGACTAGGTATATCTTTACATGGCTTAAACGCAATAAGGTATAAAAAGTTATATCAATTTAAATTCGTCCAAAATGTTTCTTTCTGTCCTTGCAAGAAAAAATCTTTCACCACCTCCATCAAATTCAATTCTTCGGTTTTATCTTTGTGAATGTGTATGAGTGAGTCGTGAGTTGTTTCTGTGTCAGACGAAGCTGCTGATGCAGGCACAGTCAAGACCAAAGCTGCAAGTTTTTCAACTTGTTGGTATAATTGCAGTAGGAACTCTACATTTTGTTCTATCTTTTTGCAAACACAGAGAAAGAAAATGGTTATCCGAAAGCATGCTTATGAAGAAGAGAGAAAGAAGAGCAAAATATATAATACAAAAAGATTATCGTTGTAAAAAATAAACTGAAATATTTTTAATAACTTTTGAAGTTTTCTTTTCTAATTGTTTATCTAGCTAAAAAAGCGGGGGGCAAGTGCCCCCTCCTATTCACCCGCTTGCTACGCCAATGACTGTATTTTATGATTTTAACATTAACAGTAGGCCCTGTCAAAGCTACTTACCCTACCATATTATTCTGCCATGCACACGCTTTTGGAATACACATTTTTAGCCACGAAAAACTATTAGGGGTATTCACGATTCAGTGCACTTGCCTGTGCAGTTGAGGACTTGTGCAGTTGTGCAGTTAGGTTTTCGTGAACACACCATCATCACCAATTCAAAGCTGTCAACATTTTTCAATGCACACAAGTGCACAACTGCTCAAGTCCTCAAGTCCTCAAGTTGAAGGTAATAGTAGAAAAGCACTTGTGCAGATTTTTGACGTACGTACAATTTGTTTTTGTAAAGTGTACAAGTCCTCAAGTCCTCACCTGCACAGGCAAGTGCACTGAATCGTATTGTATTATTATACTTATTTCAGTCACGCAATAAAAGTATATTTCTCAAACTAGAAGAATTCAGCTTATTGCGTTTTTTTGAGCAAATATAATTCAAATCTGAAAATATTTGTTCGCAAAGATACATTGAGGGAAATAAAGATAAACACTTCAATGAAATCTTTTGCATTTCATTGCATATTGATAAAATACTTTTCGGCTGACATCATTAATATATCGCAATAATTTTAATTTATGTGTTCACTGACAGCAGTCTCAATGACGATTAAAATTTAAAATAAGACACAGAAGTTCTGCAAGTGCAGTTTGTCTCTCCCACTCAACATGCTGATTTCCTATTGGTTGATTGACTACTTTGGGCCACTACTGCGCATCTTTGATCTAAGTTCATTCTTGTGAGTAAACGTCAAATGGCTGCATAAACTATATGATTGAATCATGGGCAAAATAAGAAAACTTTTGACAAAAAAAAAAGAGGACACAAAGAGACTTTTTTAAAATTTAATCAAATTTATTGCAAAGTTAAAACATCAAATGAACTTTTTTTAGACATTTTAGTTTTTTAGTTTTAAAAACATTTGTTATAAAATAAATTCATAAATATAAATTAACAACATTTTACACTTATTATTCCAAAAAGTTAAACCAAGTTGAGGTTCAGGTAAATGAGACCAAATAAATAATCATATTAGAGTTTTTTTATAAAGTCTTTTCAACTGAGTTAGCAAACAAGATCAAATTGTGATTTACTTATCAAGCTTCCTCAGAATTATATTTAAAGCATTCTTGAGCTTGTTTTAATAACCGTTTCTGTTTTTAACATGCGTCGAAAAACTCCAAACACGATACGTTTTTGAAAACATAATTTATTGTTAAAAAAGCTCGAACTGTTTCTTTCATTTGACCACTTCAAGCACATTGGTGAAAAATTCTTTCGACGTTAGCGTTTTGGGCAGGCGACGAAAAAAAGAACTGACAAATTTTTTAATTTTTGCAAGTATATCACCAATTTTTGGTTGGCAAATATTTAAATACTGAAAATTTTTTAAATTCTTTGGAATACGCTTTTAACTAATCATAAGATATTTTGTGCAGGTTTGGGCAGGTTTTTTTGAAAGATCTATATATTTACAGCCCGATTCAGGCAAATTAACAAATTGCTAACCAGTATTTTGAATATTTCAATATGTTTGTTATAAATTTTTGATTTCAAAACAAAATTTGAAGCGCAAAAATAACAAATTTTGATAAAAATTATCAACGGCTTTTCAGTTAAAGCTATATCATTCAATGTTTCGCAGCGGAGCAAAGGGAGGGACAAAAACGATGCGTCAGCAGAGGAACTTATTGATGGTTCCTTGCTACATTTGCTGAGCGCCTTGTAGTCAAGATCCAAGAGCGTCATTTAAAAACCTACTCGCTGTCTGTATTGATGACGAGAGTTACTCGCAAAATGACGATGAGAATGACGCAAACCAAAAATTAACCCTCTACCAAAATCGTTTAACGAGCCTAAAGAAGTTTTCACTAAAAAAAAAATAACGAAAGTGCTTGAGTTTGTGTGTGCGTGGGCCAACGATATCCTGGTGCATCACCGAGTGCAGCAAAGTTAAATTGGCTTTCTTTGCTGGCGAACGTCCTCCAAGTACCATCAGCAACAGCACAAGCAAGTGCAGCGCAAATTTTTTACTAGCTAACATGTGCCAACAAGTGCCACCAGCAACAGCACAAGCAAATGAAGCGCAAATTCTCCGCTTTCAATTTATTTAATTCACGCCGGAGTATAATGGCAGAAATTTGCCTCTACCCTTGAGACATGCTGAAATGGTGCTTCTGAAATATTGGAGAGTTGACTAGTCAATTGAATTGTGCTGCACTTGCTGGTGCTGCTCGTGGCGACTCTCGGAGAACGTTGGCAAGCAAAAGAATCAGGAAATTTGCGCTGCACTTGCTTGTGCTGCTGGTGATGGCACTTGGAGGATGTTGGCTAGCAACAAATTTTGCACTGCACTTGCTGGTGGTGGCACTTGGAGGACGTTCGCCAGCAAAGAAAGCCAATTTAACTATTCTGCACTTGCTGATGCACCGGGAGATCGTTGGCCTACACACACGCACACACAAACTCAAGCACTTTCGTTATTTTTTTTTTATTTTGGTTTTTTTTTTAAGTTAAGTTTACAATATTACAAGTTTACGAAATAAGTTGCAAGTACAAGCACTCGAATGAAATATGTCGCAAATTGAATAAAATGCAAATTAAATAAAATATTTGCGCTAAGACAATATTTGCGATCGAAATGTGAAACGTCAAAATTTGCAATTGTCAAAATTTCATCGTCCATTTGACACAGCAAGAAAGACAAATTTATTTCAACACACACAAATTTTATTCAACCTGATATTTTCTATCCTACCACGACTGAAAAGTTTCCTTTTGACACACAACCTTATGAAAAAATTTATTAATAAAACAATGATAGTTGACAACTCTAAAAATAAAATGCCGCAGTGGTGAAAATAAAAAGCCACTGACAAATACAAGTGTGAAAATTGTCACACTTTGTTTGACGATATATAATAAAATAAGAGCATGCATGAAATGTTTTGAATGTTCAACATATTCCTTTATCATAACTTAAAGATTAAAATGTTCAATCCATACATTATTTTTGTTTGCAAACGAAGTTCCAGCAGAAAAAAGCAGAAAAAGAAGAAGATCGTTCCATTTTTAAATCTCACCATGAATAGCGGCTGTTTGAGTAAAAGCAAATTTCTCAAAAATGTTGACAAATACAACAACTGAAGAAATTGCCAAACTTTAAAAGCATATATAGACCAATATAAAGCGAATTAATAATAAGTTTTGGTTACAAACATCGTATTGTTTGCAACCTAACTTAAGAATTTATATATTAACAAACAGATTATATGCATTAATTTCAGGAGTTGCCAAATGATTTCTTTGTGAGCTTGCGGCCGATTAAGAACAAGAGACGATAATTGTTGATATTTTTATGCACAAATACATGCAAACATTTTTTGAGGTTATGTTTTCTAATTTTCCTATCTTGTTATCTTTGTTTTTATATTGATGGCGAGAGTTCCTAGGAAAAATACGATGATGCAAACCAAAGATTTACCCTCTACCAAAATCGTTCAACGCGCCTAAAGAAGTTTTCACTTCAAAAATAAACTGGCCATTTCAGCCCTTGGAAGGGCTTTGACTTCTATTGACCAATTGTGTTGTGCGTGTTATTAAATGCTTGATCACAAATGACTGAGAGCTGGACCTACGTGTTTAATGCCGTCTCCGAACGGCTAATGTTCTCAACAAGCTTTACATGGCAATTTGTACTCTCTGAGATTTGCCATTGTCTGCAGAGAGGTGACGACCGAACAGAAAAATTAATTCAATTGAAAAAACTTTCTGTCTGAGCTGGAATTGAACCCGGGCTACTGCGGTTCTTTAGCGTAGGGGCCACGCACTCTACCCACTAGGCTACGGCCGCCATACGACCACAGCCCAATTTATAATAGCAACAAACGACAGAAGGCCGAAACAACAACAACATTTTTAATTGTTATATTGCTTACTTACTTAGTTGGCGCTACAACCGTATGTCGGTCTTGGCCTCATCTAAGAATTTGCGCCAGCCATTTCTGTCTTTCGCTTGCTGGCGCCAGTTGGAAATTCCTAGCTTCGTCAGGTTGTCTTCTATTTGGTCTTTCCAACGAAGATGCGGTCGCCCTCTTCTGCGTTGACCGCCGCTGGGTACCGAATCGAATGTTTTCTTCACTGAAGCATCGTCTTTCATGCGCTAAACATGACCAAGCCAGCGAAGCCGCTCGATTTTAATGCGCTTGACTATGTCGATGTCAGCGTACAGCTCATACAGTTCATCATTCCACCGCCGGTACTCGTCGGTACTCCGCCATTGACGCAGATTGGTCCGTAGATCTTACGAAGAATCTTTCTCTCGAATGCTCCTAAAGTCTTTTCATCTGAGCTGCTCAGCGTCCAGGTTTGTGATGCATAAAGTAGGACGGGCATGATAAGCGATTTATAGAGCGTGATTTTCGTTCGTCGAGAGAGGGCTCTGCTTCTCAATTGCCTACTGAGCCCAAAGTAACACCTGTTGGCAAGAGTTATTCTTCGTTTGATCTCAATGCTGATGTCGTTGGTTGAGTTTATGGTTCATTGTTATATAGATACATATATAAAAAAAAATTAATTATGTCACTCCATGTTCCATTATACCAAAAAATAAGTGAATTTTTCATTCATTAAAATGTTAATCATTTCCATCATAAATGTTTATAAATAGATTTACGGTTTTCTCGTCATTTAGTTGAAAATTAAAAAATTATTTCAAAATACGCTCCGTATTAGTTTGGTTAACAACTAGACCTGAATCCAATTATAAAAGCAAGTGTTTAAAAAGGCGTTAGAAACGCATCGATAACATTTTTAAAACTCTTTTAGCTGTCAATCTTTAATTTTGTTTTCTTTAGTTTGTTTTTATCTGAATCAAGTATATTTCGCTATTTCACATTTTCTCGAAATTTTTATAAACTAACTTATGAAATTTTAATTGATCACTTATAATTGCAATCTAAACTAACAGTTCCTTTTTTTGTACTAGAAATTATTTTTTGTATGTCAACGTAAAGCAAATTAGAAAATTTGCTCTACACTTGCTGGCTGACGTGAAACCCCTCTTTTATTCATTCCAGAATTAATTTGATAAGAAGAAAAACAGAACTTAAAGTATCACAGAAAATGCTGATTGTTTTCCATTAATTTAAATGCCAACCATTTGCAATTTCAAATGTCTATTAATGCATAAAATTAATTTCAGAACAGATTTGATAAGAAGAAAGGCAGAATTCAAAATACATTATAAATTTCAATAACAATACGCTTAGAAAAATGTTATACTGTGGTACCACAGAAGCAAAAAGCAACCATTATTTCAACCTCAAACCCAATGAGATAGCATCCGTTTTTATTTCGCCCTAGTTGATTAAGAACATTAACATAACGACATGTCACCATCGTTTTTTTCATATATCTACCACTCTTGGCAGCTTAGTTTAGGAACAGTTAACTTTAAAAATTATCTTCATCTTCTAATAATTCTTTTATTATCACCACTGCTGCCAAAACGCTATACCTGCTGTCCATTCAAAATTTTTAGCTTAATGAGGTTCAACAACAAATGGGATCGTTTAGACGCAAAGCTTAATTTTTAGTTATTCAGTCTTACACCCAGGCTTAGCAACATGTAGTATCGTCTGAGCCCACCTTATCAAGGTTGTCAGCCAAAATTCGTAACAATTCCCACGAAAATTACCTTTTTCCCAAAGTCACATAAATTAAATACCACCAAAATTCCCATGGTAAAGGTAAACAAAAAAAATTCCCACAGCAATTAAAAAATACCAAAAAAATCCCACGATCATTTAAAATTACCACAAAAATACCACGCGTTTTAAAAATACCACCAAAAATCCCATATGCATTTAAAAATCGCACAAAAAATCCCATACGTATTAAAAAATACCACGAAAAATCCCATATGTATAAGAAATTTTAAAAAGTTTAGAAATACCAGAAATTTTTGCATTTAAATAAGCAGAAATAAAAAGACACGTCGATAGTTAAAAATTTTGCATTTATTGTCTTTGTTTTAAAACTATAACAAATAAATAACCCAAGTAGAATTTTGCGACCACAGGTTACTTAATGCACATTTTTTACATGACGACGTTGCAGAGATACTGATTTGGATAATATTTTATGGGAAAAATTTGTAAAAATTCCTATTCTTAAATAAAGCCTTCAATCTGACTTTACTTTTTAATACTATTTTACCACTAGGTCACGGAATGTTGTAACGATTTATCAAGTTTTACCTTTAAAAAATGCATCACTCAACTATGGAATAATAACTTAAGATGTTATCATTTTGTAACGATTAGATAATTGCGACCCAAGGTAGGCTCTTTCTATTTAAAATGGTGGCCGCAAATTATTATTATATTTTCCTAACAATAAACATGAAATTGCTTTTATATTGTATTGTTAAGCTTTTCAACTATGTTTTATTGATTGCTTAGATTAAAAACTATTCCTGATATTTGTATACAATACTTTCTTCACAAAACTTTTTAAAACATTTTTTATTAATATATGAAATTATTACAACACTTTCTGAATTTAGATTGCGCATAAATTTTTAAGAAGTTTTGGCTGTTTTTTACCGAAAAACTTCTTTCCCATCTACATTTTCAATAAGGCTCCAAAAAATATCCAAAACACCTAATATTATGTTGTACTCTTATATTTTATATAAATTCTAATTATAAAATAATTTATAATAATTATGGCTGTAAACAAAATTGGCAACTCTGAAATGCATTTATACTAAAATGTAATAAGTAACTTCAAAGTAATTTTTACTAAAACAATGTCGGCATTGTGTTGCACCACTTTCGAAAAATAGTGATCTCTGTAACGTAACCAATACATAATATCATGTCAATGTTGACACAAAAATAAACGCTACGACGTCGCTGCAACCCAAATATGGACCATCAGTTCTAGTTGGGAACATACAAATTGTTTCACATAAAGTTAATTGTTACACATATCACATGATTTCGTCTTATATTTGAGATCGTGAATTTTATTTTTATGTATCCATTTAATAATTTCTAAAACGATAGTATGCTTATAAAAATAAAATAATAAAAAATAAGCAAAATAAAATAAAAATATTGTTTTCAAAAATATTTGTGGTTTGTGAGGTGATAAGCAATTCATTTTAACACAACATGACTTTTCAAAAATTTAGGTACTTATTTCTAATATCAAATAATAAAAGTGACTTCAGAATAAAAAATAACCATAATAAAATATGCATACAGTTTTCAAAGATATTTGTGCTTTTTGAATTTAACACAATATGATTTTTCAAAAAATTAGGCACTTATTTCTAATAAATATAAAATAATGTCAGTGACTTCAAAAATAGAAAATAAACAAAATAAATTAAATATTAGTTTTCAAAGATATTTGTGTTTTGTAAAGAACAGACAAACAGTTAATTTCAACACAATATGATTTTTAAAAAATGTAGGTACTTATTTCTCATATAAAATAATATACATAAGTGACTTCAGAAATAAAAAAATAAACAAAATAAAATTAATATAAATTTTTTATGGCAACTGTAATTTAATTTTGATTTTAAAAGATAATTGCTGATTATTGGATTCGATAAGTAAACTTGCAAATATTGCCTATTATTGTTTTGGTAGTCTTATATATTTCACTTTTTTTGGACTTTTAAAATAATTTTTGTAAGCTTAACGCTTGCATGCAGAAATGTGGAATTTATTCATATATAATTTATTCATTTATATTAAGAGTAAGTTCGAATAAATGTACAGCGTAAACTTATAGCTTTACTCTACTGTATATATACGTCGATCATCTAATACTATGATTAAGATTGTGCTTAATAAAAGTGAAAAAACTTTTTAAGAAAAAATTCCCAAATTTCCATGCAATTAAAAAATACCACGCTGAATTCCCACGCCAAATAAAAAATACCACGCTGAATTAAAAAATACCATGGGAATTCCCAAAAAAAAAAAAAATTCCCAAGACCAATTAAAAATTACCACGAATGGAATTTTTCCCACAATACTGGCAACCTTGCACCTTATAAAGTGTTTTCAGCCCTGCTGCTGTCCAAAACTAAGTTACTGATCTCAGCTGCAAAAGGATACAAAACATATCTTTAGCAAAAATGAATATTTTGAAGTGATTTATCTAAAGTGTTTACAAGAATAGCACAATTAGATTATTTCCAACAAATTTCTCAGGTGCTAGGATGGACAAACGATACATCTTGCACAAAAGCAAATCGGAAGATAAAAGTTCAGGTTGGTTTTTTTTCGTACCAGAAATAAAAATTGAAACAGCGAAATGCAACCAATGCCAAGCTATACTAAAAACAAAGGAAGGATCAACAAAAGCTTTTGTTTTTGTCGAATTATTTGTAAACAAACTGAAAAATAAAGCCATGGCAAATTGTTATGAATACCAACATAAAGCAAAAGTACCGACGTACTAGTACCCTCTGATTTATATGAAACTTTCATACAAGCTTATAGGTACGAGTACCATTGGTACCATTCGCACCACAGATGTGATTCGCACTCTTTGTTTGTTTGCACTTCATACGTAAACAAACAACCAAATGCTAGAAGTGCTGCCAAATCGCTATAATGCGAACCAAAAAAAACAACGAGTGTGGCCAAACCAAGAGAAAAATACTCAGAAAAGCGATGAAAATAAAAGTGTACTAGTATGGAAAATGTTGTACCTCGTACGTGAAGAATAAAAACGTGTCCAAAATGGCACGAAAGTACGTACTTGTGCAACCTTGACTTTGAAGCAGGATTTCTGGAAACTTGGAAATAAGACTTAAGCTGTTATTGCTCATCGACACAGATATAACGTAATATTACACTGTATAAAATTTTATGTTGCAAAATTATTGGAAGAATGTATGAAAAAAATTTTTATTTTTAGAAAATAATGGCATGGCGAGGCATCAAAGTGATAAAATTAAAAAATTATGCATAACAAGGCATTACGATAATTTGCATGGCCAATATGAGGTAATTGTGGGGCATGCGATGGAGTAATTAATTATTTACTTAAAAGCGGCATGTCCACAAATCATATCATATAGTGATCAGTTCCAAATACGTATAATGAAAGCATCTTACGCTGTTAGTTTAGCCTTGGCAAAACACAATAAGCAACACAAGCACAATAAAAAACATATTTGTTTTTTACTACTAGCACCCCTTTTTACATTTCCGTCTGCTTATCTGTATTTCACATTATCCGTCTGTCGGTCTGTTTCCTTTTGACATTCCGTCCACTACTTATTAATTTAATTTCGCAATACTTAAATTTTGTGACGTCAAAACATATGTTTTTTCCATTTTTATGTACTTTGGTGAAACTCATTTATTGTGTACGTGAGTTCACCTCAGATCAGTGTTGCCGCGACGATTCTAAAAAAGTATCCATGAAAAGGTCACAAATGTATCCACTTCAGAAAAAAGTATCCACATACTACAGTACTGAAACCCAATTTTTTAAGCTTTAATAACAATTCTATTTATCTAATTTGAAGCCTAACAAATAGTTTTGTTAAAATGTAATAGTGAGAAACAAAGCATATACATATATAAAATAAAAAATAATAATATTAAGACTTAGTGCTTGAATATTTTAAATATTTTTAGGATTTATTTTTTTAAAAGTTAAAATAATGAACAACGATATTTAAACTTTAAAGGTATATTGAAACACTCATAAGAATGTTTCAATTATGTTCAAAAAGGTGCTCAATTAGAGCCTTTCAAATAAAGATCTTCGTCACTGTTGTTGATATTTACTCTTCTAGTAATAGAGTTCAGCTATGGCCGGGACTAGAAAAAAACACTGAAAATTGACAGTATGACGCGCTTTTAATATTTAAGTTCTAAAAACAGGGTTTCTTACTGGTTATTCAGTGTAAAATATACGATTTTTTTAAATTTTGATAGCGAAAGCCACTGATGTGAATAACATATTAAAATTTCACATGATTCGGCTGGATAGCTTTTGTTTTCGATACAACACATTGCCGAAAAAAGTAGTTTTGAAATATATGAGTGTAAAGAGTATGTATATTTCTGCTGTGCGCTCGACACCTACTAAAACGGATGTAGTAGCGGAGATAACGTCAGTATTCTTACACGACTTTTACGGTGAATTCTCAAAAACTATACTTTTGAAAGATGAAGAAGAAAAAGAAGATAACAATTTTAGACTACCGGCGACTGACTTAACAAGGAACATATGTACATTTCAGTACTTCAGTCTGTTATATTTTGTGTTATTTTTATATTTTTTATAAACTATGTTTATTACATGAATTTTAAAGGTTTGATATTTATACAAAAAACTATATACAAAACATAGCTGTTAAATTGCGATTACGATTAATAAACAATTAGATTATATTATTATACTTTAAAAATAATTATAATCATATAATCCTTAAGGGAGATGTGTTTGATAAGCAATTGATTTAGATTAAAAGTAATCAAAAAATAATTACGACTACTTGGAATAAGGAAAATAATCAAAAAGAATAAAAAGTAATCAAGAAAAAATAATCCAACTACTTATAGATATTATTTTTGATTCTGTTTGAGGTCGACTCGCATCGTTTCAACGGTGAGGTTGCGAAGTGCAACCAGTAATTTTTAACTGAAATCGCCCATACGCTGATACGGCTTTTTCAGTTAACACAGTTAAACGAATAACAGTTATACAAAAACTTAATAAGTTTTATTAACAAATATGTTGGGATCTACAGTATGAATTTTGGGTTCATGGTTCCTTCTCTGTTACCGCTGCTAATGCTATACATGGCTTGTATAGTACTGTTTTATAAAAAGAGGAATACTTGACGACATCCTAAACGAGTTGAAGCGAACTGTACCTAGCCGCTGCAATTGAATTCAACTGAACGGCTGAATTTTATTGGTGATTATCGCAACCATAACATTAATGATTTAATATATTATATTTTTAGTGATTGCGTATTTTTATAATTCTATATGTGAACGTAAAATCTGCATTTGATGTAATTTATCAAATGTTTAGTATTTTTAGTGCTTGTATATGTCTCGCCGTATACAATCTGTCGTTGTCTCTTTCACACATATGCTTTTAGGATAATCGTAAAAAGCAAATGTTAAAATACCCCTTGAGCAGGAGTAAATTATTCTGTAATAATATTATAGCCAAGTGGCTTTTGATTATTAATTTAGTTAATAGTGTAACAGACCAGGCAGGCCATACATTACAGCATTAGTGGCTGTAACAAATAAGAAATTGTTTATATATATATATTTTGTAATATCGATTAATTAAAAACTCAATAAAGTACTACTACTACTTTGATTCTGTTTGATTATTTAAGAATTTTATTTTAAAGTACGGAATATTTTGTAAAATTTAATTTATAAAGAAATAGATATGTAAATAATCATTAAAAAATTTTTAAAAAACAAGAAAGAAGAAAAAAGTGATCGATAAAACTAACGGAGCAAATGTTGTAATGCGTTTTTTCGTTCTTGTTTTTTGACAATCTTTGTTTAACAATTTCTATGTTAATTTATCAAAAAATACAACAACAATTTTAGTATTTTAGACTGAAATTTTTGAAATAATCAAAAAGAATCAAACATAATTTCTAAAAGTAGTCTGATTATTTTTCTTGATTACTTTTAATTATTTTTAATTATTTTCGTCATCTGAAAAAATCGTAATTATTTTATGAATGTTATTATATTACAATTACAAACAGAAAATAATTGTACTGAATCAATTATTTCACATTTCTAAAAAAATAATCGAATTGCTAATGAATACGATTAATAATAATTATTTAACAGCTATGATACAAAATAATATATAAATACATAAAAAAGTAATTTAATAGCTTATTCAGTTAAGTGTAATATAAATAAAATGGGTTGCTATTGCCCTATATTTAAATTAAATTTAAAAGTTAAAAATTATTCGTTTTTAAGTATTTTGCAAAACAATATACCTTTACCTATTCCCAAAAAAAATCGACTAGTCTTATCGTTTATAGTAAGTTTTAAATTAGAAAAAAATCATTCAGCAGCAGCTGAGCTATGAGGCAGACTTATTATATTTATCACAAAATTTTAAAGTTCTTTGTTAAGAGGTTGCGTTAATGCATTTTATGATAAAAAAAGTAATGTTCAAAAATGTCTCAATGTCATAATTTTTCTTGAAGTTTTTGTCGAATTTAAGGAAATGCCTCCTTTTTTATATTTTTGCAAATAAAAACATATGTTCATATAAAAATTATTTATTTAAAAAGTATTTAAACTTAAACTGAGGCTTAAAAAAGTATCCATGCATTTTTCCAAGCGGCAACACTGCTTGAACAGATTCCTATGGTGTAATTATTCTAAGGTAATTTCACCATGATTTTTCAGGGATGTTTTCCATTGCTTTTCCGACGTCTTTTGTGGTATACCTTTCGTTACCCATTTTCTTGCAATAATATGCTGTTTTACAGTTATCGGACCTCAAACGTAACTGGTGAATTTCTTCAATCTACCATAAGCCAGGGTTGTTTTCCGTTGATTTTACGACATAGTATAAGTGTTTTGTGCTAGTATTAGAGCCAATTTAACGTAAAATTGAACATAATGCTATCCCTCTCCAACGGAGTTTCCCATCTCTTTATCTCTGCTTTAAAGCGCTCTTTAATACATACTCAAGATGAGAAAGTATAGGTGTGCAAAGCTGCCCGACACTGATTTAAACCTAAAACTAAACCTTCAAAACAAATTTAGTTTTAACTAATGTCAGAAGAGGGGTGAAAAAATAGCTAGGACGAAATCGTCATAGCGGCCACATAACGTATGCAAAAATATAGTGGTCACAGCTACTCAGCTACTTTTTGATAGATATATTTTTTCCCCAACAAAAAAAGTGGACTTTACATTTTAAAAAAAGATAAAAAAAGATCTCGAGAAAGAAAGAGAACATGTCCTCTTTAAAAGAGATATGATGGCAACGCTACAACAAAAAGAGGATTTTCAAGTAAGCTTCAGCTAAAGTGAACTTTATAGATAAGATAAGAAATCGGCTCTAAGTTAAGTATAACTATTTCTTCAAATATAAACCATTTTTGTATCATTTTAGAGTTTGTAATAAAATGTTGGTTAAACTCTTAAAAATTGTTTTTTTGTTGTAACGAGAGCTACCATGGAATCACCCTGTGGTAGAAAAAAAGCTCTGGTTCTTTCAACATGGCATAATCAATAAGATGTTATGGTCCAGTTAGCCTCGCATGGCATAGCAGTGCATGGCTTAACAAGCGTCACATCGAAATCTGTTTAATAGGATTTGTGTGTATCTGATTATGCACAACATGGCAACGCATGGCAATGCTCAGATAAAAACAGAAATGCATCTCTGACTACATAGATAAACATGGAAGATCTATTTCATTTTAATATCTGTGTATTCTTCTATGTATTTGACGTTTTGGCAAAACAGATGTGAAGTTGTAAAATTGTTTGATCAAGTGCGGTTAATTTATTAAAATAAAATCGTTGTATTCTTCTTTTTTATTGTTTTATTTTGACCATGTGACTATGCTTTGCATAATCACCATTTATTTAGCTGTGTGCTAGCTGCTTATCTGCGTTGCATGCGCTGCTGTGCTATGCGAGGCTAACTGGACCATTAGAGTTTCTTTGACCTCTCTCAAAAAACTGAGACTTCGATGCGCCAAAAACAGTTGATGGTAAATCTAAGCCAAACAAAGACAAAAACCAAGTTTGTGAAAAATAAAACCAAAACAAAGTTTGTGACCGCTGCTCCTATATTTTATTTGACCACATTATGGCGTAACATTCACAGTAGTAACTTGGGTATTAACATTGGTATTTGTGACATTTGCGTTATTTTCTTGTGCACTAGGAGTAGCAGAATAAGGCATATAAGGCTGTTGTGGAAGAGAGGGATAAGATGGATAAGATGAATAAGGTGGATAAGATGAATAAGGTGGATAAGACGGTTGTTGGCTTGGAGTTGATGATGGTTTGGGTACTCGAATAACTATCGGTTGTTGTGGAGCTGGATAACTTGGTTTATCGTAATCATCTCCACGACCGGCAGGACCAAATGGACCAGGCAGGCCAGGATATCCGTTAGCACCTGGAGGACCAACTGGTCCCCTATCACCTTTTTCACCTCTGCGTCCTGGTTGTCCTGGTAGACCGGGTGGACCTTGTAGACCTGGACGGCCTTGCGAACCCTTTTTACCTGGGTACCCTGTCTGACCCGGAGGTCCTGGAGGACCTGGACGTCCTGGTGGGCAGTAACATGAACCTTTAGATTCTGGAATATATTCTGGTTCATATTCCTTATAAATCACAGTCGGAGAAGGAGAAGAAGAAGGAGATTTAAAATGAAATGAACCAAAATCTAGTCCGCGCTCCGTATTATAATCCTTATGTTTACTACTTTTAGCGGCAAATGCTCCCACAAAAATAACTGAAATTATTGGATGCGTCAGAAATAGTCTTTGGAATTGAATTAGATTTTTCATTAAACTTACAACAAAGTACTCCTAGAATTTGCAGCTTCATGATAAAATGTTATCTGAAGTTTTTTACAAATTTCGTTACTCTTTTATAGCGAACCTTCTAAATTATTTTCGCACTATCAACACAGTTAACAGTTAGAGCGATAACCATACAGGTTTCTCGCAAAGAATGTTTTTTGTTGTGTGTTAAATAAATTAGTATATAAACAATGGGATTATGTTATTCGTAATGAATAAAGATTTGTATATATTAGCATATTGAAGAAAACACTTATGCTTCGATAAAAATCATTCTTTATCGAAACTCGGACAAATTTTTAAATAGCAAAACACGTGTGTATGGAAATAACACAAATACAGTAAGTTTGTGTCAGCAAGAGGTTGTGTCTAGCTATAAAATTTAATCATATGAAAGTAGGTCGTAGACTCTCATTAACTCATATTCATATTGTTTCTGACACAGAATCAGGTATATTTATATTCAATGAGATAGTTAAGAATTTATGCAATCACCGATTTATTTAACCCTCATTGGTTCCCTGTATACAATGCGCACGCATACAATTTTGATCTTTAACCTTGAATAAAATAAAAACGGTTCAGCGGAATGACCTTGTATCTTGCAAAGTAGAATTATTTTGCCTGAAAAACCAAAAATACCCGTTTTTGAATTTGTACCCTTATTGTATTTGCCTGTGCAGTTATAGTTACGAATCGGTCCCTGCGTATGTGCGCGCATACACATAAGCAGGTACCTGGAATTGCCGCTTATTTTTGTGTGTGGATTTATAGCACGCTCTTATTTTTTCGTTTTATGAAATTCAGTTTGTTCTGAAACACACATAAGTGAAGTTTGTTTGCGCATTTATTTGAATTTCGGTTGTGTTTCGAAGTATTTAATAAAAAATGGATAGATTTTGATTTGGAAAGCGAAGCGGGCGAGTCTCCGTGCAATAGTAATGATGATTTTGCATTATCAGACGAGGCGAATGATGAAAGCGAAGTTAGCGTGCATTTGGATGAAGACGACATTGAGTAAAATTTGGCAGAAGAAAATGCAGCAAATCCTGAAAATAAATATTTTTCAAAATTTGGGTGCTATGCGACTCAAAACGCTGGTATGCATACAACACACAAATTTATGTTGGTCGAAATCGTAATGCCACTCCTGAACGTAATCTCGGACGGCGTGTTGTTTTGGATTTGGTGGAAGGACTTTCTGACAGAAATGTAACGTGTGACAACTTTTTCACTTCGTATGAATTGGCAGAAGATTTACATAAGAATCGCATGACTATTTTGGGAACAATAAGGAAATTCCTTCAGTTCTACTCGACATGCGTCAAAAGCGAACTTATCATACATAAGTTGTATATGAACATAAATTGCAAGCAGTTATGTTGTCATATGTTCCTCGCCGATACCGATTTGTGACATTGCTCAGTACATACCAAATTGTTGTCAGCATAAATGAGAATAGTGAAAAGAAGAAACCTAACATCATTAAAGACTACAACAAAACCAAGAGTGGAGTAAATACTATGGATCAAATGGTGGCTACGTACACATGCAAACGAAAAGTCAATCGGTGGCCAACGGCAGTATTTTGTAACATGCTTGATGTTAGTGCGTTGAATGCATTCGTGACGTTCATTGCATTGTTCCCGAATTGGAAAAATTCTAAAACGAACCATAATATTCGTCGTTGCCTTTTTATTGAGGAGCTTGGATTGAATCTCGTTGAAAAACAAATCACTAAACGTAAAAAATAACCTAAAAGTAATGATGCTTCCAGTGTTATTAAAAGAATTCGGGAGATTCGCCATTTACCAAGTACATCAAAACGAGGCCGATGCTACATCTGCACATATAAAAATAACAAAAATATCTTTGCTACACGCTGTGAAAAGTGTAGAAATTTCATTTATGCTGAACATAATTTCCATTTATGCGAAAAATGTACAAATAATTGACAAAAGTTAAAAATTCAATTTGTTTTTTTAATATATGTAATATTCTAATTAATTTCATTCTAACTCTACCTTTATGAAGTTCAAATGTATTAATATGATAGTAAACAATGTAATAAACATAAAAATTCGCAAAACATAAATGGTTGTTCATTTTTTTAGCTTTTTTACAATTAAAAATATATGTGTATGCGTGCGCATACAATGGGACCGATTAGATGTATTTCTCGAGGGACCGATGAGGGTTAAGGATGTAGTCTGGTGCTCTGCACAGTGGTTTGGCCACATACAAAATGCGTCAATAAATAGAAATAATAGTCGTAGAGTAATAAAATTTTGCATGTGCGTTAGATTTAAAAATAAAAAACCATAAAGCAAAAAAAAATTTAAGCCCGTCCAAAATTTTTACGCCCATCTTCCATACAATAAAAAATTTAAAGGGCCATATTTTCCTTAATATTGGCCCGATTTCAAAAGAACTCGGTACGGAGATATATATTTATGCGCAGCATTGGAAAAAAATATTTTCGGTCACACCGACCTCCCACATAAAATTTTTCTAAAGCGTACTTTTTACAAATTGCAGCTTTATCGTGAAATAGAGTTTGTCGTTCTAGTAAAATATTTATTATATATACATTTATTTATATTTATAAATAAATTTCAACCTAACTCAACGCCTTTTCAACCTAAGCCTAAGAGAATGCTACAACAAATTGTTATTTAAACCAATAAAACTCGATATTTTTACAGAAAACGCATTTAATTTTTCATTCATAAAAACGGTTTTGGCAGCTAATTGTTTTTTAAGTTTTATTATTATAAATCCAATAATGATGTAAATCTAGACGAGCGCACACCGGTCGAAGATAGTTATTCTCTGCCAAAACTTACATTAAACTGTCTGTGGGGCTTGAAATATAAAAAGTTATTTGGCTTAAAAAAATACAATGAATTCTAAGTCTCACTATGCAAGTTTCTTATTTCATATTTAGGGTATACACTTCACTTCGTAATTTTCCGAAATCGCAAATTTACGAAAATTTCAGTGCAATTGTTGTTGTTCTGGTTTTCCGAAGATTGCTTAAATTTAATCATCTATTGAGTTGATGAAAAATAATCGTCGGAAATTTTGCGAAGAAAAGATGTGTTCAGTGCGCACAAGCAACTGTGTTTCATGAGAAAAAAAAAACAACATCCTGAAAGGTCTTCTTCTAAAATATTTCATATAATTTAGTTTTTTACTTAGTTTCTTAATTTTTCACAATTAAACGGCAACAACAAATGTTTCAATAAATTAACAGTTTGCGCGTTGTCAGTTTGACAAATATTTTGGAAAAAAATTGAAAAGCAGTCGCTCACTTCAACTCGTAAATTTGCGATTTCGGAAAATTACGTAGTGAAGTGTATACCCTAATTATTTCTTTAAAACTAAAAAACCAAACCACAATTTTTTTCAGAGGTTCACATGTTATTAAATTTGGAATATACCTCTTGCTATCAAGAATTTATTGAACGCTTTATAATATAACAACTTTGATGGTTTCTGTGAAAAAACCTGTAAGCATTTCACCAAGACCTTTTGTAAGCATTAAGCATTGTTTTAGACAATTCTTAAAAAGTAACAAATTTAATAACGGCCATAGAAAATAAATTTTCATATATTTTTCCAATTTTAAGCCACTGTGCTTCGGCCTAATTTTTAAGGTTTATTAGGTTTATTAGGAAGGTTTATTTTTGAATTTTTGAAGTTTTTATTTTGAAGCCGAATTTTCGAAGTGAAAACTTCTTTAGGCGCGTTGAACGATTTTGGTAGAGGGTAAATCTTTGGTTTGCGTCATCGTATTTTTCCGAGGAACTCTCGTCACCAATACAGACAGCAAAGATAACAAGATAGGAAAATTAGAAAACATAACCTCAAAAATGTTTGCATGTATTTGTGCATAAAAAAATCAACAATGATTGGCACTATTGTTCTTAATCGGCCGCAAGCTCACAAAAAAATCACTTGGCAACTCCTGAAATTAATGCATATAATCTGTTTGTAAGTATATAAATACAGGGTGTTTTTTATAGAATGATACAACTTTGAGTTGGCATCACTGCTTTATTTGACCACCCATTTAACAGCTGATAGTTGCTTTTTGTTTTGTTTGCTTTGACATCTTATTATGAATCAACTAACACGAGAGCAACGCGTGCAAATTGTGGAAATTTTTAATCGAAATAATGGTTCTGTTCGTCAAACTTATCGTGCACTTCGTCCATTTTATGGGGTACATAATCGTCCTTCAGACCTGCTAATTCGAAGAACAATAGATCGTTTTCGGACCAAATTTACTGTTACTGATAATGTGCATCCCGTGAGACGCCGAACAGTGCGCACTGAAGAATCTGTAGCCGCTGTACAGGAAAGCATTGAAGATGATCCTAATCAATCAATTCGTCGCCGTTATCAGCAACTGGGGTTGTGTCCTTCCACTTTATGGAAGATTTTACGAAAAGATCTTGGCTTAAAACCTTTCAAGATTCAACTTGTGCAGGAATTAGCACAATTAATTAGCTTTTGTCGTAACACCATTACATCCACAGAAAATTACTATTTGGTGCGATTTATGGGCTGGCGGAGTCATTGGCCCATATGTCTTCAAAAACGATGATGGTCAGAATGTTACTGTCAATGATGAACGGTATAGGAACATGATTTGAAGTTTTTTCGTGCCTCGTGCCACAATGCCAACAGGACGGAGCCACATGCCACACAGCGGGCGCTACAATTGATTTACTCAAGGAAACTTTTGACGAAAAAATAATTTCACGAAATGGCCCAATTAATTGGCCCCCAAGATCGTGTGACTTAACCCCATTGGATTATTTTCTTTGGGGTTATGTAAAGTCACATGTCTACGTCGCTAAACCACAAACAATTGAACACCTGGAAATCAACATTCGAAAAGTTATCGGCGAGATACGGCCGCAAATGCTGCGAAAAGTTTGTGAAAATTGGTGATCCAGATTGCGCCTTGTACGCGCCAGCCGTGGCGGCCACATGGCGGCCACATTTTTGAAGTGAAAACTTCTTAAGGCTCATTGAACGATTTCGGTAGAGGATAAATCTTTGGTTTGCGTCATCCTCATCGTCATTTTGCGAGTAACTCTCGTCATCAATACAGACAGCGAGTAGGTTTTTAAATGACGCTCTTGGATCTTGACTACAAGGCGCTCAGCAAATGTAGCAAGCAACCATCAATAAGTTCCTCTGCTGACGCATCGTTTTTTTCCCTTTGCTCCGCTGCGAAACATTGAATGATACTGTTTTTTCAATGTATATGTAGAGCTGCTGTAGGTTAAAATAAAATAAATTTAAAATTATTGATATTTGATTTTTGTTGGACTGGCCGTGAAGTCCCTTTTGATGCCACCACTTAAGATTTTGCTACCAGGCAAACAGAAAACATAGCAAGCAAAATGCGGTTTATTTTCTGACGCCGATTCGTTCATCCCCCCTAACGTTGCACAATGGCTGTGAACCTTTCCATTCTCACTGCGTTGTTGTTGCAGATTTGCCATGTAATTGTTGTTGTACAGTTAGCTACAGTTGGCATATGACAACTGATTTATTTTAGATAAGAGTTTAAATCAATTTTTGAAATTTTGTATAAATGGTTGAAACTACTTCTTTTAACTAAATGTATTACCATATCAAAAATAAGTACATATAAGTCATATCATTTTTTTAAATTATTTCATTATTGAATTAATTTAAAAATTTAAATCTTATTTATATCTTTTTATATAATAACACAATGTAAATGTACACTATATAAAGTTTGTGTTGCGTATTAAAACAAGAATATATAAGAAATAGATATATACTATATAGATACTATAGCTAGATACTATATATATAATTTAATATAATAAATGTACGTAGACAGTTTAACCGCCTAGTGTTGAAAATTTAAAACGTAAACCAACGACAAGCAAGACACGAGAAGTAATAGAATTTCGTATAGAAAAGTGTTGTTTCGCGTGTCTTACTTGTCGTTTGTTTGCGTTTTCGATTTACAATATTATACGGTAAGAAATAGAACGCTTGTGATAAGCAGAATGTAGTTATGCAATTACAACTGTAAATATAAATGCATTTTGCAGGTTTTTTGTGTAAGTGTTTTTAAGTACATATGTATACAGTGTTATAAAAATACTTCGATTGTCATATGCCGACTGTAGCTACAAAAAACTTCTACTAAAAATTCAAACTAACTGCACAACAACAATTACCAAGCAAATCTACAACAATAAAGCAAAGAGAATGACAAGATTCCAGCGGTTGCGCTGCTTTAGAGGGGATGAACCGAATTGGCGGCGGAAAATAAACAGCACTTTGCTTGCTTTTTTTCTGATTGGGGCATGTCACACTAGCGCGGACTCGGACAAATTTGTTGTTGTTTTCGCGGGTAAAATAAGAAACTGGAAATTGAGAGAGCTTCTTTTACCCGTGAAATCAACAACAAATTTGTCCGTATCCACTACGTGTGACATGCCCCTTTGCCTGCTAGCAAGATCTAAAGTGGAAGCATTACAAGAGACTTAACGACAGTCAAACAAAATACAAATATGAAAATTGAAATTTAATTTTATTTCTGCAGTTAGCTCTGTCTCTTTTAATGCCTCCCTTCTCTTGAGATCTTGCTAGCAGGCAAACAGAAAAAATAGCAAGCAAAGTGCTATTTATTTTCCGCCGCCAATTCGGTTCATCCCCTCTAACGCTGCGCAACCGCTGGGATCTTGTCATTCTCTTTGCTTTATTGTTGTAGATTTGCTTGGTAGTTATTGTTGTTCAGTAAGCTTTAATTTTTTGTAGATGTTTATTTGTAGCTACAGTCAGCATATGACATCGAACTATTTTAGAAAAAAGTTTATACATATGAATTAAAGAGTATATATAATATTGGTACAACTATTTGTTTTTAGTAAAAGTGTTACCATATCGGTAATACATATATATATACACTGCGCGTCATCAGATTAGCGCCCCCCCTTCCACTCAATTGTTTTTGCTTTTTTTGATTTTCCCATTGCACGCAAGTTCGCAATTTTTGGTTTGTTTATGCAGTCGTCGTATGGCATACCTCTCACAAGAAAACAAAGCTCGGTCGAAGTACCGTTATTGGCTATTTGCTATTATCTTTTATTTTCGATGAAAAGACATGCATTTTTTTTGCGTCATCAGATTAGCGCCCCGAAATTCAATTTTAGTTATCTCGGTTGTTTTGGCAAGCACGGTCACCAAATTTTTTGTGGGTAGTAAACTGTTAAAAATCTTTAAATAAACGCACAATATGGGTAGAGGTACAGTTTTATCTTTGGAGGAAAAATCAAAGATTGAAGCATACTTCGAGTGTGGGCTATCCTTCCATAAAATAGCTGAAAAAACTGGAAGGCACAGAAAAACGATAGCCAGTTTCCTTCAAAATAAGGAAAACTATGGAAAAAACTTCAAGGGCGGTAACAACAAAGTGGTTTCCCAAGCAGACAGGAGAGCCATACTGAGGGAAGCATCGAATTCGCACGACTCGACTTCCATAATCAAGGCAAAAATTGGAGTTAAAGCGAGCTTATCAACGGTGCAAAGAGTAATTCGGAAAGCTGCACACCTACAAAGACAAAAACTAAAAAAAAAACCACCACTGAATATGGTTAGAAAAGAAATGCGCCTAAATTTTGCTCGAACCCACATGTCATGGTCTACCCAGTGGAAATGCGTGGTCTTTTCAGATGAAAAGAAATTTAATTTGGAAGGACCCGATGGGTATAATTATTATTTCCATGACCTACGCAAAGAAGAACATTATTTGGACCGTTTGCACAGCCGCGTGGGGGGTGTAATGGTGTGGGGAGCTATATCGTACTACGGCACCTGTGAGTTGCAATTTTTGACATCGCGTATGAATGCTGAGAACTACAAGAACGTGTTAGAAACTGCTTTTCCCCACTTCCAAAACTTGTATGGAAATCTGAAGTGGAGATTCCAGCACGACAACGCTCCAATTCACACTGCCCGATCCGTGAAATCGTGGATTCAGAGCCAGAAAGTTGATGTTCTCGAGTGGCCACCATACTCGCCGGACCTAAATATCATCGAAAACATCTGGGGATGGATGGCTAGGAAAGTGTACGAGTCCGGAAAACAATACAACACAAAAACAGAGTTAATCGAAGGCATAAAACACGCTTGGTCCACCATTTCGTTAAATTACATTGAGAAACTTTATAATTCAATTCCGAATAGAATTTTCGAAGTGATTTCAAACAAAGGCGGGACCACGCATTACTAATTTTGCTTAAAACTGGTGAAATTATTAAATATCAATATAAAAAAGCACATTTTTTGTTAAAAAAATTAAATTAATTCAAATTATCGCAGATGGCGCTATCCTACTGACCAATTTATTTTAAGTTTTTTTGTAATACTTTTGTAAAAAAAATATTAAAATATTATCTTGAATACTGAAGTAGCAATTGTTGTTTAATTTTAAAAATAACAAATAGGAGTCTAATGGAAAAAAAATTTGAAGTTGTACCACAAACGGTTTAGATAATAATAGACATTAACTGGGTGTGGAAGGGGGGGCGCTAATCTGATGACGCGCAGTGTATATATAGTTTATATATATGAACAATTCAGCTCATTGTGGAAATTTAAAGAGCATTTATGTATATTTATATAATAACAATTACGTGATAAACCTGCAAAATAAATTAACATTTTCAGTAGTAATTGGATAACTAAAGTCTGCTTATCCTAAGCATTCTATTTTTTAAACCGTTTAGCATCAATTACTTATATGAATTAAATATAATTTATATACTATAGATAATTCTTAACTTTAGAATATCCTATTTTTAATATACAACGCAATATATTGGGGTTGGAATTAGTTTTAAAGGTTTTCTAAGAGATGGCGTAACTATCAATAGATCGCATCGGGCACACCTGTGACTATATTCATTTCAAAGCACATTGTCTAAGCTTCATTTTTTAGTATGTGTCATTCCACTGAAGTGTAAACAACATATATTTTTTTCTCTGTGAACATGTCGACTTTCGTTCCAACAAAACGCAATTTGCGGGAAGGTTTACTTTTGTGCTTCCATTTGAAGAAAAAAGCGGTTGAAGCACAACGCACGCTTACTGAGGCTTACGGGGACTATGCTCCATCGATTTCTACTTGTGCGTACTGGTTCCGTCGGTTTAAAAGTGGGGATTTTGATACGGAAGACAAAGAGCGTCCGGGCCAGCCGAAAAAGTTTGAAGATGAGGAATTGGAGGCTTTGCTCGATGAAGACCCGTGTCAAACCTTCAAGAATTGTCAGAATCATTGGGAGTCGACTTATCAACGGTCGGCAAACGCTTGAAGGCCATGGGAATGATTCAAAAGCAAGGAAATTGGGTGCCGTACCAGTTGAAGCCGAGAGACGTTGAACGGCGATTTTGCATGTGCGAACAACTGCTTCAACGGCATAAAAGGAAGAGTTTTTTGCATCGTATTGTCACTGGCGATGAAAAGTGGATTCATTACGATAATCCTAAGCGAAAAAAATCGTGGGGACCACCCGGCCATGCATCAACATCGAGGGCCAAGCCGAATATTCATGGCACCAAGCTTATGCTGTGTATTTGGTGGGATCAGAAGGGTGTCGTGTACTATGATCTGCTAAAACCTAACGAAACCATCACTGGGGAACGCTACCAACTACAATTGATGCAATTGAGCCGAGCATTAAAGGTTAAACAGCCGGAATATGCCAAAAGACACGACAAAGTGGTTTTTCAACATGACAACGCACGGCCACATGTTGCAAGAACCGTCAAGGAAACGTTGGAGGCGCTGAATTGGGATGTGCTACCCCACCCGCCTTATAGCCCAGACATAGCCCCTTCCGACTACCACCTATTCAGATCGATGACGCATGGCTTGGCTGAGCAGCGCTTCACTTCTTACGAGGATACCAAAAAATGGGTCGATTCGTGGATTGCCTCAAAAGACGAATCGTTCTTCCGGCGCGGAATCCATATGCTGCCAGAAAGATGGGAAAATGTTGTAGCTAACGATGGACAATACTTTGAATAATATACATTGTACCGTTGTTTCTAAATAAATGCTCAAAAACCGAAAAAAAACCTTTAAAATTAATTCCAACCCCCAATAGATATGGTGTACATGTATATTGTGTTAGTGTTATGATATAAATTGATATAAATAAGCTTTAATTTTTCATATTAATTCAATAAAGAAATAATTTAAATAAATTACTTTAATTATATGTATTCGATATGGTAACACTTTTGCTTAAAAGAAATAGTTTCAGTAATATATAAAAAATTTAATAAATTGCTATAAGCTCTTAACAAAAATAATTCTAATTTCATATGCCGACTGTAGCTACACAATTAGAATTCACAACGTCTACAAAAAATTTCCAGCTAACTGCGTCAACAACAATTAACAAGGAAATCTACAAACAAGGACGCACAGAGAAGAACAAGATCAAAGCGGAACTTTTAGAAATTTTATAACTTTTTGATTTTCATCCTACATGAAGGACGGGCTGCAGTATGAGCTTTCGCACATCCTACATGTCCGTCCGACCTGTCAAATCCGTCCTTCATGAAGGATAGTCCGAGGCCTTATATTAGCATGAAAATTCTTATATAGATGTAAGGCGGTCCGTGGCAGGACAACGTCTTCCAGGGAATACTTATATTTTATATATAGGTTTTCGCTTCGGTCACTGCTATACTTTTTATATTTTAACTTATGTGTTATGTTTCCGATACTTCATGTATTTTTTTTTATTTTTTGTTAATTATTTATATCAATATGTAACCAGTTAAAGTGTATTCAAAAATGTATTTTAGTGTATTTTTCATAATTACTATTTAATTAAACGTCTGTGACTGATGCTTTAAATGTTAAGAAAATTTATAGTCTTGTAGCATTAGGATTTTTAATGTAATAAATAAATAAATAAATAAAATTTCACTTTAGTTTTCATTGAACGATTTCACTGACGTTTATCTCAAAAACTGGTGATACTAGAAAAAAGTAATAATAGTTTTGAAATCAGCGCACCAAGATTAGTCGAAAACAATACAAATATTGCTGGGGAAAATGCAAAAATAAAAATTTTGTCCCCCTGAGTTATTCAAGTAATTTGAGGTGAATACCCTTATTAAACAGAAAATTTTTGGGAAAAATCAAAAAAATTTTAACTGTTTCCTTATTCCAAAGGGAATTGCATGTGACAATATTCATATACGTCTACTTCAGCTTTTCGTATTGACAAAGTTTGTAATATCTAGTTGTTTTTAGCCATCACATCATTTCTATAAAATGATAAAATCTTCGAAAGGATCTTGAAATTGCTTAAAAACTCATAGAAAGAAGCAACAGTCTCAATTATGGCCACAAGATTGGGAAAAAGAGTCCAAAAAGAGAGTATTTTTTTAAATACAGTAAAAAATACAGAAAATAAGTAACTACGCACTCGATATTTGTCATTTGGTAACAAAAACTGAAAGCTCCGCCTACCTCCAACAGAAAGTGACGTCATCACTATAGCAAAATTTTTAGAAACTCCAAGAAATAACGGTTTAAACTTGATATTTTACACATAAGCTTTGTTAATTAGCATTCAATTTAAATTTTAAGATAAAAACCTCGCCCTATAAAAGTGACGTCATTAAAATAATACCAAATTTACAAAAAATACAACAAAAATGACAAGTGATTAAAAAAAGCAAAAAAGAAACAGTGAATAATACATAAAACAAGTGTTTTTCTGCTAGGAAGTGACATAAATTTTTCGCATAAAATGGAATGGATGCGTTCAAGACGTGATTTTATTGATGAGTTATTTTGTTAAAATAGTGCTTTTTATTTCTAGTACTACTGTATAATTAAAACCGATTGAGTATTTATGTTCTTACGCATCCACTTCAACTTTTCGCGTAAGGGCACAATTGTTCTATCTGGTCAAATTTTCAGTCAACATATAAATTTTTTTTTAAAAGTGATAACAATGACGAAGGATCTTGAAAATGCTGCAAAATTCGGAGGATGAACCATCGCCACAACTATGGCTAACTACTTCAATGGCTAGAAAGTCATATAACTTTTACGCATAAAATTATTTATAAAAACGAAACCAGATATTGCAATTGTGCGCTACACGTCTACTTCAACTTTTTGTATAGCGGCAGTTTTTAATATCTGGTTATTTTTAGCCATCACATCATTTCTATAAAATGATAAAATCTTCGAAAGGATCTTGAAATTGCTTAAAAACTCATAGAAAGAAGCAACAGTCTCAATTATGGCCACAAGATTGGGAAAAAGAGTCCAAAAATAGAGTATTTTTTTTAAACACCGTGAAAAATACAGAAAATAAGTAACTATGCACTCGATATTTGTCATTTGGTAACAAAACCTGAAAGCTCCGCCTGCCTATAACACAAAGTGACGTCATCACTATAGCATAAACTCCAAAAAAATTATGGTTTAAACCTGATAATTTACACATAAGCTTTGTTAATTAGTATTCAATTTAAATTTTAAGATAAAAACCACGCCCTATAAAAATGACGTCATTAAAATAATACAAAATTTACAAAAAGTAAAACAAAAATGACACGTGATTAAAAAAAAGGAAACAAGAACAAAGAATTATACATAAAACAAGTGTTTTTCTGCTAGGAAGTGACATAAATTTTTCGCATAAAATGGAATGGATGCGTTCAAGACGTGATTTGATTGATGAATGATTTTGTTAAAATAGTGCTTTTTATTTCTAGTACTACTGTAAAATGAAACCAGATTGAGCAGTTATGATCTAACGCGTCTATCCGTATAAAATAACCGTATAAAATTCATTGACAACAAAACTGCATAGCTTCATTTGCGCATGTGATTTTGCTCAGTATACATTTCCTTCAAATGCATTATTGATTTTTTACTGTGTTCAAAATGCCTCCACAAACTTAACGTAACGCGTTCATCATTAAGAAAAAATCTGCAATAATCTGGCGGCTTGAAAACGGCGAGGAATTTCTTGCGTCATATTCTTCAACCAAAAATCGCGATATATAAAATACCGATCATATTTTACAAGAAAAAGCCAATGATTTAGTTAAAATTTTAGGTAAAACGAATTTTTGTTGTTTAAAAAGTTTGATTTACCATTTTCGATAGCGTCACTGCAGTGTTAACTGCAAGGTTGCAGGTGAAGCAGGTGAAGCAGGTGATGTATTCCAAGGTGACTACAGAATTTTTCCCAAAACTTCGAGATGGCTATTAGGACTCAAAAAAATGTATAATGCTGATGAAACAAGGTTCTTCTTTAAACTCATGCCCGATAGAATTTTAAAATTTTAAGATAAAAAGTGTATAGGAGGAAAAGTTTTGACGGTTCGTGTTACAGTTTTGGTTGCTGCAAACATGGATGGAAGTTTGAAAAGGAAAATATTTTTTATCAGAAAGCCAAAGAAACAAAAAACTTATTGTATTTATTTATCCTAAGTTTTATTTTTACTATTGATAATAAACTTTTTTCTTTATAATAAATGAATTAAGTTAACAATGAACAAAAAAAAAAATTATGTGTGCATATAACGACATTCGTTTGTAACGACGAAATATTCCGGTCCCTTCAGGGTCGTTATAACCGAATTCCACTGTATATTTTGTTAACTAAAATTGTAAATTTTAAAGTACTTTTAAAAAATTCATATACGTCAGACCACCCATATGTGCAAAAGTGTTATTTTCTTCGCTCCCCGCGCATTTTCGTAGAGAACTAGACTAAAAAATTAGATCTGCAAAAAAAAAAAGGGTGCGTGTAGGAAAATACCAGTCGCATTTGACTTAAAGCCTCAAAAACACACTTTAAAAAAGTTCAAAATTTTTTTGATTTGTAAAAGTTTTAAAGTTTTTAAAGTAGTTCGTGATTGCGATTTTAAATTTAACAATAACCCAGCCAATAATAACATGTATAAACTTTTGACCAACTTGTATTATTTGTGGTAAAATTAACTTTTAAAGACAAGATTTTTGAAATTTTTTGAGCACCTTTTTTGCAAAAACAGTTGCCATTATGGTTTTCGTACGGATAAAATGATGTAGTTTATTTCATAATAGAGATAATTAACTAAAGTTTAAATTAATTTTTTTTTATAAAAAATATTTATTTTTAGCGCCGATAACGTGGTTCAAAGTGGAAATATATAAAACAAAAATTAAAAACATTAATACAAAAAAATTATATAATTAATTTATATTCAATAATGTAATTCAAGCAGAAATAATATTATTATGTTTTAAGTTAAATCATTGGTAACACATTTAAGAACAAAGAACCTTTAAGAAACAAATGTCTTATAGTTAATTTTTAATTTTAACAACTGGAATTTTGTTTTGGGTAATTTTTATCAAAATATTGTTAAAATATTATCTTAGAAAAATTGTTGGATGCAAATTTTTATAATATTTCTCCATTGCATGCAGGAGAAACTGTTTCTGCTCTTCTTGGTGAGTTAAAATGGCATTAAAACGTGAAATTGATGCTACGCCACGTTCTGCAATATCATTAACGACTAATAATTTTTTAACAATTAATTTTGCAGCAAGATAATCTTCATTTTCCTCCCAAGTGGCTGTTTTCCATTTTCACAATTTATTTGATATAGCTGCGAACACCAAACACTATCACTACATAATACAAAGATCTACAGATAATATATTCCCGGCTCAACGAAAAAAATTTACTGCGCACCTCGTCATTGGTGCTCGTCAAATGTGACACTTGATGAATACATTCAGTAAAACAAGTTTTCTTAAAAAAATTTCGAGATTTTAAAATCTTTACACCCTATGAATAAATTGTGGCTACGTTGCTACCAATGAGCACCTTCTACATCACAGCAAAGACGACAGACATGCGCAATACTTCATCTGCAGTTCTCTGTATCATGCTATCACTATATAACAAAGAAGTAAAATATAAGGAAGTGGTGTAATAGCAGAAAAGTGTGGTATTTTTTATATTGGTGTTGGTTCACACAAATACAGAAACAATCACAAAGGGCCGTATTCGGTTGTATCGTAAAAGAAGGCCCAAACTGTTAAAGTTTGTTCTTATGCGTTAAAATTTTAGAAACATTTCAAGAATAGCAACAACTCTAATTATTTAAAAAATTTTTGATCGCTCGCATTTGGCTTAGAAGTTATAGGCATCCAACATTGGAAAAAGTGGACTAAAAATTTAGCTGATTTTTTAAGTTTTCCAACAAAAGTAAACTTTATGGGTATCAAAAGAGAGATAATACAAGTATCTATTCAACAAGATATCAAACATAAAAATACATGCATTTAAGATACAACCCTTTTTTTACTTAAAATCGCGAGGTTTTTCCAAATTTAATAAAAAAAAAAATAAATGTATCAAAAGGAGGCATTCGGATGCTGCTTAGGGTTTACAAACCTCAGTAAGTACCACACAGGCTTCTCTGTCTACAGCAGTTCTGAATGTAGTTATCTTTTTAATAATTCTCTTTTTAATTTATTGCTTTCGTAAAAGAGAAACCACTAGTCTTTCAGACAAATTCTACTTATAAAAAATTATATCTTAATGAATTCTTATGGAATTCTAAATTTGACACCTCGTTGAATAGATACGCACATTACTCTTGTTTTAATACCCATAAAGCTTAGTTTTGTTGAAAAACTAGAAAAACTGCAAGATTTTTAGGTAATTTTTCTATATTTGAAGGCCTATAAATTCTAAACTTCAACTTTAATTACAAATTATATTAGGTTAATTTTTTTAAATCCTTATTTTTTTTGGGTGTTTCTGCCTAGTTGTTGTGTAAAAATCAGAAAAATTTAACAAACAGGTACTAAATCTGATTCACTATGCTGAAAACAAGAGCGCCCCAAACATGTATTCAACTGCGAAAAATGACTGCGTCCCTGAAGCAGTGTTTGTGTTTTGACAGATGTGGTTTGATCAAACTGGCGGAAAATCAACGGGGTCTAAATTGCATTTTTAAACCATTTTTAATAAGAAATATATATATTTCTAAAACAAATAAGTTAAAAAAATATCGTTAGAAACTAAATAAAGCACTTTTGTTAAAAGAATTTAAACCGTATGGACATATTTACCTGTGGAACGAATGCGCATTGTTTTTAAGTTTTCGGGAACTATTACAATTCTTAACCGCACAACTCATATTGCATTTGTTTTAGTGGTTTTTTTTCTTTAATTTTGTTGCTTTTTAAGCAGTGAAAAATGCTTAAAATTAAATTATTTTCAACTATTTTGCTGAGGAGTCTTCCAATCAGATGCCAGGGTTCTCAAAAATGTCAAAAAACACACTCTTTCTCGCTCGCACAATTTACGAATGGTGCGACAGTTCACGTACAGTGTATGTGTAAGCAACACCATTTCCTTATATTTTACTTCTTTGCTATATAAATTGTTAAAATGTCAACAAAAATGACAAGTGGATTTTACGTTAGCAACGAAGCATATTTAGCTTCAAAATGTTTTATAAAAACTATACGAATAGAAATACTGAAGGTCTTTGGATAAGCTGAGCATGCAGTTATTCTTTACTTGGCTTCAGAATGAATTTAGTTAGATTTTCATATAATTTCAAAACTTTGTCGCAAATTTTTTTAATGAATGTTTTATATATTCTTACTTTGAACCGCGTTATCGGCGCTAAAAATAAATATTTTTTGTAAAAAAAAATTTCATTTAATCTTAACTTAATTATCTCTATTATGAAATAAAGCACATAATTTTATCCGTACGAAAACCATTATGGCAACCGTTTTTGCAAAAAAAGTGCTCAAAAAATTTCAAAAATCTTGTCTTTAAACGTTGATTTTACTACAAATAATACAAGTTGGTCAAAAGTTTACAGACTGTTGTTATTGGCTAGGTTATTCTTAAATTTAAAGTCCCAATCACGAACTACTTTTAACACTTTTTAAAAGAGTTCCAGATCAAAAAATTTTGAACTTTTTTTAAGCGTGTTTTTGAGGCTTTAAGTCAAATGCGACTGGTATTTTACCACTACACGCACCCTGTTTTTTTTCAGATCTTTTTTTTAGTCTAATTCTCTACGAAAATGCGCGGGGAGCGAAGAAAATAACACTTTTGCACATTCCATATATTTCATGGGTGCTCTAATATACGTATATGTTCTATACTACAGGAAAAATAAATAATTAAAATTTTTCCGATGTTTATTTCCATGTATTTATTAAACATAACTTTGAATTGCATTTAGTTTTAACTGTAGTATACCTATACATATTATTTAAATTACATCAAGCTATAAATACTTTTCTTAAAATAAGTAATAATATAAAAACCTCTACTGTAAGAATTGTCGAGAACATGCACAATAATATTCAAACAATAAGAACATATGTTCATTCTAAGCACTACTATCTATCTCATTCGCACACATGTACCCATATGGCTGAATACAAAACATATGATATTATATTATACTTTTTACTCCTACACAAATATGTTAACATATGATTATGTTTACGTTTTCTATTAATATAAGTCTACTCACTCACACATATTAAACTATTAATACTTAATTACAAATATGTATTACGATATTCTACTATTACTCTTACACTAAGTAAAGAACATATGATTCTATTTACATTCTAAACTACACAAACAATTGTTAACTAGTTTTAAGACAAAATACCGTTATGCTTACTATAAAAGGATGAACAAATTTGAAAATAAATCAATCTAGTTTTGAGCTCTAACAGCTGCCAACTATTTTCATTTTTATAAGTCTTGAGCTTTAATAGCTGCCGACTTAAACCCTTTTAGCCTCTGCACTTTTTTAGTGAACGGCATAAAAAGGATATTTAAAATAGCGCCAGTGGCGAACTTCGCCGGCAACCAATAGGCAGGTCCTACAACGTATTTTTATAGAACGCGAGTCCTTTTTTTTATTATTTTAAAAATAAAAAGGCGCGTACATGGCGATCCTGCGATATCGCCAAAAATATTATTACATAACCAATATAGAAAAAAAACAAGAACAACAAATTTATCACTAAAAATATCAAACGAAAACTTTTTATAAAACAAAACAAATTTTTGCATGAATTTAATTGTTGCAACAACAACAACAAAATTTGTTTTTGAATAATTTTTATTTAAAAGATGAAATGCTTTGAAAATGAATTATAATACGTCTATACTTACGATATTATCGAAACTGTGTCTTTTTTAGTATTATTATTATTATTAATTATTATTATTACTGTTGGGATTCGCACTGGGACCTTAAGATCTATTGTGCCCCTTCATGGAACTAAAGAACCTAATTTAGTTCAATCTCTGAGATAAAAACTAGTGTATGTCCTATATCTCTTAATTTTAATGAGTTGTCTGATATTATGTGGTAGCCCAGATATTTCTGTCGAGTATGGACCTGTGCGGGATACTGTTACAGAATGTGCACCGCAGATTCTTCCCTGCAGGAAATGTCAGTAGTGAATCAATACTCTTTCACTATTGACCGCGTAGTCAGTACTACTGACCAGTTATACCCGTTGCAATGCTTTGCGCTATGGACAACTAGCATTGGGTTGTCATTGGAAGTCTATAGTAGACCAATGAACTATTGACTAGGTACTGACTTTGGCACCATATGGAGACATTTGTACTACTGAGTCTATAGTACGATCGGGTAGGAAAAAACACCATTTCTGGTACTTTTTTCTTGGCTTTTAGGATACTTAGTGCTACGATCAGTGTTGCTGCGAAATGTAAATAAAAAGTATCAGTTGCCAAGCAGAAAAAGTATTAAGAGCAAGCATAATAAATACTTATAAATACATACACATAAAATGAAGGTAGTTTAAAAAACAAAACTATGATTCTTTTCCTTTTTTTTAATCAAAGTTTTCTACAAATTCCTTTCTATCAGCGAAAAGTAAATGGGTCATTTTTGAACAAAAAGTATCAAATCACAAAACTAAGAAAAAAGTATAAAAATTTACACAATTGCACCAAAACGGCAATTCTGGATGGGATGCATAAATGTACAAACAAAACTTTCTCTACCTATAAATGCCGCTCATATGCTAGAAAATTAAATCGTGGACGTTCGGTTGACATGCTATACCCGATGTCAATAGATCTGTTGTCTGTAGAGACGACGGTACTGACTTGACGTCAAGCTTCCTGCAGGGTTCCTATTCCATGCAAAACCTACATGTGTTTATTTGTGTTTTAGTGTGTGTTTTAGCAAATACCCAGTTGGAAAAGGAGCCCTGCTGTATGACTGCCGGCAATATGCCTGGGAAGGTCTGGGGACATGCTCGCCTCTATACCCGCTTATATCTTTTTTCTATAGGCATCATCACACGGCATCTTTTTTCATCGTATGGCATTAATTCGGCATTCATACTATGTATAAGATGAATGCTGCATTGCTGCTATGTTCACAATTTTACACTTCGAACTTAACTTTCCTAATGAGAACATCGACAGAAAATTTTACCGTTGGTTTTTTCGTCGACTTAAATTCAGTCGAATTTTGTATTGGCACTCATTCTATATACCAGAAATGCCTAGAAAAAGTATCTGAAGAGTACAGCAACAAATGAAACAACAACGATTTGAAATTACCAACAAAGAAAAGCACATGAAAACAACAACAACAAGTATTTTGGCGATCGCGCACAAGTTCAAACACGAAGTGGACTCGACGAATTAAAACAATCATGAAAACATTAAAGTTGTTGTCCCTTAAAATTAAACGAAATTTTGCATTAGCAAAAACAAGATACATACCTCACTTAGAAGTAAAGAGGAAGTTTTTGAATTTAAAAAAGTAAACTTTTAAACTTAGAATTAAAATTATAACCTGCCTCATTGCTTCCATCGGCAGGACTGCTTTGTTTTTTCATCTGGGTAAGAAAAAATGCAAAGTAAATGTATAGTCCTGACCAAAATAGACGAAACGAGACGATTCTTACGGAACAAAACGTTTTGTGAAACTGTTGCGTTCAGTTTCGATCAGGGACCGTAACGATTATTCCTTTTATAAAAAAAGGACACAGTTTCGATAGTATCGTAAGTATAGACGTAGAATTCCTTTTTTTACAGTAATAGAGAAAAATTCTGGTTTTTTTCATGTTTATTCTTCAAAACTTTATTAAAGTATCTTCTAAATAAAAATTATTCAAAAACAAATTTGTTGTTGTTGTCCTTCTTTAAACTTAACTGATCTAAAAAGCTCACAATTAAATTCATGCAAAAATTTGTTTTGTTTTATAAAAAGTTTTTGTTTGATATTTATAGTGATGAATTTGTTGTTCTTTTTCATTTATTTCGTTGGTTAAAAATAAATGTAATTCAAAGTTATGTTTAATTAATGGAAATAAATATGGGTAAATTTGAGTTATTTATTTTTCCTGCAGTAAAGAGCATATACGTATGTGTATATTTTAAAAGTAATTTAAAATTAAAATTTTAGTTAACAAAATAAATTTTTAATATGGAAAGAATATAATGCATAGTAAAAATAATTCGAATTTATTATGGTATTTTAAAAATAAACGTAGTTTTTAAAGCACAACGCATGCTTAGTAACGCATGCGCAAATTTGCGTAGTAGTATACATATGAACATGCTGAAAATAAACATTCGTTTTATTCGTACTCCAGCTCATGGCAGAATAACCAGGTAGGGCCGGCTTGGAGAGGAATGAAGTAGAAAGCAGAGACAAGCGAGCTAGTTGTCAAATACAGCTGTTCATTCGAGTAAAAATTAAGAACATCTAAAAAAATTTCAACTAACTGAACCAACAACAATTACCAAGCAAATCTAAAACAACGACGCACAGAAAAGAGCACGATCACAACGGTTGAGCAGCGTTAGAGGGGATGAACCGAATCGTCCACAGAAAATAAACAGAACTTTGCTTACTATGTCCCGCTTTTCACTCGTCACTCACGAAAATTCTCGAGCTTGCGGCGAAAGCAGTTATTGCTTCAAGAGCAATAATTCTCTTGCTCTGGTAACAAGATCTCTTGTCCCGCTTTTCACTCAGTAATAATTGCCTTTGCCGCAAGCAGTTTGTGGATTATTCGCCCGCATAAGGCGGTTTACGAAAGTCCCCTTTAAACCCGAGTAGGCAACAAACTACTTGCGGCGAAAGCAATTATTGCTCATAAAATTGCCGAGTGGAAAACGGCCCTTTGCAGAACATGCAGAACCAAAACTACAATATCAGGCAGCTTATAGCAACGTTGCCAGAATGTTGCAAAAATCTCAATCGTGGTAATTTTTAATTGCCCTTAGGAATTTATGTTTTTGGGAATTCCTGTTAAATTCTTTAATTCAGCGTGGTATTTTTTAATTGGAGTAGAAATTCAGCGGAGTATTATTCGAATTTCCGTAGGAGTTTGGTAAGAGTTTGGTAAGGTTGGAGTTTCTTCTTACATTTTTTTCTTTTTTAGTAAGCAAAGTTGCTTTGTGGTATTTCAAAATGTTTTTTAAATTGTTTGTGCATATGGGACTTATTGTGGTATTTTTTAATGCGAATGAGATTTTTGTTGCAATTTTAAATGCATATGGAATTTGTGGTGGTATTTTTAAAACGCGTGGTATTTTTGTAGTAATTTTCAATGATCGTGAGATTTTTTTTATTGCGGTAGAAACTTTTTTGTTTATCTTTACAATGGTAATTTTTGTTGTATTTAATTTATGTTATGTGAAAAAAGTAACTTTTTGTCAGAATTGTTTTAAATTTTAACTTGCAACCTTGGCTAGTAGTAGAGAATTTTTTTGTAGCCATATACTCTCTGGCTCTCTAGCTACATGCATCTGTATTCTCTATTGCATTACAACCCAACAAGCCATGAACAGTGTTGCCAGAAGAGGGAATTTTCCCCGTTTTGCGGGAATTTTCAACCCAAAAGGAAAAACGGGAATTTCACCCTGAAAATCGGGGAAAATGAGGTTAACAGCGTTTTTGTGCAAAAAGAGTAATTTCGTCACAAAATCAACAAAATATGTTATGAATTTTAAAAAATCTTGTATGTAAATACATTTGAAAATTATCGAAGTCATCTTGGATTTAATTTAATTACTATTTTAATTAACCTGTGTGTATTATTTAAATTCATTTGGATTGTCATCAGCTGTAAACTCAAACGTAATTTGTTCTGTCCAGCGTCATTTGATTTATTTGCTTTTTCATTAAAACTGAGATATTTTAAAATAGTAAAGTTTTGTGACGAAGGCGGATCATTTAGACTTTCCGTATTTGTTAATCCAATCGTTTTGAAAAACAACACGTATCCTTTATTAATTCCGTTGTGTTGCTTTATTCCTCATTTATTTACAAAATCTGAATAAATTTATCTCGACTTAGAATATAGGTCACTAAGCGATATTGATTCACTAAATATATAAAAATGTGCACAATTTTTAGCATCATGTTTTAAATATTAAACTTTCACATGTAAGCGAAATGATCCCAAAAATTGAAAAAAATTGATGACGCTCATTTCTCAGCTTGCGCTGAGAGAGCTTTTTCTGCCATGAATTGAAATAAAACTTACACAAAAAATCGATAGACTGCAGCATAGTGCTCCGAGTAGTGGACAAAAATCAAAAAATGACTTGATTTTTCATAAAAATGATTGGTTTGGGCTCCAGAGCAGTTCAAAATGAGTGCTTTTTATTAAAAATAAATTGGTTGTGTATTTTTGTTTTTGAATACGTTCACAAATTTATGTTCAAAAACACATTTTATAATTTTATTAAACAAATTTATACTCTTTGAAAAGCTAAAAGTTTGTGCTATTTTCGAGTCTTTTTGTTTTAAAAATCTTTCAAAAGTTTGTTTTTTATTCATTTTTGAACTTTAAATTTTAAAAGATGAAAATTTGAGAAATTCTCAAATTTCAATGGGCAAAAAAAAACATCATGAAATTATGTGCTACTTTATTTCAGAATAATTAAGATTGGTCCTTATATTAAGAGATAAAAGAAAAATCTTCTCCGATTTTTCAAATATTATTTTTTTGGTTATAGAATATTTTTCTTCTTTCTTTTATAATTTGTAAATTTATTTGGGTAAAATTTGATTTAAAAATATTGGACTTTGATAAGTATGTAAATTACTATTTAATTCAGTGTAATATATAATGATAGCTTAAATACATTTTTAAACTCTTATTCTGAAACTATCACATCAGGTGAATATGAAAGTAGTTCCAATAATTAAAATAAAAATACTAATGAAAAATAATTTTTTTATTTTTTTTTTCTTTAAAATTTTTCATGTTTATTATTGAAAATCTCATATTATTAAGTAAAGGGTGTTTAAAATGCATAAATTTTTTTTAAACAAAAATAAAAGGGATAAAAAGCGATAGTTTTAGTGCTAAGCAAGCCATTGTAAGATTAAGTAAAAAACAGCCACAAAAGTCCGTTTTACAAAAAAACTGCAAGCGATACATCAAAACTGAATACATTTTAAAATCACCGCACCATAATCCATTAAGTAACCAAGTTTCATTTAAGTCTGACAACTCCTTTAATTTTTGTCCAATGCTTATACGGGATCAGAGCAATGTGTGCCGTACCATTAATGTTATTTTGCACACCAAAAAAACGTATGAAAAATCAGAACTGCATAGGATTAAAAATCGAAAGGAAATTTTTGTGTAATATATTTTTTTTACATTACTAAGGTTTGTATTGTTATGGTTTCTATTTAAAATAAAACACTGAACTTTTAAAAAGGGGAAAAACGGGAAAATGTTAAAGGAAGAACGGGAAAAACTTCATGAAATGCATGAAAAAAACGGGAATGTTCTCTTCCAAAATCTGGCAACACTGGCCATGAATGTTACTGTGCCAGCTAAACGGTAGTTAAAACGGCAGCGTCTGATTTGCTGGTATGAAAACGACATGTTTTTGTACCTTTAAACCGTTCTCTATATAATTGTAGAGTCCTTTTTTATTAAAGTTTTTTCCTAAATGACCTCTATATATATTATGTTGACTTTATATGATTTAAATACAAATTCTAAATGTTTGATAGTTTAAATCATACTTGATTTTAAATACAAATTCTAGTTGTTTGATAGTTTAAAATCGTTTATTGAGCTTAAGGTCAAAGTTAGAACAATTAATTGTTCTAACGAATCTTTCCAAAGAAACAACAACAACAACAAAGTTTTTCAATATGAAAAGGAAAAAATCACTACCTGATCTTATTGCAATTTCGGCCCGGCTAAAGGCTTCATCAGAAATCTTTGTGATACCCGTGCAAGCACGCACTAACGCACTGCACCACCGGGGCGATGAGATTAGAAGTGTCGATTTCTCAGTTTTTCTCAATTTCATAATTTCACATTTGTTGTTGTATTTTTGCTTTACTTTAGTCTCTATGCTTATGTTATTATTTGGAATCCAACAGTCCAATTATGAAATTGAGAAAAACTGAGAAATTGACACTTCAAATCTCATCACCCCGGTGTTGCAGTGCAATGTATGTTTTACATACATATTAATAAAAAAAACAACAACAACAAAAACAGCACAACAACGAACGACGTGATTACGAACCAAACAAGCAAACACAATAATAAGCAGCTACTGAACTTAAGCAGCTAAGGGGTCGTCCATAAACTACGTTACCAATTTAGGGGGGGGGGGGGAGGGGTTTTGAAATGCACTACGATAAGTAACGGTAGGGGGGAGGTGTTTAGATATTATAACGTTACCAAAAATTAAAAAAATCGACGAAAAACCTCTAATTAATAACAATTATTTCAAAAATTTTTAACCTTACATGTTTATGTTTGATCGTCTAAATTGATGGTTAACTTTTGTTTCAACGATTTCTTCCACCATCTTTTCCCTCGACACAGGAACCTTTTGGTATTCCTTCACCATCTCAGCACACGTCTGAAAAATTTGCGTCTTTGCTTTTGCGACAGGCTTTGACGTTAAGGCCTGAATGTTAAGGCCGATGAAAAATTCTATTTTGAAGAATCCTCAACAAAGCTACCAGCTTCTTCTATCCCAGTGATTGAGAGCATCGAATCTTGGATCGCAGATGGAATAGCTTTTACAGATGATATTTATTATTGATTTTTTTCCAATTGTTCCTTTCATGTATCAAGTCATACTAGTCACTAATACTAGTGAAAATTGTCAGAGCTAGTCAAAATATATAATCATTCGAATGAATTAATTTCATCTGTCACGTTACTTTATGGGGGGGGGAGGGGCTTAGAAAAGCACTACGAAAAGTAACGCAGGGGGGATAAAAAAACCGGAAAATCAGTAACGTAGTTTATGGACGACCCCTAAGCAGCTTGTGCATTTCTCATACGAATATATGAATTTTTAATCTTCTTAGATTTTGCTATTTTATTAGATATTCGTTTTATCCCACTAAAACTGATATTTTGGCATTTTTTTTTCTTTGTACGATGAATATTAAAGGCTGTAGGTATACCCCAGAGTGTCAAATATCACTTTGAAAAAATTTGTGAAAATGACCCCCATACAAACCGCGCTGTAAGACGTAATTCTACGTCAAAATAGTACAGTGGAATCGCGGAAAAGTTAACTCTCGCAAAAGTTAATCGCTCGGTACCGCTCTAAAAAGTTAACTGAATTTTGTTAATATGAATTTGTTTAACCAACCGTTTGTTTGCAAGTGTGAGCTCTTATTTGGTTTATTGGTATTCTGAAACTTTTTCGAGATTCTACTGTAAAATGCTAATCAAAAATAGTGTACTTTTGCCTAAAAAATGGCGTGGTACACCCAGTTTTTTCACTTAAATTAATCTTCATGCTGAGCCAACACAAACCGAATTTCAGCATCATTGCGTGTCGTGGTTATGAGATATTTTAATTTTGTCTATAAAGGGGCGTGGTCCTCCCACTTTTTTAAAATATATAAATCTTTATGCTGAGCCAACAAATACCGAATCATTGCGTGTCGTGGTTATGAGATAATGTAATTTTGTCTAAAAAGGGGCGTGGCGCACCCACTAATTTTACATACATTAATTTTCATGCTGAGCCAACACATACCAAATTTCATCATCATTGCGTGTCGTGGTTTTGAGATATTGTAATAGTTCTAAAAATAGGCGTGGCCCGCCAGATATATAGATCTTCGTGCTAGCCCCCACATACCAAATTTTATTGTCCTAGCACACATAGTGGTCGAAATATAGCATGCTGCCGGATATTTTTGCTGGAAAAAATATCAGACAGAAAATAATCGTTATTTTTTGTACAAAAAAATAAACGGCAAAAAGTACCAGTTAAACTTTGCCTTTTATGCTAAAAATCAAAAATTTTAAATGCAAGCCTGCCTTTTTCGAGAACAACTAGAGAACATAATAGTTATTTTCGGTCCCTGGTTTCGGTGAGTTGACGTGTGTCTATTTTGGACAGCAACGAGAATTATTCAAGAATAATGTAATAAATAATAATAAAGTAATTTTTTATATATAATAATAAAAATATATTTATCTATATTTTTGGATTAGTCGCAAAACTTTACCAAAAAATTACCAGTTTTGATAAAATTTTTATAAAACTGTTAATTAGTTTAATGATCTATTAAATTATAGCATGAATTAAATTGCGAGCTTTATAAAACTATTTTTCTACAAAATTCAATGTTATACGAGTATGATGTAAAGACGAATTTACGTATTAATACTCCAAGTTTTTCAAAATCGAATCTTTTTATTTGTTCCAATAATATAGCAATATTACATTACAATAATGATGTTTTATGGCATGAGCGTAGCAATAACATTTTGTGTATTAACATTGGTATTAGTAGCATTTACGTTATTTCCGCCATCAGTAGTGGCATTTGGATATGGGTACGGCGGGTATGGCTGTGGGTATGGGTATGGGTGTGGATATTGATTATGAGGCGTTTGTTGTTGCTCCAAAAAAATAACATATAAGGGTTGCGAATTTTTCTTGATTGATTTTTCTATGGCGTCTAATGTAATGGCGTCAGATTTTATGGCGTCTAGTTTTATGACGTCTGGTTTTATAGTGTCTGGTTTTGCGGTGTCTGATTCTGCGGTGTCTGGTTCTGCGGTGTCTGATTCTGCGGTGTCTGATTCTATGGTATGTGATTCTGCGGTGTCTGGTTGTGACCTCGTGTCTGAGTCTGATGAGGTGTCTGATTCAATAATATTTTCCGTTGATCGTCCGGAATAATGACCTTTACCAGAAGAACCAGAAGAACCAGGTGGACCAGGGTGGCCAGGATATCCGGTAGCACCTGGACGACCAATTGGTCCTATATCTCCTTTTTCACCTTTGCGTCCTGGATATCCTGGTTGACCGGGTGGGCCCTGTAAGCCTTGTCGACCGTGTGAACCTTTTTTACCCGGATATCCTGGTTGACCGGGAGGCCCTGGAGGCCCCGGACGACCCGGTGGACAGTAGCATGAATCAGGATAAGATGGCGGTTCTGGGTAATAATGCTCTTGAGATGGCTGATAAACGTCTTTCGACTTTGATGAGCCAAAGTTTAATGAACGATCATCCTCAGACTCTTTATATTTACCGTTTATAGCTGCGAATGTTTCCAAAAGGTAACCTAAAATACAAAAAAAGTGACACAAATATTTGAAGTCTATAAACAAAAGTTTATTTTTAACGTACAACTAAGAATTGCAAGAACTAGGAGCTTCATGGCTAGAAGTAGAAGCTTTTGTCTGAAGTTCTTTAGAAAAATCAATATACTTATATACGAAATGAGCAGAAACTATGAGCTCGAAACAAAAGAACCAACAGTGATTGTCAGAATATTTAAGCTATTGAGTATGGAAATTAAAATATTCGTATATACATAACATGTATGTATACATATATTAGCATATTTAAGAAATAACTTCTACACTCTAAAAATTAAATGATATTTCAAACACTGCCTTAAAATTTGATGAAAATAATTTACTGCCATTCAATATCAAAACCGATGTTGAGTCAATGGTAATGGATTATTTTCTTTCGAATGATTTCCAACAATTAAATTTCATAAAAAATGACCTACATCGTATTTTGGACTTAATTTATGTTACAACTGATTTAATAGCAACTTGTGATAAAAATTTAGCACTAATTTTAAATAACAGCATGCATCATAATGCATTAACAATTAAATTTGAATTTTATGAATACGATATTACAAGTAATGATTTTTCTGATGAGTTTGACTTTTCAAACGGTAATTTTATTGAAATTAATAATGCTCTAATAAATGTTGATTGGTCTTCAATGAATAATTTATTGGAACCTGATGACGCATACAATTTTATATGTGCGGAGTTTTCGAATGTTATAAGACAGTTTGTACCCAAAAAAAGAAAATATGCAAATTTAAGAGACAAGCCTCCGTGGTTTACCTCTAGTTTAGCACATTTCAAAAACCTTAAAAATAAAGCGTTTAAGAAATTTAAACAAACGAATTCACAATCAGATCACTTGCGGTTCATACAGGCTCGAGATGAATTTGATAATTTGCATAAATCTCTCTACAACAGATATGTTTCAAAAATTGAATCAAATTTGAAAGCAAATCCATCATATTTTTGGCAATATCTAAATTCAAAGCGGAAAACTAATGGCTTTCCTTCTAGTATGGAATTGGATGGGGTTAAGTCCAACAATTCACTAGAGTCCTGCAATCTTTTTGCTGATTTCTTTCAGAAAGTGTACGAAACATACGATAATTCGACCAATTATGAGAATACTCTAAATTTTATTCCCCCAAATCTGTCTAACCTTAGCAGCTTTGAAGTCTCATCTGAAGATGTTTCCATAGCTATTTCCAGCCTTAAATCAAGATTTAAGTTTGAACGCGGTGATTTTCCACCCAAGTTCTTTAAACTATGTATAGAAAGTATTACTGAGCCCATTTCTATCCTATATAATATCTGTTTGAAAACTGGTATTTTCTTAAACTCATGAAAAATATGTTTCATTGTTCCAATTTTTAAATCTGGGGATCGCAGAATCATAAATAATTACAGAGCCATTGTAAAACAAAACACCTTTGCAAAACTTTTTGATCACATTCTGAAAAACAAATTATTATACCACGTGAAAAATGCAATAAGTGATTGCCAACATGGTTTTATGCCCGGTAGATCGACGTGTTCAAATTTGGCACTTATCTCAAGAAAAATAGTTGACGCTTTAGAGTGTCGAAATCAATTAGATGTAGTTTATACCGATTTTGCAAAAGCTTTCGATAAAGTTGACCACAACATCTTACTGTATAAGTTAAGGAAATTTGGTTTATCTGACGGATTAATAAAATTTTTTAGCAGTTTCTTAAAAGATAGAAATCTCCTTATTAAAATTGGCAAAGTTTATTCTGAAACCCAAATAACAGCTTCTTCCGGTATTCCGCAAGGGACCCACTGTGGTCCTCTATTGTTTTTAATTTTTATCAATGATTTACCCCAGTATTTCGAGTTTTCTAAATGCTTAATGTTTGCAGATGACGTTAAACTTTTTCTAAAGATTTCGCACCATTCTGATAGTCAAAAGCTTCAAAATGATTTAATGCGCTTCCACAATTGGTGTGCTACAAACAATTTAAATTTAAATGTAAATAAGTGTTGTGTGGTTACTTATACCAAAGCTTTGAACACAATTTCATATAATTATTCAATAAATAGTATCATTTTAACACGTAAACAACAGATAAAAAGATTTGGGTGTTATATTCGATTCGAACTTCTGTTTTAATTCTCATTACGACTATATTATTGCAGAATCTAACAAAATGGTTGGGTTCATTAAGCGGAATTCCCAAAATTTTAGGGATCTGCACACAATAAAAGCACTTTATGTGTCACTTGTACGTAGTACAATTGAGTACTGTTCAATTATTTGGAATCCTTATTATGTCCAACATTCAAATCGTATAGAGCGAGTGCAAAGGATTATTACAAGATATGCTCTCAAAAAGTTACAATGGCCCGATGGTCTTCCGTCTTATGATATTCGACGTAAACTTCTTGGTTTACAATCTTTAAAAGATAGAAGACTATCCTCTTCACTTTTATTTGTTTACCATATTTTAGTCGGCAAAATTACATCCGCTGAATTATCAAATTGTTTTATTTTGTATGAACCTCAAAGGAATCTGAGAAATACTAGATTATTAGAAGTGAGAATTCATAGAACAAATTATGCATTGAACGAACCTGTTAACAGGTGTATTAATTTATGTAACAGCTATGCTCATGCTTTAGATTTCAATTTAACAGAAAATAACTTTAAACTTAATTTATTTATGTTATTTAACTAGTACTCTATCTGTAATAATTAAGATGAATTGTATAGTCTGTAAGATTTAATATATCAGTAGACTGAATAAATAAATAAATAAATAAATAAATAAATAAATAAATAAAATCACTCTTGGTCTGAAGATAAGCATAAACTGAATTAAAATATTCTACATGCTTAAATTGAGATAGTTTGTATCTATATTAATAAAACTAATTTTCTGTTTGTTTGTTTGTTTGTTTGTTTGGCCTTTATACAAATTAAAACGACTCGACGGATTGCGCTCAAATTTGGTGTACATATTGAGTGCATCCTATATTAAATTGTTACATACTTATTTTGTTATTTTGTTATTATAATACTTTTCTGCATCGGATTTTTTTTGTCAATTTTATTTTAAAATATTTTTGTTTTAATTTTGACTCCAAAAACATATTTTTATATATCTTCAAAAGTATAGACATTTTGAGCACAAAGACGTTTTCATAAAACATCGTTACGATATGAATACAAAGTTTTGACTTTCGATGCAAATATCTCCGGTGTTTATAAATTTATATATAGGAATATGTATTTCATTAACTTTTTTTTGTTCAAAAGTTCAATAAAAGCTCTTTACAAAAATAGTTTGAACTGTACAGTTAGGTTGGTGTATATATTTTGTATCTTTTTTTCAAAAAAATTCCAAAATATTGACTTTTTACTCAAAAAATTACTAAAAAATTGTTTTTGATGTAAAAATAAAATCAAGAATTGCTCATCTGATTACCTTTCATAATATTAATATTATTATTTTATAATATATAATTTATATAGTTTTTATTTTTATTTTATTGTCATCAAAACAACAAGGGTTGCTAAAAAAGGGGTTTGTTATCCCCTTTGATTTTTTTTGGTGAAATTTATTTTTTCCAAAATGTTGTTTTTATAATTTTTACAAAAAAGTCAAGTCTCAAAAATAATTTATGTGCAAAAATTTCCCCACAGCAAATCCATTTTGAACGTACCGGCCTTACGGAATGACCATCTCCGAGTTAGATGAAATTTTGCATTGAGCATCATTGATGGAAATAGAAAACATAATTTGGAGGAAAAAAGTTTGGCTTGATTTTTGGCGGAGTTACAGAGTGCATAAAATTGAAAAAATCGGCAAAAACGCCGAAAATTTATTTTTACTAAAATTAATATCTCAAACAATTCTTAACAGATTGTTTAGTTTGAACTATCGTTGGAAAGATAATTACTTGGACTTTAATCTTATTTTTGGGAAATTTATGCATACCATATGCATACCCCTTCTTTAAATTCAATTACCTTACCGCAAAGGATAGAATCCCCAACCACCAAAACTTTCCCAAAACTATTTTTGGATTAAAGCCCGTTCCATTACCTTTCCAACAGTAGTTCAAACTTAAAAATCGGTTGAGAAAGTCTTGAAACTTGATTTTTTTTCCAAAAATGCTCAAAATGTGTTATCGTTCCTGAGATCTTAAAAGACACTGCACAAAAGATTTTGTGTGTAAAGAAGGGGCGTTAAAAGTAGGCGTGGCAATATTTATGTATAAAGCTACCACCACTTGGTCACCACTACTTGGTCATAGCACATATACACCAAGTTTCAATATAAAAACATGCACAACTCAGGACTTATCTGAGTTATCAGGGTTATCTGAGTTAAACTTATCAGGACTTATACCTGAAACACACAAAAAGTTTATAGTACTAATTTTATTTTTTGGTGAAATAGAAAAAAAAAAATAAATCGAAAATTAAAGTGCTGGCTTCGAAAGTGAATAACTCGGTAATGTTACAAAGGATTGCATTTATTTTTTTTTAAAATTTTGGTTAATTGTCCGTCCAAACAAGTTTCAATCTTTTTATTTTCGTTTGCCTTCTAATTTTTATAAATTTCCAAAAACAACCTTAACGAATTTCTTTATTTCGCAAAAAATTTTGTTAAAAATACTTGTTATTGAAAAAATACTTAAAACCAAAAATTGCTTTTTTAATGTTCTTTCATATGGTATGCATAAATGTAGGGTTTATTTAAAGTTTCTATGATATGATCAAAAAATGAAGCCTAACATCATTAAAATGTAAGATTTTTTTTGTTTATGTTTATTCATTTTATGTTTTTGTAATTTTGCTTGCATAAAAAGTAATGGTGTAGTCAAAGAATCATGACAATTTCTCAACTCGTTTTTGAGTTATACTCTCAAATACATCTTTAAACACTGCTACAGCAACAACAGCGCAACCTACGGGGTCAAACTTCAGATTTAAATCATCACCCAGCTGTACAAACACACACACTAAATTTCATCAAAATCGGTCCAGCAGCTTAGGAGGACTTCAGTGACAAAACTATGTACAGAAGAATTTTATGTATAAAGATATTTCCCGGCAGACGTTGTCCTTCCTCCGCGTTATTGCCATATACAAATTTTCATTCTAATCGGAAAAAAACATTTTATATTTTCACCATTTTTAGTATAGTTGTCGAACGTAACTATATAAACTAAATTACCAAATTTTAGTCTAATACAACCAAAACCGTCCAAAATACAGCATTTCTGTTGAGTTGTAGGCGGTAAAAGAGGGTGCGGCAAAATATTTTTCCCTTAAACCATCTAGAACTCAAAACAAATAGAGTGCCAAAATTTTAGCTTAAGTTAGTTTATACCTATAGAACTTTGCTTCACTTCATGCTTTTCCCCTGAAAAAGGGGCGTTAACATAGTGCGACTACGCCCATTTTTAGAACAGTTGCTGAAAATAACCATACGAACTATTTAACCAAATTTTAATCATAACGACCAAAACCGTCCGAATTATGGCATTTTTATTGAATTGTGAACGGTAAAAAGGGGCGTAGAAACCCATTTTAAGTACAGTTTCCAACAATAAAATAAAAAAAATAAATTACCAAGTTTGAGTCTTATACGACCAAAACTGTCTCAAATATAACCAAAAATCCCTAAGCAAATCGGACGCTTCGTTCTTGAGTTATGGAATTTCAAACACATTTCACGACATTGTTTTATATAAAGGGTGTTTTTTATAAAGTGATACAACTTTGAGTTGGCATTAGTGCTTTATTTGACCACCCATTTAACAGTTGATAGTTGCCTTTTGTTTAATTTGCTTTGAAACTTTATTATAAATTGACTTACATCAGAGCAACACGTGCAAATTGTGGAAATTTTTAATTAAAATAATGGTTCTGTTCGTCAAACTTATCGTGCACTTCGTCCATTTTATGGCGTACATAATCGTCCTTCAGACCTGCTAATTCGAAGAACAATAGATCGTTTTCGGACCAAATTTACTGTTACTGATAATGTGCATCCCGCGAGATGCCGAACAGTGCGCACTGAAGAATCTGTAGCCGCTGTACAGGAAACTATTGAAGATGATCCTAATCAATCAATTCGTCGCCGTTATCAGCAACTGGGGTTGTGTCCTCCCACTTTATGGAAGATTTTACGAAAAGATCTTGGCTTAAAACCTGTCAAGATTCAACTTGTGCAGGAATTTAAGCCAAACGACCATCGTATGCGCCGCCAATTCGGCGAATGGGCTGAAGCACAAATTGATATTGATTTTGAATTTCCATGGAAAATTTTATTTTCCGATGAAGCCCGGTTAAATGGGTACGTAAATAAAGAGAATTGTCGTATTTGGAGTGAGGAGAATCCACTAGCTTCCCAGTGTGCCAAACGGATCTGTAACGAATCCGTAACGAACTCACTTCTTCGTACATTTTGTCCGAAACGGATTGCGTTTCGCATCCGGAACGGATCCTTTTTCGTATGAAATTCCTCTCTCCGTTACGGACTTCAGTTACGAATCCGTTTCGGACTTCAGATACGAATCCGTTTCGGACTTCAGTTACGAATCCGTTTCGGACTTCAGATACGAATCCGTTTCGGACTTCAGATACGAATCTGTTTCGGACTTCAGATACGAATCCATTTCGGACTTCATATACGAAACAGACGTTTCAGACTCTTTTTTTTTAAATAATGCGAACTCGCAACGGACTCGTTTGACGCATTTAGCTACATATGTTCAAAATATAGGTTCTCTAAACAAGTTTGACGCATTCAAATTCGAAAACTTTTTGCAGGAAATTAAACGTAAATTAAAACAAAAAAAATTATTTTGCAATAAAATTTATAAGAGAGTAGTGGAGGCTAGTTTAAATGGTAAAAAAAATAATTCAAAATATCAAACAAACGAGTACAATGTTTGTGAGTTCCAGGATGGCTCATACTTGTTTCTTCAAACAGCTCAACATTATTTTTCATTGAAGCATCCCAATAACTTTTACTGCTATAATGACAAAGCGTACCAAATTCACGCAATTAAAAAAGTTTCCGAAAAATATCTTTTGTACGGCTATCCTATAGTCACATTTAACTTGATCACTAATGATAATTATTTAAAAATTCTGACAAGTACTTTTCTTCGATTTGAAGGAGAGCTTGAGGAGCACGAGCCTAATGAAATAAAAAAGTTGTTTAAAATAAAAATAAGTACACAATTGTATTTCGTATCCCTAATCCACTGAAAATAAAATAAGAAATAACCAAGAAATAACAAGTAAAACAAATTTAAGACTGTCTTTTATGTTAACGTTGTGGTAATTTTTTTGACGGATTCGTAACGGGGTCGTAACGGGTCCGTCAAAACATAAGAGCAATTCCTCTCAAAAATACGAATTGCTTTTTCCATTTTTTCGGATCCGCCTCGAACTCAGAACGGACTTCAGAAACGAGTCCGTAACGGACTTCAGATACGAATCCGTTACGGACTTCATATACGAATCCGTTTCAGACTCTTTTGGCGGATTCATAACGGGTTCGTAACGGGTCCGTCGAAACATAAGAAAGCGTAGTGCGTACTGACGGACTCGTAACGGGTTCGTAACGGATCCGTATCCGTTTTTGTGCAAATTGGGTTTTGTCGTAACACCATTACATCCACAGAAAATTACTGTTTGGTGCGCTTTATGGGCTGGCGGAGTCATTGGACCATATGTCTTCAAAAACGATGATGGTCAGAATGTTATTGTCAATGATGAACGGTATAGGAACATGATTTGAAGTTTTTTCGTGCCTCAATTAGCTGGCATTAATCTTGCTGATATGTGGTTCTAACGACGGAGCCACATGCCACACAGCGGGCGCTACCATTGAATTACTCAAAGAAACTTTTGACAAAAAAATAATTTCACGAAATGCCCCAATTAATTAGCCCCCAAGATCGTGTGATTTAACCCCATTGGATTATTTTCTTTGGGGTTATGTAAAGTCACTTGTCTACGTCGCTAAACCACAAACAATTGAACACCTGGAAATCAAAATTCGAAAAGTTATCGGCGAGATACGGCCGCAAATGCTGCGAAAAGTTTGTGAAAATTGGTGATCCAGATTGCGCCTTGTACGCGTCAGCCATGGCGGCCACATGGCCGAAATTATATTTAAATATTAATGTCGTAATGTCCAATAAAGCCCATTTCGTTGATATTAAAAATATATTACTATGTTTTATTATGGTCTAAACTTGTATCACTCTATAAAAAACACCCTTTACATAGAAGATAAATATTTAAATTTATTTTTTTATTATTAACCGAAATTAATTTTAAATAGCTTTAATGACAGAAATCAGGAACTGAATTACCACATCTTTTCGCAATCGCCTCGTCATTGGTGCTCGTCAAATGTGACACTTGATGAATACATAAAAAAAAAATGTCAAAAAGATAAAATTAAACAACAAAGGAGACGAACATAGCAAAATAAAAATAAAAAACAGTCAAAAATCTGTCAAACACATCAAGCAATGTGGCTGATTTTTGTGTAAAGGCGTTAAAAGGGGAGAAAACACCCCTACAAAATATGCAATTCCTTTCACGAACAGTACTAAAAATATATTTACTTTTTTATAGACACGTGTTTTATTTAACGATATTTATTTCATTTCAGTAAATCAAGTTTTCATAGGAAAATTTCGACATTTTATAAGGGGTCGTTCATAAGCTACGTTACCGATTTTAAGCACTTCCCCCCCCCCCCCTTCATTAAGTAACGTGACATATGAAATTAAATATTAATTGATTTAAGCATATTATATTATTTTACACAATAGCAAGAGCCCTCAGAATTTTCACTAGTATTACTTACTGACTGTATATGTAAATATATGGCTATATTAATTTAAGGTACAATATAAAAAAGTAATACATAATTATTTATATCATCCATAATATAACTAACCAAGTAGCCGCACAACTTTAGCTGCGGATGACGAATGTCAAACAAAAAAAATCAAAACGAGAGCGTGCTATGTAGTGTGACGAGAGCGGAATATTATATTCCACTTTATCATATTTTACCTTTTTTTATAAAAATATGCAGCATAAAAAGTGGAATATTTTGCGTATTCCTATATTTTTTAAAATTAACAAAAATTGCAACAAAAAAATGTCTATTTGAGTACTAAGTGGTTATTTTTGGCTATCGACATTTTATATTTTTTCATCTCTGAACCACCTTGTGAAACGCAATATAAGGAATTCGTTTTGTGGTTAACTTCTTCGTTGTCAATTTTATTGCAATTCATTTAATAACTTCACGCAGCTTAAAAAGTGAAGTAAATTTGCTTATATGTTTGTTTGGTTGGATTTTTTATGGATTATGTTACAGCAGTAAGTAATATACTTAAGACAACATAAGGGGTATTCATGATATGTTGTATTTCCCCTTGTATTGTGTATTTTTGATAAATTTGATATTTGTAGTAAATTTTGTGATACAACAAAAACAAAATGTTTTCAAAATACAACCCTGTGGAAAAAATGCAACGATGGAACACTATTGTATTCTGTGTAAATTTCGTTGCGTATTAGATCAGATGATTGTACAAGCATTTCTACTCAGCATATAGCAAGCTACCGGCTACGCTGTGAGTTTATTTAATAAAAATTAATACAATTTATTCTTTCATATCAATTTTTGTATGGTTTCCTTTAGTTAAATGATGATTTAAATTAATATTTCCAAACAGAAGTTCATACCAAAATCAGCTGATTTTAAAAATACAATATGTATTTTACTGAAGGTTCGTTCACAAAGTTGTAAGTAATGTAAATTTTGCAAAAATTTATCACAAAAGTACCACATCGTGAATATCCCTATTATTGCAAACAATATTTATTTCTTTTAACTATTTTTAAAAGTGGACTCAAAGCAAATAAGCAGAAAAAAAAATTATTGATCAAAGTTGGGAATCTGAAGAAAATTTATCAAAATTTGTGCTTTCCTCGCATAGTTTACCATTTAACCATTTAGCTGAGGTTGAGAAACTTTTTAGTTATATGAATCTTATTAAAACGAAAATTCGAAATAGAATGCAAGAAAAACTCTTAAATAATTTGTTGAATGTAAAAACATGGCTACATGTTTAAAAAAGTGTTGTAATACCTATTAAATACCAGATAGCTTAATAAAAAAATTTAGAAATGCGAACTTCTATGATAATAATACAAGCAACAATTTAAGTATTGATCTCGAAGATGTGCCTGAATTTTAATTTTGTATATTGTATATCGTTACTTAATATTAAAAAAACCATAACAACGTTCATAATTTTTTATAGGAGAAGCCAAAAAGTTTTAAAATAGCACATATAGTAGATTGTAAAGTGATAATTTCTTCATAATTTTATTTATTAAGTAGCTCTTTTGAGGTATTTGTCCAAAAAACGGCTTTTGAATCTAAAATATGTCCCATTTAAAACCGTTTTTGGCTTCTCCTACCTCCTTTTATATTTTAGGTGACAATATGTAATACACCTATGTTTCTGACTTAAAAATGAAGTTTTCTTTGTGAGAAAAGTATTTGACTATTTTTAAGAGAATAAAATTCTTGAAAAGACTTTTGTAAAGTACAAATCAACTGATATATGCTTTGTTTACATCTTATTAGTATAATTTATTTAATATTAGCTTATGTTTTATAAATTTAAGTGTGATAGTAATCAAATAAATGTTTTTAAACTTGCTTCTGTGTTTTTTTTTTATGCATATTTAGTCTTATTTAGATATATATCTTTTAAATTGAAAGTGGAATATTTTTGTGGAATATAAAAATTGAAAGTGGAATATTTAGAGTATTTTTTTTTTAACAAAAAGCATATTTTATAAAAATCTTCTGGTCACACTGGTGCTATGGTTGCTATGGCAGCTGATGCAAAATGGAGCTATCAAAAATGTTTTTTGTCAAAATATTAAGGTTTTTTTAAGTTTTTTCCCATATTTTTTTTTATTTTAAAACAACACAATATTAAAAAAGAAAAATTTTGCTTAACTGTCTGACCAGAAGTCTGACCAGAATCATGTCGTTGTCGTGTCGGCAGGCAGAGACAATGCAAACCTTATGGGAGAAAATTGCGGCAGAATACGACAACGAAAACGCCAAGATAGAAATGTTTCTATTTCTATTTTGACTTTGTCGTTTATTTCACAGCTCTCTCAGTTTCTCTTTAAAAATGTTGCCATATTTTAACAAAATTTGAAGAATCTGTTAACCAATGTAGTGAGTAAACAGTGTTCCTACTTGCTCTAATAATGATGGGAGTAGCCTTCAGTTGAAAATGCAGTAAATTTATATGAAGAGTTTTGCAAAAAGTAGTGAAATAAATGGAAGTGGAGTAATTATTAGTTCAATCGGAGTACGATGAGAACTCTGAAGCAAGTTCAAGAAAATCAACAATGGTAGATTGAATAAAAGCAAAACGACAAAGCCAACGCTAATATTCTGGGCCAACTCTAAGCGATTCTCTCTCACCGACACGACAACGACATGATTGTGGTCAGACAGTTATGGGAGAAAATTGCGGCAGAATACGACAACGAGAACGCCAAGATAGAAATGTTTCTATTTCTATTTTGACTTTGTCGTTTATTTGACAGCTCTCTCAGCTTCTCTTTAAAAATATTGCCATATTTTAAAAAAATTTGAAGAATTTGTCAACCAATGTAGCGAGTAGACAGTGTTCCTACTTGCTCTAATAATGATAGGAGTAGCCTTCAGTTGAAAATGTAGTAAATTTATATGAAGAGTGTTGCAAAAAGTAGTGAAATAAATGGAAGTGGAGTAATTATTAATTCAATCGGAGTACGATGAGAACACTGAAGCAAATTCAAGAAAATCAACAATGGTGGATTGAATAAAAGCAAAACGACAAAGCCAACGCTACAATTCTGGGCCAACTCTTAGCGATTCTCTTTCACCGACACGACAACGACATGATTCTGGTCAGACAGTAACGCTCGCTTAAAAAAAAGAGAAGTTTGTTTTATGTTTTCTTTTGCTTGACGTTCGTCAGCCACAGCTCATGAGAAAATAGGTTGTGTGCGCGGATACCTGATAAATAGTTGTATCATGTATATCATCATTTAAAGCTATTCCATCTCCGACAGTGTTGCCAGGTGCCTTTCACCAATTACTCCTAGATTGGATTTTAAGTCCCCCTTAACTTCCCCTAAAATTTTTTACGAAAGAAATACAAAAATTTCATACGGGGCAACTGAAAAGTAGTGCAACTGCAATGCAAGCCTTTGTATTTAACCTTCACCTGGCATGCTCATCCTGAGTAACGTACCTGGACTCGTGAGGAACATACGAACCCCAGTGATTAAAATCTTTGTAAAAATTTAAATATTGATTATTTTGTCTCAAAAAATTCAGAGATCATCTTTAGATACCACTTTAAACTGCAGAATAGTCCAAGTTGAAAAAAATAAAGATCAGCGTTCATAAAAATCTGGAAAACTAGAAAAAATTCCAAACAAATCAAAACGAGAAAGAACGTGGGGTATACCTACGGGTAGAAAGTTCTTTAACTTCTTTAACAAGGCTTTAAAAATTTGCTTCATAGTTCTCAATTGTTCAATATGAAATTGACCTTAAAATTAAGTCTTACTTTTGAAAGGAGGCTCCGTCTCATACTTTTTGATATATATTTGGGCATATCTCTTTTTTCCCCTTACTTTTTTTTCTAAAAGATCAAAGAACCAAGGCATGTGCCTTATACAAACAACGTTTGGTCTTTGACCTGAAAGGAAAAGGATAGATTATTAGAGGAAGAACCATACTTGAATTATCGATTAGCCGGAACAAACTTGAAAGACAATTTGAATTGCCTACAACAGAGGCTAGTGCTATGCCTTAACCTCGGCAAGTTTCCCTAGCCCTCAGTTGCTCCTGTCCTTTAACTCAACAATTTAATTGTGGAGTTTTTGTTTCAATGCTTAAATATAGTAAAGAACATAGAGAGCGAAAAGAACCATGCCTGAACCCAGTAGCTCGGTTCTGTAACTTTTCTCACCGCAGTTCTCACCAGATTTTCTCACTTTGACGTCATTGTGACGTCATTCTCACTTGCACTGTCTCTGTAATAAAACGAGAAAAAGCAATGACTCGTCTCGCTTGTTTCAATTCTACTTTTGAAGGAATTCGATAGACGAAGTGTTTCTGTAAAATAAAATATGCGACTCGAATCCAATGAAGTTCTCACTATGTGTTAAATTGGTGCGAAACATTTTTGCTTGTTTGTGCAACAGTCATATTCAATGAAGTTGTGCATATATGTAAATGCATCCATGCTACAAATACTTCTACCGGGTACAAGGTATCAACTTAAATTTTTTCATGTAGATTATAAATATATTATTAACAAAATATTAAATGTACTACAATGTATACCTATATTATGAAATATATTAACTGAAATATTTCATAAATGAAATTTATTCCATGACAAAATTTGTATAATTGCATTACGCAACCGCATTAAAAGAATACTCGGATCGTAATGTGTATTTGTTTACAAATTGTTTACCATCAAAACAAGTAATTGGCAGCATAAATAGCATAAGCACGTTTTTTTCAGCCATATTAATTTATGTTAAGCACAAATAATATTTATATTTGTTTTTTCTTTGTTTTTTATAGAAGAACTTCATGCAATTTCTCACAAAGCTTTCTGTCACTAGTTGCATTTCAAATATTCCCTTTCACTTTCCCTTTTTCATCACGGATCACTATTTAATCGCTTATCTGTTACAGAAACACTAGTTTTCGCAAAAGTGAGTATTTTAACTATGTGACGAAACTATGTGACGTCAGAAATAGTGACTATTTGTCGCAATAGTTACAGAACCGAGCTACAGATTCGAACCGGGGACCTCTGAGTTGATAGTCTAGCGCACTCTTCACTAGACTACAAAGGCTGACTTGCTAGTGGGAAACCATGGGTAATTAATTTTAAGTGCAGTCAATTTAGCTGTTTTTATAAATTTTTGCTGAAATACCCAAGAATTCAAATATCTACTTTTCCTAAATTTTTACATTATTTTGAGGAAAAGTAATAAAACTTTATTTCCAAAGGTCAATATTTCAAATACCCTTAAAAACCCCTAAAAACATTAAATCTCTCTAAAAAAACCCCTAAAGATTCATTGCCCCTAAAATCCCTCAACACAGTTAAAAAACCTCTAAATCTAGGGAGAAATCCCCTTACCTGGCAACACGGATCTTCGATCCAAGAGTCGATGCTCTCAATCACTGAAACTGAGAAGATATTTGAGCTTTGTTGAGTATTCTTCAAATTATTCATTAGATTCCATGTCGACCCATTCAGGTGCTTCCTGATTTTCAATGCAAAGAAAATCACGTGGTCTTTGGCAGAGTTAATAAGCCGATTTAAACGTCGTTTGTTTTCTTTTATGCTTATATTCAGTAGACCTGCGCTGTTAAATGCATAAATCTTTACATACATATAATAAAACTGTAAAAAAATCTGTACATTTAAATAGCAAGTACAGACGAATATTGTCTACTCTGAACATTTTCAAGGATGTGGTTTCTAAAAATGTAATTTTTAACATTTGTATCTGTATGCCTGTCTGTACGCGTATCACTTGAAAATTCCTGGATATATTTTCCTTAAACTTGACATTTGGTTTAATAACGTCTCTGGTCGGGACATAGGTTACTTTTTATTACAGACTTCTTTTAAAAATAACAGCTTTTACAGCTTTCAATTAAAAAACAAAGGAAAATGAAAACAATAAATGTCGTGGAAGAGTATGGAATGCTCATATAAAACTTTATAAATTCAAAAGTTAGCTCACTGTTGACACCAAGTTTTTCATACATATGTCTGTAGTCTATTCACACTTGACATATCTGTAGTCACAAGGAATAACGACTAAACTCAAAGTATCGTAAAAAACGATATTTTAATTGCACGAACTAAGACCCATTTTTTTGAAATATATGAACCGTTAGAAACAAAATATGTGCAGACATAAGTGAAGATCAATTCTGGGCAAAAAATGGATATCTGCATACTTCCAAAAATTGGCAATAAAGTAAATTCCATATCGCTTTTTTACGATATTTTGAGTTTAGTCATTATTCCTTGTGACAACAGATATACGATGATGTGCTGGGCCTACCAAAATACATCGGAGATGAAAGTAAATGCACGATGATTTAATTTTAATCTTTTTGTTTCTCATTCACACTCTTTACATCTTCATTTAGGGAATTCACAAGGTGTGCTATCATGTCATATTGTCCTGAAATTGTACAACTAAAATTTACAAGATAAATAAATGCAAATAAGAAACACCTGTTTGACTACGACACTTCATTAAATATAGCTTTCAGAGTTGTAATAAATATATTTGTACTTTTTTATATGGAAAGCAACAATAAAATGTGTAAACTAGTGTAAAATCTTAATATAATATGACATTATGACATGATAGCACACCTTGTGAATTCCCTAATTTTGTTTTAATTATTATTCTCATATTTTTCTTTTAATCCACTTTAAATTTAATGTATTAGGTTAAGTCATTTAGATCGTCTTTGTACTTTTAAAAAATTGTAAAACTGAATTGTCATTATAGATCATAACTTAATGTTAGCTTGCCATAAGACTTCAGTCTTGTTAGAACAGTTGTCGCAAAATAAACAAACAAATAAAAACAAATAAAGCAATTTTCGCGCTACCACCACTTAATCCTAGCCATCAACTTTATGTGGAGGAGTTTAAAAATGTCTAATGCCTAGATAGAATCTATCTATACTCTATCTGATACTGCAAGTTTTTCAGAACATAAGAAGTATAAACTACTAGCAAATTCCCGCTGCTTCGCCTGCGATAAAAATATTAAATACCATGTAAACATTTTAAATCTTAAAATGAAAGTATTTAACTGGATTAAAACAAATTCAAAATATAAAAATTATTGTGTTCGTTTTGTTTAATTATGAAAAAATGGTATATATATTAAGAAATTACTTTATTTAATTTTAATAACTTATTTTAACGGTTATTGTTATGATGACATAAATTTACCTGGCTCTCTTTTTTTTTTTACTTTTGAAAATGTCCTGCATAACAGCGTTATAAAAAAATTTGGGTAAAAATTTTTTAAAATTTATAATCAAAAATTTAATTTTTTACATATATTCTGAAAAGAAATATATTCTTCTTAAATTTTTGTAGTTAATCGGCCTTCTTCAGTTATTAATTTGTTGTGATTGGGCTTCGGCCAAACAACAATTCTTTTTCAATTTAAAAAAAACCGTTATAATGACATCAAACTTTTGGAAATATCTCAAAAACTATAGACTTTCTCAATGCATAACAATGCATTTTTGTATGGACAGTCGTTGATTAATAAAATTAAAATTTTCTTTTCTTCTCGGAAATATTTTGTACGGATATTACGTATGTTTTAAAACAACCTGTTATTATGACATTAAAATTCTTGCGATATCTCAAAACTATAGATTTTCTCAGTATAACTCATAAGCCTCAGAATGAGCAAAAAACGATTGAAATTTCATGTTTTGACTTAGCAAGCAAATCATCCACTTTTTCTTTTCTTTGTTTGAAAGTTCAATTAAGTAAATTGGGAAAATGAGAAAAGGTTTACCGTTACCTCAAAAATGCAATGTTTTATATTGTTTTCAAAAAACATCTAAAATATCCAACTTGTACTAAGCAATAGGCCAAGAGTTGCTTTTGTTGTACATATTTTTTTTCATTTGAATTTTTTTAATTTTCATTTTCCTAATTCTTTCATATAACATTATTTACCTACAAAAATTGTTCTATTTTGACACAAACAGTTTCTATCATTAAAAATCATGGGCCACCTACCCCAATATGATTTTTTGATGAAAACTAATTTGCTTAAAATGATGTTATATTAGCTTAAAAACTAATTTATGTGAAAAACATTTTCAAATAAAGCTTAAAAAATAGTTCTGTGAAAAATATTTCAAATATTTCAAACTATTCTAAAGTTATATACATAAATCTATGTTTTCATCTTTTTCCTTATCTATATATTCATTGTTAACGTTATAGTTATAGTAGACTTTGTCCTGACCCAATTCAATGAAATTTTTATGATCGTTTTGTGAATTTGTAAAAGTGTAAATTGACTTTCGAACAAAACACATGCTAGACGTTTCCGTTTGAAACGTCAATGCATGACGATCAGAATTTTCTGATATATACAGCATTTTTATTGATGTATAGTATTGCCCGGCAGACGTTGTCCTGCCGCAGACCACCTTACTGCTGCTATATACGAATTTTCATGCTGTTCGAAAAAAAAATTTATATATTCGCCATTTTTAGTACAGTTGCCGAAAGTAGCCGTATGAACTAAATTAACAAATTTTAGTCTAATACAACCAAAATCACTCGAAGTATAACATTTTTTATTAATTCTGGGCGGTAATGGGGGTGTGGCAAAATTTTTTCACGTAACCCATCTCATACTCGAAACAATAGAATGCCATAATTTCAGCTCAATTGAGCTTAAACTTAGTGCGCTCTACTTTACTCCAAGCTTATCCCCCGAAAAATGGACTTAACTAAAGTGGGTCATGCCCATTTTTAGTAAAGTTAGCGAACGTAACCATACAACGTAGATTACCAAATTCTAGTCTCATACGACCAAAATCGTCTGAAATATAGCATTTTTTGCAAAAAGTGGGCATGGAAAGTAGACGTGGCAAATCTAACATAGCATATAACGATAAAGTTGGAATAACAAATCGTTTGATACCTATATCGTGTTAATCTGTTCAGTAGTTCTTGCGTGATTGCCAAACAGTGCAGTCACATCCGTGCAGTGTCACAACGCTTTTATATATGCGTATAGATAGCCTAACACAATCTCAAGTGGGGAAAAGCTGGCTTGCAAGGCTGCAAAACATAATTAATGCTGATAACTAAATTCTGGCAACTCCCCTCAAGACATTAACAAAGAAAATTAATTATGACTGTATGAAAGCAAGAATCTCTCTGAAAGTAAAGCTGGATTCACTGATCACCTTCAGCATGTGTTGAAAGTGTTTTTCATATGAAGTTTTCGCTCAGAGAGAAAAATTTCTGCACGCTCTCAACTTGATTAACATTATTTTAAATCACACAAAAACATGCTGAAGGTTATCAGTGAATTCAGCTTAGCTACACAATATGGCTGTCGTGTTATATTGAGAGAAGCTCTCTCGACAAAGAGAGAAAAGCTTTGTTTGCTGCTATATTGCGCTGCTGGTTGAATGTAGGCATCAAATAAAATGCGTGATTGTGCAATAATTAAAGAACACATTTTTCAAAAACCTTGGTAAGCTATAACAATCTATATTATCATAGGAATCGAATAAAAAAATAATTATCAAAATCGGTTCAGCGGCTACCGAGCTTATTCTGGATCAAATTCGTGAGTCTCCTTTTATTTAATAGTATAGATAGATATAGATCAGGGATGAAAAATGAAAATTTAAAAATGTACCTAATTTCCCAAAAAATATGTACCTTTTTGGGCACGAATGTATCCAAAATTATGCACCACTTATTTTTAAATTTTATAAAAATTTTTAATTAAAAACTTAAATTTTATATATCAATATACATTATTATTAATGTATTAATTATTTATTACATTATTAGTTGTAACTATATTATTTTAGTCTTAAAAAGAAGCTGTAAAACGATATAATTGCATAGTTACAATTTTTAGTGCATGCATTGTTTAAAAATATTTAACCAATTAATTGGTCTTCATTTATGTCATTGTTTGGAAGAGGATATTTGCTTAAATTTTTAGCATTAAAATTGTAGCAGTTTTGATTTAATAGTATTTTGAATCGAAAAAATTCGCTCAACACAAGCGGAAGAATGTGGTAGCGAAAGCAAACTCTGAGCAATTCTAAATATATTTGAGAACATTATTAACTCATTCATTTCGTTTTTAATTTGACTTATTTCAACCCAAAACTCTGAAATAGACAAATTTGCAAGTTTAATAATTTCCGAATAATCAGCTAATGCTCTATACTCCGTATTTATGCATTCTGCTTTTTTTAACTCATCTTCCGGAAATATTTTTAAAAGTATTGGTAAATACTGATAGTTTTTCCAGAAACCACTTCTTTAGGTGCAAAAGCCGGAAGCGCTTTTGTTATTTCATTTTCGAAATCTATCCTTTTTCTGAAATCTTCGCAAAACTTTATTTAAAATTTTAAAACATTGCCTTTGAATTCTAAAATTTCTGACTCTTTCAGGTTTTGCTCTGTATAGAGTATTTCAGCTTCTTTACAACAAAATATATTTGAAACAGGAATGTGGTCTCGTAAGTTTAAAAATATATAGCTCGCTTCCAAAATTTCGTTGAAACATTAAAAAATCTACTTTCTGGCTTGCACTCTGGCAAAAATGATGATTAACCCGAATCAACCCAGAACTTTTTTTTTTAATTTTTCGGAAATATTTAATATGGAATGTACGTAGGTCCTAGGAATTTGCTAGGCTTGTTGTGTGTGTGACCATATGGTAACACTGGGCTGATTCGGGTTAATGTCCCGAATCAGCTTCTCAATTTCGTAAGGAAGGTCTAATGCAGCTATCTGCGATGACAAGTTTAAATTATGACAAACATCGCCGTTGACAAATATTTTTGGGCAAACTTTTTTTAGTTGCGCTTGCACACCATTGCGTTTGCCCATCATAATGTTACAGTTGTCTGCAGCAAATCCGAGTAAATATTTTGTTGAAATGTTGTGATTTGTTGAAATGTCAGCACTTTCAGAAAACCATTAAAAAATCCAGCAGAAGAAGAATCTGCAACTGGCGCAAAATCTAATAACCTGTCTCTGCACTTTTTATTGAAAATCCTAATAACAACCACCAGATTCTGAATCCTGGATAAATCTGTACTTTCGTCTATTATGATGGAGTAATAATGCGTTTTAGCTGCGTTTGCAATAAATTTACAGTTTTCGAAATTATTTTTGAGTCCTTGACTGTTGTAAAAATAACTGGCAACGCCTTTTCATTTGTCTCGTTGCGACAAACGCAACAAATAGAGGCAATGAAGAACAGTAAAGAATAAAACGTCATTCAGCACATGGAGAGAACCGGCAGCATTACATAACCTTTTATAGTCCAAATTCAATACTTAAAATCATTCATAATCACCTAATCATAAATATTTCTAAATTGTCTCAAGACCGTAAGTTAATTTAATCAGAAAACAATGAATTTGTACATTTATTTTCCTTTAGAATATTTTGAGCGCTATTATTAAATATTTTTAATAACTTGTCGCAACGTGTTTTACTTGATCGACCCCGCGCTACAAAAAGGTTTGTCATCTTATTTCTACAACTGTTTTTACGCATTTACTTGATGATCTATATTATAGATCATATATATAAACAATTTAGCTCATTGAGAAAATTTAAAGAGTATTTATGTATATTTATATAATAACAATTACGTAATAAACCTGCAAAATAATTAATATTTTCAGTAGTAATTGGATAACTAAAGTCTGCTTATCCTAAGCATGCTATTTTTTAAACGGTTTAGCAACAAATTCTTATATGAATTAAATATAATTTATATGCTATAGATATTTCCTAATTTTAGAATATTCTAGTTTTAATACACAACGCAATGTAGATATGGTAAACATGTATATTGTGTAAGTATTATGATATAAATAGATAAAATAAGCCTTGATTTTTTATATAAATCCAATAAAGAAATAATTAAAATAAATTACTTTAGTCATATGTGTTTTTGATATGGTAACACTTTTGCTTAAAAGAAATAGTTTCAGTATATATATAAAAAAAATTTAATAAATTGCAATAAGCTCTTAACAAAAATAATTCTAATTTCATATGCCGACTGTAGCTACACAATTAGAATTTAAAACGTCTACAAAAAATTTCCAGCTAACTGCGCCAACAAGAATTACCAAGGAAACCTACAAACAAGGACGCACAGAGAAGAACAAGGTCATAGCGTAACTTTTAGAACTTTTTGATATTCATCCTACATGTAGGACGGGCTGCAGTATGAGCTTTCGCACATCCTACATGTCCGTCCGACCTGTCAAATCCATCCTACATGTCCGAAACCCCCTATTAGCATGAAAATTCTTATATAGCAGTAAGGCGGTCCGTGGCAGGACAACGTCTTCCAGGGAATACTAATATTTTATATGCAGGTTTTCGCTTCGGTCTGCAGTCCTCTCACTGCTATACTTTTTTTTTATTTTTAATTTACTCCTTGTAATTGGCAGGATGACCAAATTTACTAAAATTAATACAAAAGGGTTGAATATTAGAATCTATATTCAAAGAACACTCACCAGGTTCATGCTTGGACTCACATTTTACACAACGATCAAAACTATTGCAATTTTTCGCAATATGACCCCATTGCTGACAGCGCTTGCATTGCATCTCCCTACTTCTTGACTTCGGGGATTCCCATGAAATAACTTGGTGCAATCATTTTTTAATTTTGGATATTTCACCAAACTTTTTCCTTGGCAAAAGTGTAATTAAAAAAAGACCTGTATCAGTATTACTTTTAATAGAAGAAAGAGTTTGAAATTTTGTAACCTTCTCTACTGTATTAGGAATACTACTATCAAGCTCCGATTTAATATCAGTGAGATCTGTAAGGTAATGCAGACCTCGAATGATAAGACTTGTTAGTTTAGACTCTTAAGTTTTTAGGAGTAAATTATTCAATTTTTTGAGCCTTAAGTAGGGCCATCATTTCGGAATGAAGATTTGAGTCCTTAAGATAAATTTTTGATTTATTCTAGGTAATATTTTTAATTTTGAAATCAATATTTGGATTTTTAGTTTTGAATTGGTCTACTAAATTTTTAATGTTAATATTATGAACCAATTTTGGGGGGGCAAAATTTAGCTTTGGAGGGTGCTGCCACATCGCTAATGTCTGAATGTACCGCTTTTTTTTATTTCTTTGAGATGCAGGAGCCGCTTGAAAAATTATATCCGCCAGTGGGGTATAGCGATTAGAAGATGAAAAATTTGGTAAGTCAACAGCCTTCTTTGTTCCTATATTCGATTGCTTGGTTCTCTTTTTAGCGATATAACCTTCATCATCCGACTCTGGCAACGGCGTATTGTCAAGAAGTTATCGTGATTTTTCATACTGGACTCCAGGACAGGATTTGTTATATCTTCGTGAGTATCCATATTAGGATCAATAGGATTGGGATCACCTGGATCAATTTGAAGATTGGACGCAATCACATCCAGCAATATTTATTATAATAGAAATCAGCGAATTTACAATTTTATTTCTTATATATATAAAGAAATTGCAGGAAAAAAAATTATTTGAAAAAAGAAAATTTGTTTCTATAATTTTTTTTTTATTTCAGAAAAATTTTATACAGACGTCTGTTTAATTCAAAGCTTACTTCACTTATCCCCTCAAAAATATTAACATTCCAAAGTAACAACGGGTTAATTAAATTGAAATTTATTGAGTTTTTTTTTTAATTTTTTTCACGTTACAATATTTTGAACCCCTACCCCCATACCGTTACTTATCGTAGTGCATTTTCCCTCCCCCAAATTGGTAACGGATTTTATGAACGACCCCTTAATGTTTATATATTAGATTTGTGTATAATTTTTTCTCAGTGCAAAGATAACAAAACAACACAGAAGCTTTAAATGTAGTGGTGCCCATAACTAATTATGATGCAACATATCAAAAATGCATGTTCCTGCAAAATTTTACACTCCTACAACTAAAAACGACGTTTTTATTAACCAAATTCTAGAAGTCCTCAGTGCAAGCGCTTGAGAAATTTAAAAAGTTTTTTGCTTTTTAGATATAACTTACGGTTTTTTGATTTCATATGACGATCTGTTTATTTTTTTAATTTAGTCAACTGATAAATACTGAATTAAACATTGGCCATTCGAGATCAGTGAACCCATTCTTTAATTGTTTTTTATATTTTTTATTATTAGTTTATACCGATTTGCTTGATGATCATAGAGAAGAGAACCGTTGTTTCACTAACTTGTTTATATCATATTACATATTCTGCATAGATTAGTTTGGGAACTACTCTGTTTTAGTTGGCAATATGTAGGTATTATATAATCACATCATTCACAAGAAACCGTTAATTAATTCAAATTTTTTTTAAGTTTATTTGAATGAATATGTACATTTCATAGCAAAGCAATAATGACAATAGAAAGCTTAGAGCGAAGCCGCATTAAGAATGGCATTCGTTAGCAATAAATTTAAGCTATAAAAGATGATCTCCTTATTTTGATGCTTTTAAGATGTTATACTAACATGAAATGTTCAACATCTTTTGTCCTTGCCGGCAAGTTCTGATATAAACTATAAACGACTACCTCAGATAAGATAATGAAACAATAATTGTTTTATTTCAGTTGTGCTGCTGGGTGTTTTTGAGTTACAGCTAGTTAAATCAAGAAAAAATGAAACTCGGTTCATAATAGTAGATAAGAAACCAACAGTGCCGTACAGTGATCTTTGGCAGGGTCAAATGCACCAAAACTATGGTTCTCAGCATTGTAATTGTCCACCTGGACCACCAGGGCCACCAGGCTATCCAGGCTATCAAGGACAAAAGGGCCTCAAAGGAGAAACAGGTATACCTGGGTATACAGGCTTGCCTGGTAGTCCAGGTGCAAATGGTTTAATGGGTTATAAAGGAGAACCAGGGCCACCAGGACAACCGGGACTGCCTGGCTACCCAGGTCAACCAGGTCCACCAGGTCCACCAGGCCAACAGGAATCACATCCCCCACACAAACCGCCATTTCCTCCTCACCAGCCACCATATCATCCACACCAACCGATGATTCATCCACCATATCATCACCATCATCATCAGCACCCTTATCGAAATGACGATGACGAAGATAAGGCTGCATCGGAATGGAACTTACGTTTAGTAACCGACACAACAATTCCAGCTGATCTCGATCTAAAAGAAACTCTTTTGATTGATTTTAATTTACGACTGGATGGTAAAATTCATCTACAAGGATGTAAATCAGGTGAGTGTTTTAATATATCAATACTCTTAATTAGGCTCTGGCATAGAAAATAGAGATTACTTATAGATTTATAAAAGCGAGGTCGTTGTGGTCGTTATACAGCTCACGGTGTTCGGGAAGGCCGAACAGGTTTGCCAAAAATGACGACATTAGGAACCATTTCAAATCTGTTGTTTGGCATCACTAGTGACCGCATACACTTTACTTAAAATAGGATCAGCTCCCCTCTTGAAAAAAAAACGCTTTTAGTGCCTATATAGCGAAAAATTGCTCAAAACCGAATTTTTATGACGCGATCAGCTGAGTAAACAGGAGTAAACATTCCCCAAATAATTGTAACATAATTCATCAATTTTTAGTCGCATAATATTATAAATGTTCAGAAGAGAATTAGACAAGCTTTTATAAATCTGACTGGGTACTTTTCAGCATCCATGTTATTGGTTTTGTAGCGATCCCAATACATGTTCATATAAGTGTGGTGAGTTGAGAAGAGTATTTTCTACTAGTTGAGAAGTTCTCGCCAACATTATAGTATTTGAGTTTGTAATTTTCGATTGAGAATGGATGGTGAAAATTTGATTTTTTTTATTTTGTTGTATAAAATATTTTATATTTATTTATATAAAACTTTTTTAATTAGATAATCAATATAGAAAGTCAATGGTATGGAAAAAATAGATTTTAAGCCATAACTTTTCATTGGAAAGATATATTAGGGTAATTTTTTCACCCTAAAAAATTACCCTACTTTTGTAAACTTTTTTGTAAAAAATATAAAAACAACATTTTGGAAAAAATAAATTTCCGAAAAAAATCATAGGGTACCCTTGTTGTTTTGATGACAAAAATACTAAAACAGTTTTTGCTCAAAACTGAAAGAATTTTTGCTAATGAATGAAACTACTATATGAAAGGTAGTCAAAAATTATATATTTACTTTTTTTAATTTTTACAACAACTTTCTTTTTTAGAAAAAAGATAAAAAATATATACTCTGACCTAACATTAAGAGGTTTGTTTTAAACTTTTGAACAAAAGTAATTTGAATGAAATATATTTAAAAACAGCGGAGATATTTGCATAGGAAGTCAAAATATTGATTTTCATATTGTTTTTTTCTCATTCGGTAACGACGTTTTGTGAAAAAGTTTTTGTACTAAAAATTTCTATAAATAAACTTCCATGCCACCGTTTTGGCTATTCTCACGTTTCATCATATGCTTAATATATAAGGCAGCATAATATGTACTACCACCGAGTCCCAGGACCAGTTCATAGCGTAATTACCAAGGTAGACTTAATAGTATGACAAAATTTTTATGCTGCCATAACTTGAAGTAAAAATCCGTAAGTTTTATGTTATAATAAGTCCCAATTTGCAATCAGTTACGGCATTTATTCACATCGATTTCTTTTATTCGTTGAAGAAGGAGAAGCATTATTATTAAACATTATTAATAATAACAATACATTTTATAAAAAGTTAAGCATATTGTCTTTAACGTTAAAGAAAATTCGACAAATCTAATACAATTGCAATGCCACGTCATTTAAAAATTTAAATTTATTAGTTATTAAACATAAACAAAAAACTAGGGCATTTCTACATATTATTTTATTTTCATCCGATTTCATCCTTTGTCCGATTAAAAAAGTTCCAAATATTTTTTCCCACAAAATTATTGAATTTAAAAAGTGGCAGTATTGACGCTGAGTCTGGGTTTCTACCTAAGTAGAATTTTGCGACCACAGGTTACTTAAGACACATTTTTTACACGACGACGTTGCAGCGATACTGATTTGGAAAATATTTTGTGGGAAAAGTTTGTAAAAATTCCTAGGATACTACTTTACCACTAGGTCACAGAATGTTGTAACGATTTATCAAGTGTTACCTTTAAAAAATGCATCACTCATCATTCATCGAGATGTACATTTTGTAACAATTAGCCATAGAAGTAAAATATAAGGAAGCGGTGTAGTTGAAGTGAAATGAAGTATTTTACAAACACAGTGAAGTTGACACAAACACAAAAACATTCAAACAGGGCCGCATCAATTATGTAGTAAATAAAGGCGTAAACTATTTTTTATTTTTTAGATACATGCTTACTATGCAATTTTTATATAGCACCGTTATATAATATGTTGCGTTACCAATTTTTTTACAGATAAAAGCATTGCTAAAATAAAGTAAAAGACATGAACTCAGAATAAAACTGAAACGACAAAAGTTACTTTAAATGATTTTTTAAAAATTCATTTAAAAAAACTATTTTTTATAAACTATTTAATTAATATTAAAATAACACAAAAACTAAACAACTAAAATACATACCAAATTAAACTCTTTTAAAATAAATAGTTTTGTGTAGTTTTTTCCGAACTGTCGGCTTTTAATTAGTTTTTTTTTTATATAAAAATACCTAGTTATAGCTTGTAACCTTAGGTTGCTAATCCACTTTAATTTCATGCCAAGTTTTCAAAGAAATTGTAAGCAAATAAATAACTATTAAAGCTTATTCCAATATGAAAAAAAATTAAGGCCCTTGCCACCCTAAATAATGAATGCGCTCATGAAGCAGAACTTGTGTTTTGACAGATGTTCTTCCTCAAAAATGGATTTTTTTTTTTGCTCGGGAAGAACTTATGTCAAATAACGACGCTCTATCTCTCTTCCTCAGCGTTGAAAATTCCTTCTACACACATATAGTGTGTGTGAGTATAACACCACTTCCTTATCTTTTATTTCTATGCAATTAGCTAATTGCGACCCAAGTGAAGGCATCACCCATCATTCATCAAGATGTACATTTTGTAACAATTAGCTAATTGCGACCCCAAGTCATTTAAAATGGTGGACGCAAATTATTATTATATTTAAACATTTTTTATTAATGTATGAAATTGTTGCAATATTTTCTGAATTCAGCTTGCGCTTAAATTCTTAAGAAGTTTTATCTGTTATTTTACCGAAAATCTTCTTTCCCATCTACATTTAGCTCCAAATAATATCGAAAAACACTTAAGATTATGTTGTACTCCTATATATTATATAAATTTTAATTATAAAATAATTATATTTATGGCTGCAAAATGTAAACAAAACATGTAAACAAAATTAATTTTTTTGCAATTGGCAACTCTGTAATGCATTTATATATAAATGTGTATACTAAAATGTGCTAAGTCACTTCAAAGTAATTTTCACTAACACAATGTCGGCATTGTGTTGCACCACTTTCGAATCATAGTGGTCTCTGTAACGTAACCAATACGTAACATCATGTCCATTTTGACACAAAAATAAACGCTACGACGTCGCTGCAACCCAAATGTGGAACATCAGTTCTAGTTGGGTAGGAACTTAACTCTAATAAGTCTAACTGGGTAATTGTACCATGGCCTTGCCTTACCTTACATATTGATCAATCAAAGCAAGTTCTCAATCACAAATGTCAAATTGTCAACTCACCACGAAGTTCTCAATTGGTGAGTTTCATGATATACATAAATACATGGCAGAATCAAAGAAGTAAAATATAAGGAAATGGTGTTGCTTACACATACACTGTACGTGAACTGTCGCACCAATCGTAAATTGTGCGAGCGAGAAAGAGCGTGTTTTTTGACATTTTTGAGAACCCTGGCATCTGATTGGAAGACTCCTCAGCAAAATAGTTGAAAATAATTTAATTTTAAGCATTTTTCACCGCTTAAAAAGCAACAAAATTAAAGAAAAAAAAACACTAAAACAAATGCAATATGAGTTGTGCGGTTAAGAATTGTAATAGCTCCAGAAAACTTAAAAACAATGCGCATTCGTTCCACAGGTAAATATGTCCAAACGGCTTAAATTCTTTTAACAAATGTGCTTTATTTAGTTTCTAACGATAAATTATTAACTTATTTGTGTTAGAAATGTATATATTTATTATTAAAAATGGTTTAAAAATGCAATTTAGACCCCGTTAATTTTCCGCCAGTTTGATCAAACCACATCTGTCAAAACACAAACACTGCTTCAGGGGCGCAGTCATTTTTCGCAGTTGAATACATGTTTGGGGCGCTCTTGTTTTCAGCATAGTGGGTCATGTGAATAAAAAATCAGCAAATGCTTTTACTGAATTTTTCTAGTAAAAAGTATGGATTTAGTGAATAAAAAAAGCTATATCTATATAGCTTTTTTTATATCTATATCTATATAGCTTTAAGCTTTTTAAGCTATATCTATATAGCTTTTTTTATTCACTAAATCCATACTTTTTACTAGAAAAATTCAGTTAAAGCATTTGCTGATTTTTTATTCACATGACCCAGTGAATCAGATTTAGTACCTGTTTGTTAAATTTTTCTGATTTTTACACAACAACTAGGCAGAAACACCCAAAAAAATAAGGATTTTAAAAATTAACCTAATATAATTTGTAATTAAAGTTGAAGTTTAGAATTTATAGGCCTTCAAATATAAAAAAATTACCTAAAAATCTTGCAGTTTTTATAGTTTTTCAACAAAACTAAGCTTTATGGGTATTAAAACAAAGGTAATGTGCGTATCTATTCAACGAGGTGTCAAATTTAGAATTCCATAAGAATTCATTAAGATATAATTTTTTATAATAAGAATTTATCTGAAAGACTAGTGGTTTCTCTTTTACGAAAGCAATACATTAAAAAGAGAATTATTAAAAAGATAATTACATTCAGAACTGCTGTAGACAGAGAAGCCTGTGTGGTACTTACTGAGGTTTGTAAACCCTAAGCAGCATCCGAAGGCCTCCTTTTGATACATTTATTTTTTTTTTATTAAATTTGGAAAAACCTCGCGATTTTAAGTAAAAAAAGGGCTGTATCTTAAATGCATGTATTTTTATGTTTGATATCTTGTTGAATAGATACTTGTATTATCTGTCTTTTGATACCCATAAAGTTTAGTTTTGTTGGAAAACTTAAAAAATCAGCTAAATTCTTAGACCACTTTTTCCAACGTTGGATGCCTATAACTTCTAAGCCAATTGCGAGCGATCAAAATTTTTTTAAATAATTAGAGTTGTTGCTATTATTGAAATGTTTCTAAAATTTTTATGCATAAGAACAAAATTTAACAGTTTGGGCCTTCTTTTACGATACAACCGAATACGGCCCTTTGTGATTGTTTCTGTATTTGTGTGAACCAACACCAATATAGAAAATACCACACTTTTCTGCTATTACACCACTTCCTTATATTTTACTTCTTTGGGCAGAATAACCAGGTAGGGTAAAGAGATTCACCACACCGACAGCTAATGTCAAAATCATGTCAAAATTACAAAATACAGTGCTGCCGTATCTTCAAAGAAAAATCCATGAATGTATCATTAAGGGTATTCACAGCTGCGTGGTTTTCAGTGTGGCTAAAAAACCCCGTAGTATTAATACAACACTTTACCAACCTGTTTTTATTTACTTATGTTGTTGTTTTCATGAAAGCTCTACAAACCAAAACTCTGGTAGTTTTAAGTAGCCCAATGATATATTTGATGAACGTGGTTTCTAAAGTTCCATAAACAGGTGTTGCTTTATGTGTTTTTACAGCAGATTGACTGTTTCTTTTTATTTCGTTTGTTTTCCAATAAGCCAATTAGATTCGTTTGCTTAGTTTCGTTTGTTGTGTATGTGTTTTTTGTGTGCATGTATTTTCACATGTGATTTAGGCTGCACATTTATGCGCACTAAGAGCGGAATCTGTTAAATATTATTCTTTATACTAAACTTGAAAACGAAATTCCTGAGGAATTGAGGTGTTCAATTACTAATTACAACTCCTGTAATGGAATTGACAATTTTTTCCAATTACATTCCTAAGGAATAACCAAGGAATTGGAATTGAATTGTAATGAGTACTTTTTCACCCAGCTCTGGTTCTGACCAATAACCCAGTCCGTGCATATCGTTGAGAAATTGTAGACATTGTTTGAGGTGGTCAGTCAATAAATGCAATTTTAAGGTTATGTATATTTCACAAGCATGCATGGTTTTTTCCAGATGATCCACTAACTTACATATTTATTTCGGCCGAATCTTTTTTCCGATAATTTTCAAACAACTCATCACAAAAATAGTTTTGTTTCACATTTTTTCGAACTGAATATCTAGAGCATCTTAAAACAAAATTCCTGGTGGAAGAATTTGCATAAAATCCGAAATCATGGACAATTTTTGCCTATTGGCCAAAAAAACTGGTTTTTAGAGTTTTTAAAAATCGTAGGGAGCTGTGAAGCACGACTAAAAATAGCAGGAAATTTAGTTTTTTTGGTAAAAACTCTTTATTGGGATCGGAGAAAATGATAAATTATTATGAGTATTATGTATTAGAGTTAAGAAAATTGGGAAAAATATTAAAATTTTAGTTTTCTCATAGTTTTCTCATTTTCTTTAAAGTTTGCTAATTGTTTTCTTATAGTTTTCGAATAGATTTCATAATTATCTTATATTTCTTATGTTTGTCAACTCCTCAAGCTAAAAACAATATCCCATTATCATAGTCTAAATAAAGTCAACTTTAAATTTAGTGCAAGCTTTTTGACAACATATTATATTAAAAAACTGTCAAAAATGCTTATACTTACCTTAGAGTCGACTTTTATTTTGACTTTGATAATATCCCAATATCTTTCGTAAGGGACAACAGAGAAAAAAACCAGAATTTATTGGAAAAAATACTTGGAATGGCACTAAACATTTGAATTCTTTACAAATAATGCGAAATACGCATGTAAATCGCGATTTCAGGTTGTCATCTGTCATTTTTGGCGTGCTTCACATCTCCCCACCAAAGAGTAGTCAAGATGCTATTTCGCCATAGATTCTTTCATCAGTCATTAAATCTGCATTTGTGAGCAATTTTCGACACGCATTCCTCTCAAACATTTCATCGTGGTACTATTTTAAAATCACGTTGAGTTTTTTGGGCCAAATCAGAGCAGCTTTCCGACCAATAAGTTTTGCCAATCCATCCCAAAAAAAAAAGATTAACAAACCCTTGCAATATGTGCTGTTCAGGTGTTATACACTTTTCAAAACAAAAATGTCATCACTTTCAACGGTTCATTGACCGTGCTATTACAATTCTTGGCTTGCTTTTTATCTTTGTTTACAGAAATTCGCGTCATAAGAAACTCGGTTTAGAGAAATTTTTCGCTCTATAGGCAGTGCTGCCATATTTTTGTGAGTAAAAAACGTAAGTAATTGATTTAAAATAAGTTAATTTCAAATATTTTTGACAAACATAAAAAAAACCCATATTTTTATAAACAATTATTAATACATAGTAATAAAAAAACCTTTAAATACGCCAAACTTCATACGGGTGTAAAATACACTTAAAAGACGTATTTAACTTCATTCTGGCAACGCTGCCTATAGGTAAAAAAATTGTTTTTTTTTCAAAAAGGGGGCTCATCCTATTTCAAGTAATGTGTATTGGCGCAGTGAAATAACTCCCAACGAAATAACTCCGAAATGAAAAAATGAAATAACTCCCAATGAAATAACTCCCAATGAAAATGAAATAACTCCCAAACCAAAAATGAAATAAGTCCCAATTAAATAACTCCCAATGAAATAACTCCCAATAAAAATGAAATTAACGAAATAGCTTACAATAGAAATGAAATAACTCTCAAGAGAAATGAAATAACTCCCAAGAAAAATGAAATTACTCCCAAGAGAAATGAAATAACTTCCAAGAGAAATAAAATAACTTCCAAGAGAAATGAAATAACTCCCAAAAAAAAAATAAAATAATAAATGTATGAAAACTTTTTGGGAGTTAATTCATTTTCAATAACTCCCAAAATAATGGCAAAAAATTGTTCTAAAAAATTGCGCGATTTATTGGCAAATCGAATAGTTTTTATTTATACCGAAAATAGTTTTAAAATATTATTAAAAAAAAATTAAAAATACATTTTTAAAAAATAAAAAATAGCGCGACTTTTTATAACATTTTTTCGGCTGCGGCGCTTTTTTCCCCTATAAAGCTACCGAAAATAATTTTGAAATATAATTAATCTCTCGATTTTTAATAACAATTTTCTCATGTGCCACTTTTTTCCCTAGAAAGCTACCGAAAATAGTTTTAAAATATTATTAAAAAAATTGCAAATTGTTATAAAAAATCGCGCGATTTTTACTCTATAAAGCTACCGAAAATAGTTTTGAAATATAATTAATCTCTCGATTTTTAATAACAATTTTTCTCTTGCGCCACTTTGTCCCTTTAAAGATTTGTCCCTATGAAAAATCGCGCTTTTTTCTATTTTAATTTTTTTAAAATTTTATTTTAAAACTATTTTCGGTAGGAGTTATTTCATTTTCATTGGGAGTTATTTCATTTTGTCATTTGGAAGTTATTTCATTGGGAGTTATTTGACATCGCGAATAACTACCAACTTAAATGAAATAACTCCCAAGAGAAATGAAACAACTCCCAAGAAAAATGAAATAACTCCCAAGTTAAATGAAATAACTTCCAAAACCTTTTTGCTTGATGACAGCTTGGCATCTGCTTTGCATGGACCGGGCTCGGTGCAGTTGTCTGTATGTATGAAATTCATAATTCTGCATTACAAAATTCTGCACTAACATAAAACTGTGTTAAAAAATTCTGTATGCCAAAATTCTGCAAAATATGGACTAAGACCAACTAAGGTAAATAAGCTTAAAAAAACAACTTTCCGTACAAAATACTGTTCAAATGCTGTAAATGGAGAGCAGACTTTTGGTAAGCAAAATTTTTAAAAAACAGTATATTGAAATATAAGTTTTTAGTAGAGTTCCCATTTTCACGTGAACACGTGTAGTACGAGTACACGTGTTTTTAAGAATATTTTCAAAAATCACTTAACCGAACTACACGTAAATTTTCAACACGTACTATACGTGTAGTTGCAAAAGCACGTGTACACGGATTCACGTGTACATGAGGGCTGTGCGAATAATCGCAAAAAAATTTTTGGGCGATTGTTCATTTTGGGTTTGGGCGATTGTTCTCTTTTTTTTTGGCGATTGTACATAATGATCAAAGATCCACATTCTTTGGGCGATTATTCATTTCACAATTCGGGCGTTTGTAACTTGGGCGATTATTCCGACAGCCGTATTAGTCTGTACGAATATTCGCCCAAATTACAATCGCCCAAAAGTACGAAAATTAACAATCGCCCAAAAATATGGCTAAAATTTTTGGGCGATTGTTCATTTTACGTTTGGGCAATTGTTCTCTTTTTGTTGGGGCGATTGTACACAATGCTCAAATTTTTGGACGAATATTCATTTCAATGTACAAACGCCAAAATTTCGAAGAATGAATATAAACAAATGCCCAAATTTTTGGACGAATATTCATTTCATGATTTTGGCGGAAGTTTGCAGTTTTGGGCGATTGTTCATCATTTTTTTGGGCGATTGTACATTATGAAGAAACGCCCAATTTTTTTGGGTATTTGGTTATTTTTGGGTGTATAGCCGTACACGAGATTAATTATAATTGTTTTGTTTATTTTGTTTTCTATATTTTATGGGTTTCGTGGACGCTTTTGTCAAAAATTTTTAATTCGATATACAATCGTATCATTGCAACTATCCCGGCACTATAACAAAAACAAGGAATAAGACCATAAAACTATACATTTCCTGTCAAAGGTTTCCATTTGAGCCATAATTGATACCATAACTCATCCACTACATCCAATTAACCATACTATTATTCACTTATAAATTGGCCAAACTTAGTGTATTTTAATCTCTTGTCCAAAGACAATAAAAACCTATGGAAATTTGCTTGGATGCGTTTAAATCGTGAATATTTAAAAACGTAAACGAGTGAACCCGTGTTCTCGTGTTTGCTACTTTTGCTACTACACGTGTAGTACGTGTTTAACATTCACGTGTAGTTCGAGTACGTGTTTTCAAAAACGAACTTCACTAAGTTCGAACTTCCTTGTATACGTGTAGTTCGAAAGACGTGCTTACCCTGCAGCCACACGTGACAGTGCTAGTTCGAAAAACTCAATACATTTTTACTAACACACTCACATTTGATTCACTGTCTGCCTTCTGTCTGAGCTACTGTCAACGAAAATTCTTAAACAGTGGATTTTGGCGCTGGCGGACAGTAAAATTCAAAAAGAGGGATTAAAGTGTTGGTTTTATTGGATTTTTTAGGATATCTGCTGTTTTAAAAATATGCAACACTGGTAACTTACTTTCGGTAAAAAAATGGAGGTGAAACTAAATAGAGCGCAAATATTAAAGTTAATTGCTTTGTATCGTGAACGTGAGCTTTTATGAAAAATGAGTTCATCTAGTAATTCATACAGAACTTTTATTTTTGCTAGAACTGTTTCCTTTGACGACATTTTGAAAATAAGCTTTTACTATCACGTATGGCCACAGCGTAATTTTTAGCTTGTTTCGAAACATTTTCGAAGTTAATACATATTTTCAACTGTCATGCCATTACTATCACGTGTGTCTGCAGGGTTAGGTTGGAGCTCTAGTTTTAAGACAAACAGTATTTTAAAAATATTGTAAAAATTACAGCATTTTGACAATACAGACTTTCGACAAGCTGTGGACTTTTTATAGAAAACTGACCCACTGCCGCATGAACCGTATTAGATTCTGACATCTTTCAACGGGAATGGATTTCCACGCAACCTTGACTTTTTGAGCGCTTATTACCTTTTTGACATCTCCCTACAAGTGCTCTATAGTATTTAAATCTGCACTGGATGATGGCCACTCAAGTAATCTGATTGAGTTATTTTCAATGAATTTGTTTATCAATTTTGCCGTATGTTTGCAATATATAAAATTTTTGGCAAAGTCCATTTTGTAGTAGATTTCCTTGATTACAAATACAGACAGAACATTTTGACACGGCTTGACACACCCGACAATGATGATAGAGGTGATTATCTTGTTAAATTGTCCAAACAACCATCAAATTTTCTTCCGCCCATGGCAACATTAAGGTGTCCCAAAAGAATATTTTTTTTTTTTTCATTTAAAAGTTGCTCAACCTTTGTTCGAAGGCTTATGAGCTCAAGTATTTTTGAGATTTTTTGGAAGAGGTTTAGAGGTGGCGCTAATCGGTTTTTCCGTAAAAACAGTTTTTTCGAAGATTTTTCGAATTCGAAGAAAAAGTTGGTCAATAACAGACATTTTCTAAGACTTTGAGTGGTCATTTTGAAAGGCAATTGTTCAAACTTCATTTTAATATACATAAATCAGAAGTTTTGGCCAATTTTTATGTCATTTGCGTGACACATATTGCATTTTTTCGTGAAATTATTGAACATTTTTAAAAAACGGTTCATAACTTTTAAAAATTCCATCATAATGAAAAAATGTAGTGATGCAGTTTCAATAACGGTAAAATTTTAATATTACTCTTGCCGTTTCATGGTTAAAGCCTTTCAAGCTTTTTTCGTTGCTTGAAAATTTTTCAAATTTTAACAAGGCATTTTATTTCATTCAACAAAATGTTCATTCAAGTTTAGTTCATTCATGTTAATAGTGTACATTAAAAATTGGTACCTATGTCAGTGCCCTCGATACGCTCCACTGAATGACCTCAATTTAATGAAGCAATTAGCTAGCTACAAGCGCTTTAATGACACAGTTTCAAACGCCAAGCTGAACACTTTTTTGGGGCACCAGTGGTACCTATCCGGGAAATTAGCTGCCTTACTGCATTCTTCTGTATCACGAAGAAGCACACTAACGATGAGAAAGACTCATGAAGCAATACAATTTTCTATGGAAGAAAGTATTGCTTCTCGTTTCATTCTCATCGTTAGTGTGCTTCTTCGTGATACAAAATAGTGCAGTTAGATAGAAACCAAAACTTTGCGGTTAATGGTAAAAAATATTAATACGCCAGATAATGAAAACGAGCTTGTACAAGCCAATGTAACACAAAACATGCTAAAAGTAAGCAAATCCAAAATATTATTTCTAAAGCCAGTCTTTCTTTTTTTGAAGCCTGCAATATTTCAATTGATTTTTCACAAACCTACCCAGAAAAATGGAAAAGCACCGTACCGTTTCAGCACATTATTCAACAATTGCAAGTAGTAAACGATGTCGTAAAACGTGGTGTGGCCTTGGCAAGCAGCTACTTTAGTCTCACAACTTCTAAAACAGACTTTCAAAATCTTTTACAAGGCATAGAGCTACATCGTAAGGAAAATATATGATTTTTTAACCAAAAGTAAAGATTTTTCTTATTTTTTATTTATGATTTTTTTGTGGTTTCGATGGTAACCTGCGGAAAGAATACGTTTTTGTTTTCGACTTCCTCGACTTGCTGATTATTAGAGTAGGTTTTTGGATGCTCTTCGAAATGGTGTAGCTGTCTGTTTTTATGTAACTTGAAAAATGCAAGTCTTATTTTTAACAAAGGCAAATTTACTGTAAAATGAAGGTCCCAAATAATTTTATGAACTAGTTCATAATAATGTTAACTTACCGATGCTTAAAAATGTTCACTATATTTTGTTAAATGCAATAAAATGCCTTGGTAAAATTCGAAAAATTTTCAGGCAACGAAAAAGTTTTTAATGCTTTAACTTTGAAACGGCTAGAGTAATATCAAAAATATTTATTTTAAAATTGCCTAGAATTTTACCATTGTTCAAACTGCATCACTACATTTTTTCATTTTGATGGAATTTTTAAGAGTTATGAAGCGTTTTTTAAAAAATTTACTCAAATTTTACAAAAAAATGCAATGTGTGACACCCAAATGACATAACAATTTGCCAAAACTTCTAATTTATGTTCATTAAAGTAAAGTTTGGACATTTTTCTTTTAAAATGACAACTCAAAGACCTTAGAAAATGTATGTAATTGGCCAACTTATGTTTGGAGTTCGAAAAATCTCCGAAAAACCTTATTTTTAGGTAAAAAGCGATTAACGTCACCACTAAACCTCTTGCAAAAAATCTGAAAAAAATCTCAAAAGTACTTGACCTCATAATTATTTTTTGTTACACCCTAGGCAACGTGACATCACGTTATATTTCTAGATATTTTTCTTTAGTTAAAATACCATCAATTCGGTGAATCGGACCAACTCCGTTCCAGGAAAAGAATTCCCAAACTTTTATCGACCCGCTATGATGAAGCTCATCCTTTTTTTTTGGACGCTGTACGTATTTTCTACCGAAAGGTCCAATGCGATTGACCTTAGTTTCATCACTCCAAACTACGAATTTCCACTGACTTTCAGTCCAACTCGCATAAGATTTCGCCAACTCCACGCGCCGTTTTTTTTGCATAGAAATAACCAATGGTTTTTTCTGTGCTATTCTGCCATGAAGGCCATTTTCGATTAAACGCCGTGCAAAAGTTTCTTTCGTGAAAAAAAACCATCTTATTCAAACATTTAATGTTCTGGTACAAAAGTCGTGACGCTTGAAGCTCAATAATAGCTTTTCCTATGGCTAGAGTACAGCTAGAGGCTTCACCCAGTGTTACTAAAAAAAAATTTGAATTATTTGAACTCAAAGCACTCTAGGACTTGTTACTGTAGGTTTAGACCGCCTGAACGAACGAAAAATTTATCGCGAACAATTTATTGCAATAAATTCTTCGTTCGGAGTACTGTTTAGACCGCACGAACATCAATCGCTAACAAACATTGGCCGCCATCTTGTACGTTCAGGCGGTGTAAACAGCAATTTGTGCATTTTGCCGAACATCAATAAATACAGGGTTGATTACTACTTATTTTTATATTAGTACCAAAACTTATACTCCGTTTCTCAACAACAAATGGTTTGTCACTCCATAACAATATATTACTCGTATTAGTTATTATAAAAAAGACTTGTGTTTAACTTAAAGGCCCATTTAAGTTTTACAACGAACAGAAATTAAATATTCTCACATTTTTCGTATGTCAATAAATTTCGTAAATTTTAAGTCAATTAAATAAAAATTTCTACCAAATGGTATGTACTTGTTAAGCAAATTCAATTGGTACTTTTAATCGTTCGATTTTTATTTTAGAGAAATACTTTTTATGTTATAACTTTAAGGAATTACTTTTAGTCACAAATCGATTTTTCAACTTTCATTTTAGTTAATATCCACATTTTTCTAAAATCTTCGATAAAAACTCAAAAAGTTTTAGCAGAACCTAAAATATTTTTTTTATTTTATTTGAACTAGCTCTTTTGCGGATTCCTGCTATATCAAATAATATTTGCTATCCATAAACTTAAAAATATGCAAAAGTTGTAGTTACTATTGAAAAAAAATTACCTCAAATAAACAGTCGCTTTAAAATGAAACTTTAAATATAGGGTTTTTTTGCTTAAAAAACTTCAATTGGCCCTTATGTATATTTAATTGGACACAACATAATCATATTTCAGCGAAAGTTAACAGAACACTTTAAAAAACATAAAACATATATTACTACATATTTTAGTACTTTTCATAAATAATTCTCTTAAGCTACTCCTCTTTACTACTTTTCTGTTTTTAAACACAGCGCAACACCGGATTCGCCCAAAAAGATCGAAGCTTGTTCGATCAGAGCGAACGAAGGAATCTTCGTTCGTTCGCCCTAATTTACTGTTTACACCGGGCAAACATCGTTCACGATAAATTTATAGCGAACACTGTTCGTTCGGGCAAAATGTTTAAACCAAGCGAACGAACGAGGTTTCTTTCGTTCGTTCAGGCGGTCTAAACGCACAGTTACTTATCGATTTATTAAAGCAAATGATAATTTGCACAAACTTGAATGATTACATGACTGACCACTGAATTTGTTTCTGATTAACTGTCGCACCTAATTGCCACATGAACACAACTAAACTCATTTTTTTTGAGGAAAAACAAGTGATTTACAACAACGGGACATTATTTGCATAGAGAGGAAAAAAGTTTATAGCACAAAATATTAACGGTTAATCAAAATACACATAACCCAGTAAACAAAATTTATCAGAATAGCAGATACGTTTCTTATTTGTTGGCAACAGCTGTATTTAGTTCTAAGAACTTCATCTAACGAATTCTGACTTATTTTTGGAAACCTCATTTTACTTAGATCCTCCCCAAAAGGAAGTATTTCCGAAGAATGTTATTATTATGCTGCCTACAGACTGGATACCACCTGCAAATTGGATGCCTCCAGCAGATTGGATTCCACCATCAAACTGGGTACCACCGAACAATTGGCCTGTGAACCGCATTGAAATCAATTAAAAGTGTAAAGAACTTAAATAAACCATTTTGGATTTGAATAATTATATTTTAAGATATGTTTGTTTATGTAAAAAAAAAAATTAAGTACAAAAATGTTTTAAGAATTAATTTAATAATATGACTGCCGTTGATTGGCCTTCCACTTATTAAGGTCGACTTGCGGAATATTTTGACAACTTGTCAAGGCGTTTCTGAAATAAAATAACGGCTTTATAAATTGAGCTAACACGATTCATAGCATGTTTTCAAACCTTATGGAAGGAATTATAAAGGAGTTGATTTGTATGGATCGCAAGTAATCAGCATTATTGCAATAAAGTCCTGATAAGCTTGCTTTACGAATCTCGGCCAGTTGATCTGTACAGTGAATATAACAAAAAAAAATAGTAAATCTTATTCTGTGAAGTGAAATAATAAGGGTATTCAGAGGTAGTCTTGTTACGGTGTTAGATTGTTGTAATTAACATAAATCAACGTGTGAACACACGCATTAAATTATTTTGCTACACGTACACTTCTGTCAAAATCTGCACCAAATGATGGCCAACAAAAATATTCAACACCGTACCAACACTCATAACAATAGGGTCGAGGTATTGTCTAACACCGTAACAAAACTATCTCTGAATACCCTAAATATTACTATGGCCATATATATATATTAGCCAAAATTTGTCATTTCAATTCTCATTAGAATTCAATTAATTTAATCGTCGGGAATAAATGTTTTATATAACACTTGTTTTACCAATAGATAAATGCAAATTATTACCTCTCTTAAAACCACTCAGTAAGTTTTCACGTTCAAAAAAGAAACGATCTCCAGTGCGAGTCTTCAGAAATTGTCTACCAATCAAGCATTGAAATGTTGGACCCAGAATAGCTCCAGGTGCATGAACCTCCAAAGATCCACCAATGCTTAATTCAACATCATCTACCGAGACATAAAGCCTCTGCATCAATGCTATTTTCTGTTTAAAAAAATATGCATTAGCATTAAAAGAAAACAAAAAAGCAAATGGTATGTATGTATGTATATATACCTCTTGGGAAATTTCCCGAGCGAACCCGGACCAATCATAGGCACGAGGCAGGCCACAATATTGTCGGAAAGTATTATATGAAGGCATGCCAAAGTCACGTGCCCGTTGTATGTCAAAGGATTTTAAGTCAGCACCGAACTGTTCAAAGACCTTGCGATCGAAATAATGCTTGATCTGGAAGAAAAAATAGACATTTTTACAGTTGTTTTTTTTAATAAATGAATTAATTTAAGGGGGAAAACCCTTTTTTTTGCTTTTAAAATTAATTTACAACCCCTGAATATAAAAGGACTGCGCTTTTTCGCTCGCAGCTGTAAGTCATGTTATGCAAGTTTTCTTAACATGAATATTTATTTATTTACTTATTTATTTATTTATTTCTATTTTAACTATCAACAATCGTTTAACAGTTTGAGTAATATCATATAAATTATAAAAACAATATGATATAAAACTAATAAAATGTAAACATAATTATATTAAAGAATATTACACTTTTATAAATTCATTTTAAACAATTCTTAATAAATATTGTTTAAAAGTTTATCTATTCAAAGTGAGATCTATTTGAGCACTTATGGAATTTAACGCTAAGCACATATTATTAATATGTAATTGGAATGTAAAAAAAATCTCTTGGCCTAAACTATCTCTCAGGCGCATATATTCTTAAAAGAGCGAGGAGTGGCGCGCAGTCTATATGTGACATAATTATATCGCGAACAAAAATAACAAGAAAAAATTTACGTCTGGAGGCTAAGGTATTAAGACCTAGAAGAGCACACCTGGATACGTACGTTGGCATAAAATTCCAATTTAATTTAAACATTATGTAACGAGTGAAACGTTTTTGTATTCTTTCCAATCGCAAAGAATCTACCTCGTAATATGGATCCCAGATCACACATCCATTTTCCAAGATAGACCTTACTAAAGATAAAAATAACGTTCTAAGGGTATATGGATCCTTAAATTGCTTCGAATTACGCCTCAAAAAACCCATCATTGCATTAGCCTTAGTAATTAAACAATCGTAATGGTTGGAAAAAGAAATTTTTCTATCAAATAGAATTCCCAGATCAGATGTAGACTCGACACGTGAAAGACCACTATTTGCGATTGAGTAATTAAAAAAATTTGGTTCTTTTTTCATATAAAAAGACATAATGTTGCATTTGGCAACATTTAGATAAAGTCTATTAACTGAACACCATTTAATCATATTATTTAAATCAATTTGAAGAAGCCGATGGTCGGAGGGTGAAGAAACCGAATTAAACAGTTTAACATCATCAGCATACATCAAACAATTAGTATGCTGTAAAAAGTTTGGGAGATCGTTGATGAACAAGACAAACAATAGAGGTCCAAGGTGGCTTCCTTGGAGCACACCAGAATGGTTGGTAATAGATTTTGAGTAGCAGTTACCAATACGCACAACTTGATATCTATCAGAAAGGTAATTCCTCAGCCAGGATAACAAAGAGGAATGAAACCCCATTAGGGAAAGTTTTTTAACCATAATGGAGTGCTGAACTCTATCAAAGGCTTTTGCGAAATCAGTAAAAATTACGTCAATTTGATTGCCTTTTTCCATTTCAGTTTTAATGAAGTGAGAGAACAGTGTTAGGTTTGTAGAAGTAGATTTACCTCTAACAAAACCGTGTTGGAATTCAGAGATAGAGTTTTTAATTCTAGCATAAATGTGTTTTTTGACAATTGACTCAAATAATTTAGGGATCAAGGGCAATTTTTATATCGGACGATAGTTCGCTATATTTTGCCTAGAGCCAGACTTATGGATAGGGACTATAATGGATTCTTTCCAAATATTCAAAAGGTGCCCTGTCTTTAAAGATAAATTAAATAAAAGCGCTAATGGCTGGGCTAGCACAGCTGCGCAGTTTTTTAGAAAAATTGGGGGAATATTATCAGGACCAGTTCCTTTATTAATGTCTAGAGTGAGCAAATCTTGTAAGACATCATCATCAGAAAGAACTAATGAACCCATATCAATAATAGGGGTGTCATTGTAATAAAAAGAGCAGTTCACGTCATCTCCGTCGTCTAATAAAAAATCGAATGAAAATAATCAGCAAAACGATTTGTGACGTCTGAAGTGCTACTTGCAGTTTTTTCGTTAAAAAACATATTTTTAGGGAAACCCTTCGTGTTCCTTTTTTTATTCAAAAAATTCCAAAAGTTCTTCGTATTTTCTTTAATATCAGACTCCAGATTATTAAGGTGAGATTTGTAGAGCGATTCTTTAAGAGATGCGTATTCACTACGCGCCTGTAAATAGTTTCGACGAAAAGATATATTTATTTTACTTTTTTTGAACAATTTGTTCATACGATTTTTTAATTTTGAAAGACTTTTATTGAACCACTCCGGCTTAGAACTTTTCCTTATCTTTTTAATAGGAACAATGCAAGTAAATGCTTGATTTATAATTTCGATAAAAAAGTCATAATTATCTGACAAGATATCACCAAAACCTAGACGCCAGTCCACACTCGATAAAAATGTAGATATCGCTGTGTAATCAGCTTTTTTAAATGCAAAAACAAAAGTATCTTCTTCTATGGCAGATGTATCATTAATAAGAATTTCTAATTGTATTAAAAGTGCTTTATGATGAAAACTATTATTTGAAAGAAGTAAATCCGATTCAACACAATTGGCATTAAGCTCATTATCAATAAAAATAAGATCTAAGCTTTTGTTCCAGCTATTTCTGACAGAATTTATTTGAATCAGACCTAAGGAATATATAGAGAATATATAGAGAAATATATTGCAGGTGGAGACCACTTTTGCTGATGTTCGGAAATAAATGTCTTGGGATATCTTTTAACATTCATGTTAAGCAAAGAGCTGTATTTTTTGCTTCTTCTTTCATTTCATTTCAATATGGAAAATTATAACATAGAATGCCCGCGTATAAAATTTTGTTTAACATATTCATGCGAAGAAATTGAGTTTGACAGTTGTTTTAACATGATTCATGCCCCGTGGAGACGGCATGTAAAAACGAATAGATTTAAAGCTAAGCTCCTTAATTCCAAAACCATTTAAGTTGATGGTTTTGGAATTAAGGAGCACCTGACGAGTTTTCAAGTGTACAGTTCGGGAACGGCACAAAACACTAGTGTTCGACATAAATTCTATGTTTTATAAATTCAATAAAAATATGTGTTTTTTAGCGCAAAACTAAAATGGATTTTTATAAAAAGATCATTTCATATGAACATACCATAATTGTTAATAATCTTGATAAATATGTATTACAAACCTCCTTGTCAATATTGCTGTCGGCACGTTTCTGAAGTTGTGTAGCTAAGCCTAGTATAATGGAGTCAAAATTAGACGCAATAAAATTCACATTCTCGGGACGATCAAAATAGTCGCTTAGTCGCATGGTTTGATTGTAGTAACGATTTGGAGATATCAATCTTGATAAAAAAGTAAAAAACCTATTAAAAGTGCACTTAAAATAATACCATTTAGGTAACTTACGTAAACCAGCCGGGAATTTGATTGTGGTTATAACGGTATGCTGCTGCAGCGTATTCGGCGTAAGGAGCTGCATTCACATTAGCATTATAGTCCTGAATGTATTCACGTGGATCGACATTATAGATCAAGCCACGTGAGTAGGCATAATCAGATCCAACGATCAGTGGCAGAAAATCGTAGTAGGTAATTTTCTGATATTGTGCAATGTTTATTTTACGCGCTTCCTGAAATAGACGCTCATCGTTGTATTGCGGATTTAAGTACTGCAGTGCCGTAGCAATGCGATTATGTTCGCGTAACAAAATCGTATGTAAAACAGCTAACGTGGGAGTGAATTGATTACGCGTATCCGGAATTGAGTAACACTGATAGTTATTGTCACCGCATTCTCCATCGTCATTATTGGATATAGGCAGCCATTGTTTATTATTAAGTCGACTTGTTTTAAGTAGACCTCCGGTGTATTGACGTACTTTGCGATTTTGTTTAAAAGAGTTGCCATAAATGGAGGAAAGATCTAAATAACCGGTAGCCATAGTAATTTTTTCGGAATACGATAGACCACTTTTTGGACATTGAGCATCTAAATCGGATAAGCTGCGAGCAAAGTGTTGACAAGTTTTGCCGGAGCCGGCGCCAATTGGTCCAGTAGGAAGAAGTGATATCGGATAACATAGTTTATTGCCAGGGCTTGTGCAGCAATCCTCTGTGAATGAATATGAAAATAAAAGAAGTAAAATAGTCGTAAGTGGAATGCATTTTAAACTTGGGGCACAAAACTAAAAAAATAACCCTTTTTGCAAGTAACAACAGAAAAATCACAAATTAAGGTGAAACATCCCCGTAGTCCATAAATCCCTTGACGAATAATCGTCAGTGAAAATGAAAATAATTTTCACAACTTTTAATGATTTACTAACGAATTTAGTTACAATTTTCTCCTACCGGCGTGTGGCCTCACGGTTTGCAACACACTAATCTGGCAACGCTAATTTATTATCAAACACATGTTTAAAAGTTCAAAAGCTGTCCAAAAGAATAGTTAAATAAAATTTATAGTAAAAAGTTGGGTATTTACAATAAAAAATGGCAAGTGCTAGTGCTTAGTCAATTAATCGATAACTTATTAACAAAAAACGTGAATATTTAAAACGATTAAGGAACGTTTGTGAAGAATAGAATAAAACAAAAACCTCGGTGAACTGGAACTGGATATGGAGCAAGCAATTGAAGAACAAGAAGAAGTTAAACCTATACATTAATGCATATCGTGACCCTAATTCTAATAGGACGTATGTCAAAATTGATCAAAGTAACGTTTATTAGCGGTTTAGGTAGATTGGTCAAAGCTACATCCATGTCCTTTTTTAGTTTTTAATGTTTGTATGAACAAAAGGGAGGTAGAACGTTTGAACCAATACATTATCGTATGAACTTCATACAAATAATAAACAGTTTTCTTTGCCTCCTTAACAATAGATAATTTTGACTTACGTCGTTTTAGAATAAGGCTGACGATATGTTATCTATATTTTAATTTTCTTATATATGCTTTAATGTTCTTTTTAAAAATATGAAAATTAACTGTATTAAAGTATTATATTAATATCAGCGAAATTTCTTTCATAATTTTATTAAGAATTCGAATACGAAATTTCCCAAGAAAATTCTTCTTGCTTTCGTGGATAAAATTGTTTTTATCTTTTGGATGCAGAAATTTCTTTTGAATTGCCCTTTTATTTCCTTGGCGATATTTACTACATATTTCACTCATGCTTTCGTTGACGAAATTTCTTGAATTTTCTTTCAAAGCTTCGTCGACGAATGTGTGGACACTTGTATGAAATTTTCTGCACGATTTGTATGGGTGACTCCGCAAGTTTCGTCGGCGATTGGGAATTTTCGTACATGAATCCTCCATGAATCTTTAAGGAAACAGCCAACTGGGATATCAAAAAACTTTATCATTAAATCAGATGCAGTTTCAATTCTCAGTGTTAGCAGCACTTTCTCTCATCCATGCTAAAACGTATTGAATCTTTAGAACTTTGAATACATATCATAATTTTGCTGTCGCATCAAATGTGTAAGCTTTTATTTGAGGTATTCACGATTCGGTGCAGTTCTGTTAAATTTCAAATATGTGCTTATGAACTTACTTCTTTCTTGTGCTTGTTTTCAAAGCTCTCAAAATATTTAATGTGCTCGAGTGTACCTATATTTGTTTTTCTGCACTTTCAAGTACACTTGGTCTTGAATACTAACTAGGGAGGACTCTAAATATGTGTTTTTTATTTTATACTTTTTGTGTATATGCTGACAATATTAAGGGATGGCTGATATTGAATCTGATGTTAGAATTTCAAAAAAGTTTTTTACTACTAGGGTGAACCCTAAATATTTGTTTTTGTTTTATACTGTTTGTAGATGCGCTGATCGTTGATTTCGAATCTTATTTTATAGTTAACAAAAGATTTTTACACAAGGGTGGGCCTTAAAAATGTGTTTTTTTTATTATATACTCTTTCTATAACAGTTTCTAGCAGTATAATAAGTCGCTGATTTGGAGCCTGATGCTGTAATTTAAAAAATTATTTTGAGACTAGGATGGATTCTGAAAATGTGTTTTTTTTTTGTTTTATAATCTGTGTACATGTGCTGGCAGTATTAAGGGATCTCTGATTTTGAATCTGATGTTAGAATTTAAAAAAAAAAATTCCTACTAGGGTGAACAATAAATATTATTTTTTGTTTTATACTCTTTGTATTTAAATTAAATTTAACCTTCAAATTTTTTTTTTATTTTATACTCTTTCCATATGTACTAGCAGTACTAATGGTCGCTGATTTCGAACCTGATGTTAAAATTAAAAAAAATTTTTTTTTCTTTCGCAAACTTCAAAAATTAATACATATGCAATATAAGCCATATGTAAATAATAAAATGAAGACTTTCTAGCTGTAAGGTATATACTAGATCTCTGTAAATTATGTGATAACTTTATGTGTAATAACGTTTCACATAAACAAAATAAACAAAATAAACAAAATAAACAAAATACAAATAAACAAATAAACAAAAATTTAATTAAAAAAATTAAAAAGATTTTTTGATACTTAGGTAGACCCTGAAAATTTATTTTTTTTTTATAATCAGTGAATTATATATTATATATTTGAATCAGAATTTCAAAAACTTTTTTGACTCTAGGGTGGACCCTAAAAATGCGTTTTTTGGCTTTATACTTTGTATTTATAGATGCGCTGGTCGCTCTGATGTTAGAATTTCAAAAATTTTTTTGAAGTCTAACTCTTATTTCATATACTCTTTGTATACAGTGATGTACTAAGAAATAGGGACACCTGTATTTTTATATTTAAAGCTACAGGAATTATATACAAAGTGCCCCTGATATAGCACTAATTACCTAGGGTAGTGATTCTCAATGATTAGGCGAGTAAAAAATGCAAGGATGAGGGTGACCCCTCCCCCCTTTGGGAACTAGAGAGGAAAACCTTAGAAATAGATGTCATCACATTTTACTCCATATTTAATGTATCTATAACCCTATATCAAGTGAGGCCCGCGGACCACACCACTTTTTATTTCTTTCAAACGAATTTAATTTAAATCGTTTGACATAAAGACGAACGCTCTCAAGTCATTTTGCTCAGCTTAAGTTTTTGACATAACATAAAAATGTCACATAAATAACAGTTACTTTTGGCCGATGTTAAGTGTCGATTTTAAAATTGATTAAACTTCAGAACTTACCGGGAGCTCCTTCTGTTGAAAGTTGACTTGTGTCATGACCTACTAATTGACCCCAATACATGGTAGACAAAGTTCGGTAGTTATCTGCTCTAGTTTGTTCACCGTACAGAGACAGGGATAAGAGTCTAGCGTTCGGAAGTGGTTTTCCCGAAACTGATAGAGTGGGTGTGTAGACGCCATCACCATACTTTGGCGGCAAAAAACGAGTATATCTGTTATAATATTCGTGTATTGTAAGTATTTGAGTTACTCAATTATTCCGTTGTGTTCATACCTGTTGTTTGACATGCCATAACCCGGATAATTTAAATTATTGCAGGAACCATCATATGAGCGGTAGTAATAGTTGTTAGTATTGTTAGCGCAATTCGCTGGCTGTATAGCACATTGAAGACGGACATCTGACCGTTCTGTGCCCAAATAGTTATTGAACAAGCCCTTTTCCGATGTCACTAAATTTGCATCTGAAATACGATTTGACCTCGTATTGTATGGAGCAGAATTGAAATCATTGGCAAAGAATTGTTGAAGCCACGCGCTAATTGAATCGCCTGAATATCCTGGCGCAGGTACCGGCTTAAAAGAAGCTGCCACTGCGGACGATGCGGAGGGAGATGCATCACTTAGATTTTCAAGCTGACTTTGCAACTGTGCATAAGGACTGTAAGAATTGTCGAATTAGTAAAGCAAGCTTAAATATTGTCTGTACGAATAAAACTATTGCACTGAGCACAATATATGTACATATATCATATATATTATACCATCTGATAAGTCACACATTTACTTATTAAGTATCAGTAACCGCAATTCAAACAGTTTTGGCCATAAGCAAGTTATGGAATTTTTTTTATATAGCACGTGCAGTAGCACTTAAATCTGTTTTATCTTACCATCTTTTAACTGGTTGATAGCATTTTGCTTGGTGCACTATATTTAACAATAATAGTAATGAAACTATTATAAAAACTCTGAATGTAATCATTCTTGGACAATAAAAAACAACGTTCTTCTCAACACGCACTGTATATTCGAAACTGAGTTGGAATAACCAATTCTTTGCTTCTTATATGATTCTGTAGCTTTCTTGCTAAAGAGTCGTTAAAAATATCTTTCTACTAAATTTTGACAATTGACACGTTTCTTAGGCGGAACTTTATAACAAGGTCTATCAAACTATGCTTTTATTCAAATATACATGTTTAAAACATAAACAACTATATATACTATATATGTTATGTACATGTATTCATATTATTGTTATTTAGTTTTTAGATGTTTACTTTTTAGAAATTACTTATTTTGCAAAAAGAAAAATGTAACATATACAAAAAGTTATGATGTGGTTTTTCATGGAATCAGCAACATTTTATTAATGTGTTGAAGAAAATAATTATACGTACGTTATCTATATAGTATATAAAACAGTTTGTCCTGACTGACTGACTCATCAGCAAAACGCCCAGTACCATAAGACGTAGCTATATCAAAATTGGTAAGCTGATGTCTTTAGTTACGTCGACGCGCATTGAGAAGAGCCTTTAAGTGCTAAAAACAGGTTTATTTTGAAACGTTAATATAACCAAGACCTTTGAATATATTTTACTTACGTTTTTCAAACATAAATGCTGATATATGATGAATATAGCTAAAAAGCAGTTTCAAGATTTTTAAAAATTCACTAAAATTCGGGAGAGAAAGGGTTAAATATAATAATATGGGTATACATTAAACTAACATAAATGCTGACATCCAACACTAATTTATTGGAATTTTTTAAAATTTTATACTTCAAATAATCCAGTCTTCAAATTATTTTCTTGGATTTCTAAAATTCGACCTGCAAAGGGTTAAAATGGTGTTTTTAAATTTGTCAGTAAATTTAAAATAAATTCAAGTCTGTAAAATCCAAACCGCTTAATTGATTGCATTGAAATTTGGCACACATATCGTCTGAATTCTAGATTAGATTGTGACATACTAAGTTTTGTCCACGTCTTTTCCGCCCTTTCTTAACTAACGTTAATTTTGTTATTGGAATACATCTTAACAAAGGAGTTTTTGCCAGAGTAATTTCAAAAATATGTCAATTATTTTGACACCAATGACATTTACATATCTTTAAAATTGAATAGCTTATTGCAATAACGTGATAAGCCACATGATCTAAAATATCAATTTTTTTAGGCTAAATACATTACTCAATGCATTGAAGAGATTTCACTGAAGCGATTTTTGGCTATTTCTTATTTATGTTCTAACCTATTTGTAAAAGTTTCTGTGTTCAATTTCATTTCTTCATACAAAAATAAGGACTATTTCAAAATATTTTTTATGTGGCTTATCATGTTCTTGCAATAAGTCCTTCAATTGTAGAAATTCTTAGTAAACCACTTTTTCAAAAAACTTCATTGCCTGAGAATAACACGGGGGTTACACGAGACTGTTGCAACACATTTACAAATTTTTATCCACACACACGCACTCACTTTTGCTTCTGTCTGATCTACCCCAGCAAACATTTTGTGAGCCCTCAAAAAATATGACTCTCAAATGCGTCATTTGTGTGAGTGTTTTATGAGTGTTCATAAAAATGATTCATAAAAGAAGCTTTTTTATGCGTGTTCTACGAGTGTTCATAAATATGACGCATAATAGAATCCTTTTCATGCATGCTATATGAGTGTTCATAAAAAGGAGTCATAAAAGAATACTTTTAATGGATGCTTTATGAGTGTTCATAAAAAAGGGTCTTAAAATAAAAGGACTCATAAAATAATCCTTTTTACGCATTTTTTATGTGTGTTCATAAAAAGAACTCATAAAAGAATCCTTTTTATGCAGTTTTATCAGTGTTCATGAAATGGAGTTCTAAAAAATACTTTTTATACGTGTTGCATGAGTTCTTATAAAATAGACTTATAAAAGAATTCATTTAATGCATGTTTTATGAGTGCTCATAAAAAGGACTCATTAAAGATTCATTTATATGTGTTCTTGTGATTCTTGTGAATGTTATTCCTGTATAAAGAAGGCTGGCGCCAAAATTCGGGGAATTCCATTTTTGCTGCGATCAGCTTGTTCAAGGCATGGTGTAAGAAATAGAGGTGTAAGTGAGTTTGATACTTTTCTCTCAAAATGATAAAACTATGTTTCCCCACTCTTGTCAAAAACAGCTGATGGTGATTTGCAATGAAAACAAATGTTGTTAAATTCGTGTCTTTCTGCAAGTTTATAAGATTTTTACTGAGATTAAAGTAAGAATAAAGTGATATGGGAAACAATAAAAAATATATGAGACGCTGTGCGTTATGCAAAAAAAAAACAACGATGTGAATGCAAGACAATTTGCATGCTGGCCAAAGCTTCATGTCGGCGGCACCTTCCAGCGCATGTTTCTGGTAAAGTGGCCAAAACATTAAATGATAAACTTGGCAAATCGGCGAAGACAACTGCAATAACTTTTTGTCAACACAACACGGCACAATTAATTGCATTAAATATTTATTTATACTGAACTCGCACAATAAAAACTATAGCACATCATCTAGCAACTCAAACAAATAACAGAATTTGACAACTATCAACAGTTCCGCTCTTTCGCTCACAATTTTTTGACAGAAGCAAAGAAATTCATGGTGTTGTCAAACACTCACTAGCACCTGGTTTTCCTACACCATGGTTCAAGGCTCATTTATAAGGTTGTGGCACTTAAGAGCGAGCTCGGTCGAACTGTTAGAATGGATGAAAAGGAAGCAAGCAAATGAATGCATAGAACAAAGAAAAGCACAGTGACAGTTCAAGCAAAGGCGGAAAAAAGAGTGCATTTCTCTCAAAAGCCACAACCTTATAAATTAACCTTGAAATTGTTGCATTTTTGGTGCTCAGGAAGCATTATAAACAGAATTGAAATATTAATTGTGAGTTTAAACGTTGGAGTTTGTGAAAGTGATTAAATTTTAACTATTACATTTAAATGTTAACATATTAAATAAAGAAAATAATCAAGTAAGTTCTTATAAAATTTTCACGATAATAATGACAATAAAAAGTGCAAGAAAGAGTCTTCGCAAATAATTAAGTTGTTAAAAAATTAAAAAATTTGTTTAAAGGTGGAGATAGGAGAAAATAGTAAAGAATATGAGGAAACGATTGAGGAGATTTTAAATAACCGAAATCCTGATAAAAAAATTCCGGCAACCATTTAGTCCTTATTATAGTGGATTAACATATATTAGAAAGCAATTAGCGGCATATAAGGTTTTAAATATGAGTCTTAAAAGAGTCTTTAATAGTAGACTTAAAAAGAATCTTTAATAGTAGTCTTAAAAGAGTCTTTAATATGGGTCCTAAATTAGTCATTTATATGAGTCGTAAAAGAGTATTTAATGTGAGGGTTTAATGAGGGGTTTAATTAGGTTAAATAGTCTTTAATATGAGCCTTAAAAGAGTATTTAATTAGAATCATAAGAGTTTTTTTTTGCGTCATAAACGAATCACTAAATGGAGTCATATCGGGGTGCCCTCAACCTAGAAAAACAGAAAAGTTACGTTTCGGTAGTTTTTACGAAATACAAGCTTAAGAAGCTGTTACGAAGTGACATGAATCTCACTTTTATACTTCTATTACCGATTACAAGTGTACGATACTATATTTCTGTGTCGACAAGGAATAACGACTAAACTCAAAATATCGTAAAAAAGCGATATGGCATTTTATTCATTGCCAATCTTTGATAGAACACAGGAAAACATTTTTTGCACAGAATAGATAATCACTTAACTCTTCACCTATTACCTTTTGTAACGTTTCATTTATTTCATAAAAAAGGTCGAAGTTTTCACAATTAAAATATCGTTTTTTACGATTATTTGAGTTTAGTCGTTATTCCTTGTCGACACAGATTTTACTTTTACTTTTACACAACATATGATTATGCTAACATTTTTAGTAATCTAAGTTTGTTCACTCACACATTATACTACTATTACCGATTACAAGTATACGATACTGTATTTTACTCTTAAACATATTACGCAACATATGATTATGTTTACCTTTTTACTAATCTAAGTACAAAAACAATTATTAACTAGTCCTAAGACAAAATACCGTTATTCGCATAATATAAGGACGAGAAAATTTTAAATAAAGTTAATCAGTCTTTGAGCTTCAAATATGCTGCCGTCTTTTTCATTTCTAATAAGCCTCATGCACTTTTAAGTGAACGTCTTAAAATATAAAAAGCCTGAATGCACTGAAGTCTCGGCTGAAAATGAAAATTTAAATTAGAGCCAGTGGCAAATATACGCCGTAATCTATGAGCAATAATTACTTTCGTCGCAATGAAAGGGGACATGCTTGCGAATAATCGACAAAGTGTTTTGCGGCGAACTAACTTATTGCCGAGTGAATAGCGGGGCTTCACACAGTGTCTACACTTAAATATTTGATTGTATGTGAACTGTCAAATTGTATTTCATGATATTCACATTCCATGCTATAATATTTAGATGAGCATCTCATGAAATTTTATTTTTGAAATTGCTTGTAAAAGTTTATTAAATTCATAATTTCTTCCATTCGCCATGCTAATTTATGATTTTACACTTTTATAATGCTTTCGTAATTTATTTTTTTCTTCAAAGATTCTTAAAAATGCATACACCTACATATTTTACTGCAGAGTGACAGCTCATCTCATAGAATATATCTGAAGGAAAAACTAAAAATACACAACTAAACTGTGGAAAATGTGAAATTAAAGGATAGGAACAACTAAGGGCTGGAAATGCTTGCCGAGGTTAAGGCATAACACTAGCCCTGGTTAAAAGCAATTCAAATTGTCTTTCACGGTTGTTTCGCCTAATCAATAATTCACGTATGGTCCCATCAATTCCTCTAAATGAATCTATCCTTTTCCTTTCACGCAAAGACCAAACCTTGTTTGTATAAGGCGCATGCCTTGGTTCTTTGATCTTTTTATATAAAAGAAAAGAAATATTTCATGATTTGACAATTTCATGATATAATTGGTCTACACTTGCGGTATTGATGCCATGAAATATTTCATCAAATCAAGTATTGTAAGTGTAGACACTGCATGATGGCAAGCATGAGGGGGTTGACGAAAGTCACCTTTCAACCCGAGTAGTCAACAAACTGCTTGCGGCGAAAGCAATTATTGTGCATAGAATTACCGAGTGAAAAACGGCTATAACTGTGGGTTTGACCGCCTGAACGAACGAAAAATTCATCGCGAACAATTTATTACAATAAATTCTTCGTTCGGAGTACTGTTTAGACTGCACGAACATCAATCGCGAACAAACATTGTCCGCCATCTAGTACGTTCAGGCGATGTAAACAGCAATTTGTGCATTTGGCCTACATCAATAAATGCAGGGTTGATAACTCCTTATTTTTATATAAGTACTAAAACTTATACTCCGTTTCTCAACAACAAATGGTTTGCCACTCCATAACAAAATATTACTCGTATTACTTATTATATAAAAGACTTGTGTTTAGCTTAAAGGCCCATTTAAGTTTTTCGACGAACAAACATCTATTTTTTTTTTTTTTTTTTTTTTTTTTTTTTTTCCCCTACTCCGAGTAACAATCTTGACGCGATGTAGGGGCTTAAGTTGCAATGACACAATACTGCCGGTTGGAGTAGTTCCTCCCTGTAGGGCATAACCCTACAGCTCAGCAGAGCCTGCATCTTTTGTGAAGCGACAACTAAAAGTTACTCCCCCCTAATCCAGGGTGTCATGCGCACCGTGCCCATTGGATGGTTTGCAGTCAGGGGGTATACCGACTGTATTGGAACGGAGCCTTCATGATAACAGGCCGCCTCATGAAGTAACTGTGGCCTTACCATGGTATGCGGGCTCTGGCATGGTTGACCACCCTTTCCCAGCCATAAAACATAGACTGCGACGCTTTTGTCCTCGGACACGAGCTACCGGTCGAATCTTAAATATGAGCACAAAAAAAACAAAACACAACAAACAGGAAGACTTGCGGGGAGTCACCGCAAGCAGAGCAGCAGACCTCATGGAACAGAGATTCCAAGAAGAAGGTCAACGGCAAGGCACCAAACCTAGGAGAAATCCTCCTCCGCCAGCCAGAACACAAGTCAATAGGACTGTACGCAGCAATGATCAGGTGGAGCATAGAATCCATAATGATCACAGACACTGCAGCACACAGATGAGGAGGCACCCGTACGGCAAAGATCGAGTGGAGCATACCATCCACAGCGGTCAAAGGCCTAGTACCAGCCACCAAAGAAAAACTGCGAGCCCCAGGAGATCACATCCTGTAAAAATTCCCCCGGAAGAACACCGGGATGATACGACGTCGGCTCCAAAAAGTATCCCAATCTCGGAAACTGCGTCAACATCCAAGGATGCGGCACAGAAAAGGGAATCAGAAGAAGGGCAAAAACACAAGCCCTTCCACAGTAGACGTCGCCGTGTCCACCTCCCTCAGCGCGGGGAGCCAGGAGGGCTAGACGACCCACTAAGAGTCGGCCTTAGTGGAGCAGGCGTAAGATGGTATCTGCGCTATCTGGAACAGGGCATGGCACCCGAAGTAGCTCATGAAAGAGCGGTAGAGCATCGGGGTAAAGCACCGGTACCAGAGGCAACGAAGAGGAGCTGCAGCGAGATAACGCCTCCTCAACGTCCAGAGAGCAAGAAGGCCAGAATAGCTCCTGGAAGCAACAGTAGGTCAGTGCCAGGGGCTAAGGTACCCGAGCCAGAACCTCAGAAAAATAGAAAAAGCTATGCAAGCATAACTAAGGGCATCCAAATAGCGGTTCTGCCCAAAGAATACCCCCGGCAAATGCTAAGTCCGGATGAGCTATCGGAGCTAGAAGAAGCCATATTGAGCGAAGTAGTGAAGGGCTGGTCCACCAAGCTACAGTTTGAGGGAATTCACTTTCGTCCGGGCATGTTACTGGTCGACTGTTCGAATCCCTCAACAGCAGAATGGCTGCGAGCAGCAGCACCAAAGCTCGAGCAATGGAAAGGGCTAGAACTTATGGCTTGCCTAGGGGAGGAGGTCCCAAAAGGGCATACCGTTAGAATGTTCTTGCCAAGAAGTTCAAGCACGGAGATCAATAGATCGATGGGACTAATTGCCGCCCAGAACGATGGTCTCAATACTAAGTATTGGAAGATAATGAGCTCCAAGGATGAGGGAAGTGGGCATATGCTCACGTTCTCGATAGATAGGGAGTCACTTGAGACTATCAAGTCAAGGGGCTCCACTATCAGCTTCCGCTTTGGAACCATTCCGGTGTTGGGCACAAAATCGCCACCAACCAAACCGGTCAAAGCAGCAACATCCACAGCTGCAGCGCCCACAGCTGTAACGTCAACAGTGGTATCGTCCACAGAAGCCACATCTGCGACTCCAAATGAAGGAAAAGACGCAACGCCACCAATACAACCAACTGGTGAAGTTGTTACGGAGAAGTTCGCCTCCGTCTCGGTCATCACCGCAACACCTTCAATCGAAGATCAAGCAGAGGGCATGAACCTCGCCGCTCTCACGATTGAAGGTTGTAAAAGCGAACCTCCGACTGAGGTAGTAGCAACGCTGCCTGAAGAAGACCGGGGCAGCAGTCCAGTGCTATGACGATCGGCACAGTAACCAGCACGAAATTTGCCCAAGTAAACCTCCACCATGCAAAAGCTGCTTCGGCAGTTATTGCTCGGAGGTTTACCACAGAACAACTGGGCTTCGTGCTGATCCAAGAACCCTGGTGCTACAGGGGAAAAGTAAGTGGCCTCTACTGCAAAGAGGGTCAGGTAACTTGGGACCAGAGAACAATCAATCCCAGAGCATGTATTCTAATGCAGAAAAATATTAATTATATTTGTCTTTCAGAATTTATGACGCGGGACCTTTCAGTTATCGAGACTCACATCGAAACTGATGGCAAGCACCGCGCCATAGTGATCGCATCCGCTTACTTTCCTGGGGACGATGTCAACATTCCCCCAGCGGAGATAAAAAGACTCGTGGAGCATTGCAGGAAAGAGCACCTTCCACTAATCATCGGCTGTGACGCCAACGCGCACCACACAATTTGGGGAAGCACCAACGTCAACACCAGAGGTGAGTACCTTTTAGAATTTCTTTTAAGTAGTAATCTAGACTTCTTCAATGTGGGGGTAACACCTACCTTTGTAACTAGGGCTAGAGAAGAGGTCTTAGATCTCACCATAGGAAGCCCAGATGTGGGGGATATGATTAGGGAATGGAGGGTATCAATGGAACCTTCAATGTCTGACCATAGAATAATAGAGTTTAGATTTGGGGCGAAATGTCAAGAGACAGAACCCAAAAGAAACCCAAGAAATACCAGTTGGGACACATACACCAACAACCTGAAAGAAAACCTACAGAACGTAAAAGCTAGGAGTAGAATTAGTAACATCCTAGAACTTGAATGCTATGTAGAGCAAGTAAACAATGCAGTATATAATGCCTACGAATCTAGCTGTCCAACAGGGCACAAGGCAAGAACAAAACATACTCCTTGGTGGAGCGCTGAGCTGACCAGACTCCGGAAGAAGGTGCGATGCAGCTTTAATGCCGCAAAGCGCAACGGAGAATGGCACAACTACACGGCGACTCTGACGGAGTATAATAAAGAAATCAGGAAAGCCAAAAGACAGAGCTTTAGAACCTTCTGTGAAGACATTTCTTCCACGCCAGCAGCAGCCAGGATACACAAAGCAATGGCTAAAGGCAGAGTGGAGACAAAAATGTCACTTCTATTGCCAGACGGAAGCTATACGCTTAGAGAAGAGCAACGAGCCAGTCACCTTCTAGAAACTCATTTCCCGGGCAGTACACCGGTAACTGAGTATGAGACAGCAGACAGGCAGATCACTCCAAATCAAGAAGAATGGAAACTTGCAACGAGCATTTGTACTAAGGCTCGTCTAGATTGGGCACTCAGAACCTTTCAACCATTCAAATCAGCAGGTGTAGACGGCATCTTTCCTGCACTTCTACAAAAAGGTGCAGAAACTATATTGCCTCACCTAGTCAAAATAACTAGAAGCAGCCTTGCGCTGGGCTATATCCCAAGGAAATGGAGAAGGGCGATAGTCACCTTCATACCAAAAGTAGGGAAAATAGACTACACGCTACCAAAGTCGTTTAGACCCATTAGCCTTACCTCATTTGTACTTAAAACAATGGAAAAGGTAATAGATAACTATATAAGAACTGAGATTCTGGAGAAGGCACCAATGCACCCCTGTCAACACGCGTATAGGGCAGGCAGGTCTACAGAATCTGCTCTATACCAGTTGGCTAGCAACATCCAGTCAGCTTTCAAAAACAAAGAAACCGTACTCTGTGCCTTTCTAGACATAGAGGGAGCCTTTGATAATACTTCTCACGAGGCTGTGAAGAAGTCTTTACACAAAAAAGGAGTAAATGATACGCTCAGCAGATGGATATGCCAAATGCTTAGCACTAGAACTGCAGAAACAAAAGTGGGCAACACCACTATAAGAATCAAAACAACAAAAGGCTGCCCACAAGGCGGAGTCCTTTCTCCACTGCTGTGGAGTCTTGTTGTGGACGAATTATTAACGATGCTAACCGAGAATGGCATAAAATGTCAGGGTTACGCAGACGACATCGCCTTAATAGCGAGAGGGAAGTTCGAGGATACACTCTGTAACCTGATACAGAGAGGACTGTCAGTAACAAAGGAGTGGTGCAACACAGTGGGATTAAGTATCAACCCAGCGAAAACCACCATAGTACCTTTCACTAACAAAAGAAGCCTGCCAAACCTCCGAACAATGAGAATGGATGGCACTGAAATTCCCTTCAAAGGAGAAGTAAAGTATCTGGGACTTACACTAGATTCAAAACTTCTCTGGAGAAGACATGCAGAGGTAACTATAAACAAAGCAACGCGAGCACTCATGGTATGTAGGAGCCTGGCGGGGAAAAGCTGGGGTTGTAACCCAACAATTCTCCGCTGGATGTATACCATGATGGTGAGACCCATCCTCACCTATGGTGCAATAGCATGGGCTGAGAGAACCAAGCTTACCACAATGAGGAATATGCTAACAAGGGTGCAGAGACTGGCCTGTGTATGCATCACAGGGGCCATGAGAACATGCCCTACAGCAGCACTAGAAGTAATTCTGGACCTAACACCCTTACACCTTGTCATAGAGGGAGTAGCCAAGCGAACTCTGTTGTGCATTGCAAAAGAGGGGACAGGTTCAGGTAAAACTATCAGCAGTAGAGAGAAGGAGGATATTGCAAAGCACACTCCCTACATCGATCTACCAAGAGACGATATAGTAAAAAGGTATAACTTCGAAAAACACTTCGGAATTAAGCTTAGTACCAAGAAAGAGTGGGACAGCGAGATGATATCGCAGGTCAAGAAACCACACAGTATAGCATGGTATACAGATGGGTCCAAGACATTGGAAGGTATAGGCGCAGGGGTGTACGGGCCAAGAACCAAGCACTTTGAACCTATGGGGACAACACCCAGTATCTTCCAAGCGGAGATCCTAGCAATACAGCTGTGTGCACAATTCAATCTGGACCGTAAATACAAAGATCAGGATATAGTTGTGATGTCAGACAGCCAAGCAGCAATCAAAGCATTAGTTTCCTGTGAGATATCATCGAGAATAACATGGGAATGCCTAACAAAACTCAACGAACTAGGCAAGAATAACACTGTTACTATACTTTGGGTCCCAGGACAAAAAGGAATACAGGGTAACGAAGAAGCCGATGGACTAGCACGACAGGGTGCAGCCACAAAATTTATAGGGCCAGAACCATTCTGCGGATTGGGCACACACTCTATAAAAGAAGAACTAAGAAGGGAGGAGAGGCATAAACGATCAAACCTTTGGAAAAGCCTCCCAAAGCTAAGACAATCCAAATTGCTCCTCAGAGATTTTAACACTCGGAGAGCAAAATTGTGCATAAGCTTAGGCAAACCGAATCTTAGGATTCTAACGGGGTTCCTTACAGGACACTGTAAACTCAAATACCACCTGATGAAATTGGGCATAGAGACCGATAGTAACTGCCGTTTCTGTGAAGAAGCAGAGGAGACTCCAATACACCTACTTACAAACTGCGACGCCGTGGCTCGCAGACGTAAACTAGCACTGGGGAATTATGAGCTGAGTCTAGAGCAGGTTTCATCCCTTGAACCTAAGAACATTCTCAAATTCATTAGAGAAATAGGGCTGGATGAAATTCTGTAATCCGCAAACCCAGCGGAGCTTTGAGAAGGAGGTACAATAGATCTCATTTAGGTCGCAGTACGCATCTCCACCACACAACAACAACAACAACAACATCTATTTTTTCACATTTTTCGTATGTCAATAAATTTTGTAAATTTTAAGTCAAATAGAAATTGTTGTAGTTATAAGCATAAACTTAAGAACAGACAATGAAAACTGTACTGTTTTCTGGAAAAGTGCTGTTTGAAACCATTGGACAGCATTACTCGAAAACTAGCCAAGGATCGATACCAAATTGTATGCACTTTTTAAGCAGATACAATTGGTACTTTTAATCGTTAGATTTTTATTTTAGAGAAGTTCTTTTTATTTTATAAGTTCAAAGAATTGCTTTTAGTAACAAATCGAATTTTCAACTACCAATTTATTTAAAAACCACATTTTTATAAAATCTTCGATTCAAAGCTCAAAAGTTTTCAGCAGAACCTAAAATATTTTTTTATTTTAGTTGAACAAGCTCTATTGTGGATTTCTGCTATATTAAATAATATTTGCTATCCATAAACTCAAAAATTTTCATGACAAGTTATATAGTTATTATTTAAAAAAAAATACCTCATATAAACAGTCGCTTTAAAATGAAACTTCAAATATAGAGTTTTTTCGCTTAAAAAAATTTAATTCGCCTTTAACTCAACACAATTATATTGCAGCGAAAATTAACAGAACACATAAAACATAAATTACTACATATTTTGGTACTTTTCATAATTTATTCTCTTAAGCTACTCCTCTTTGCTACTTTTCAGTTTTTAAGCACAGCGCATCACCGGATTTGCAAAAGATCGGAAGACTCCTTCGTTCGCCCTAATTTACTGTGTACACCCATGATACAAAGAACTACAGATAAAGTATTGCGTATGTCCGCCATCTTTGTTGTGACGTAGTTCGAGCTTGTCAAAGTGGCTAAATAAAAACGTAGTCACAATATATTTAAAGGGGATAGTTTATTTATAGCGATGAAAAATATCGACATTTTTTTATTGAAACTTGGTTTATTGAAATTAAATAAATTACATTATAAATATAATTATAAATAAATTTAAGCAAATATATTTTTCAGTAGTATTGAAAATAAATTTATATGTAATAGGGGTGTTTTCTCCCATTTGTTCTCCTACACAAAAAAAGGTACGTTGCTTGATGTGTTTCCAGCACTTTGATTGCTTCTTTGTTTTCATTTTGTTGTTTTTCTCGTTTGTTGAAAAAAGTTGTGAATTCATTTTATGGCCCGAATTCAAATCGTTGTTACTCTCATTAAAATTATCTAAATCTTTATTACTAATTTCAATTACATAAAATATAATTGAAAATAATAATTTACACGTACTATAAGTGCACAATATTAGAAATTAAACTAAATTAATGCAATATTTCCTAAATAATTGCAATTATGCTGCTTGTGTTTACTTTTTGCTTTTTCACATTTTTTTTGTATGTATGCACCACGTCTTACAGCTGACAAGTTCGAGTGACGTAGTGTGCAGAAGATTTAAATTTTTGCGCACGGAGTATGCTACCTGTATATCTTTGTTTCATGGTGTACACCGGGCAAACATAGACCCCTTTTACATTGATCAAAAATTGAAATCAAGTTTTTTTCACGGTCTCTTTTGAACTTGACGAAAGCTTTCACATTGGTTAAGACTTGAATTCAAGCTCTTGTCTTCTTTCCTTGTTTTCTAAAAATAAAACGAGATAGGCAGCAAGCAAATGAATTATAGTTTATGGAAATTTGCAAACTGAATTTTATTTTTTTACCACGATGGAAGTTAACAAAACGTTTTTGCTTAAAAATTTAATGCAAAATTAAATTATATTATATGCAAAAAAATTTTAATGCAACCGAAGTCTAACAAACTCACATTGATATGCGAAAAATAAAATAAAAAGCACTGTCAACAACGCGAAAATAACAAAAGGAATACGAAAAATTGGCGGTACAGCTTCTTTTTCCCTTCCGTCGCTTCCGATGTGAGGCGAATTGCCTACAAACTCTGAAACTTGACTTCAAGTCTTGATCAATATAAAAGGGGTCATAGTTCGAGATAAATTTAAAGCGAACGCTGTTCGTTCGGGCAAAGTGTTTAAGCCGAGCGAGCGAACGAGGTTTCTTTCGTTCGTTCAGGCGGTCTTAACCCACAGTAAGACGGGTCGATATGCTTTTCCCAATTTACACGTCAGTCAAAGTAAATTGTCAAAATTTGTTGTGGTCCCAGCTTAAAATAATATGAACTCTCTGTTAGAGTGTAAATGAACTTTTTACAATTCAGCATATCAGTCAAATTTTCAGTGAGTCTAAAACCTGCGACAATCAGTTAAACGGTTGAAAACTTTTTTGTCTACTAATTTTTTTTCTAAATAATTAATAAGATAGTAAATTCAGCATAAAAGTACTTTTTTAAGAGAAAAACCAGTGTGTGCAACCCCATATTGATGTTATGAGAGTAAATAAATGAATGGTTTTGTATTGTGCTTTCATTTTCAATAAAATTTTTATAGCTTAAATGTTCTTTTCTTGGACAAGAACACGTCACGAAATAGCAGGCAGTAGGAAAGTAGTAATAAATGCTTGCAATGGCCATCAGTCAGAAAAATTATGTGTTAGCGGTGATTCAGTCTGTTATCTCAGGTTGAGTAAAAGAGAGCAAAACACACGATGTGCTTCAGTCTATTTCACTGACATGAAATTGCCCTTTGTGGCGAAAGAAATTATTTTCCCTGAATTGCCGTATGTAAAATTGAGTGTTTATTGGATATAGTTGGCAATTCTTATTGGATTTGTTAAGCCGTCAAAATCTTAACGGCTAAGATATTCTATTCAAAATCCCGTTAAACTTTTAGTTTATAGTGTTCAAAACTTTCACATTCTGCAATAATTTAATATTTATTTATTACTTATTTTTTAAAAATAAACAAAGTTAAAGTTTGTGAATATGCACCGTATTCCACTACAGTTACCCAAACCTTCGATATCCTGGGATAGAAAAACACCGGAACACAAGCTCTTCGAAAATACTCTAAACAAACCGAATGTGGAGTAAGATATCATTTTTCATTTAATGGAAATCAATACCATTTACAATTCGAAGTATCATCATATAAGTTTCTTATTGATATGAAGCCTCTGTGACAGATATAGCTTCTCCCTTACATTTAGATAACAATTAAGCCATAATAAACAAAATGTATCTTTTACCTGCTTGATTAAGAACCTTAATCCATATATTTATCATCAGAGAAACTGACACATTTTTGACGATCCTCGATCAGGAAACCGAAGATTACTTTAAACTGGCTTGCAATAAAGTCGCTGACCAGTTTAACGATATACCACAATTGCTCAATAGCAAAGATAGACAAACAATTCAAAAGGTGAGGATAATGTTAAGATATTGACTATACAAAATAACAGCAAGAAACTTTTTCTCTTACACCAGGGAATGCGTTTGTTAAATGAAGTTATCCTACGTGCGCCAAGAGATTCACCAGTTTTACCCACAGCTTTAAAGCTGCGAGGTAATTGTTTTTTTCAAAAATGCTGCTTTGAGGTAAATAATTTGAATGTGTAAAATAAGATTGTATCAGATTTTATATAAATATATGTGCACCATTTTCATCTTAGTTTGTTTAGATATAAACGCCTAAGGAGCCGCGTTAGCCCATTTCAAATCCCATTTGGGACAATATATTTTAAGTTAAATTAATTTCTCTGTTAGGCCGTCAAAACTCTGCAGGCAACGGTAATCTTTAGAAAATGAAAACTTCCATGTAAATCTTATTAAAACATGAAGCGTTCAGAGTTATCAGACGTAGGTCCAGTTCCCTATCGTTTGTATAAAAGCATTTATTGACACGGTCAACACAAATGTTTATATTAAACGTGGTCAAAGTATTTTCAAGGACTGAAATGGCCAATTTGTTTCTTTTTTACATCCTAAAAATGCCATGATCTGTTTCGTGTGGAATCTTAGTTGAGATAATTTTTCTAATATTGCGTTTAATATTTAAAATCTTAAATACTCTACAACTAAATACTCTAAATTTAGTATTAGCATTTTTGACAGTTTTTTTTAATATAATTTGTTGTCAAAAAGCTTGCACTAAATTTAGAGTCGACTTTTATTTAAACTATGATAATGGGCCAATAAATTTCTTATTAGTTCACATACAAATATAGTTAAATTTATTAGATATGTTCAAAAACTTATTCATCAATGACTTCATACAGAAAATATCTTTTAAAGGGCATTCACTTTTAGATTTGAAAAAACAAACCCTTTTAAACAGTGTTTTTTAAAATGCTATTACATACAGTGGCGAGCAGAACTGACTAAATGTTTGTCACTTTCATGGATGTTTTATTGCGGTTTAGTCATTTTTATATATAAAGCTACCAAATTTTCAGGTTATACACTTCATTTCTTAAAAAACAAATCGTATTAGTTAAAGTTTGTTAAATATATAAACATAAAAAGTATATTAGAAATTTAACAAAAAATTATATTTAGCCAATTTTGCACGTGTTAAAATTTGTCAGCGCCGGTTCATTATTGATACCGTTATCCCTGCCGTTTTGTTTTTGTTACAGAAATTTACTGTTGCTTGATTCGCGATAAACAAAAAAAAGTTAAGTAATTCAGTCGTGTTTACTTGATTCGGCGTCAAATTGTCTGTGTTGTTTAAATTAAAAGGTCTATTTTTATATATTTTTTATCAAAATCAGGAAGATTAATAAAAAAAGCTGAAGATGAAGTTAAGTTAGATAAATGACTGAAAACGGTCGTTCATCAAAAGAAATAGCACAAAGCTTACAAATTTGCCATCAAACTGTCCTAAATGTCATGAACCGACTTACAGCCCTATTCTGGCAGCTTAACTAAGCTCACCACATTAACAAAATAGTTAATATTAACAATTTGTTAAGGTTTCGTATTCTGCTGCAAATTTAAAAGCTCTTTTCCTTACAATTTTGTTAGTAACAGAAAGAGTCTTAAAAACGAATGAAATGTATGTGCTTAGATAGAAAATTGTTGTGGAAATAATAAAAAAATACAAATTATAATATAATATTGGGTTTAAATACATTAAACTGAAAAATTGAAGAATTTTTTACTTATTTTAAGTGTTGATAATGAAATCTTTCAGTAGCCGTGGCAAATTTTTCAAGCGCTTGCAAAGTCACAAGCTGCACTCGAAGCATCTGTTTATATAGCGCATCTCTTCTTTCAATAGGCATATCGATTTTCACCATGCATGATGAACTTTAAAAGCTTTTGAAGTTTTTATGTTAGTGATTTTTAAGAATACCAACATTTACATAACATAACAATCAGCTTAACAAGAGCTCCTTAACTATTTCTTGTTAAGCTAACAACCAGAATAGGACTGTTAATATAAATGCTCCAAAGGTTGCAAAAAGGCGACCCAATCTACTTTCCGACAGAGATGTTCGAGCCATTGAGTGCTATTTAGCTCAAAATGTAACTAAGACACCAAAAGAAGCTGCACAAAAGATTGAAAATTCAAAAGATTGCAAATTTACTGTAAAATGAAGGTCCCAAATAATTTTATGAACTAGTTCATAATAATGTTAACTTACCGATGCTTAAAAATGTTCACTATATTTTGTTAAATGCAATAAAATGCCTTGGTAAAATTCGAAAAATTTTCAGGCAACGAAAAAGTTTTTAATGCTTTAACTTTGAAACGGCTAGAGTAATATCAAAAATATTTATTTTAAAATTGCCTAGAATTTTACCATTGTTCAAACTGCATCACTACATTTTTTCATTTTGATGGAATTTTTAAGAGTTATGAAGCGTTTTTTAAAAAATTTACTCAAATTTTACAAAAAAATGCAATGTGTGACACCCAAATGACATAACAATTTGCCAAAACTTCTAATTTATGTTCATTAAAGTAAAGTTTGGACATTTTTCTTTTAAAATGACAACTCAAAGACCTTAGAAAATGTATGTAATTGGCCAACTTATGTTTGGAGTTCGAAAAATCTCCGAAAAACCTTATTTTTAGGTAAAAAGCGATTAACGTCACCACTAAACCTCTTGCAAAAAATCTGAAAAAAATCTCAAAAGTACTTGACCTCATAATTATTTTTTGTTACACCCTAGGCAACGTGACATCACGTTATATTTCTAGATATTTTTCTTTAGTTAAAATACCATCAATTCGGTGAATCGGACCAACTCCGTTCCAGGAAAAGAATTCCCAAACTTTTATCGACCCGCTATGATGAAGCTCATCCTTTTTTTTTGGACGCTGTACGTATTTTCTACCGAAAGGTCCAATGCGATTGACCTTAGTTTCATCACTCCAAACTACGAATTTCCACTGACTTTCAGTCCAACTCGCATAAGATTTCGCCAACTCCACGCGCCGTTTTTTTTGCATAGAAATAACCAATGGTTTTTTCTGTGCTATTCTGCCATGAAGGCCATTTTCGATTAAACGCCGTGCAAAAGTTTCTTTCGTGAAAAAAAACCATCTTATTCAAACATTTAATGTTCTGGTACAAAAGTCGTGACGCTTGAAGCTCAATAATAGCTTTTCCTATGGCTAGAGTACAGCTAGAGGCTTCACCCAGTGTTACTAAAAAAAAATTTGAATTATTTGAACTCAAAGCACTCTAGGACTTGTTACTGTAGGTTTAGACCGCCTGAACGAACGAAAAATTTATCGCGAACAATTTATTGCAATAAATTCTTCGTTCGGAGTACTGTTTAGACCGCACGAACATCAATCGCTAACAAACATTGGCCGCCATCTTGTACGTTCAGGCGGTGTAAACAGCAATTTGTGCATTTTGCCGAACATCAATAAATACAGGGTTGATTACTACTTATTTTTATATTAGTACCAAAACTTATACTCCGTTTCTCAACAACAAATGGTTTGTCACTCCATAACAATATATTACTCGTATTAGTTATTATAAAAAAGACTTGTGTTTAACTTAAAGGCCCATTTAAGTTTTACAACGAACAGAAATTAAATATTCTCACATTTTTCGTATGTCAATAAATTTCGTAAATTTTAAGTCAATTAAATAAAAATTTCTACCAAATGGTATGTACTTGTTAAGCAAATTCAATTGGTACTTTTAATCGTTCGATTTTTATTTTAGAGAAATACTTTTTATGTTATAACTTTAAGGAATTACTTTTAGTCACAAATCGATTTTTCAACTTTCATTTTAGTTAATATCCACATTTTTCTAAAATCTTCGATAAAAACTCAAAAAGTTTTAGCAGAACCTAAAATATTTTTTTTATTTTATTTGAACTAGCTCTTTTGCGGATTCCTGCTATATCAAATAATATTTGCTATCCATAAACTTAAAAATATGCAAAAGTTGTAGTTACTATTGAAAAAAAATTACCTCAAATAAACAGTCGCTTTAAAATGAAACTTTAAATATAGGGTTTTTTTGCTTAAAAAACTTCAATTGGCCCTTATGTATATTTAATTGGACACAACATAATCATATTTCAGCGAAAGTTAACAGAACACTTTAAAAAACATAAAACATATATTACTACATATTTTAGTACTTTTCATAAATAATTCTCTTAAGCTACTCCTCTTTACTACTTTTCTGTTTTTAAACACAGCGCAACACCGGATTCGCCCAAAAAGATCGAAGCTTGTTCGATCAGAGCGAACGAAGGAATCTTCGTTCGTTCGCCCTAATTTACTGTTTACACCGGGCAAACATCGTTCACGATAAATTTATAGCGAACACTGTTCGTTCGGGCAAAATGTTTAAACCAAGCGAACGAACGAGGTTTCTTTCGTTCGTTCAGGCGGTCTAAACGCACAGTTACTTATCGATTTATTAAAGCAAATGATAATTTGCACAAACTTGAATGATTACATGACTGACCACTGAATTTGTTTCTGATTAACTGTCGCACCTAATTGCCACATGAACACAACTAAACTCATTTTTTTTGAGGAAAAACAAGTGATTTACAACAACGGGACATTATTTGCATAGAGAGGAAAAAAGTTTATAGCACAAAATATTAACGGTTAATCAAAATACACATAACCCAGTAAACAAAATTTATCAGAATAGCAGATACGTTTCTTATTTGTTGGCAACAGCTGTATTTAGTTCTAAGAACTTCATCTAACGAATTCTGACTTATTTTTGGAAACCTCATTTTACTTAGATCCTCCCCAAAAGGAAGTATTTCCGAAGAATGTTATTATTATGCTGCCTACAGACTGGATACCACCTGCAAATTGGATGCCTCCAGCAGATTGGATTCCACCATCAAACTGGGTACCACCGAACAATTGGCCTGTGAACCGCATTGAAATCAATTAAAAGTGTAAAGAACTTAAATAAACCATTTTGGATTTGAATAATTATATTTTAAGATATGTTTGTTTATGTAAAAAAAAAAATTAAGTACAAAAATGTTTTAAGAATTAATTTAATAATATGACTGCCGTTGATTGGCCTTCCACTTATTAAGGTCGACTTGCGGAATATTTTGACAACTTGTCAAGGCGTTTCTGAAATAAAATAACGGCTTTATAAATTGAGCTAACACGATTCATAGCATGTTTTCAAACCTTATGGAAGGAATTATAAAGGAGTTGATTTGTATGGATCGCAAGTAATCAGCATTATTGCAATAAAGTCCTGATAAGCTTGCTTTACGAATCTCGGCCAGTTGATCTGTACAGTGAATATAACAAAAAAAAATAGTAAATCTTATTCTGTGAAGTGAAATAATAAGGGTATTCAGAGGTAGTCTTGTTACGGTGTTAGATTGTTGTAATTAACATAAATCAACGTGTGAACACACGCATTAAATTATTTTGCTACACGTACACTTCTGTCAAAATCTGCACCAAATGATGGCCAACAAAAATATTCAACACCGTACCAACACTCATAACAATAGGGTCGAGGTATTGTCTAACACCGTAACAAAACTATCTCTGAATACCCTAAATATTACTATGGCCATATATATATATTAGCCAAAATTTGTCATTTCAATTCTCATTAGAATTCAATTAATTTAATCGTCGGGAATAAATGTTTTATATAACACTTGTTTTACCAATAGATAAATGCAAATTATTACCTCTCTTAAAACCACTCAGTAAGTTTTCACGTTCAAAAAAGAAACGATCTCCAGTGCGAGTCTTCAGAAATTGTCTACCAATCAAGCATTGAAATGTTGGACCCAGAATAGCTCCAGGTGCATGAACCTCCAAAGATCCACCAATGCTTAATTCAACATCATCTACCGAGACATAAAGCCTCTGCATCAATGCTATTTTCTGTTTAAAAAAATATGCATTAGCATTAAAAGAAAACAAAAAAGCAAATGGTATGTATGTATGTATATATACCTCTTGGGAAATTTCCCGAGCGAACCCGGACCAATCATAGGCACGAGGCAGGCCACAATATTGTCGGAAAGTATTATATGAAGGCATGCCAAAGTCACGTGCCCGTTGTATGTCAAAGGATTTTAAGTCAGCACCGAACTGTTCAAAGACCTTGCGATCGAAATAATGCTTGATCTGGAAGAAAAAATAGACATTTTTACAGTTGTTTTTTTTAATAAATGAATTAATTTAAGGGGGAAAACCCTTTTTTTTGCTTTTAAAATTAATTTACAACCCCTGAATATAAAAGGACTGCGCTTTTTCGCTCGCAGCTGTAAGTCATGTTATGCAAGTTTTCTTAACATGAATATTTATTTATTTACTTATTTATTTATTTATTTCTATTTTAACTATCAACAATCGTTTAACAGTTTGAGTAATATCATATAAATTATAAAAACAATATGATATAAAACTAATAAAATGTAAACATAATTATATTAAAGAATATTACACTTTTATAAATTCATTTTAAACAATTCTTAATAAATATTGTTTAAAAGTTTATCTATTCAAAGTGAGATCTATTTGAGCACTTATGGAATTTAACGCTAAGCACATATTATTAATATGTAATTGGAATGTAAAAAAAATCTCTTGGCCTAAACTATCTCTCAGGCGCATATATTCTTAAAAGAGCGAGGAGTGGCGCGCAGTCTATATGTGACATAATTATATCGCGAACAAAAATAACAAGAAAAAATTTACGTCTGGAGGCTAAGGTATTAAGACCTAGAAGAGCACACCTGGATACGTACGTTGGCATAAAATTCCAATTTAATTTAAACATTATGTAACGAGTGAAACGTTTTTGTATTCTTTCCAATCGCAAAGAATCTACCTCGTAATATGGATCCCAGATCACACATCCATTTTCCAAGATAGACCTTACTAAAGATAAAAATAACGTTCTAAGGGTATATGGATCCTTAAATTGCTTCGAATTACGCCTCAAAAAACCCATCATTGCATTAGCCTTAGTAATTAAACAATCGTAATGGTTGGAAAAAGAAATTTTTCTATCAAATAGAATTCCCAGATCAGATGTAGACTCGACACGTGAAAGACCACTATTTGCGATTGAGTAATTAAAAAAATTTGGTTCTTTTTTCATATAAAAAGACATAATGTTGCATTTGGCAACATTTAGATAAAGTCTATTAACTGAACACCATTTAATCATATTATTTAAATCAATTTGAAGAAGCCGATGGTCGGAGGGTGAAGAAACCGAATTAAACAGTTTAACATCATCAGCATACATCAAACAATTAGTATGCTGTAAAAAGTTTGGGAGATCGTTGATGAACAAGACAAACAATAGAGGTCCAAGGTGGCTTCCTTGGAGCACACCAGAATGGTTGGTAATAGATTTTGAGTAGCAGTTACCAATACGCACAACTTGATATCTATCAGAAAGGTAATTCCTCAGCCAGGATAACAAAGAGGAATGAAACCCCATTAGGGAAAGTTTTTTAACCATAATGGAGTGCTGAACTCTATCAAAGGCTTTTGCGAAATCAGTAAAAATTACGTCAATTTGATTGCCTTTTTCCATTTCAGTTTTAATGAAGTGAGAGAACAGTGTTAGGTTTGTAGAAGTAGATTTACCTCTAACAAAACCGTGTTGGAATTCAGAGATAGAGTTTTTAATTCTAGCATAAATGTGTTTTTTGACAATTGACTCAAATAATTTAGGGATCAAGGGCAATTTTTATATCGGACGATAGTTCGCTATATTTTGCCTAGAGCCAGACTTATGGATAGGGACTATAATGGATTCTTTCCAAATATTCAAAAGGTGCCCTGTCTTTAAAGATAAATTAAATAAAAGCGCTAATGGCTGGGCTAGCACAGCTGCGCAGTTTTTTAGAAAAATTGGGGGAATATTATCAGGACCAGTTCCTTTATTAATGTCTAGAGTGAGCAAATCTTGTAAGACATCATCATCAGAAAGAACTAATGAACCCATATCAATAATAGGGGTGTCATTGTAATAAAAAGAGCAGTTCACGTCATCTCCGTCGTCTAATAAAAAATCGAATGAAAATAATCAGCAAAACGATTTGTGACGTCTGAAGTGCTACTTGCAGTTTTTTCGTTAAAAAACATATTTTTAGGGAAACCCTTCGTGTTCCTTTTTTTATTCAAAAAATTCCAAAAGTTCTTCGTATTTTCTTTAATATCAGACTCCAGATTATTAAGGTGAGATTTGTAGAGCGATTCTTTAAGAGATGCGTATTCACTACGCGCCTGTAAATAGTTTCGACGAAAAGATATATTTATTTTACTTTTTTTGAACAATTTGTTCATACGATTTTTTAATTTTGAAAGACTTTTATTGAACCACTCCGGCTTAGAACTTTTCCTTATCTTTTTAATAGGAACAATGCAAGTAAATGCTTGATTTATAATTTCGATAAAAAAGTCATAATTATCTGACAAGATATCACCAAAACCTAGACGCCAGTCCACACTCGATAAAAATGTAGATATCGCTGTGTAATCAGCTTTTTTAAATGCAAAAACAAAAGTATCTTCTTCTATGGCAGATGTATCATTAATAAGAATTTCTAATTGTATTAAAAGTGCTTTATGATGAAAACTATTATTTGAAAGAAGTAAATCCGATTCAACACAATTGGCATTAAGCTCATTATCAATAAAAATAAGATCTAAGCTTTTGTTCCAGCTATTTCTGACAGAATTTATTTGAATCAGACCTAAGGAATATATAGAGAATATATAGAGAAATATATTGCAGGTGGAGACCACTTTTGCTGATGTTCGGAAATAAATGTCTTGGGATATCTTTTAACATTCATGTTAAGCAAAGAGCTGTATTTTTTGCTTCTTCTTTCATTTCATTTCAATATGGAAAATTATAACATAGAATGCCCGCGTATAAAATTTTGTTTAACATATTCATGCGAAGAAATTGAGTTTGACAGTTGTTTTAACATGATTCATGCCCCGTGGAGACGGCATGTAAAAACGAATAGATTTAAAGCTAAGCTCCTTAATTCCAAAACCATTTAAGTTGATGGTTTTGGAATTAAGGAGCACCTGACGAGTTTTCAAGTGTACAGTTCGGGAACGGCACAAAACACTAGTGTTCGACATAAATTCTATGTTTTATAAATTCAATAAAAATATGTGTTTTTTAGCGCAAAACTAAAATGGATTTTTATAAAAAGATCATTTCATATGAACATACCATAATTGTTAATAATCTTGATAAATATGTATTACAAACCTCCTTGTCAATATTGCTGTCGGCACGTTTCTGAAGTTGTGTAGCTAAGCCTAGTATAATGGAGTCAAAATTAGACGCAATAAAATTCACATTCTCGGGACGATCAAAATAGTCGCTTAGTCGCATGGTTTGATTGTAGTAACGATTTGGAGATATCAATCTTGATAAAAAAGTAAAAAACCTATTAAAAGTGCACTTAAAATAATACCATTTAGGTAACTTACGTAAACCAGCCGGGAATTTGATTGTGGTTATAACGGTATGCTGCTGCAGCGTATTCGGCGTAAGGAGCTGCATTCACATTAGCATTATAGTCCTGAATGTATTCACGTGGATCGACATTATAGATCAAGCCACGTGAGTAGGCATAATCAGATCCAACGATCAGTGGCAGAAAATCGTAGTAGGTAATTTTCTGATATTGTGCAATGTTTATTTTACGCGCTTCCTGAAATAGACGCTCATCGTTGTATTGCGGATTTAAGTACTGCAGTGCCGTAGCAATGCGATTATGTTCGCGTAACAAAATCGTATGTAAAACAGCTAACGTGGGAGTGAATTGATTACGCGTATCCGGAATTGAGTAACACTGATAGTTATTGTCACCGCATTCTCCATCGTCATTATTGGATATAGGCAGCCATTGTTTATTATTAAGTCGACTTGTTTTAAGTAGACCTCCGGTGTATTGACGTACTTTGCGATTTTGTTTAAAAGAGTTGCCATAAATGGAGGAAAGATCTAAATAACCGGTAGCCATAGTAATTTTTTCGGAATACGATAGACCACTTTTTGGACATTGAGCATCTAAATCGGATAAGCTGCGAGCAAAGTGTTGACAAGTTTTGCCGGAGCCGGCGCCAATTGGTCCAGTAGGAAGAAGTGATATCGGATAACATAGTTTATTGCCAGGGCTTGTGCAGCAATCCTCTGTGAATGAATATGAAAATAAAAGAAGTAAAATAGTCGTAAGTGGAATGCATTTTAAACTTGGGGCACAAAACTAAAAAAATAACCCTTTTTGCAAGTAACAACAGAAAAATCACAAATTAAGGTGAAACATCCCCGTAGTCCATAAATCCCTTGACGAATAATCGTCAGTGAAAATGAAAATAATTTTCACAACTTTTAATGATTTACTAACGAATTTAGTTACAATTTTCTCCTACCGGCGTGTGGCCTCACGGTTTGCAACACACTAATCTGGCAACGCTAATTTATTATCAAACACATGTTTAAAAGTTCAAAAGCTGTCCAAAAGAATAGTTAAATAAAATTTATAGTAAAAAGTTGGGTATTTACAATAAAAAATGGCAAGTGCTAGTGCTTAGTCAATTAATCGATAACTTATTAACAAAAAACGTGAATATTTAAAACGATTAAGGAACGTTTGTGAAGAATAGAATAAAACAAAAACCTCGGTGAACTGGAACTGGATATGGAGCAAGCAATTGAAGAACAAGAAGAAGTTAAACCTATACATTAATGCATATCGTGACCCTAATTCTAATAGGACGTATGTCAAAATTGATCAAAGTAACGTTTATTAGCGGTTTAGGTAGATTGGTCAAAGCTACATCCATGTCCTTTTTTAGTTTTTAATGTTTGTATGAACAAAAGGGAGGTAGAACGTTTGAACCAATACATTATCGTATGAACTTCATACAAATAATAAACAGTTTTCTTTGCCTCCTTAACAATAGATAATTTTGACTTACGTCGTTTTAGAATAAGGCTGACGATATGTTATCTATATTTTAATTTTCTTATATATGCTTTAATGTTCTTTTTAAAAATATGAAAATTAACTGTATTAAAGTATTATATTAATATCAGCGAAATTTCTTTCATAATTTTATTAAGAATTCGAATACGAAATTTCCCAAGAAAATTCTTCTTGCTTTCGTGGATAAAATTGTTTTTATCTTTTGGATGCAGAAATTTCTTTTGAATTGCCCTTTTATTTCCTTGGCGATATTTACTACATATTTCACTCATGCTTTCGTTGACGAAATTTCTTGAATTTTCTTTCAAAGCTTCGTCGACGAATGTGTGGACACTTGTATGAAATTTTCTGCACGATTTGTATGGGTGACTCCGCAAGTTTCGTCGGCGATTGGGAATTTTCGTACATGAATCCTCCATGAATCTTTAAGGAAACAGCCAACTGGGATATCAAAAAACTTTATCATTAAATCAGATGCAGTTTCAATTCTCAGTGTTAGCAGCACTTTCTCTCATCCATGCTAAAACGTATTGAATCTTTAGAACTTTGAATACATATCATAATTTTGCTGTCGCATCAAATGTGTAAGCTTTTATTTGAGGTATTCACGATTCGGTGCAGTTCTGTTAAATTTCAAATATGTGCTTATGAACTTACTTCTTTCTTGTGCTTGTTTTCAAAGCTCTCAAAATATTTAATGTGCTCGAGTGTACCTATATTTGTTTTTCTGCACTTTCAAGTACACTTGGTCTTGAATACTAACTAGGGAGGACTCTAAATATGTGTTTTTTATTTTATACTTTTTGTGTATATGCTGACAATATTAAGGGATGGCTGATATTGAATCTGATGTTAGAATTTCAAAAAAGTTTTTTACTACTAGGGTGAACCCTAAATATTTGTTTTTGTTTTATACTGTTTGTAGATGCGCTGATCGTTGATTTCGAATCTTATTTTATAGTTAACAAAAGATTTTTACACAAGGGTGGGCCTTAAAAATGTGTTTTTTTTATTATATACTCTTTCTATAACAGTTTCTAGCAGTATAATAAGTCGCTGATTTGGAGCCTGATGCTGTAATTTAAAAAATTATTTTGAGACTAGGATGGATTCTGAAAATGTGTTTTTTTTTTGTTTTATAATCTGTGTACATGTGCTGGCAGTATTAAGGGATCTCTGATTTTGAATCTGATGTTAGAATTTAAAAAAAAAAATTCCTACTAGGGTGAACAATAAATATTATTTTTTGTTTTATACTCTTTGTATTTAAATTAAATTTAACCTTCAAATTTTTTTTTTATTTTATACTCTTTCCATATGTACTAGCAGTACTAATGGTCGCTGATTTCGAACCTGATGTTAAAATTAAAAAAAATTTTTTTTTCTTTCGCAAACTTCAAAAATTAATACATATGCAATATAAGCCATATGTAAATAATAAAATGAAGACTTTCTAGCTGTAAGGTATATACTAGATCTCTGTAAATTATGTGATAACTTTATGTGTAATAACGTTTCACATAAACAAAATAAACAAAATAAACAAAATAAACAAAATACAAATAAACAAATAAACAAAAATTTAATTAAAAAAATTAAAAAGATTTTTTGATACTTAGGTAGACCCTGAAAATTTATTTTTTTTTTATAATCAGTGAATTATATATTATATATTTGAATCAGAATTTCAAAAACTTTTTTGACTCTAGGGTGGACCCTAAAAATGCGTTTTTTGGCTTTATACTTTGTATTTATAGATGCGCTGGTCGCTCTGATGTTAGAATTTCAAAAATTTTTTTGAAGTCTAACTCTTATTTCATATACTCTTTGTATACAGTGATGTACTAAGAAATAGGGACACCTGTATTTTTATATTTAAAGCTACAGGAATTATATACAAAGTGCCCCTGATATAGCACTAATTACCTAGGGTAGTGATTCTCAATGATTAGGCGAGTAAAAAATGCAAGGATGAGGGTGACCCCTCCCCCCTTTGGGAACTAGAGAGGAAAACCTTAGAAATAGATGTCATCACATTTTACTCCATATTTAATGTATCTATAACCCTATATCAAGTGAGGCCCGCGGACCACACCACTTTTTATTTCTTTCAAACGAATTTAATTTAAATCGTTTGACATAAAGACGAACGCTCTCAAGTCATTTTGCTCAGCTTAAGTTTTTGACATAACATAAAAATGTCACATAAATAACAGTTACTTTTGGCCGATGTTAAGTGTCGATTTTAAAATTGATTAAACTTCAGAACTTACCGGGAGCTCCTTCTGTTGAAAGTTGACTTGTGTCATGACCTACTAATTGACCCCAATACATGGTAGACAAAGTTCGGTAGTTATCTGCTCTAGTTTGTTCACCGTACAGAGACAGGGATAAGAGTCTAGCGTTCGGAAGTGGTTTTCCCGAAACTGATAGAGTGGGTGTGTAGACGCCATCACCATACTTTGGCGGCAAAAAACGAGTATATCTGTTATAATATTCGTGTATTGTAAGTATTTGAGTTACTCAATTATTCCGTTGTGTTCATACCTGTTGTTTGACATGCCATAACCCGGATAATTTAAATTATTGCAGGAACCATCATATGAGCGGTAGTAATAGTTGTTAGTATTGTTAGCGCAATTCGCTGGCTGTATAGCACATTGAAGACGGACATCTGACCGTTCTGTGCCCAAATAGTTATTGAACAAGCCCTTTTCCGATGTCACTAAATTTGCATCTGAAATACGATTTGACCTCGTATTGTATGGAGCAGAATTGAAATCATTGGCAAAGAATTGTTGAAGCCACGCGCTAATTGAATCGCCTGAATATCCTGGCGCAGGTACCGGCTTAAAAGAAGCTGCCACTGCGGACGATGCGGAGGGAGATGCATCACTTAGATTTTCAAGCTGACTTTGCAACTGTGCATAAGGACTGTAAGAATTGTCGAATTAGTAAAGCAAGCTTAAATATTGTCTGTACGAATAAAACTATTGCACTGAGCACAATATATGTACATATATCATATATATTATACCATCTGATAAGTCACACATTTACTTATTAAGTATCAGTAACCGCAATTCAAACAGTTTTGGCCATAAGCAAGTTATGGAATTTTTTTTATATAGCACGTGCAGTAGCACTTAAATCTGTTTTATCTTACCATCTTTTAACTGGTTGATAGCATTTTGCTTGGTGCACTATATTTAACAATAATAGTAATGAAACTATTATAAAAACTCTGAATGTAATCATTCTTGGACAATAAAAAACAACGTTCTTCTCAACACGCACTGTATATTCGAAACTGAGTTGGAATAACCAATTCTTTGCTTCTTATATGATTCTGTAGCTTTCTTGCTAAAGAGTCGTTAAAAATATCTTTCTACTAAATTTTGACAATTGACACGTTTCTTAGGCGGAACTTTATAACAAGGTCTATCAAACTATGCTTTTATTCAAATATACATGTTTAAAACATAAACAACTATATATACTATATATGTTATGTACATGTATTCATATTATTGTTATTTAGTTTTTAGATGTTTACTTTTTAGAAATTACTTATTTTGCAAAAAGAAAAATGTAACATATACAAAAAGTTATGATGTGGTTTTTCATGGAATCAGCAACATTTTATTAATGTGTTGAAGAAAATAATTATACGTACGTTATCTATATAGTATATAAAACAGTTTGTCCTGACTGACTGACTCATCAGCAAAACGCCCAGTACCATAAGACGTAGCTATATCAAAATTGGTAAGCTGATGTCTTTAGTTACGTCGACGCGCATTGAGAAGAGCCTTTAAGTGCTAAAAACAGGTTTATTTTGAAACGTTAATATAACCAAGACCTTTGAATATATTTTACTTACGTTTTTCAAACATAAATGCTGATATATGATGAATATAGCTAAAAAGCAGTTTCAAGATTTTTAAAAATTCACTAAAATTCGGGAGAGAAAGGGTTAAATATAATAATATGGGTATACATTAAACTAACATAAATGCTGACATCCAACACTAATTTATTGGAATTTTTTAAAATTTTATACTTCAAATAATCCAGTCTTCAAATTATTTTCTTGGATTTCTAAAATTCGACCTGCAAAGGGTTAAAATGGTGTTTTTAAATTTGTCAGTAAATTTAAAATAAATTCAAGTCTGTAAAATCCAAACCGCTTAATTGATTGCATTGAAATTTGGCACACATATCGTCTGAATTCTAGATTAGATTGTGACATACTAAGTTTTGTCCACGTCTTTTCCGCCCTTTCTTAACTAACGTTAATTTTGTTATTGGAATACATCTTAACAAAGGAGTTTTTGCCAGAGTAATTTCAAAAATATGTCAATTATTTTGACACCAATGACATTTACATATCTTTAAAATTGAATAGCTTATTGCAATAACGTGATAAGCCACATGATCTAAAATATCAATTTTTTTAGGCTAAATACATTACTCAATGCATTGAAGAGATTTCACTGAAGCGATTTTTGGCTATTTCTTATTTATGTTCTAACCTATTTGTAAAAGTTTCTGTGTTCAATTTCATTTCTTCATACAAAAATAAGGACTATTTCAAAATATTTTTTATGTGGCTTATCATGTTCTTGCAATAAGTCCTTCAATTGTAGAAATTCTTAGTAAACCACTTTTTCAAAAAACTTCATTGCCTGAGAATAACACGGGGGTTACACGAGACTGTTGCAACACATTTACAAATTTTTATCCACACACACGCACTCACTTTTGCTTCTGTCTGATCTACCCCAGCAAACATTTTGTGAGCCCTCAAAAAATATGACTCTCAAATGCGTCATTTGTGTGAGTGTTTTATGAGTGTTCATAAAAATGATTCATAAAAGAAGCTTTTTTATGCGTGTTCTACGAGTGTTCATAAATATGACGCATAATAGAATCCTTTTCATGCATGCTATATGAGTGTTCATAAAAAGGAGTCATAAAAGAATACTTTTAATGGATGCTTTATGAGTGTTCATAAAAAAGGGTCTTAAAATAAAAGGACTCATAAAATAATCCTTTTTACGCATTTTTTATGTGTGTTCATAAAAAGAACTCATAAAAGAATCCTTTTTATGCAGTTTTATCAGTGTTCATGAAATGGAGTTCTAAAAAATACTTTTTATACGTGTTGCATGAGTTCTTATAAAATAGACTTATAAAAGAATTCATTTAATGCATGTTTTATGAGTGCTCATAAAAAGGACTCATTAAAGATTCATTTATATGTGTTCTTGTGATTCTTGTGAATGTTATTCCTGTATAAAGAAGGCTGGCGCCAAAATTCGGGGAATTCCATTTTTGCTGCGATCAGCTTGTTCAAGGCATGGTGTAAGAAATAGAGGTGTAAGTGAGTTTGATACTTTTCTCTCAAAATGATAAAACTATGTTTCCCCACTCTTGTCAAAAACAGCTGATGGTGATTTGCAATGAAAACAAATGTTGTTAAATTCGTGTCTTTCTGCAAGTTTATAAGATTTTTACTGAGATTAAAGTAAGAATAAAGTGATATGGGAAACAATAAAAAATATATGAGACGCTGTGCGTTATGCAAAAAAAAAACAACGATGTGAATGCAAGACAATTTGCATGCTGGCCAAAGCTTCATGTCGGCGGCACCTTCCAGCGCATGTTTCTGGTAAAGTGGCCAAAACATTAAATGATAAACTTGGCAAATCGGCGAAGACAACTGCAATAACTTTTTGTCAACACAACACGGCACAATTAATTGCATTAAATATTTATTTATACTGAACTCGCACAATAAAAACTATAGCACATCATCTAGCAACTCAAACAAATAACAGAATTTGACAACTATCAACAGTTCCGCTCTTTCGCTCACAATTTTTTGACAGAAGCAAAGAAATTCATGGTGTTGTCAAACACTCACTAGCACCTGGTTTTCCTACACCATGGTTCAAGGCTCATTTATAAGGTTGTGGCACTTAAGAGCGAGCTCGGTCGAACTGTTAGAATGGATGAAAAGGAAGCAAGCAAATGAATGCATAGAACAAAGAAAAGCACAGTGACAGTTCAAGCAAAGGCGGAAAAAAGAGTGCATTTCTCTCAAAAGCCACAACCTTATAAATTAACCTTGAAATTGTTGCATTTTTGGTGCTCAGGAAGCATTATAAACAGAATTGAAATATTAATTGTGAGTTTAAACGTTGGAGTTTGTGAAAGTGATTAAATTTTAACTATTACATTTAAATGTTAACATATTAAATAAAGAAAATAATCAAGTAAGTTCTTATAAAATTTTCACGATAATAATGACAATAAAAAGTGCAAGAAAGAGTCTTCGCAAATAATTAAGTTGTTAAAAAATTAAAAAATTTGTTTAAAGGTGGAGATAGGAGAAAATAGTAAAGAATATGAGGAAACGATTGAGGAGATTTTAAATAACCGAAATCCTGATAAAAAAATTCCGGCAACCATTTAGTCCTTATTATAGTGGATTAACATATATTAGAAAGCAATTAGCGGCATATAAGGTTTTAAATATGAGTCTTAAAAGAGTCTTTAATAGTAGACTTAAAAAGAATCTTTAATAGTAGTCTTAAAAGAGTCTTTAATATGGGTCCTAAATTAGTCATTTATATGAGTCGTAAAAGAGTATTTAATGTGAGGGTTTAATGAGGGGTTTAATTAGGTTAAATAGTCTTTAATATGAGCCTTAAAAGAGTATTTAATTAGAATCATAAGAGTTTTTTTTTGCGTCATAAACGAATCACTAAATGGAGTCATATCGGGGTGCCCTCAACCTAGAAAAACAGAAAAGTTACGTTTCGGTAGTTTTTACGAAATACAAGCTTAAGAAGCTGTTACGAAGTGACATGAATCTCACTTTTATACTTCTATTACCGATTACAAGTGTACGATACTATATTTCTGTGTCGACAAGGAATAACGACTAAACTCAAAATATCGTAAAAAAGCGATATGGCATTTTATTCATTGCCAATCTTTGATAGAACACAGGAAAACATTTTTTGCACAGAATAGATAATCACTTAACTCTTCACCTATTACCTTTTGTAACGTTTCATTTATTTCATAAAAAAGGTCGAAGTTTTCACAATTAAAATATCGTTTTTTACGATTATTTGAGTTTAGTCGTTATTCCTTGTCGACACAGATTTTACTTTTACTTTTACACAACATATGATTATGCTAACATTTTTAGTAATCTAAGTTTGTTCACTCACACATTATACTACTATTACCGATTACAAGTATACGATACTGTATTTTACTCTTAAACATATTACGCAACATATGATTATGTTTACCTTTTTACTAATCTAAGTACAAAAACAATTATTAACTAGTCCTAAGACAAAATACCGTTATTCGCATAATATAAGGACGAGAAAATTTTAAATAAAGTTAATCAGTCTTTGAGCTTCAAATATGCTGCCGTCTTTTTCATTTCTAATAAGCCTCATGCACTTTTAAGTGAACGTCTTAAAATATAAAAAGCCTGAATGCACTGAAGTCTCGGCTGAAAATGAAAATTTAAATTAGAGCCAGTGGCAAATATACGCCGTAATCTATGAGCAATAATTACTTTCGTCGCAATGAAAGGGGACATGCTTGCGAATAATCGACAAAGTGTTTTGCGGCGAACTAACTTATTGCCGAGTGAATAGCGGGGCTTCACACAGTGTCTACACTTAAATATTTGATTGTATGTGAACTGTCAAATTGTATTTCATGATATTCACATTCCATGCTATAATATTTAGATGAGCATCTCATGAAATTTTATTTTTGAAATTGCTTGTAAAAGTTTATTAAATTCATAATTTCTTCCATTCGCCATGCTAATTTATGATTTTACACTTTTATAATGCTTTCGTAATTTATTTTTTTCTTCAAAGATTCTTAAAAATGCATACACCTACATATTTTACTGCAGAGTGACAGCTCATCTCATAGAATATATCTGAAGGAAAAACTAAAAATACACAACTAAACTGTGGAAAATGTGAAATTAAAGGATAGGAACAACTAAGGGCTGGAAATGCTTGCCGAGGTTAAGGCATAACACTAGCCCTGGTTAAAAGCAATTCAAATTGTCTTTCACGGTTGTTTCGCCTAATCAATAATTCACGTATGGTCCCATCAATTCCTCTAAATGAATCTATCCTTTTCCTTTCACGCAAAGACCAAACCTTGTTTGTATAAGGCGCATGCCTTGGTTCTTTGATCTTTTTATATAAAAGAAAAGAAATATTTCATGATTTGACAATTTCATGATATAATTGGTCTACACTTGCGGTATTGATGCCATGAAATATTTCATCAAATCAAGTATTGTAAGTGTAGACACTGCATGATGGCAAGCATGAGGGGGTTGACGAAAGTCACCTTTCAACCCGAGTAGTCAACAAACTGCTTGCGGCGAAAGCAATTATTGTGCATAGAATTACCGAGTGAAAAACGGCTATAACTGTGGGTTTGACCGCCTGAACGAACGAAAAATTCATCGCGAACAATTTATTACAATAAATTCTTCGTTCGGAGTACTGTTTAGACTGCACGAACATCAATCGCGAACAAACATTGTCCGCCATCTAGTACGTTCAGGCGATGTAAACAGCAATTTGTGCATTTGGCCTACATCAATAAATGCAGGGTTGATAACTCCTTATTTTTATATAAGTACTAAAACTTATACTCCGTTTCTCAACAACAAATGGTTTGCCACTCCATAACAAAATATTACTCGTATTACTTATTATATAAAAGACTTGTGTTTAGCTTAAAGGCCCATTTAAGTTTTTCGACGAACAAACATCTATTTTTTTTTTTTTTTTTTTTTTTTTTTTTTTTCCCCTACTCCGAGTAACAATCTTGACGCGATGTAGGGGCTTAAGTTGCAATGACACAATACTGCCGGTTGGAGTAGTTCCTCCCTGTAGGGCATAACCCTACAGCTCAGCAGAGCCTGCATCTTTTGTGAAGCGACAACTAAAAGTTACTCCCCCCTAATCCAGGGTGTCATGCGCACCGTGCCCATTGGATGGTTTGCAGTCAGGGGGTATACCGACTGTATTGGAACGGAGCCTTCATGATAACAGGCCGCCTCATGAAGTAACTGTGGCCTTACCATGGTATGCGGGCTCTGGCATGGTTGACCACCCTTTCCCAGCCATAAAACATAGACTGCGACGCTTTTGTCCTCGGACACGAGCTACCGGTCGAATCTTAAATATGAGCACAAAAAAAACAAAACACAACAAACAGGAAGACTTGCGGGGAGTCACCGCAAGCAGAGCAGCAGACCTCATGGAACAGAGATTCCAAGAAGAAGGTCAACGGCAAGGCACCAAACCTAGGAGAAATCCTCCTCCGCCAGCCAGAACACAAGTCAATAGGACTGTACGCAGCAATGATCAGGTGGAGCATAGAATCCATAATGATCACAGACACTGCAGCACACAGATGAGGAGGCACCCGTACGGCAAAGATCGAGTGGAGCATACCATCCACAGCGGTCAAAGGCCTAGTACCAGCCACCAAAGAAAAACTGCGAGCCCCAGGAGATCACATCCTGTAAAAATTCCCCCGGAAGAACACCGGGATGATACGACGTCGGCTCCAAAAAGTATCCCAATCTCGGAAACTGCGTCAACATCCAAGGATGCGGCACAGAAAAGGGAATCAGAAGAAGGGCAAAAACACAAGCCCTTCCACAGTAGACGTCGCCGTGTCCACCTCCCTCAGCGCGGGGAGCCAGGAGGGCTAGACGACCCACTAAGAGTCGGCCTTAGTGGAGCAGGCGTAAGATGGTATCTGCGCTATCTGGAACAGGGCATGGCACCCGAAGTAGCTCATGAAAGAGCGGTAGAGCATCGGGGTAAAGCACCGGTACCAGAGGCAACGAAGAGGAGCTGCAGCGAGATAACGCCTCCTCAACGTCCAGAGAGCAAGAAGGCCAGAATAGCTCCTGGAAGCAACAGTAGGTCAGTGCCAGGGGCTAAGGTACCCGAGCCAGAACCTCAGAAAAATAGAAAAAGCTATGCAAGCATAACTAAGGGCATCCAAATAGCGGTTCTGCCCAAAGAATACCCCCGGCAAATGCTAAGTCCGGATGAGCTATCGGAGCTAGAAGAAGCCATATTGAGCGAAGTAGTGAAGGGCTGGTCCACCAAGCTACAGTTTGAGGGAATTCACTTTCGTCCGGGCATGTTACTGGTCGACTGTTCGAATCCCTCAACAGCAGAATGGCTGCGAGCAGCAGCACCAAAGCTCGAGCAATGGAAAGGGCTAGAACTTATGGCTTGCCTAGGGGAGGAGGTCCCAAAAGGGCATACCGTTAGAATGTTCTTGCCAAGAAGTTCAAGCACGGAGATCAATAGATCGATGGGACTAATTGCCGCCCAGAACGATGGTCTCAATACTAAGTATTGGAAGATAATGAGCTCCAAGGATGAGGGAAGTGGGCATATGCTCACGTTCTCGATAGATAGGGAGTCACTTGAGACTATCAAGTCAAGGGGCTCCACTATCAGCTTCCGCTTTGGAACCATTCCGGTGTTGGGCACAAAATCGCCACCAACCAAACCGGTCAAAGCAGCAACATCCACAGCTGCAGCGCCCACAGCTGTAACGTCAACAGTGGTATCGTCCACAGAAGCCACATCTGCGACTCCAAATGAAGGAAAAGACGCAACGCCACCAATACAACCAACTGGTGAAGTTGTTACGGAGAAGTTCGCCTCCGTCTCGGTCATCACCGCAACACCTTCAATCGAAGATCAAGCAGAGGGCATGAACCTCGCCGCTCTCACGATTGAAGGTTGTAAAAGCGAACCTCCGACTGAGGTAGTAGCAACGCTGCCTGAAGAAGACCGGGGCAGCAGTCCAGTGCTATGACGATCGGCACAGTAACCAGCACGAAATTTGCCCAAGTAAACCTCCACCATGCAAAAGCTGCTTCGGCAGTTATTGCTCGGAGGTTTACCACAGAACAACTGGGCTTCGTGCTGATCCAAGAACCCTGGTGCTACAGGGGAAAAGTAAGTGGCCTCTACTGCAAAGAGGGTCAGGTAACTTGGGACCAGAGAACAATCAATCCCAGAGCATGTATTCTAATGCAGAAAAATATTAATTATATTTGTCTTTCAGAATTTATGACGCGGGACCTTTCAGTTATCGAGACTCACATCGAAACTGATGGCAAGCACCGCGCCATAGTGATCGCATCCGCTTACTTTCCTGGGGACGATGTCAACATTCCCCCAGCGGAGATAAAAAGACTCGTGGAGCATTGCAGGAAAGAGCACCTTCCACTAATCATCGGCTGTGACGCCAACGCGCACCACACAATTTGGGGAAGCACCAACGTCAACACCAGAGGTGAGTACCTTTTAGAATTTCTTTTAAGTAGTAATCTAGACTTCTTCAATGTGGGGGTAACACCTACCTTTGTAACTAGGGCTAGAGAAGAGGTCTTAGATCTCACCATAGGAAGCCCAGATGTGGGGGATATGATTAGGGAATGGAGGGTATCAATGGAACCTTCAATGTCTGACCATAGAATAATAGAGTTTAGATTTGGGGCGAAATGTCAAGAGACAGAACCCAAAAGAAACCCAAGAAATACCAGTTGGGACACATACACCAACAACCTGAAAGAAAACCTACAGAACGTAAAAGCTAGGAGTAGAATTAGTAACATCCTAGAACTTGAATGCTATGTAGAGCAAGTAAACAATGCAGTATATAATGCCTACGAATCTAGCTGTCCAACAGGGCACAAGGCAAGAACAAAACATACTCCTTGGTGGAGCGCTGAGCTGACCAGACTCCGGAAGAAGGTGCGATGCAGCTTTAATGCCGCAAAGCGCAACGGAGAATGGCACAACTACACGGCGACTCTGACGGAGTATAATAAAGAAATCAGGAAAGCCAAAAGACAGAGCTTTAGAACCTTCTGTGAAGACATTTCTTCCACGCCAGCAGCAGCCAGGATACACAAAGCAATGGCTAAAGGCAGAGTGGAGACAAAAATGTCACTTCTATTGCCAGACGGAAGCTATACGCTTAGAGAAGAGCAACGAGCCAGTCACCTTCTAGAAACTCATTTCCCGGGCAGTACACCGGTAACTGAGTATGAGACAGCAGACAGGCAGATCACTCCAAATCAAGAAGAATGGAAACTTGCAACGAGCATTTGTACTAAGGCTCGTCTAGATTGGGCACTCAGAACCTTTCAACCATTCAAATCAGCAGGTGTAGACGGCATCTTTCCTGCACTTCTACAAAAAGGTGCAGAAACTATATTGCCTCACCTAGTCAAAATAACTAGAAGCAGCCTTGCGCTGGGCTATATCCCAAGGAAATGGAGAAGGGCGATAGTCACCTTCATACCAAAAGTAGGGAAAATAGACTACACGCTACCAAAGTCGTTTAGACCCATTAGCCTTACCTCATTTGTACTTAAAACAATGGAAAAGGTAATAGATAACTATATAAGAACTGAGATTCTGGAGAAGGCACCAATGCACCCCTGTCAACACGCGTATAGGGCAGGCAGGTCTACAGAATCTGCTCTATACCAGTTGGCTAGCAACATCCAGTCAGCTTTCAAAAACAAAGAAACCGTACTCTGTGCCTTTCTAGACATAGAGGGAGCCTTTGATAATACTTCTCACGAGGCTGTGAAGAAGTCTTTACACAAAAAAGGAGTAAATGATACGCTCAGCAGATGGATATGCCAAATGCTTAGCACTAGAACTGCAGAAACAAAAGTGGGCAACACCACTATAAGAATCAAAACAACAAAAGGCTGCCCACAAGGCGGAGTCCTTTCTCCACTGCTGTGGAGTCTTGTTGTGGACGAATTATTAACGATGCTAACCGAGAATGGCATAAAATGTCAGGGTTACGCAGACGACATCGCCTTAATAGCGAGAGGGAAGTTCGAGGATACACTCTGTAACCTGATACAGAGAGGACTGTCAGTAACAAAGGAGTGGTGCAACACAGTGGGATTAAGTATCAACCCAGCGAAAACCACCATAGTACCTTTCACTAACAAAAGAAGCCTGCCAAACCTCCGAACAATGAGAATGGATGGCACTGAAATTCCCTTCAAAGGAGAAGTAAAGTATCTGGGACTTACACTAGATTCAAAACTTCTCTGGAGAAGACATGCAGAGGTAACTATAAACAAAGCAACGCGAGCACTCATGGTATGTAGGAGCCTGGCGGGGAAAAGCTGGGGTTGTAACCCAACAATTCTCCGCTGGATGTATACCATGATGGTGAGACCCATCCTCACCTATGGTGCAATAGCATGGGCTGAGAGAACCAAGCTTACCACAATGAGGAATATGCTAACAAGGGTGCAGAGACTGGCCTGTGTATGCATCACAGGGGCCATGAGAACATGCCCTACAGCAGCACTAGAAGTAATTCTGGACCTAACACCCTTACACCTTGTCATAGAGGGAGTAGCCAAGCGAACTCTGTTGTGCATTGCAAAAGAGGGGACAGGTTCAGGTAAAACTATCAGCAGTAGAGAGAAGGAGGATATTGCAAAGCACACTCCCTACATCGATCTACCAAGAGACGATATAGTAAAAAGGTATAACTTCGAAAAACACTTCGGAATTAAGCTTAGTACCAAGAAAGAGTGGGACAGCGAGATGATATCGCAGGTCAAGAAACCACACAGTATAGCATGGTATACAGATGGGTCCAAGACATTGGAAGGTATAGGCGCAGGGGTGTACGGGCCAAGAACCAAGCACTTTGAACCTATGGGGACAACACCCAGTATCTTCCAAGCGGAGATCCTAGCAATACAGCTGTGTGCACAATTCAATCTGGACCGTAAATACAAAGATCAGGATATAGTTGTGATGTCAGACAGCCAAGCAGCAATCAAAGCATTAGTTTCCTGTGAGATATCATCGAGAATAACATGGGAATGCCTAACAAAACTCAACGAACTAGGCAAGAATAACACTGTTACTATACTTTGGGTCCCAGGACAAAAAGGAATACAGGGTAACGAAGAAGCCGATGGACTAGCACGACAGGGTGCAGCCACAAAATTTATAGGGCCAGAACCATTCTGCGGATTGGGCACACACTCTATAAAAGAAGAACTAAGAAGGGAGGAGAGGCATAAACGATCAAACCTTTGGAAAAGCCTCCCAAAGCTAAGACAATCCAAATTGCTCCTCAGAGATTTTAACACTCGGAGAGCAAAATTGTGCATAAGCTTAGGCAAACCGAATCTTAGGATTCTAACGGGGTTCCTTACAGGACACTGTAAACTCAAATACCACCTGATGAAATTGGGCATAGAGACCGATAGTAACTGCCGTTTCTGTGAAGAAGCAGAGGAGACTCCAATACACCTACTTACAAACTGCGACGCCGTGGCTCGCAGACGTAAACTAGCACTGGGGAATTATGAGCTGAGTCTAGAGCAGGTTTCATCCCTTGAACCTAAGAACATTCTCAAATTCATTAGAGAAATAGGGCTGGATGAAATTCTGTAATCCGCAAACCCAGCGGAGCTTTGAGAAGGAGGTACAATAGATCTCATTTAGGTCGCAGTACGCATCTCCACCACACAACAACAACAACAACAACATCTATTTTTTCACATTTTTCGTATGTCAATAAATTTTGTAAATTTTAAGTCAAATAGAAATTGTTGTAGTTATAAGCATAAACTTAAGAACAGACAATGAAAACTGTACTGTTTTCTGGAAAAGTGCTGTTTGAAACCATTGGACAGCATTACTCGAAAACTAGCCAAGGATCGATACCAAATTGTATGCACTTTTTAAGCAGATACAATTGGTACTTTTAATCGTTAGATTTTTATTTTAGAGAAGTTCTTTTTATTTTATAAGTTCAAAGAATTGCTTTTAGTAACAAATCGAATTTTCAACTACCAATTTATTTAAAAACCACATTTTTATAAAATCTTCGATTCAAAGCTCAAAAGTTTTCAGCAGAACCTAAAATATTTTTTTATTTTAGTTGAACAAGCTCTATTGTGGATTTCTGCTATATTAAATAATATTTGCTATCCATAAACTCAAAAATTTTCATGACAAGTTATATAGTTATTATTTAAAAAAAAATACCTCATATAAACAGTCGCTTTAAAATGAAACTTCAAATATAGAGTTTTTTCGCTTAAAAAAATTTAATTCGCCTTTAACTCAACACAATTATATTGCAGCGAAAATTAACAGAACACATAAAACATAAATTACTACATATTTTGGTACTTTTCATAATTTATTCTCTTAAGCTACTCCTCTTTGCTACTTTTCAGTTTTTAAGCACAGCGCATCACCGGATTTGCAAAAGATCGGAAGACTCCTTCGTTCGCCCTAATTTACTGTGTACACCCATGATACAAAGAACTACAGATAAAGTATTGCGTATGTCCGCCATCTTTGTTGTGACGTAGTTCGAGCTTGTCAAAGTGGCTAAATAAAAACGTAGTCACAATATATTTAAAGGGGATAGTTTATTTATAGCGATGAAAAATATCGACATTTTTTTATTGAAACTTGGTTTATTGAAATTAAATAAATTACATTATAAATATAATTATAAATAAATTTAAGCAAATATATTTTTCAGTAGTATTGAAAATAAATTTATATGTAATAGGGGTGTTTTCTCCCATTTGTTCTCCTACACAAAAAAAGGTACGTTGCTTGATGTGTTTCCAGCACTTTGATTGCTTCTTTGTTTTCATTTTGTTGTTTTTCTCGTTTGTTGAAAAAAGTTGTGAATTCATTTTATGGCCCGAATTCAAATCGTTGTTACTCTCATTAAAATTATCTAAATCTTTATTACTAATTTCAATTACATAAAATATAATTGAAAATAATAATTTACACGTACTATAAGTGCACAATATTAGAAATTAAACTAAATTAATGCAATATTTCCTAAATAATTGCAATTATGCTGCTTGTGTTTACTTTTTGCTTTTTCACATTTTTTTTGTATGTATGCACCACGTCTTACAGCTGACAAGTTCGAGTGACGTAGTGTGCAGAAGATTTAAATTTTTGCGCACGGAGTATGCTACCTGTATATCTTTGTTTCATGGTGTACACCGGGCAAACATAGACCCCTTTTACATTGATCAAAAATTGAAATCAAGTTTTTTTCACGGTCTCTTTTGAACTTGACGAAAGCTTTCACATTGGTTAAGACTTGAATTCAAGCTCTTGTCTTCTTTCCTTGTTTTCTAAAAATAAAACGAGATAGGCAGCAAGCAAATGAATTATAGTTTATGGAAATTTGCAAACTGAATTTTATTTTTTTACCACGATGGAAGTTAACAAAACGTTTTTGCTTAAAAATTTAATGCAAAATTAAATTATATTATATGCAAAAAAATTTTAATGCAACCGAAGTCTAACAAACTCACATTGATATGCGAAAAATAAAATAAAAAGCACTGTCAACAACGCGAAAATAACAAAAGGAATACGAAAAATTGGCGGTACAGCTTCTTTTTCCCTTCCGTCGCTTCCGATGTGAGGCGAATTGCCTACAAACTCTGAAACTTGACTTCAAGTCTTGATCAATATAAAAGGGGTCATAGTTCGAGATAAATTTAAAGCGAACGCTGTTCGTTCGGGCAAAGTGTTTAAGCCGAGCGAGCGAACGAGGTTTCTTTCGTTCGTTCAGGCGGTCTTAACCCACAGTAAGACGGGTCGATATGCTTTTCCCAATTTACACGTCAGTCAAAGTAAATTGTCAAAATTTGTTGTGGTCCCAGCTTAAAATAATATGAACTCTCTGTTAGAGTGTAAATGAACTTTTTACAATTCAGCATATCAGTCAAATTTTCAGTGAGTCTAAAACCTGCGACAATCAGTTAAACGGTTGAAAACTTTTTTGTCTACTAATTTTTTTTCTAAATAATTAATAAGATAGTAAATTCAGCATAAAAGTACTTTTTTAAGAGAAAAACCAGTGTGTGCAACCCCATATTGATGTTATGAGAGTAAATAAATGAATGGTTTTGTATTGTGCTTTCATTTTCAATAAAATTTTTATAGCTTAAATGTTCTTTTCTTGGACAAGAACACGTCACGAAATAGCAGGCAGTAGGAAAGTAGTAATAAATGCTTGCAATGGCCATCAGTCAGAAAAATTATGTGTTAGCGGTGATTCAGTCTGTTATCTCAGGTTGAGTAAAAGAGAGCAAAACACACGATGTGCTTCAGTCTATTTCACTGACATGAAATTGCCCTTTGTGGCGAAAGAAATTATTTTCCCTGAATTGCCGTATGTAAAATTGAGTGTTTATTGGATATAGTTGGCAATTCTTATTGGATTTGTTAAGCCGTCAAAATCTTAACGGCTAAGATATTCTATTCAAAATCCCGTTAAACTTTTAGTTTATAGTGTTCAAAACTTTCACATTCTGCAATAATTTAATATTTATTTATTACTTATTTTTTAAAAATAAACAAAGTTAAAGTTTGTGAATATGCACCGTATTCCACTACAGTTACCCAAACCTTCGATATCCTGGGATAGAAAAACACCGGAACACAAGCTCTTCGAAAATACTCTAAACAAACCGAATGTGGAGTAAGATATCATTTTTCATTTAATGGAAATCAATACCATTTACAATTCGAAGTATCATCATATAAGTTTCTTATTGATATGAAGCCTCTGTGACAGATATAGCTTCTCCCTTACATTTAGATAACAATTAAGCCATAATAAACAAAATGTATCTTTTACCTGCTTGATTAAGAACCTTAATCCATATATTTATCATCAGAGAAACTGACACATTTTTGACGATCCTCGATCAGGAAACCGAAGATTACTTTAAACTGGCTTACAATAAAGTCGCTGACCAGTTTAACGATATACCACAATTGCTCAATAGCAAAGATAGACAAACAATTCAAAAGGTGAGGATAATGTTAAGATATTGACTATACAAAATAACAGCAAGAAACTTTTTCTCTTACACCAGGGAATGCGTTTGTTAAATGAAGTTATCCTACGTGCGCCAAGAGATTCACCAGTTTTACCCACAGCTTTAAAGCTGCGAGGTAATTGTTTTTTTCAAAAATGCTGCTTTGAGGTAAATAATTTGAATGTGTAAAATAAGATTGTATCAGATTTTATATAAATATATGTGCACCATTTTCATCTTAGTTTGTTTAGATATAAACGCCTAAGGAGCCGCGTTAGCCCATTTCAAATCCCATTTGGGACAATATATTTTAAGTTAAATTAATTTCTCTGTTAGGCCGTCAAAACTCTGCAGGCAACGGTAATCTTTAGAAAATGAAAACTTCCATGTAAATCTTATTAAAACATGAAGCGTTCAGAGTTATCAGACGTAGGTCCAGTTCCCTATCGTTTGTATAAAAGCATTTATTGACACGGTCAACACAAATGTTTATATTAAACGTGGTCAAAGTATTTTCAAGGACTGAAATGGCCAATTTGTTTCTTTTTTACATCCTAAAAATGCCATGATCTGTTTCGTGTGGAATCTTAGTTGAGATAATTTTTCTAATATTGCGTTTAATATTTAAAATCTTAAATACTCTACAACTAAATACTCTAAATTTAGTATTAGCATTTTTGACAGTTTTTTTTAATATAATTTGTTGTCAAAAAGCTTGCACTAAATTTAGAGTCGACTTTTATTTAAACTATGATAATGGGCCAATAAATTTCTTATTAGTTCACATACAAATATAGTTAAATTTATTAGATATGTTCAAAAACTTATTCATCAATGACTTCATACAGAAAATATCTTTTAAAGGGCATTCACTTTTAGATTTGAAAAAACAAACCCTTTTAAACAGTGTTTTTTAAAATGCTATTACATACAGTGGCGAGCAGAACTGACTAAATGTTTGTCACTTTCATGGATGTTTTATTGCGGTTTAGTCATTTTTATATATAAAGCTACCAAATTTTCAGGTTATACACTTCATTTCTTAAAAAACAAATCGTATTAGTTAAAGTTTGTTAAATATATAAACATAAAAAGTATATTAGAAATTTAACAAAAAATTATATTTAGCCAATTTTGCACGTGTTAAAATTTGTCAGCGCCGGTTCATTATTGATACCGTTATCCCTGCCGTTTTGTTTTTGTTACAGAAATTTACTGTTGCTTGATTCGCGATAAACAAAAAAAAGTTAAGTAATTCAGTCGTGTTTACTTGATTCGGCGTCAAATTGTCTGTGTTGTTTAAATTAAAAGGTCTATTTTTATATATTTTTTATCAAAATCAGGAAGATTAATAAAAAAAGCTGAAGATGAAGTTAAGTTAGATAAATGACTGAAAACGGTCGTTCATCAAAAGAAATAGCACAAAGCTTACAAATTTGCCATCAAACTGTCCTAAATGTCATGAACCGACTTACAGCCCTATTCTGGCAGCTTAACTAAGCTCACCACATTAACAAAATAGTTAATATTAACAATTTGTTAAGGTTTCGTATTCTGCTGCAAATTTAAAAGCTCTTTTCCTTACAATTTTGTTAGTAACAGAAAGAGTCTTAAAAACGAATGAAATGTATGTGCTTAGATAGAAAATTGTTGTGGAAATAATAAAAAAATACAAATTATAATATAATATTGGGTTTAAATACATTAAACTGAAAAATTGAAGAATTTTTTACTTATTTTAAGTGTTGATAATGAAATCTTTCAGTAGCCGTGGCAAATTTTTCAAGCGCTTGCAAAGTCACAAGCTGCACTCGAAGCATCTGTTTATATAGCGCATCTCTTCTTTCAATAGGCATATCGATTTTCACCATGCATGATGAACTTTAAAAGCTTTTGAAGTTTTTATGTTAGTGATTTTTAAGAATACCAACATTTACATAACATAACAATCAGCTTAACAAGAGCTCCTTAACTATTTCTTGTTAAGCTAACAACCAGAATAGGACTGTTAATATAAATGCTCCAAAGGTTGCAAAAAGGCGACCCAATCTACTTTCCGACAGAGATGTTCGAGCCATTGAGTGCTATTTAGCTCAAAATGTAACTAAGACACCAAAAGAAGCTGCACAAAAGATTGAAAATTCATTCAGTGAGAGGATAGCACGCAAAGCGTTGATTAGAATTGGGTTGAAGGCTGCCATCAAGCCACAAAAGCTAGCATTGTCTGACAAAAACGTGAAAGCGAGGTTGAATTTCTGCAAAAAGTACAAACACTTGAGTGTCGATGATTGGAATGCGGGATCTGGTCTGCTGAGACCCGAATTAACCAGTATCGGCACCGACCCCATGAAAAGGAGCGGTCCGAATGCTTGAAGGTCAAAATCTTGAAACAACCAAAATCTTTAAAAAAATAATCTTGAAAAAAAAATCTTGAAAACGAGATCTTGAAAAAAAAATTTAGAAAACACAAAATATGCATAAATCTTGAAAAAATCTTTAAAAAATCTTGAAATTTTAAGAAATGTTGTTTCGAATAAAATGTATAATTATGAGAAAAAAGAATTATCAAATTTTGGCAAAATAATACATTTTATAAATATTTATGTTCCCACACTTAGCGTCATCCAGACAAACGACGAGAAGTGGTGGTTTTTTGTCCATTTATGAACACATATTTTTTAAAATTTGACATTTTTTTGCAAAATTTGTCACTTTTCAAAAGTTGGCACTTATTCAAAGTTAAATATGTAATATTTTGCAAAACTTGTACATTTCGAAATTTGACACTTATTCAAAATTTGACACTTTTTGAAATTTGAAATTTTTTGAAATAATTGGAAAATTTGACATCTATTTCAAAATTTAACAAATTCTGTGACTTGACAATTATTCATTATTTTGATTATTTTCGAAATTTGACATTATTCGAAAAATTTGATACTTCTTTCGAAATTGGACACTTTTCGAAATAGTGTAAAATTTTAAATTAAGACGCGAGCGCGATTTTTTTTCAAGATTTTGTTTTCAAGATTTTTTTTTAAGATTGTGATTTAAAGATTTTTTTTTCAAGATTTTGAAATTCTGCTCAAAGGACCCAACCCCCCATGAAAAGCTGCAGAAGCATCAAGTTAAACAAACGATGAAGCATGGCGGTGGTAGCCAATATGGTCCACTTGTAAGAATATTCGGTATAATGAAGAAAGAAGACTACCTGAACATCTTACAGATCAATTTGCCGGATTTCGTTGACCTAAGCGCATATCCAACAGAAGAGTTTATATTTCAGCAAGACGGGGATTCGAAGCATACAGCAAAAATTGTTCAAGAGTGGCTAAAAAATCAGGACTTCCAGCTTTTACAATGTCCATCAAAGAGTCCTTTAACCCGATTTAAAATTTGTGGGCTATTCTAAAAAAACGGCTACCATCTTACAAAATGACCCCAAAGAACATTGACGAACTATGGTCAAGAGTTCAGAAGAAATGCCGTGATCTTCCACATGCAACTATTAAAAAACTAGTCGAGAGCATGCCGATACGTATTAATAGCGTAATTTAGGCCAAAGAACTATTGACTAAATATTAATTTTATATTTTTTATAATAAAAATTGCCGTGCAAAATTGGCTAAATACAAATTTTTTTTTTGTAATATCTTTATTTATATATATATTGTAAACTTAAATCAAAATATTTTATTTTATAATAAATAAAGTATTCAACCAGAAATTTTGATACCATTATGTTGAAAAATTACTTTACAGCAATAAAAAATGCATGAAAGTGGAGAACATTTAGCCAGTTTTGCTCGTCGCAGTATATTAAGTTTGTTCAGTATTCATACGTTAAATGAAGAATATACAAAAAATGTTATTGCCACTTAAGATTCGTCCTGGAAGCGGTAGCGGGCGCCTACAAATACCACTTTTAAACTTATACAACACTCTACAAAGTAAAAAAAGACCCTGTAAAAGATAAAGTCAAAATTCAAATTGAATTCTAATTCTTAGATTTATTTCTGGATAGTTTACCTTTTGTCATTGTTTATTAATAGTTTTCTGAACATGTCAAATCAAAAAATATTAAAAAAATAATGAAAACAATTGATAAAAAAAACTAAAACAATCTTAAAACATGCATTTCACAAAAGCTAATTTTAACAATTTTATTAAGTATATTAACGATTACGGCTTTATATCAATCTTTGAATAATTACACAGTGATACAAAACAGAATGAAGTGGAAATAGTTACGACCACTTTTTGGTGCGTATTGCGTATTACCCTTACTGCTAAACCACTAAAGATATCCACCCCTTATATTCACACCATATGTTCGTGTGGTGCTCCGGATTGTTTTTTATTTGTGTTAGACTCAACACAAGGTGATGCTGGGGACGCTTTTTAGGAAATTCTTATTTATGGACCATAAATTTGCAAATCTTAACCGATAGGTGGCGCTGGGATAGAGATATTTTATTAATATATAAAAACGGCTGAACCACTGATGCTATCCACCTTATCGGATTTTTTTTTATGTTAGACCTTTCGTATCAGCAGTAAGGCGGTCTGTAGCGGGACAAAGTCTGCCCAGGAATACTGGTAGCGCTTTGGTCGGCAGTCCCATCACTGCTATATTTTTTATTTTTTAAAAATAGGCCAAAGTGCCATGCATAAATTTTTTAATAAAAATTCTTAAAATATTTTTTGTTAAATCCATAACTATTCCATTGAATGCAGGCAGCATCAATGGACTACGAAATGTTCCTGCACGTGGGATCGCAAACAAATGACTCTGAAGAATTGTGCGAAGTTAATGGAAATTTAGCTATTTGCTATTATTTGAGACGGCAATATGATAAAGCCAAAGACCGCACGAGTGCATACAACAAATACAAAGGTAAGAAGAATAAAGTTTAAATAGTAGAAATTGCATTAAATAAAATCCTTTACCAATTTCAGATCTAATCAAAAAGGACTGTTTTCAAAAGCCAAATTTAGGTAAGACGCACACAGGTTTAAAATTAAAACAAGCTGTCCAAAATTAAAAAAAAACGAAAGTGGTCAAAAAATAAGTTGAGATATCTCTTAGGACAATTAAACTTAATTTAAGCAAAAGAAAAAACATAAAAATTTGCCGCGATGGCAATTCTTAAGCGAAACGAGACTAATTAAATCAGTTGATTGTATTGCCTACGCTGGAAGAAAGTGATCTTGGTAGTTAGTCTACATTACAGCTCATTTATTATGAAATTATTGACTCAATTATTTCGGATATTGATCAACGTTTTGAGAAAAATAATGACATCTTGTATGCTGTTAAAGCTGTTAACGATTTTTAAAGCCAACATTTTAAATTCGGTGTACTGCAACCATTAAATTAACTTAAATTGTTATTGCCGTTTCGAAAAAAAATTTCCTTTGTCAAAACTTTAGTGACCAACGAAAAGTGCAAACCTGAATTGCATGACAAAATCGAGAATATATTCGATACGGCGATCCTCAATGACCGATTAACGATCGAGTGATCTTTCGTTCCTTGGTTTGAAAAGAAAAGATTGAACTCTTGCATTGCAAATAGCCAGTAATTTGGAATAAACCAAAAATTCCATTCTTCTAGTTCAACACTCATTCATTATTGGTTTTAAATCTCCTAAAGTATATACAGTTAAGAAAAATGTATATATTTTTGCAACACAATTTTCTCAAAACGGAATTATAATTTGAATAATTTATTTGAATTATTTGAATAACAAACAAATATTTATTTGAAGAAGTTATTTATTTTTTTGAGAAGTCTGCTCCCCCAAAAATTTGCTCAGCTCCTCCAAGTAATCGTTTCTGGCTACGGCCGTGTACGTACCTGAGTTCGCTAAAAGGTTCGCCGCATCTGGCATTTTTGACAACAACAAAGTTAGATTAGCTTTTAAACCGTGCAATATTTTAAAAAACCTTTTTAGTAAAACAAAAGATCCGATGGACAAACTTGATCAATCCAAATTAATCTACAAAAGTCCATGTAGTTCTGACGGCACCAATGTATGTAACAAGATATACATTGGAACAACTTAATCAAATTAAGGACGTGGATTTCATCCCATAAATCGGATATTAAATCAGACCACAATAATACAAAAGTGCTTGTTTAAAAGAGGGTTACATTCCCAACTTCGACAAAGTGGAAATTTAACAAAGGGAGAACAATTACTCTAAAAGACTCACTCTTGAGATGTGCCACATATCAAACACTCCAAGCAACATACGCATTAATTACACGCTCACAGCTGCAGACACATAATTAGTTCAGTGTTCAGTGTAATACATTAATCTCAAATTTAAGAATGGTTCTATTTGTCGTTGTTCATATTTTGTAAATTTTTGTAACTTAAATATTTTAATTGTGTTTTGTTTCTACAGTTTTTCTGATTATGAATCGCAGTGTCAATTCGAAATATTGAAAATAAAAACCAACATCAAAATGAAATATATAAAAAAACAAAAATTCTTTTTTTTTATATTTTGAAGACCTAAAGCCAGTCAAAAACAACTTTTATTTTAACATTTTTTCATATTAACCATACCTGCTTCCAAAAATTAAGTGAAAAACATATGCCACATTATTATTTTTTTATTTTCGAACGGTGTTAGAAGTGACCATGGATAAATACAACCAATTTTTGCTATTGACATTATTGTGTCTAATCTGTATTCCATTCTGGTTTTTATGATTATATTACGTTTTTATGAATTTCGGCCAGTTTTTTTTAAATTTTGACCAGTGTGTGACGTTTTGAATTTTTTCAATAAGCTTTAGCTTAAAAAAATAATTTACAGAACGCATAAATCGTCATATAACAAATTTTGCTGCTGAACTAGAACAAATTGATGATATTGTACCGATATTTAGGGAGGATATACAATTTTGCATACCCTTTAAGGGTTTCAATATCAGTGAGGATATACCGCTGTCATCAGTAGCCTGTACTTTTGAGTAAGCTGTTCTAATAAACTTTTTTTTTTCTTTTGCAGCAGCATCATTCTAAACACTTTTATTTATATATATATATATATATTTTATTTAGTCCCACACGAAATCCTTTAAGCAGTAATAATGGCGTATATGCAAATATAACAATTCCAGCAGGAAATGTTGTGTTGGTCGAGCATCCTATCGTACAGAGTGTCGATAAACCGTTCGTTCAGTGTGAATTGTGCTTGCAGCAAAAGGAACATATTTACACTTGCCTTAATTGTAGATACAAGACGTATTGTTCCCTCAAATGCATGCTGAAGGATGAAGACTTGCATCAAAAGGAATGCATAGGCTATAAATATCTTATATTGCTAGTACTAGACGCAAGCAATTTGTATAGAATTTTTATGCGTACTTCCAGCTTGTTGCATGATAAGATTTTCATTTTTAAATCTTTTCGGTTAGTTTTTTTGTATTCAACAATGCCTTTTTGTATTGCCTTAATACAGAGATTACTTTCGATATCTTAGAAACTATCATTACTTTAAAAAAATTAACTAAGGTACAGTTTTGGTAGAAACACTTTACTGAAGTAGTCTCTGTATTAAATTTGTACACTCAATTAATAATCACAAAAATTATTCTTTAGCAAACTTACAACGGCAGCTGCAGTTTTAGAAATGATTCAAGATGTTTGTGATGAGGAGGAGCATATGCATGGCATGCAATATTTAAAACTTCTCACAAATTATCCTGATTATACAAAACTGTCCGACATGCAGTACTCAACCCTGGTGGTGACTGCTTTTCGCTTAACTGTTTTTATTGAGAAAAAAACTATGGCCATAGAGACGCTTTATAACAATCTGCCTTTGTCTAATAAACAGAAAATGATTTTAATTGGCGCCATACTGATGCGCCTAAATTGTCATTTGATAAATAATTCTTTTGATTTTGAATTCAATTATCCGTTGCTCTCGAAGAAATACGTGTATCGCACAATGCAACAACAAGTTGGAGAACTATCAGCTAATATACGACCCGTACGTGGAGCTGTTGTTGAGAACCTGTTAAGTCATTATAACGTAGATGTTGAAAAGGATATTGCAAAAAGATCCATTGAGCTGCTGCGGGATCATTACGTCGATATCTGTTCAACGAAGAGTCTACTCAATAGCAAACATACCCAATCCTGCAATTATATACAACGTCAGCTATCCACTTTTAAGGATAATATTGCAGAGTTGTATTTTAATCCTGATTCTATAGATTTTTTTGTTTATGGCGATGTAGCTGTCATGCCTACGACCAAAACTTCAACCACGCTTATTTGTTCGCGCATCAATGAAATGTGTGATCGTGAGCGATTTTTGTTTGTGCACAAATTTGCACGCCAATTTCATAAGCATTTTGCTGAATATTTTCTACAAATGCGTTTGTATCACAATCGCATAAGGCAAGTAATGACGTTTTTTTGCACAACATTGAGCAAATTTCGTCACTCATGCACTCCAAATGTAGAAGTTGTGTAAGTTTGCAATGTAATAATTAATTACAATTTCTAAGCAAACAATTTTCTACCAATGATATTTTTAGTGTAATGGAAAATGGTTTAGTTTTAGGCAAAACTCTCAAAGAAATCAAGCAAGGCGAAGAGTTATTTATATCATATAAGGCACATTACATGCGTCACACGCTGGCAGAAAGGAAACAATTTCTCAAAAAACTGCACTTGGATTGTAACTGCAAAAACTGTCAAATGGATGACATGGAAGACATTTGCGTAAGAATATGCTTTTTTTCTAACTAAGTATTTATTTGCATATTTTTTTTATGCCTAGAATCGACGTTTAGGCATATTTTGTGATACTTGCGAATACACAGAAATAACTCCAGCTCAAGGAAAATGTTCACTTTGTGGAGCTACTTACAACACTCTGCTTACACGTTACAAAACAGAAACAAAGCTATTTGCCGATGAACTATTTAAACAACAACAAAAAGCCAAAGGTTTGAATCAATTGAATCAAGAAATTTTGCTTAATTGAGACTGAATGCTTGTTGTTGTTTTATTTAAGGAACTGAACGTGATTTGTTCATCATGCATCTGATGGCTTTCAATCATGCTCACAAATGTTATGTGCCGAGCAATGAGTTTTGCATACGCACCGATGTGGAATACGCCAAATTTTTGGCATTAAAAAGTGAGTAGTACTCAATAAGCTCTCAAACTCAAAAATATACATATACAATTTTACAAGATACAATTTTACACATAAAAGATTTTTCTTCGACAATACAAAACTAAACTGAATGCCCTGGGTATCTCTGTGGTTTATTATATTTGCGTGTAAACAATTTTCGAATATAGTCATAAAAGTTCTGGATTAGCTCTAGTTTTTAAATATTTGTGAATAGGTAAATTTGTTTAATTTTGAGTGTTAAACTGGAACATACTCGAGAAACAATTTCATATTTTGTGTCAATAAAGTAGCATTACAGTTACATTACATTAAGATATATGGGCATTTTCAAACTTGCGTTACGGACGATTTGCACGATGAAGTATTAAAAAAGAAGAATGAAAATGTCCAGGTTTTAAAAAAGCTTTTTTTATATTTGTATAGTAATTAAGTAAATTTATTGCATTTAGTAAAAGCAACGACAACAATCGACCCTTAGGATTTTAAGATATAAGCAAAAATATGTGTTGGCGTTGCGTTACAAAAAATGGAAGTGATTTTCGATTTGGATTACAAAATTTGCAAAACTCTCTGAATTGGGCATGTCGTTTTGTATACAACTGTTTTTAGAGGGTTTAAAAATAACATAAGGTTATTTTCCAAGTCATAAAATTTAAAAATGTTCTGTGGTTTTTATTAGGCATTTTTATCTGGCGTTACTTTACTGGCGTTACGTTACTCAAATTTCCATTGTAGTTTAATTGGGTAATTAAGCAGTTAGGTAGTTTAGTAATTATGTAATTTACTAATTAAAAAATAAATTTAAATATTGTCCTTTTCTTGCCTCAACCATTTTTCATTATCTTTAGCCAATACCTTTCATTTTTACTAAAACAAAAAGTTTATGAAACATTTAGTAAACATTTACGAAAAAGAAAAACTACATTTGTGAAACAGTGCCGACGATTTGATCATCATGGTTAATGAATTTATGTAGAAATTGCTTAAATTAATAAAATTAAAATCTTTCTTTTAGATAATATCATAAAATAATAAGTTTTTAATAAGTTTTAATTTTTTTGTCACGGTTGACTTTTCTGTGGATTTGCCCATATAATATATAATTACAGAGTGTCCAGTGTAAGAGTAGGAATATTTACGGAGGTGAAAGTTAAGGCCGAGTTAAGCAAAAAATCGAATCGGAGGGGGTCTATTTTCACACCCTTAGAAGTTACGGGGTTAATTGGTATTTCATGACTTTGATTCATACTATTGTTCCTAGCAGAAAAACTAACACATGGAAAACTTTAGATAAATTTTATTGTTAAATTTAAAGAACTATTAATATGCATATTTTTCGCATATGCATTATCTTTTTAAAAAAATTAATGTAAGGTTTTATATCTCGGGCACCATAAGTGGTACCGAATATAATTTTCTCAATTCGGATTCTGCAAAAGTTTTGAATATCTTTTTAAAACAGCAGGAAAAGGCTACGATTTTTTTTCTTATTTTGATATATAAAAAAAAAATACTTCAAGCATGGAATGTAACAATTTTGTTCATATCTCCTTAACGGTTATTATTTCATTAAAACACTCCTTACCAACAATTGCTAAGTTATTTGATACCCATCGAATGACAAACTCAAAAATTTTACTATAACATTTTTGTGAATGATGAGTTGAGGTGTTTTAACGAAATAATTAAATTCATAAGGATAGGAAATTTTTTAAAATTCGAAATAGCAAAAAATCGTGGTCTTAACCTGGTGATGTAAATTGATATTTTTGGAAAGGGTGATGTTCACAAATATTTGAAGACTCTGAATTAAGGAAATTATCTTCGGTACCACTTCTGGTGCCCGAGATATAAAACGGTATATTAATTTTTTTGAAAAAGTTAAAAATTTACATGCAAGTATACATTTATTCAAAACAAGAAAATGCATATGCAAAAAATATGCAAATTATTAATTCGCCAAATTTAAGGATAACATCAACATTTTAACCAAAATCGCCAAAATTTAGACAATCAGATAGCAATCAAAATTTCTGTGCTACCTCGAGTGTACCTTTAGAATCGAATATCCTTCACACAGGACCTTATGGGTAAAAATCAAGAGTGGCGTAGTGTTTGGCAGGATATTCTTAAATTCTTTATTTACTTTTACTTTAAGAGTTATATATAGTTTTTCTTACAAAAATCAAAGCATTTTGAGAACGTGATTTTTTACTGTTTTTCTTAAAAACCAACTGTGTCCTTGCGGGAAACTATTTCCTAATTTTTTTTGGGAGATCTTGACCACCCTATGCTACTTTTGAGACCTCTTAGAACACGATCTCAATTTTTCGATACGCCCTACAAACCATCCCTCAACAATAAATCAGCTTTTTGTTACTTTACTTTCCCGCCAATCCGAGCCCGGGGAGAAACACCCCGTTTCCACCCCCTTTCGGCGGTCTTGTGGGTTATTAATACCTTTTAATTTGATAATATGTTGCTGTTTTTTTCCTAATAAACGTAAAAAATTTTAATTTTCCCTACATTGAAGACTTTGCACAACAAGCTTATGACATAATTGTGAATGTAAAAGAGCAATTGCGGTCTTGCTATGAGGAGCGTTTCATCTGTTTCACAATGTATGCCGATATTCTAGATGTTCTTAAAATAATTTTACATTACAATCAAAACGAAAAGTAAGTTAATATAAAAAATAGGCTGTACCAGCAATAAATAAACAAATCGGTTTTTTCATTTCAGCTTATATTCGATTTCAAACATATGCCTATCAGAGTTGTGTAACTTTGGACTGCGTATTATTAAACAACAGTTGGCGCACACACAATTGTACGAAACCTACGACTATAAATGTGCTCCAATTCTATATGATCTTAATCAGTTCATGGATTGGAAAGATCAAATTCCCTGCAATGAGTTTATGCCATTAATTGATACAGCAAATAAATCCAAGAAAAAGTGCAAAAATAAGGCCAAAGCAGGACCAGAATTTATTCCAGCTCTATCGACATAAACGTTTTATTTCATTGACAATTTTTAATTTTTACCTAATTTTAGGTATACACATACATTATTTATTTATTTATTTAGCAATAATTAGTGCAGTATTTGTTTTTCAGTCATTTTGTCTGTTTTAGTGAAGATTTAATGAATTCCATTTTTTGTTGTATATATTTTTGTTTAATTTTATTCACTTGTTCCTTTTTTATTTAACGTTTTGGGCTAATGAGTTATTTGTACTCGTATAGTTTCAACACTTTTTGGCAAATACTATTTTACTGCAACTTTCAATGAATTAAACTAGTATTGATTAAAAACACTTTCAGCAGTTTTTATTTAAAACTAAAAAATCTTTCGAATTAACTTTATTTTACCTTTTTTTTAAATAGTTAACTATACAAAAGTTATTGGCTTTAGAATTAAATTATGCTATTAAGTGATGCTGTTTAGCTTAATTTTTTAAAATAAAGTAGTGCAAAATTTACATTATTTCCCATAGTGCGATGAAGTAGCTGCTGCTACATATGGCTTCTGATCAATCCACTTGCTCAAATCAACTTGGGCTATTTTCGAGCATGGCACAACGGGGTTGCTGCAAATAAATTTAAATGTATTTTCAACGATTATGAAAGCTGTCAAAACACAGCGCAACTCACGATTTAGATACTGTAACAAAAGCATGCGGCTGCATCGTTTCGATATGAATGCCATTATCACAAAGTAAACGCGCCATGCTGGCCTTGCGTATTTCAGCTAGCTGATCTGTAGAGAGTGTAAAGAAGATGTATTATACGTATGGAAAATGAGTAATTATGCAGCTAAGTTAATATTTTACCTGGCGTAAAGCCGGTCAGCTTATCACCATTTGCATAGAAGAAACGATCGCCGACACGTGTGCGATAAAACTGTTCAGTCAATATGCAAAGAAACGTTGGCCCAGCCAAAGCACCAGCTACATGTGACTCCAAGGATCCGCCTACAGTGACATCGACATCCTCATGACTGTCATAGAGTGTTTTTAGCTTCTCAATGATCTGTAATACAAATCGCATTTCAAACATAGCATATTGATTTTGAACCATATAACGCGTTTGACCGCTACCTCTGCATCAATTAAATCGTTATAATCTTCCCATGAGTAAGCGCGTTTCAGTCCGCAAAATTCCCTATAGTCATTGTAGGAAGCTAAGCCATGGTCACGATTACGTTGGATATCAATAGCGCGTAAGTCACCACCGAATGGCATGTTGCGCCGGAACAAGAAGTGTTTAATCTGAAATATAACGAAAACAATTAAACCTGTCTATGCATGTAGATTGTTAAACAAACTTCTCTGTCGTAATTTATGTCAGTCAACTCCTGTGGCTGTGTTGAATGACCTCTCGTTAGCGAATCAAAATTGTCCCCAGCCTCAATAATAGCAGGACGATTGTACCAATCGCTTAAACGTAGTGAGCCAAGCACTGATCGCAACTCCGATAGCAAGCTGCGATAAACAACGGAAAAACGAAATCAAATTAATGTGCAGTGGCGACAAATTTTCTACAATTTTCCTTAAATAAATTTAATTCTAAAAAGTAAATGATTATACTCGAAACTGGTCTCTCGTGCCTTTCGCATCAAATGATCGGGTAAATTTCTCTATTATAATGGAATGTATTCCAACTTAATATCTAATTTGTATCTTAATTGTATATGAACTTAATACCTTACTTTTAACATGTTTTTTTTTATTTTAGGTGAATTTGAAAGAAGCATAATCAGTAACATGTTTTGTGTTTATTTTCATTTAAAAGGACTAAACGAAATAAATTCTCTGAATAAAAAAGTAAGTAGTTGAAGAAAATGTTTGGCGTTTTGCTTGTGAAATATAAAAATAAATTATTATTATCTCTTAGAAAAAAGGAACAACGAAACATAATACGGTGAGTTTCATCCACCATTCCACGACGAGAACACTTACAGTTGCGGTCAAAATAAAAGTAGTACTCTTATATTCAGACATGTTTTGATAACTAATACTAGTCTACAAATTTTGGATCCGGTAAATCCATTATCATTCCTATATAATAACTTTGTTCGTTATAAGCGATAGATCGTTATAAGCGATATTGTATTTTTGGCTATTTATTAATTTTTTCTTTGTTTTATATAAAAAATCAACAAATATGTAAGCAATTAAAATTTTACTATTTGTACGAACTTCAGCCGGGACTAAAATTTTGGTTCGTTATAACCGATAGTTCGCAATAAACGATTTCGTTATAAACATTACTTACTTTCATTGGCGTAGCAAGCGGGGAAAAGGGGGGCAGTTGCCCCCACTTTTAGCTAGATAAACAATTTAAAAAGAAAAGTTATTCAAAATATCAGTTTTTTACAACGATAATATTTTTGTATTATATATTTTCCTCTTCTTTCTCTTTTCTTCATGTTTCATGTGAAGAAATTTTGGTGAACTTTTTTGCACCACCATTTGTACTGCCCCCCATTTGTACTTCCCCCATTTGTACTGCCCCCATTTGTACTGCCCCCATTTGTACTGCCCCCATTTGTACTGCCCCCATTTGTACTGCCCCCATTTGTACTGCCCCCCATTTGTACTGCCCCCAGATGAAATTCGCTTCCGACGGGCTTGCTTACTTTACTTTGTATATAAGAAAAAATAGACATTTTTCTATCAATATATCAACCACTTTCGTGTCATGTGCTGTAGCGGAGCTAAAATTTTCAGATTATCCAACGAAATGTCAACAAATTTCATGTCATTTATTTTAGCGGAATTGTTATCATCCAAAGTTAGAATTTAGAAAAAAAACGGTTCATTAAGTGTATTTTTACATGAAAAATATACATTTTAAATTTGGACGATTACAGCACCGCTAAAACAAAAGATACAAAAGTTGTTGATATTTCGTTGAATAATCTCAAAATTTTAGTTCCGATGCAAGCACATGACACGAAAGTGGTTGATATATTGATGGAAAAGTTGATAATTTTTCTAAAATACAAAATATTTTTTTTTATTTTATGTTCAGTAGTTTAGATTCCAAAAACGTAAAAAACCCTGTATGTTGAAAACTTCACAATATAGGAGGAAACTGAGTACAGATTTAGAACCAGCGTTGAAAGTACATATAGTAAGGATAATGGGCTTACCGGATTCGAAATTTGTAGACTAGCATTATTTATCCAAACATGTCTGAATATTAGAGTACTGCTATTATTTTGACTGCAGATGTATATATTGTAATTTCTTAAACAAATTGATTGCTAAAGAATGAAGGTCTTAAAAATTATCCTACTTTACCAGATAGCACAGCAATTCACGGTATATTAAATACGCAACAATTGATAGCAAACACCTACTTGAATGTCATTTGAAAGATGCTCAGTCAGGTCCTTCAAGAATTTTCATTAATTGGAGACGAAAAATCTACTGAGAACTGATTATCTATACCATAGTAGAATTAGAGAAGGTAGATGCATTACGGAGAGACACTGCCGGAACTGTCAAAACGAAGTTGACAGCTCATACAAAATCTGAAAACAATGAGAATGCGATAAGAAAGCAAAAATAGGCAAGAAAAGCAAAATGCTTGAGTTTGACAATTTCGGCTATGAGAAAAAGAGAGCAGTCTGAAATGCATATACCTTCACTAGTTCTACCATGATCTATACTATGATATAAAAATTATGTTTGTAATTATTGAGCATCTTTGTGGCAGCCAGTAAACTCAAACCGCACAACGGATTTTTTTAAACTTTTTCACTATTCTAATCATAATTGATGGTTCATGTGTACTCCAAATTTTTTTGATAGCGTAGAAGTTATTAGCTAAGAAATTAGTTTAAATAGCAATTTTCGATAAACATCGGTGCTTTCCCCCATTTCCTGCCTAAACAGTAAAAGATACGTGAAAATTATGTATAAACATATGAAACATCTTCCCGATTCCAACAAAAATTCAGCGGTGACATGCATCTAATATGCATTTAAACTGATAGCGTTTTGTCGTAAACTTTAACATTTAATAAAAAATTAAATCATTTTCAAGTTCGTTTGTTGATTGACTTTGATACTATCACTGCTTGTAGTGATCAAAATGTTGCTTTGGTTTCGCCACAAAAAGCTGCACGCTGTTGTGGCCATAGAAATAAAATATTTTACTGCTTTGGTTGTGGCGTGCTTCTGCTGGTCTCCAAGTGACGGCACCACCACTCTTCAAAAGCATTACATTTTCCACGGGTGGCAACCTTAACATGAACACACCATAAATGTCAGATCGATCTGTCAATGAATAGTGACGTTACAGTGTTCTAAATTAAACAACTTTTGGCGTTGTTATAAAAATGGATAAAGAAGCATTTCGTGCCTTGATCAAGCATTACTTTTTGCATAACAAAAGTGCGAAAGAAACAAAAGAAAAGCTCGATAAATATTATGATGAATCTGCTCCGTCGTATTCGACAGTTAAATATTGGATTGCAGGAGTTCAAAAGAGGTCGAATCAGCACAAAAGATGAACACGCACGGGGAGCACCAAAAAATTGACCACTTCAGAATGCATTGGAAAAATCCACGATTACGTATTGGACAATCCGAAAGTGAAAGAGCGTGAGATAGCTACAGCCAAAGGCATATCAAGTGTGTCAGTGGTTTAAATTTTACATGAACATTCGGATATGAGAAAGCTGTCTGCAAGATGGGTGCCGCGTTCGTTAACATTCAATCAAAAACATGTGAGTGTTCGCACTTCCCAACAATGTTTGGACATGTTTAAACAAAATTCGACTGGTTTTTGACGCAAAATAGTGACCATGGGATTCACCACTATACACAAGAATCTAAGGAATCAGTAAAAGAGTGGGTAGGTCCCAGTGGAAGTGCACCAAAGCAAGCGAATACTCAACAAAAGGCCGGAAAAGTGTTGGCGTCTATCTTTTAGGATTCAAGTGGCATTTTTTCATCGACTATTTGAAAAAAGGAAAAACAATCAACAGCGACTATTACTGCAAATTATTTAAACGATTGAAGAACGAAATCGCAAACAAACGGTCCCATTTATCGAAGAAAAAAATCATCTTTTTATATAAATTCAATTGCAAAGGTTTCTCACTTAAATTTGCTTCGTTCTTTCTATGTTTTTTACTTTAACAGCGTCAGTAGCAGCATCTGACAGTTAACTTAACAGTTGTTTTCATGTAGCATATAATTTTTTCGCTCGATTAAATGGCGTCTGCTACCTGATCAGTTTTAATGAGCGCTACAAAAATCTTACCATTCAGCGAATTTTTTTTACACAACAGTTGCCAACTGTTGTCTGCGCTGAATGCGGCCATTGTATCATAGAGAAAAATAAGTACAACATAATTAATTGTTTCAGTGGATTTGCCCAATATATTGGACACGTCAGAAAGTAATTTTAATATTTATTTTGCAACGCTCATTTTAAATGAAATCGTTTGGTTCTATGAAAACAAGATCAAGGTATATATGTATAAGAAGGTAGTGTTAGTAGACAAAATTATCTCTTGTTGTGGGTACCTTAGCTGTCAAAATTAGTTGTTTACGAACAAAAGCAAAACAAATAACAAAAGCTGTCAACAACTTGCCAATAAATAGAATGATGTTGTGAATTTTGTGTTTTAAATTGATTTATTTAAATTGATCAAATTGTACAAATCAGCAGACTCTCCGGCAAGGGAATCAAAAAGAAAAGCTATTCAAATACTTGCGAACAGTTTTAATTATTTCCCAACGTTTATTTAGTGATTAAGTTATTTAGCTTCACAAAAAATATTAAAAAATGAAAACCATATAAATTTTAGAACACATTTGAAAGTTTTCTATCAGCTTTTATTTACTAGGTCTGTTCCCGTACTCGATTCAAGTAACTTGAAGTTGCTTGTAAGCGTTTCTTTACACACTTTTCAAGTTCGAGACAGAAAAAGAACAAGCTAAATGCCACTCTCTATTCTATTACAATTACCCGAAACTAGCTTCAATTTTACTTGAAAAATTTCTTCGAGCACGAATCTTCTTCTTCCAATTGCTTCAATTTATTATCAATCAGCCGTCAACAGCAACTGTTCTGCTCGAAACTGGCTTGAAGTCGTTTCCGTACTTTTTTGCATATTCTCACATTTTGACAGATAATTGAGTTACATTCACAGATTGAACTTTACTCTAACTTTACTTGAAGTTAGTACGGAAAGAGACTTATTTGGGCCTATTCTGCCAGATCTGTTATTCTGTTATGAATTTTCTGTTATGAATCATTATAAAAGATTATCATGCCGACCATAAGAGATCTGTTAAAATTGGTATTCTGCCTTTCGATCTTTTATGGTACTCTGTTATCAATCTTCGAAAACAGAAATCTATTACAATTCCGTTAACTTCTGTTATGAAACAGCTGATTGCTTTCAATAAAATTAAATTATTGGACATGCATATAAAATGCAAGCGCACATTCACTTTGTCCAACCTAAAAATCTGCACGAAACGCACGTCAGGAAGATTGAACGGTTTGCTATTTTTCTTCTATTTAAAACTTATCTTTAAAACACACACACATTTATTAATTATATAATCTTAAATAAACATCAATTTTTCAGACCTAAATGTTCACTTTCTAATAATTTGTTGCGATAAAAGACAGAAAAATGTATCTGTTATTCTGTTGTCTTTAATAACAGATTTCATAGCAGTTTTTGTCATGCAGAATACCAAATAAAAGATTTTGTAAAAGATTTGTTGACAGTTCGAAAAATCTGCTATGATTTATAACAGACGTCATAAAAGATTGTCGTGCAGAATACCAATTCTGGTCTCGTAACAGATTTTTTGACAGCTCAAAAATTTGTATGGGAAATCATAACACAATGGCCGCATTCAGCGCAGACAACTGATTTGAACTGTAATGGTAGCGCTACTTTAGTTCACGATGTTTTTCTCTGAATGTGTTGCTACTCTACACGTCAGAAGTTAGATTCAATTTAATTTTTACGTAAATTTAATTCAATTGCAAAGGTTTCTCACTTAAATTTGCTGCGTTCTTTTTGAGTTTATTAATTTAACAGCGTCAGTAACAGCATCTGACAGTTAAGCCAACAGTTGTGTTCATGTAGCATAGAATTTGTTCGCTCGATTAAAAGGCGTTCGCTACTTTGGCCGCATTCAGCGCAGACAACAGTTGGCAACTGTTGTGTAAAAATTCGCTGAATGGTACATATTTGGTAGCGCTAACTAAAACTGATAAAGTAGCGAACGCCTTTTAATCGAGCGAACAAATTCTATGCTACATGAACACAACTGTTTGCTTAACTGTCAGATGCAGTTACTGACTCTGTGGGTAGTACTGTGCTGGTACTGACTCAGTTGCCAACTGTTGTCTGCGCTGAATGCGGCCAATAACAGAATTTTTTCATAACAGACTGTGCAGAATAGGCCCAAATAATTTTGGCCTCGTAACAAATTTGTTGACAGCTCAAAAATTTGTATCGGAAATCATAGCAGAATAACAGAATTTTTCATAACAGATTTTGCAGATTAGGCCCAATTGTCTTTTACGCTCTTCTTATATTTACAGCTACGGTACCCACCTCTCTGTGACTACTATACTATGTACCTTGAACAAGATGTCCCAACATGATAAAAACAAATTTAGAGAGATATTTGACATTAAAGTCCGTTGGATTTTCGATTTTGTACCGAAGAAAACCAAACAAATTTGTTTGGAAAATTTATTAGAAAAAATCAACCGGACAAAAATTAAATGTACGTTTTTTTATCTCTTTATGGCTTTGATGATAATAATATTAAGAGGGTTTAAAAAACAAAGATCTAAAGGGTTGAAAAACCTTCAAGGGATTTAAAAAAAAGATTTTGTGCCGAACAGGAGCAAAACAATTTTGTCTTTGTAAAGGGTCCGCCAAATAACTTTTTTTTTTAAAAAACGCATTGGGTGGTCAGTTGGCTTCAACTCCTGAACCAATTGGACTTTGTATGGCGTCATACCAAGGTCTTCATGCAAAATTCGTCTCAATGATGTCTCCGAAATGTTCAATTGTTGAGAACGATGGTGAATTGATGTTGATGGCGCTTCACGCACACTTTCTGCCACAGCAGCAATATTCTCGGGTGTAAGCACTGCTTTTGGCTTTTCACGCTTTGGTTTATCGATGAGGATGTCAGTTTCTTTCACTTTTTTCACAAGATAACGAACATACGGAGCTGACGGTGCTTCTCTTCTTCCAAAATCCATACGCAATTTTCGCACACATTCTGCAACATTACCATGATTTTCAAAGTAATGTCGCAATATTTCCTAGCGTTGTATTTATATCAGCGGAAGGATAAAACTAATAATCTGTCAAATCAGGCATGAGCTAAGTGTTATCATTCACGCAATAAGCACTAGTTGAAAAAAAAAGTTAGATGGCGGACCCCTTACAAACGTAAGTAGCGTAGGTAAAAATCAAAAGTATGTTTTTTCATCATTTTAGGACCTAAATGATAGGAATATTACCTCGAAAAATTATTTTGTTTTTAATTTAGCCTAGCTATTGAAAGGGTAAAAGGAAACGTTCAATAAAGAAAAACAGGGTTCCTATTATTAAATTTTTCGCCAAATCGTTGGCCATACAACGTCAGAGCAACATGGAAATTTGACGAGAAATATAAAATTTTTGAATTTTTTTTGATACATCTACTTTGAAATATCAAAAAAAAAGTGCCGCTTTTTACTTAACAAAGATCCGCATTTGCACAGCGTTGCTCTATAATATACTTACTCTAATCTTCCTTCGATTTGGGCATGAAAATATCTGAATGCGGCCGTTGCATGTGCATTCAATACAGATGGATCAATATTCGTGTCGAAGTCATTGACATAGCTGCCGCCATGAACATTATATATTAAACGATTTTTTAGCATGTTATCGGCACCCAAGAATATTGGTAGCCACTCATAATAGGTGATGTGCTGGTATTGAGCTATGTTTATCCTGCGTGCCTCTTGGAACAGTGTGCGATCATCATAATGAGGATTATATTTTGCCAATGTATCTGCAATACGATTGTGTTCTCGCAAAAGAATTGTTTGCAATATAGCTAGACCAGGGTTTTGATTAACACGTACGTCGCCAGCTAAGTAGCATATTTCGTTGGGGTCGATAGCATCGCAATCGGCAGTTGTGTTGCGTGATGATGGCAACCACTCAGCTCCATTACGTTCCTCAACAATCATTCGTCCACCTTGGAAGGCACGTATTTCACTGTTTTGCTGAATGGAGTTACCATAACATAGTGACAAATCCAGGTACGAAGTTACAGCAGTCAGCTGTTCTGCGGGACCCTGATTATAGAAGCAGTTAGTATCGCGATCAGTGAGAGTGCGCACAAAATTAAGGCATTCGGTGCCAACTTGTGAGTAGGCCGGATCATGTGGAGGAACAATTATGGCAAAGCAAGTCTTGTGCGCCATATCAGAGCCAACCAAACGACCATCATCGGTGCAGCAACGTGTTGGATGTTTTTCTAAGATAATTTATAGATCGAAAAAAAATGCAAGTCAGATTACTTGGTTAGGTATGAATGTGCTCAACTACTTGCTTGATTGAGTGCCACCAGCCTGCATGCTCATATCGTGTGTGATAATTTGACCAAATTGCATGTTGATTAAGGTGAAATCTGGATCTGGCACATCGAGCTCACCAAAAACTACCAGCGATACCAAGCGTGAATTGGGCAGTTCAGCACCAGTCACTGAAACAGTTGGAGCTGAAATACCATCAGCATATTTCGGCGATAACAAGCGTCCATATCTGCAAGACAATGGTTTTTATATAAGAATTTATGCTATTTATAAATTTGTGTGGCGTACCTCGAATTAGCGATGCCCAATTGTGGATTTTCCAGATGATTACAGGAACCATCCAGAGTACGATACGCTGATTTTTTGCATTTTTGCGGTGGCATAGCGCAAACAGCAGCACCTGGTGTAGGGAAATGCGGTCCGTAGGCAGGATTTGGCATAAAAGGATTCGTAGCTGCTGGTGTAGAATTTGGACCATATGTTGGTATTGGTAAGCTATAGGGCGTAGGTGCAATTACTGGAACTGTGCTGTGATAACGTGGTGCATTACCACGCAGAAATCGAAATCCATTTAATGCCGCCGCAGCCGGGTGTTCATTATGAATAATGTGATATACTGAGCTAGAGTATTTTTGACACTCGCAGTGTCTTAGTATTGGCAACAGCATGCACACAGCTAAAACGCATTTTCGAAACATCTGCAATGTAAAAAATATAGTTATTTAATTTTCTATTGGTACCGCTTATGAGCGTTTTCAAAAGAACAATATCATTTAAAAATAGAATCAGCCCTATTTTTTACGCGGAATCGGAAAAGGGAGTTTTAATTTTTAAGAAAAAGCTCAAGAACATTTGCAAAATTTTTAATGCAAATTTATTGATAAACCATTGATGAACAAGTTTGCATTAAAAATTCCCAAAATGTTCTTGAGCTTTATCTTAAAAATGAAAACTCCCTTTTCCGATTCCTCGTGAAAAATTATATATGAGAGGGCTGATTGGTTATATTTTTATTTTTATTGCAAAAGAACTTGATATGCCACATAACAAAAAAAAAAAAAAAAAATTAAATAAAGTTTAAAGTTTTGAAAATATGTTGATTTTCTTGATTTGTTTGATAGCTTAAATCATTCTTGATTTTAAATACAAATTCTAGTTGTTTGATAGTTTAAAACCGTTTATTGAGCTTTAAGTCAGCTTAGAACAATTAATTGCTCTAACGAATTTTTTCCAAAGGAACAACAACAACATAAAATCACTAGCTGATTTTATTGCAATTTCGATTTTGAAAATATGCATTTTTGTAAGGATAAATGTAATTTTACAAATAAACTTCAACGAATGGGTCCCAAATGTTTTGTAAACTTAATAGTTTATTAACATTACAAAACAATATTTCCCACCATACTTTGTTACTCGGCGGTTTTAACGCGCATAACACACTTTGGGGCTCCCCGCAATCTAATTTTTTTTTTTAGAATTTAGCCAAAATTATAGAATCTTTTTTTCTCCAAACCAATCTCTCTCTGTTAAATACTCCTACTCCAACACATTTCTCTACTCACTCAACTTTTACTCATGTTAATCTTTCTTTTGCCACTTCTAATCTAATATTTCCCACCATACAATTCTTAAATTGGAAAGTAGATACATATCTCCACGTTATCGACCACTTTCCAATACTGATAACCAGGGCTCGGATTTTGATGACCTAAACATCTGCAGAAAATGACCTAAAAACTTCAGAAAATTACCTAAAAACTGGCAAAAATTACCTAAAAAACGCAAACAATTTCATAAAAAAATAAAAAAAATAAAACTTTAAAAATAAAACATTACTAAATTTAAAATTTATTGTATAAAATTTTTATACAAAGCGTTACAGTATATTACAAAGTACATTTTTTAGTTATTAAAATTGAAGGAACGTCGATTGTCTGGCCAAATGTTTTTGCAAACAGAAAAACTTCTTTTTACTTCTGCATTAACGATAGGTAAATATCTAAAAGACGATATGCCAGCGGATGAAAGTTCCTCTTTTAATTTCATAGAATTAAAATGTTTACTACCTAATATTTTAGCAAAAGAGCATAAAAGTAGAATTAATGAAAACTATCAAACCCAGAGTTTTTTTCTAACGCTTATTCATCTTTCTAAATACCCCTTCGTCAGCTTCACCACGCTCAAAGTTTCTTTTCATCGAGGTCTATGAACAAAGCTACTCCTTTTTCGATAGGTAATGTTTTTGATTGAAAAGACTCTATTGTTACAGGAATATGTTTAAAAATGTACTCCCTTATTCAATAGATTTCAACATTTAAACAACATATTTGATTGTGCTGTTTTATATTGGACTAATGTTGTTCAAAGCCTGCTATCACCTTATTCAATAGATTTCAACATTTAAACAACTGATTTGATTAACATTTAACAATCTGCTTTTAGCTACGCAGCCGCTAAACTGGGCTTATGAATAAGGGGGTTACATTTTTACATTTTTTAATACAAAAAAAAAAAAAAACGAAAAAAATCTATTAAAATTTCTCTACAATGACCTAAAAACCCGAAAAATGCTCTAAAAATTAAAAATGTTAAAAAATACAATAAAATAACTCAAAAATTGCTAAAAATTACCAAAAAATGCCCTAAACCTAGTAAAATGAGCTAAAAACTAAAACCGATCGAAAATGACTTCAAAACTTTACATATTTGGAATTTAGAAGAGATAAATGAAAGTTCTAGATAAAAGTTCTAATGCACGCAAGTTTTTTTCTGATACTTGGCATGTTAATAACTTGAATCAATACATAAAAAAGGGTTATTAAGAAAAATTGTAATCTATAGTAATAAAACTAATTTTCTGTTTGTTTGGCCTTTATACAAATCTTACCGGCTGTACGGATTTTGCTCAAACTAGGTATACATATTAAGTGCATTCCAACTTAAAATGTTACATACTTAGTTTTTGCTACGTCCCCTCCGAAATTTTTCAACTAACGGTAATTTTGTTATTATAAAACCTTTTACTATCGGAGATTTTTGTGTATTTAATTTAAAAATTTTTTTTTATTTTGACATCAAAAACACTCACATACATATATTCAAAATTAGAGAAATTTTCAGTACAATGACTTTTTCATAAAACATCGTTACCTAAAATGAGCAAAAAACGACATGAAAATCAAAGTTTGGTCTTTCGATGCAAATATCTCCGCTGTCCATTAATATATGTATTTCATTCAAATTTTTTTGTTCAAAAGTTCAATAAAATCACTTCACAAAAATAGGTTGAACTGTACCGTTAAGTCAGTGTATATATGTTTTATGATTATGTCAAAAAAAGTAAAAAATATTGGCTTTTTACTCATAAAATGCTACCTTTCATATGACAGCATTTATTTGCAAAAATTCTTCCAGCTAAGCGCGCAAATTATTTTACTGTTTTTGTCATCAAAACAACGGCCCTTTGATTTTTTTTGCGAAATTTATTTTTTCCAAAATGTTGTTTTTGTATTTTTTACAAAAAAGTGAAGTCTCAAAAATAATTTATGTGAAAAAATTACCCCAATATCTCTTTCCAATCAAAAGTTATGGCAAAAGTTTTTCATACCAGACTATTAATAAAACTGAGTTTTGTTTTAACCCATTAATGACTAATGGGTATTTAAATACCCATAAAACAGTGTTTACGAAAAAGGCCATATCTCGAAAGTGGTAGGAGATATCAAAATAATTTTTTTTTAAAACATTACGGAAAAATAAAAATTTTTATTGTCTTTACAGTGTGAAACGAAATTCATACAATTAAATTTTTCTTTTCGAGATCGAAGATGTGTGGTTTTCAAAAATGACAAAATCCATATATAAAGCTATGTAGAAAATTAGAAAATGGAAAGATCGAGGGAAAAATTCGTGGTCAGCTTGTCTCTAGTATCCTCTATTTATCAGATGTTCATTATGACAAAAGAATGATGCCATATATGCAGATTTTTATTAACACCAAGAACCCGGGTATTTAAATACCCAATGCAGATTTCAAATACGGTGACAGTTACAAACCTGAAATTTTGCAAAGCAACTTCTATGGCCTATATAAGCTCCCTGATAAATTTTGAAAAAAATCGTACGGTGGAATCTATGAGTTGTCTTAAATGGGTTAACATTCTCTAAATAGTTTCAACGTCCCCATTTATCTCTAAGAATGCAGTTGTGTGTCTAGAGTAATTACGAACATTTTGGATTCCTTATAGTAATCTACTTAGTTTTTGACCCCCTCCCCCCCACTCTCTTCTTAAGTAAAGCCTAAACTATAAAAAATAGAACAACATGGTGTAAGAGGAAATTTTCGACATTAATACAATGTACAAAAAACATTTTTTGCTATCTCTTACGAATACCCTACAATAAGCATTTTTGTATGTAACATGTGTGAATATATATTGTGATGGTGAAATTTCTTATAAATAGTAAGTTCTGAAAAATTCCCTTTATTCTGACATCAAAGTTAAGGCGATATCTTGAAAACTATAGCTTTTCTCAGTGCAACTATGAGAAGCCCTGGTTGTGAAAAATAACGATGTGCGAAAGTTTTTATGGGTAATGTTTTAACAGATATTTTAAAAAAAATTTAGACTATTTTTATATCAAAATTATTGCGATAATTTGAAACATAAGATTTTCTTAGTACAGCACATTTTCTTAAAGCAAGGTCATGCCTCAGAACTAGAAAAAAACGATTGAAATTTCAGAAGGTTGGTCGAATTTCGGCCACATGCGATAATATAAATAAAAATAGGCGTAGGAGAAACAGTTATGCCGTTTTTCTGAACAGATTTTGATAAATTTTTAAATAAATTAGAGTAGGGAAAAGAAGTTCCCTGTGACCTTTGACCTGAAATATGAGCATTAAAATAGTATTTTTGAAGTAAAACCTAAACTATAAGAAATGGAAGAACATGGCGTAGGAAAAAATTGTAGATATTAATACAATGTAGGAAAAACATTTTTCACTATCTCTTACGGATACCCTACAATAAGCATTTTTTATAGTACATTTTTTTATTTTACAAATAGTAAATTCTGAAAAATTTTGATAAAAAATTTATGACGATATCTCGGAAACTGTTGCTTTCTCTCGAAACTTAATATTTTCTTAGTACAACACATTTTCTTAAGGCAAGGTCAATGCCACAGAATGAGAAAAGCGATTGAAATTTCAGAAAGTTGGTCGAATTTCGACCACAGGCGATATATAGAAATATGCGTATATAAAAATATGCGTGGGAGAAACAATTCTTCCGTGTTTCTGAACCGATTTTGATAATTTTTTTTTAAAGAAATTAGAGTACGGAGAAGGAGTTCACTGAATATTTTTGCGACCTTTGTCCTGAAATATTAGCGTTTAAAGAATATTTCTTAAGTAAAACCTAAACTATAAAAAATGGAAGAACATATAAAGGGTGTTTTTTTTAGAGGTATAGAACTTCGAATTGAAATAAAACACAAGAAAATCGTTTTAATGTCCATCAATTTGGCTTTATTGGAAGGATAATTTTATGCCATTAATGTTTAAATATGATTTCGCGCATGTGGCCGCCACGGCTGGCTCGAATAAAGCCAATTCTACAGGTCCAATTTTCACCCACTTTTTCGTATGTCGGCAATAACGCCACGAATGTTGGCTTCCAAGTCCCCTAACGTTTCTGGTTTGTTGGCGTAGACGAGCGACTTCACATATCCCCAAAGAAAATAATCCAATGGTGTCAAATCACACGATCTTGGTGGCCAATTGACAGGTCCATTCCGCGAAATTATGCGCTCATCGAATGTTTCCTTCAATAAATCGATTGTGACGTGCGCTGTGTGGCATATAGCGCCGTCTTGTTGGAACCACAACTCATCCACATTCATGCCATCCAATTCGGGAACAAAATAGTCGGTTATCATGGCTCTATACCGGTCTCCATTAACGGTAACTGACTCTCCAGCATTATTTCGGAAGAAGTATGGCCCAATGACTCCACCAGCCCATAAAGCACACCAAACAGTCAGTTTTTGTGGATGTAATGGCGTCTCAAGGGTCTCATGTGGATTCTCTTCACTCCAAATGCGGTAATTTTGCTTGTTGACGTAGCCATTCAACCAAAAATGAGCCTCATCACTGAACAACATTTTGCGATGAATATCAGCATCGAGATCAATCTCATTTTCGGCCCATACACCAAAATCACGACGCATTGCATGGTCTCGCGGCTTTAATTCTTGCACAAGCTGGATCTTGTAAGGTCGCAAGCCAAGATCTTTGCGCAAAATCTTCCATAAAGTTGATGGACAAAGCTCCAATTGCTGTGCACGGTGGCGAATCAATTCATTCGGGTCCTCTTCAACATTTTGGTCTACAACGGCAATTGTTTCTTCGGTGCGCACTGTTCGACGTCTCTGCGGATGCGTATTATCACATAGAGTAAACGTAGTGCGAAAACGACCCATGTTAACCGAATTAATTGCTCTGATAGACGATTATGTCGACCATAAAATGGACGGAGCTTGCGGTAAGCTTCGCGAACTGAGCCATTATTTTCGAAATAAATTTGCACGATTTGAAGGCGTTGTTCTTTTGTCAACCTGTTCATGATGAAGTGGCAAAGTGACAAACTGAACATAAATGACATTAGAGTTGCCAGATTTGACCACAAAATGCCAGTTTTATCTCTATTCGAAAAACAAACCTCTAAAAAAAACACCCTTTATATACAAAAAACATGTTTCGCTATCTCTTACGAATACCCTACAAAAAGCATTTTTATATGTAACATGTGTGAATATATGTTAAGATGGTGAAATTTCTTATAAATAGTAAATTCTGAAAAATTCCCTTTATTTTGACATCAAAGCTATGGCGATATCTTGAAAACTATAGATTTTCTCAGTATAACGTGTTTTTATATGAAAAGCCATGGTTGTGAAAAATAACGGTGTACTAAAGTTTTTATGGGTAATGTTTTTACAGATATTTTTAAAAAAGTTTAGACTATTTTTATATCAACATTATTGCGATAATTTGAAACTTAAAATTTTCTTAGTACAGCATATTTTCTTAATGCAAGGTCATGCCTCAGAACTAGAAAAAAACTATTGAAATTTCAGAAGGTTGGTCGAATTTCGGCCACAGGCGATACTAGTAGAGAAAAATTCTGGTTTTTTTTAAATTTATATTTTTCAAAACCATTTTAAAGCATTTCATCTTCTGAATAAAAATTATTCAAAAACAAATTTGTTGTTTTTGTTGTTTTTGTTGTCTGTTGCCTTCTTCAAACTGACTTGATCTAAAAAGCTCCCAATTAAATACATGTAAACATTTGTTTTGTTTTATAAAAAGTTTTTGCTTGTTATTTTTAGTGATGAATTTGTTGTTCTTGTTAATTTGTTATGTTGGTTAAAAATATAATGCATAAAACAAATAATTCGAATTTATTATGGTATTTCAAAAATAAGTAGATTTTCAAAGCACAACCCATTCTTAGTAACGCATGCGCAAACCTGCGTAGTAATAATACATACTGGATCTGTAGCTACAAGCATCTGTATTCTCTATTGTATATATCTTGCTGAAATTAAGCAAAACCAATAGCAAACGACAAAAACGAAAGCATCTAATGTGTATTTATTTATGTACATTTAACATACATATTAATAACAACAAAAACAACAAAAGCAGCACAACAAACGACACGATTTCGAACCAAACGAACAACAATAATAACAAAAGCATTAGCAGCTACTGAAGCAGCTTGTGTACATATTTCTCTTACGCATATGTGACCTTCTCCGAGAAAAGGGACCAAGTGTGTCAAAAAACGGGTTTGGATTCAAACTTAAGAGTGGATTCTGGTACTTAAAAGGGTGTAGAATAAGATGAAATGAGTTAGATTTCTGATAAAAATTTATACCATACCAAATCGCATCTCCCAACCAAATCTAAAGTAAGATATTCGTGTAATTTGTACTCTAACTAATATTTTGGCATATATTTTTCTTTTGTACGATGAATATTAAAGGCTGTAGGTATACCCCAAAATGTCAACTAAACTTCCTAAATGTGCTTGAAAAAATTTGTCAAAATGACCCCTACACAAACCGCGCTGTAAGACGTAATTCTACGTCAATACGAATCTGTACCATATTTTATCAAAATCCGTCAATGTTTACTATTTTTGGCACACGAATGTATGAAATCAAAACACTGTGTGTGGTAGTCCGGGCTCGATTCCCACCTACACTCAAAGAAATATTTGTTCATATTGACTAATTCCTAGGTTTAGTTGATAAATATTTTGTCAATATACAGTCAACAAAAGCTTTAGTCAATTGGATTTTAGGTAATAAGTTAAAATCATATTGACAAGATTGTATTTTGTTGATTTGATAAATTTATGCTTCAATTTGATATAAGCCATTATCAGGAATATCGCGTTTTAATCGTTGATTTGATAAAACAATCTGTCAATATGAATCTGTATTCATATTTGAACATGAAGAAATGGTTTGTTGAATAGAAAAAAGCTTTTCTGTTGAAAACATTTTTTTTATCAATAATTCTAAAATGTTTTTTGTTCTGATAAAAAGATTTTATTACATTTTATATATAATAAACATATTACATTTTATATATAATAAGCACATTACTTATAAATATAATTATGGAATTCACAAAGGTTGATATTATCCATGCTATTCGTTATTAACGCAATCACAGTATGTGAACAACATTGTGAATTGTTATAGTGTGAATAGCACTAATAAAGAATAGCACGGATAAGCTCAACAAATAATGGAAACAAATAATAATGTAATGCAAATAAATAAATAACCAAAACTTCTGCCGAATTCATTGAAAAAGAACTTAGTTTGAAGTGACCGCTAATGATAAATGCATTTAGAAACTTAGCCAGAAATTTAGAAGTTCCTCATATGTCGAAGTTACATTATGGCAAAATTGGTGCACTTAAAAGCAAGAAAAATTTATTTCATAAAATCACATTTTCGGTTGGTATAGTAATATAAAAGGGTAATTAGCTTTCACACACTTAAAAAATTGCACTGGACTTTGAAGCTTTCCCGAATTTTATCTCTTAAACTTTATTTTGTACTTGATTTAAAAGTCAAATGACGCCACCAAAATACCAATAATTTCTTACTGTTGTCGTGATTAAAGGTTTTTTGAAATTGATAGTCCATTTTATCCTTATGAAATGGAAATTTTGTCTATTTGACTCAATCGATTATCAATAACATTAATTATTTCTTCAGTATAACAAATCTATTTATCAAGCCAACTACTTTAGTTTGTTAAAATTATTTATTAAAATGATGAAGTTTTACTCCGATTGATTGACGAGTCTGTCAGTGTGAACAAGCTTAAATCAAGTTAAAAAACTTATATTTCAAGCTAGTAAAACAATTTCTTCAAAACAACGCAATGTACTTGTTGCTGTTTTTAATCAAATTGATAAAGTTTCTTTTGAATTGACGAAAAAATAATGCATTATTGATAAAATTTAATTGATTGGACAATTTGGTTTTGTTAGGGATTAACAAAAGTTATGTGTCAATAAATGGCGTCTGTAGCCTAGTGGGTAGAGTGCGTGGTCCCTAAGCTAAAGATCCGCGGTAGCCCGGGTTCAATTCCAGCTCAGACGGAAAAATTTTTCAACTGAAATAATTTTTCTGTTCGGTCGTCACCTCTCTGCAGACAATGGCAAACCTCAGAGAGTAAAAATTGCCATGTAAAGCTTCTTGATAAGATAAGCCGTTCGGAGTCAGCATAAAACACGTAGGTCCAGTTCTTCTTGGTCATTTGTGATCAAACATTTAATAATACACACAACACAAATGATCAATAGAAGCTAGGTCAAAGTCCTTCCAAGGGCTGAAATGGCTAGTTTATTTTTTTTATGTATCAATTTTACCAAGAATATTTCTTTGAGTGTAAGACAAAATGTTTTTTCAGCTGAATTATTATTTCTGTTCGTCCATTTCTCCAAAAGTCATAGAGTAAAAACTGTCATGTAAAGTTTTTTGAAAACATAAGCTGTTCCGACTCGGCATAAATTCGTAGGTCTAGTTCCAAGTAACGGTTAAAATATATAAGGTTAAAATTGAAATAATACAAAAATGACAATACAAACTATTTCAGTTGCATATTTTGATACATTTGATACACCCAAAATATATACTTTCCCAAACACCTGCCTGAATCAAAGCACTACTTCGCCGTTCTTCGTCAGCTTTTTACTTCGAACACGTTTTCGAAATTGTCTTTTGACTTAAATAGACGTTGCACTACTAGTACCTGGTGAAACATTTAAGTGTAACCATTTTAATAGGCTTTTAATTGAACATAATTGAATTAATTGATTTATTTAAAATTAAAACATCTCGCAACTTTGAGTTGTAAAAGAAATAATTATTTCAACAAATAATTTCATCATAAAAAAACTAGACGAACTAAAACATAACCAATACCATTGATTTAAATTTTAAAAGCTTTAACTCTAGCAGACTAGCAGAAAATCACTCTATGTGGCGGTGCATTCCAATGCTTGCTGAGCAATAAATCTTTGGTCACCAGTTTGTAACGTTCGATGGTACGTGCTTAAAAAAAGAAAAGAGTTTATCCTTTGAGTATTGCATACATATAAACAATGGATCTGTAGCATAAGCAGGTTATAGATGCATTTGCGTGTTTTTTATGCTTCATTTGAAAACTTTCCCTGTAGGAAAACCAACCAATTTAAAAGTAGTTGAAAAATTAGTATTTTCTCAACCACAACTAGTTGAAATTCTGACTTTTTTCCATAGAACGAACTAACATATTCCGTATGGTGATGTCCGCTAAATATCAATTGATTTTCGTCTGCATATGTTTTCAACTACTTGTTAAATTAGTTGAATTTAAATTACTTTTTTAACTACTTTAAAATAAATCAATTAAAAACCGCATATATTTTCAACTACTTGTTAAATTAGTTAAATTTAAATTATTTTTTTTAATTACTTTAGAAGAAATCAATTGAAAACTAATTAATATTCCACTTACTGAAGATGAATTTAAGAGCATAAAAACTTTAAATTTCTATACATCAAAGAGATCATTTATTTTATTGTTTTGAAAAAACAATACATAATACAGAGTCTGGAGAGAGGCGAAAATTGTCTTTCTTCCGAAACCCGGAAAAAAGGATTATGCGGAGGCGAAGTCGTTCAGACCAATGAACGTAACATCTTTCCTCTTGAAAACGATGGAAAGAGTGATGGCTGACTGTCTTGAGAGCACTTCGCTGATGCAAAATCCTATGAGTAGATGCCAACATGCGTATAGAGTAGGTAGGTCTACGAAGAAGGGTAGGTCGTAGGTCGTGCTTTTCACGAATTGGTAAGAGTGATTGAAAAGGAGTTATTTTCAGGATTGCGATGGTCACATTTATGGACATCGAGGGTGCTTTCGACAAAATATGCTTTGGAAGGTTCCAACCCTATGGAACATAACTGTGGACTCACTACTGGTTAGACTGGATGAATCGGACATACACACGATAGGGTATGCAGATGACATTGCGTTGGTGGTTCGTGGTAAGTTCATTGACACCATTTCTGACACCATGAAGGGAGCACTCTGAATGGTATCGAGAACAAGGCCTTACCGTAAACGCAGGCAAATCAGACAATATTCTCTTTACTAGAAAGAGGGTAGGCCTGAGGAGAGAACCGCTCAGACTTTTTGGAGCTGAAATCAACATGTCCACGAAGGTTAAATATCTAGGGGTAACCCTCGATAGCAAACTGAACTGGAACGAGCATGTAGAATATAGGATTCAAAGAGCCAAGAGGGTTCTGTTTCAGTGAAGACGCGTTAGTGGTCTCAAATGGGGGCTAAGCCCAGAGGCTATGAAATGGGTCTACACTATGATGGTTAGACCTGTCATCACGTATGCTTCGGTGATTTGGTGGACAAAAGTCAGCCAGAAAACCATTAAGAAGAGACTGGACAGAGTCCAACGGCTGGCGTGTGCTGGAATAACAGGTGCAATACGCACCACTCCAACAAGCGCAATGGAGGTTCTGTTAGGTATGCTGCCGTTGAATTTAGAAATAAAGAAAACAGTGGCACTGTCAGCCCTCAGCGCATCCTTGATATTGCAAAGAGAGATGTCAGGGAGGCGTTTATGCCTATGGACGGAAGGCAGAGAGTAAGAATAACAGAAAAATGTAATAAAACTCTTATAACAGATGGAGCCATTTGTGAAGAAATCGTTGGTAACGATATCAGTATATTCACAGACGGCTCTCTGATGAATGGCAGAGCCGGGGCAGGCGTTTACTCAGAAGAGTTAAGCCTATCGTGTGTACTGAGGTAAGGGAGGTTTGTGTCTGTATACCAGACGGAAATGCTTGGCAAAGTGCATGCGCTGGACAACCTAATAGATGGCCGGATCAATGGCACGAAAATTGTCATTGCTCTCTTAGGTGTATGCAACGGACAGACACCACTTCCAGGTTGGCCATAAAATGTCTTACAAAACTTAATAGGTGCGCCCAGACAAATGAGCTCACAATTATGTGAGTGAGAGGATACTCTGGCATAGAAAAGAATGAAAATGCCGATTCTTTAGCAAGAGAAGGATCAACAGAAGAATTCTGTGGACCAGAACCACGTATCGCCATAGGCGACAACATGGTGAAAGGCCTTATTAAACAATGGACGGACTCGGAACACCGTACAAGGTGAGTGGGAAGAAGCTGTTAATTGCAGGCAATCAAAGGTGGCCGCGAAGTGGTCTCGTAGTGAGGCAGCAAAAGTTATCCGATACAATCGAACGACTTTAAGCTGGCTTACTGCACTGCTCACAGGACATGGTCCCTTCATGTACCATCTCGGGAAGATGGCTCTGACCGAGGACGATATGTGTAGGTTATGCCTAGAGGAGCCGTAAACAGCAGCACACATTTTGCGCCAGTGTCCGGCGCTGGCAAGCATAAAATTTACCACTCTGGGACGTCCATTTGTTGGCGAAGCCGAGATTGGTCAAATGACCTACAAGAATATGCTTGAGGTGACAAAGGTGGCTTATACAAGGAGCACGCTCACGTATGAGTGCTCCGAGCAGTAGCATCCTTTGTCCAATAGGGGACGAAAAGAACCCACTGTGGTCTGCTTCGGCAAATCCCCGACTTATTATATATATATATGTATGGTTAAATATATATGAACTTGTAATCTAATAAAAATTTGCAATAAAAACATGTCAAAATCAGAGTAGTCGCCGCCTTAATATAATTCAAAGTAGTTTTTGAATTACTTCAAATATAAGGCAATAAAAACTATTCAAAATTGAAGTGAGTACAGCCTTAATATAATTAAAAGTAGTTCATAAACTAGTTTACTTTAAATTAGTTTTTTTAATTAGTTGTTTTTAAAAACAAGTTATTTTGTTCCTATAGGGATTTAACAGTTTTGACCCAGTGGGCAATTGGAGGAGTCCGAAGGCCTTCTAGCAGGGCTGCGTTAGGTTTTAAAAGGCCTTCCACACTCCTTGCAAACACCGTTTTATTACTTGTATGAAATAGAAAAATTTGTCAGGTCTTCCGCTCTCCTTGCTCAAAAGAGACCTACCAGAAGCGCTCTTTCGCGAAGTCACGTTAGAAGTAAATACAATATAAATATCAACTTGAAATAAAAAACTACTAACAATTTCAGATTTGAACCATGGTCCTCTCATGTGGCGGTCCGACATCTTACCCACTCGTCTAACGTGGTTGTTAAGAATCAATAGCTTATTTTGCCCGGGTTCGAGACCCACCTCGAAAAAAAATTTCTGTTGTTTTTTTAATAAATTTTCTTCATACAACAATATAAGAAAAGACTTGGAGTTTTTCCATATAAATATTTTAATAATATAATATGTAATGTGTTAGTTTTCGGGAGCCCTGGTTCGAGGCCCAACTCGGACAAAAAAATATTTTTGTTGTATTTTTTAAACCTACATTTTCTTACAAACTGTTCTTTGTACTTGAAATTTTTTTTGGAATTTTTTGTAAATTTTTTTATATAAAATAATATGAAAAGAATCAGAACCCTCGAAAGGTAGGCCTTACAGAAGTACTCATCAATGCAGTGACCATGGAGTGGAGTTTTGCGGAGCTCTCGCTAAAATGCCCACTGCCCAGCAAAATTTTTAGCTCAAATTTTTCAAGCATTCCTAGGGACACTGCTTCCAGAAGACATTCTATAGATCCAATTGTGCTTCTATTTAGCCTTAACAAAAAGTGCTTTCAAGAGACATTCTCTTAAACTAGTTCTGGAAGACATTCAAATATCAATTATGTTCAATTAAAGTAAAAACAATTATATATAATTATTATATATTTTTTAAATATTTGCCGTGGGATTTCTTAAACCCCCAACAAAACCCAACCACTTCCTACTTCCAACACCAAACTGCCGTGAAAATTTTATGTGAGATCTTTTTAAGTCCCCAAAAATCCAATACACTTCTCATTTCCAAAACCAAAACTGAGAGAAAATCAGAAAAATTAATATATTCCGCTGGATTTCTTAAGCCCCTCTAATCACAAAAACCATTTCATTTGATGAAATGTCTTCTTAAAGTTCACCTAGAAAACACCTTCTAGAATACTTTCGTTAAAGTGCTCCAATAAATCTTCCATTGATAAAATTCTGGAAGCACTTCTAGAGAAGACTAAGGAAAGCATTCCTCCCAATGACATGCATATGTATGTTAAAAGAACGCCTTCTGGGTACGAAAGTGAAAGGGATGGAATTCAAGACTTCCCCTTTTACTTTAGCTTCTTTTGAAAGCACTTTTTTTGCTGGGTGGTGAAGCTCTCAAGCAAACGCTTGCTAGTTTAGTGAATAGTTGAGTATTTGCCCAAAAAAAAAAACATTTTCACATTGAATATATTTTTTGGCTCTTTAAAAAAATACTTTATCACTCTTATTACTATTTGATTTACCACTTCACATCATGTTCTGCTGATTGTAAGGTATTCGTAAAGTTGGCACAATGCACAATCAAGATCACGTTGTTTCTGTGCGAACCACTTGTCTCGTCCGTTGTCTTTTGCAATGAATGGAATGAATTATCGGGTGCCCAAGTCGATGCCTTTCAGTGGAGCAATTCGGCACGTTTGTACAAGTTCGTTGGTTTTATTTCTTCTTGCTTATTGACAAATTCAGTTTAATGGGTTCATTGGCGTAGCAAGCGGGGGTAAGCTTATTTAGCTAGATAAACAATTTAATAAGAAAACTTCAAAAGTTATTCAAAATATCAGTTTTTTTTACAACAATAATATTTTTTTATTTTATATTTTGCTCTTCTTTCTCTCTTTTTCATTAGCATGCTTTCGGATAGCCATTTTCTTCCTCTGTGTTTGCAAAAAGATAAAACAAAATGTAGAGTTTCGACTGCAATTCCAATTTGAAAAAAAATCGGATACACTGAAAAAACTATTAAATGAAGTTGAAAAACTTGTTGCTTTGGTTTTGACTGTGCCTGCATCAGCAGCTTCATCTGAGCGTTCTTTTAGTGCACTAAGACGGCTTAAAACGTATCTTCGAGCAACTATGGCACAGAAACGACTCACTCATGCTGCATTTATACACATTCACAAAGATAAAACCGAAGAATCGAATTTGATGGAGGTGGTGAAATATTTTTTTCTTGAAAGGACCGAAAGAAACATTTTAGAGGAATTTAAATTGATATAACTTTTTGTACCTTATTGCATTTAAACCATGTAATTATATACCTAGTCTTGCTTTATAATATTACGATAAAAACGATCCTTTAAAAAATGATCTCTAATATCAAAATTGGAAAAACTTTTAAAAATAAAAAAATTTTAATATTATTTATTTATTTGTTTTTTTATTATGAAACTAAAATAAAAAATTTGTTTATTCATATTCGTGTTTCTTTTAAGAAATTTTGGTGATTTTTTTTTGCACCCCCATTTGTACTGCCCCCAGATGAAATTACCTTCCGACGTGCTTGAATGGGTTAGTTAACTAAATGTCCTCGTTTGGACACTGCTCGCACTCTGCTGCTGCTGCACACTTGTAGGTTGTCTCTTTGGCATGTCTAGTTGTTAATCTTGCGTGCCAGTCATTCATTTGCCGACTACGCTGAGTCTGGTATAGCTTTAATGACATAAATGAAACAACCAAAACATGATCGCAGTGACGATGTTCGTTACAAAAATGTCTCTAAATGCAGTTTATTAAATTCACATTGGAATAAATTATTTGCGAATATTTTATTCGTGCATATATTAAGTCATTGCATTATTTATTACAAAGATTTTAAAACTTTTTTTTTTACTTTAACAGCTGGATGTCTTACGATCCGTAACAGCTAGGTTGATTTAACTGTTATTCTGGTCAATTGAAATATGATTTATAAATGTGCTGAGCGGCAGCTTCAATGGAATTTACGTAGAACTTGGCATTGTTTTATGCAGTGTTTAAATTGCTGCTCAATAAATAGCAACAGCATCAAAAACAGTGGCTGGGCAGTAATAGTAAAAGTGATCAGCAGAAACAGCAACAGCATATACTCAGCAGTCGTAGTCGATGTTCGACTGCTTCTGTCTGCTGCGTAAAATTCAACAGCCAAAGCAGTAGTTCACGAAGAGCTATCGTAGTCGATATTCGGCTGCTGCTGTGTTAAACTCAATAGTCGAAGCCTGTGTTGCCACTTTGTGAGTAATTCCTTAAAACGTGAGGAATCTAAGGTGGCTGTGAGTAATTTTCCTGTGAGAAGGAAAGGTCATGAATCGGCCAAAGATTTCAGACTAATAAGCCTCACATTATTCGTACTGAAAACCCTAGAACGTATACTTGATATTCATCTTAGGAACGTTCTAGATAAGATACTTCCTTATCCAACGCCCGGTATGCATACCTAAAGGGTAGATCCACTTTGATAAGCCTATACGAACACCTTCTGTTAAATTAAAACAGAATTATATGCTGTATGTCGCCTTCAAAGCAATGTTTTTCTACTACTTTACAAAAGCAAAGGTTCAAAAAAGCGACTGCTTTGATTCTGCAAAGGATGGCTTGCTGCAAAGGCTTGCTTTTGCAAAGTAGTAGGACAACATTACGTTACTTTACATTACGTCTATTATAACTGGGCCTTTATCAACACGACGTCGCTCTTTTAATATTTCTCAGAATACAAACTCACGAACGAGGAAAGCAGTTGAGGAACTATAAGAAGGGTGAATATTTTATGCGCATACGCTCTGAATATTATAAAATGATAAACTCATATTGGGTGTTCACACGTTTGTCAAATGATTGAATCAATCAAAATTTGTTGTTGCTTTCCTATGTTAAAGAAATGAACTCTCTGTGAGACCGAAAATTAACTTCAAACTCTTCATCGAATCAGTCAAAATTTTGATTGAGCTCCAGACCCGCATCAATCAGTCAAAGGGTTGCATTTTTTTACTTGTCTTAGTAGAAAATTATTTCTCTAAAAAGTACTTATTTGAACACAAAAGCAGTTTTTTAAGAGAAAAAAGGAAGAGTAGACAGAAAAGTAGGCAGAAGAGTAACAAATGCCTGCATTGGTACTTCAATCAAAATATCATGTGTGAGCAGAAATAAATCAAAAATTTTAGAGTGAGTAAAAGAGAGTAAAAAATTTCGATATACTTCAATCATTTGACAGACGTGTGAACACCTCTATAGCAACGATAACACAGAAGAGCGAGAGTGCATTTTGATTGCTTAACGCTCCCTGGTTTTATTGGATCAAAAAGTGAGCACTTGTGCTCATTTGCTCTTTTATAATATCAATAGCCGAACAAGTAATGAAAAAAAAGAACATACAGTGAGGCATGTGAAAAAATTAAAATGTTCTTTTCATTCGATTCGAGTCGATCCATTTGGATAATTTATTGATCGCTCCTTTTAAGCTCCTCTTTAATGTTAAAAGAGAACACAAAATACACCTAGCTTGGATCAACAAGGAGCACCCCACTGCTCCTCAGGGAGCACTCCAAGATTGCTCATAGGATGATCCACTTTTTTACTGGGTAAAGACTCCGTCCAACACAATCATGTGTGTAAGTTTTCAAAAAAGTATTCGCACATTATATAGGTCATTCACTGCAGTTACTTTATTATGAAATTATTAATTATTAAATTATAACTAATACTTTATAAATAACTCGATAACATTCAATTAAGCATGGTTTGGTTTAACAAATAGTTTGTTAAATATAATTTTTTAAATGGAATTCAAAAACCAAGTTGTTTTCCTGGTTATCTGCTAAAGAGACGTTTCGCCTTGATTTTTTTACCTATATCGACTATTTTTTTACTAAACTGTTTTTTTATCCATATACAAAATACTCAATGTCTACGTTATAAAAAATCAACAACTTAACGGCTAACTTTTTGGCCTTCGACACAAATTTGGTCACTGTTAAAGGCTTTCAAATTAAAGAATTAAACAGTTAAAACAGAATTTAAGTAGGTGTCTAAGTTGTCCGAATCAAGTATGGTCTCAATAAGCTGTGTTATCGTCCAAAACGCTTGTGAAATAATCGACTACGCAGAATTTCAGTGTACTTTTTTAGTCTAATCAAGCGTGTGGCAGTCACTTTTCATGTGTATGGTTTTTTTTTCATTTGCCAAATTGAAACATTTTGCTACAGCATGAAAAAATTTAAACTAATCCTAGTTGCTAAACATTGAACTAATATTCATATGAAAAATAGAAACCACTGAAAAAAATCTATAATTAAATACTTTGCATATGTCAGTAGCTTAATTAGTTAAGCTTGAATGAAAGACCCAGCAGACTTTGAATGTGAATTTTAGTGCTGTGACCTCCCACTACAATGACATTGCTGACAAGTTATTGTATCTTGGCTTGCAATCACGCTAAGCTTGATGATAACTGCAATTGGTAAAGGTTCTCTTGTAAATGTTAACTGCTGTGAGCTTGCATAATAAAATCATGCAATTGTCAATAATTGCTTTTGAATTAATTACCAAAGATTCGTCGACAGCAATGTAGCCAATGAGACAGATTTGCTAACGGGCCAAATTCAAATTCACCCTCAAGAACTGTTATTTTACAATGAACATTTCACATTGCTTAACTCCAGCTGTTGTCATGATTTTGAAAACATTTTTAAAGCCGTGACTCAGCGCTTTTATCCGATTAATTGATTAAGAGGAAATCATGAAAAACAATCACCTATATTTTTGTTGTGTTTTCTGTCAGCTGGAAATAGTTTTTTTTTTATTTTATTAAAACCTTGAATGTGCTTTATTCATGAACCTAGTCTTTTCACACGGCTGGTGAACCATTCATAACCTTGCGTATTTGAAACGAGATCCTGCTTTATTTAGTAATTTATTTTGTAGTGTTTTTTCCTGTATTGATTCTGGCTTTTGAAGAGATTTAAAATTAAAATTTAAAAATGGAAAAAAATAAAATATCTTTATATATAAAATTCTTCTGTACATGGCTTTGTCACTGAACTCTTCCTTAACAGCTGGACCGATTTTGATGAAATTTGGTGTGTGTGTGTGAGCGGCTGGGTCTGTAGATGGTTAAGGTCTAAAGTGTGACCCGGTAGGTGGCGCTGTTGTTGCTGTGGCAGTGCCCAGTAGTCCAAGTCTGAAAGAAATCTTGAATGAATCATGCACGACTTTTGTTCCTCTTTGACGAAACATGCTGATTTGTTTATATATACATTTCATTGACGAAAATCTCATACAAAAGTTCCAAATTCGTGCACTATTTTAAAGTTTTCTGTTGTCGATGAACGAAAACAAGACAGATTTGTTAAAGAATTAACGACAAATGTAACTCACGCAGAAAGTTTCTTTAAGAAATCATCATGACATATTCGTGCATGATGCCTTGGACTGCAGGGTGTTTAAAGTTGCATTTGAGAGTATAACTCAAAAACGAATTGAGAAATTGTCATGATTCTTTCACTGCACCATTACTTTTTATGCAAACAAAATTTCAAAATGTATTAAAAGAAATGTTTATTTATTTTTATTTTATTAAATTTTAATTTTTCGATCGTGTAAAATGTTTTTAAATTTTTACGATAGAAACTCTAAATCAACCCTACATGTAAGCATGCACTATATGAAAAAAACATTAAAAAAGCCATTTTTGGTATTGAATATCTTTTCAACCTCAAATATTTGTACCAAAGTTTTTTGTGAAATAAAGAAATTCGTTGAGGTTTTTTTCGGAAAATTTTAAAAATTAAGGGAAACTGAAATAAAAAAAAAATTAAACTCGATTGGACGGACTTTTAATCGAAATTTCAAACAACAAAAAATTAATGCAATCCGTTATAACATGACCGAGTTATTCAGTTTCAAAACCAGCACTTTTATTTTTGATTGATTTTTTTTCTATTTCACCAAAAAATAAAATTAGTACTAAAAACTTTATGTGTGTTTCTGGTGCGAAAGTTTTTGTGGTATCAATTTCTTGGAAATTTTAAGCATGTTCCTACAGAAAACGAAATTTTTCTAATAAAAGACATCTAAACCAAATTGCAGTAATTTAACTTAAAAAATTCTTGCATGGCAGATTATTTACCTTAAACATTTAAGGTGTTTAATGAATCTAAGGACCTTAGTATGTTTGGCGATGACAAAAAAGGTCAAAAATTATTTTTAAAGAAACTAAAACAAAATCCTAAAAAAACTCTACAAATCAAGGCCATAGTAACTACGGGTACATAAAAGAGCCCTGCGTAGTTGCACTTAAAACCGGCTTCAAAACATTTGTTCATTTCGCACTACACTGCACTGTCATGCTTGCTGCAAGGAAATCATGTGTGTGATTGCAGCGAAGGCAAACAAAACAGAATAGCGCCAGCAAAACAGATCATAGAGATTGTAGATCTAAGACAGTGGTTCTCAACTGGTGGGGCGCGACTCCCTGCGGGGTGTGAGCCATTTCCAAGGGGGGAAACCCAAAAATGTCAGAAAAAAATTTTCTAATTTTTCACTTTAACTCCATTTATGAGCAATTCAAAGAATATTTCGTCACAAAACTGGAAATCTAAGTTAGTTCGGGACACATTTATTGTTGATGTTATGCTACGTTCTGAAAGCATTCAAAACGAGGCAATAGAGCTGAAGTGTGATTCATGTGCCAAAGATAAGTTTTCTCTTAAAATTTGTGATTAGTTTTGGTTTTAATACCGCTTATTTTATCCACTGCTTAGTGCAGCTACATTATATCTTTTCGTAAAGTTTTCCTCCTCATATTTGTTTGAGTCAAGCTTCTCAGATTTATTATTTACAAGTATTCCCCGGCAGACGTTGTTCTGCCACACAGACCGCCTTACTGCCATTTACGAAAATGTCTAGAAATTCCAAAATATATTTACCATTTTCAGTATAGCTGCCGAAAGTAGACCAAATTTTAAGCTAATACGATCAAAACCGTGAGAAATATAGCATTTTTGTAGTTTTGTAAGCGGTAACAAGGGGTGCGGCAAAATTATTTGCCTTAAACCATTTAGTAATCGAAACAAATCGACTGCCCAAATTTCAGCTCAATTTAGCTTAACCCGTCAATTCCCATGCTTCTTTCTGATGGCAGAATATTATTTTTTTGTGTTAATTGACGTGTTTAGATATTTAAAACATGAAAAATAAGAAAAATAATGTACATCCCTTATATTTTTTGTAAGGGGGGTGTCACCTACAGGTGACACTGGGCGTAATTTATACTTATAACTTAATATGGTAATAAGAAGAATACGACTTATTTCTATTACAAGTACATTTCTATTATTTTATTTTATTTATTTATTTCACCAAGCAAGGCAATTTACTAATTCTATTTACATTTTTTACTTTCTTTTTTTTTTTTTACTTACATATTATTTAAATTAATTTCAAAAGAATACTTAAACTACGCTAATATATCTTAAGTACTACTTTTAGGGGATGACGGAGGGGGACTAGACCAAGAAGCATAACTCTGTAGGGAGCAGTGCTTGAAAAGGACAAATTATTCCGAGTCAAAGAGAGACTTTGAGAGGGTTCGCTTAAATGTGGATTTTGGTATGGATGGTGAATAGTGCTCGCTAATATTATTAAAAATTCTACAGCACCTACTAATGGGTTCATTATTTGCGTAAATAGTTTGAATTTTTAATGGATTCAATTTTATCGCTATGAGATTCAAAGGCTGGATTCCAAATGATGCAAGCATATTCAAGAAGTGGTCGCACTAAGGTACAGTATAACGTTTTGGTTACCCACACATTTTGGAATTCTTTAGCACGTCTTTTTATAAATCCCAGCTGTTTATTTGCCCTCGATAAGACTTTATCAAAATGTAGATTAAATCTCAGCTTATTATCTAGGACAACTCCAAGGTCTACAATATGGTTGGTTCAGAACAATATTATTAAGGAGGTAACTGCATTCTGGTATCAAGTTCTTACGGGAAAAACTTATCACGCAACATTTCTTAACATTTAAGTGAAGTTTGTTTTGATTACATCATTGCTCAAGGGACAGCAGTTTCGATTGTAGGAAAGTTACATCAACTTCTGATTTAATGATCTTATATATTTTAAGGTCATCTGCGTACATAAGATGGGGAATGTCACAAAGAGTAATAGATAAATCTGAAATGAAAATGTTGAAAAGTATTGGGCCAAGATGACTACCTTGTGGTACACCAGAGGTGACCGGTATATCATTTGAAAAAATGCCTTGAAATTTAACAATCTGGGATCGTTCGCAGAGATAGGATTTGATCCAATTGAGTAATAAACCGGAAATGCCAAATTTTTCTAACTTCAAAATTAAGATATTATGGTCGACACGGTCAAATGCTTTACTGAAGTCTGTGTAAACTGCATCTACTTGGCGTCCTTTTTCCATTTGATTTAACACATCGGAGACCATGATCATTAGGTTAGTGGTGGTCGATCGGCCTTTCCGAAACCCATGTTGCTGCTCGTTTAAGCGGGAATTAATGAGACTCGTCAGCTTATCACATATTATCTTTTCAAATAATTTTGGTATAGCTGACAAGATGGCAATGCCTCTGTAATTTTCAACAGACCATTTATCGCCACTTTTTTATATAGTTGTCAAATGGGAGATTTTCCAGTAGGATGGAAAAACACCTAAGGATAAGGATTTGTTGAAAAGTATAAATAAGGGAATGGCAAGATGGTTTATACATTGAACTAACAAACTTGGTGGTATGAGGTCTGGTCCAGGTCCTTTGTTTGAATCAAGTTCCATGATAGCATTAACAATTTCATCCAGCGTCAGACTGATATTGTTTATAATGTCTGTCGCATTAGGAGAGGGGGAGGAATAGAGAGTCTGGGTTGTGGGAGCACAGAAAACTTCTCTAAAGTGATTTGCAAAAAGATTACAGATCTCTTGGAGGTTGGAAGAAATTGTATTGCCTTTAAACATAGATGAGGGGTATCCAGCTGATTTACGTTTGACATTAACGAAATCAAAAAATTTTTTAGGATCTCTAAGAATTTTTTTCTCCAATAAGGTTGGTATAAGTTCTATAAGCATCATTTGATTTTATAGAGAACTCATTGTAGAGCTCTTCGTATCTCATTTTGATTTCATCGCTTACATTTACGCCTTTCTTAATGAATTTGTATAGCTTGTTTCTTTATTTTCTTATATGTCTGAGACTTTGGTCAAGCCATGGTTCTGAAAGTTTATTTTTTTCTTTATCTTAGGCACAAATTTTTCAATACTTGTGAAAAGGCGTTGGTAGAAAAGTGAAATAGCACTATCTATTTCCAAACTTAATAGATCGTTCCAGTTATAGGCATTCAAATCAATTTTTATACTGTCATAATCGGCATTAAGAAAGTCGAACACAATTGTGTTATTAAATGAGGTGGTAAAAGACATGTTGTTACTAGGAAATTCTACAGTTAAAGCAGTGTGGTGGAGTGTATCAGAAAATAAGTGTTCAGCCTGAGTAGTTGCAGTAATCTTTATTTCATCATATGAATTAGAAAAGACTAAATCCAACCAGTTGCCGTTCCGATTTGGGGTTGGATTAACTTGTTGTAGGTCATTGCTATAAAAGGTACTAAGTAAATTAAAGTCTATCGAGCTTGAAAGGTTAACCGGAAGAAGATAATTGTCATTTTCATCGACGATAAATGAGATATTTGGACGATTGAAGTCTCCAAAAATTATAACTTTATCTTCCTCATTTAAGGTTGCGGTTAACGATTGGACTGTTTCACATAAATCGTTGTATGTCGTTTCGATAGAACAGGGGGGAATGTAGAAGACAACAATGTAAATAAAAATATTGGTCCCTGAGCGAACTTTGATGATACGGTGTTCAAAGAGTGTGTGAGAGGTTGTTGCAACAAGCTCGCTTTCTAAAGAGTTATGAGTTGCAATCATAACACCACCTCCACGGGAGCGACCTGTGTGGCCAAAGTCCCGATCATTTCGATAAACTGTCCAATTGCAGTCAAGAATCTCTTCGTTTTTGAAAGTATTGTTTAACCATGTTTCGGAAAAACTAGTACTTGGAAGAGGCAAGATTTCGCGTCAACAAAGAGTTTATTAAGTTTTCCTCGCATACCGCCACAATTGTGGTAAAATATGCGAAGAGCAGTCGTTGACGGGGAATCACTAATTGGGCTGCGATTAGGGTTTTGATTATGTTCACTACGCTGGTTTGGAATAATATTGTTGTTGCTCTTTACGGGTCTTTTGAAGATAAGAGATATGTTTTGACCTTACATGAGCACCATATGTGTCAAGGTCTTCTTTGACTTGTTGACTTGTCAAGCCAAGTTACACGTGGAAACTGGTGAACAAATGGCGTAATTCATTGACATCGGTAGGTAAGCCTTCTTGCTGAATCAAGACTTTGAGGTTTGTGTTGGTTTTGCCTTCTATACAAGCAGAGACAGGTGCTTTATACATGTAAGCCAGGTAGAGGCGCACATTGTTGTAGACACTGTTCTCTCTAAGACGAGATAGGGCATATCTGCTCTCGGTGTCAACACAAGAGTTCGAAGTTAGTTTCACCTTTGGTGGTTGAAGAGGGTCGATGAAAGAAGTGGAACTACCAGGTTGATTAGGGGCTCCACTTGTGATTGGAACAGAAGGAGATGGGTTTAAAGTATGTGAATGTACAAAGTTAGGATATAGTGTCTGGAGCATATTACTCTCACTTTTGTTTGCTGGTGTGACCTGGTGTGAATTAGGATTAAGATTAAATGAGACCCATTTAGGGTGAGAGTGCTGAAGTGTGGGATTCGCTTGATTCGAGTTAGAAGATTTTGTTTTTATGCTTTGAATGAGCTGCGGAGTGAAGATTGGAAAGATATTAGTTTTAAGTTTCCAATTGGGATCAGATTTAGAATGTGAATTGGGTAAATTTCTATCCGAGGGTGTGTAGTTACATTCAATAACAACAATTTACAAGAACAAGTATAGTGACCTCTAAAATTGAATCGTGTTCTTTTCGCGAAAATGGTGACCTCAAAAGAAGAAAAAAAAATTCAGATTTCTGAAAGATGGCAGAAAAAATGCAACATTTTTTTGAGAAACGAAAACGGCATAAAGTACCAAATGTAAGTCTTATATGGCCAAAACTGCTTGAAATATAGCATTTTCACTGATTTGTGGGTGGAAAAATGGGGCTTGGAAACGAATTTTTCGTACAGTTGCTGACAGTAACAACACAAACCAAATTTAAGTCTTATACGACCAAAACCATATTAAATAAAGCATTTGCATTGGTTTGTGGGCGGAAAAAGGGGGCGTGGACACACATTTTTAGTACAGTTACCCAGAGTAACCATACAAACTAAATTACAAAATGTAGGCCTAATACGATAAAAAACGCCCGAAATATAGCATTTGTATTGATTTGTGGGCGGTAAAAGGGGGCGTGGAAACAGAATTTTAGTGCAGTTGCTGACAGTAACCATACAAACTAAATTACTAAATTTAAGTCTTTTACGACCAAAATTGTCTGAAATAAAGCATTTTTATTGATTTGTGGGCGGTAAAAGGGGGCGTAGAAACATATTTTTAATACAGTTGTCGACAGTAACCATACAAACTAAATTACTAAATTTTAGCCTTATACTACCCAAACCGACTCAAATATAGCATTTTTATTGATTTGGTGGCGATAAAAGGGGGGTGTGGCAACCTTTTTTCCCTCAACCATCTCGTTTCTGAAACAAATCGACTACCAAAATTTTAGTCGAGTTTGAATCGGTTCAGTAGTTTTGTAGTCTTTAGGCATCACACACACAGACATACATCGTTTTGCTTTTTATGTGTATAGATATTGATTTGCGGGCGATAAAAGTGGGCGTTAAAGTGACCGCCTCTTGGAGCACCTACACAGCAAGTTTCACTATAAATGTGTACAACTCCGCAATTGCCATGATTTTAAAAAGTTGGCGTATATAAATTGCTACCACGCCCATTTTTTTTGCAGTTACCGACAGTAACCATCTGAACAAAATTACTAAATTTTATTTTTTTACGATCAAAACCATCAGATATACACCCTTTTTTGTTTGTGGTCGAAAGCGCAAATTTAGCTTATATGGGAGGTACCACGCCCTCGTGTACAATCGTTACCAAACCTTACAGGAACACTCTCAAGATGTGGCTTCAGTTTCATAAGGATCGATTCAGCAGTTTTGAAGCTCACCATTATGGTATATGTACATCCAGCGAAGAATTGTTGGGTTGTAACCCCAGCTTTTCCCCGCCAGGTTCCTACATACCATGAGTGCACGCGTTGCTTTGTTTATAATTTCCTCTGCATGTCTTCTCTAGAGAAGTTTTGAATCTAGTGTGAGTCCTAGGTACTATACTTCTCCTTTGAAATGAATTTCTGTGCCATCCATTCTTATAGTTCGGAGATTTGGCAGGCTTCTTTTGTTAGTAAAAGGTAATATGGTAGTTTTTGCTGGGTTGATATTTAATCCCACTGATTTGCACCAATATTTTGTTACTAACAGTTCTCTCTGTATCAGGTTACAGAGTGTATCCTAGAACTTTACCTTCGCTATTAAGGCTATGTCGTCTGCGTAGACCTGACTTTTTATGCCATTCTCAGTTAGCTTCGATACGAGTTCGTCCACAACAAGACTCCACAATAAGGACTCTTATCGTGGTGGTACCCACTTTTGTTTCTGCAGTTCTAGTTCTAAGCATTTGGCGTATCTATCTACTGAGCATATCATTTTTTGTGTAGTGACTTTCTCACAGCCTCGTGAGAAGTGTTGTCAAAAATTCCCTCTATGTCTAGAAAGCCACAGAGTACTGTTTCTTTATTCTTAAGAGCTGACTAGATGCAAGGCTCATTTATAAGGTTGTGGCACTTGAGAGCGAGCTCGGTTGAACTGTCAGATTGGATAAAAAGAAATGAAGAAAATGAATGCTTAGAACAAGGAAAAGCACAGTGACAGTTCGAGCAAAGGTGGGGAAAAGAGTGCATTTCTATCAAGTGCCACAACCTTATAAATGAACCTTGACTAGATGTTATTAGTAAGCTGATATAGGGCAGATTTAGTAGGCTTTCACGCCCTATATGCTTGCTGACATGGGTGCATTGGCGCATTCTCCAGAATCTCAGTTCTTATATAATTATCTATAAACTTTTGCATTGTTTTAAGAACAAATGAAAGTTGCAAGTTACAAATAAGATACTGTAAAAATGCCAATAAATAATTTGCATAAAATTTTATAGTTAACCCGTCAAATCCCATACTTCTGTCTGATGGCAGAATATTATTTTTTTTGTGTTAATTGACGTGTTTAGATATTTAAAACATGAAAAATAAGAAAAAAAATGTACATCCCTTATTTTTTTTGTAAGGGGGGTGACACTGGGCGTAATTTATACTTTTAACTTAATATGGTAATAAGATGAATACGACTTATTTCTATTACAAGTACATTTCTATTGCAAGTTACATTCAATAACAAAGATTTGCAAAAACAAGTATTACAGTACTTACCCTTTTGGCATTTTTATAACAATAAAAAGTTTCAAAACCACTTCGACGCACAAAAATTTCAAAACTGTTTGAGATAAATGAATAATTTGACACATGATGTATGTATCAGGGTTGCCAAAAAAAATATAAATACTACCGTGTGTTTACTCTATAGTAGTAGTAAATTTTTTTTCTCATTTTTTTTTGTTTTATAGGATAAATAAATTCTTCAATCTCTGTCACCTACAGGTGACACTGGGAATTGACGAGTTAAATTCATAAATTTCAAAAGATTACAAGTTTTTACTAAAAAAGCTTTACAGTAATTTTTGTAATTTTTCTTGCTGATATACAATTTTTTTCTATTACTCTCTTAAATTTTTGAACTTGCAAGTTTCTGCTACAAGAGAAAGGACATATGGGCATTTCCATGGTAGCGCACGTAACGTTCGTACGCCTTTTCTGTTGTTAAAAATTAAAAAGAAAACAAAGAAAAATATAAACCAAGTTTTAGAAGCAATCCAAGTTATTTGCTAAATTTCAAGCTGTACTGTACAGCATATTGTAATCGTCTATAATCGCTATTTCAAACTCTTGATATGTTTCCTTTTTTATTGATTATGAGACACTCTGTTTTTTAGTTGCTGTACACATTGTTGTTTACTTCACTGTAACTTTTACGATGAAATAAAGATATAAAAGCAAATTAAAACTTAAAACTCTTAAACTTAAATGAAAACTTGCAATGATAGATGGAACACACGGATTCAATCCAATAAAAAGAAGGGAGGGAAAGGGTGGTAACTCAAAGGAAAGAGAATTTTAATAACAAAAATGAGTTTTATTACGATTTTATTTGCTAGCCATAACTTTTGATTGGAAAGACCTAAAAACCTGAACTTCGGCAAATGAAAGAGTGAGTGTAATTAGCTAAGTTATAAAAAGGTCAATCAACGTAAATATGTTTTGCAAACTGATACTTGTAAAAAAGAATTTATTTTCTTCAGATAATTTACTTATTATGCGCCCTGTAAGCCTTCTATGAGCATTCAAGATATTATAAAATATCCCTTTATTATTCGGAGTTTATTAACTTATTTGTTTCGATCAAAAAAAAAAAAGTTAAAATGTGACTTTTATTTTTTTGATCCAAAATAAAAGTTAAAATTTGACTTTTATTTTTCCGATCAAAAATAAAGAATTAAAATCTTGCAATTCTATTAACTTTACTAACTATAATAAAAGTTTACATTTTTAAAATAACTAATAGAGCATATTTTTTATTCATTAACAAATAAAGATAAAATCATTACTATCAATCTTAATATCGTTGCATTGCATCGCTTAGTTGCTTATCATTGCACATTCTGTTTTCATTTATTTAGCAAACGACTGGAACAGTGACTGCAAGCAGATGATATAGGAAATAAAATATGATAAGGTAAAAGTAAAACATACTACTGGTAAAAATAAAAGTCAAATTTTAACTTTTCTTTTTTATCGATATAAAATTGGTCAAAAAATAGCGATTATTTATTCACTTTTATAAAAAAATCTGAAAAATTCAAATCATTAAAGATCATTATTCCTTAGCTGACAGGCATCACATTGCTATATTCAAATATCGAATAGACTAATTCTTTCCATTTGACTTTTGAATATAAATTTCGAAAATAACTGTTATTTTCGGTTCCTGCCCGTAAGTAATAACAATGGTTCAATATTGACAAAGAAATCTATTTGATAAAATCATTCTTTTTGAAACAAAGAAATTTATTTGTAAGATTATTTAGCCCACTCTTTGTGAGTGTTATTGTTGTGCAGCACTCTCTCCGAAAAAGAAATAAAAATAAGATTATTAAAAGTTGTTTAATCGAAATAAAAGCTATGCCATCAATTCAACAACCTTCATTTGCAGAATTGTGCTAGCTTACCACGCGCGCTAATATACAACTTTTGTCAAAACAAACAGCCGTTACGTGACAATTATTTTCTCAAAACTGAAAAATTCTCACGCAATAATAATTTTTTGTCATTTGTATTCCATCATTTATTTATCTTTGAATGAGCTATTGCGATTAGTATTTTTTTGCTTTTAATAGCAAAAAAGAAAATCAACTTGTGGACAACAAACAGCAAAAACCAACAATTTAGGTGCCTAAGGCTGACCGCATAGTAAGCGCCGAAGCAGGCAGACAGGCGCAAGAAGACTATGTGAACAAGCGAGAAACAAGTTATTTTTATCTCATTTCTTCGCAGGGCCTGCCTGCCTGCCTGCCTGCTTCGGCGCTTACTCAGCGGGCAGCCTAAGAATGTCGTTCAAACCACGTAGACTATATTTGATACAATACATTTTTTGTTTATTAAATTCCTTAAGCCGCAATCAATTTTGCTCAAACAAATTCATTTTTTTTTATTTGTTAGCTATTTTAGCTTTTTCAATTATTCCAAAACTGTAGTAAACTAATAGATTCGGACATCAAGCGTTGAGCAAGCGTTCAATAATTGTTGTTAGTATGATCTATAGTTTTTATTAAGATCAATGGCTGCATTCTATCCGAAAAAGCGCTCAGATAGCGAAGTAGCATTAAATATTTTCGCTATATTAATTGTGACAGCTCAAGGAACATGTTCTGTGAACACATACCATTCAGCCCGAAAGTTGTGGAACAGTTCCTTCCGCTGAATGCAGGCAATGAAACATACATATGTTTACATAGTGAGTGCACTCAGATAGTCTTTACCTTTTATGAGGCCAAACATGAACGCATTCACGCATTACCTCCTGGACGAATACTTTATTAGAAACCTAATTAAAAGCGAACACTCCATTTTGTAACAGCCAAGACAATTGATTAAGACATAGTTGATTGAAGTTTAAGTTGGTAGAAATCTACAAAAATATCACTAATAAATTCGCTTTTATCTTAATTAAAAGCTTGAATAAACCATTAAAGCTCATATTCGTCTTGCAAAAAAAAAAAAACTTGCAGGAAGGTGCAAAAAAGTAATTGATTTAAATTACAACACACTCGGCAGGCATCTGCGTACCACAAGGGAATAGTGCGTAAAAATAGTATTTGGAAGCGAGTGTGTAAAATACGCTACAAACGGTGGCGTATTGCAATCAGTTCAGTTGAAAAAAAACTTATTACTAATTGTCACAGCCAAATTAAGTTAGACTCGAGAGCAACGTTTGATTAGAATTGCATACATTTTTGGAAACTAGCTACACAGGGGGTTTGAGCCACAGGGGTGTGGGGCAGGGGAGGGCACTTGCCCCTCCTAGGCAGTGAACAAGTTTTAGATATGTTCATTAAGTATGTCAATATATTTTGAAGAGCAAACAAAAATAAATTTTTAAGTTAAATTTATAAATAAAGCGGAGCTAAGCCATGCATTTTTAAATATAATATTGTACTCGTCGCTGTGATAAGTTACGATACCATTTCATTTACCCTTGGTTCGCAGACACGTTTCAATACGTATTCATACTAGGGCTTTTTATCCCGAGATCTCGACCCAATTTCTAGTCCCGGAATCCCAGGATTCCGAACCCTAAATCCCGGGATTTTTATTCCCAAAAAAACTAAAATTTTTCAGCAACTACAAATGCAACTGCAATGTAATCGATGGTTTTTCTTTAATATCGTTATCATCCTTGTCTTTGTTTTGCATCCTTTGTGATCTTAATGCCTAAAACTCAATAGTGCGTTAGGTCGGTCGGCCGTTGATCGTACTTTGGTCTGCGTTGTAAAAACTTTTGTTGATAACTTAATGTTGCGTTGGCAAATCGTGCCTCTGCCATTTTGGTGATGCCAATAAAAGCAGCTATTCAAAAAATCCCAGAAAACTACCCTTTTTTCCCAAATCATGCTATTTTTAATGGTTGCGGATTTAGTTTTAATAAATTAATGATATATAAATAATTATTTAAATAAAATCATTGAACGACGTACTTTAAAAAGTTATATATTTTTTTTTTATGTTTAATATAATAAGGGTATTCTTGCAAAGTGGCAATTTTATAATTTGAGCAATTAGCTATTTTTATCAGGCAGTGTTTATGATTATCGATGGTACATTTGCAGCATATATGTAAGCTGCAATATACTGTCATATGCTGCATATGTTGTCAATAAAGGCCCAACCAAAATAGACGAAACGAGACGATAGCATTTTGACGAACGTCTGCACTCGTTACGGATGTTTACTGATTTAACCCAAAATGAAACGATTTGCTCAACTCGTCTGAAACAGCTGACCAGTAGGCAATCGAGTATTATTTATTTATTTATATTGTGCATTTTGTAATTTTTAATAAAAATTTGTGAAAAATGGGTGAAATAATGGCGAAATTGAAACAAATTGATGAAAATAAAATAAAAACGCACTCTGCACAGCTGTTGTTGACGAGTTGCTACGCTAGCAGTTCGGTTCTTACGGAATAATACGTCTTGTCAAACTGTTTTGTTTAGTTTCGTTCAGTTACGTTTGCTCATTTTGGGTAACAACATTAATATGTATTTAACCGAACACTTACGTTTTTACTCGTTACGGGGCAAAACGTCTATTGGGCCTTAAGTTGTTAAGTTGTAATTTTCAAAATTATTTCTGAAGTTTTGAGAATTAAATATTTGTTACATTTGTTCCAATTCACAAACTCTTACCTCTCCCTGCTTTTTGCCGGCTTCTGATAAGAAATTAATTGACTTTTGAAAAACAAAAACAGCTGTTTTATCATACAAGTTTGCCACCTCATTTGCTCACTTAAATCAAAGAGCAAGTATACTATGTGGTTTGTGCAAAGACTTCTTCATACGAATTTATAAGGCTGATAAATTTATACGCTTTTTACTATTTATAAGGGTTTTGCGCATATGCACAAATCCCCATAATATGTGAAATAATAGCGGAATTCATGGCAATGGCTGTGCATAAGAGCACGAGCAAAATATTCATGGCTTTTTCACTTAACACTAACAAAATAAGGGTTTTCACGATCCATCGCATTTATATGTTGCATGAACAGGTTTCATTCATGTGCTTATTAAACAGCTGATATTTGACGAGTGAAAATGGAAGAAAAAGAAAATGCACCAAACGTACCAAGTGCACGAAGAAATGAACCATTGATGAAATTAATTTACTAGTTGATTATTTAAAGCAGCCTGAGGTTATGATGGTATGTTTGATATGTTTATGGTTTATTGATAATTATCATTTTATCAAAGGTGTCCTATGTATTCGTTAAAAATGTGTTACATGATATCTTCCCAGCGGGCAAAATGAGCTCACGAAACCAAAATTGGGCGTGGCTATATAGCGATCACGCCTATTTTTAGAACAGTTGCCGAAAGTAACCATACAAACTCAATTACCAAATTTTATTCTTATACGGCCAAAACTGCCTGATATATAGCTTTTTCACTTATTTGTGGGCGGAAAAATGGGACGTGGCAACTAATTTTTAGTACAGTTGCTGACAGTAACCATGCAAACTAAATTAGCGAATGTAAGCTTTATACGACCAAAACCGTCCGAAATAAAGCATTTTCATTAGTTTGTGGGCGGTAAAAGGGGGCGTGGAAACCCATGTTTAGTACAGTTTTTGACAGTAAGCATACAAACTACATTGCTAAATTTTAGGTTTATACGACCCATACCGTGTGAAATATAGCATTTTCATTGATTTGGGGGCGGTAAAAGAGGTGTGGTAAAAATTTAAACCACATTACACAATTCTTAAACCATTTCTTGCTGAAAAAAATCAACTGTCCAAATTTTAGATCAATCGGTCCAGTAGTTTTGGAGTCTATAGGCTTCACACAGACATACAGTGTTTTACTTTTTATATATATAGATTATTTCTGATATTAATATATGCCTTAATTTTGATAAGATATATCATTAAATTATATTTATATCATATTAAATTCATCAAAATCGTTCTTATATTACTTTAAACACATAAAACTTGAAAAAAGTCAGACCAATTAAAAAATCCCACGATAATCCCATGAAAATCTTTGTTACCATCGCAATACAAGAAATACCCACATATTAAAATTTCTCAACAAAAATGCAACCCAGCATTGGCATGGAATGCCAAACGCACGAGCTAGTAAAACAATTCTCTACTCACAACCTTGATAGTACTTTACCCCTGCTTTACATTTTTACGGGATGAGGTCGAAGCAAAGTATGAGGTCGCATTTAGTGTTACTTCATAAGAACTCGTTGTTTCTAGTCTAGCTGTCAACGCACGACCGACCCATGATTCAATTATATATAAGGTTAAGTAACCATGAAATTGTTCTCATAAAACAGCAAAACTTGGATTGCAAAATGTCAAAGTAAAACAAAAAAAGACAAGTAAACAATCAAACTAAAATTTCTGACTAGAAGTCAAACTATTGGATTTTAATATTTAATTTGTGTTTCAAAGAATTTTTAAACAATTTTCTTGGAGTTTGAGTTTTTGTTACTACCTCAAAATGCCGAAAAAGTACGCGATTCGCCAAAACTATTGGAACAAGGAAAACGTTTCCTTTTTAAAAGTGCCCAGTGACATTTTTAAATGAAAACGCTGGATGGATGGAATTTGGATCGGCGAATGTCAAAGTAAAAGATAACATCACCAAACAGCTGTTTCTGACATTCGCCGAGAGATATGTACTCTCAGCTTACTTAACCTTATATATAATTGAATCATGGACCGACCTATTGCAGCATTGAGTTTTAGCTTTAAAAGGCTCTGGTTACAAGGCTGTTTAACTTTCAGTACCTGGGCGACCGAGCTTAGCTCGACTTTCCGCCAAAACCAATGTATGTATTTAAATTTTTTCTTTTTGATTGTATATCAATAAAACAATTAATTTCTTTATAACAACAACATTTTCACCCCACAGTTTAAAAGTACGTATAGCGCCATTTAATGTACGAATATCCGAAAAAAATTATAAGTGTGAAATATAATATAAACTTTTTAACGAATAAAATAATTTTGGCCGCCTAAATCGGTGAAATACCCCAATGTGCGCTGCTAAACAATTTTTTCTTGCAATGTTGAAAAGTGTTGAATATGTCCCACTGGTGTTAAAATCAAATAATAGACTTAAATAGAAACTATTTCCCGTACAAAATAATTTTGGCTGCGTAAATTGGTCCAAAATAACAGACTTGAAAAGAAACTATTTTCCGAATAAAAAAATCGGTCAAATACCCCAATGTTCGCTGTTACACGAATTTTTTTTGCAGTGTTTTATATGTGACAAAGGTCTTACAGGGTTAAAAACAAATAACAGACTTCAATAGAAACTATTTTTCGAATTAAGTAATTTTGGCATAGTAAATTGTTCAAATACCCCAATTTAATGTTATGACTGCATAATACCTAAGTGGCCATAATCCTAAATCCAATTTTGGGAATATGTCCGCAAAATAAGGGGACACAATCCCAAATTGTCAATTTGAGACTATGACCCTTGGAACTATATCCGGTCACCGCATGCTATGTGTAAGTCGCTTTATTCGTAAAATTATTTGAATAGTTTTAATGCAATTTTGCCATGAAGCATTCAAAATTCTTACTGAATGAATGGTTTTTGTTTTCTTGTAATTATATCAGGGGTTGCAAATAAACTGTACGAAAAAACAAACTCTACATCTGCTAAATCTGCGAAAGCAAACAGTATTACTATCTGCTTAGGTTTGGATCTTTGCTACAAACAGAAATGCGTACCAAAGCGAACAGAAAATTAAGAGAGAAAGAAAACTATTGTTTTGTGTTCTAAGAAAACAACAAGTATTTCGTTTTTTAGATTTTGTTGTCACGATCACAACCACAACAAGTAACAAATGTTGTGTTCGTTTTGCAACGGAAATTCAAAAAGAATTTCGTCATGTTTTAAGCAGCATTTTTTTTTTGGAAGCTAAGATTTTTTAAGTCTCGTTCTGTTGATTTGCTTGCATGAAAATTTCAATAACTGATAGATTTGTACGACATGGTTTTAGTGACATGATTGTTTGTATGCGGACACCCAGAAGGGTGGCAGGTAGAATGTAGGTGTTTTCAGAAGAATTTTTGAGGGGTAAAAATTAATATGACCAGCTCATACATTTCACGCTCCTAGTTATCGAATTTTTGATATCTTTCTTATACTTTTAAACGAGCAATATTTATTTGTTTGTTTATTTGTTTATATATTTGTTTGTAAACGGCCCAAACGATTTTGATGAAACTTTCAGTATAGGGATTTACAGGGGCGAAAAAGGGATCTACCTTGGTCTCGTTTCTGAGAAAATTCGTTTAGCAGCGCACGTAGGGGTATATGACCGATTTAGGCAGCCAAAATTAATTTATTCGGTAAAAATTTTCTATTCAAGTCTGTTATTTGATTTTAACCCTGCACGACCATTTGGACATATGCAACACTATTCAACATTGCAAACAAATTTGTTAAGCAGTGGACATTAGGGTATTTGACCGATTTAGGTAGCCAAAATTAATTTATACGGTTATTAGTTTCAATTCTAGTCTACTTTTTGATTTTAACCCTGTACGACCATTGGAACATGTTAAAGTAAATGTTCCCTTAGGCAGGAGACAGCTAAAAATTAAATTTTTTTACAATAACGCTAAGAAATGAAGCAGAACATTGATTTTGAGCTGTTAACATACATAATATCTTAAGCGAATAGGCAGCTAAGCGATTTAAACTGCATATATGTACATTTATTAGACGATGTGTTTGTTTGAAAAACAATGTTCGAAGTGAGAAAATAACAAACATACATTAAAATTCTGCTAATAAACTACTATTAATTAAAGTTAAAAAATTTGCTAATAGTAAGAAATCTATACTTTGCAGTGCTTAGCCATAATCAGCCTCATAGCGTAAAAACTGTGGCTTTTACGATAAAACTGTTAATGGTATTTTAGTTTTCAAAAATATATTAAGCCGGTGAAGTTAAAAATTCGTTCCACTCTAATGCACTTATTAAAATCATACTTTTTTATTCAAATAAAATAAGTTGAACAATTTTGTATTTATTCGTTTTCAATAAAGAACTAGGTATGTGACGGATGTCATTTTGCGGATGCGGATCTGTAAAGGGCCTTCTTTGAGGATGCGGATGCGGACAAGTGAATCTAAGAACCGCGGGTGGCGTATGCGGATGCTCTCAGTTAAATTTTAAATATTGATTTTTACATCATTTAAAAACAAATTCTAAATGTTTCATGGTTTAAATCATACTTAAGTAAATATTTTTTTATTATTGCTAATATTTATTTTTTTATGTAAACCTTTTTAAGGAATAAAATAACAAACTCATTAATTAAAAAAAAAAAAAGTATAAATATTAAATTTAAAAGACTTTTATAGTTATTTAGCTCAACTAGAAAAACTTAAAGCAGAACTTTAATTATTTTAATTATTTTAAAAATTATGTTAATACAGTACCTCAGAAGTTAGAAGCTGTTTTTATGTCGGGATTTTCTAATTTCTGAAATCTTATCATTTCGGAGTTAAAATTTGTAAAGTTGAATTTATAATAATATTGCTCAAGCAATAATTTAAAGATATAGTTACTGGATAAAAATAACACACTTATAATGTGTAGAAAATTATACACATTTTTATGTAAATGGCCTTATTTTGTAAAACGTCATTTTGTCTGGTAATTTTCGTTTTCATATGAAGCAAAACAAAATCTTTTTCTCTCACTGAAATTTTCTTATGAAAATTATTGCCACACAAAAGACTCCAAGTGAATTGATTGCGTACATTAAGCATAATAAGTAGTGTTCGACCGATACCATAATTTTGGCCGAAACCGAATATTCGGCCTAGCCGAAACCAGAACCGAAACTGGTTATTTATAATTTAAATTTTTTTCAAATAATTTTTTTTTTAAAGAAAAAAAAAGGAACTCTCATACTCAAAAGAAAAAAATTTAATACAAAATAAAGTATTACTTGAATATTGCAGCTTATAATAAATAATTGAAGTTTTCTAAAATAATAAATGAGACTATTTTTTAATTTATTTTTTATTACTAAAGTATTGCCTACTTTATATCTTCCGTACACACTCAAAATAGTATGCACCTACAATGTACATTTTTATAGAACTACAAAGCAGTCTTTTTGTTTTTTAAAGGTTTAGTATTATAAAAATGGAAATATTTTATTTTTTTTTCCTTTATTCCACACACACAAAATTCGTTCGTAAGTTTAATTAACAATTTTGGCTTCAGTACCTATAAAACTTTAATATTAATTACAATAGGTATGATAAAATCGAAAATGATAAAATCGAACGCATTAAATTAACCAAAATATTTTGCGTTGACACGATAAATCAAATAATAGACTAATTCATAATTTTTGGTTAGTACAATGCGTTGTTAATATTTTTATTAAACCAAACATATGTATTTGAATTAAATAACTGATGCAAGAAATTTTTACCAAAAATACCTCAATATGGCCTCAAATTAGCAGAATAGCCAAAACAAACTAAAAGGGCCGAAACTGGCCGTAACCGAAACCGAAACCGAAACCGAATATTCTACACTATAATAAGGTCACAAGCTTCATTTTAAATTTTTCGTAGAAAACGCTGCACTGTTAAATATAAATTGCACAAACAATTACCTCGGAAATTAAAATACAATCTTCTAATTTCAGAAGCTTTAATGTTTTCAAAATTCAACTTCTAATTTCTAGATGATTATAATTTTATTAGCTTCTTATTTCTGAGGTTTACTGTATTTAATTTTTTATAAAGGGTAAATTGTATTTTATAAAAAGTAAAGTATATACTTGATGGCTTCTTCGTTAACTTCTTCTTTTTTTGTTGATAATAAAATACAGATCTTAGATGCGGATGCGGAGGCGGATATCAAAAAATTAATAAGGCAAAAAGTGCATATTATTCATAAATATAATAATAATTTCCTTTTTAAACACTCCTTACTCGCAAAAAATTAGGATAGAAATTAAAAATGTCATTTCTAATATCTAGACCATTCCTTAAATTTGAAATAACCTATCTTCCCCGCTGTGCACTGTCCAATCGCCGAGACATTGTATTTTTCACGAACAAAACGTTACCTCATATACATATGCACAAAAGCACAACGCATCTATATAAAACAACAAATTCAATAAAAGCAACAAAACAAAGAAAAATTCCAACGCAATAACTTTTTCAACACAAAAAAAAAGTCGCATCATAAACGAAACGAACAAACTTTGCAGATCTCTCTTCGGATTTTGGTGCTTCCAGCAACCTACAAGAGATCGCTAAAGATACTTTACTTTGATTGTTTTTGTTCACGCGATTCAAAAGCATAACAGTGAGAGGAAGTTTTTTCTATTCGAAAACAGAAACATTTCGTTTTACTTTTCTCTCTCGTCTCTACTTGCTTCGGTTTGTGCTACTTTTTGAATCGGAGAGAAAAAACTAAACAAACCAAAATACTTGTTGTGATCTTAAGAAGAAACAAACAGAACAGAAAAATACTTTTCTTTAGAGTTTGTTTGCGAGCCCTGAATTATATGGAACGTATTGCATGCCGTCACAGGTGTCGACTTGTGTGGTTAAGTGTTCCACACGCATGTATGTATAAGGCGATGATATTTAAAACAATTTAAAATGTCCCCGTTCAGACCAAAATAAAAAGTGTGAACAACTTCGCACTTGTCTGGCTTGCAGAAGAAAATAAAAGCCAATTAAATGGATGCTAAGGCTGTGGCAGTTTAAATGATTGAACACATTGACCTCACTCTTGTCAACATTTGATTAGCTTGTTCAGGTTTTCCGACAGCTCTTTAATTATTTCAATGTTTGACGGTGGGCAGTGTCTAAAATTCACCAATTATAATAATTAAGCCTTCAAACATTTCAGTATAAAAGTCAAACACTTAATTGAATTTTATTATCAAAAAAATAATGTGCCTGGTCGGTAGGTCATTCAATGTATTTACTTTTTGCATTCTTTATAGCATTTTTTGTTTGACGTTGTTGTCGGTAGCTTTACATAAAGTATGTAAACGATCAAGATTTTTTTATGCACTCAATCTCAATTACCAATATCTAAAAAATTAACGGCAATATTTTATCAAATGCGCTTCAGCTCCATTTGAGTCATAACTGGATGCCGCTCGTACGTTGTCAACAAATCATAGCACAACATACTTTGAAACCACTACATATCGAATACTGCTGCACAAGAGCAATGAGTTAAAAAAGAATGGGCAAAAACTAAGATAATATTGAGAAATGTTGTAAAATTTTGTAAATTTCCTCAATCACTGAAACCAGCAAATTGCTAACTTGAGTTAATAGATGTGGATATTGCGAAAAGTATTTGCATGGATGTTTGAAATAATTCAGCGAGAGTTTAATTGTGGGAATTGGGCATTTGAAGTGGCGATGAAAGAAACCACAAATTTGTTTGTTTTTGACTTTTATGTTTGACATTTAAGCTGCAGAAGAACGTATTTTCTTGTTTCTGTGTCATTTTTAAAATCTCTCGTAACTCATCTAAATTTCTTAAGCCACACGATTATTGAATGTCCAAAAATGTCCATTTGTTTTTCTACTCTTATAAATCGCAAAGTTATAGTTCAAAGAAAAAGAAAAACTTCCAAATGTGGATATCATTTTCAGTTTTTTAAAATAAAAATAATGTAACATGACATTTATTTACATATATGACAAAATTAGTGAAAACTAATTAATTTCTAATCAAATATCGCGGGCATCATTTGCACAAATAGACTACAAGACCACACTGAAATAAAAAACCTAAAATTTTTATAAAATTAAATATTTTTTTGAGTTTTTTGTAGTAAGATAAGTTTTTGTTATTGGACCATGTTTTTGCTAATCATGTGTGTCACAAATTAAACTGAACATAAACGAATATTTATTTTTCTACAAAAAACTTTTTATATCATATATTTTTTATAAGAGTTTTATTGCTTCAAGCTCAATTTTATTTTTTATACGATCGAAAAGTTTTGTTCAAAAATAGATTAAATAGGTTTTCAAATTTCGCGTTTAGAAATCCCAATCTTACTCCCTATAACTCTTAAAACTGAACAGACTTATTTCTGTATTTATTAGGCGTTTTAATTTATTTGTTCGAAGCAGATCAAGAACTGTCAAAAACAATGCTCGTGCTTTCCATGAGCCTTTTCTCACGCGCCTTACGTTAGGCGACGCATCGGATTAATTTTGACATATACAGGTAAGGTGGGAAGTGGGAAGGTGACAAGTTACGTCAGGCAGCATTTTCAAAAATTTTAAAAATTTTGCAATTCATTTTGACGTCTGTTACTTTGAAGTTTCATTGTTTGTCATTTTCCTCTTGGTTCTTTTATGTTTTGGCGAAAATAAATTTTGTTTTGCCGTGGTTGGGTCTTCACTTTGTCTCATTGCTTATTTAAGACTTACAAAGTGATGAATTTTTCGAAATTTAACAATAGATTTGATTGACTGTTCTCAGACTTCAAAATAAGGAGGTCTTAAAAAGTCGGTAGTAAGAGCACTTGACAGATGCCTAGTGACAAAATAACGCCATTTCTCTGCCTTTTTTAAGACGAGTGAGAACAGGGTCCATTTTGTTCCGAGCGTTAGAAGTAGATTAATCGTGTTTTTGTATACACTCGTAGCACGACGAAAGCGCTCTCGACGCCACTCTACGTGCTCTCAATCAAATGGTCGAATACGTAGAGTAAATATCAGAGCAATTGCTGTCAAACACATTCGCAACATAAATTGACTTGCTGGAGCTTCAACGAAAAGCAAAACAGCAATAAAATACTATTAATTAATGCAGAAATGGCTGATAGTAAGTAATTGTGTATATATTAGTTAATAAAATAATAAAATTTGTTAAAATGATAAAAAATATGAGGTGACAGCCTTGACAATGTCACTTGGTCAATTGTCAATTGGTGTTCTGTTTTGATATTTTATATTTCAGAGTTCTTCGAGCATACTCAGTGTGCACTCTTCTCGGAACGTTCTCTATGTGCTTTTTCTTTCAAGAGTGCCCTGCTCCCAACAAATAAACGAAAACGCCTATTGCTGTTGTCTTTCTCTTGTTTTTTTGACGACGATGTCAAGATTATGACAAAACATAAAGAGATAAGTTTAGCCATGTCGTCATATACTTTTTAACTTAATGCTACTAATTTTAATGGAATCTAGTGGAATTTGATGTTATCTGAAACAAACACATACGAAAACTCTGACATTCGAACTTTTGTCGCCTGTCAAATAATGAAAAACAAGCCATGTCATTGCGACATTTTTACTTAATTCACCTGCATAAATGCATGTCAAAAAGATGTTTCAGATTTCTTAACATCGCTATCTTCCCCAAAGTGTACCGATCATTGTGTTTAATACACTTTGAAAAGAAAAATAAATTAAGAAAAAGTTATGCATGGATTTTTATGTTTGGTACCTTGTTGAGTAGGTACTGTCCTTTCTTATGATACCCATAAATCGTAGTTTTGTTAAAAAATTTAAAAAAAAAATAAGATTTGTAGGCCATTTTTTCTAACTTTGGAGGCCTATAACTTCTAAGCCAATTGCAAGCGGCCTGCAAAATCCATATAATCCGCAAAAAAAAAATAAAAATTAGAGTGTCGCTATTCTTGAAATGTTCGCTGATTTTTATGTTTAAGTGAAAAATAGGAGTTTCATTTTATTTGTTTTTCTTCTGTTGAAAGAAAGCAATTAAAGTTGGTTTCAGGACTTTTTTCAATATCGTAAAGGGTTTGAAATTCTACTTTAATGTGATCCTTTTAATAAAGATCCCATGTGCCGATGACCATGTTTTTTAATAAAAATTTGTTGATAACAGTTATTTACGGTCCCTGATAAAAAGTTTTTAATATTATTTAACAGTGCGTTTAATAGAACCTCAATATTTAGAAATTACTTCAAATATATGATTTTTAATTTAATTATACAAGCATTCTATATAGTGAAGAGAAATCTCACCCCAAGCTGACTTGATTATCTCAGTTAATGCTTCCTTAATTTCCTTAAATGTTCGGACTAGAAAGCCTTAAATATTTTCAATTGTATTTAAGTCGGGAGAATATGGTGGCCACGTCAAATCTTCGATATGTTTGCTATGCAACCCTATGATGTATGTGATTATGCGGCTGTAGACAGAGCATAAAAAACGAGGTACAAAAAACACGTCTAAGGGCTACTTTAATTTACGCGTGTTTGCGTATTTGCGTTTGCATGCAAAACAAGAACAAAGCAAAATACGCTTACGTTAATTGGCGTACATATAACAAATCCTGCAAATACCAGACCAGCGCACAGTACTTTGAGCCCATACAAAAGTGAGGAATAAATACAAGGAGTTGTTCGATCTTTACGAAATTTGGCATGTTTATTATTTTTTAGCTGCTGATTTCAAAAATTGAATCAGATTTTATGCACATCAAGTATTTACGCCATAAATGCGGTTTAAAAATTAAAAAAACTGAAATTTCCCTATTTTCAATTAAATATTAAAATTATAAAAACTTTTTAAAAAAAAATAAAAATATATTTTTGAAAAGTTTAAGGTCTTAACTTGTTAAAACTGAAAATTTTATGGCAATATCTTTTTTTTAAAAAAAGATATGCTTATAGTTTGATATGCACTTTTTTCACGAAAATGTTACTTTTCATGTAAAAAAAAAATGTTTTTGCAAAAAAAATATTTTTTGTAATTCTAAACTCACTTTGTATTATTAAAATAAATATTTTTTTGTTTAATTGATTAAAAGAATAAAAATTAAAAACAAAATAAAAAAATTTATGTCAAAAAATGGGTATTTAAGTAATTATAATAAAGTATAATTTTTGTTTGTATCAACTGTGACCTGAACTGCCATCCATACCCCATTTGCAAATAAAAGTCATTTTATCTGTTGCATCTTTACAGAGCTCTAATACACTTTTAGCTGTAAACCGCAAAAGTGGTTGTAAGCGAACTTCTGCAGTAATTTCCGAAGCTTCAATAGATGGTACTAATCGTTTCTTAAAATTTTGTATCGCATACAAACTCGGAAATAAAATTTTATGATAGACGTTGACAGTGTTACGCAGAATATTATATTTTTCTTCCGAGAGATCCAAATCTAAGCACAGTGACAAAGCCATTTGTACTGATAGACAATTTTGACTGTTAATATTCGAACCATGATTATTTTTTCTTGAAGCAAGTTCTGATGCATATTGTAATTCGTCTTCAGAATAATCAGATAATAAGTGAGCCACTTTCCTTTTTTTCATTTGTTCTGATAACAAATGGAACTCCTTTTCAGGCCTTCCGCGACTTGTGCTTGGTTGCTGAAATGTAAACTTTATTTTTAACTGCGCTAATATTAAATTTTATTTTTACTTGCTTACATTATTTGGATCAGAAATAACAATTGCTTCGGTACTTAACCAACTGGAATACTTTTTAATAAGCTTGCTTTTACTATATCCGCACTGTTTCCACTTCGTTTCCAATTGCAATATAAAAAACTTAATATTTTCATCAATTATTTCTTCACTGTATGGGATTTTACAAATTTTATCTTTAACAAATGATTTCAAAAACAAATATTTATTGCGTGGACCGGCAGAAATCCAACAATTAAATAAATCGTTATTAGTAATAATTATTGGCATTTTAAATTAAAAATCTTTGTAATGTTTTCGCTGAGAAAAATACGGTAAAAACAAATATGTTGGCATTAATAAGCATGAGAATGCCCTACATTTTAACATAAATAGTCATTATTTATTTTTAACCTGTATTTAATAGCAGCATTTTAACAAACAATTACAAAATAATTCATACTCCAATTACTTTTATTTGTACTTTTACAACTTTTACAATAGATTTTCATACTCCAATTACTTTTACAAACATAATAAGTTAAAATCACCATTTAAAGAACCTCTTAAAAAAAACAATTTTCTGCAAACTGATACGTCTTACTTTTGAGCGTAGAGTACAATTCATACAGATTACTTTAAAAATGATCTAAGTCTTAATTTTTTTAAAAGTAAACATTTAATGATATTATAGAAATAAACATACTAGTTTTTTACCTAATGAAAACGATTATTAAAAAAAATGGACTTCATTTGGACGTCATTTTCGAAATTAGTCACCCATAAATATGTTTGTTTACATTTCAAAGTAGTAAACTCCTCACTACATGCTACGTTTATTAGAGGAAAATATGATTTTTTGACCACGATAACTCTCAAAGTCGGATAAAAAAGGTTAATATGTTTTGGAATTTTGAAAGAAAAATACATAAATAACAATATGTTTGAAAATAAAAGAGATGTTTTTCGTTGTTTTTTTTTTAATTTGCTCTCAAAAATTGGAAATTTTTGGAAAATATTTACAAAAAAATTTATTTTTTGGCGTATTTTAATTTTTTTACTTTCAGCTAAATTTTAAACACATTTAAATTTATTTATTTATACAGTATTTATCTTGAAGAAAAATCGAAAATAAAAAGATTTGGGTCAAAATTGCAATTTTGGCAATTTTTTCTTTGTAAGATGTGCAAATTACTAATTTACATTAATTAAAAAAAATATGATTTTTAGACTATTCTTCAAAACGTGATAACTCCAAAGGGCGGACGCAGGCGGATATCTTATTTTGGAATTTGAAAGATAAATATGTATATTAAAATATATTAAAAAATTAAAGAGATGTTTTTTGATGTTTTTTTTTTATTTTTCTCTCAAAAATTGCAAATTTTTGAAAAATATTTAAAAAAAAAATTTTATTTTTGGATAATTTTCATATTGCTAGTTTTAGCTTAATTTAAAATATATTAAAATTGATTTATTTTAACAATATTAATCTTGAAATAAAATTAAAAAACAAAAGAATCGGGCAAAAATTGCGTTTACAGCAATTTTTTCTTTGCAGGATGTCCAAAATCAAATATTCCACAACAATCAAAATGCATAAAAATGGTTGACTTTAAGGAGCTGTAGAGTCTACAAAAATTGTTCAATTGGCAAAAAAATTTGGGTTCTTCTTAGTGGAAGTATTTCCAAAAAAACGGTACCAATTTTGTTAGGATCTGCCACAACAAAAATCTTGATTTATTCCTATGAGACAAAGTACTGTGCAGCGTATTCAAACTGTGAATAGCCTTATTAATTTTTTCAATATCCAAAACGGCAAAACTGTTTTTCTTTCCCATTTCTATTTAAATTATGAACTTATGGTTCTTTAAACTTAGCCTTTAGCTTTTAAGCACTATTACGTGCAGCCACCAAAGCAAAACTGCCAAAACACATAGTGACTCTAATCTGATGAACTAAAAATAAAAACATTTTTCATGTGTTTCTATGCAAAATCAACAGAAAACCTGTTAGTTTGAAAGTAAAAGTATTTATTGTTGTTGTTTTGTTTACTAAATATATTTTGAACTTTAATACTGCATATTCAATTCTCCTCTTGACTTCTCTTATTCAAAATTATAACATTCTATTTTCTTCAGTTCCACTGGCTCTAACTAAATGAATCGGAGTATATAGTGTGCTGTATCATTGTTAGAAGTCTGAACTACATTGCTGAGTTGTATATGTTCATCATCTCACCACAATTGGTTTCAACTCAACACATCGTCTTAAATTTGCGTTTGGCACAGACCAACTGAATGTTGCAGAAAAAGTGTGCACAATGTCGTGGCTGTGTTCAACTAACACAAGATAGCTGTCAAAATCAGCTGACGTAATTTTCGTAGAATTGGTAATTTTCGAAGAATTGGTAGCTGCCGGCTATCAATTCTAAAATAAGTCTAAATTTTTATTGGCATAGCGTTGTAATTATCTCCTGACTTCAGAGTTCATTTATTTAACCTTGTGTTTATTTCTTATCGCTGTAAATTTGTGTGAGAATCAAAGAAAATTGTAAGTACTTTGTAAACGTCACGCGCGTGTATGATAAGTTTAACTTGATGCAGTATTCCTACAGAAGCCAACATGAGTGATAGCGAATACCTAGGATACAAGTCTCCATTAAGCTCCCGCTATGCCAGCAAGGACATGCAGTTTTTTTTTAGCGACCAGCACAAGTTCTCAACTTGGCGTCATCTCTGGATCTGGCTGGCGGAGGCAGAGAAGGTATGTTTTTGCAAATCGAACTTACTTGCTCAAATGTTGAATTTTCTGCCTTAATAAATAGTCCTTGGGACTGGAAATTACTGATGAGCAAATTGCCGAAATGAAGACCAACGTCAATAAGGTTGATTTTGAAGCAGCCGCTGCCGAGGAGCGTCTTACGCGTCATGATGTTATGGCGCATGTGCACGTCTTCGCCAAGCAGTGTCCAACAGCAGCTCCCATCATACACTTGGGTGCTACATCCTGTTATGTGGGTGACAACACTGACTTGTTAGTGCTACGCAGTGCTCTGGATCTGCTCTTGTCTCGTGTGGCAACAGTTATTCATTGCTTACAAAAATTTGCCGGAACGTACAAGTCACTGCCAACTCTTGGATTTACTCACTTGCAGCCGGCGCAACTTACTACGGTAGGCAAGCGTGCTTGTCTTTGGTTGCAGGATCTTCTGATGGACGAACGAGCGCTGCGTCGTTGTCGTGAGGACTTGCGTTTTCGTGGTGTCAAAGGTACAACCGGTACTCAGGCTTCTTTTATGCAGCTCTTTGATGGGGATGGCAAAAAAGTGAAGCAGTTAGATCAACTGGTTGCAAAATATGCAGGATTTTCCAAGACCTACGCAGTTACGGGACAAACATATACACGCAAGGTTGACGTGGAAGTGATTGGTGCACTTTCCAGCTTGGGCACAAGCATTCATAAAATGTGTTCTGACTTACGTATTTTAGCCTCACGTAAAGAGATTGAAGAACCATTCGAGAGCACTCAGATCGGTTCTTCAGCCATGGCATATAAACGCAATCCAATGCGTTCCGAACGTTGTTGTGCATTGGCCCGTCACATGATTACGCTCTTTTCTAATGCAGCCAATACTCATGCTACACAATGGTTGGAACGCACTTTGGACGATTCTGCAAATCGTCGCCTAACACTTTCGGAAGGATTTCTCTCAGGTGACGCTGCTCTACTTACTTTGCTCAATGTATCGCAAGGTCTAGTCGTCTATCCTAAAGTAATTGAACGTCATATTGCGCAAGAGCTGCCGTTTATGTCTACCGAAAACATTATTATGGCTATGGTCAAGGCTGGCGGTGATCGGCAGGAATGCCATGAAAAAATTCGAGTGCTCTCACAGGAGGCTGGCGCTGAAGTGAAGCAGTTTGGCCGGGATAACGATCTAATCGACCGTGTACGCAATGATGAGTATTTTGCTCCTATTCTGGATCAACTCGATGAAATACTTGATCCGACAACATTTACTGGGCGTGCCAGTGAGCAGGTCGATGAATTTCTGGTAGAAGAAGTGGAACCAGTGTTGCAGCAATATCAGAAAAGCTTGAAAAATATTCAAATTGTTCAGTTGCAAATTTAATGGGAAGGTGAAGGATTTTTTCTTTATTATTGTTGTTGTTTATATCATTGAAAGCTTAAAGTTGAATTTGTATTTTTGAAAAATTTATTTTTATATGCAGGTTTTACTTGAATAAATCAAATTTAGAGTTCAACTTTAAAATTTCTTTGTTTTCTTCTCTACGTAAAATCTAAACTGATTTAGCACGATTATGAATAATTTTTCCCGGGGAATCGAAAAAGGGATTTTTAATTTTTAAGACAGCAGATAAAGGCATCAAAGTTTTGGGCTTGACTCATAAATATTAACGGTATGTAAACAAATTTGTATTAAAAATTTTCAAAATTTTCTTGAACTTTATTTTGAAGATGAAAACTTCCTTTTCCGATTCCCCGGTAAAAATTATTCAGAATCGGGCTGAAAATATACTGAACAATCGACTGATTTTTAAGTATTTAAAAACCGAATACAGTTGGTCGAACATTTTTAGCAATTTATCATTTTAAAGTAGTGTTAAGAGTTGTAAAAAGTTTAAATAAAAGTGTAAAAGATAAAGTTGTAGTGCAAAAGGTGGAAAGCGTTGCATAAGTAAACCGATAAAGAATTCGGTCTTGAACTGGAAATGTTCAACCAAAGTTGGAAAATTTAAGTTGCAAAATTGTATTGACCACATATAAGATTAGCATGAAAATTATATATATATTAGATGGGTTGTTTTCCTAAAGTATTCCAGAACCTTCCTGCAAGGCCAGATTCTGAATTCCGCTCAATAACGTTGTTTTTACGGCAAATTTATTGGATGTTTAATTTTTTGCCATCAGATTTTTGATGAAACTAACCCGTTACCCAAAATGGTAGTACTATATTAAGAATTTCTTATTTTTTCCATCAATGTTGAATTAGTATCTATCCCTTCACCAATATCACTGCAACTTTCTCAAAATTACGTGATACAGGATTTTTTTGCATTTTATGCAGTTCATAAAAAAACTAAATTATCCATCATGGTCATCATTATTACAAAATAATTTGTTTTTTTAAACCACAAATCACATCATATATTTAATTTTGATCAGATTTTTTACTTGTTGATCAGGTTTTTATTTGCAATGATACTCTTTTTCGTGGTATTGTAGGCAAAATACATTTGATGTTGTTCTACAAAATGTTTTTAATACATAAATTCTTGGACTCCGTTACCATTTTATTTTTTCTCAAAACGCATCGTGTTGAAATATTTTTTTATTAGTATAACTAGATGATATACACGATGTTACTCAAGAAGTTATATATAAAGATAAAAACCCTCTAAATCATAACAAAATTCTCCCAATTTTTCGCAAATTTTGTGTGCTTTTCTATATACAAAAAATCCAAAACTATTTGGTCATTTTAGCTCTTGAAAGAACATTAACAGAGCTTCTTATAAGCTATTCTGCTTTGCGTTTTATTTTTGCATTTACAGCTAAACAGCATGTTCTCAAGAAGCTTTTCATGGAATTTATAATTCTCTGGGGTGTGCCATTTTCTGCGGAGGAGCTTAAAACGGGTTGGGTCCTTGTCGCAGAATTTCAAAATCTTGAAAAAAAAAATCTTGAAAAAAAAATAAATCATGAAATCAAAATCTTGAAAAAGGAAACCTGGAAAACAAAATCTTGAAACGAAAATCTTGAATAAAAAATTCTTTAAACTCAAAATCTTAAAAAACCTACGCATAGAATGTATTCGGGAGCGGTTCGAATGCTTGGAGGTCAAAATCTTGAAACCACCAAAATCTTGAAAAAAATAATCTTGAAAAAAAAATCTTGAAAGCGAAATCTTGAAAAAAAATCTAGAAAACACAAAATATGCATAAGTCTTGGAAAAGTCTTGAAAAAACCTTGAAATTTTAAGAAATGTTGTTCTTTCGAACAAAATGTACAATTTCGAGAAAAAAACGGAAAAGTGTCTAATTTCGAAAACAAAAATGTCAAATTTTGGCAAAATTATAAATTTTTTTATATATTTATCGTCCCACACTTAGCGTCATCCAGACAAACGACGAGGACGTGATGGTTTTTTGTCCATTTATGAACACATATTTATTAAAATTTGACATTTTTTTTGCAAAATTTGTCACTTTTCGAAATTTGGCACTTATTCAAAATTAAATAGGACATTTTTTGCAAAACTTGTACATTTCGAAATTTGACACTTATTCAAAATTTGACAATTTTTTCGAATTTTGGTACTTATTCCAAATTTTACACTTTTTTCGATTGTTGACACTTTTTGAAATTTGAAACTTTTTGAAAAAATTGGACAATTTGACATTTATTTCAAAATTTGACAATTTCTGTTACTTGACAATTATTCACTATTTTGATTATTTTCGAAATTTGACATTATTCGAAAAATTTGATACTTCTTTTGAAATTGGACACTTTTCGAAATAGTTTCAAATTTTCAAATAAGAAAATGCATTCATGCGTAGGTTTTTCAAGATTTAGAGTTTCAAGATTTTTTTTTCAAGATTTTCGTTTCAAGATTTTTTTTTTTCAAGATTTTGTTTTCAAGATATTTTTTTTCAAGATTTTGATTTCAAGATTTTTTTTTCAAGATTTTGAAATTCTGCGAAAAGAACCCAACCCTTTGTGTTTTCTAGATTTTTTTTCAAGATTTCGTTTTCAAAATATTTTTTTTTCAAGATTTTAGTTGTTTCAAGATTTTGACTTTCAAGAATTCGGACCGCACCCGTTTAAAACAAGGTCCTTCGGCGCCAAAGCCACGCACTTACATTTTGTGCCTCGGCCGCCACGTTTTTATATTTAACCATTTATACCCAAATTTTTTACCTTTTTTGTCATCTACTAAAGTCCTCAGATTCATCAAACACTTTAAATGTTTAAGGTAAATAATCTGCCATTCAAGAATTCTCAAAGTTATATTATTGCAATTTAGTAATTGCATACCTTTGTGGTAAGTAACATTCTTGGTTTAGATGTCTTTTATTAGAAACTAGCTGATATACCCGGTGTTACTCGAGAGTCATTTATATAAAAATTTTAATATACACTTTTCGATTAAATGTTTTTGTAAATTTTGTAAGAACGTGTTAAATTTAAGTTTGAGACCACTATAAAAATATTAGTTAAAAAATTTACCAAGCTTTTTTAACGAAGAAATAATTTTATCACTGTTTTTTCTCAATCAAAAACTGTTTTGTAGTTCTAAACTGAATTTACTGGTTACTGGTAAGCATGTTACTTGCACTTCGCTAATGAAAATCAAATTTATAAAAATCTTCCTAAAATTTTTCAGTAGTTTTTCCAGTTGGAAAATAACAATTGGATTGTCTCTAAATTAAAAATTAATATAAATTGAGTCTGATAGTTGATGCAATTTCTTAAATCTTCTGAATTACTCTTTTATACGAAAAATTGTAAAGTCGTTTTTTAATGTAAATTAGCAAAAAGGTGTAAGTTAAGAAAGCAGTCGTTTTTTAATTTTTATTATAGTATATACAGCAACTTGTAGCAATATTATCGACGTTAACAGATCGACATAAATCCAGCTGAAAAATCTGCAGGAACAGTGCAAGAAGTGCCATTATGTTATTTGCTGCAAGTTTACGCTGTGTGCGAAAAGAACTAAATTGGATAACAGTTACCGACTTTTCTAATATATTGGAATCGTGTCGGTAATGCAGTACTTAGTTCTAATTTATAAAATTTTCCAGCATACTTTCGGTTAGTACGCAATTGAACCGAAAAATTTATTCAATGCCGCCAAGCTTACAACCATGTCGGTACATTTAATTGGCGTGGAAATTTGACTTTCAACAATAAAGTTCAAATAACACATTAAACATGAAAAAATTAACTTTTACAGTATTCTAATTCACAGTCATCTTTTCGATGATACAGTGATATATATAGAACATTTAAAGTACCATTGATAAAGAACTGTGTGACAACGTGTGGGTGAAACAATAGTGAGAAAAATCACAATAAAACAGATTTATCAGTGGGGAGGCAAAAAGTAAGAGTTTATATACACCAAAATTTTTATAATTACTCTAGACACACACAACTTCATTCTCTATATAGATAATTTTAAAACAAAACTCAGTTTTATTAAAAGTCTGGTATGAAAAAATAGATTTTTAGCCATAACTTTTGATTGGAAAGAGATATTGGGGTAATTTTTTCACATAAATTATTTTTGAGATTTGACTTTTTTGTAAAAAATATAAAAACAACATTTTGGAAAAAATAAATTTTGCGAAAAAAATCAAAGGGGGTACCATTGTTTGATGACAAAAACAGTAAAATAATTTTTGCGCTTAGCTGGAAGAATTTTTGCAAATAAATGCTATGTCATATGAAAGGTAGCCAGATTTGCAATTTTTAATTGATTTAATTTTTATAAGAACAACAATTTTTGAGTCATTTTTTGAGTAAAAAGTCAATATTTTGGACCTTTTTTGACATAATCATAAAACATATATACACTGACTTAACGGTACAGTTCAACCTATTTTTGTGAAGTGATTTTATTGAACTTTTGAACAAAAAAAATTTGAATGAATTATATTAATGGACAGCGGAGATATTTGCATCGAAAGACCAAACTTTGATTTTCATGTCGTTTTTTTCTCATTCTTAGGTAACGATGTTTTATGAAAAAGTCGTTGTACTGAAAATTTCTTCAATTTTGAAGATATGTGAGTGTTTTTGACGTCAAAATAACAAAAAAATTTTAAAATTGAATACACAAAAATCTCCGATGGTAAAAAGTTTTATAATAACAAAATTACCGTTAGTTGAAAAATTTCAGAGGGGGCGTGGCAAAAACTAAGTATGTAACATTTTAAGTTGGGATAAACTTAATATGTGTACCTAGTTTGAGAGAAATGCGTTGAGCCGTTTAGATTTGTATAAAGGCCAAACAAACAAACAAACAAACAAACAGAAAATGAGTTTTATTACTATAGATACAGTGCCGTGCACATAATTAGGAACGATGTCCCCAAAGCACTTCAAATGAATTTGTTCATTTAAAAAACTTACTTGTTGAAAACATCTTTATGTGGTTTTATGTAGAGGACTCCTTTATTCTTTTGTCAATAAAATCTATACCAGTTTTGTTGCTGTTTAAGCACATGGATACCTTTTATCAAATCAGAAAGAAAACCAAGCGTGCACATAATTAAGAACGATTTTTTATTTTACAATATATATTTTTTTGTTAAAAATGTATATTTTGCTTATATTTCATCAATATTTGGTTGGAAATCCTTTACTTAAAATAACCGCAGCACATCGCCGAGGCATTGATGCCACTAGATCCTCGCAGACGGTCTTAGGTATGCTTATCCACGCCTTTTGCACTTCAGCAAACAATTCCGTAAAATTTGTAATTTTTAAAGCACCCACACGTTCTTTTACTACTTGCCAGAGGTTCTCTATGGGATTTAGATCCGGACTACAGGATGGCCAATCCAAAACAGTCACCATGTTGTCCGTGAACCACTTTTTAGTATGACCAGCAGTATGTTTTGGATCATTATCTTGTTGAAAGATCCAACTTACGGGTAAGTTTTCATCGGCATATGGAATAAGATAAGTCTGCAATATGTCTGTGTACTGAAATCTATCCATACGACCCTCAATTTTCGCTATTGGGCCAACACCTCGCCATGACATGCCGCCCCATACCATAATGTTACCTCCGCCGTACTTTAGTGTTGGACGTGTGTACTTAGGGTTAAACTCAGCTCGTACCGGGCGCCTAACATATGATCTGCCATCTGACCATACCCTATTTATTTTGGTTTCATCAGTAAATAAAACTTTTTTCCAATCTTGAAGAGTCCAATGCCTATATTTCCTAGCAAAGTCCATTCTCCTTTTTCGATTTAGCTTAGATACTAAAGGTTTCTTCCTGCAAACTCGTCCAAACAGCCCAGCTTCTCTCAAACGACGTTTAACGGTATCAACGGAAGGTTCACATCCATTTTCACCAAAAACAGTTACTAAAACCTGCCTTGCTGATTTATGCGGACATTTTTTTTTGACTCGCGCACAATCATTTTGTCTTCCCTTTTTGTCGTTATACGAGGTTTTCTTTTTCGATGCACATTTTTTGCTGTTGAATGCTTTCGAAAATGATGAATGGCATTGAAAACCATAGTTTTTGAACACTTCATAGTTTTAGCGATTTCACTATAAGGCTTTTTTTGATCAAAAAGCTTCAAAATTAATTCGCGAGTTTTAGAGTCACAGGATTTCTTTTTACCCATATTTTTTTTTTAGATTAACTTTTACTGAAACCAATTAATTGTCTGCAACAAATTATTGGCAGTACAGCACATCCAAATCAATTAAAATGATCTTATTGACTGACAGTACAGATCGTTCTTAATTATATGCACGCTTCATTTGCTCAACAAGCTTATGTTGTTGTTGTTTTCTTGTTGTTTATGCACTAGACAACAAGCAAATAACTGTTTTCTTAAACACCGTCGCTTGGTTACAGTAGCGGATAATAAAAAAATAACTTATTTTTAATGTATATAGAAATTCTGAATAAAATATAAATAAAGTAACATCGTTCTTAATTGTGTGCACGGAACTGTATTTCGTTTTCTGCAGGAACATGCAAGTTGCCTAAAATTTCCAAGAAACTGACACCACAAAAACTTTCGTACCTGAAACACACAAAATGTTTTTAGTACTAATTTTATTTTTTGGTGAAATAGAAAAAAAACAATCAAAAATGAAAGTGCTGGCTTTGAAAGTGAATAACTCGGTCATGTTTTTTTTTCAAAGGATTGAATTAATTTTTTTTTTACTTTTCGTTTCCCTTCTAATTTTTATAATTTTCCAAAAAAAAAAAACAACAAATTCTTTATTTCGCAATAAACTTTGATAAAAATATTTATTGTAGAAAAAATATTCAAAACTAAAAATGGCTTTTTTAATGTTCTTTCATATGGTATGCATAGATGAAGGGTTGATTTAAAGTTTCTATCGTAAAAATTAAAAAACGTTTTATACGATCGAAAAATCTTGCCTATCATACAAAGGGTTGGGTCCTTTTCGCAGAATTTCAAAATCTTGAAAAAAAAATCTTGAAACTCAAAATCTTGAAAAACCTCGAATAATGTCAAATTTCGAAAATAATCAAAATAATGAATAATTGTCAAGTCACAGAAATCGTCAAATTTTTAAATAAATGTCAAATTGTTCAATTATTTAAAAAAGTTTCAAATTTCAAAAAGTGTCATATATCGAAAAAGTGTAAAATTTTATATAAGTGTAAAATTTCAAAATGTACAACTTTTGCAAAAAATTTTATATTTAATTTTGAATAAGTGCCAAATTTCGAAAAGTGACAAATTTTGCAAAAAAATGTCAAATTTTAAAAAATATGTGTTCATAAATGGACAAAAAACCACCACGTCCTCGTCGTTTGTATGGATGACGCTAAGTATGGGACGATAAATATTTAAAAAATTTATAATTTTGCAAAAATTCGACATTTTTGTTTTCGAAATTAGACACTTTTCCGTTTTTTTCTAGAAATTATACATTTTATTCGAAAGAACACATTTCTTTAATTTCTTCATATTTTGTGCTTTCTAGATTTTTTTTTTCAAGATTTCGTTTTCAAGATTTTTTTTCAAGATTATTTTTTTTCAAGATTTTGGTTGTTTCAAAATGTTGACACCAAATTTCATCAAAATCGGTCCAGCCGTTTAGGAGGAGATCTGTGACAAAGCCAGGTACATAAGAAATTTATATATAAAGATAAGATATCTCACAAATTAATCAATACCTTTTTATAGGGGAAAAACAAGGAAAACACTTTCGTTTTTTTTTCAATTTTCACTGAGAGCATTCCGCATAAAAGAGGAAAATGAGATAAATTTTAGTTTTTCATTAATTATTTTTAATGGAAAAGCTATAACTAAATGCCTATACTTTCCCCAAAAAATCCTTTTTTGTGTATGGAAACTGTTGTTTCATACAGAGTTGCTAGGAAGTAAAATGTTGATTATGTTTGCAACACTGTTTTCGGCCGTTCTATCACCTGTAAAAACCTGACTCGTGTCTTTTATAGAAAGCTTGGAAAAAAAAACTAATTTCCTATAAAGAAATAAAGCGAAAAGGTATGTTGGTTTTCGTGTATATTTGCTTTGAACAGATGAAAGTTACATGTACCAGTAGTCACGGCAAAATACAGGGTTGCCAATATTCGAAGCGCCCATTTTATTTTTAAATAAATCAAAGAAACCACAATTTTTTGTCTGTTCGTCATGAATATCATTTAATTGGGTTCAAGTAGATTTGCTTACATTATTTCTTGAATATGATACCTCGTAAATGGTCACCATTGGCCTCTACGACATATTGTGCCCGTTTTGCAGCATTTTCAATGGTTTTCTTCAACATTTCGATGGGAATGGCGGTTATTTCTTGACGGATGTTGGTTTTCAGCTCTTCTAGGGTCTTTGGCTTGTTGACGTAAACCTTTGATTTCAAATAACCCCACAAAAAGAAGTCTGGAGGCGTTAAATCTGGTGATCTTGGCGGCTAATCGAAATCACCATTTTTTGACATCAAACGGCCAGGGAACAATTGCTTCAAAAAATCGATTGTAGTGCGGCTTGTGTGTGGTGGCGCGCCGTCTTGTTGAAACCAGTAGTGCCTGATACGCTTTCGACGAACGATTGGCATGAAAAAATTGTTTATCATATCTCGATAACGCTCCTGATTGACAGTAACTCTGTGGCCATTATCATCTTCGAAAAAGAACGGCCCAATGAGCATTTTAGCACAAACGCCGCACCAACTTTTGCATCGTGAAGAGGTACCTCTTGAATCTCTTGTGGATTTTCAGTGGCATAAATACGGAAATTTTGTTTGTTTACCGTTCCGTTCAACTGAAAATGAGCTTCATCGCTCATTGAGTTGAGTTTTCACTATTGACTTGTTTTGTTGAATGTAAATTTCAACAATTTTAGAGCGTTTGCATGGCGTGTACTGTTCCATTGTAAACATTTGCTTGGAATGACGCTTCAAACGCGGTATGTCATTAGTCGATTTGGCATCATTGCGGAAAGTTACAGTGTTGCCAGATGGGCGCTTCGAATATTGACAACCCTGTATATGAAAGTTGTTTTTCTAACCTAAAACACGAATTTATAAATTTAATACTTTCTAGAAGAAATAATAAACATGTGGTGTACCTTTTAAAATTATTCTAATAGTTTATCTAATAGTTTTAATAGCTTTCGGGACTATTTAAAATTGTGTCCCAGCAGTCACAGTGAACAGCCTTATTTTATTTTAATGCCGTTGTGTATAGCTGAATTCACTTTTCTGACCAAAAATGAAATTGAACTTGAGTATTAAATGGCTGTAAAATATACACTTACAGAGACACCACTATTTTAAATCCCAAGGAGATAAATGTATTAATCATGCTCTTTGACGGCCTCGATAGTCTAGTGGTAGCGCGCTTGACTGTTCACCAGGGGTCCCGGATTCGAATCCTGGATGGGCCATGGACCAAAGCTTTAATAGTTCTTTCCGTACTTCTAATCAAAATATCTTTAGAACACATTAATTGCCGAAAATAAAAGTTGTAGTTGGTGGTATAAGGAATGTTTATGGAGAGGATTGCTTAGTTACTTGATTTGACTGAAGCAAAGGCATAACACTTGCCGACTTAAGAATGGCAATGAAGCAGAGTTTTTTGCCACATAGGAGACGGTTATGTCTTATGTCCTATAAAAAAACTGTTGAGAGGTAAAATTTTATCAATTTGAAGATAAAGTCAACATTTTCTTTAAATAATAGAGTTACAGGTAATATTTTTTTTGTAGCTTCTGATTTATTTTTTATGCTTTACAATAAAATATGTATATATAAATAACTTCATTAATTGGGTTTAAAGCAATAATAAAATTGATTAAAATAACTTATTATTAACACATATTTTTAACTTGTCCCGCAAGCCACAAAGACCTGTCCCAGTAGGCACAATTTGTAATATTTTTATACTTTTTCTACAAAGATAAGCATGCTAATTCTTTATTAAAATGCAAGCCTTTAGTAAATGCCGTACAGCACAGAATAAGCTGGCTTGAATATTTAAATGATTTGGCTAAAATTTTTCTTTGAGTGTTCAAAGTTAGATATGTGAGATTTTTCAGTGTCTCAGTAGTCACATGTATTCAAATAATAGTAACACAAAATATTGAAACTGTTTGGCTTTTTGATTTTAAAGGAATATCATACAATAGTTATTTGTCTATGTTTTAAAATATATTTCAATGTTATATAATTTATGATGACATCGTTATAATTTATAGTTGGTCAAATTCTGGAGTAAATGTCCCAGTAGTCTCAGTGGAATGCCCCTGAGCAAAATTTTAAAAAATTTACATTTTCAACGATTTTTTTAAAATATAAGGCATGTATATTATTTAAAGTTTAACATTTAAACTGAATACATAATTTTCGATATTATACGTTAAAATACGAAACATATCAAATTACTTATACAAAAAATATAACGAATGTTTGAATTTGGCTCAAAATTTTCTATGTTTTTTAATTTTTTGTCAAAATTTTAGGCGTTAAAAATCAATGAAAAATTAAAAAAAAATTACATTGCAGTTTTTTTAATTTATCTTTAATAGGTATTTGAAGCAAACATATCTTTTCAAGCATCTTCAAAAATTAGATTTTGGCCGCCTTTTTCATGTAATACATAATTTTGGTTTTTAAAATATAACCAGTAATTGAAGAGATATATATTAATAATACATACAAGTGCCCTTATTTTTTTTTCTAAAGTAACAAATTGCGGGCCGTAGTTTTGTTCCTTTACTAAACAGAAGTAAGCAGTGAAATTTTCAGAAAAAAGTATTTTTATTTAAACGTGCCGCTTGCGACCTTAAGTTGAAAATCTGATTTATATGGGGAAAAAGTGCTCCTTTTCTAAAAAATTCCAACAACTATTTTTAAGTGCATATTTTCAAATAAACTGGTACTCGTCTTGTTTTTGATTTAATTTTTCTTCAAAATGTGAAATCCAAGATTAAAATTAGACAAAAACTACCAGATTAGTGATTTTTCACTTTTCGTAAAAATCTCATTTTTTGTTCCTTGTATTAAAAAATCGCAAAAATCCAAATTTTAAAAAATTTCATTAAAATGTTGTGGAAATAATTTCTTAAACCAAATTTCAAACAGATACAAAAAATTGTGGGATTACATTAAATAACCTGGTCGTTATGAAATTTGTTGGTTTAAGTGTACCTTTTTGGAAATTTTGAGTTTGAGTATTTTTACAAAAAAACTCCCAAAAATTTAAAAATGCACATTTTGAAAAAACTACCGAGAAATGGATTAAAAATAGTTGTGAGATGTTTTGTGCCAAAAATTAAAAAAAAACAGATTCGGATACCAAAGTTATAGCTTTTGAAATTTGACTTTTTTTGCAAAAATTCTCAAAGTGCTGCCTGTTTCTGGCATTTCGATCACAAGAAAAAAATCTAAAAAACTGTGTTTTTCATATTAAATTACTAAAATTATTTTAAAAAATATAACTGATTTTAGCTAGAAAAAATTTGGAATTCCAGGGATGCCTATATATCATACCTTGGTTTTGGGAGGGAAAAAAAAAATGAAAAAACTAACAAATTTCATTGGTTGGCGCTACACTGTCTAAAAATTTATTTATTTGGACATCAATAAAAATTCACTTTACCAGAAGAAGAAGTATTTGTGCGTTTATTACAGATTTTTACGTAAACGCTTGGATAAAATGAACATTTCACCAAAATCACCAAAAATTAACAAAAAATCTTAAGTACAAATAAATAAACAACAGATAGTGAAAGCTTAACACAATATACAGAGAATTGTCATGTAGCAGCAGTGAAAATTAGATTTGTTGGTTTTTGGAGTTTTTTGAATATTTTTTACCCTAAAACCAGGGTATGATATGTTGGCATCCCTGGAATTAAAAAATTTTTTCTAACTAAAATCACTAACATTTTTTTTTAATAATTGAAGTCATTTTATATGAGAAACATAGTTTTTTAGATTTTTGTATGACTTATTTGTGTTCGAAATGCCAGAAACAGGCACTGTGAGAATTTTTGAAAAAAAAAGTCAAGATTCAAAAGCTATAACTTTGGTATCCGAATTTTGGTTTTTTCAATTTTTTGCACAAAGTAGCTCACAACTATCCCTAATCCAGTTCTCGGTAATTTTTCAAAATAGGCATTTTTAAATTTTTGGGGATTTTTTTCGTAAAAATACCCAAACTCGAAATTTTCAAAAAGGTACACTCCAACTAAAAAATTTCATAACGACCAGTAGCTCGGTTCTGTAACTATTGCGAAAAATAGTCACTTTTTCTGACGTCACAGTGTTTCATGAGTCAATATACTCACTTTTACGAAAACTAGTGTTTCTGTAACTTATAAGCTAGTAAATAGTGGTACGTTATGAAAAAGATACACAAGCGAAAGGGAATATATGAAAGTGCAACAAGTGGCAGACAATTTTGTGTGAAATTTTATGAGGTTCTTCTTCAAACAATAAATAAAAAACAAATATAAATATTATAAGTGCTTAATTTATAAAAATGGCGGATACACGTTTCTATTACTTATGCTGACAATTTCTTGTTTTGATGTTAAACACTTTAACACTTGGTGACGTTGATATTAAATACACAAACATTATTCACAAATTGAAATCCGAGTATTCTTTTAATGCGGTTTCTTATTGCAATGATACAAATATTATCATGAAATTAATTTCATTTATAAAAAATTTTAGTTTATATATTCAATAATTTATACATTGTACTACATATAATTTTGAAAATATGATGAAAATATTCAAGTTGATACCTTGTACCCGGTAGAAGCATTTGTAAAGTGGATATATATTTCCAAAACTTCATTGAATATGACTGTTGCACAAGCAAGCAACAATTTTTCTCACTAAGCTAAAACATAGTGAGAACTGCAATCGATTTGAGTCGCATATTTTAGTTTACAGAAACTCAGTCTATCGAGATCCTTTAAAAATGGAATTGAAACAAGAGGGACGAGTCAGCGATTTTTCTCATTTTATTACAGAGACAGTGCAAGTGAGAATGACGTCAAAATGACGTCAAAGTGAGAAAATCTGGTGAGAACTTCGGTGTTAAAAAATACAGAACCGAGCTACAGGTTATTTAACGGAATCCCAAAATGTTTTGTAATTTTGTTTGAAATATAGTACAAGAAAATATTTTCTCAAAATTTTAATGAAATTTTTTAATATTTAGATTTTAGCGATTTATTTAAAGCACAACAACAAAATTAAAAAAGCACAACAACAAAAAATTGTGATTGCCTTTAAAAAATTTGAAACACAGATGCCGCACCTGTATATTTTATGAGCTGTAATTTCATTTTTTGAATTATTTGTTTGTTTGATACAATGACTATTAGGTAGCTATGGCAGCTACCTATTTTCTCACGAGCTGCGACCATCGAATGTTAAACAAGAAAAAACAAAACAAACCGTGTGTGGGAGCCAACAATTGCACTTAAATTATTTTTATAATTGCATTATATTAATAATTAGATTAAATAATTTACAATTTTTTTGACGTGTAGAGTAAAACACATTCAGAGAAAAACATCATTCACTAAGGTATCGCTACCATAACAGTTCACAACAGTTTTGAATGACACACGTTCTCATGACACCTAATAGTTATTGTATCATGATTGCTTGTTTGAATTTAATTTTGACTGCAACGGTAGTGCCCTCTACGAGTCGTTTTTCTTGCCGTTCCTTTGAGAAATTTTGTTATCACGATTATATTAAGGCGAAAGGAACGCAGCTATTAACTATTTAAGTTAATCAATTACACGATGTAACTTCAATGAAGCAATTAGATTTTTTAATTTTCCCTCAAAATCTAGATTTTAGGTCAAAAACTTGTTTATTTGCAGGTGTATATATATTAGGGTGACCCTTAACTGTATGCGATTTTTTTTTATAAATTATGGCCCAATTACATCGTTAAGCTTTTGTTAAGGTCTAATCTCTGCTCTATTAAAATAAAACTATCGAATTTACTTATAAAGATGTCAACAACTGCAGCAGCCGCTCGTAAATTTCACGTTCCTTAGCTACGGTTTTGGCATTTGGACATGTGGACAGCATATAAAAAATGGATTACCAACCGGGATGATGCCTTGTTGACAACTGTTGTTGTTGTTGCTGCTGTTCTATGCAACTTTTTTGCATGGTTGTTTTTTCTTAATTGGCGATCATTTAAAAAATAGTAAAACGAATTGCAACAGCTCGCATGTGAATGATAAAAAAAAAACAAACAACCTGTAAGCAATACAATTTTAGAAATATATTGCCAATATAATGTTACAATAACAATTTTGGTATCATATAAAAAAAAAATAGCAATTTTTTCATTATTCTTATAGTAGATTTAGTTGCATGTCAAGAAATGTTCGCGTTGTTATCGCGATGCATACGACGCGATATTTTGTTTAAATTTGGAATTTTTTTTAATTGTTTTTTCTTTGGCTTTGAATGTGAGTCGTTGACACATCACGATTCTTGCCAGTGCGCCTGCTTATACTGGCTGCTGAGCCATGAAAAAAAAATTCAATTTAGTATTTTTCAATACACGAATTTTGAGTTAAATTCTACTGCTGTTGGTTGTTATGTATTCGTTAATTTAAGGTTATGTCGCTCATTTTAACAGCTAATAAGAACCGAAATAATACAATTCATATTTGTTTAGCTTGCTGCGGTTGGCAAAGGTGCTCTGTTGGCTGCTTGCTCATGCGCAAGTGCAGAAGCTGCTTACCTAAGTTATTATCGGCTGTACGCGGCACAGTGGTACAAAGTCCTACTGTTCTATGAACTGCATTTTTAAGAAATGAATAGACTTTTAGGCATGATTATGATTTCTTGGACGCCGCTATTTAAAAATGTTTTCTTGTAGAAAAAAAAAATTTTTTTTTAACTGAAAAAAAAATTGATAACTCAACTACTTTTTAGAGTTATCGATTTTTGAAATTTTTTTCTTTCCAAAAGTTGTGTTTACAAAAACATCTATATCTTTGCCATTATTCAATCGATCCAAAATATTGACATGTCATTTCATCATGGCCGCATTCAGCGCAGACAACAGTTGGCAACTGTTGTGTAAAAATTCGCTGAATGGTACAAATTTGGTAGCGCTAACTAAAACTGATAAAGTAGCGAACGCCTTTTAATCGAGCGAACAGATTCTATGCTACATGAACACAACTGTTTGCTTAACTGTCAGATGCTGTTACTGACGCTGAATGCGGCCATTGATATGCAATACGAATATCATTGCAAGAATATTTAAAATTTTATAAGCAAAATTACATCATTTTTGAATTTTTTAATTGAAAGAACCATTATTTTCTACTAAATTTGCGTTATTAAGGTACTACAAATATACTGTATTCTTAAAGCTTAAATATTTACCTTTCGTTTAGTATATAATAATACATATATATTTTGTGCATAATAAAAGATTCTTTATAAGAAAAGCAAAACAACTAAGGTAAAAATACGTGAAAAAAACAACTTTTTGTAAAAGGGTGTTAAGTTAAGTGTTATTACAAAAAACCATTAAAACACTGTAAAGGTGGAAACATAGCATAGTAAAAATGAAAGATGCAACACCTCAAGCTGTCAAAGCTTAATTTTTTCATCAAAATGAGCAAAATAAAAGCAAAAATGGAACAGTAAGAAAACATAAACGTCAAACTAAAACGTGAAAAAGGCGGTATAATCAGTCGTGTTTTGAGATACAACACAATAGTGATCAAACGTGTTTTAGTTTCGGTGTAAATGTATTATTAAGTCAATTTAACTACAAAGAAGGCTAAAATATCTAGTTAAACCGAATTTAAACGTCCAATTTTAGTGAGTTAACCTCAGTTTAATTTGACTAGAGTTTAAGCTCGCACTGAAAAATTGGCCCTTAGAAAGTAGCCAACTAAGGTAAATATGCTTGAAATACCCACTTTCCGTACAAGAGCAAATTATATCATAAAAAAATAGCATAAAACATCAAATAAATCATTAATATTATATACCAAATGAAAGTTAAATTTGTAAGCTTTACCGCCTAATGTTGTAAATCGAAAACGCAAACTAACGACAAGTAAGACACGAGAAGCAATACTTTTTCTTTCCGAAATTCTATTGCTGCTCGTGTCTTGCTTGTCGTTGGTTTGCGTTTTCGATTGCAACGTTAGGCATTTAATTTTTTACTTTCCATACATAATTCATAATAATATCGGTAGTTTTGAGAAAATAACAGTTTAATATAAACAAAAATTTAACTTTTACATTCAAATAGGTATTAAATGGGATATACTCAGCGGATTTAATTTATTTGAAATTTAAATTTTATGAAAGCTTATTATGTTCTCTTTAAAATAATACCTTAACCATCTCAATCGGTAATATAATAAGGAAAATGTAGCAAGATTTTTAGACTATCACAAAAAAAAAATACTATTTTTAAATATCGATAGCTCGAAAACAAATTGATAAATCGATTTTTCCGTCGACCATTCCTATTTTTATTGAAAGTAGTTTACGAATCCATTGTCAAATCGCGGCGCCCAAGAAGTCTTAATCTCCCCGACTTTTAGAATTATTTACCTTTTATATATATTTTTTTTTTAAATTTTTAAAGTTTTTATTGCGAAAGTAAATTTTTTCTTATAGTTTTTTACAAATTTAAATTCAGCCTGTATAAAAAAAATTATTTCGTAAAAATTTGCCATTTAAATGCAAAATTTTAAATAATTAGAAAATGAAAATCGAACATACATCTGTACAGATTGATATACAATTTAACAACGAACATTTGTCCCACTGTGCACCGTTCGGTGCCTAATTTCTTCGAACAAACTTCAATTTGACTAAAAACGGACTGTTTTATTTTTAAAATTTTGTACTTGCAGCCGAGCTGCAATGACGTATTAGCGTTTGTGGGGTCGCAGTGGAATGCATTCCATTTTTAAACATTTTAAATGCACATTTTTTACGGCTTCCAATTATATGGTCGAATAATTCTTTTAGCCATTGTTTTTCTATGATGTTTTTTCTTCACTTCAGCCTAAAGTGAGTTTTGCAAATTTTAAATTATTATTATTTTTAATATCATTAGTTAGCAATGCTCTTTTCCTAATTTTTTTTTTCAAACTCTTTGAAGCTCATTCTTAACTAATTCGAAATTCAATTTTTATGCAACACTACGATTGAGTTATTTGCAATATGCATGTAATTGATCGTTTTAACATTAGAGAAAAGAAAAATTGTTTTAGAAAGATAAGACAAATAAAGCACGGTCTGGATTAAGAATCGAGCCGGAATAACTAAAATCAATATAACAAACCAATGCCTCCTGACCAACTGGAACACGAAAGGAAAAAAAAAATTCGCGCTTTAATTGTTTATGTAAATGTTAAAATATTCAGTTAACTGTCATACACATACTAGTCGTAAACTAGTTAAATCTGTTCAAATTGAGACCATTGATATTTCCAATGACATCACTATATTAAACATATCAGTTGGCTATATAAAAAAAAGACAGATCTTAAACTTCTACTGATAAATTTTGAACTAGTTATCAGCTTGTTTAGGTACTACAGGGAATGCTTATTGTTCTTCACAATTTTTATAATTCACGGTAATTTTTTTAAAGTAGTACTCGTATGTGATTGATCAGAAAAAAGTGAAAAGTAGTTTCAAAAGTAGTATTCATATGTGATTGATTCAAAAAATAGTGAATAAAATTTTTGAATCATGAGCCACTTACACAAAAATGAGTATGAATAAGTATAAGTAGTTTCCAAAGTAGTACTCATATGTGATTGATTCAAAACACAGTGAATCAAATAAGTATAGAATAACATAAATATTAAGGACTGCCACCTTCTAATATGTATTTTTAAGAATTTTATGCCCCTATTATGTAAAATAACTCAACTTAAGTTGACTAAATTCAACTAAATTTTTTTCATATAACGTATTACATTTATTTTAGTTGAACCATGTAGTTTGCCTTAATCTTTTAAGAATTTTCAAACAACATAGTTCAACTGGAATGTATGTAATAAATTATGAGAAAAAAAATTAGTTGAATCTAGTCAACTTAAGTTGAGTTGTAATACATAATAGGGGCATTAAACTGATTTTGAATCTGAAGTCAGAAGCTTAAAATTCAAAATTGTTAACAAAATTGTTAATTGTTGCCATCTTATTTTTTTTTATTTTTACAAATTCGGTGCTGGATTCAGCATCTTTTACCTAGTGTTCAAGCTAGGTAAAAACGGGTCTCTGAATCCGAATCCGTTGTCAGAATTTCAAAATTATGTAATTTTTTTATAATGGGGTTGCCTCCTAATAATATGTATTTTAAGAGTTTTAAACATCATTTAACAGTGTTAGGGGGTCGCTTATTTTGAATCTGAATTCAGAATTTAAAAATTCAATATGGTGGATGGGGTTCCCACCTAATTTTTTAATTTTTACGAATTCGGTGCTAGCACGAACACTAGGCAAAAATGAGTCGCTGAATCCGAATCCGTTGTCAGAATCTCAAAATTATGTATTTTTTATAATAGGGTTGCCACCTATTAACAATTATGAATTTTACAATTATGACTTCAGATTCGAAATCAGCAGCTCCTAACACTATTACATGATGTTTAAAATTCTAAAAAAAAATTTTATTAGGTGGCAGCCCTATTATATAAAAATTACATCATTTTGAAATTCTGACAACGGATTCCGATTCAGCAAACCATTTTTACCTAGTGTTCGTGCCAGCACAAATTTCGTAAAAAATTAAAAAAAAATTGTGGCAACCGTATCCACCATATTGAATTTAAAAATTAAGATGACTATTAACCATATTGAGTTTTTACATTCTGACTTCAGATTCAAAATCAACGACCCTGTTAAATTATGTTTAAAATTCTTAAAAAGACATATAATAAGGTGGCAACCCTTAATATTTATTTCATTCTATACTTATTTGATTCACTGTGCTTTAATCAATTATATATGAGTACTACTTTGGAAACTACTTACACTTATTCATACTCATTTTTGAGTAAGTGGCTCATGATTAGGGCATCCAATCATTCCGGCGTCCCGGCCTTTTTTTAGTCCCGACAGTCCCGGGCCGACAAGGCCTAAAATCCCGGGATTGCCTTCATGTGTGATTTAAAAAATTTTTAAATAAAAACCTTAAAAACCTCAAAAACTTTAAAATATCTGTATTAAACAACACAAGTTGAAAAACACATGATACTACCTTAGAAATACTGATGTGATTTTAATAATACTAAAATAAAAATATTTTGCTACTAACTGTACAAAATATGACGTGACAAATATAAAAATAAAAACCTTTCTTGAACTAAACATAAAAAAACTTAAATGTGACCTTAAAAAATTAAAAAAAAACTTCCTAAAACAAGCTGTACAAAATATCACAAAATTCGTACTTACAATTACTTAAATTATAAAAAATATAATTATATATAAAAATATATAATAAATAATAAAAAAAATATTTTATAGTTTTTTTAATAATTTTATGAGCCTTCCGAATGATCTCATTTAATTAATTTTTTGTTTAAGAATTCTTTTTTGTTTTTCAGAAATAAACATTAAAACTCAATACTATCAAACATTTAATCGAAACTGTGTTTTTTAGTTTTTAAAAATGTCCTGCATTGTTTTGTGTTGTAAAACAAAGCATAACTATTTTGGAACTTCATATTAAGTCTTCCAAAAATTTCACTTTCTAAGGTTTGTCAATTCCGGGATCCCGGGATTGTCGAAACGTTCCGAAATTGGATGCCCTGCTCATGATTCAAAAAAGTGATTAACTTTTTTTCTAATCAATAACATATGAGTACTACTTTGGAAACTACTTATTCTTATTCATACTCATTTTTGAGTAAGTGGCTCATTGGTTCAACAATGTGATTCGTTGCAGATCTCTGATTGGGACGTACATTTTTCGATTTTAGTTTAAAAAAAAGGAAATTTCAGTAAAAAAAAATGGCAATGAAATACAAAAACCCTCGGGCAAAGTCAAAAGTTATGCCACAAAAAAAAAACGAAGGATGCAGTAAAATTTGTTTTTACGAGGAGTTTTCAAAAATATATGAAGCCGATGAAGTTTTTTTGCTTCCATACATTTCGTTTCACTCTAATACACATACTCAGCTAACGTTACTATTGAAATTATTTTTCAGAAGTGATTTCTTAAACTTTTCAACAAAGGTAATTTGAATGTCATACATATGTATGCATATTCAAAAACAGCGAATATATTTGCATTGAAAGTCAAAACTTTAATTTTAAAATTGTTTTCTCATTTGTTACATAATCGTTGTACTAAGAATTTCTACAATTTTGAAGATATGTAAATGGTTTTCGTGTCCAAATAATAAAGTTTTTACCATTTAATTGATGAAAAATTCCAATCGCAAATAGTATTTTAATAAATTTATTTGCGTTTGTTTAAAAAGGGCGGAAAAGGCGTGGTCAAAACTATGAATCTAGAATGCAAGTGTGCTAAATTTTAGCGAAATCCATTCAGCCGTTTCGGTTTGTATTCGCGTGAAGCAAACAAACCAACAAACAACGGAAAATTACTTTTTTTAATATAGATTACAATATTTCCATATGAGATTCATATCACTCCTTTCGTTGCTTAAATTTTCTTTACCGTTTCAATTTCAAGATGTGTGTGTGCAGTTCTGATATATTAAATCTGCTTCCGTTTTGAAAAATCCTGCGTAGTTATTTTTTGTTTTCAAATGTTTCGTCCAAAAATCGTTCTTCGTGGTACTCCAAAAATATTCTGAAAAATAAAAGAAATAAACATTATTGCTTACAAAAAAAAAATTAAATTGTTCTTTATTTCAAGTCGAACGGCTTTTTCGATTTTATAAAAAAATTTTCAGATGAGAGTTTTTATTTGATGAAAAATAAGGCCCTAGTTACAATTAAAAAGAAAAAGAAAAAATTAAAAATATCGTTGTTGGGCGTGCAATATTGCGTATGAGTATATGGAAACGTACGGCGAATACGCAGTATTGCACGCGCAACGACGATATAATGAATGAACATTATTTTTTAATGTTAAATAAGTATGCTGTAGAAGCGAAAATAAATCTTCCGTAAGAAATGCATTGTGTTTTTGACAGCGAAAAGTTGGTTTTTGACAGTTCAAGTACGCTGTTGAACCGAAAAATTTTTTGAATGCAGCCAAGTTCACAACCATGCTTGGAGTGTTAAATGTCAAAATTTCGCTGCCTTTTATATGTCCGTACATTTAATTGGCGTGGAAATTCAACATTATTGTACGAATTTTATTGATCTTCTAAAGAAGCACCCTAATAAATGAAGTATAATAATAGGGCTTGAATTGAGGGTGCTGTTATAGACCCTCGTAAAGAAAGTCTTTCAACATGCATTCTCGAAACAGTGCTGCTAGCAGGCCTCTTTAGGGTCGCGAGAGAGGAAGGCCTAGAAAATTTTCTCGTTTCATATAAAAAAGTTAATGGGGTTGGAAATGAGCGCGGAAGGGCTATAAAATCCGTATGAAGGCCTGCTAGCAGCGCTTCGAAGCTCTGCTTTTGCCCACTGGGATAATGTTCAACTAACACATTCAATAAACACGTTGTGGTAAGTATGTGTTAGTGTTGAGTCTTCACCAAAATTTCGCGTGTAGAATTAAATGCCTAAACATTTTCGTTCCTACAGCATTCTAAGCTTATGAATAAAATAAAAAGATAATCAAGATGATTTATATATGTTATTTGTAACAAAATCATGCCTATTCCGTAGTTTTTTGAAACTGCCAACACACTCATGTTAACAGATGTCTTGGCGCAGATCTAAGGGCCGGACTATAGGGGCTAAGGCCCCCCAGATGTTAATTCATTTTTTATAACGATGTGTGACAATTTCTCTATAAATATGGTAATTCTTGTACTTAGAGCAAAAAGTTGCTCATTTTTTTTTTGTTACAAGTTTAAAATTTTTTAAACGTTTTACGGGATCAAATCAGTAGCAGTTCTTTGACTTTTCTTATGTAGAAAAACTTGATTTATTTTTTCCATTTTACATATATATTTCCATTTTACATAGGCAAAAGCGCTTAAAATAAAGGCATATTTTAGAAGATGTTTTCTATAAAAGTTTATTATACATACATAAAATTTCTTTTGCATGCTAATTTTGCATCATCAGCTTAAGTAAAAAGATGTTTTTTTTTTGTGTTAACATATATTTTTATAAATTTTAAATTTTAATAGACCCTTAAATGCACATCTTAATATATAAAAGGCAAGAACGCTGCTCCGTGTCCAATATCTCTCAAACTGTTCAGCCTGAAAGTATGCACATCTTAATAAAAGGCAAGCATGCTGTATTTCTCAAACTGTTATTATTTTTTTACAGTAAAGTACTTTTACAAGACATACTATTCTTAAGAATGTTCAGCCTGCAAATATGCACAGGAAATATATTTTATATTTATCAGTATCAATATTGGGTTCTTACCAGGGACCGTTTTTTTCAAAAAAGTCAACAAATAGTCGTTATTTTTTGACCGATTTTATTTCGATTAAAAAAAAATTAAAACTTGACTTTGATTTTTTTGATCAGTTAAAATTAACTTTTATTTTTGATCGAAATGAAATCGGCCAAAAAATAACAATAATATAATGGCTTTTTTAAAAAAAATCAGAAAAATTAAAATCATTAAAAAATATTATTCCTTAGCTAACAAGCATCACATTGCTTTATTCAAATATCGAATATACTAATACTTTCCATCTGATTTTTTTAATTGAAATTTCGAAAATAACTGTTATCTTCGGTCCCTGGTTTTTACAATAGTACGTTTTTGATTCTAACTACCTCTTTTTCATCCTTTTATAAAAAATTTATGACGAATTTAATGAAACTCTTTTTCTTCGATTTGAGTCGATTGTACCTAATAATATAATTGTATCTGCCGTGAAACGACACCTGAGTTGCAACGTATATGATGGTTGCAAGGTCAGTTTGTTAAGTTGTGTATGAATATGATTGTTACCAAACTCGACTTTTTGCACTTTTACACTTGAACTAATTTTTCAACACTGCTTCAATACGTAAAGTGTTATTTAAAGTGCTACATTTGTATTTTTCAAAAATCATTTAAATAAAAAATCGAGCTTTAACAAGAGAAAAAGTGCTTTCGACAAATGGCTCCAAAAAGGAAGTGTGCGGAGGACCTGTTGTAGGACAGGCTCTTATACTAGTCTTTTACTAAAATGGAATTTTAGTAATTTTAGTAATGGAAATTTAGGAATGGAACTAAAATGTATGGAAAATTAAGAATATTATGCGTGGAAAAAAGTCGAAAAATTAAACTTATTCTTAACCATATTGTTGCGTATAAGAACTAGACAAATTTTCCAGGCTCTTAATTTTTTAAAAAATGCTTTGAATTACAATACGAATGGATTAAAAAATTAATTTGAATTGGTCAATTAGTTTGTTTGCAGCAGTGAAGCTCGTTTTGAAAAAGTATGTTTCCAGAAAAACTCTTTCAAATTATTCTGGTGCATTGGGTTTTAAGCGCTGTAGAATATGTATTATAAACGGTATACAATATTATTGTCCCTGTTACTCCTACAACAAGTAGAGATCAGGGCTGCCACACAAAAAAAAATTTTAGATACCAATTTCATTTAAAAAATTTACCAAATACACCTATTTCATTATAAGCCCGTTTATTATTTCAAAATAATAAGCTATAAGAAATTTTAGGGGCACATAAAGAAAAAGATGTAATTCCGTATGAAATTAAAAATATAAAAAATTAAAATAAAAAAAGAACTGAATTTAAAAGTGTTTAAAAATATGATACTTGGAAAGATTTACAAAATGTTTTTTATTTTTACAGGGTGAACCAAACGTTATGGTTTCAATTTTTGTTTAATTTTAAAAATTTTTACTTGCTCACAAAAATTTCACATGGCACGCTGGTGTGATCTCTAGAGGTACCAAATAAAAAATTAACTTAGATAAATAGTTCAGCGTTTTAAAATAACACAATTTCAGTTTTTAATTGAACCATCCTAATCTGTATTGTTACAAAAAATTTATATCGAGTGGGTGTAATGTTAATTTTAAGTAATTCCGTACTTTTTTGTTAAGACAACATAATAATAGTTTTCGTTTTGAAAGAATCGAAACATAGCTGCTTCTTCGTAAAAAGTCCAAATATTCCAAATATTTTTCACACGATTTTGGTCTATTTAATACCCTTTTTCTTTGTCACACGTTGTCACAAAATCTTAACCTCCCTTTCCCTCTCCACGAGGTAACTCTGCATTCTTATTTTTTAAAATTGTTGGGCTTTTCTTACATATTCTGTATACGTTATACAAAAATTATAGAACAAATTATGCTTATTAGGGGTCGTCCCCTATATATGTCACACATTTTAGCCCCCCACCCATATAATATATACCCCAACCCCCTGTCACACAATGTCTTAATTCCCTCCTGGCCATGATATTTTATGTAACACCACTGTAACACCACAAATATTGAAAATTTTCTTCACATAATTACTTTTTAAGCTGTATAACATTATAAAAATATAGAAACAACATTTTTAAAAAATGAGTTATCATCAAAAACATCAAAGGGGGGAAGGACGTAGACCATGATTTTCGATGATAAAAATTGTTTATTGAATTATGTGTCAAAATGAAGCAATTTTTGCAAATAAATAATATGTCATATGAAAAAAGTGGGAAAAAAGAAAATTTAAACAAAAAATTTACAACTAAAACATATTTTGGCATATTTTTTGAGCAAAAATTTAATATTTAAAAGGTTTTTTGAAAACAATATAAAACATGGAGTTGGTGAGGTAGAGATAAATTGTGTTCTTTTTCATCCAAAGTTATTTAATTGAACTTTCAGACAAAAGAAATTTGATAGAAATCGGTTGGAAAATGGCTGAGATATTTGCTTGCAAAATCAAAACTTGAAATTTTAATCGTTTTTTTCTGATTCTAAGGCGATGACCTTGCTTCAAGGAAATGTGTTGAACTGAGAAAATCAACAGTTTGCGAGATATCTCAATAATTTTGATGTCATAATAACGAGAATTTTTTTTAAAATACTATTCGTGAAAAATTGTTACCAAAAAACTTTCGTATACCGTTATTTTTCGAATTTTTTAAAATTTATTAAGTGGAAGAAATTTCACTTAATATATATTCACACATGTTAAATAAAAAAGTGTTTATTGAAGGGTATCAGCACTTTCATTCGAAATATCTCATTTACCATTCTAGCCAATTCTGACATCTCAATAATCCTTACTGAAATAGATATACTATAAGCAGATTATTTTCATTTAAATATTGAAAGTATTTATAAACAATATACTTTAAACTTCAAAACTATTTTTGAAGAACTGTTACTAAAGCAAAATATAAAAAAAAACTTTGGGGGAATCACACTATCTTATTCACTTTAAAGTGAGTTCGTGTCTAAAGTCTTTTTGACATTTTTTTAGCTTTAACGGTATCACCTATCAAAAATCTTTTGTTTTTGTGCGTACCTACACTGAGGGAAATATGTGTTAAAATTAAATGAAATTGCGTTCATATTAAACGAATTTGTTTTTGAAATAGAGCTTACACCAATTTCATTTAAGTTAAACTCAAATGTTTTTAAAGTTTAACTTAAAACAAAAGTTTTTGTTTTCAAAACAATGTTTTTAAATATACTTTCATTGTAAAAATTTTTAGTTTAAACACATTTATATACACGAAAAATTTAATGCAAAACTTTAATATTTGAAACAAATATTTTAAAACATAATTTAAAATTTTGTTATTTAATTTAAAACAAATAAATTAATCCGCCATTTTTTGATGCCATTTTGTAACTTTTTCGAGTTTGCGAAGTAAGATTCGTGATCAGCGACCCCTGGAACCCCCCGAATAAGAAATTTTTTAACTTAACTTGATGAAGTTTGCGTTTCATTGCGGATTGAAATATTTTCAATTTAAAAATAATTAATTAGTTCGTATCTCATCTTAGGTTCAATATTTGAAAGACTAATTCAAAAATATTTTCAAACATTCAAATGTAAAATCTGTTGTCTGGCAATAATTTTCAATGATTCTACTGTACATACTTTTTTGATTCAATCTCTGATAGAGACGTAGTTTTTGTTATTAGAAGGAAATAATAAGAAAAAATTATACAAAAAACGGAAATGAGCTTATATTTGAAAATTAAACACGCTTGTTTTAAATTTTGTTTTGTAGAAACGCAAATGAGTTAAATTTCTATTTTAAAATTTTTTGTTTAATTTTAAAGTATGTTTTTTTTCTCAGGGTACAGATCAAGACATTTTTATATGATATATCAAGTGTTTCTGTAGTGTTTGTAGATATCCTGGAATAAGGGGACCCTTATAGGAATAAATATATAGAATATTGTATACTGTACAAAATCGTAATTACAATTTTACAGTGCTGTTCTCTACTATCCAGATCTGGGATAACGAAAATTTTTTCCTAACATGTTGATACTTCTAAAAACGAAAGAAGTTTTCCAGTGGCTTCTGCTGAAAGAAGTTTTCCAGTACTAAGAAGACTGAAAACCTACATAAGATCATGGTAGAAGGATAGAGGTATATGCAGCGCTGACTGTGCTCTCTTTCCATACTGCCATGTCTGTCAAATTTAGCTGTGTGGCGATTGGAAACAAAAGAAAATAAGAAAAAGTTTTGCTTCGTTTTGACAATTCCGGCAGTATGCTCTTATCTGGTACATAAACCTGTATTCTTCTACCATTCATAAGATCAACTATGTCAAAAGATTGTGAAGAAGCTTTTAATTCCTACAAATTGTATTACTTTTTAACTTTTGATATACTTTTGAATTAGATACAAAAGTCATTTCAATAGCTAATGTCAGTTTTAAAAATAAGTCTACTACATAAACCATTTTGTTAATTTAACCCCCCACCCCATTTGCAATTTCAAGATCCGCCACTGGATGTCTTGCAATTTTTCTCTTTCAACTTGATTGTCATTGACATTAGGAAATTACTTATCAACAGCACTGAGTGAGCAAATTAATAGAGTGTAAAGTGCCATTCAAGAAAATATTTCATTGACTTCATTCAGCCGGTGTATTGCAGTTCGGTTTAAAGTCTGAATACATGTGCGACTGAATTACAAAATAGGTCTCACATTTAATTTTTTCATTTCTATACGAAACCTGAAATAATGCATTTGAACATACATAATTACAATAGGAAATTTTGTTGCAATATGAGTTAATAAGGAACTTATATTTGAGTTTGTTATACAATAGTTTGTTGCTTTATTTCAGAAATTTAATCGAAATTATATAGAATGATGCACTAACTTTGAAACATTACGTGATGAAAGCCGTTAGTCATTTTTTTAAATAATCACTCTCATAAAATAATCGCAATTTCTTCGCAAATCGTCAACTTTTTATTGTTGTTTCTTTGATTGATTTTATCTTCTCGTGTAGATAAAGTATAATAAAAAATAATTCATCTTATGTAGCTGTGATAATTGCACAGCACAAATTTTTTATTGTGGTGCTGAAAATATTCCAGTGGAGATTGAAAAAATAGCCGCCCGTTGTTACGGCATTTTTGACAATGTTATCGATGTCAGTGAATCACCGACGCAACGATCAACAAATTCTGTTGTCACTGTCGCGTGCGTGTTGCGGTGACATTTCACTCGAAGCGTGAACGAAGTAAGTTTTCAGTATTTCACTCTTGACAACTATTGTTGTTGTCAATGATTTTGATTTCATCATAAAGCGGTAACAGTATGAAACGCAAAAGACATAATGATCATCATCATCAAATAATATTGTTGTTATAAATATAGATAGTGTAGTTATGTTGTTGTCACATTATGACATGTACCACAACATAAGGAACTGAGTTAAGACGTAAAACTGGAAATGAAAAGCATATAAAAACTAACAAAAATTAGTGAGCTAATTCGCCTGTTTTAGCATTCACATAATTCAATAAGAGACTGCAACACATGCTAGAAGTAAAAATCAAACATGGAAGAGTAAAGACCCTTTAGTTTTGAAATAATTTGCTATTTACTAAATAATTTACTATTTCATAGTAAACAAATATGTACAATAGACCGTATAGAAAAAATAAATTTCGCCGCACACCAGCTATTCTAAAGCATTATTGAAGGAAAATGTCGAACAAAATTATTTTTTTTGACCGAACGTAGGGGTCACGCATTGACATATTTCTTTATAACTCCAGTATTTACCGTCCAATCTGAAAAAGTGATATGTCTATGTTTTTGTCTATATTAGACATATTAGATTTAGTCTATATTAGATTTTTGGCTCTTAAACTTACTGACCTTTACACAGGTTTACCACACAATATCTACCACAAAATGCTTCGCTTGTATGACGAACACGTTGTTTTATTTTGAACGCTACCTCTTTCGAACAAGTTAGACCCGCCATGTTGTTTGAGGAACAAGTTCGCTAATGTGTATTTCCTTTAACGGTGCTTATCGCATTGTAATCAAACATCTACACTGCGAGAAATATTGAATTGAAAGTGAGCAGTTTCTTTTGGATACAGTCCTTTGTACTGACTTGTATCGTTAAATATACTCCATTTCAACTGACATGTAACAGATATTTGAAAAATAGCTCAATACAAAATTTAAGGTAGGTTTTTTAGAAACAGTTTTTCTACTATAAAATTTCTGTGTGGTTTTTTTTATGATAAAAAATACAAATTAACAGGTTAAGATCGGACTGTTAATGTCGAAGGTTTGACGAAGCTTAAAAGGAGAAACCAGTGTTTGAATTGCTGACAGATAAAAATATTTTTTGTGCATATTTTATAAAAATAATACAATATGACAAAAAATTTAAAAAATTTGCCCCACGTTTTGCAAAAATAATTAAAAAATATATTTTAAAAATATATCTAGTGGAAAAAGTGTAAAATTTCTTTAGTAAAAGTGTATTGATTTTTTACGGGCCTTTCATTTCTGAAATCAAAATGGTAGAAGAAACTGAGGTCTGATGGCTCAGTGCTACAAGGGGTCAACTGAGGTCGCTGAGTCCCAAAAACAAAAAATAATTCTCGCTGAGACAAAAATATAGACATATACTTTTTTAAGATTGAACGGTAAATACCGAAGTTATGAAGAAATATGTCAATGCGCGAACCCTACGTTCGGTCAAAAAAATTTTTTCGAAAATTTCTTTTAATAATGCTTCAGATTAGCTGGTGTGCGGCGACATTTTTTTTTTTGTTTGCCTATAAGACGAGACGGTCTAATGTTTTCATGAAATTATTTCTCTACTTTAATTAGATTTTTGATAATAACATCTTAAGGATGTAGTCTGGTGTTCCGGCATATTTTTCAAAGTTTATTTCAGTAATTTTTTTACAACAAAATAAAATGCAATCATTTCATTTTTTATATGTTATTATTGGCATATTTAACTGTAGGTGGCTCAATCGCTCAGATGTCGACCAAAAACACCGGAAAAAAGGCGCCTCACCATCTAGAAAATATTGACAAAAATATACATATGGCCAATTTTATTCTCTTAAACGTTACATTCGAACGCATATTTCTGCAAATATATTGAAAATATTTCATGAAACCAAAAAATGTTGTATGCGTATATGAAAGTAGGCCTCAAGACTTGCATTTTAAGTAAAGAAACTTTTCTTCTAACTTTTGTTGTTTCAAAAAAATATAACCAGTTTTATGTGGTCTTTAACGTTACATTTTTTAGAAGTGAGTTTTGAGGTAGATCTGAATTTTAAAAAAAAGTAGCGAAATTAGGAATAAAAAAAAACCTAAATTAAAGAACTATATCAAAGAAGAGGGATCAAGTAAACGACTAAAATCTAAATAATGAACAAAAAATGTTGTCTTGCACTTGTAAGAGCCAAAATGTGTGGTCTTTAACGTTACACATCTTATCGAAGTGAGTTTCAAGGTAGGCATTTCTTCAAAAATTACCGAAGTTGGCAATGAAAACACCTAAATAAAATAACCATATCGAAAAACAGGATTTAAATAACGACTTAAGTCGAAATAATGAAAAAATGTTGTCTTGCACTTCTTTTAGGAGCTAAAATGTGTGGTCTTTAACGTTACATTTTGTTCCTTTTTGTTCTCATCTAAATTTTTTGCAATTTCGATCTGATGCTCGACACCTTCAAAATGAACGTATCTGCATGACGCGTGACAAAGCACACTAGTTTGATATTTACGTTTCGGGATGGTATGGTTTATAAATGAACGGAATATAGTCGATACAGAGCAATATTATTTTTTCGGCCGTTACTCCTACAGAAAAAATAGACCATATGTGAATAGCCCGACCCAAACTTTTTTAAATTTACTGCATTATTCTGTATCACGAACAAGCACACCAACGATGAGAAAGACACGAGAAGCAATACTTTTTCCCCGTACAAAATTGTATTGCTTCTCGTTTCTTTCTCGTCGTTAGTGTGCTTCTTCGTGATACAGAATAATGCAGTTATTTTTTTTTACCGTTATCCAATGGTGCCACTCGATACTCTTCGGGGTCGCCCCAAAAAATATGCTTTAGGTATTTACGATTTCCCTTACATCTTTACTTCTAAGATAGCTATTGACTTTATTTAAAAACACTTTAATAGTGGATTAACTGGTCTATTCAGAGCTATAAAACTTAACTTTACTTAGTTAAGTGTAAGGTTGATAAAACTATTTTAACTTTTGCAAATATATGACATTTTTTTATTTTAACCACCCAGTTTTTAGAAGTTAGAGTTTTTCAAAATCAATTATTTTTTCTAAAATCTTATTTAATTCTTCTTTGATTAAATAATGTAAAAAATGCATAAAAGCAATTAATGGCTTGCAGATTAAATTCTTTAAAAATATGAATTTCGTCGACAAATATGAATGTGTCGACAATCTCCGAAGGACCACACTTTAAAAATCGAAATGTTTTTATATTTTTTGTATCACTAATTATTTTTTGCATCACTAACTAAAACTCTTTTGCTTTGTTTTTGAAAAAAGATTTTTTAAAAATAATACCTGCACTTTTTTTTTCTTTTTGTTTTTTCAGTGTAAATTTTTGACTTCTCACGCGGGATTCGTAACATGTGGTAAATCCAAAAATGCTAAGTAAGGTTCCATTTTACCATGATTAGACTAACAAACGAACAACGCTTGCAAATTATTGAATTTTTGTTGAATATAATGTTTATTTAAGTTGGCAACACTTTATTCTTTCCTTCGTTTAACATATTCTTACTTCTTATTTTTGTTCATTTTACTAACTTCTTTTATATATTTTTTTGGCGATTTAAGCAACAAATCACTTAAAAGTTTTCAAAAGTATTTTGTATATTGTAAGACTGCACTTAAACTTAATAAAAGCAAAATACGTCCAAAAATTACTATTTGAAAAATTTACTATTTGAGCAGTTGAAGTTTTAAACAATACCTAAATATTTATATTATTAAATATTACTACCACGAAATAAAGGTACATAAGTGTATTCCAAAAAAGTATGAATATGTTTATAAATTTAACAAATTAAATTCGTACGAATTTTGTATATAAAATAAATGGAAATAATTCAAAAATTGGTTTAACAAAATTGTCCAAAATTTATCCGATTTATAAAAAAAGTTGAGTTTTAAAATTTTGGTAAATCTACATTCAAGAAATCTTAAAAATTTTATTGCTCAACTTGTTTTATTAATATCATGTATTGGAAATGGTGTACTTACACGCAGAGAAAAGACATGGTTGAGGCATGATTACTGCAACAATAATTTTTTTACTAAAATTATTGTATTATTTCTGCAAACACAAATTTTTGCCTTAATAAAGTCATTATTTACTAATGGTGGTACCAAAAATAACATTATAGTTGAAATCATAACATAGTTGAAATCATCAACATACTATGATTGCCTCAACTATTAGTTGAAACAAAAAAGTTGTAGTTCTGTCAATCATGATAAATGTGAATATTATTATAGAGACAAACATATTAGAATTTTGAATGTTTGTCTGAACTATTCCATGCTTGTTGGCAAACGAAGCAGAATATAACCAAAAATCGATAGAATTTATTGTGTCTGAACAGTTTGTATTAAAAACTTTCACTTCATTCAGACACAATAAGTTTTATCGATTCCTGGCTATGTGCTGTTTCGTTTGTCAACTGTTCAATTATTGTGTTTTATTTTAAATCGCCTGATCCTACAAAGCACGCAGAAAAGTGACATTTTCGGCTTTAATTGTAGCAAACATGTTTCTTTTTACCGTAAACATATTTCGCAACTCTGACCATATTTTGTTTATCACAAATATTCATAATGTACCATGTTTATGAATGGCATTAGTCAGGCGAGCGTTTGAAAAAGCCGCGGTTCAAACCCCTGCTCGGACAGAAAATTTTATCAAAAAGATTTTTCGATTGAATTAATATTTCTGTTCAGCCTAGTCAATGGCAAACCTTTGGAGATATCTTAATTAATAGCTGTGGAAATTGGAGTGCATGAAAATAAATATTATTCAATAATATTCTGGATCCTAAAAATAAATTCATAATATAGTTGTTGCAATCATTCTATTTTTGATCCTACAAAAAAGTTCCCTTTCTAAATATGGTTGTTGTTATAATTTTATCATGATCAAAGAAAACATTATATGTTTAAGAACATGTTAGCAACAATCATAATCCGAATCATACTATGATCCCCTTAAAACATGGTTGTTGCAACTTTGTTTTTCTCTGCGTGTACAGTTCTGAAAGTAGATTTGAAAATTGTTGTTTTTGAAATACCTACAGATATTTTATCAAAATATTTTCATGATTTCCTTAGTGATTTTTAAAAATATTATAATTTTTGGCTGTTGTAAGTCTTATGTGTATGTATTATTTCTTTTTATATACCTTCGGAACCTATGGAGAGGTTTGAGTTCCCCAAATTCACCCTCTTGTCTATGGAGGGGTGAATTACCTATCATACCCATCATAACATATCCATCATACCATATTATCATATATCATACTCATTTCATAACGAACGAGTCGAATCTCGAATGAGTCGAGATTTTGGCGAAAAATCGCAAAGAACAAAAACATTCTGAATTTCAAATGGAATTTTTCCATTTCAGTTGAAATGTTTTCAATTTCAATTGATATTTTCCTAATAAGAATTGGAAATGGCGTAGAGGACTTTTAAGGCAGGCCGCACAGTGTTTTCTTTTTGCCATAAATTGGAAAGAATCAATATCCGGACAATCCTACAAAGTTTTGTTTTCTGCTAGAAAACACTTCAACTAAGAAGAATCAGAAAGGTTTTTTAAATTTTTTATTTCGTGTAGGTGCTCTGAAAGTCAAAAAACTGATTTAGCAAAAGAAAACCTAAATTTCGGTCCAACTTTCGAATCCTCTAATTAAGTTACTTTAAATGCCACCCTAATTAATGAAACGTATTTTAAAAACTTGTAATCAAATGCAACTAAGAAAACTGTTCGGGTTTTGTTTTGATTACAACTTTCGTTTTACGGATATTTTCAAAGTCGTAGTGATTGTACAAGTGAAAAAAGTGCTTTTAAAAGTTTGAAAGAATAAAAAAAAGTTCTTGAGGTATATATTCTTCATTTTGTTGCTTAAGTTTGCTAAAAGTATGTTTTATCGAATTAACTTTATTATATTCAATAAAGTATGTCCCCACTGCCAGTGCCTGCAAATAATAACGAAATTTGGTTTTTTATGAGAGATGCTCTTTGAAAATTGGTAATATCTTCTCTGAATGGCTCGAAATAAAAGATAAACCCGAATGCATTAGAAATATGTTGAGCTTTGTAAAAGCAAAAACTTTCGCAAAAATAAATCATGACCAACAAATACTCAGTAAAAATATGTTGTAGCATCATTTCAAAATGAGTGGCGCGCTCCTCGTCACTCCAAATGGTTATTTCAACAGAGACTTTAAATATGGTTCCAAAATTGTTTGATTATAATAAAGTAAAGCAAGTAGGTTTTTCGCAAATGAAATTTTATTCAAACAAATATACATAAATAAAAAACATTGAAATAAATAATATAAAATTTTAACTTTCCAAACCAAAAAATAAAAAAATAAAAAATTAAAATCAGTGCAAGTAGCAATAATGACAAAGCGATAACACATGTTTTAAACGAGGTTTTTAATTTTGTTTTGCTTTGCTATTCTAGTTTTGAAGTGAAATTTCATAGGCGGCGATTTGATATTGAGAGTACAATTTTTAGAGTCTCGTCACGAAAAATGTTCGTAATGAAAAATGTTTCGAGTCTCGTCACGTTTTTGTGTATAAGGGCAATGATATTTTCCAATTTGTGTGTAATTAGAAAAATCTAATTTGGCAGATAGAGTATAGGTGTGTTCAGAAGAAATGTTGAGGGAGAAACATTATTTAACAATGTTGGGGGGTAGCTGATTTCGAATCTGAAGTCAGAATTTTAAAATTCCATATGGTTGATAGAGTTGCCACCTAATTTTTTTTTATTTTTACAATTTCGGTGCTGTCTCGAACACTAGGTAAAAATGGGTCCCTAGCCCCGAATCCGTCGTCAGAATTTAAAAATTACAAGAATTCGCAAATATACAAAAAAAAAAATTTAGTTGGCAGCCCCATTGAATTTTGAATTTTGAAATTAATATAGAATTTTAAATTTCTGACTTCAGATTCGAAATCAGCGACTCGCTAATACTGTTAACCCTATTATAAAAAAATTACATAATTTTGAAATTCTGACAACAGATTCGGGTTCAGCCACCCATTTTTACCTAGTGTTCGCGACAGCACCGAATTCGTTAACATAAAAAAAATGTAGGTGGCAACCCTATAAACCATATTGAATTTTAAAATTATGAATTCATGTTCGAAATCAGCGACCCCTTAACACTGTTCAATGATGTTTAAAATTTTTAAAAAAGCATATAATTAGGTGGTAACCCTATTATAAAAAACTACATAATTTTGAAATTCTGACAACGGATTCGGAATCAGCGACCCACTTTTACCCAGTGTTCGCGTCAGCACCGAATTCGTAAAAATAAAAAATTAAGGTGGTAGCCCTCTTAACCATACTGAATTTTAAGATTCTGACTTCAGATTCGAAAGCGGTGACCCCGTAACACTCTTAAAAGGTGTTTACAATTCTTAAAAATACATATTATTAGGTGGCAACCCTTAATATTTAACTCATAATATACTTATTTGATTCACTTTTTTTCTAAGCAATCACATATGAGTACTTATTTGGAAACTACTTATACTCATTCATACTCATTTTTGTGTAAGCGGCTCATGATTCAAAAATGTGATTCATTGCAAATCTCTGATTTGAATCACTAGGGGTATTCACGGGTTGATGCGAAACGCAGTTGCGACGATGCGAAAATGCAAGATTGCGAACTTTCGCATCATTCCAACAACAAACCCATTGGAAGCAATTTTGCAACTCTTCTTGAATTATGCACTGCTCAAACCAATTGCGAGAACGCACAAGCAGTGATGCTAAACAGATGATTCATGTTTTGGTTGTTTTCGAACGTAGTTATCACCTGGGTAAAACTTTAAAAAGGTTAAGTTTGTACGTAGATTTTAATAACTTTTTATGATTTTGAAATAAGGTGGCAATATATTTACTGTTCATTCGACATTTAATTTTATTGCATAATTAAGTTGCAATATTGATGTTTACGCGTTAGTGTGCAAATTATCTTGCATTTTCACACTCTTGCAATTCGCAACAACCCGTGAATACCCCTCATATTTCGCTTTCTGTATAGTTCTAGCCATAGCTGTTCTCATAGTGATTAATAATATATTTGGTTTTTAAAATATGCTTTAAAAGTTAAAATACATTTGTTCAATATAAAAATTTTAAATAAAATCCTAAGAATACCTAACATTTTCGAGCGCTTAAATTTAACTTCCTGGTCAATTTGTCAATTCTATATTGAATATTCTGTACTTACTATATTAAGGTTTGAAAACAAAATTATATCAATGGTATGCCAAACAATATAGATATAGATATCAATGCATATCTTTAAACTTCAAACTAAAATAGTCTATCATAATAACTTATTTGCAAAAGTTCGATTTGAAATTAAAAGAGATTAGTCAAGCTTTCTCAAAAAAGGTATTATTATGATTAGTAAATTGCTAATAGCCAAACATATTACTCCTCACACCGCTTAAAACAAAGTGATAAAAAAATTTCGAACGTGTAAAGACATTAATTTAACCACTCCTTTCTATTTTATATGATTGAAATGAAAGCGTAACATGGTATTAATTTATCGTTAAGCGATTAAAAAGCGGCTTTAAAGATTATCCGCGAGCGTGTTAAATAAAAAATATTTTAAAATAAACCATAAACAAAGTGTTGAACCAAAAGCAATAAAATTGTAATTAATGCCAACAAAAATATTTTTAAAGGTTGCTTAAATTTTTTGCTGCGTGTAGTTCCGTGTAGATGCGCTACATTGCAAGGTGTTGCCACATTTTTACAAACAAGTCAAAGAGCTAATGCTACGTAGCTGCCTGCCGCCTTTGAAATGTTGTATATTAGTTTGAAAATTGCGTTATTTTTTTTGGAACTTACATAAAATAAGAGACTTATTTCTTATTTGATTTTTCACATTTCCTGCTTTGAAAACTATTTGTACTATAAGTTTCTTTATTCACAACACTTTTGCAATAGTCATCAACAATTTTCACAACAATATCAATTTTTATTGCAATAGTTTAGTTATCGCTGCTTTTCTTCTCCAACTGTCGTTCAAACACGTCTCATGGTTGTGTTCCGCATTTGGCTTGGGTTATGGTCAATGGCAAATGTTTGTCTTGACGTTTGAAAAAACTGCAATTTCTTGTTTGTACAATGTCATGCTTTAACAACATCACAAACAAAACAAAAAAATAGAAACATTATTCACACGTAATACGATTGTTGTTTACACTCTGATTAGCTAATACTTGTTTGATTAAAAATAATTGTGCGTATTATTTTCATAACTCCAAAACATAGAGCATGCGAAATATGAAAGAGCTTGGATTTTTAATTGGTGGAAAAGAAGGCATTGGTCCAACAACTTTTCTTCTGCAAAACCTAAAGTAATCATAACAATAGTTCAACAATTTGTCAACATAAAACTAATTCGAAAAATAACACTTACTGCATCTTTATGTATAACGAAACGAAGGCTGAACGTCGTGAAAGAAACAAGCAACAATATTTTTTGATATGGAAAAATTTATTGCTTGCCGTGTCTCGCACCACGCTCAGCCTTCGTTTCGTTATACCTAAAGAGGCAGTTAAATGATTTATTGGAAATGACAAAGCTTAGTTAATCAAGTAAGAGCGATAAGTTAAATGTATGCATTTATACGATAAATTGTCATATATAATTTGAAGATAAACTCCAATCGAGTACAAAACTTTATACAATTTTGTATGACTATTTATAACAATTTGCCTTAAATAAATGTGTTTTTATGTGTTTTGTTGTTCCTGCGCCCAACCCATATTATGGTGGGTAAATTTTTCTGACTTTTAATTGTTTTGGAGCACTTTTAGCGAAATCTTTGAGGTATTTCAATGATATTTGAGTTGGTTTTTAAGATGACCTTATGCAGATAAAGTGATATTGCATAATGAGATTCGATGTAGGTCAGAATTCGTGACACGTGAGCGAGCTAGCTAGCATCAACGTTAGGAAGCGTTGAGTAATGAGGTGACGCACAGTGGGATATCGTATAATAAATATAAAAAAAGTAAAATTTTTGATATTGTAAAAAATTTGTTTACTAATCGACAGTTCATACATCAGTTAAGGAAAACCCAAAAAAATCACTCAGAAATCTTTTAAAGTTGGTCTGAAAATGGATGACGTCACTTTGTATGAATGGTAGGCGTGGTTTTCCTTCAACTTACTATTTCTTTCAAATATAAAACTCAGAGAACATTTTACGTATTAAAGCAGGACTACAGAGTCGGACCAAAAAATCTCGACTCCGACTTCGACCAAATAATTAAAAACCCTTTTATTTTAATTTTTAATAAATAATTTTATAAAAATTACTCTATTTAAAAAAATCGATTTTAAAAAAATATTAAATAAGCAGTTTAAAAAAGCAAAGCAAAAACAATTTTTCAAGTGAAGATTAGTTTTTAATTGAAAGCAGTTTTTTCTTGCTACGTTCCATAAAAACTTTTAATTTTAGCATCACAATTTGTTTCTTCATCTTTAATTGAACACTGACACAAGTTATGTTTTCCGTCGGATGTAATTGTAAAATAGTCAAAAATTGCTGACTTTATCGACATTTTTTTGCCATTTTCTTAACCGTTAATACAATACAATAGGGGTATTCAAGATTCAGTGCACTTGCCAGTGCAGTTGCGGACTAGTGTAGTTGTACAGTTAGATTTTCGTGAACACACTACCATCACTATTTCAAAGCTGTCAAAATTTTTCAATGCACACAAGTGCACAACTGATCAAGTACTTGTATTTTGTTTTTGTTAAGTGCTCAAGTCCTCAAGTCCTCAACTGCACAGGCAAGTGCACTGAATCGTGAATACCCCTAATGTTTAAGTTCCGGTTTCAAGCTATCACTGACATTTCAGTCATGATAGCTGTAGTGTTTAATTTTTAACGTGCAGTCGATAATTTCACAGGGTAAACCAAATTAAAAAACTTACTGCTTTTATACTGTTTTTAACAGAATTTATAAAATTATACGAAATATTATTTATTTTTTAGGATTTATTTGCTGGAGTCGGAATTGATGCATTTGGCTACCAACTCCGACTCCGCAACACTGTATTAAAGTTGAGCATGTTAAGTATTGAATTAATTTTTGAGGAATTTATGAAAGTTCTACTTTGATGACGTCATTTTGTATGGGAAATAGGCGAAGTTTTCATTGGATTGTGCCATATATCAAACTCAGAGTGCATCTTAGAAATCAAATCAATATTAAAAATTTCAAGTCATTAGATGTTTTTAGATCTTACAGTCTTGATTAAATAACTGTGAACAGGTGGCTGGCGTGGTTTTCATCCGATTTTGTTGAATTAAATACTCAAAGTGGATATTAAATCTCAAAGCTCATATGCAAAATTTCAAGTCCATATATTAACTTTTGTGAAATTTAAAGAGATTTTACCGTTTTGATAAAGTGATTTTGAGTGGGAGGTAGGCGTAGTTTTCATCCCATTCAGCAGTAATCGTGATTACAGCCAGACGGACATGGTTAAATCGACTCGGATGGTGATGCTGATCATGAATATGTATGCTTTTCTATGCCTACCACGCCTCCTTATGGGCGTGAATTCATATGGAAGGTGGACGTGTCTGTGGGTGGATTTGATTCAGACAAACTATTATATATATATTTCATATTTAACTGAACAAAGCACTCATACAAAATTTCGAAGCTCTTGGTTTATTTTTACTATGTTTTACAAAAAATTCGTATGCGTGGGCGAAGGTGGGCGTTTAAATTTTATCCAAACTTATATATATTTCATATTTAACTGAAGAAAGCTCCAAATTTCAAAGCTCTAGGTTTATTTTTACTATTTATGACCAAAACTTGTATGAAGTTCTCCCAGAGAGCTACGAAACAAATTTGAAGAAAACGTTATGAAATTTTTATGTATTTTCATTTATACTTTGAACAATATTTGTGGTTTTTTCCATGCTCCAGAATATAATATTAGCACAATTTGTTTTAAGCAATTAGTTATTAAACAAGCAAATATTGTTCAAACCAATGCAGAAAAAAATATTAATAACAATAACTTTCCCTAAACAACATACACAAATTCCATGCAAATAGGTGGAACGGTTACTATGTACAGATAAAATAAAATAAAGACCTGTACCCACTGAACCATATGCGAAGGTTTTGCGAACGTTTTTGGAGAGAATTTTTTTTAATTTTTTATTTTGTCGCTTAGTAGTGCTTGCTATAGAATATTAAATTCGTGAAAACTTTTCCCATAAACAAAAACTGTACTTCTTTTGCAAAATTTATAAAAAACTAATTTTGAGTAGAAAAAGAATCATTTTACAAGCTGAAAATTTCTCGTAAATGAACCATTTTTGTTCATAAATGAGTTCAGAAGTGAATCACAAATGTTTCTCTTTTGCATTCTTAAATGAGTTAAAAAAATAATAATTTTTTTATCGTATCTCATAAACAAACTATTTTTTGTTCATAAATAAGTTAAGAAATAAATCATAAATATTACTTTTTTATATACTAAAATGAGTTAAAAAAGGAATAATTTAAATCTTTGTTGATATTTTTATAATAGTAAATTTAAATGTTAACCCTCATATAAACGTCTAGAGTTTCTCATTAGCGTAAAAAGTATCCCAATTTTCACATTTTTGTTCAAATTGTTAAAAAAATGCATATTTTCTATATGATAAACTAAATAATAATTTTTTTTTAAATAAATCTTCGTTATGTTATAATAAATAGTATTATGCAATAATGCAATTTATAATTCAAAAAGATTAATTTTTTTAACTCGTTTCTGAACAAAAAAGGTCCATTTTCGAAAGGCAATTCAGGCTCGGAAATTGTTACAAAAAGGGTTCATTTCCGAGTGCCGAAAAATAACTTTTCTATGTTTAGTTTTTTAACTAACGAACTAAAAAAATTTAGTTTCTGAAAAGCATTTTCGTCCGGCGATTGATTCGAAAAGGGTTTATTTCTGAGTGCCAGAAAATAACTTTTCTATAGTTAATTTTTAACTAATTTCCGAAGAAAAAAGGTTCGTTTCTGAGAGGCATTTTCGTCCGCAAAGAAATAACTTTTATTTCTGATCGAAAAAAATAACGGTCAAAAAATAACTTTATATTACTATAGATATAACTATATCTGATCAAAAAAATAACGACCAAGAAATAACTTTTATTTCTGATTGAAAAAAAACGACAAGAAATAACTTTTATTTCCGATTGAAAAAATAACGACCACGAAAATTCTATTCTATTCTATTTCCAAATGAAAAAAATAGTGACCAAAAAAAAACTTTTATTTCTGATTGAAAAAAATAACGACCACGAAATAACTTTTATTTCTGATCGAAAAATATCGATCAAAAAATAGCTGTCGTTAAATAATTGATTGATAGCGATAATCGTTATTGGCGCTCCCTGGTATAAACAACTCATTTTGTGCATATTGCGAGTTATGCTGTTATGCCTTGAGACCACAGATATAATTATAATGGCCAGTGCACGATGTCGTCAAAGCTCTGCTAATATTCCCACACATGACTGGTTTTTTTCTTAACGTGCGTGCGCCACATCTTACATTCACTATCATCGAAGTCATCAAAATCAAGTCTGAAGCAATTCGCACACGTTTGCAGACCTTGACTTTGAAATGTTGCATCATCAGCAGACGATGTTGTTGTAGCTACTGCATCGGCTCAACCAGCAGCGTAGTTTTTTCAATCACTACATACTTTTTAAGCATTTTCCATTACTTTTTCATATTGTTAATATTTTTGTTGTTGTCTTCTCTCTGTCTTATTTTTATAACTTTCTTCTGTTTATTGTGTAAACATGGGTTCAAATAGATTTATCACTGGAGTTCGAGTCGACAGCAAACAGCATGAATCACTTTGCGGGGCCATCCATTTAAATGCATAAAAATATTAGTGGTATTCACTACATTTGTTAAGTCCTGCTTGAGGCCACTTTACATTATCCTACAGAATACTGTGTGTTAACACATGTAAAAATTTTCATGTGTGATAGAATGTGAGATGGTGTAAACAACGGAAAGCAATGTGTGTTCGAGGCTGTTTTGATTTGTTTGGCATGTCGTACCACGTTTTATTTTTTGGTTTGTTTTTAATTTTATCACACATTCTATCCCACCAGAGATGCATTTTACCATAAACTTACTTGAAATTTATTATTTAAGTGAGAAAATTTTAAACTCGTAATGTATTTTCAAATGGAATAACAGAATTAAGCAGTTTTACGGCTTATTAAACTTTGTAGTGTAGGCTTTCAATGCATTAAAAACCGATTCATTACTCACATTTTCACGTTTTAGTATAGTGTTAAGTATAAAAATGTGGTGCGACTCTATTAGATAGCCTAAAAGCGAAATATTAATTTCTTCATACAAAAATTAAAAATGACAGCATGATGAAATTCAATAATACTTTCTATCTCACATGTCGTAACACACAGTAGAACAATGTAAAGCGGCCTTTACTTTCCAAATTTAACAAATTTGTTGAGTTCTGTCAAAATTTTGTATGGGAAAAGATTTAGCACCGTGTTTTTGTTTAGCAGATACCATTTGTTAAATCGGAAACATCAAACTTATTGAGGGTAGTGATGAATTGTTTTGGGAATGAGTTCTGACAAGTACTAAATTATTTTTGATTTGCAACTTCAAACTCTAAAAACAGCCCTTTATTAATAAACAAATAAAACTTTTGAAACGGGTTGGTAGAGATTTAGAACATTTCAAAGGTTCTGAGCAGTAAATGTCTCAAAAATGTTAACGCACTGTTGTATAAAAATAAAAATGCATTTTAGGTCACTGGGTACTGGTTACATGAGTTATTAAAAGAACAGATTTTTAACTGCATTTTTAACTGCAAGCCCCGAATTTATAAAACTAAAAAAAATAAGGTGGCAACCCTATCCACCAATAAATTTGATTGAATTTAAAATGTGTAAAGTACTTTACACGTTGCTGGGTCTTTTTTTTAACAAAGCTCCTCACACCATGTTTTGTTGATTTGCTTGTATGAAAATGCCATAAACTGACAGATAAAAATAATAGATGTGCATTTCCATGGTCACCCCGTAACGTTCGTACGCCTCTTTAGCTGCTAAAACTAAAAAAAGCAAAGAAAAATTCAAACTTTTCTGTCCTGTTTTGATTTTTGGATAGCACTCTAGTAGAACTATATTAAGAGTAAAAGGCGAAAGCGATCGAAGGTATTGTCCAAAGATATAAGCAAACAAATAAGGACGCGTTACGTAACAAAAAATAGAAGTGGTTTTTGTCTGCATCAATATAAACGAAAAAATCTGCGAAGTTTGCACGAGTTTTTTTATCAGAGTTGTTTAAATGTAATCTGGAGTAATGTTGTTATATATTCATAACTGTTTCGTTTAAAAATCTTTTTTAATTATTTGTATACAAACCATGATATGATACGTTGAGATACATTTTTTAGTTTTATTTATTTAATTGAACTAAAACAACGGTTAAGGTGTAGGTAATTTAGGACCGTAAAAATTTAAAACTGAAAAAAATGGAATTCAAATTTGTATGAAACGAGTATGTATTTATATCACTTATAAAATTTTAATTTTCGTTAAAATTTTTAAACTTTTGTAACCATTTTTCAACTTTTTTTGCCATTCATCATGTTTGTAGCCATTTTTAAAAAATTTAAATTGAGTCTAGCTCTCAGGACTCTCACAATATATATATAAAAATTTTTTTCTTTTACGGAGGCAGTTCTTTTGTGGTAGACCTTTTGGTGGAAATGCCCATATTGCTCATTTCGTGCAAGACCGTCACAACTTAAAATTTGGTTTTTTTTTAGTTAAATATACCGAAATGTGCAATGCCATAGGCGTCCACAGGGGGGTGCAGGGGGGGCACTTGCCCCCCTAGACGGGAAAATTTTATAAATATTTATTTTTAATGTGTATATGTTATATAGTCATAAAAAATTTTAAAAAATAAAAAGTTCTAAGCCTGAGTCCTAATATCTTAATATTTTGGTATAAATCTTAGTTTTGTCACGTTTTGTTACGATTTCGTTAACTACTTATACGCATTGGTCATACAGCAATTTTGTGTAGCGCTACAACACGCTCCAATACGTTTGCATAAAGTGCCAAATAGACTACACAGATTGTCTGCGCAAACAAGTGTTTGCGCACTCTATTCGACAGTGTGTTTGGCTGTTTTTAGGTTTGTGCTGATGTCTGCTATAAAATATTTTAAGTTTTGGTTGTGTTTGCGCAAACTTGCCATAATACCGAAAGTTTTATACAGTGAAGACGTACAGTGGCTCACAGCTTATTTTATGCAGTGCATACTTTAAACTTTAGGGTTTTATAAAAACGAAACTAACAGGAATACAAAAGATAATATGGTGTCATTTAAAAGAGCAAAAAGTCTAGTTAAATAAAGGTTTTCCATTAATTGTGAATACATATATTTAGATGTTTAAAAAATAAGAGAACAGAAAATACTGCTTAATTTCATCTCGCAGCTTATTTTATGCAGTCACTTCTCTCTGTTACGGTACTATAATGCTGCGCTGTCTAACGGTACTTTCGTTAGCTATGCCATCGTTATATTTCTATAATTGCTTTGTGTTAGCTTTTTAGTCGGATTTTATTGCATCAAGTGTCTGCTTCTATGATTATTTAAAATAGGAGCGCGCACAACGCTACAACAACGAGAATTGGTTATATACTATTTTAAAAACAGCAGCTCGGAGTGAAAAATGGCTGAAATGGTTAATAGCAATTCCTCTACAGTGCAAAAAATCAACGAGTGCTTCGTTCATAAGAATCGATTGCACAATAAGAGCAAAAAAGCACCAAACAAAATTTTTAATGCAACCGACGAGCGTCATATTGTACGGAAGATAAAGGCTAATCCGAGACTCTCAGCTCCGAAAATGGCTTTTGAAGATCAAACTGACCTGAACAAACAGAGTAGTGCTAAAACTATTCGACGTGTCTTGCGCAAAAAGAACTTTCATGGCCGAGTAACACGAAACAAGCCGTTTATTATCCCCAAAAACAGATTATGCAGACTCAACTACGACAAAGAACATATGTCCAAGGCTCCAGAATACTGGAATTCAAATATTCAAATATTCAAATATAACAACAATTTGTTGCAGAGTGCAAAGGTTCTGGGTATAAAATTGAATTTCCGATTTTACCAGGATGACGATCGAAAGCACAAAGCGGGTATTGTGCAAACCAGGCTAATATACAACTGCCCACAATTGATGACGCCGCCAGCACAGTCGCCAGGCCTTAATGTTATTGAAAATGTGTGGTCTTTATTGGAAAATAAAATCCGAAAACATCAAATTTCAAACAAAAACCACCTGAAAGAGATATTGAAAACGAAGTGGGCGAATATTTTGCCAACTATCACTTAAAAACTGGTCGCATCAATGCCAAACTACCTCAGATCTGTTGTGGACAACAAGGGCTATCATACCAAATAATAAAAATATCAAATATCATTAATTAATACGAAAAATTTATAAATGACAAGTGACTGCATAAAATAAGCTGTGATATAAAATTAAACAGTATTTTCTGGTTTCTTAATTTTAAGCCAACTTAATATATACTTTTACAATAAATTAAGTTAATTTATTAAACTAAACATCTTGTTCTTTTAAATGCTACCATATTATTTTTTCTATTCCTGTTAGTTTCGTTGTTATAAAGCCCTAAAATTGAAAGTATGCACCGCATAGAATAAGCTGTGAATCACTTTTTGTGAAGGAAAATATATACAAATGAAAGCAGAAAAGAAAAAATTAATACAAATTAAAAGTCTGCGAAAAAATGTGAAAAATAAAGTCTGTGAAGTGTATGGTCGTCGCTATGACGAGAAAAAAAGTCTTGTTTGCGCAAATAGTCTGTGCAGTCTATATGGCCCTTAAGCAGCCCTGATCAGCGATTTACGATTAACAATAGATTTTTTCTATTTGTCGTCTGTTGTGCATCTATTGTTTTTATTAATATGTTGCATATGTGGAGTGCATTAACGTGCAGTGTTCACAAAATTTTCACCGAAAATCTCAAACAATAAAATTACATAGGTAACATTTCACGTTCATTCTCATATATGTGCACACCTTTGCCCCCCCCTAGAAAAAGTTCTGCGGACGCCCTTGTGCAATGCTATTATATTTTTAATTGGAGTGAGTTCCAGACCGATTTGATGTTAAGTGACGGTTTTACAGATACTTGTGTTGACAGATGTGTTGTGTTTTACAGATACTTGCTTTGAATTTAAGCAATTTCTTCACTTTTTTTCATTCAAAATGTTTCATTTCTAAGTATACCACAATTTATTTTAAATTTTCACATTCTTTTTCAATAAAAATGACTTATTATGTCATAAACCATTTTTTAAATGAAAATCCAAGCAAGTGACTTAATATTTTTTGTAGTAATAAAGTACCAACTCAAAACGTGACATCTCTATAGCTCAAAAGAACGTTATCATATTGTAGCCAAATCACAACTCAAAATGAAAAATTTTCAAAATGAGTTTTTGCAGTAATAATATCACAACTGAAACAGACACTTGCAAAAATATTTCTTAAAAATTCACTATTGACACAAAATGAAAAATTTATGATATTTTTGGTAGAATATGTAATGGCCTACAAATATTCTTAAGAAGTTTTAGTCTGCCTTTACAATTAATGGTCGTGATAACAATTCCAAATTTCATAAGGCTCTTCTGAAAAATAATAAATTTTGAGTTGTGACAGTCTTGCACTAAATGAGGGATATATCGTCGTTGCGCGTGCAATACCGCAAAAAGCCCGAAATTAATTTCATTTTCATTTTGATAATTTATTCATTTTGATTTTTCATTAAATGCTTAATAGTAAAGAAATAAAATAAAAAGGCCGTAACTACCCAGTGAACCAATATTACCGTTTTCAAATTCATTTATGAACCTTTTCGGGTAGAAATGCTCATTTTCGGCATTCATAAAATAACCCTTTTTGTATCATTCGTCGGACTAAAATGCCTCTCAAAAATGAATCTCATTTTGTTCGGAATTGATTTAAAAAAGGAACAAAAAATTGTGCTTTTTTGGTTCGAATATGGGTTAGAAATAGAACCATAGAAAATTTATTTTTCCGAACTCGGAAATGAACCCTTTTTGAATCAATCGCCGGACGAAAATGTCTCTCAAAAACGTCTTCGGAAATGAGTTAGAAAGTGAGCCAAAAGTTATTTTTCGGCACTCGGATCAATTTTATGAATTTTGCAAAATAAGTAAAGTTTTTATTTATGGGAAAAGTTTTAACGAATTTAATATTCTATAGAAAGCACTTTTAAGCGACAAAAAAAATAAAAAATTAAAAAAAAACTATCCAAAAACGTTCGCAAAACTCTCACTTTGCTCAAAACCTTCGCTTATGGTTCAGTGTCGGCCTTTGTAGTCTAGTGGAGAGTGCGCTAGACTCTCAACCCAAAGGTCCCTGGTTCGAATCCGGGCTCGGGCATGGTTCTTTTCACTTTCTTTGTTCTTTCTTTGTCCTACATTTAAGAATTATGGAAAACTAAAAATCCACAACTAAATTGTGGAAAATGTGAAGGAATGGAACAACTAAGGGCTTGAAATGCTTGCCGAGGTTAAGGCATAACACTAGCCTCGGTTAAAAAGCAATTCAAATTGTCTTTCGCAGTTGTTTCCCCTTATCAATAATTCACGTATAGTTCCAATCAATTCCTCTAAATAATCTATCCCTTTCCTTTCAGGTCAAAGACCAAACCTTGTTTGTATAAGGCGCATGCCTTGGTTCTTTGATCTTTACAAAAAAAAACAAAAAAAAAAAAAGTGGGTATAGTTACTATCTTCTGTTTTTGTACGGAAGACATATTCTAAAACAACCTGTATATTTAAATATGCACTGTTACAAATTGTTTATTTCCTTTTACGTGCGCAGGTGTATAATTACGATTTGACTTTTCGTGGTTCAAATAACTATTGTTGCAATTTGCTGACACATTTCTTTGTCTATGTCTTGCCACTGTTAAAAATGCATGTTTCAATCAGTAAAACTACCACTCCAGTTAAAACCAAAGTGCTTTGAGTTAGAAAAATAGAAAAAAAAATATAAAAATATTTACAATTTTTCTCGACAATTGTATACCTTAAAAAGCTACTAATACAAGTGTTATTATATTTTAGTTTTGTCACACTTTATTTATTGGAAAAATGTTTGACTACTCGAAACCGCCCAAAAAGCCAAATTGAGACTAATCGCATGTTTATAGCCGGTTTATTGTTTTTTTTTTTTTATTTTGTATGTGAGTGTGCAATTTTCTTGGACGAAGTGAACTCATTAGCTGCAACAAGCTCTGGTGTTTACTTTTTGTTTATAAAAGAAGTTTTTGTTTTAATCACTATTTACACCAGTCGTTGTTGCACTATTTGAGCTGGTCACAGGCAAACCGATACATAAAGTAAAAGTATGTCCATTCAAGACACAAAAAGGGGCATGTCACTAGCGCGGACACGGACAAATTTGTTGTTTTTTTCGCGGGTAAAATAAGAAACTGGAAATTGAGAGAGCTTCTTTTACCCGTGAAAACAACAACAAATTTGTCCGTGTCCGCTACGTGTGACATGCCCCAAAGTATAACAAGAACAAACACTTTTCTGACTTGTTGCGCCAGTGGCGTACGCAGGGGGGTTTTGAAGGTTAAACCCCTCTCCCCGGGAAATCAACGAATTTTAACGAGCTTCAAAAGAAACATTCAGCACAACATGGCAGCCGTTGTGTGTTTATGAACACGAGATCTTAAGATGACATTGCACATTGGAAAAAAAGAAAAAGACTCAATTTTAAACATTTATTGTGAAAAGACTATAATATATAGACTTAAATTTTTTTAAATACGTTGAGGGAATATGCGTTAAAATGTAATGAAATTGTGTTCATATTTAGTGAATTTGTTTTTGAAAAAAAGCTTGAAACAATTTTATTTAAGTTAAACTCGAACGTTTGTACAGTTCAATTCAAAACAAAAGTTTTTTTCAAATTACATGAATTTCATTGAATTTCATTTACATTATTTTCACTGTTTGCGTCATTAATCATTGCATTATATTTTTAAAAAAAGATACTATAGGCTTATGGAAGCTGAAATAAGAAATAAAAAATTTTTAGACGATGCAGTCCCACTCATGATAAAATTATTATTAGGTAGCCTTGACAACTACTTATTTTCTCACGAGGTGCGACCATCGAATTTCAAACAAAAGAAAACAATATAAAGTGCATGTGTTACACACATTGGCAGCTTTCAGTGGAGTCAATAGTTGGCAACTGTTTTTTTAAAGCAGTTAAATGATCCATTCACAACAGGTGACTCCTCTGAATGTATGGGACACACGTTCTCTATTTTGTTTTCTGTTGTTTGACATTCGATGGTCGAAACACGAAATGTCACTCCCACCTGTTACTTATCATATCATGGTCCCAGTCAGAGAATATGCTGGCGACATTTATAAAACTACAAATGTTTTTATGTTGGTCATGAAACTCAAATACACGCTTTTGAATATTGGCTACCAGGCGCTCAGCAAATGCAGCAAGCATGGCAAAATTAAACAAGGTAGTGCAAGGGCAGAGAGCCGGTGACCGAAACTGCCAAAACGAAGTTGACATTTCATACAAAATCTGCAACCAATAAGAATGCAATATGAAAGCAAGAATTGGCAAATATATCAAAATGTGTGAGTTTGACAGTTATGGTCACTAAGAAAGAGAACACATTCAGCCCTAACACTACCTTGTCTAATTCTACTATGACAGCAAGCAACCATCAATAAGTTTATCTGCTGACAAATCGTTCCATCACAGAAATCATGAAGGATATTTATAGTTTTTCTGTCAATGTATATGTAGATCTGTAGCTGAGCTAAAATACATTTACAACAACAATTACCAAGCAAATTTACTACAATGATGAACAGAGAAGAGCAGTATCACATCGGTTGCGCAACGTTAGAGGGGATGAACCGAATTGGCGGCGAAAAATAAACAGCACTTTGCTTGCTATGGTTTTTGTTTGCCTGGTAGCAAGATCTCAAGTGGAGGCATTAAAAGAGACTTCACGGCCAGTCAAACAAAAAGCAACTATCAAAAATTTTAAATTTATTTTATTTTAGCCTACAGCTAGCTCTACACATACATTGAAAAAACAGTAACATTCAATATCTGCATTCCCGTGGTCGTTGATCTAGAAGTCGGCTCTATTTAATTTACAAAACAAAAACAAAAATTAAAACCAGCTCGATTTCTAGCTCTATTTCTGATCTTAAAATACAGGTGTTTCAAGACTGTGATGACAAATTGATATAAAGTTGAACTAACGCTGTTTTACTGAAATTTGATCTGTTCTAGTGCCACGGGAATGCAGCTTATGTTTCGCAGCGTAGCAAAGGGAGGGGAAAGAACGATGCGTCAGCAGAGGAACTTATTGATGGTTGCTTGCTACATTTGATGAGTGCCTTGTAGTCAAGATCCAAGAGCGTCATTTAAAAACCTACTCGCTTCGCTGTCTGTATTGATGACGAGAGTTCCTCGGAAAATCACGATGATGCAAACCAAAGATTTACCCTCTACCAAAATCGTTCAACGCGCCTAAAGTAGTTTTCACTTCAAAAAAACCCCCAAAAGTTTTTTTTTGGTACGTGCCTGTCGGACGCGAATTTCTGGATATTGATAACTTGATCATTATGTGCGAATGACGCAAAAGCTCATTATTTATTTTTGGTTGTCAGATTGACTGGTTTGTATGAAGAGCTGTCAATGGCCGCATTCAGCACAGACAACAGTTGGCAACTGTTGTGTAAAAATTCGCTGAATGGTACAAATTTGGTAGCGCTAACTAAAACTGATAAAGTAGCGAACGCCTTTTAATCGAGCGAACAAATTCTATGCTACATGAACACAACTGTTTGCTTAACTGTCAGATGCTGTTACTGACGCTGTTAAATTAATAAACGCAGAAAGAACGCAGCAAATTTAAGTGAAAAACCTTTGCAATTGAATTAAATTTACATAAAAATTAAATTGAATCTAACTTCTGACGTGTAGAGTAGCAACACATTCAGAGAAAAACATCGTGAACTAAGGCAGCGCTACCATTACAGTTCACAACAGTTGTCTGCGCTGAATGCGGCCAATATTTAAAAACAACTAAATATGTTACATGTTTTGTGAGCTTGTAGAAATAGCGTTCCTTTAAAGGATTAATACCGAGTAGTTATTTTATGAACGGTATGTGCCTAGTTCTTGCAAATGATTTGATACACGGTTATTTTGTCATAAAATGAAAACGAATACTTTTTAAAGCTTTTTTTTAATATTTTAGATATACCTTCAAATCGTAAAATAAGTTATTCCAAATAGCACCCTTCCAGAGACGGCTACCAGAGACGCCTTCCAGAGCACCAAAGTTTTTCAATAGCACTATGCTAAATAAATACATAAATAACAATACAAGTTCAAGCTTGCTTGAAGATTTTCCCTTCTTCGTAGCCGCATTTTTGCAAGCCAATTACTACAACTCGATTTTCTTGCGAGCCCCATTCCCCCCATTTCCCCCCAAGAAGATAAACAACTGACGCCAACAACTTTTAGTGCGCTTATGTAGCATAAATGGCATTTGTCAAAAGTCGAAGTGGATTCGTTCCATGGTATAATTATTTCACAAGGTAGCCGTGACAGTTGTAGTTTGCTGCTGTTGACTAGCTATGTTTTTTTTTTTTTTTTTTTAGACTGAACCAACGCTCAGGGGATGCCCCCTATAAATGCGTAAGCATTGTGTTGATTCGGAAGATGGGTGATAGTTAGTTGGAGGGTGGACAGATGGAGTAGTGTCGGTGAAGATTTGTTTTGAATTTGCACAGCTCAAAACTGCCGGGAAACACGCTCGCAGGGAGACTATTCCACAACTTAACCGCGCGACTAAAGAACGAATTATCGCGGTAATGCGAGGTTCTATTAGGCATCGATGCAATGGTAAAGGGGTGGGCTTGGACAGCTGCCCGAGTGGACCTGGGAAACACACGAGCTGGTGGCGTCAGGCCATGTATCTCCCTTGAACACTTCCCATGGTAATACCTATACAGAAGGCTTAGGCAACCTACGTTACGTCGATGCTCAAGAGAGTTGAGAGAGGATGAAATACTTTCATCTCCAATCAAATATATCGCACGACGTTGAATTCGGTCCAGAAGCTCCAAATAAGATCTTGAAGCCCCTGCCCAAATGTGCTTATTTTTAACTTTTAAAAATATTTTAAGGTTGTGGCACTTGGGAGCGAGCTCGGTCGAACTGTCAGAATGGATGAAAAGAAATCAAGAAAATGAATGCATAGAACAAAGCAAAGCACAGTGACAGTTCAAGCAAAGGCGGAAAAAAGAGTGCATTTCTCTCAAGTGCCACAACCTTATAAATTAACATTGACCATGTTCAATTCGTGTATCAAAACTTCACTTAGTTCGTGGTTTGCCTGTGCGATATATACATTTCAGAATAGAATTCGTACTAAATCGGCAAGGAATTTTTAGATGAATCACACCTAAACAGCGTTATATTTCTAGTTATATATTTAGTTAATTGGTTGGTTTAAACCAGAGATTAAGCAGTTGTCCATTTAATAAAAATTAAAATTTTTACTTTTAAATTTTTTTCAGCCAAGAATTTTATTTCTGCCTTTAGTTTAGACGCGCCAGTGTAAAATTTTGAAGACATTACAAAAAAGTCAAAATGGGAGACGATAGTTTTTAATTCACGGAAAAAAACATTTACACCCAGCATTTTTTCCTCTAATAAAAAATCTACTTAAAAACATATTTTTTGTAAAAATATAATTTTTTTTGTAATAAAAAAAGAAGCTTTCAACGGTCGACTATGATTTTTTCTTGCAAAGTTACGACTATTTTAAATTGCAATAAATTTAACTGTTTACTTGGTAAGTGGTGTAAGCCCATTTTTTCTTCTTTCGAAATATGAAAATTTTAATGCTGATATCACAAAAATAATTTTATTAATTGGCAATTATCAATTTTTAATTGATCAAAGCATATGTCTATTAAAAAATATCAACTGAGTGTTGTCTATTAACAATATGTGAACAGTTTATTACAAAAAAAAATTATGTAATTTCTTCAATTTTTTAATGGTCTTACACTACAAAATTACACTTGCAAAATAAACGGTCCAAAAATATCCCAACAACGTAATGAGCATTCACATTAACTCTTAGGTAACTTTCACTATACTGTGTTGTAAATAAAGCTAATTGTAAAATTTGAAAACCTAAATTTTTTCTGCATTCAATTAATTGTGTATGAGTTTTTAAATTGAATTCAAATACATTATTTAAAAATTTTTTTTAATATACAAAAATTACATATAATATCTTGTGTTTATCATTAATACACTATACAAGAGCAAATTCACTAAATCGAAAAAATCTTAATTATTTTAAATATTGATTTAAATATTCTTATCTTATTTTAACATATTTTGAAGGTTAAAAACTTATTTGAATGAGACATCTGTAGACTCTGGGAAACAGTAGTCGAACCTTTACATGGTAGCGAGTCTAACTGTCTCAACCAGGCGAGGCCAGCATAATCCATGTGATATCATCTCAAGTCGACTCAACAAGGAAACCCAACGTCAAAACTGGTAACCGTAACTTATGCTGCTAATCTGACTCCTCCAACCGATGATATATGCGCACTGGACACACAAGAGGTGATTAGACTGCTGAAGAGGTGATTGGCTACCACCGTCCTCGTCGAAACCAGTGGTACGACCAGGAGTGTCGCTACGCCACTGCAGTGAAAAACGCCGCTAAGGAGCGATACAAAGAGAAGAGGACGGAAGAGAGACGGATAATTTCCGGCGGATAAAAAGAGAGACAGACAAGCGCGACCATGAGAAGCTTGAGATGTATGGCGACAGGAATGAGGCCCGAAAATTTTTCGAAAAGATAAGAAGCCTTGGCGATGGTTTTAAAACCGGGGCCTCTTTCTGCAAGGATGAATCTAGTGACAGATATCGAGACTACACAGACGTTATGGAGGAAACACTTATCTAAGCTTCTAAATGGCGACGCTGACAACAGTCCCGCCAAAAGCGATGATATTCCGGAAACCCTAATTACGGATGACAGAGTCGAGGTTCCGCTGCCTGACTATGATGAAAATCTAACTGCTATAGCCCGGCTTAAAAATAACAAAGCCGCGGGAGCTTATCTGCTGAGCTGTTTAAGAACGGAGGCCAAGCTCTATTTAAATAAATTCATGAGATTCTGTGCAGAATATGTTCGGAAGAATGCATTTTGAACGATTGGAATCTCAGTGTGCTCTACTCAATCCACAAGAAAGGCGATCCCTCTTTTTGTGCCAATAACCGTGGGATAATCTTTCTTAATATCTCATATAAGGTCCTGTCGAGCGTTTTATATGAAAGATTGAAGCCATTATAAACCAACTGATTGGACGTTATCAGTGTGGCTTTAGATCTGGAAAGTCTACCATTGACCGGATCTCCACGCTACGACAAATCTTGGAGAGGACAAATGAACAAAAAAATTGACAACGACCAACTTTTTGTCGACTACACAGCCGCTTTCGACAGCCCAATAAGGAATCACCTATACTCCACTATATCTTAATCTGGTATTTCTGCAAACAGGATGCCACTGAGCAACACCAGCAGCGAAGTTAAAATCGGGAAGGACCTCTCCTTCTCGATGTATGCTGATGACATCGATATCATTGGCATTCTCCAGATTGGAAAGAGAGCCAAGTCGAATGAGTCTGGCAGTGAATGCAGATAAGACTAATTACTTGGAGTCAACAAACAAATATTCCCAGCGTCTTGGAAGGACTTCGTCTATCTGGGATCCAGCATAAACTCAACCAACGACCAACGCATTGAGATCAAACGAAGAATAACTCTTGCTAATTGGTGTTACTTGGGGCTCAGTAAGCAATTGACCAGACCCCTCTCTCGACGAACGAAAATTGAGCTCTATAAATCGCTCATCATGCCCGTCCTACGTTATGCATCACAAACCTGAACGCTGAGCAGTTCAGATGAAAATACTTTAGGAGCCTTCGAGAGAAAGATTCTTCGTAAGATCTATGGACTAATATGCGTCAATGGCAAGGACTGAATACGGTGGAATGATGAATTGTACGAGCAGTACGCTGACATCGACATAGTCAAGCACATTAAAATCAAGCGGCTTCGCTGGCTAGGTGATGTTCAGCGCATGAGGACGATGCTGCAGTGAAGAAAATATTCGATTCGTTGAGCTAGCGGCGGTCAACGCAAAAGAGGACGACCGCATCTTCGTTGGAAAGACCAAGTAGAGGATAACCTGACGAAGCTTTGAGTTTCCAATTGGTGCCAGCAAGTGAGAGACAGAAATGTCTGACGCACATTCTTAGATCAGGCCAAGACCGACATACGGCTGTAGCGCCAACTTAGTAACAGTGCACCCTAAACAAGTGCGCGTTGCGCTGCGTACCCAAGCGCCACGCAACTTTATTTTACGCTTAACCTAAACAAGTGCGCTGCGGAAAGAACTGCTGCTCTCGAACCAGCTCAGTCTGATGGTTTAAAAACCTTAAAAAACTTTTAGTATTGTATAAAAACCTATTAATATTGCAAATACTTCCATATGCAATTGAGATTAATTAATTAATAGCAGCTGATTGCTCTTTGTTCTAATACTTTGGTTTTATGCAGCCAACTGCACATCCGAACGCACTGTCAAAATTGGAAATTCGATTCATGTTGCGGATTCATCCGGTGTGTGTTTCGGTAGGCTTCATACAAAATGTATGTGCATGAGCCGATTTTGACAGTTAAACCACGCACGTGCACTTGTTTAGGGTGGACTGTTAGTAAGTTAGTAAGCCTATAAACTTATAACGACACAAAAGCAGTTCCACATATTATCGTGCGCAAATAAATACATTAGGGTTATTCTCCATGTCTAGCATAATTGCATGAGAGCACGGATTGTAACAATCCTATACAAAATATCCAACGGGTCTAGAGTGCCCTATTGTACAAGCGTAGCATAGTAAAATCAACAGCTCAAAGAACTCTATAATGAGTTGGCACTTTACGCTCATGCCAACTACTGTTTGATTGCTCTCTCATTACAAACACTGGGTTGCATTTCATAAACTATACGTCATAGCATACACTCTGTTGCAATTGTATAAATCCACTCCAAATGTTAATAGTTTTGATATTGCTAACGGTAATAAAATTCTCAATTCTAAGTAAATTAGAGAAAAAATTTTGTAGGAGTTATTGTAGAATAACGGTACTTTTTTCTACTCTTTTTGCATTTATATAAATCCAGTAGTTCTTTCTAGATAATTAAAGGTTATTTCTAGGGTTGTCAATTCGGTTACAGTTAACCGGTTAACCGTTCAATATGACTAACCATATTCGACGGTTAATAGAAAAAGACGAATAATAATCGTATCCGATAACCGGTTATTTTTGGTATGCTAATCGAAATTTCGGTTAATAAGCTTTAATACACATTGAAATGTTTTAATCAAAATTAATTTTTGACATTAAAAATATTTTTTTTCACATACTCCAATGTTGTGTGAAAGTTGCTTAAGAACACATCAAACCATGATGTCAACATAAATCATGCAACCTTGTTTTGTTATCGACAGTATTATTCTGCTATTTACTCATCTCAGTTGACAGCTGTTCAAATAAATGTCCTTGTTTCGGCTACAAATTTAGTAAGACAAATGTTTTCATTGCTTTTGCTTATAAATTAAAGAGTTTTAATTGTGTATGTTTTTCTTTTAGTAGTGCAATGAGCTTTGTGTGTAATTATTTTAAGAATAAAAATACCAATTGCAAAATACTATATCAATACTTTGAGTTTATATATATATGAAGGGCTTATTGCAATAACATGATAAGCCACATGATGTAAAAAATAAATTTTTTAGGCTGAATACATTTCCAACAACCACTGAAGAGATTTAGGCTATTTCTTATTAATTTTCTAACGTGTTTGTAAAAGTTTCCGTGTTCAATTCCATTTCTTCATACATAAATACATTTTTTCAGAACTTAAGAGTCGATTATTTCAAAATATATTTTATGTGGCTTATCATGTTCTTGTAATAAGCCCTTCATATAAACACTTTATATTACTTTCAAACGCTTTTTTCCTTTATTTTGAATTCCAATTAAAATGCTGTTATTTCCACTGTCGTTAATTTGGAAATAACATGGAAATAACAGATGTAGTTTACTTATAGTTTTTTTTAAACTGCAAAAATTTTTATATATTACAAAAAAAATAGCTTGTCAGTAAATTAATTTGTAAAAAACAAAGACTGAAATATATCAGTAAGTGATTTTTTTTTGTTAAAGTTTATTTAAAAGATATTTTAATTTTATTGTAAACAAGCTGATATACCCGGTGTTACTAGAGAGTAATTAATATACACATTTTAACATACACTTCTCGATTAAATGTTATTTTAAATTTTGGAATTTTGTAAAAACATTTTGAATTTAAGTTTGAGACCACTATAAAAATATAAGTTAAAAAATTTACCGTGCTTTTTTAATGAAGGAATAATTTTATCACGGTTTTCTCACAATCAAAAACTGTTTTTTAGTTCTAAACTGAATTTACTGGTACACTTGTTACTTGCACTTCGCCTATGGAAATCAAATTTGTAAAAAAAAGGAAAATGGACATCACCAATGGCAAAAATATAGACGTACTAAGGAAGACATTGAGAATTTTAATATAGGTGGTATGAAAAATAGATTTTTAGCCATAACTTTTGATTCAAAAGAGATATTTGGGTAACTTTTTCACATAAATTATTTTGGAGACTTGGCTTTTTTGTAAAAAATATAGAAACAACATTTTGGAAAAAATAAATTTCGCGAAAAAAATCAAAGGGGGTGGGGGTGGCCCTGTTGTTTTGATGACAAAAACAGTAAAATAATTTTTGCGCTAAGCTGGAAGAATTTTTGCAAATAAATGCGATGTCATATAAAAGGTAACCTGATGTGCAATTTTTAATTGATTTAATTTTTACAACACAATTTTTGGAGACATTTTTTGAGTAAAAAGTCAATATTTTGGACCTTTTTTGACATAATCATAAAACATATATACACTGACTTAACGGTATAGTTCAACCAATTTTTGTGAAGTGATTTTATTGGACTTTTGAACAAAAAAAATTTGTTGTTATGAAAATGAAAATTTCTACAATTTTGAATATATGTGAGTGTTTTTAATGTCAAAATAACATAAATTGCTTAAAATTAAATGCACAAAAATCTCCGACACTAAAACGTTTTATAATAACAAAAGTACCGTTAGTTGAAAAATTTCGGAGGGGGTGTGGCAAAAACTAAGTATGTAACATTTTAAGTTAGGATACACTTAATATGTATACCTAGTTTGAGCGAAATCCGTTGAGCCGTTTAGATTAAGGCCAAACAAATAAACAAACAAACAGAAAATGAGTTTTATTACTAGAGATGTGTTTAATACATACAGTGTTGCGCAAAATAATAGCAACAAAATAAGTGCGCTGCAACAAAATCGAGTATCTTTTTTAACATTGGGGACACACAAAAATAATTAAAGGAATCAAAGCATATATTCATATATCATATATAAAACAAATCAAATTCAAATTTGGTTTTGTTTTTTTAATTAAATTTTAAATTAATGTGGCTGCATTCAATTTGTCTGAGAGCAAAACAAAAGCAACAAAACTTGAAAAATGTAAAAAGAGAACAGAAGTTCCAAGAATTACCGCTAAAAGTTCTGTTATTGTAAAGCACGTGTTGTTTGTAAGTCATAAACATTTAAGTTTAGTTTTGTTTTTGCGCTAGTTGTGACATTTACTGTTCCATTTATAATGGCACGTTGTAAATACTGTAAAGCTCTTAAATTGCAAATTATTCCGAATATAAAAACAGAAATTCACAATTATCTAACGTAAAACAGTTTGATATTAATCAATCAATAGTTTGCAGATTAAAAAAGAAATATACCATAACAAAAGACGTAACAGCGGTACATTAAAGAGAGCGGCCGCGGAAGAGATCGCTGCGTGATGACAGAAACATTTGTGGTGTGTTCAAAAGAAATGCATTTGCCACATGCAAAGAGGTTGTTCGGACACTTGATTCAGATATCCACCACAGCACTGTTTGAAAACGAGCCGTTGAGAACGATTAAAGAAGTTGCAGACCGGCAGAGAAACCTTTGCTTACAGCTAAGCATAAAAAACAAGGTGAGATGTTACAATTCAAATAATTCTGTCTAAAATTGTGACAACAAGTTGCAATTTATTGTTTTTTAGACTCAGTCTTGCAAAAGAGCACCTAAATTGGACTTTTCAAAAATGGAAAACCGTTTTTTAGCGATGAATCAAAGTTCAACTTGAATAATTCAGATGGGATGTGCACGGTACGGCGCCACCTAGGTACACGACTTGAAGCCCGAAACTGCAAAATAAATTTTAAGCACGGAGGCGGTGGCATTATGGTCTGCACTTGTTTTTCCTATAATGAAGTTGAAGCATTTCAAAAATTCGGTGGAATTATGGATCGATTTGTATATAATGACATTTTAGACGGCAAGATGCAACCACATTCAATGTGGAATATGTCGCTTCAGTGAACGTTTTAGCCCGACAACGACCCGAAGCACACTTCAAAGCTCATCAAAGATTACATTAGAGGCAATAAAATTCAAGTCCTTGATTGGCCGGCACAATCACAATGACTTGATTCCCATTAAAAATCTTTTTGGGACTTTGAAGGCAAAAGTTTCTGGTCAAAGGTTTTCCAATAAGACTGCACTGTATGAAGCCCTGAAACTTAATTGGGAACATATACCTAATACCAACATATCTAATTTAATAGAGTCGATGCCGCTCAGATGTGCAGCGGTTATCAAGAATAATGGATCTTACACCAAATATTAATTATGTTGCTTTTGTTTTGCTCTCAGACAAACTGAATGTAGTCACATTAATTTTAAATTTAATAAAGAAAATAAAGCCAAATTTGAATATGATGTATTTTTAATATGATGTATGAATATATGCTTTGGTTCCTATAATCATTTTTGTGTTTAAAATATTTTATATTTAAAAAGATACACGATTTTGTAGCAGCGTACCGATTTTGTTGCTATTGCTTTGCGCAACACTGTATATAAGTATACAAACAAATAAACAGAAACAATGAATTATGAAAAATTTGTGTTTTTTTTTAATTTATAGCTAACTGGTTCATTTTTGGTAACCGTAACCGATAACCGGTTAATAAATTTTTTCGGTTAATACTGTTAACCGATAACCGGTTACTAAAATAAGTCGGTTTATTGACAACCCCAGTTATTTCTGTTTTGGAATGTAAGGAATCGTGAGTGCGTATTTTTTAATATCTCAATTGTAATAAAATTAACAGATATTGAAGGAGAAAGGTAATTGCTTTAAAATCGGAAGGCATTGGTTTTCGTGAAATTGCTCGAAATTCGGTCAAAGTCGTAAATCAATAGGCTCCTTCTTACGTTATCCTGGAAGCTATGGATGTGCAACATGAAATGGCAGAAAAAGAAAGCTGGATGTTCGAGATAAGCGTAAAATAATTAAGGCAGCAAGTAACTCAACAAAAAGCTGCAAGCAACTTTCTTCTCTTTGCTCAGTGAATGGTGCCAAAAAACAATGTGTATAGATGGCTCTAAAACAAAATCCCAATATAAAGAGTACCAAAATAAAGAAGACTCCGCGGCTTTTTCAAAGGCATATCGATGCCTGCATGCAGTTTGCTAAAGATCGTATTGAAATGAATTGGACCTCGGTTAGTTCCATTTGTGCTATTTTTATTTTATTGCCCACAAAACTTTCCATTTCAGGTAACTTTTTAGGATGAGAAAAAATGTAATCTGGACGGTCCTGATGGCTTTCATGGGTATTAACACGACTTACGTTGAGAACCGCGATATTTCTCTCGCCGTCTCCAATTCATTCCAATACACTCTTCTGAAAATTGCATGCAGACATCAATATGTCTTTGAAAAAGCGGCGGAGCCTTTTTTATTTTGGCACTCTTAATATTGGGGTTTCGTTCTAGAGCCCTCCACATCTTTCCCCCTTGAATATCTGTTGATCTGATTGCACGTCACATACACACACACACTATTCTTAATATTTGAAATCAGAAATAAGCTTTGAAATGCTTCAATTATCTTCAAAGATCTAATGGATTTATAGAAATGCAACTGCAAAAATGCTAATTTTGATAAAAGAGTAGAAAAATTCCCGTATTCTACAAAAACTCCCTTTAGGAACAAACTGGTTTTTTTTCAAAACAAGTAATTGAAAAACTAGTTTAAAAACATGAAGTTAATAAACTACTTTGAATTATATTGAGGCAGAACCCATTTTGAACAAACATTTGAATATTTTGCAAAAAATTATTTCGTAACTAATTACTTTTTTATTTAATTTTTCTAATTAAACTTAAGATTCGGCGTTGTCTGTGGATTAATCCATCTTTTTTGCTCGTTCATTATCTCAATTTTATAGTTCGTGTGTGTTTTTCGGCTTTTTGGTTAAAAAAGATATCAGCAAAATCCAAAAATTCTGTCCCGATAATCGATTTCAAAAGTTAAGTTCCTTTTCGGAAAAATTTGCCTTAGAGAATATGGCCGGCCTTTCATCTAAGGATGAACCTGCGTGACCAAGAGAATCAGAAGAGCATCACAAGAATTGATGCGATCAAGGCTCACATTTTGGCAGCGCGTCAAATCGCATCCATCCTAAAGACCAAACGAATCAGCTTTCTATATTGGAATCTATCTACAGAAGCTTGCATCCAATTGAAACTTTATCTGAGTTGAAAACACGCCCGTTTACAAAAAGTCCACTTAAATTTATTTTTACCTGTGCTGCTGTACCCAATAGATCCTTAATTGTTTGTTTTTTTTCTAATTTGAAATTAAATTATATTCATTGGATCAGTTTCTAATAACTAAGATATTTATATATCTTGTATGGTATAATTGTCTGGTTATCCATCTTAGAAGGTTAACATTGAACATATTAAAATGTTTGAAACCAAATTTTTCGTTTTAAAAACATATTCAGAATTGATGTATTTAATTCAAACAGTTAAATAAAAATCAATAGAAATTGGAGAACCATTACAAACTGTTCTCTTTATTTTGTTAAATTTATTAGTATCTCTTTAATTTAATAGTGAAAAGTTGAAAAATAATATTCGGTTAAATCGTTACGATATATTTGGAGAAAGCTTTTAGTGCAAAATTAATTTGTTTCTAATGGATTTATTTTAAACCAATTATCAACTAATTTAAAATCAACTAGTTTCGAAGTAGTTGAAAATATATGCAAACGAAGTCAATTGATTTATTAAGCGGACATCGCCATACAAAATATGTGAGTTCATACTATGGAAAAAAGTCAGAATTTCAACCAGTTGTGTTTGATAACAAACTACTTTTTCAATGAATTTTAAATTTGTTGATGTTCCTATAGGGCTCATACAATTTTTTCTTCTCTAATTCACTCAGAATTAAGAATTTGTTGTGGAAAAAAATTAACTCAAAATTACCATTAACAATATCATATCTATTAACATTTTGAGTGGATTTATACAATTTCAACAGAGTGCATATTTATTGTACGATTTGTTTTACTTGTATTATGTTGTTGCGGCGGTGCACAGATTGTGTATTTCCTATTCTTGCACCTTGCAAAGACATATCCTAGACATAGAGAATACCCCTATTTTAATAACCTTAAAGTGATGTGTTGGCCGTAGCATATGAGTTAGAGTGCGTTTACCGTATGCTAAAGAATTGCGGTAGAACGGGCTTAAATCCCACCTGAGACAGAATGTGTTTTCAATTGAATTAATATTTCTGTGCGCCCGTAACCTCTCTGCAAACAATTGCAAAAACCAGAGATTAAAAACTAACATGTAAAAGCTTCTTGAGAACATGAACCGGTGGTCATAAAACTCGTAGGTTTATTTCTCGATCATTTGTGTTCAAACAATTTAACACGTACAACACAATCGATCAATGAAAGCCGAAATGGCCAATTTGTTTAACCTTAAAGTGAAAAGAGCTAACATTAAGATCTAACTCTAGCTATTATAAGAAAACTTCTTAGCTTTGAAAATGAATATAATTTTTCTACCATATTAATTGACGTTATATTCTTAAGGTAAAGTTTTATTATCTTAGTAGAAACTAAGTATCGAACACGAAAAATCAATACCATGAAAAAAATTAAAGTTTTTGGTGCAATGGCAATAGCAATGAATATTTTTTAATCCTAACAATTGTGATGCCTACGAAAGATTGTGAGAATTAAGTTAACGAAGGCGTTTTAAATGTTACTTAAAGCTAACACCGTGCTTATCTTATTTATTCAATCTTTAAAGTCAGCACGATTTATTTTAATACCAATGATTTCTTTATTTTTGTTGTACTTTTGCTTTTGTTTAAATGCACCGCAAATACGAACTGTAGGGTTTGTAAGAAAGAAAAAAAACATCAAAACCAAACTAGAAACCTTAAAAAGAACAGCAAAATCATGCTTTGTTTTAAGCTTTAAGCTTTAATTGAAGGCGTGCCTGCAGAACGCTATTAAATCATGCGCTATTTTTTTCACTCCCCTTTCGAATTTGACTCTTGTCAGTAGAAGTTTGACCCCAACCGAATTCGTCATATCTGCATACAGCCAATATTGCGAAACACATACCTGCATATGGTAAAAATAAAAAAAAAACCAAAAATATTTCAAAAAAGTTATGCGTCGATTGAATTTGGTAATAATATGGCATTAATGAGCGTTTACTGTTTAACATTAAAGTTCCGGCTTCAGGCATTTAAGTAAAGACTTTCAAATTTTTTTTGACGTACGCAGATATTATACATATCTATACTATACATTATATGAGTATGACGTTGTCTATTTTCAACATATTGTGTTAATAGCGAATGCTTGCTTTGATATAGCCTAGTTTTAAATATGTAGCTTAAAACAAAATGCATTCTATCGTCTTCTTTTTTTTTATTAAAATTTTAAATTAAAATTCAGGGCACTGGAGCATACCTGGATACTCGATTCGTAACATCGTCTTTGCTCTTGTTATGGTTCCTTAACATGAAACCGATTACAAGTAATTGTTACATGTTTGGAGGAAAAATTGTCTGCATGCCATTAAAATTAGGCTGATTTACATCATGGGACTTTTTTGTTTTTCCATTACCTCTTATTCGTAAAGTGTAATGGTGATTTTTTTTACACGTTTTATATTATTTTTTGTTTAAGTTTTTATGTACACGAAGTCTTAAAGACCTTCGTGTGTGATCATTAAGAGTCGCTTAACTCCAAAAAAGTATGAAACAAGTAGCGAGAATAGAATTTTACTCTTGCATTTATGTAAATAAAGAAGAACATACGGAAATTTAAATATATCATGAATATTGTATTTGAATTATTGCTCCTTTTTTTTTAAGCGGCGAGTAGTAAAAATTCAGAAAAACTTGTATTGTATAAAAGAAAGCCTCTCTCTATTGAGGAAGTGTTAAAACCTGATAGTAATATTAAAATTATCCTTAACAAAAATAATTTCATTGCATTTATCATTAGTGTAACAAAATTTTAAATTTATATTAAGCGTAATTTTCTTTTAAACCTCTCTTCACTATTCACTTTGTTTTGATAGTATTAATAGTGAGCGGTAAATCTTTATGTATGCGCATATATTACACCACTGCACAGTAGGCAAAATAGACTCATAAATCGCTTTTGTACACTCATACGAAAAAGATATAAAAATCATCTTAATTCGGCTTGCCACACATGACTTTACTTTTCAAAAGTAGGATAGGAAAATCACTGCTTCCTTCCTGTCTTCCTTCCTTAGCAAATATTAGGGGTATTCACGATTCAGTACACTTGCCTGTGCAGTTGAAGACTTGAGGACTTGTGCACTTTACAAAAACAAAATGTACGTACGTCAAAATTCTGCACAAGTGCTTTTTTATATATTTATTTATTACATTAAAAATCCTAATGCTACAAGACTAAAAATTATCTTAACATTTAAAGCATTTAACATTGAAAAATGTTAACAGCTTTGAAATAGTAATGATGGTGTGTTTACGAAAGCCTAACTGCACAAGTCCGCAACTCCTCAGGCAAGTGCACTGAATCGTGAATACCCCTGCTGTAAAAATTTAACATTTTCGCTCTATCTATCTCGATAATGCAATTGCAATTCATGAAACTAATTAAGTGAGTTCGATGACAGCCCGATTCTCGCGCACCTTTATAGCATGCAATATAATCGCCCCTATTGCCATATCAGGAAAATTTTTCACTGTTTTATTAAGTAATTATTATGTGAAAATGTTGTATTTTTGTTGTTGTTGTTGTTTCATCGTAAACAATTAAAATTCACAGACATGTTAAATTTTTTTTTTAATTGTGCATTTTTGTCTTCTCATGAAATAAAAGAAAAAAATATCGCATCATTTGAAGATAATAACTTATCTCGTTGACAGTAAAGCAAACGAAGTTAGGTGTTGGATATTTGTTTGTTTTTGTTTGCTTCCCATTAATAGCAAATAATATGACTTAAATTACAGTTGTTTTTTTCACATTAAAGGCAAGGTTTAAAAATTTGAATATGACATAAAGAAACATTTGTAAAGATCTACAATATCTGAGATTTTATTTTAAGTATAAACAAATTTTTTCAACAATTCCACGACAAAGACACGCGATGACAAAGAAACAAGGTATGTATGTGGAAATCTAATTTTGAGAAAGTTAAAAGTGATTTTATTTGTTGTAGTATTTCTTTAAAATACTTTACTTAAAAAATGTTTAGAAAAATTATCATATCGTCACCTAAAATGCAAGATGGCGTAACAACTAGAGCTTTTAATCCCAAAGGGTTTTGGCAAATCCCGATTTGCAATTCGTGACCCCGGGATCCCGGGATTTTTTGGGATCCCGAAACGCAAAGATTTTAAAATAATGTTTTTTAAAATAATGCAGTATTAAAATCAGGGACAATCAATTACTCTTTCTATTGATTTCTGCATTTTGGCAAAAAGAATTCCATGTTACTTTTTAATTTTTTTTTTTTTTAAAATATAAATCCAAACGTTATCGTTATTCATACTTTAAATATTCAAAAACAGTAAAAAGCTTATAAGACATTTAAAAGACACAAAGACGAAATCATAATTTCTAATGCAGACAATGTAATGTAAAAAATAAGAAAAACAATTCAACAAAAACTGGAAGATAAAGTCTTATTCTCAAATTGCATTTTGTATTTTAAAGGGAAACACTTGCAAATTTATGATTGAAAAAATATCTGATTAAACCAGATCGAAAAAAATTAATTAGAAAATAACGATTATGGTAAGATGATATTTTTAATAAACATCCTTAATTTAAGATATTTGCTAAATTTTGAAATATTTAAATTATCATTATAATAAGTTTAATGAAAAAGTTCTGAATTCTTATAATTTAGAAAATTTCAACGTTTACTTCAGAATGAAAACCAAAAAATTTTAAAATATCAAATACGAATTTAAACATAGAAATGTAAACGAAAATAAGTTAAACAAAACAAAAAACATAAATTTATCTTTTAAAAAACTTTAAAAAGAAAATAAACCTACTTATTCAAATAAATTAGTTAGATGTTAATTAAAAGTATGATGTGAATAAAATATTCCTGTTATAGAAAAAACCTATAGCATAGTAATAAAATTACTGCTACTTTCATTATTGCATGAAACTTTAGCAGAGTCTTTTAAGATCACAATCAAAACAAACTAAATAATAAACTTTCAATATAGAGAGATAAAAACGAATAGGGTGATTTCGATTATGAAAAAAGCCATCGTTTACATTGCAGTTGCATTGATTGTGATTAAAATCTTGGGATCTAGGGTTTTGAATCCCGGGATACCGAGACTAGAAATTGGTTCAGGATCCCGGGGTTTTGGGATTCCGGGATTAAAAGCCCTAGTAACAACACTTCTTATGATTTTGCAGGAGAAGCAATCAACTTTCTAAATATTTCCAGCGCTTGCACTGAGAGCTTTTAGAATATTTTTACTATAAATGTTGCACAGTGTTTTTTTGCCATAAATTGAAGAAGAATCCATTTCCGAAAAAGCCCAAAAAAGTTTTTGTTTCTAATAGAAAACACTTCAACTAAGAAAAAGCCCAAAGGGTTTTTAAATTTTCTATTTCGTTTGGTTACACGGAGCTCTGAAAGTCAAGTGTTAGAAAAACTGATAGATTAGCAAAGAAAACCCAAAGTTTTGGTCCAACTTTCGAATACTCGTACTTTAAATGCCACCCTAATTAATGAAGCATATTTTCAAAATTTGTAATCAAACGCAACTAAGAAAACAAATCGGGGTTTGTTTTAATTACAACTTTCGCTTTACGGATATTTTTAAAGTCGTAGTGATTGTTCAAGAGAAAAAAGGTGATTTAAAACTTTGAAAGAGAATAAAAAAAAGTATATTAAGGTACAGGGTCCGCCATATAAAGTTTTTTTTTTCAACTAGTGCTTATTTCGTGAATGATAACATTTAGCTCATGTTTGATTTGACAGATAATTTGTTTTATCCTTCCGCTGAACGAATATGGTTGTGTATACGCTTGAACAACGCTGGGAAGTGGGCCTGCGATCGACTTACAGAAGATGCCGATTTTGCCAAAAAAATCATCTTTTCATGGGTTCAGTGGGTTCAAACCCCCCTTAGCAGCCCAGAATATTTTTATATCTATATCTATACTCTATACTATTATATAAAAGGAAACTCACGTATATTAGTCAGTTCAGAGCTTGAGAACGGCTATTTCAATAATTTCTTTTCTATTGGGTAGCTATTTTACCCATTTGAAAGTTAAGCTATATAAATGTGCTAAATATTATTTAAATAATTAATTAAACTCATAAGAGCATAACCACACGGTTAAAAGTATTGGACTAAATTTTTAACTTTTTTGGATTACATATAGGATAACACCACAAAAAGATTACTTTTTAATCTAAAAAAGATTAGTTTTCAATCCACAAAAAGCTTAAAAAAGCAATATAAATATTAACTTAAAATTAAAAAATTTTCTGACCGGCTCATGACTTGAACACACGTCCTCTGTTGTGCTGGTCCAACGCCTTATCCACTCGTCCATCTCAGTTGTTAAGAAAATTACGCTTATTTTGCATCATAACGAATGCAAGTAAGCTTACGTAAGTAAGCAAGCGAGCAGAAACATGGGTTCGAGACCCAGCTAAATTAAATTAAAATAAAAAATATTCTGACCAGTTTGTGATTTGAACACACGTCCTCTGATGTGCTGGTCCAACACCTTATCCACTCGTAGTTTGAGACCCTAGGAACGTGAGTTTGAGACACAGCTAAATTAAACTAATGTTTCGATTAAAAAATAGTACTTTTTGGATTAAAAATGCCTTTAAACCAAAGTTTGGATTAAAAAGTAGTCTAAAATTTTTAACCGTGCATACAATTTCTTTATTCTTATTCTCAGCGAGAAAAATCTTTCTCTTTTTAAGCTCTATTTGAGCAACATTCAAAGCAAAGCTAACAAGATAGAAAAATTTGTTGTGTTAAAAAATGTATTATATCTTTTTCGCTGCGAGACAAAAGCTCTCTTTTCAAGCTCTTTTTGAGCAAGATAAAAAGAAGTCAACAAGGTTTGAAAAAAAGCAACATGTATTGTGTGCGGTACCAATGCTGCCACCTTTTAGAATGTAAAAATACCACCACTTTTATAAAAACACCGACAAAAGTTAGCTAGAACAATTTTACAGTTTAAAGTTATTTATAACAATTAAGGGTCAGCCTGTGATGTTCCGAGTACTCCAAATTAACTTGCATCACTGCAAAGCAGCTTCGCTGGCAACGGGCGATGTCGACTTGGTGCTGATTCAGGAACCTTGGATGAACAACAACAAAATCCTTGGCCTGAATACACCAAACTATAAAATATACTATGTATCTAACAAAGGTAAGACTCGAACTTGTATTTTAGCGAAAGTTAACTTGAATTGCTTTATTCTCCCGCAGCTTAGTCACGGGGACCTCTGTGGTCAGCCTGGAGCTGGTGCCCAAGAAACTAAGGATTGCTTCCTTTTACTTCCCCTATGATGAGCCTATACCCACGCAATCATTCCGGGAACTCCTACAGGGAACTAATCCAGCCACGCACATCATTCTGGTTGGCAATACGAATACACACCACTCACAATGGAGCAGCACTAACAACAACGACAGAGGTGAGTCACTTTTTAACTTCCTACTAAGCACTAAATTAAATATACAAGGGAAATGAGCCAACTTTTATTATTGAAAATCGAGAAGAAGTTCTGGATATCACCCTAGTATCAGAAAACTTCTCGGAAGAAATTCATTCTTGGAAGGTCTTAAAAGAACATTCGTTCTCGGACCATAGGTATATAGAATTCGGCTGGAAAATAACCAATCAATCCATGCCTTTAAAAATAAGAAATCTCCGTAAGCAAATTGGAGATGGTATAAACTTATTAAAAAATCACTGAATTCAGTCACTTCTCCCCTCTGGACCTTCCACTTTGGACCTTCTGGTTCTAGACTTCACCAAAAAATGCTCGGATGCGCAAAACAGAGCATGTCCAAAAAAAGTTTTCAAAAAATCCCATAAATCAGTATGGTGGTCTCGGGAGATGGAAATTATCAGAAAGGACTGTCGTAGAGACTTTAACTACGCAAGGCGTAGCAATAGTGAGGACCCATGGAATAGCTATAAGTCCAAACTAGGCATTTACAAAACTGCAATCAGGAAAGCAAAGAGGGCCTCTTGGTCCTCCTTCTGCACAGAAATAGAGGGCACTTCCGAGGCTTCAAGGCTCAGGAAAATACTATCGAAATCCCCGACAGTACCAAGCTTTCTTCAAAAGGAAGATGGCACCTGGACGGATTCATGCTTCGAAACCCTAGATATACTCATGGATGCGCATTTTCCTGGTAATGTTTACTCTGACATTTCCAGCTTTCAAACACTCCCCTGCGACCTTACGCCTCAACAGATTGAGCAACTGACCAGCAAGGAGAAGTTAAGATGGGCAATCTATTAATTTCAACCTTATAAATCTCCAAGTCTCGATGGCATTATACCAGCTCAACTCCACTATAGCTTCAATGCTATAGTACCCTGGCTTCAGACAATCTACTATGGTTGCCTACGCCTTAACTATATTCCAACAGCTTGGAGAGAGACAAAAGGTTTTTTTTATACCGAAAGCGGGTAAGTCCTCTCACACTAAATCGAATGACTTCAGACCTATAAGCCTCTCTTCCTTTCTGGTTAAAATTCTAGAAAGACTTATTGGGCTTCTTCTTAAGCTGAAACTTGACAGGCTTCTAAAATCCCAACATGCCTACATTAAAGGCAAATCTACAGAGATAGCTCTGCACTCTCTTGTGTCTACCACCAAGGAATACGCACTTGCTGCTTTTCTAGATATAGCAGGGGCATTCAATAACGTCGTTTCATGTGCAGTCACCTCGGCCTTGTCGGAACGGGGGGTGGAGGATTTTCTCGTGAGTTTCATACACCAGATGCTCTTGGGTAGGGTGGTGAACTCAGAACTGGGGGATCCTCCACTCGTAGGCTTGTAAGCAGAGGCACTCCGCAGGGAGGAGTTTTGTATCCACTTCTGTGGTCCGTGACGGTTAACCAATTGTTGCGTATCATGGAGGGGGAAGGCTACAAGGTTGCCGCAAGACGATATTGCAATCATTTTTAACGGAAAGTTTCCCCAGACCCTCTGTCAACTCATGGAGAGAGCACTCTTAATTCTCTCGAGATGGGCATCCACGTGTGGTTTAAGTGTAGACCCCGAGAAAACAGATCTCATTCTCTTCACTAGGAAATATAAGACCCCCAACTTAGAACCTCCGCATCTAAACGGCAAGAGGTTGCTCTTTAGCGACAGCACGAAATACCTAGGAGTTATTCTGGATAAGAAGCTTCTCTGGAATGTTAACATTAAGGAACGTGTTAAAAAGGCAAACATAGCACTATTTGCCTGTAAAAAAGCTATAGGTAAAAAATGGGGTTTCTCCCCCAAAATAGTACGCTGGATTTATACAGCAATTGTCCGCCCCATACTAATGTATGGCTCACTGGTATGGTGGAGGGCCCTTGATAAGGCGACCGCACTTCAGAAGTTTGCAAAGGTGCAAAGAAGCGCAGGTCTTTGTACTACGAGGGCACTGTCCTCAACACCAACTAGCGCCCTCAATGTCATGCTTCACCTCCTCTCGATATCTTTGCCAGGGAATGTGCCAACACAGCAGCCCTGAGACTTAGAGAATCTGGTAATTGGATAGGTAACAACTGCGGCCACACAATTATTCTGAACTCGTCTGCACCCGACAAAATAGACTACTGTGTGCCGTGCTTAAATCTTGAAAAGAACTATGCAGTTTTCATCCCTTCACGGCTAGACTGGGCAAACAAAATCCCCCTTAAAACCTCCGCCATAAAAATCTTCACAGATGGATCCAAACTTCGATAACCATCTCGAAATCGAAGCGTCCTTTAGACTTCCTAACTATTGTAGTGTCTACCAAGCGGAAATGATGGCTATTCACGAAACCACTAGGATTCTAGGTCAAAAAGACCTTGAAGGAAAAAGTATTTGCATCTTTTCAGATGGCCAAGCTGCACTGAAAGCACTGAACTCAAATATTGACAACTCTAAAACTCTCACTGAGTGCCGCAAATCTCTTAACGAGATGGCAAGGCTACTCAGGATTCACCTCATATGGGTACCTGGACACAGGGATATCGAGGGCAACAATTTGGCCGACGAATTGGCAAGGAAGGGTACGACTTCTAACACCCTCTTAAATGAGGACTTTATTGGTATTCCCATTTCCTCCTATAAACTCCAGTGCAAGAACAGATCCTTAGGTCTTGCACAAGAACGCTGGGAACGCCTTGATACATGTAGGATAACTAAGCTAACATGGCCTACCTACGACTTAAAACGCACCAACTCACTGCTTGAGTTAAGCAGGGTAAACCTGTCAAAAATAGTAGGAATCCTAACGGGTCACTGCCTGATCGGAGCGTATGCCCTTCGGTTGGGAGTTGCATCAAACGATTTCTGCAGAAGCTGCAGATGTGAGGAGGAGGTTCAGCACCTCCTCTGCGAGTGTCCAGCTCTAGCTAAAAGGAGAATGGAAACTCTGGGCCTTCCCTTTTTAAATGGACTTGCCGAAGTCTCATGCCTGGAAATCAAGCATATCCTTAAATTCATTATCCGCTCGAACTGGTTTGAAGAGGGAAATCTCTACTAGGTTTTAAAGAGATCATGTGGTATCACAACGGGCCTGCACTGGCCTAAGTGTATGAGTCGTCTATCGGCTCAGCCACCATTACCTAACCTAACCTAAGGATCAACCTTTGGTCCGAAGAAGATGAATGTACCCAGTCCTTTGCAGCTCAAGTTTTGGCAAAAATGTGAAAAACTGTTATTTTTCTGTTAGTCGAATTATATTTATTTTATACGCATTTGAAATGATGAAATATCTGTCAAACCATCAGTTGCATTGGAAAAAAGTGAAATGTTTACTACAATTTCAAAGATTTTCAATCCGATAAAAAATAAGTTTTAAGTAACAGGGGTAAAACTATGCATAAAATGTGAAATTTTTTTCACCAATATTTTCAGAAACTACAAAAGATCATGAATTTGAGTAAACAGAAATGGCTACTTTTTCAAGCGGAAGAAACTGACCGATGCGTATAACAGATATGGTCAAATTAATAGAAAAAGAACTGGTAAACATATTTTTGCCTATATCTCAAATATTTGACTTGATAGAAAAAAAACGGATTATGGACTTAGCACACAAATACATATGGAACCACTTTCGTCGATTTAATGTAAAACATTCACCTGCGCAATCGCGAAATCTTTTTACTCAAGGATTGACACTAATCAGGAATAGTATTACTTTTCTACACCGGCCACGCCTCCTGTGCATTACAAACGTTTTCACAATGTTAATGTGAATGCTCTGACCTCTTCAGGTGTACAATAGAACAGACTTGGAATCAAAATTTTTTATTTTTCTTTAAAAATTTGGACTTTTGATAAAATTGTATATCTATGGTATAGATGTCGTCTTTAAAAAGTTCTGATTTATAAAGTTCTTCTGTAAATTATTATTTGTATTTTGCAATTTTGCTTTATAATTTTTTTGTTGTATATATATATTGTTTTGGCTCTAGATCTGCGAGTTAAAAAAAAAATAAAAACTTCTCTAATAGTTTTTAGTTATTAATCAGAGATAGTTTCTTGAGTTTAATTTTGACCTCATTTTGATCACGCATGCAAAATAAACAAACGGAACAGCAAGCGACCGCAGATTTGCTAGTATGAAGTATGGACAGCTACTTAAAGTTTGTTTCTTTCCTTTCGTTGTTAAACTCGAAAAATTCTCTGTAAAGCCCGTCTTTTATTTTTCTTACCTCAGAGATGCTATTTCTTTACGTATAAAAGCTATTTTTAAAGTCTTGGAAAAGTACACCAGCGCAATGGAAAAACTGGTAAGATCAGGAAGATACAGGACATTTCAAATTTGTTCAACTTTATTGGAATGGAACTACTCCAAGTCGTTCCAACAACAAATATATAATTTTACCAAAAGTCTTCATTTTTAAACCAAAATAAAAATTGTGTGTCAAGTCTATTAATATCCTATTAATCCTATTAATATCTATTAATCCTATTAATATCTATTAATATCCTGGCGCAGGTGATTGTTTTAAATCAAATGAAGTTTGATGTTTATATTTCAGATTGTACATGCAGAATTGTGGCGTGCATTTCAGAATTTACACATTTACAGATAAATCTGCTATGAACGCATTTAATATGCGGAAATAAGCTATTTCGTATATTTTTAGGGCTTATTGTTTGATTTCATAAGTCATATTTAAAATTGGGTAGGAAAGAAAATCTACAGCTTTAAAGCTGTATTGTTATCTGTTCTTATTTCTTTGCTGTAAGGTTAATCTACATTTGTTATTATTTCAAAATAAAATTGAAAAACTTTTAAACTGTTTCAAAAGTTGTTTCTTTTCAACAAGTGACTAGCCTTCATTAAATTAGAAAATTGTGCACCCTTAAAGAAAAGTAAAAGTAGAACTTTATATCTTCGGCAAATGTTAGCTAAGATGAATCGTTAGAACAAATTGACTAACTAATTCGCCGCTTCTTTTAATTTTTTGAAACTAAATGTTTTTGTGAATTATTCATTTGAAGCTTTTGTGTTCTGTTTTTATGTTTATAATATTTTAGAATGTAATTTTACCATTTAATCTTTAATAAGTAAATCAAGTGCGGAAATAGTTGAAAATTACTAAAGGGTTTGTTTCTGAAACTGACAAAATAAAAAAAGAAGTTCAATGGCGCAAAAAACTCTGCTAAGCTTTTTTTGAAGGAGCCGCTTCATTTTCTCGCACAGTTTTGATGTCGTCGTTCTGTTAGTTTGGTTACTGGTTGGCAACTGTACTAAAAATGGGTTTCAACGCCCCTTTTACCGCCCCCAAATCAATGAGAATGTTTTATTTCAGACGGTTTTGGTCGTATAAGACTAAAATTTGGTACTAAAGTTTGTGTGGTTACTTTCGGCAATTGTACTAAAAATTAACGTTATCGCCATAAAACCACGCCCACTTTTTAAGATATCATTAAAATATACTACTGGGTCTATTGAGCTAAAATGTTGACTTAGTTTGGTTACTGTCAGCAAATGTACTAAAAATTGGTTTCCACACCGTCCCATTTTACCGCCCACAAACCAATTAAAATATTTTATTTACACGGTTTGGGTCGTATTAGACAAAAGTTTTGTAATTTAGTTCATATGATTACTCTCGGCAAGTGCACTTAAAAAGAGCCTGTCCCATTTTAGCCGCACCCCTTTTTACCGCTTGCAAATCAACAAATCGTATCGATCGTATTAGACAAAAATTTGGTAATTTAGTTCATATGGTTACTTTCGGCAGCTATACTGAAAATGGTGAATATATTTGGCATTTCTTGACATTTTCGTATATGGCAGTAAGGCTGTATGTGGCAGGACAACGTCTCCGGGGAATACTAGTATTAAATAAAAACACAAAAATGTATTCCAAATTACCTAGTTTTGCCGTAACATGAAGATAAATTAAAAATTGAATATGCTTAGTTTGGTTAGCAGATATTTAGTTAGGGGCAGGTTCTCATCTAGATAACCAAAAACACGGTAATGTTCTTGATTTTTGGGATGGTGGTCATTTGAATCTCAATTTACATCATGGTCGAAAATTGTATTAATAAGTTAAAAATAAAACATTTAGCAAAATTTAATTTAAATCTGTTGATGTTTTTAATATTTTTCAGTTTCGGGTTGTACGGGAGGGGAAGGGATAGTGGCTTATTGAAACTGTGAGCACACCGCTATGTCACTATCATATTCAAAAATTATGCAACCCTGTGATGCATGTAATGCGGCCGTGGACAGAGCATAAAAATACGAGGTTAAAAAAAACATGTCCAAGGGCTACCTTAATTTACGCGTGTTTGCGTATTTTCATTTGCATGCAAAACAACTTACTTACTTACTTAGTTGGCGCTACAACCGTATGTCGGTCTTGGCCTCATCTAAGAATTTGCGCCAGCCATTTCTGTCTTTCGCTTGCTGGCGCCAGTTGGAAATTCCAAGCTTCGTAAGGTTGTCCTCTACTTGGTCTTTCCAACGAAGATGCGGTAGTCCTCTTCTGCGTTGACCGCCGCTGGGTACCGAATCGAATGTTTTCTTCACTGGAGCATCGTCTTTCATGCGCTGAACATGACCAAGCCAGCGAAGCCGCTCGATTTTAATGCGCTTGACTATGTCGATGTCAGCGTACAGCTCATACAGTTCATCATTCCACCGTATTCGGTACTCGCCATTGACGCAGATTGGTCCGTAGATCTTGCGAAGAATCTTTCTCTCGAATGCTCCTAAAGTATTTTCATCTAAACTGCTCAGTGTCCAGGTTTGTGATGCATAAAGTAGGACGGGCATGATGAGCGATTTTTAGAGCGTGATTTTCGTTCGTTGAGAGAAGGCTCTGCTTCTCAATTGCCTACTGAGCACAAAGTAACACCTGTTGGCAAGAGTTATTCTTCGTTTGATCTCAATGCTGATGTCGTTGGTTGAATTAATGCTGGATCCCAGATAAACGAAGTTCTTCACAACCTCGAAGGAGGTATTGTCAACGGTAACGTGGGTTCCAAGACGCTGGGACTGTTTGTTTGTTGACACCAAGTATTTCGTCTTATCTGCATTCACTGACAGACCCATTCGACTTGACTCTCTTTCTAATCTGGAAAATGCTGCACTGACTTCGCGCGTATTATGGCCAATGATATCTATGTCATCAGCATACGCAAGCAGCATAACACTCTTGTAGAATATTGTGCCACTACGTCTCAGATCAGCAGCTCGGATGATCTTTTCCATCATTAGGTTGAAAAAGTCGCACGATAAGGAATCACCTTGTCTGAAACCTCGTTTGGTAATAAATGGTGGGGAGAGGTCCTTCCCGATTTTAACTGCGCTGCTGGTGTTGCTCAGTGTCATCCTGCAAAGTCGTATTAGTTTTGCAGGAATACCAAATTCAGACATGGTGGAGTACAGGTGCTTCCTTATTGGGCTGTCGAAGGCGGCTTTGTAGTCGACAAAAAGATGTTGGGTGTCGACTTGTTTTTCTTGAGTCTTCTCCAATATTTGTCGTAGCGTGAAAATCTGGTCGATGGTGGACTTTCCAGGTCTGAAGCCACACTGATAAGGTCCGATCAGTTTGTTTACAATGGGCTTCAATCTTTCACATAAAACGCTCGACAGGACCTTATATGCGATATTAAGAAGGCTTATCCCACGGTAATTGGCACAGATAGTGGGATCGCCTTTCTTGTGGATTGGGCAGAGCACACTGAGATTCCAATCGTTCGGAATGCATTCTTCCGACCATATTCTGCATAGAAGCTCATGAATGCATTTAAGTAGAGCTTCGCCTCCGTTCTTAAACAGCTCAGCAGGTAAGCCATCAGCTCCCGCGGCTTTGTTATTTTTAAGCCGAGCTATAGCTGTCAGAACTTCATCAACTTCGTCGGGCAGCGGAACCTCGACGCTGTCATCCATAATTAGGGTTTCCGGAATATCATCTCTATTGGCGGGATTGTTGTCAGCGTCGCCATTTAGAAGCTTAGAGAAGTGTTCCCTCCATAACGTCAGTGTACTCTGGACATCTGCCACTAGATTCCCGTTTTCATCCTTGCAGGAAGAGGCCCCGGTTTTAAAACCATCGGCAAGGCGTCTTTTTTTTGTCGAAAAATTTTCGGGCCTCATTCCTGTCACCATACATCTCAATCTTCTCCTGCTCGCGCTTTTCTCCTCTCTTTTTTTCCTCCTGAAAATATGTCTCTCTTCCCTCCTCTTTTCTTTGTATCGCTCCTTAGCAGCGCGCGTTACAACCGACTGCAGGGTGGCTTTGTAGGCGGCGTCTTTCTCTGCAGTGGCGTCGCGACACTCCTGGTCGTACCACTGGTTTCGGCGAGGGCGTTGGTAGCCAATCACCTCTTCAGCAGCCGCACGCATGGAGTTGGAAATGCGTGTCCACTGCGCGCATATATCATCGATTGGAGGAGTGCTTTGAAGCAGGAGTGAGAGTCGAGTGGCGAAAGCATCGGCTGTCTGTTTCGATTGCAGCTTATCGACGTCTAGCTTTCTCTGTGTAGGGTTGCGTGTATTCTTAGCTGCGCACAGACGTGTACGGATCTTGGCTGCAACAAGATAGTGATCTGAGTCAATGTTTGCACCACGGATCGTGCGTACATTTAATACACTGGAAGAGAGCCTTCCGTCGATCAAAACGTGATCAATTTGATTTTTTGTTTTTTGATCAGGGGACATCCAGGTGGCTTTATGAATATTGAGATGCTTGAATCTAGTGCTACTTACGACCATGTATCGTGCTGCGGCGAAGTCAATCAGCCTCATTCCGTTATCAGAGGTATTGTAGTGGAGGCTGAACTTTCCGACTGTTGGACCAAAAATATTTTCCTTGCCCACCTTAGAGTTGAAGTCACCAAGCACGATTTTTACGTCGTGGCGGGGGCAGCGCTCGTAAGCATTTTCAAGGCGCTCGTAGAAAATTTCCTTGATCTCATCGTCCTTGTCTTCTGTCGGAGCGTGCGCACATATTAGGCTTATATTGAAAAATCTAACCTTTATGCGGATTATGGCAAGTCGTTCGTTCACAGGTGTGAATCGCAGGACGTGGGCCGTAGTCTTTTGCCAACTACAAATCCGCATCCAAACTCGTGCTTCTCCGCATGGCCGCTGTAGTACATATCACAGGGTGCATGCCGAATGCAACCCTGTCCTTTCCATCGCATTTCTTGGATAGCAGTGATATCAGCTTTGTATCTTTCCAAGACATCAGTCAGTTGGATAGAGGCACCTTCCCAATTAAGGGTTCGGACATTCCAGGTGCATATCCGTAAATCATTATCAGTTTTTCGTTTGCGGTAGTCGTCATCAGATTTGGGGATCATTTTTCTTCTATTCTTATTTGTTTTCATTGAAATTGGTTTTTACGGGTGGGCTTCAAACCCGACGCACAACCTATTTTAAGCCTAGGGAGGCCCGCCGCTCAGATTAGCCGCCAAACTAACGGTTCTCAGTTTTGACGTTGCCCAGGAAGCACCACGTGGAGGTTAGAGTCGACTTGAGGCGATTTCACAAAGACTATGCTGGCCTCGCCAGGTTGAGACAGTCAGACATGTTACATTGTTCCATCGCCCCCAGTTTCCATGCAAAACAACAAAAAAGCAAAATACGCTTACATAAATTGGCGTAAAAATAACAAATCGTACAAATAGCAGACCAGCAAATTCAAACTGTGAATAGCCTATATGTTTAAAAATTGTGTTCATAAGCCCAAAACACATCATATTAAATTTCATTGAAATATATCGGAATTTGCTGTTTCCCAGTTTGGGTTTGTACGAGAGGGAAGGGTTGTATTGGTCCGATATGCACCATTTTTTGGATATTTTTAATAGGACTAAGAAACGACCCTATGTCAAATTTTATCAAAATCCGTCAATGTTTACTCTTTTTGGCACAAGAATGTATGAAATCAAAACACTGTTCGACATGACCTTTGACTGCTTCGAGTCTGTCTGCAGATTGAAAGCTTTTAAGCGACGCCAGAATTTATATAGATACGTATGCATGGCTAAAAAAGCTCTTGAGCTGGAAGTTCATTAACTGCGCTTGCATTAACTGCATATGCATCCGTCTCGCAATGGAATAGAATGTGTAAGCTTATGGGAGAGAGAGCTTTATGCCTGCGTTTGTGACGTTAGAAAAACGCAATTTAGTGATTGCATTTTTGACAGCTCGTTGTTTATGCCTTATAACGAAGAACAAGAAGAAATCAGGGATGCCGCTTCAAAATAAAATGTTTAAATATTTAAAGATTTTGATGAGTTTTTATTTGATATTTGGCTAAAATAGCAAATTTTATTTGGCTTTATACTCATTTTGAAAAGTTTTTCTTAATATAAATCAAAAAATTTTATATATTTCACCGTTAATGCATTAAAAATTACATTCGAACAACATAGAAAATATTGAATAATTTTGTAGCCCTGTGTCATAATTTTCTTGCGTAAATTGCGCCAGCGAGTAGACGGACGCATATGCAAATGCAGTTAATGAACTTCCAGCTTTATAACTTATAATGAATAGTAAGAAGAAATCAGGGATGCCGTTTCAAAATAAAATGTTTAAATGTTTTAAGATGTTTTAGTTTTTATTCGATATTAGGCTTAAATAACTTTTTTATGCTAATTTTTAAAAGTTTTTATTATAATAGATCAAAAAATTTGATATATTTCACCGTTAATACATTAAAAATTACATTAGAACAACATAGAAAATATTGAATAATTTTGTAGCCCTGCTAACTCTGAACACAAAACGCAATTATTGTATTCTGCCATAATATTCTTGCGTAAATTGCACCAGCGAGTAGACGGACGCACACACAAACGCAGTTAATTAATTTCCAGCTTTAGCTCGAGAGCTAGTTTTGAGCATCACTACCTTACAACCTCAACAACGCGATCATAAGAACGGATATAAATACATTTTGCTTACGCTAGCATTATATAATGATTTATGTGCTATCAAGTAAAGCAGCATGCATTAAGTGCAACCTGCTACCACTGTTCACAAGTAATTAAATTAAAAAATTTCCGCACCATACCACAGCAATTTTTTAAAGTGCTATAAGGATCAGGGTGGTGTCATAAAAGCATGCTAATTATGCGCCCAACTGTTACGTTTTTACAATTCAATTTTCATAAACTTGACTAACCATTATGGATTAGATAACGAAATCTATTTTTTTCGACCGCAAATCACAATAAATTCAAAAAAATATGTGCCCGTAATAAACTGTCGTTAGAGACACTTTATTTTACTTTGATGGCTTCTATTGAAAGCTGACCATAATTTGCCCGATTATTGATCACAATGTGTGTGTGTGTTTAAGAGTAAGTGAGCACAAAACCATGGCCATGACGGTTGAAACCGTCAAAAAGCAATGGGTCGATCCATTGTTATGTTTTACTTACCACTTAATCACAACGAACCGTTCGATGTGTTTGTAAACAATACGTTGCAAGCTGTTCAAATTTAATTGCAAGCCGACAATTTTGCGAAAACACACAAAAGATACAGATTGAGATATTGTGTAAATAAATCATAATACCTAGTTTGAACAAACAATTTATCGATTTTAGGTATTATGATTTTACTTGTTTTTTATTTTGACTTGATCGGCAAAAATTACAGTTTTTACTGCCCCCTAGCAGTTGGAGCGAACAATGTTTGCGCCGTATTAATCAAATATTATGATCAAAAATTATCCTAATACACAGTAATTGAGATCACTGTGCTAACGTGCTCGCTGAAGTGTTAATTTATCAATAAATATCTGCCAAACTGCTACATTAATACCCCTTTTCCACACAGCAAGTTTTCTTGCCAGCAAGTCGAAAATACAAAGGAGAGAAGAGCACAGCATCAAAGAAAGAACAGCACAGAAGAAGAACTTGCCAGCACAAACTTGCCTTACTGCAGACTTGCAGGCTCTAAATTAATAAATTAAGTTCTAAGTTAGGGTATTACACCATTAATGCTTTAATTTCTTAAAGATCGTATTTTGATCAAAAGAAGGAATAATTTTGCTAAGCTCTAAATAGAAAGGGTGTTGTATTTATTTTTTAATTAAATGTATTGACTTTTTATGTTAATTTAAATGTATTATAGCATATAATTAAAGGGAGGTTTTAAGCCAAAGCGGTTCAAATTAAGGCATATTTTAGAAGATTTTTTTTCCAAAAAACTTTATTACATACACAAAAAAACTTAATTTTCATGTTAATTTTACATCATCAGCGTCTCCAGATCGCCTGATCCAGTTTTGAAAAAGCATGTTTCGTGAAAAACGTGTTTAAAATTACTCTGCTTAGTTAAATTTACTCTGGCGCACCAGGTTTTAGGCGCTGTAGAATCTTAACTATAAGCGAAATTGATTTATTGAAGGATAATTGAACAATAATTAATCTAAAAAAAAATTAAATTTTCAAGAAATTCTTGTTTAAATAGTGATTTAAAATAATTTTATGAAGGCAGTTACTGCTAAACCAAATATATGTATTTGTACATGTATTACAAAAACTATGTTATAAGTTGAATTGGTACAAATTGTACTTCTTTGTCATATCAATTTGATACGGAATATGTACTATAATAGAATAAAAGTGAAGTGTTGCACTTTTTGGAAAAAAATAGCGAAATAAAAACTTTTTGAATTTCGGGATGATCCCGGGATTGTATTTTCAGATGCCGAAAATACCGGGATCGAAAAAACTCCAAAAATGAATATCCCTATCTGATACGTACCAGAGATCTGCATAGACGCATTCATTTGCAGTTATTTGTGATTCACAGAAAAACTTATGCTGAGATACAGTACGCACAAAATAGACAAAACAAAAGAATGCACATTTCGCTCAATTATTGTTTATGCTTGTCGTGTGTGTATAACAGTTTGTGTCTTCGAGAAGGCAACGAAAGGCTGGAAGTGCAGATGCTGTTTTCAATACAACACAATTATAAAAACAATCACCCAGTAGTGATTTCCAGTCTTGAAGAAATCTCAAATGAATCATGCACGATTTTTCTTGATCCTTGACGAAACATGCTGATTTGACCATACATTTCATTGACGAAAATTTCATATAAATGTTCCAAATTGATGCAAGACGCAATGCAGAAACGTCGGGATTTATCATGCACGAACCCAATATCGAAATATCGAGGAAGTTTCGTTAACGAAAAGTAGACAGCAATATAAAGAAAATTCCTTAAGGCATTAAAATCGAAAAGTGTAATAAAATTCGTGAAGGAATGTTATACCGCAACGTTGAAGAAGTTTCGTCAGGGAGCCATTGCGGAATTTCATTAACGAATGATATACGAAACGTTGGGATCTATCGTGCACGAAAACAATATCAAAATGTTGACGAATTTTCGTTGACGAAAAATAGAAAAAATTTTGTCAATTTCGTCAACGAATTGACGACCGACATTCTGTTCTGCATTCCATTTTTGAGTGGTAGTGAAATTGAATCAAAATTTAGTTCGCTATTTAAAGGTCTATATATCACTTTTTTTCGTTTTGTATAAATCTATTTATTTAATTTATTAATATAATTAATAGTATTGACGAAAAAAATTATCTTTAGACAAGCAAATATCGAATTAAATTTTTATTCAATTTCACTTCCACTCGGAAGTGGAATGCACGATATTCCAGTGAATCAATTAAAAAATGTCATCAACAAGATTCCTCAACATTTCGTTAATGAACACAAAAATAATTTATTAAAATTCATACCATAAAATAGTTTATAGAAAATTCAAGTTTTATTTATAAAATATTTTAAAAAAATTAATTTGAATTTTAATGTCAACTTAATAAAAATAAAGATATTAAAAAATTTGTATTGAGAAAAAACATGAATATGAAGTATTTAATACAACAAAAACAGAACTGAAAAACTCTTTTAGAAATAACTTAAAGATGTATTATATACATAGATATGGTAAAAATATAGATATTATTGAGATACTATCCAGCTAAATAAAAATAAAGGTATTAAAAAGATTTGTACTGAGGAACTTGAAGTTGTTGTAATAGAGTGGAAAAAGTTAGGTGCTGACAACCGCTGCCTTGCATTATATTTTGTATGAATTTTTTTTAAGTCCAGCAGCTCATGTAGAAACTTCCTTTAAGAAATCATCACTAAAAAAAGTTCGTCAATGATGCCACGAGCTACTGAGCATCATCATAATGTAAATACGTGAGCATGCTAAAAGTGCCTTGCCACTATATGCTTCATACATATGACACGTCAAAAATTACAAAAGGTTTTTAGCTACAGATAGTGTGGAACATATGAAACTTGGTTTTGAAATGACGTTAGTATTTGCGTCTGTAAATTTTTGAATAAGAACCGTCTCCAATTTCGTATGTTTTTTCATCTGTACAAAACGTCAGTTTGATCATATTATTTTGTGAAAATGGGAGAAAAGCAAGCGCGTCGGAAGCTAATTTCATCTGGAGGGCAGTACAAATGGGGGTGAAAAAAAAATCAGCAAAATTTCTTAAAAGAAACATGAATGTGAATAAACAAATTTTTTATTTTAGTTTCAAAATAAAAAAAAAATATAAAACTTGCTTATTTTTTGTTGTACCAAATTCTCCGAAAAAATGTACCAAATAGGAAAAAATGTATTAATTTTTTTTAATATAATAATTTGATAACATTTATTACAATAATTCACTGTAGTATATCTGTTTACATATCAAGCATACCAAAATATTAAATTATGTTATACGCTATTAACAAAATAATAAATACATCAAAATAGTTATTTTGCTGGCTAAATATAATTAGATTCATTGCGTTCGACACACACTTTTTTAGAGAGCTTTATGTTGTTAAGTGTTTTATATTCCAATTTGTTTCTAAGCTTAGTTTTAATCAGGCTAAAATAAACAAAATATTGGTTCAGCAGCTGCTGAGCTGTGTGGAAGGCACATTAAACTATTTACAAAATTGATAAAATCATTACAACAAGTTTCCCCCAATCCATTCTCCACGACCCAGACTTTTTCTCAAAATACCTAAATTTTTTCCCAACGTCATTACAATGTTAAAAACTAATATTTGAAACCTGAACAATATTCCTCTGATTCACAATAACGTCAGGGTAGCATTCTATGAGATGATATTTTAATATGAATTATTGAATTATGGCAATAAAGAAATTTTGTTTTCTGACATAACTTGTGAAGATGTTGTTATATTCAAAACATTTAAATCTTTTTTACCTAAATTGAACTTGTCTTTAATTTCGTTTTTGAATATCTTTGGTAATAAGAGACAAATTTTCTGATTGGAGATATTTTTCTGCTTTGGTAAAAATTCTCACAAAAAATCCTTAAGTCTCAAAAAATGTGATTTTCAATGTATATGACAAGAAAAGCATGTAAGCTTTCTACTTTTAGAACTTACTGCAATGAAAGTTCCACTAAACATAAGTCTGAACATTTTTCCAGTGGTACCAAATTTCGCTTTTTGTAACAAGTTGTTAAATTTTAAATCTTTTACAAAATGTACCAACTCGGAAAATAATGTACCAAGGTACGAAGTTAAAATAAATGTACCAATTTTGGTACAATTGTACCAAAGTGGCAACCGTGTTTCCAATTTCGATATTAGAGATTATTTTTTAAGGATCTTTCATATGGTAATATGAAAATATAAGAAATAATTGTTGCTTTTATAAAGCAAGACTAGGTATATCTTTACATGGTTTAAATGCAATAAGGTACAAAAAGTTATATCAATTTAAATTATTCCAAAATGTATCTTTCTGTCCTTGCGAGAAACAAACTCTTTCACCACCTCCATCGAATTAAATTCTTCGATTTTATCTTTGTGAATGTATATAAGTGCCGCTTTAAACACGAGTGAGCCGTTTCTGTGTCATATTTGCTCGAAGATACGTTTTAAGCAGGGACCGTACCGGTTATGGTTTTTGTCAAAAAAAAATCATATGTTAACAGTTATCATTTAACTTTTATTTTTTCCGACAAAAATATTAGTTATTTTATGCCTTTTATTTTTTCAGGCAAAAATAACTGTTAGTTTTGTCTTTTATTTTTTAGGTCAAAAATAACAGTGACTATGTGGCTTTTATTTTTTCGGTCAAAAATATCAGGCAATTAGAATTTTTTTAAAGGCCGCTTGAACGACAAACAAAAGTTTAGTGCAATTTTCATTGTCTCAGCAGCGCGCACATTTTGAGCTATTACACTTTTTTAGTTTTAATAGTATTTTATATTGTCAAGCGATCTTTGAAAAAATACAAATTGCCTGATATTTTTGACCGAAAAAATAAAAGGCACAAAATAACTGTTATTTTTTACCTAAAAAATAAAAGTCAAAAGTAACAGTTATTTTTGCCCGAAAAAATAAAATGCAAAAAATAACAGTTAAATTTAACTTTTATAAAAACAGTCGAAAATTTAAAAGGCGTTTAATATTCTCGAAGATGCTACCATTACGATTATATTGGTTTATTTAAAAAAGTCCTCCGGCAACTTTTTCGTTATGCCTTTTTCATCTGAAAATTGTAAAATAACAGTTATTTTCGGTCCCTGGTTTTAAGTCGCCTTAGTGCACTAAAAGAACGCTCAGATGAAGCTGCTGATGCAGTCACAGTCAAAACCAAAGCAACAAGTTTTACAACTTCATTTACTAGTTTTTTCAGTGTAGCCGAATTTTTTTCAAATTGGAATTGCAGAAGAAACTCTACATTTTGTTCTATCTTTTTGCAAACACAGAGAAAGAAAATGGTTATCCGAAATCATGGTTATGAAGAAGAGAGAAAGAAGAGTAAAATATATAATACAAAAATATTATCGTTTTAAAAAAAACTGATATATTGAATAATTTTTGAAGTTTTATCTTTCAATTGTTCATCTATTTAAATAAGCGGGGGCAACTGCCCCCCTTTCTCCCGCTTGCTACGCCAATGGAGAAAAGATAAATTTTAAGATATTTATTCAATAAATTGATTTATAATTAATTTATTCTTAGTTTGAATGGCCAAAGGAGGAAACCTTAGAGTTTTACGGTGTACAAAAATTTCAAAAGCTGTTTTTGAAGTGAAAACTTCTTTAGACGCGTTGAACGATTTTGGTAGAGGGTAAATCTTTGGTTTGCGTCATCGTATTTTTCCGAGTAACTCTCGTCATCAATACAGACAGCAAAGATAACAAGATAGGAAACTTAGAAAACAACCTCAAAAAATGTTTGCATATATTTGTGCATAAAAATATCAACAATTATCGTCACTCTTGTTCTTAATCGGCCGCAAGCTGACAAAGAAATCACTTGGCAACTCCTGAAATTAATGCATATAATCCGTTTGTTAGTATATAAATACTTAAGTTTGGTTGCAATAAGATGTTTGCAACCAAAACTTATTATTAATTCGATTTATATTGGTCTATATATGCTTTTAAAGTTTGGCAATTTCTTCAGTTGTTGTATTTGTCAACATTTTTGAGAAATTTGCTTTTACTCAAACAGCCGCTATTTATGGTGAGATTTAAAAATGGAACGATCTTCTTCTTTTTCTGCTTCTTTCTGCTGGAACTTCGTTTGCAAACAAGAAAAATAATAGGGGTATTCACGATTCAGTGCACTTGCCTGTGCAGTTGAGGACCCCTACAAGAAATAGCTAACCAAAACTCTAACACAATCACATACATTTTTCTATTTACAACCACATTCGCATACTCATTTCAGTGTCAAAAATTGTGAAACAGGGAAAAATATGAACATTTTAGCAAGTGCATGTGAAAGAAAGAGAAGGTATCATTATTAAAAATCATGTCCAATTTTTGCATATCCACCATTGTAGTTTACCATTCCTGGTTTCGCTAACAAAAACCAAGTTCTGCAATAAAAAAATTAAATATCTTTAAATTGCTTACTGTTGGAACGCTGCTACCCATCAAAGAAGGATGAGCCAATAAGCACGCTTGCCAATATCAAGAATGCAGTGAGCATTTCAACATTCGCCACATCTAATTCCACTCCCAAAGTCGTCGGCACAGAAGTGGCTCGCAGTAGCAGCAACAACAGTAACAACAACAACAACAACAATAAAAAATGTTATAATAAATTAAAACCATTTGTTTCAAGACACCAACGAATTGCATGCATTTTTATTTTTTAAGAGGTACGTTAGATAAAACTGATTTTTACGTTATATCTAACGGTTACATATAACCGAGTTTTCGGTTACATTTATCTGGTGAGATTTGGTTACCTATAACCTGTATTTATGTTAACCCTAACGAGAGAGAGAGCGAGACGGCTATATTTCGATGGTATTGGAAATTCATACGTGTGAAAAAGGGATGCCAGATCACACGTATACACGAGTTTCGGTTAATTTCTTCCCGAGGCTCTTCCTAGCATAACCGAAACTTGGTATGAAGAGGTAACCGATATTTCAGTTTAGAAAAACCGTTTTTGCTTAGTTAAATAACCGATAGTCTTCTTGTAGGGACTTGTGCAGTTGTGCAGTTAGGTTTTCGTGAACACACCACCATCACCATTTCAAAGCTGTCAACATTTTTCAATGCACACAAGTGCACAACTGCTCAAGTCCTCAAGTCCTCAAGTTGAAGGTAATAGTAAAAAAGCACTTGTGCAGATTTTTGACGTACGTACAATTTGTTTTTGTAAAGTGCACAAGTCCTCAAGTCCTCAACTGCACAGGCAAGTGCACTGATTCGTGAATACCCCTAATGTATGGATTGAGTGTTTTAACATTTTAAACTTTAAGTTATGATAAAGGAATATGTTGAACATACAAATAATTACATGCATGCTCTTATTTTATTATATATCGTCAAACAAAGTGTGACAATTTTCACACTTGTTGTATTTGTAAGTGGCTTTTTATTTTCACCACTGCGGCATTTTATTTTTAGAGTTGTCAACTATCATTGTCTTATTAATAAATTTTTTCATAAGGGTGTGTGTCAAAAGGAAACTTTTCAGTCGTGGTAGGATTGAAAATATCAGGTTGAATAAAATTTGTGTGTGTTGAAATAAATTTGTCTCTTTTGCTGTGTCAAATGGACGATGAAATTTTGACCATTGCAAATTTTGATGTTTCACATTTCGGTCGTGTCTTAGCGCAAATATTTTATTTAATTTGCATTTTATTCAACTTGCGATATATTTAAATCGAGTGCTTGTACTTGCAACTTATTTCGTAAACTTGTAATATTGTAAACTTAAAAAAATTAAAAAATAACATCATAATAAAAATAAAAAAGGGGGTGCAGTGAGGGGACTGCCGACCGAAGTGAAAACCTATATATAATATATGAGTATTCCCTGGAAGACGTTGTCCTGCCACGGACCGCCTTACTGCTATATAAGAATTTTCATGCTTATAGGAGGTCTCGGACTATCCTTCATGTAGGATGGATTTGACAGCTCGGACGGACATGTAGAGTGTGCGAAAGCTCATACTGCAGCCCGTCCTACATTTAGGATGAAAATCAAAAAGTTTTAAAAGTTCTAAAAGTTCCACTATGATCTTGTTCTTCTCTGTGCGTCCTTGTTTGTAGATTTCCTTGGTAATTGTTGTTGGCGCAGTTAGCTTGAAATTTTTTGTAGACGTTGTGAATTCTAATTGTGTAGCTACAGTCGGCATATGAAAATAGAATTATTTTTGTTAAGAGCTTATAGCAATTTATAAAATTTTTTATATATTACTGAAACTATTTCTTTTAAGCAAAAGTGTTACCATATCAAAAACACATATAATTAATATAATTTATTTAATTTATTTCATTTTTGAATTAATATAAAAAATTAAAGCTTATTTATATCTATTTATATCATAACACTTTCACGATATACATGTACACCATATCTATATTGCGTTGTGTATTAAAAATAGAATATTCCAAAATTAAGAAATATCTATGGCATATAAATTACATATAATTCATATAAGAAATTGATGCTAAACAGTTTCAAAAAATAGAATGCTTAGGATAAGCAGACTTTAGTTAACCAATTACTACTGAAAATATTAGTTTATTTTGCAGGCTTATTACGTAATTGTTATTATAGAAATATACATAAATACTCTTTATATTTCCTCATGAGCTAAATTCTTCATATAAATTGAATATATATATCCGATACGGTAACACTTTTATCAAAAACAAATAGTTGTACCAATATTATATATACTCTTTAATGCATATGTATAAACTGTTTTCAAAATTAGTTCGATGTCATATGCTGACTGTAGCTACAATACAAATAAACATCTACAAAAAATTAAAGCTTACTGTACAACAATAACTACCAAGCAATTCTACAACAACAACAACGCAAAGAGAATTACAAGTTCCCAGCGGTTGCACAGCGGTAGAGGGGCCGATTGGCGGCGAAAAATAAATAGCACTTTGCTTGCTATTTTTTTCTGTTTGCCTGCTAGCAAGATCTAAAGTGGAGGCATTAAAAGAGAAAGGACAACGTCTTCCAGGGAGTACTAATATATTATATATAGGTTTTCGCTTCAGTCGGCAGTCCCCTCTCTGCTATACATTTTTTTTTTGGAATTTTTTTTTGTAAATTTTTTCATATAAAATAATATGAAAAGAATCAGAATCTTCAAAAGGTAGGCCTTACAGAAGTACTCATCAATGCAGTGATCATGGAGAGATTGACGCCAATAATAGCACTCGCTAAAATGCCCACTGGGTAACTACTTTACCGGCAACACATTTACATTAAAATCATATCGATGGAAAAGTATTCTGGAGTAGATTTGCAGAATATAATTTTTATTTTTATTTGTACAAGTTATCGGTAAGACAGGTAAAAGTAGCTTTAAAAATGTCGATATTTTTCGCTTATAAAATGAATGCACAAAATTCCATATAAAATGTAAATAATAAGATTATCTGTGGAACCCGTGGATGGATTTTGATGTGGTTTTCACTGTGCGATAAAGTTTTTCAAGTTAGATTTTAAGCTATTAAATATTTGCTTTTAACTTTTTAGGCAATAGGCGTGTGCGTGATTGAGTCATAAAATCTTGATTTTGAACTTCTTGCCAGCAGCGTTGTCAATCATTCAATGGGTCTGTTCCCGTACTCGATTCAAGTAGCTTGAAAGCTTTATTTTGAAGCTCGAGAGACAGGAATAACATGCAAAATGACACTCGCCAATCTATTACAATTAATTTAAGTTAGTACAGGAACAAACCTATTGGTTGATATTTGCGGAAAAAAACAAAACAACAATAAATAAATAGACTCAACCAGGGCCGTAGCCAGGATTTACCCATGGGGGGTTTTGATGAAATTTTTTTTTAATTTATATGGGAAATTTCCAATTTTTATATATTGTTTTGGTGCTGCTTTGTCTGCTATGTAAGTTTTAACAGTTAAAAATCGATCAAGGCTAGAACCTTGTAGCTAAAAAAAATACATTTTTCTCAGAAATTCTACGAAAATTAAGTCTTAGCTCTGAAATTATTGCTTTCCAACACTAGTTAAGATAAAATGAGATTTAACCTCTTTGGGTAAAATGGTCACATATGTGGACAAAAGTTTTTGTATTGAAATATTTTCTGATTTGTAGTTATATCTTTCAAATATTGGCGTATTGGATAGAGAAAATACTTTCCCTTAAGCTTTCTTTTAATTTCTCAAAAATGTCGCGTAAAAAGGTTCCTCTGTGTGGTAAGTAAAAAAGTGTTTATAAATAATGAATAAATTGTAAAAAAAGTACAACATATTCACATATCTGCACATTTAAAAACTATTACTTCCAAAAAAAATTTTTATGAAAAATGCAAATATGTCGCGTAAGACGGCTCCTATGTCTTTAAACTTATGTACAAAGTGTTAACAAATAAAGAATTTATTGTAAAAAAGTACAATATGTCCATATATGAGCACATTTAAAAACTATTACTTCCAAAAAATTTTAAATTTTGCAGAAATGTCTTAACTAGACCCTATTTAGTAAGAATAATAGCTTAAAAATATTTTTTCATTGCATTTCTTGATGCGGGATTGAAGAGGTTAAAGCGACCTCCCTCCTCATTTTCAAACCCTTGTGACAGTAGAAAAAAACTTACCTTTAACTAAGTACCAACAAAATCAGGCCGAAATTGCGGTTAACGAAGTATTGTGTATTAATTACCGATTTTCTCCGGAATTGGTTTAGTTTATCTATGAATTAATCGTTTTTATTTTTAGTTAATTAGTAAATACTTTAATGAGTCTTTAAGAAAGTTCACAATTTATGTTGAATATTTAAATTTTTTTATTTTGCTCTTGTTTATTTCACTAATTTTGCGTTTTTTTTTTACTGCGTTTTCAATAAAATATTTGCGAATTGTAGCAACAATTATATTAATTTTTTTTGCATTTCCTTAAGACTTCCTTTTACGAGTACAACAAATGAAGAAAAACAAAGAAAATGAAAGCTCATTAATGATTCCACGCAAGCGCACACTTGATCAATACATTAATTAATGCACACCGTCGAAAACCGTTACAATTTCAAATTAAAAACAAAACAATCAAAATTAAACCATTTGGCTGAAACACTTGTAGCACCCTTTACCGCCAGAGTTTTGGTGAGTGGTGTGTTGTGATATTTGTTGGCAAGGAAAGAAACAGCGACAAACTAACTTCGGCTAACTGAATTCATGGATATTTATAATAAATCCGCGCAGACGTTTGAGCAGAGCGATCCGTAACGGCGCACTTAGTATCGGCTGCTGGTTTTGCCGACTGCAAAGTCTTAATGCTACTACCAGAAGACGTGAGAATTGAATTGAACTGAATTTACTCACTTAACTGGGCTCTATGTTTGAGGTGGTTTAAGACGCTGCTCCAAATATTGATAACAATGTAGAGCAGTTGAGGGTAAAAAACCCAGAAACAGTACATTTTTAGCTTGAGCTTAATGCAGTGCCTATGATTGGCCACCACTGTGCCAATAACAGCTCTCAATGATAGTGAAACAGAAAACAAATTTGAAAAAAAAACTTTATTTTTTGACGGTGCGTTTCATTCATTGATTGTCTTCAATGTGAGAGTTGAGTATCGCGGCCCAGTGGCTTAGGTAAGACGGACTTGAACAACAGCAGTTGCTGCGTTTGCCTCTGCAACAATTTCCTAGTACTAGTTGACTGAGTAACACATTATTACTACTTACCACTAACCTAGCACACGTCCTTACACTCCCCCTCACCTGTGCAACATTTTATATTGGGCGATGTTTTGATTTCGTCGCAGTCAATTGTCACACATTGAGGCATGTTCGCAAATCGGTCTGTTGATTTTAACCAAGTTAATGCAATGTTTTGACCTATAAATTGCACGCGCGACATAAATTACTTAACTTAATTTCAACTAGAGTTTTGCCTACATGTCGTAAAACTACAGAGCAATAATATGGTCAGTATTTTGAAAAGTGCGTTATTATCGGCAATTCATTCTGTTGCTACCACTTTTAAACTCATCCATCCATGCATTGCTTATTTGACTTGTAACCTTTTCTTCCATACAGCGGTACACAGATGTGTCTTTTTTTTTTTTTGATCAAATTAATTAGCTGTAAATAACTTGAATTTAATTTGTCTCCAACCGTTTTTAAGCAATGAAAACAAAAAATTAAAACAGTTTAGACACTTAAAAGCTTAACTCAATTGGTATCAGATTCAATCCGTATTAATTCAGTTCAAGGAAATAACGCCCAATGAAATAACGCCCAAAATAAAAAATGAAATAAAGCCCAAAAATTTTCCTATTAAAAAGAGAATTATATCCATAAGTACTGTAAAACGAAAAAAGGGCATGCCCGTATAAAGCCCAAATGGTTTTTTTATTTATGATATAACGATTTGCCCTTATACAAAATGTGGTTTTGAAATTCCGTACAAGGAAAAACCATTTTATCGGCCAAATATCATTTTATGTGGTGGGCAATATTTCATATTAAAAAAGATGCCGAATTTGGGCCCTTATTTAATTTTTCGTTTTGTGTGCATTTTTCCAGAGGTCTAGAGCCTTCCCTGGTCGGATAATGGTCGCGGTCAGAAGAACCACAATTGTTTTTTTTTAATATTCTGAAAATTAGGACTTAATTTTTCATTTCCGTTTAGGTTTTATTTCATAATGTAGATACTCACTCCTAAATGTCAGGTTTTATTTCATCTTTTCTTTAGGTCTCATTTCACCAGAAATTAAGAGTTATTTTATCTTTCAACATGAGGACTTATTTCATTTACTGTTAAGAGTTCTTTCATTAGGAGTTTTTTCGCGGAGCCGGTAAAATTTTCCCAATTTTTTTCCAAAAAGATTTTGGGTTTTATTTTATTTTCGGATTGGGCATTATTTCATTTTTTGGGCTTTATTTCATTTTTGATTTTGGGCGCTATTTCATTTTTGTAAGCCCAAAATATTTTGGGTCTTATTTCATTTTCACTTTGGGCGTTATTTCATTTTTGATGGGCTCTATTTCATTTTTTATTTTGTGCATTTTTTCTTTTTTTATGCCCAAAATGTTTTGGGCTTTATATCATTTTTTATTTTGGGCGTTATTTCCCTAAACCATTAATTCAACTCTATTTGTGTTTGTATGCTTGGCAAAAAATTTAAAATATTCTATATTAAATTCGACAAACACCTGGACGTACCTAGAGACAAGCGTGTGACACCCACCAGTAGGACGAGGAAGTTCCAGTAGTTACAGTCTTGCAGAAATCTCATATGAATCATGTACGATTTTTCTTGATCCATGACGAAACATGCTGATTTGACCATACATTTCACTGACGAAAATTTCATATAACTGTTTTAAATTCGTGCACGAATGCAATACAGAAACATCGGGATTTATCATGTACGAACGCAATATCAAAAAATTGAGGAAGTTTCGCTAACGAACTATTCACAGAAATTTCGTTAGAGAATTGAAAATCGAAACGTTTAATAAAATTCGTGAAGGGATGCTATACCAAAACTCTAAAGAAGTTCTTCTTTTATCCCGAAAAAAAGCTTAGGAGTAAAATTTATGCCATATTTTTAATCTATACCATAAATGGCATACATTTTTCTCCTTCAATCTCCTGCTTTCAGCTTAGGAGAAAAATGTATGCCTTTTTTTTAATCTGTACCACAGATGGCATACATTTTTCTCCTAAGCTGTATTTTCGGGATATAAGAAAAGAAACTTCTTCAACGTTTTGGTTGAAGAATCTTTGGTATAGATTAAAAAAATGACATAAATTTTTCTCCTAAGCAGTTATTTCGGGATATAAGAAAAGAAACTTCTTCAACGTTTTGGTATAGCATTCCTTCACGAATTTTATTAAACGTTTCGATTTTCAATTCGCTAACGAAATTTCTGTTTATAGTTCTTTAGCGAAACTTCCTTAATTTTTCGATATTGTGTTCGTGCATGATAAATCCCGACGTTTCTGTATTGCGTTCTTGCACGAATTTAGAATATTTATATGAAATTTTCGTCTGTGAAATGTATGGCCTGAAATCAGCATGTTTCGTTACAGATCAAGAGAAATTGAATTTCTCGATTTCTTCAAGACTTGAACTACTGGGCGATTTTGGCTTCCTCGTTTTACTGATGGCTGCCACACCCCTGTCTCTAGGTACTCGGTGAAGAAATTGGCCGTAAGCGTTCCTTTTTAAAAACTTTTCCTACCACCACCAACTACAACTTTTCGTCGTAAATTGATCGTGTCGTGTTTTAAAGTTGCTTTGACTAGAAATAAGGAAATAAGAAAGGTTATCGCGTAGGATCAAGGCCTGAACAGGATTCGAACCCTGATCGATAGTCAAGCGCGCTACCACTAGACTATTGTGGCCACCACAGTAGTGAATAAAAAATAGACTCAAGTATTCAGATGAACAAATCTTTGGCTACGAATTGACACAATCATGAAAATCTTGATGTTCGGGAGCGGAACCCGAACACTAAATACCCGATTAGCGGAAAAGAAACAAATGATTTTGCAAATTGTGTTTTATTAAAAGGCACTAGAGAAGTTAATCCCGGAATCCCGGACGATTCAAGCCCCTTTAAATCCCGGGATTTTCTTTCCGGGATCCCCGGATTTGGAAATAAAAAATGTCTGCTAAAAATATTCACGTAAATGCAACCATTTTAATTTAAGTTGATATGATCATAGAATTAGAAAAACATTTTATTGAGGCTGAAAAAGATTTTTAGGACAACGATGAGTGTGAATCACTTGAGCAAAGACTTTGCAAGGTTTTAAAAGAATTTGTAACATCGGGAAGTCAGCAATAGGGCAGTTCACGATCTTGTTGCATCGTTGCAAATGCAAAATAAACAGCTTTTACAAAAACAAAATGCATTGAAAAGCTTTTGCAGCATATGCGTTTCGTTTTTGTAAAAGCTGTTTATTTTGCATTTGCAACGATGCAACAAGATCGTGAACTGCCCTAATGTATTTAAAAATTGTCCGATATTCCTACTTAGGAAATAATTTTGTTTTGTGGTGAAGGCAATCGTAATCGAAACTTAGAAATTGCTTACGATTATCGTACAACTATTTCTACAACTAGCATAGAATCAGAACGGTGCTTCTCATCAGCGGGTTATATTTCTAATAATATCCAAACAAAACTCTCTAATGAAAAATAAGACGCGTTGATCAGCTTTAAAAGTATATTCAAAGAATATATAGCATAAAGATGTGCCACGTAGAACATTAAAAAGTAACAAATATTTTTCAGATCAATACGTAAGCTTTTGTGAGCTTTCTTGAGAAAAAAATTTACAATCCTTGAATGCACATTCTCTCTGCAATGCTCTTTCACTCTTCACTCCACAATGCTTCACAGCATAGATCACCACTGCATGGTTTCTCATAGCTAGCGAGAGTCGTGAAATTTGATGTTGTAATTGTTTTTACCGTTGTTGTTGTTGGAACCAAGCAGTTGTGATCTCTGCTTGACAGCAACAAATGTTTTTGTTTGTTTGCATTACTTTCAGGATGATTTCCTTATTTTGTGCGAAGCAGATTTTTTCTTATTCACTGCTTGCTATTAATATTGACTATTTTTGATTGACTCAGCCAGAGCAGTAAAATCTGCATACATATTCAGAATCTTAAGAAAAACTGAATAACGACATACAAATCCATCCAATGAATTCAAAATTGTTTATAAATAAAATTTTTAATTAACATTGAATTTTAAAAAATTGATTAGTAATTAATTTCAATTATTTTTTTTTTCGTTATTTAGAATAAATAATTATTTTTTATTCATATGAATGCTATTTACGAGGAATGCAATTGAAAAAGAATTTAAAATTTTTCAATAATTAATTTTTTGTACATTATTATTTTTTGATTCATGTGTTATTCATTATTAATTTTATTGTCATTATTAATTTTTTATTTATTACTAGCTGAACCCGGTGTGCTTCGCTACCCCCTCGTTTAAAATAAAATTAAAAGTATTTATGTATTTACAAAAATTTATTTATTTAATTTAATTATTGCAATGCTTCGCCTCTTTTTTTGTTGTAAACCAATTAGAATTCAGCGCTGAATCGCATGTAATTTGCTTCATGCTCCCCCTTTTTATTTTTAGACCAATCAAAAAGCAGCAATTACACAATCAGCAGTTTCGCAGTCTGTTGTGGGAGAATGAGAATGGGGTTACCCCACTCTCTATTTTAATTAACACGTATTATAAAATCAGCTGTTTTGAAGACAGTGGTAGAAGAAAGAGAATTGAGCTACCCCACTATTTTAATTAATATGTATTTTAATGATTTTAATGACATGATTTGTGGTATAGCCGTTAATAAACGTAGTAAAAAAGTAGGTGCAGAAGTGTGCATGGTCGAAAAATATTATCATGTAATAAGTATTCCTGAGTCAAAGCTGAACGCTGTGAAAATTAAGATCGGTTATCAGGTCCAGCCTCCAATATATCGCAAACAAATGGGCGTGCTCCGCCCACTTTTCTTTTGGTACGTATTTCTATTCATGCTAATACCATATATAGCAAATACTGCCGCCGTTGGTCAAAAAATGCCCAAGATATGACGATTTTAAAATTTGGGTTATATGGGCGAGGCCACGCCCCTTCGTCCACTCACAACTTTATATAGTCAAGAATTTATTATTTCGTAAGAATATCCTATTGTGAAAATTTAATGATGATCGGTACAGTAGTTAAGACTATATTGCGATTTTTAATTTTCCTAAAAAGGGGCGTGGTCCCACCCACTTTTCTCCTGGTACGTATTCCTAACTATGCCAATACCATATGTACCAAATAGCATCAACGTAGGTCAAAAAATGCCCAAAATATGGCGATTTAAATTTTTAGGTTATATGGGCAGTGCCACGCCCCTTTGTCAAATAAAAACTTCATATAGCCTTTTATTCTTTCCAGATTCATAGTAAAATGCTGTGAAAGTTTCAGGAAGATCTGTCAAAGGGTTTGGCCTCCTATAAAGCACAAACAAACAAACAAACAGACAGACATTCATTTTTATATATATAGATTGAAAGCAGATTTATTATAATTAAAGTAAAATGGGGCGAAAAATGGGGCGAAAAAGGGGGATTTGGTAATAAAAAATCTATGGCTACCTTACCTGTAGATAAAAAGTATATAAAACTTTAGGTAAATACATATTACAAAAAAAGTATTTTGTATAGCAAACATTGTTAGTGGTATAAGTAAGTATCTGAATTAAAAAAGTGGGCGTAAAAGTGGGCGCGGTCGAAAAAGTACCTTATTAATCATGCCAGAGTCCCAGTTAAATGCTGTGAAATTTTCAGGAAGATCGGTCCAGAGGTTTGGTCTCCTATAAGGTACAAACAAACAAATAAACAAACACACATTCCATTTTATATATATAGATAGCTTAAACCCGGCGCGTTGCTGCCGCGGCCCGTTGCCAAACGCGAATAAAATGTTATCAGTGAAACTGTATATGTAAATTGTGGTCGAATACTCAATTCCATGGCTGTGCGACCTATAACTCAAAAGCTGTAGAATTTCTCAAATTTTGGTTGCATGGGAGGTGACACGCCCCCTTGTCCAACGCCATACAAAGTTATCAGTAAAACTGCATGTGTAAATTGAGTTCGAATGCTGAATTCTGAGGCTTTGCTTGCTTTGTTTGATTGACTCAAAAGCTATTCGATATCGCAAATTTGGGTTGTATAAGAGGTGCCACGCCCCTTTGTCCAACTCCCATAAAATTTTATCAGTAAAACGCCACGTGTAAATTGTGGTCGAATTTCGAATTCCAATGATGTGCGGCCTATAACTCCAAAGCTATTCGATATCGCAAATTTGGGTTGTATGGGAGGTGCCACGCCCCCTTGTCCAACTCTCACAAAATTTTATCTGCGAAGCGGCACGTGTAAATTGTCGAATACCGAATTCCGAGGCTAAGCGGCTTATAACTCCAAAGATATTCGATATCGCAAATTTGGGTTGTATGGGAGGTGCCACGCCCACTGTTAGTAGGAGGTTGAAATATACTTTACGACCTATTCTCATACCTACAAAATATACATACAAAATTTCATGAAAATCGGTCGAGCCGTTTCGAAGGAGTTCGATTACGTACCCCGTGACAGAAGAATTTTATATATTAGATTAATTTGGATCATTATTCAAAAGTGAATAACAAGATTTTTTTTCCTTTTATTTATTATTCAAAAATGAATGGAAAATTAGAAATGAATACGAAATTTATAATGAATAAAAAATGAATTAAAAAATTAATAGCGAACATTTTATTCATAAAATAGTAGCGAATACAAAATTTTGTATTCATTGTATTTTTTATTTAAAAGTGAATAACAAATTAATAACAGTGGTAAACGATTTGAAACAGTTTGCGCGACGAAAACGACATTGCTAGTTCGATTGAGTATTTTTTCTAGATTATAAAAATCATTAAGACTTTTCCAGGTTGGTTTGAATTTTCTTTAGAAGAATTTTTGGACTTTTTGAGTTTTGAAAAATATTTCCCCAGTTATGATCCTATAACTCCAAAAGTATGCATTGATTTTACAAGTTTTATAAATATTTACAAGTGAGACATTTATACCTTTTATTTAAGCTATTATTTATACGATTATTTGTACGATTTTTGTAGACATTTTCTGAATACTACATTTGTGAAAGGCTTTAAAATATACCGTTTATTTAATATTTCTCCAATATTAAAGTGCGCAAAAATATGACTTTGATATACTATTTGGTTTTATTTTTACTTTGTTGTTAAAAGTATGATTGTAGCAGGTTGGATATTTACGTATTTCGGTTTTAGTAAAAAAACTCAAAATTACCTGCATCAAAGTCGAAGTGGTGAGTTCGTACTAAACAAATTCTTAAGACTTTGAAAACCCAATTATAATATACTTAACTAAAGATGTTGTTTACAAAGAATGTTTTTAGCGTTTTTAGCTAAATTTAAAAATCCCTAAACCGCAATATTACGTTATAATAGGATTTGCAACCCTTTGAAATGAGTAAAATAACAGAAATAGCGTAAACAAAGATACGTCAAAAATAAATCGAAACAAAACAACGAAATCTTCGCGCTGGTATAAATAACTAGCTGAAACATTGTGTGTTGCTGCCACGCCCCAATTTGTAATTATAAATAATGGTAATTTTGAGTATTAACCATATTTTTTAAACTCTTTCACAAATGTAGTACTTAGAAAATTAATACAAAAATCGTTAGATCAATACAAATGATAGCTTAAATGAAAGATATAAACGTCTTATTTGCAAACATGTATAAATTTTGTAATATGAAAAAATAATTTTGAAGTTATAGGATCATAACTGGAGACATATTTTTCAAAACTTAAAAAATCGAAAAAATCTTTGAAAATTCTTGAATTCTTTAAACACAAAGTCTATATTAACAAAACTTATTTTCTGGTTGGTTTGTTTAATTGGCATTTTTACAAATCTAAATGGCTTAACGGACTTCGTTCAGATTGAGTACACATATTGTGTGCATCCTAGATTAGATTGTAACATACTTAGTTTTGATCACGCTCATTGCACCCATTTTCACTTACGTAAATTTTGATATTGAAAATTTTTCTTGAAAAAATTTTTTCGCAAATTATATTTAAAAAATTTCAGTAATTTTAATACCAAAAACCTTCACATATCTTTAGAATTTCAGAAATTTTTGGTACAACGACTTTTTTATGAAACATCGTTCCCCAAACGACTTTTTCATAAAACATCGTTCCCTAAGAATGAGAAAAAACGACATGAAAGTCAAAACTTTGACTTTCAATGCAAATATATCCGCTATTTTTAAATATATTTAATTCAAGTTTTTTTTATTAAAGTTTTAATAAAAGTACTTTACAAAAATAGTAGCAACTGAAGCGTTAGGTCAGTGAATATATTCTTTAATTTTTTTTCAAAAACGGTCCAAAATATTGAATTTTTACTCAAAAAATGGCTAAAAAAATGTTTTTGTTGTATAAATGAGAACAATTGAAAATTGCATTTCTGAGTACTTTTCATAGAGTAAAGCATGTATGTATTTGCAATAATATAATAAAAATATATAAAAGTAGTTAAATAAAAAATTTTTCCGCAAAAAACAACTTTAAAAATATTGTCTATAACATTATTCCCGGCTAAGCTTCAGCTGATGGAATCGGCCTTACAACAATATAATACTAAAAATATCATGTGGCAAAACGGCAAAAAAAACCAAGTCAACACACAAAATATACCTAGATTATGTCATCTTTATGATATTTTATTCTTGAAATTATATAACAAAAAGATAAGAGATAATGCAAAAAAAATATAATAGCTTTAAATTATATAATGTTCGTAGGGTAGTTTAGTAAAAAAAATTGCCTACATTTTTTAAGTAAAACCTAATGGAATTCTGCTACATTTTGTTGGCAGCTACATCTTTTATTAAGATGTTTCGTGCATCAAATCTTTACATATAATTTCTATTGCTTTTCAATATTATGCTCACATTGTCGCTTACTTATTCTCTCGCGCTCAGAAGCTTTAAATCGTTCGCTCGCTGAATCTCATAAAGCTTTCAAGTGGATTTATGATAAATCCACATTAAAATTTTACTGTGCCACTTGCTTGTATGGCGGTGGCACATCTTTCTATTATATTATCTGTGGTATTTCTTTAAAAATAATTAAAACAACAACAAAAACACAAAGACTGTGTCTAAAAAAAATGTTTAACATTTACTTAATAATACCTTAAAGCAGTGCCCATGTAGGAGGGGTTTTGAAGAAAAAATTTTTACTCAAAATTAAAAACTTCAAATATACAAGTTTTTGTTACATTTAATTTTCAAGTTAAGTTTTTTATATATTATATATGTAAGTTAATATATTAAGGTACCTCGACTTCCATTAAAAAAAATTCCATTTGTACTCATCTAAAAAAACTACCTGGATCTTTTTTATGATTCTCAAAATATTTTCTGTGTTACGATAGCCACCAGTGAACTAAAACATTTTGAAAAAACCTCCAAAAATCATGTTTTTCGTAAATATATTGGCTGTTAGAATAGTTGCAAAAAGAAATAAACTGGCAGATATTTTTAAAAAATTTTAAAGTTTTGCAATAGCATTCAAGATAGTGCTGTTTTTCGCAGCTTTTTTGATTTTTTTAAAAATTTATTTTTACTTTGTTAATTTTATATGATGTAAATAAAAAGCTCAATAAACGATTTTAAACTATCAAACAACTAGAATTTGTATTTAAAATCAAGTATGATTTAAACTATCAAACATTTAGAATTTGTATTTAAATCATATAAAATCAACATAATAAATTACAAGGTCATTTGGAAAAAACTTTCATTTATTTTCACTAAAATTTAAATAACTTCATTATTTCTAATGCGATCCTCACTTTTCAGATATCGTTGGAAAGGTTTTGAGTGCTTGCATTCATTGCCAGAATTTTTAAAATTAACACATATTAAAGATAAATTATTAATTATAAAAAAAAACCTGAACAATTTTTTTAAGATATTAAAAAAATAAAAACTAAGTTGCTACCATCATCTTCAATTGTCGATGTCAAGGGTAGTGAAAACAATGGTGATGATAATTTTAAATGTATCAGGTTTGATCCGATAAATCACGATACACTGGTTTTCACTATTGTTGTTTACACGATTCATCTTATAACAAAGACTTTTACACGTAAACGCAACTTCAGTGTATGATTTGTTTAGTTTTTAGAACATATTTAAGTGGTTCAATGAAATAATTATTTTAATTCATAAATTTTTATTAAAATTTCGACCCTCTAAAGGGATTGAACTCCGAAAACCCCCTTGGCTACGGCCCTGCCTTAAACTGTTCTGTGTTTTATTGTTTTTATATTTTTAGTTCTTTAAATTAATACAATTTGCTAATTATTGTTAGTATTTAAGTTTTTTGTGTTTATTAACAATAAGGGTATTCACAATTGTGTGGTATCGTGGCATTGTGGTTTTTTTGCCATAGTTGAAAACCACAACTATAAGCACTCCTTTAAATAGAATTTGTGGTTGGGAACCTCTTACTATAGCTTTTTGTTACTTTACAAATAAATTAACTATCCAATTTGATATATTTTATTAATATATAGCTTAAAAATATTTTTGCAATTAGAAAATAACTGGCAACCGATCAGTTGTTTATAAAACTTTAAAAACCACGTTCGTTAAACATATCATTAGGGTTTTTCAACTACTCTGAAAACAACGAATTGTGAGTACCCTTAATGTGTTTTGGTTTGTTTGGTTTGGTTTTGTTTTTTTTATACCCCCACGTTTAAAAAACGTAATGGGGGTTATTAATTTTTTCACTCCGTTTGTAACGCCGATAAGGAGGCGTGGCCGGTATAGAAAAGTATATTTATTCCTGATCAGCATTACCTCCTGAGTCGGTTAAGCCATGTCAGTCTGTCCGTCTGTCCGTCTGTGTCCACGATAGCAGCCGTAATTTTTGAGCTATCATAACGAAATTCAAAATATAAGCTTTTTATACAAAAATGGAGGTCAAATTCGAATCTGAGCAATATCGGATGAAAACCGCGCCTACCTCCCATACAAAGTGACTTAACCAAAACGGTAAGGTCTCTTTAAATTCCACAAAAATCAATTTAATGACTTCAAATTTCGGAGAGTGTCTTAAATATTTAATATTTATTTTGAGTATTAAATCTATAAAAATCAGATGAAAACCACACCTACCTCCCATACAAAGTGACTTAACCAAAACGGGAAAAACTCTTTAAATATATTTAACAGTTTGCTTAAGATTTTATATATACTCTAATTCGGCCGTGGGGGTATTTTAACTTCGGCCCAGTCGAAGATAATTCCTTACTAGTTTTTTGTTGATTTATAAATTAATTAATTTACATTTTTAATTTCAAGTAATAAATAATAAAACATTGTATTAAAAACGTTTTGAATTATTTTTTATCTTAAGGTTTTCAATTCCGAACTAATCCCGGGATCCCGGGAATGAGATTTTCAATCCCGATAATCCCGGGATAGAGAAAAGCTTCCGGGATGGGACTCCCTAGTATAAGATCACCGAAAAATGCAAAGGTTTTTTCGCTCCACCAGCATTTTCTAATAGAATGAGGTTGATAAATAAGATCTGCATCAAAAGATTCGTATCGTTAGTGGAAAGCATCCGCCTGGTTTGCATTTGAAGCCTCAAAAACAGGCTTAAAATTTCTTGAAAATATCTCAAACAACTTTTGCCCTGCAACTTTTTTAAAAAATGGTAAAATTTTTACAATTTTTTTTCCTTCCACAGACAATTAAACAGTTAAAACGGCCCGTGTAATTCTTTTTTGGTAGGCGTGATATTTAATCAACGAGTGTTCTTGAAGACGAAACTAATTTTTTACTCAATTTTTATTCTATATTTTTGTTCAAAAAATTCCCAAAAATCATAGAAAAATCTGCGAGCTATCAACATGATGTAAAAACGTGAAGGGCATTTAATAAAGACTAAGAAATTTACTACTTTTTACTTTTTTTTTTTTTTTACTCATGAACTTATGTTATGGGAGCGTATGAGCTTTGTTTCAATTCAATTTCACTCATAAGCCTCGTTGATAAAAAATATAATATGTTTTTGTTTGTTTTTTTCACGGTGGAGTTAAATTGAAAGGGCTCGTTGGGCCCCCATTTGTCGCTAAAATGCCAAGGCAAAGGAAATTGCTATTTCACTTCGTATAAATTTCGTTTGAGTTGTAAGGGGCAGAAGGAGACAACACTTGTGGAACCTCTAAAGATGTCAAATCCGTGCCTAACGAGCTCACCTGATAATTCCAACTTTGTTTTTTTTTTTAAATATATTTTTTAACATAAATTACGTGGAATGGAATAAAAAAAAGTAAAGTAATTGATTTTATTAAAATTATTTATTCATTTGAAGTACTCGAATACTCCACAAATTTTGTTTTCGAAACGTTTTTTGTTGGTATATCTCTAAAATGTTTTTCCATTGCACGCAAACTGAACTGCTTTTTCTACTCCTGGTGTGTTAAAACGTCATTAAAACTAGAAATTAAAGCAACAACACGTTCTGCTATATCATTAACAACCAGTCAATATTTTAACTATCGATTTTGTAGTCATAATTTTCTTCCCATGTTGATGGATCTGATTCCAAGAACCTTGGCCTTACACTTGTAATTTTTTCATTTAGAATTGTATTGAAAAAGTTGTATTTGGTTTCAATGACGAAGTCATACAATTCCGTCGTCATTACATCATCAGCTTCTAAGAGGACTCTTTGTGGATTGTCAGGATGTCCATTCCTTTTTAAATTTGTCAACATTTTAAATAACAATTTCCTTTTCCTTGGCATTTTTGCGACAAATTGGGTCCCAACGAGCCCATTCAATTTAAGTTCACCGTTAAAAAAACAAAAACATTTAATATTTTTTATCAACGAGGCTTATGAGTGAAATTGAATTGAAACAAAGCCCAAACGCTCTCACAACATATGAATTAGCAATGATTTAGGTGAGTAAAACAAGTACTTACTTTGTCAAAATTTGAAAAAAATGAAAGATGAATTGAATGAAACAAAAATAAAAATCATTTATGTGCCTTTAACTCATTCACCGCGACTCCCAAACGCTTTGTACGAAATTTTTTTTAATTTTACGTGCTTTCTTATATTGATCACAGGAACTACCAAATAATATTTCAACTTTGCATCTTTCACCGTTGTCGGGATATGAGGGGGCTATAAAAATACCCAACCATCGTCAATGTGCTCTAAATGGGCACAAATTCATTCTGCAACAATATTTTATATTTTTTTTAAATATAAAATTTTTTACAAATGATAATACAAATTTTCTGATTTTTCAACCTTATCACTTTTGACTTTGAAAATGTAGTAGTTAACGTAAAAATGTCTTCACACACTCCACAAATAATTTATAGCTCTATTTTTTCTTAAAGCAACAAAAATCAATCCTGAGATATGATCAATTCTGCAGAAGCATTTTCATCTGTAAAAAATACCCAACCGCAGTTAATGGGTTTAGATGTAAGTTCATGAGTACAAAAAAAAATTGTAAAATGTAGTGAATTTATAAGACCTTATTAAATGCCCTTCATGATGATGTAATGTTAATAGCTCGCAGGTTTTTCTCTAATTTTTGAGAATTTTTTGAATAAAAATAGAACATACAAATTGAGTAAAAAAATGAGTTTAATCTTCAAAAACAACATTAAATATCACACCTACCAAAAAAGAATTACACAGACAGTCTTACCAGTTAAATTGTCTGTGGAAAGAAAAAAATTTAAAACTTTTACCATTTTTTAAAAAAGTTACAGGGCAAAAGTTGTCTGAGATGTTTTCAAGCAATTTTTAGCCTGTTTTTGAGGCTTCAAATGAAAATCGGATAGCTATTTTCCACTAACGATACCAATCTTTTAATGCAGATCTTGTTTATCAACCTCATTCTATTAGAGAAAGCTGGTAGAGCAAAAAAAAAACACCTTTGTGTTTTGGGCGCCCCATTTTTTATTTAGATATACGTGTTATTTTAAGACTTCCGATGCAGATCGCACAAAAGTGTGTTGTATTGGGTTTTGACACGAAAAATCCCTTTAGGATATTTATCTTTACCAAAAGCACCCATCTAACCAGTTGGATTTTGTATTCATTTTGGAACTATTTTGTAAGTATAAGATTCTTATAATTTATTTTTATTCGCTATTGATATAAAAAACTTAATTGTAGCTGATTAGAGTATAAGATTTAAAAATTTAAGAATTTTTAATTAAAAATAAGACAAAATAAATTAAGTCATTAAAAACTTTTTCAATCAACGATAAAAAAATGATACGTTTATCGGTATTTACAAGATTATTTCTTAATAAGAATATAGAAATAAATACAGTAGGTGGTTAAGCTATTAGAACGCAGAGTAATTAAACTCAATTTTCAAGTTCGAAGTCAAATTATAATTTTGTTTTTATATCAATGATAAAAAAATTAAGCTAGTAAGTTAAATACATTAATTGTTTGTCGTTAGAAAGTGTTTTGATTACAGTTTTGTCTGTAACGAGTATTTCCGCCTCTAGCTTTTACGACAGCTCGCACTCTATTGGGCATACTTTCAATCGAAGCCTTAATACATAATTTTACTTTCGAAGAATTTCTCCAAACATCAATGATATTTTCTTTCAAAATACTTATGGAAGGGCTATTCTGAAGGTAAACATGGTGTTTAACCCTAACCGTCCTGATAACATTTACATACGTTGACTCCTGATAGGGGTACCCGGGTACCCGTGTGTAATTTGTATGGGAACACTAAAAATCATAGATAAGACATGTCCGTGCATGGTACTGTTTAGGTCTAGCGTGATTTGAAGACAACCCAGTGGGCAAAAGAAGGGCTTTGAAGCACTTCTAGCAGGCCATCATATGGATTTCTTAGCACTTGCGTACTTATTTCCAAGCCCATTAACTTTTTTATATGAAACGAGAAAATTTTCTAGGCCTTCCTCTCTCGCGACTCTAAAGAAGCCTGCTAGAAGCCCTTTTTGAGAATGTACATTAGAAAGAAAAGCAATTTAAATATCAACTTGAAATAAAAAACTTTTGACAATTTCCAGATATGAACCAACGTCCTCTCATGTGGTAGTCTGGCATCTTATACACTCGTCTACCGCAGTTCTTAACGAACTTCAGCTTATTTTGTATCATTACAAATGAAAGTAAAACCCAGATCGGACCAAAAAAAATTTTCATTTAAATCTAAAACTGTTCATTTAAAAATTTTTTTGGAATTTTTTTGTAAAATTTCTTCATACAAAAATAATAACATTTTCTTCAATTAAAATAATTTTGAAAGAAATTCTTAGAATTTTTCCATACAAAAGTTTTCATATAATGTGTTAGATTTAGGCAAAGAAGTAAAATATAAGGAAATGGTGTTGCTTACACATACACTGTACGTGAACTGTCGCACCATTCGTAAATTGTGCGAGCGACAAAGAGTGTGTTTTTTGACATTTTTGAGAACCCTGGCATCTGATTGGAAGACTCCTCAACAAAATAGTTGAAAATAATTTAATTTTAAGCATTTTTCACTGCTTAAAAAGCAACAAAATTAAAGAAAAAAAACCACTAAAACAAATGCAATATGAGTTGTGCGGTTAAGAATTGTAATAGTTCCCGAAAACTTAAAAACAATGCGCATTCGTTCCACAGGTAAATATGTCCATACGGTTTTAATTATTTTAACAAAAGTGCTTTATTTAGTTTCTAACGATATTTTTTTAACTTATTTGTGTTAGAAATGTATATATTTCTTATTAAAAATGGTGTAAAAATGCAATTTTGACCCCGTTGATTTTGCGCCAGTTTGATCAAACCACATCTGTCAAAACACAAACACTGCTTCAGGGGCGCAGTCATTTTTCGCAGTTGAATACATGTTTGGGGCGCTCTTGTTTTCAGCATAGTGAATCAGATTTAGTACCTGTTTGTTAAATTTTTCTGATTTTTACACAACAACTAGGCAGAAACACCAAAAAAATAAGGATTTTAAAAAATTAACCTAATATAATTTGTAATTAAAGTTGAAGTTTAGAATTTATAGGCCTTCAAATATAGAAAAATTACCTAAAAATCTTGCAGTTTTTCTAGTTTTTCAAAAAAACTAAGCTTTATGGGTATTAAAACAAAGGTAATGTGCGTATCTATTCAACAAGGTGTCAAATTTAGAATTCCATAAGAATTCATTAAGATATAATTTTTTATAATTAGAATTTGTGAAAAGATAACTACATTCAGAACTGCTGTAGACAGAGAAGCCTGTGTGGTACTTACTGAGGTTTGTAAACCCTAAGCAGCATCCGAAGGCCTCCTTTTGATACATTTATTTTTTTTATTAAATTTGGAAAAACCTCGCGATTTTAAGTAAAAAAATGGTTGTACCTTAAATGCATGTATTTTTATGTTTGATATATTGTTGAATAGATACTTGGATTATGTCTCTTTTGATTCCCATAAAGTTAAGTTTTGTTGGAAAACTTAAAAAATCAGCTAAATTTTTAGTCCACTTTTTCCAACGTTGGATGCCTATAACTTCTAAGCCAATTGCGAGCGATCAAAAATTTTTTAAATAATTAGAGTTGTTGCTATTTTTGAAATGTTTCTAAAATTTTAATGCATAAGAACAAACTTTAACAGTTTGGGCCTTCTTTTACGATACAACCGAATACGGCCCTTTGTGATTGTTTCTGTATTTGTGTGAACCAACACCAATAAAGAAAATACCACACTTTTCTGCTATTACACCACTTCCTTATATTTTACTTCTTTGGATTTAGGAGACCCAACTCGGACAAAAAAAATTTTTTTTGTTTTTTCTTAAATTTTTTATTGCCCCAGACAAAATTTTTGGCCGAAAAATGGACTTAAAACGGCAGACAGGTAGTCTGTTTATTGGAATTGAAATGAAATTATTTTGGCCCAATTTTGGCAGGACCCCCAGACAAAATATTCGATAGGAAAACGGCATTATATCAGCATAATTGTGGCAAATGAGCAGAGTTCTGGCAGTATGTTGAAATGTGGTGGCGGCCAGTTTACTTTTTATCAAAAAAGGCTGCCAGAAAGTAGCAGCATGAAGGAATGGAAAAGTCAGTAGAAGGCAGTGTGTCGAAATTCGGCATTGTATTGGACGGCAACTGAAATGTTCAAGCAGCTCAAACATTTTTGTTTTTTCAGCAGCAGCCTTCCTACGCACTATAACGGCAGGCATATGAACTCTGTTGAATAAAATCATTATTTTGGCATTGAACTGAAATATTTAGGCAGGCTTAAAAGTTTTGTTTTATACAGAACAGAATGCTTTCGCCCTACACTGGCAGGCACATGAACTCTGTTAAAAATAAGCATTGTATTGGCATCCAATTGAAATGGTATAGCAGCTTAAAAATGTTTTGCTTTCTAGACAACAGAATCATCTTGTCTTATACTGGAAGACGCTTTTATTCTGTCTAACACTTCTGAGCTCTAACTTTTTACTGGCTTTAACTTGAAATTTTGAAAACCTTTTCACATGTAACATGTGAACTTGACAGTTTTTTTTTTTTTTGCAGGTCTGTAACAGTTGTTGCAATGCGCCGTACACTTCATAGCGGAATTTATTTTTAAAGACATAAGAGGAGATGGGCGTTTCAGGGCATATGGATGGAATCAATCAATTCCAACAAACTGCTTAATGCAGAACTGCTTAGTTTGTGTCGTAAAACGTATGCTAGAACTGAGGTGAAGACTTCAGATGTTGATAACGGAGATCCTAGAACAAATCTATCTTTTCCAGCAATCGGATCTTCACTATACTCGTCTGATGCACAATTTTTTGATTCTGGGAAGGATGAGTGACCAGATTATTCATCATCTCAATTAAAAACTTTAACTGATTATATGGTACAAACATTTCTCTGTCAAATTTCGTTAAGGAAATCTGCTTATTTTTTGCGTGTTGGACTATGTTTTTATAGTGCAATAATTTTAAAACTCACCATTTGTTTCAATAAAACAAATGGCTATTGTTCCACTTTTGGTTAATTTGGCACGTGAACTCGAATCCGAGTACAGCCCACTATCAGGCGATTTGGATCATCTTTTGGACGATGACTTCGGCTTTGGCATCCATCCTATGGAGATTTTCCGTTCATCGCGACCATCCATGCTACTGGATCCACGTCGTCGCCATTTGCCGTATGACCGCCACCATCATGCTTTGGCTCGTCGTGCTGCCATTCGTCATGGTGGAGGCAAAGACGAAGCCTCTTCTATGCAGCTGTTGCCCACTATTGGCAATGAAGGTATTCAAGTGTACATGGATGTTTCCAAATTCAAGCCGAATGAATTGACCGTAAAGACCTTGGACAAAACAATTGTAGTTGAAGGTAAGCACGAGGAACGCGAAGACGACCATGGTTTGATTCAGCGTCACTTTGTGCGCAAGTATACGCTGCCAAAGAATTATGATCCCCAGCATGTAATCTCCACAATTTCATCAGATGGAATACTCACTGTAAAGGCACCACCGCCACCAAGCAAAGCAATCAAACAAAATGAGCGCATCGTTCAGATTCAACAGACTGGTCCGGCTCATCTGAGCGTTAAAGCACCTGAGCAGTCACAACAACAGGATGGCGGCAAGTCTGTTGATCAGGCTCATAATGGCGCTGGTGAACAGAATAAGATGGAAACTGGCAAATAATTTTACTAAGACTACAGCATTTAAATAAATCTCGTCACATGTTTAATTTCTTTTTGTGAATTGTATTGTGATTTAATCGTTAATTCATTGAATTGTATTTGTATCACTTAAGACTTGCATTTCGTTTGCAAACGTTTGAATAAAATTTTTGTACCAATTTTTTTTGTACCAATATCACTCAAAATTATATGTCACAACATCAAAGCCGTTCAAAATTTAAGTGAATCGAAAAAAATCGACAAACCCAAGGACCAAAAACTGTTAGTTGAACAAAAAAAGTTCAAATATATAAAATAACCTAAAATATATAAAAGAAACCAATATTTTGCATTCAAAGCCCCATCCAATTGCCTGCCACTACCTGCTTGTATTCTGCTCTGTACATTCCCTGCCAAGTTGCTTCCACTGAACGCCACTTGCATGCTCTCTTATACATTTTTGAGCCTCTGTTAGTCAGTCTGCTGTTCTGTACAGTGGCAGTCAACTGGCTGGTTTTGGTACAATTCCCGCCCTGCCCTGCCAAAATTGGGTCAAAATAATTTCATTTATATTCCAATAAACAGACTACCTGTCTGCCGTTTTAAGTTAATTTTTCGGCCAAAAATTTTGTCTGGGGACAGGGCGGAAATTGTACCAAAACCAGCCAGTTGACTGCCACTGTACGGAACAGGAGACTGGCTAACAGAGGCTCAAAAATGTATAAGAAAGCATGCATTAACATGGCATCCATATGATTGCCTGCATTAACATGGCATTGAATGCAAAATATTGGTTTCTTTTATATATTTGAGCTTATTTTATTTAACTAACAGTTTTTGGTCCTTGGGGTTGTTGATGTTTTTTTGATTCACCAAAATTTTGAACGGCTTTGATGTGGTGACATACAATTTTGAGTGAGATTTTTCAAACGTAAATTTCTAAGTTTTAAAAAAAAAAGTTTATCTGTAGTATATCAGGTGTAAGCACACCCAAACAGAGAAGGGAATCCACTCCTGTGGGTATAATAGCATTGTCACCAACAATACCAGAGACTACGTGTGCGAACAGTTTTATTGAAAGGAATGGTGGGGTTTAAAATTATTGCTCTATAAAAACATAGTCCAACACGCAAAAAATAAGCAGATTTTCTAAACGAAATTTGACAGAAAAATGTTTGTACCGTATAATGGGTTAATGTTTTTAATTAAGATGATAATTTCGCTGGTCACTAATCCTTCCCAGAATCAAAAAATTGTGCATCAGACGAAGATAGTGAAGATCCGATTCTGGCAGCCTTTTTTGATAAAAAGTAAACTGGCCGCCACCATATTTCAGCATACTGCCAGAACTCTGCTCATTTGCCACAATTATGCTGGTATAATGCCATTTCCCTGTCAAATATTTTGTCTGGGGTGATCTGATCATTTATAAATTTTTCTAAATTTTTTAATATAAAATAACATGAAAAGACTCTAAACCTTCAAAAGGTAGGCCTAACAGAAGTACCTTCATCAACACAGCGAGCATGGAAGGTATATTGACGCCAATAAGAGTACTACTAGCATGCTTTCTTTTGCGTATCGCTAGCTAAAATGCCCACTGGGAATGATCGGCTGTGTATGTGTGTTTGTGAATGTTTGATTGTGTGTGAGCTCGTCGTTTTATCGCGTTGTCAGTTCGTGTTTAGATTTCGGCACGTAAAGTTGATTAACTTTGGTTTGATTTTATAAAATTTTTTCGATGTCGCGCAAACGAAATGCATCTTTTATCGAAATGAAAGTTTCTTTAGGCAAATCTTCTAGCGCAGCGCCATCATATGTTGCTACACAATATGCTACCGGGCCATCAAACCCCACTCAAGCCTACATAATCAGAAAAAATGTACCATCATTGAGTTCTTTGGACAATTCACCATGACGAAATGGTCATCTAAGTATCTCAGCGTAAGTTATGTTGGCCAATCAGTAACGAGTTAGAGGAATCAGACTTGTCGATAACCTATGACAAAATAAAACTTACAACCCAGAGAGCTAAGACCTCACCTCACAGACGATTAAGGTAAGCCCCGATATGCATTCGACAAAAATAGAACTTTTGTCTGACATAAGTCATAAGAAGAACAGCGTATTATTTTTGTAAATAATGAATTACTCACGAAGAGTTCCAGCAGTAAATGGAAAAAGGGTCATTAATGTTAAATGCAACAAATACAAAGGCTGCTTATACGTAATGGAACAGATGTTGTCTAAATATAGCACCAAATTTAAAGCAAATAGACGGCCATTAGCCATTTTTTACAACATGATCGACGTAGCTGCGTTGGTTGCATTTTGTGTCCAAATGCGAAAAAAACGAATCTCTCGTTGAGGCTTTTTTGCATCATTTGGCTTTGAGTTGGCGACGTAAAACATGAAACCCATATGAAAGGGCCTGCTTTTGATCTTAAGATTCGCTGCAATTCCATCCGGTTCAACTGCGATAAAACTGGTCTTTGCCATCAAAGGGTCGTTTGCTTGGCTATTGATCCCAAAGTATTCAATAACTGTTCACAAGTCCATTTTGAATATAATTTCCGACAGCAACCAAGCGAACTAAATTTCCAAATTTTAGTCTAATACGACCTAAACCGTCTGAAATATAGCATTTTTATTGATTTGTGTGCGGTTAAATGTGGGTGTGGCAAAATTTCCTAAACCATCTCGTACATGAAACAAAGACTGCCAAAATTTCAGCTCGATCGACCCAGTAGTTTTGGAATCTATAGACATCACACAGACAGACGATCAGGATGACAGAGTGTGTTTTGCTTTTTATGTATCCAGATTATACTACAAAATTTGTATTAAAACAACTTCAATTCAATAATAATCAATAATAAAATAAAAAAAAAACAGACTTAAAAGAAACCTAAAATTACTTTTATATCACATTCTTCATACAAAATGTGTGAAGAAATTTACGGGTACCCGGGTACCCTTATCAGGAGGGCAAGGAATATTCCACTTTGGATCGGCTCTACAACCAACTAAAAAATTCTAGAATGCTAAAAATGCGAAAAACGATAGAAAACGACTATTTATAAGATGTCATGGAGATGTCATCATGTTTAAAAAACATTAAAAAATGGATTTTTTAAAACTCGAGCCCCAGAATTTTCCTTAAATCTAAAAATTACTATAATAAAATAAATTTTTATTTCATATTAATAGTCATTAATTATTTTATTTTTGAATTTATTTTTAAATATAATATATATGAGCTGGGGTACTAATGGGTTGAGTATAAATAAAACAGCAAGTGATATTGACAGGACTTATGTGCTCATGCCAGTTAAGAGGTTAGTGTGGGGTCGCCGACTATAATTCATCATCATATTTCGCCTGTTCCTTCAAAATGTATTGGAACGCACTTGCGTATAAACTAAATAATCTAAACTCTAATCTAAAACTTTCAATCAATACACTTTTGTTTCTTAACAGTACACAAGATACAATATATTATTCGCTACGTACTTCAAATGGCTTTATGTTACATTTCCATTTCAAATGTAGCCTTGACCTTTTTTTTTAATTTTAACTACTTTATATCCACTCAACCAAGTTATTCACCGTTTAGGGCCATAAATAAAATTGAAAACAAAAACATAAGACCTTTCTTGCCTTCTCTACTCTACTTTACTCCATCTACTCATTTGCCACATTAGCTTATTTTTAATTTAAATTTTTTCGATTTAACTGGTTGTATGATTTTTTTTTTTTATTTTATTACAATTAAATTCAAATGTATTCATTTTTTTTAACCACACAAAACGGTTTAACAATTAGCTCTGCCCAATCAAGGTTTTTATTATTGTTTTGCATATACTAGATGCATCTCATCTCTATTTTGATACAAACCTGATTGTTCGTCAACCAGTCAAACAAAATATAAGGAAAAAGTAATTATAATAATGAATATAATTTTTAAGATTTAAGATTGTCTTCATTTACACGCTACAACAATAAAGACCTAAACAAAATAAAAAATTGCAAGAGTTTTAATAAATGAAAATGTTTAAACATGACTTACTTAGTTCTTTCATAGCACATTTATATAAAACGAATTTAAAATTTCCATATTAAGCTTTCAATACTAAGCGAGCGATAAGTCCTAAACATTGTATAAGTCAGATAAAAATTAGACCATTGATAGACCTAATAAGGTTAACAGTAACTCCAACAATTTTTATTTTTTGTTTAAGCTGTGTTATAACCAGACATGAGCTTCCAGAAGCTCAATTCGCTCAGTTGGCTAGTTGGCTCAGCTACAAATTTGTTTTGTTTTATCAACATTGTGTTTGCACATAATTGTGGTGAGATGTTTGTGCCATTACATGTGTTGCACACAAACACACAGGATTTGTTTTTGTTTTGCTGGTTAATTTTTTTATAGAAAAAGAAAATCAGTGTAACCTTGTCGGGGTTTTTTATTGAATTAAAATTTTTTATTTTGTTTTTTTTTCTTGCAACGATGAGCAAAAGTAATAATGAGGATAACTTTGTGTTTTAAAAAAAAAAAAATTGGCTCACTAAATTCATTTTCCTGCTCATGACTGTTTCATACGTTTATAATGGTTCCAAACGTTAACTCATTACCAGGGACCGTAAAGGTTATGATTTTTTTCAAAAAAATCAATCAACAATCGTTATTTTTTGACTGATTTCAATTCGATCAAAAATAAAAGTTAAAATATGACTCTTACTTTTTCGATCATATATATAAGTAAAAATTTTACTATAAGTTTTCGATCAAAAATAACGGTTAAAATTTTACCTTAATCTTCCCGATCAAAAAAAGAGATTAAAAATTTGACAGATCTATTTCTAATTAACTATTATAATAGTTTATTTTTTCAAAACAATTAGTAGAGTACACTTTTTATTCTTTTACACCTATATTCGTAACATTTTTTCACAGAGATAAAAACATTGCAATCGATCTTCATATCGTAGCATTGCATAGCTTAGTTGCTTATCATTACACATTAGGGGTATTCACACTGACTTGGGTAGTTGGGTAGATTGGCAAATGCCGTACATTTTGTTTTTGTAAAGTGCCATTCTACCCAAGTACCCATCTGCCAATCTACTCTAGCTGACCCCCTGATTTGTTTGGGTAGATTGTTTTCTTGCCAAATTGAGTACTTTTTCCATGTGTTACCACCTTTTGCAAAAATAGGCAATAATTGAGCTAAGGGCATCAAATTTACAGAATCTGTTGTCAAGGCTAATATGTCGAATAATACACAAAAATATTGCCACACCCCCTATTTCCGCCCACAAGTTAATAAAAACGCAATATTTCAGCTGAATTTGGTTAGATTGGACTAAAATTTTGTAATTTAGTGCGTATGACTACTATCGAAACTTCAACAAAAATGGGCGTGGTCGAACTATAAATACACCAAATTTTCAGAAATTATAATTCCTATGTTGTACATGTTTTTATAATGAAACTTGGTTTATATTTGCTATGAGACCAAGTGGTGGACACTAGATAAATAAATTTTGCCACGCCTACTTTTACCGCCCTTCTATATACATAAAATCGTTGGTGCAGTGTTTCTTAAGATCTCAGGAACGGTAACACCTAAGGCAACCAAATTTACAATATCTGTTAATATCTCGGTTAATAAAGTTAATATCTCGGTTAATAAAAAAAGCCACACCCCTTTTGCTATATTTTGGACGGTTCAGATCGTATTAGACTAAAATTTGATAATTTTTTGGTGTGGTTACTGTCTGAAACTGTATTAAAAACGGGTGTCTACGACCTCTTTTACAGCCCACAAATCATTAAAAATACTTTATTTAAGACGATTTTGGTCGTATAAGACTTAAATTTGGTAATTGAGTTTGTATGGTTACATTCGGGAATAGTAGTAAAAATTGACGTGGTTGCTCTATAGCAACGCCCACTTTTTCATAAATCATTAAAATTGACTACTGGACTTATTGTGTTGAAAGTTTGGCAGTGGATTTGTTTCGCCTACGAGATAGTTTAGGAAAAGTTTAGGCCTAAATTTTTCACACATAAAATGCTAAAAATTGATTTGGTGGCAACCCTCTTCCAGCTGTCACTCGTCTCTCATTAGCTACATAAGCCGGGGAAATCAAACAACATGCAGCACTGCCCAAAACTATTCTACAAAGTACTCAATTGCAATTTAGGGTGCTCACAATAACCAAAAGATTATGTTTTCATATATTTCGTAAACGACTGGAACAGCGAATGCAAGCAGATGATAAAGGAAATAAAATATGACTTTTACTTTTGATCAATATTTTTTGATTGAAAAAATAAGTCAAATTTTTACTTATATTTTTGATCAAAAAAATAAAAGTCAAATTTCAACTTTTATATTTGATCGAAAAAATAAAAGTCAAATTTTAACTCTTATTTTTGATCGAATTAAAATTGGTCAAAAAATAACGATTATTTATTGACTTTTTTAAAAAAATTAGAAAAATTAAAATCATTAAAGATTATTAGATTATTAAGAATTATTATCTTTAGCTTACAAGCATCACATTACTATATTCCAATATCGAACAGACTTACTCTTTCCATCTGGCTTTTTGAATAGAAATTTCAAAAATAACGGCTATTTTCGGTCCCTGCTTATTACTGTTAAATTAATGCCTTCCTTAAAATTTTTATAACTTCTTGTAGAATACTCCAATTTATGAAAAATTTCTGTTAAAAGTGAAATAAAAAAACTGGACAGTCCGTTTAATAACATCACATTATTATTTTTTACTTAATTACTTACTTATTAGTACTTAAATACTAATAGCACAATTTTAGTGAAGTAGACACATTTTAACTAAACAAAATATATTTTAAAATCTCAAATGATTTAAGGTTATTTGGTGCAAAAAACATGTGTTTTAGTACTAGCTTTCGGTTCTTGACAATCCTTGAAGGTTATGAAAATATTAAAATTTAGGCATTGAATATGTTTTCATGTCATATAAAGACCTTTTACTCCAAAAAAGCATCTCAGAAACCTGGTTTAACGAAGAATTTAATGACACTTATGTCTACTTATCGAATTACAAACTGTACCGAAAAGATAGACCAAATAAACGAGGTGTAGGGGTTGCGATATATTGCAGACAAAATCTTAATGTAAAATTTCTAAGTAAATCAAATGGATCTGAGGTTGAATTTTTAAACATTGAAATATCTTTCATTTTTGATTGATTTTTTTTCTATTGCACCAAAAAATAAAATTAATAGGTACTAAAAACTTTTTGTGTGTTTCAGGTACGAAAGTTAATCCCCGAGTTGTGCATGTTTTTATATTGTATATAAACTTGGTGTTTATGTGCTATGAGACCAAGTAGTGGTCACTATATACATAAATGTTGCCACGCCTACTTTTAACGCAAAATCCTTTGTGTAGTGTCTTTTAAGATCTCAGGAACGATAACACCTTAGGCCACTAAAATTACAAGATCTGCTATCAAGGTTTATATCTCAAGTAATAAAAAACGAAAGTTGCCACACCCCCTATAACCGCTCACAAATTAATTCAAATGCTGTATTTCAGACGATTTTTGCTGTATTGGAAAAAAATTTTAATTTAGTTCGTATGTTTACTCTCGGCAACTCAGCTAAAAATGGGCGCGGTCGAACTATAACTATGCCCACTTTTCAGAAAGCATTATAATTACCGAGTTTTGCATGTCTTATAATGAAACTTGGTGTATATGTGCTGAGACCAAGTACCCAGTGGGCACTTGCAGGAGTCCTGAAGGCCTTTTAGCAGGCCTACGTTAGGTTTTAAAATACCTACCACATTCCTTGCAAACACCGTTTTATCGCTTGTATGAAATGGGAAAATTTGTCAGGGCTTCCGCTCTCCTTGCTCAAAAGAGATCTGCCAGAAGCGCTCTTTCAAGAAGTCACGTTAGAAGGAAAAGCAAAAGGGGTATTCACACTAACTTGGGTAGTTGGGTATGGGTAGATTGTGTACTTTTGGTTATTGCGAGCACACTAAATTGCGATTGAGTACTTTGTAGAATAGTTTTGCAAAGATTATATAGTATAAAGATGTGCCACGTAGAACATTAAAAAGTTACAAATATTTTTCAGATCAATACGTAAGCTTTTGTGAGCGCGATGAAAAAACTTTCTTGAGAGAAAAGTTTCCAATCCTTGCATGCACATTCTCTCTGCAATGCTCTTTCACTCTTCACTCCACAATGCTTCACAGCATAGATCACCACTGCATGGTTTCTCATAGCTAGCGAGAGTCGTGAAATTTAATGTTGTAAGTATTAACCATATTTTTTAAACTCTTTCACAAATATAGTATTTAGAATATTTATACAAAAATCGTTAGATCAATACAAATGATAGCTTAAATAAAAGATATAAATGTCTTATTTGCAAACATGTACAAATTTTGTAATATAAAAAAATACTTTTGAAGTTATAGAATCATAAATGGGGACATATTTTTCAAAACTTAAAAAAATCGAAAAAATCTTTGAAAATTCTTTAAATCTTTTCGAATTGCATTCGTTCTATAATACTCATACAATTTAACACAAAGCTTATATTAATATAACTTATTTTCTGGTTTGTTTAATTGACATTTGTACAAATCTAAATGACTTAACGGACTTCGCTTAATTTGAGTACACATATTGTGTGCATCCTAGATGAGATTGTAACATACTTAGTTTTGATCACGCTCATTCCACCCATTTCCACTTACGTAAATTTTGATATTGAAAATCTTTCTTTCTTTAAAAAATTCTTTTGCAAATTAAATTGAAAAAATTTCAGTAATTTTAATACCAAAAACATTCACATATCTTTAGAATTTCAGAAATTTTTGGTACAACGACTTTTTTATAAAACATCGTCCCCCAAGAATGAGAAAAAACGACATGAAAATTAAAACTTTGACTTTCGATGCAAATATGTCCGCTATTTTAAATATATTTAATTCAAATTTTTTAATCAAACTTTTAATAAAAGCCCTTTACAAAAATAGTTTCAACTGTAGCGTTAGGTCAGTGAATATATTCTTTAATTTTTTTTTTCAAAAACTGTCCATAATATTGAATTTTTACTCAAAAAATGATTAAAAATTTTTTTTTTTATAAATAAGAACAATTGAAAATTGCATATCTGAGTACTTTTCATAAAGTAAAGCATGTACAGGGTCCGCCAAATAACTTTTTTTTTTGAAAATTCTATAAAAAAAACTACTGGATATTTTTTCAAATTTCTTTTTTTATTTGAAAGTACAATTCTTCCGGTTAATAATGGAAAATAATTGTATTCAAATGGCTGCCTCGGCTGGCCATGCAGTAGCCTACACGATCGGTCCAATTTTTAAGCACATTATCGATTGTGTGCAGCTGTATTTCACCAATGGCTTCACGAATATTGTCCTTTAAAGCGTCAATTGTCTCTGGCTTGTCGATGTTACACCTATCTTTGAGGGCACCCCACAAACAATAGTCCAACGGTGTCAAATCGCAGCTCCGAGGTGGCCAAACGACATCAGCTCTGCGGCTGATAATGCGATCTTCAAAAACAGGGCGCAAAACATCGAGTGTAGCTTCGGCTGTGTGGCACGTAGCGCCGTCCTGTTGAAACCAAATGTTGCCAATATCCTCCTCTTCAATTTTTTTGAACAAAAATTCGTTCAACATGGCCCGATAACGATCGCCATTGACTGTAACGGCCACTCCTTGCTCATTTTCGAAGAAAAATGGCCCAATTATGCCTCTGGACCAAAATTTGCACTAAACAATGACTCGTTTTGGGTGCAGCGGCTTTTCAATGTATGCGTGCGGGTTTTCTGTGCCCCAAATGCGACAATTTTGCTTGTTTACATACCCGCCAAGATCAAAATGAGCTTCATCTGAAAAGATGATTTTTTTGGCAAAATCTGCATCTTCTGTAAGTCGATCGCAGTCCCACTTCTCAGCGTTGTTCAAGCGTACACACAACCATATTCGTTCAGCGGAAGGATAAAACTAATTATCTGTCAAATCAGACATGAGCTAAGTGTTACCATTCACGAAATAAGCACTAGTTGAAAAAAAACGTTATATGGCGGACCCTGTATTTGCAATAATATAATAAAAATATATAAAAATAGTTAAATAAAAAAATTTCCGCAAAAAAAAACTTAAAAAATATTGCTTATTATTCACTGCTAAGCTTCAACTAATGGAATCGCCCATACAATAATATAACACTAAAAATATCATGTGGCAAAACGGCAAAAAAAAAAATCAAGTCACACAAAATATACCTAGATTATGTCATCTTTATGATATTATATTCTTGAAATTTATGATAAATCCACATAAAAGCTTTATGAGAGTCAGAGCGAACGATTTAAAGCTTTTGAGAGCGAGAGAATAAGTAAGCGACAATGTGAGCAAATGTGAGCATAATATTGAAAAGCAATAGAAATGATATGCAAAGATTTGATACACGAAACATCTGAATAAACGATATAGCTGCCAACAAAATGTAGCAAAATTTCATTAGGTCTTACTTAAAAAATGTAGGCAATTTTTTTACTTAGCTACCCTACGAACATTATATAATTTAAAGTTATTATATTTTTTGCATTATCTCTTATCTTTTTGTTACATAATTTCAAGAATATAATATCATAAAGATGACATAATCTAGGTATATTTTGTGTGACTTGGTTTTTTTTTTTTGCCGTTTTGCCACATGATATTTTTAGTGTTATATTATTGTATGGGCGATTCCATTAGTTGAAGCTTAGCAGTGAATAATAAGCAATATTTTTTAAGTTTTTTTTTGCGGAAATTTTTTTATTTAACTATTTTTATATATTTTTATTATATTATTGCAAATACAGGGTCCGCCATATAACGTTTTTTTTCAACTAGTGCTTATTTCGTGAATGGTAACACTTAGCTCATGTCTGATTTGACAGATAATTAGATTTATCCTTCCGCTGAACGAATATGGTTGTGTGTACGCTTGAACAACGCTGAGAAGTGGGCCTGCGATCGACTTACAGAAGATGCAGATTTTGCCAAAAAAATCATCTTTTCAGATGAAGCTCATTTTGATCTTGGCGGGTATGTAAACAAGCAAAATTGTCGCATTTGGGGCACAGAAAACCCGCACGCATACATTGAAAAGCCGCTGCACCCAAAACGAGTCATTGTTTAGTGCAAATTTTGGTCCAGAGGCATAATTGGGCCATTTTTCTTCGAAAATGAGCAAGGAGTGGCCGTTACAGTCAATGGCGATCGTTATCGGGCCATGTTGAACGAATTTTTGTTCAAAAAAATTGAAGAGGAGGATATTGGCAACATTTGGTTTCAACAGGACGGCGCTACGTGCCACACAGCCGAAGCTACACTCGATGTTTTGCGCCCTGTTTTTGAAGATCGCATTATCAGCCGCAGAGCTGATGTCGTTTGGCCACCTCGGAGCTGCGATTTGACACCGTTGGACTATTGTTTGTGGGGTGCCCTCAAAGATAGGTGTAACATCGACAAGCCAGAGACAATTGACGCTTTAAAGGACAATATTCGTGAAGCCATTGGTGAAATACAGCTGCACACAATCGATAATGTGCTTAAAAATTGGACCGATCGTGTAGGCTACTGCATGGCCAGCCGAGGCAGCCATTTGAATACAATTATTTTCCATTATTAACCGGAAGAATTGTACTTTCAAATAAAAAAAGAAATTTGAAAAAATATCCAGTAGTTTTTTTTATAGAATTTTCAAAAAAAAAAGTTATTTGGCGGACCCTGTACATGCTTTACTTTATGAAAAGTACTCAGATATGCAATTTTCAATTGTTCTTATTTATAAAAAAAAAAATTTTTAATCATTTTTTGAGTAAAAATTCAATATTATGGACAGTTTTTGAAAAAAAAAATTAAAGAATATATTCACTGACCTAACGCTACAGTTGAAACTATTTTTGTAAAGGGCTTTTATTAAAAGTTTGATTAAAAAATTTGAATTAAATATATTTAAAATAGCGGACATATTTGCATCGAAAGTCAAAGTTTTAATTTTCATGTCGTTTTTTCTCATTCTTGGGGGACGATGTTTTATAAAAAAGTCGTTGTACCAAAAATTTCTGAAATTCTAAAGATATGTGAATGTTTTTGGTATTAAAATTACTGAAATTTTTTCAATTTAATTTGCAAAAGAATTTTTTAAAGAAAGAAAGATTTTCAATATCAAAATTTACGTAAGTGGAAATGGGTGGAATGAGCGTGATCAAAACTAAGTATGTTACAATCTCATCTAGGATGCACACAATATGTGTACTCAAATTAAGCGAAGTCCGTTAAGTCATTTAGATTTGTACAAATGTCAATTAAACAAACCAGAAAATAAGTTATATTAATATAAGCTTTGTGTTAAATTGTATGAGTATTATAGAACGAATGCAATTCGAAAAGATTTAAAGAATTTTCAAAGATTTTTTCGATTTTTTTAAGTTTTGAAAAATATGTCCCCATTTATGATTCTATAACTTCAAAAGTATTTTTTTATATTACAAAATTTGTACATGTTTGCAAATAAGACATTTATATCTTTTATTTAAGCTATCATTTGTATTGATCTAACGATTTTTGTATAAATATTCTAAATACTATATTTGTGAAAGAGTTTAAAAAATATGGTTAATACTCAAAATTACCTCCTATTCAGGCCAAATATGCGATATCGGATAGCTTTATAATTATATTTCGAAAAGCCTCAGAATTTGGTATTCGACCACAATTAACAAGTAAGGCTTCCCTGATAACATGTAATGGGCGTTGGGAAAGGAGGCATGGCACCTCCTACACCACCCAAATTTGCGATATCGAATTGCTTTGGAGTTATAGGTCGCATAGCCTCGAAACTCGGTATTCCACTACAATTTACACGTTTCACTGATAAAATTTTATGGGCGTTACCCCTCCCACACAACTGAAATTTTTTGATATTGAATAGCTTTGGAGTAATAGGTCGCTGCACAACCTCAAAATTCGGTACTCGACCACAATTTACTCGTGCCGTTTCGCTGATAGCATGTTATGGGCTTTTCGCAACGGGGGCGTGGCAGCAACACACAGTGTTTCAGCTAGTTATTTATACCGGCGCGAAGATTTCGTTGTTTTGTTTTGATTTATTTTTGACGTATCTTTGTTTACGTTATTTCTGTTATTTTACTCATTTCCATGGCAATTCAAAATAATCCAGGTAGTGTTGAAAGCTGATTATATCAAGAAAACAAATAAAAATTTAAAATTATGAATGTTGTAAAAAAATTCTGCTATGACTCATTTCAAAGAGTTTACAGTGTTGCAAATCCTATTATAATGTAAAATTGCGGTTTAGGGATTTTTAAATTTAGCTAAAAACGCTAAGAACATTGTTTGTAAACAAAATCTTTAGTTAAATATATGATAATTTGGTTTTTAAAGTCAGAAGAATTTGTTTAGTACGAACTCACCACGTCGACTTTGATGCAGGTAGTTTTGAGTATTTTTACTAAAACCGAAATACGTTAATATCCAACCTACTACAATCATACTTTTTACCTTAATATATTCGTTGAAATATTTTTTTTAACAATGTTAAAAAATGGGAAATGTTAAATAAACGGTATATTTTAAACTCTTTCGCAAATGTTGTATTCAGAAAATGTCTACAAAAATCGTACAAATAATCGCATAAATAATAGATTAAATAAAAGGTATAAATATCACATTTGTAAATATTTATAAAACTTGTAAAATAAATGAATACTTTTGGAGTTATAGGATCATAACTGGGGTAATATTTTTCAAAACTCAAAAAAGTTGAAAAATTCTTCTAAAAAAATTCGAACCAACCTGGTCTTAATAATTTTTATTATCTAGAAAAAATATTCAATCGAACTAGCAATGTCGTTTTTGTTGCGCAAAGTTTTTTCAAATTGTTTACCACTGTTATTAATTTGTTATTCACTTTTAAATAAAAAATACAATGAATAAAAAATTTAGTTATTCACTATGAATTTTATGAAATTTATGAATTAAATGTTCGCTATTAATTTTTTTATTAATTTTTTATTCATTATTAATTTTTATTAATATTAATTTATTATTCCTTATAAATTTCGTATTCATTTCTAATTTTTCATTCACTTTTGAATAATAAATAAAATGAAAAAAAAATCTTGTTATTCACTTTTCAGTATGGAACCAAATAATAATAAATAAAAAAATAATAATGACTATAAAATTAATAATGAATAACACATGAATAGGCAATGAATAAAAAAAAAATAATGTACAAAAAATTAATTATTGAAAAATATTAAATTCTTTTTGAATTGCATTCTTTGTAAATAGAATTCATATGAATAAAAAAAAAATAATTATTCTGAATAACGAAAAAAAGTATTTAACATTAATTACTAATCAATTTTTTAAAATTCAATGTTAATTAAAAATTTTATTTATAAACAATTTTGAATTCATTGGATGGATTTAGTGTCGATTATGGATAATTTGTATGTCGTTATTTAGTTTTCCTTAAGATTCTGAATATATATGCAGATTTTACTGCTCTGGCTGATAGTCAATCAAAAATAGGCAATATTAATAGCAAGTAGTGCATAAGAAAAATTTGCTTCGCACAAAATAAGGAAATTATAATGAAAATAATGCAAACAAACAAAAACATTTGTTGCTGTCAAATAGAGATCACAACTGCTTGGTTCCAACAACAACAACAACAACAACAACGGAAAAAACAATTACAACATTAAATTTCACGACTCTCGCTAGCTATGAGAAACCATGCAGTGGTGATCTATCCCAGTAGAAAAAGTAAGGAGTAAGGAGCAATTGCAGAAGCACTTCTTAGGCAGGTAGAGGGCCTTACCAACTGGTTTCTTTTCTTAATTATTTTTTATATGAAACGAGCCAACATGCAAGGCATTGCACGCTCCCTTCTACAAAAAGAGCTTATATAAGTTGTTATGTGCAAGGGCTTCAGGAATGTCTTTGCAAGAACAATTTCCATAAAGCGTTTTAAAGAATAGCACTCAGAAGTGGTTATATTCAAGCACTTCTATAACAAGTTACACAGAAGTACTTACATAAGAGGTTATATGGAATCTATTCAAAAACACCTGCTTTCATCGCACTAAAACACACTGTTATAAAGTAAATGTTTGATTTTATAATAAAATTATTGTATTTTATGTAATCATTCAATGTTTTCAAAAGTAAAGTTTTTAAATATGTATATGGATAATGGTTAACAATGAAGGATTAGGAATGTTAAGTAGAAAGTTCATTTATTTTCTTGGCTAAGCAAGTAGATTTGTGGACCTTAGTTTTTGCAATTTTAAATCATTTTTTTAATTCAGTTATATAGTTTTCTTTTGTTATGTAGATGTCCTGAGAAGCTTCTGTAAGTTAAAGTAGGAATTAGAAAAATGTGATATTAATGCTTTTGGTAGAAACTTACTATAAAAGATATTATTGATCGCATTGAATAATTTAAAGGCCTCCTTTTTTTGAATGCCGTCATAATTATAATTTAAAAAATGTCTGGTCCAATCAAATTGTGGATATTTTGGCTATACCGCCGCTTTTGCATATTTTTTGTACTACGGTCAACTAAAGCAAAAAAGATTTTGTATTAAAAATTAAATAGAAGATTTGTTAAAAATATACCAAATCCTGCTCATTGTAATTTAATATTTCAGCTTCCAAACGCTGCAATTCTTCGTTGTTTTTAAGAGGAAATATTTGGGATATTTGTGAGTGTTGTTTATTTTGTTGTGCTAGATCGCGCATTAGGACTTTCATTGAAGCTAATTCGCCTATAATAAACTCATTTTGTTTTTCAACTGTTTCTTTCAGCTGTACAATGCTCGTATTTTTCTTTGCTATAACTGCTTTCATCTGATTGATTTCAAACTCAATATCTTAAATCAAACCAAATAAAACATTGTTTTAAGTTAAATTATTATAAAATTTACTTTTTAACTGACTACTTTTTTGGTCATATGATTTTAAACCTCCTTTTGAAATGTTTACTCTCTGTAAAACGCCTCGATTCTCCGACATGTTTACACTTAAGAAAAATGTTTTAATGAAGGAATTAAAATAAAACTAACAGCTGTGCAGATGAGGAATGAGTATAAGAGTGTTTTCGTGTGGTAAACACATAATTTTAGAGCAAATTTTATTAACATCAAAAATTTCTTCTTCGAATTCTAACAGCTCTCCTTAACAAATTTGTAGGTCTTCCATCGACTTTAAAGGTGCCTCAAAGAAGTTTTTTAAATTTTGCACTCTAAAACCTTTGACGAGTCCATTATTTTTATCCGAAAACCCAGTTACTGTCATTGCAATAAAAGGCCTTATGCAGCAGAAATTATCCGGAATGGTTGTGCTCAAGAAGTAGTTTTTAGTTTGGAAGCTTATAATTTTTCCTTTTTTGTTTTTCTTAAAGCCCTTATCTTCGCCTTTTAATTCAATGTCTTGATCAGAATATTTGTTATAAACTTGTTGTAATATAAGTGAAGGTTTTCGAATTTTCCTTTTCAAAGATTGCATAAAATTTTCAAAATCGTATGCTGAAAAGTTTGTTGCTACACCCATATCATCCACACTTTAACTTAAGTGAAGCAGGCCGTGCACATTAAAAGTGACACTACTTTCGCCGAATAAAACCGTAAAATTTTGAACAAACAATTCCAGCATTTCGTTAGCTATTTGAATTTTTGATTCGGGCATAAGAGGAGTTGATAGCAATCGATATGCTGAATGTAGCAACAAAAATTCATAGTAGAAGTCATCATCTACGATTTTTTTTAATACTACTAGCCCAGTGTAAAGAACGAACTGACGAAACTCCGTAGCTTTCCATCTAAGAACTTCATCGAGAGATCGAAGTTTCCTCTGAAATTCTCTAGGAATATTTCCAGAAAGTGAAACTAATTTTGTTGATAGTAATTCTTTTTGATTTTTGTTGATTTTTAAGGTGCACTTTCCAGCTAAAAGCATACACAACATTTTCTTTGTAACACCCAAGTCCACCAAGTGCATTGGCTCCATTGGAAACTGTGTTATCATGTTTGTACCAATCAGTTCTAGTGAAGTTGGAGTGTTTTTAAACATGTTTTGGTGAAATGACACTTGCTTCCGATCTGTAAAGTCTTTGTTCGATCGGAGTTGCGAAGATACAGTTTTAAATGTTGTCACATGATTTACTTTTTTACCTTCCTGGTAGCATTTTCTGCAGCCCACCAAGGCATTGTGACCGACAATACCACAAACGAATGATCATGCCGGGGTGTCACATATAAAAGCTCTCAATTTTATTTGAAAGTCACGGTTATGGATTATAATTCCATTTTCTCTAAGTGTTTTCAGTTCGTTTACTAAATCATGCAATTATGTATCTATGTTTATTGGTTTTTTTTTTCCAAGGTATGTTCCAATCAAAAAAACATTTATATTTGAAATATTGACAACTCTTCTCAATTATTGGCCAAAGACTTTCTAAACTACTTTTAAAAAGGGGCAATCCATCGATGCCAATATCCAGAATTATTTTGTTGTGCTCATGCAACACACTTAATGGTATCTTTTTAAACTGCTTCTCTAATCCAACATGTAAATAAGTACCAGGGGATACCGTTCTTATAACTGCCTTTATGCTTTTCTTTTTAAGAAGACCATTGAGACTTCTTGGTGCAGTCAACCCTTCTGATTGCAGTACCTTTAGCAACGCTTGAACAGTTGCCCTTGGTGGATTATATTCATGACACCATTTTTTTAATTTGTTTTTTAAATCCAATTCGTTCAATTCGTCCAATTCAAAAGAATTCATTGCATTTAAGTTATTTGCTTCCAATACGTCATTTAAATTTTCACCGCATGAATTTACTGGGTTTTCAGACACAACACTTTCACACTTTATGATAAATCCACATTCAAATTTTACTGTGCCACTTGCTTGTATGGCGGTGGCACATCTTCCTATTATATTATCTGTGGTTTTGGGCAGTGCTGCATGTTTGTGTGATTTTCTCGGTTTGTGTAGATAAGTGACAGCTGGAAAAAGGTTGCCACCAAATCATTTTTTGTCATTTTATGCCCGAAAAATTTAGGCCATTAATTAGGCGTTAAAAAGATATTCTATATACGAGTAATTTTTATCATGAACTTCGCAGGATCTTATCATTTACTAGTAATCCAGGAAAAAACGTTGTCCTGTTATACACCGGCTTACTGCCACATAAGAATTATCATGCCAATCGGAAAAAATTTTAAATTTTTTGTATATATGAACTGGCATAACTGTAGTGCGACTACGCCCATTTTTGCTTCAGTTTCCGAAAGTAACTATATGGATTAATTCAACAAATTTTAGTTTGATACGACCAAAACCGTCAAAATATAGCATTTTTATTGATTTTTAGGCAGTAAAAATGTATTTAAAAATTATTAAATTTTGAAACAATAGGGTTGCCACCTAATAATATGTATTTTTAAAATCATTAACAGTGTTACGGAGTCACTGATTTCGAATGTGAAGTCAGAATTTTAAAATTCAAGACGGTGGATAGGGTTGCCACCTTATTTTTTATTTTTATGAATTCGAGGCTGGCAAAAAAATGTTATGCCAAAAATGGGTCGCTGAATCTGAATCCGTTGTCAGAATTTCAAATTTATAAAATTTTATAACAGTAGGGTTGCCACCTAATAATATGTATTTTCAAAAGTAAAAGTAACCCTATTATTTCAAGATTTTATAATTTTTAAATTCGGACAGCGGATTCGGATTCAGCGACCCCTTTTTACCCTTTAGTTCGCGCCAGCCCAGAATTCGAAAAATAAAAAAATTAAGGTGGCAACTCTAACCTCCATCCTAAATTTTAAAACTGTGACATTATATTCGAAATCAAATCCGTTGTCAGAATTTCAAAATTACAAGAATTCGCAAAAATACAAAAAAAAATCTTGGTGGCAACTCTATCCGCCATCTTAAATTTTAAAGTTTGACAGCATCTTCGAAATTATTTACCCTAAAACTTAACACCACGGAGTCCACAGAATTCTTAAAAGTCCTATTACGCTTAAGCTCTCTCTACACAAGCTCATTGAATTTTTTGGATACTTGCTTTAATTCAATAATTTGGATACTTGCGAGCTTACAAGCTTTTGCCGATCGTTTTAAGCTTTTCAACTTTCTGCCCGACAAAGTAAGTCTAAACAAGCCAAGCCAACGAGCAAGCATGAATATGACTTGTATCTGTTTGGTATTTTGCAAGCTGGCTAAAGCTTGATTTTTCAAGTTTGAATACATACTTGAATTCAAGTACTTGAAAAGGCTTGAACTTCAAGTAGGCTTGTATTATTATTAATATTAATGTATTGTATTATTATTATTATTGTATTAATATTAAATCAATTTGAAATAAAAAAAGACTATCAATTTTAGATTTGAACCATGGTCCTCTCATGTGGCGGTCCGACATCTACTCACTCTTCTATCGTAGTTGCTAAGAATCAACAGCTTATTTTGAATTAAAACAAATGAAAGTTAGCTTTCGGGAGCCCGGGTTCGAGACCCAACTCGGACAAGAAATACATTTTTTTAAATCGAAATTTTTTTACAAACTTTTCCGTGTATTTCAAATTTTTTTTTAATTTCTTTATAAATTTTCTTCATACAAAAATATAAGAAAATACTTGCAGTTTTTCCATTTAAATATTTTCATATAATAAATATGTAATGAGTTAGTTTTTGGGAGCCCGGGTTCGAAAACCAACTCCGACAAAAAAAATTTTTTGTTGTTTATTTTAATCTACATTTTTTACAAACTGTTCTGTATATATAAAAATGTTTTTTAATTTTTTTTTAAAATTTTTTCATATAAAATAATATGAAAAGAATCAGAACCTTCCAAAGGTACGCGGTCAAAAATCTTGGACATAGTTCTAAACTTTTTTGGATTACATATAGGACAACACCAAAAAAATTACTTTTTAATCCAAGGAAAAGTTTAAAATTTTCCAATCCAAAAAAGATTAGTTTTCAATCCGCAAAAAGTTTAAAAAAAGCAATAAAATATTAACTTAAAATAAAAATCTTTTCTGATCAGCTCATGATTTTAACACACGTCCTCTGTGTTGTGCTGGTCAAACGCCTTATCCACTATGTCTGTCTATATTGTTAAGAAAGTTAAGCTTATTTTGCATCATAACGAATGCAAGTAAGCTTGCAGTAGTAAGCAAGCGAGCAGAAACCTGGGTTCGAGACTCAGCTAAGTCAAAGTAAAATAAAAAAATATTCTGACCAGTTCGTGATTTGAGCACACGTCCTCCGATGTGCTGGTCTATCACTCGTCCAACTCAGTTTGTTAACATAGTTTAGCATATTTTGCATCATTACGAAGGCAAGTAAGCTCTATTTAGCAACGTGGGTTTGAGACCCATCTAAATTAAACTAATGTTTGAATTAAAAAATAGTACTTTTTGGATTAAAAATTCCTTTAAACCAAAGTTTCGATTAAAAAGTAGTCCAAAATTTTTAATCGTGTGTCCTACGCCAAAATACTCATAGTACCTGAAAACTTCTTTATATAAATTTTCATGCTTTTCTGGAGCGGTGCAGAAGTTTTTGGTGGTTTTGTAAAAAGATGTCCTGCAACTTTTGTTCTTATGTGTTAGTATTCCAGTGCCTCTATAAAAAAAAATTTTGTTCGAATGAAAAAATCCATAATGACTAAGCTCAAGAAATTTTTTCAAAGTTATTGATATAAAAAATTTAAGCATCTCAAAACTCAAGTATTCATAACACAAGCAACTTTGTACTTTTTTTGCACATCATGTGTGCAAATAAAACTCTTTTTTTAAACCAAAACCAGAATAATTAACACATTAATTTATTTGGAATTTTAAATTATATTTTATTTTATACAAATTTTAGACTCTTCAAGTACTTTTTTCTTTGATATACTCGTTATTCAAAAAAACACTGTACAATTTATTAAATTTTAAGCAACAATAACAAATACAAAAATATGTCTTAGCGACTTACTGTAATTTACAGCTTCGCAAAAAACTAACAAAACCTCTACGAATCAACTTAATTAAAATATTTCATCCTTGGCTTGACATCGTTCATCGGCCTTTTGTCTGGCTTTGGCCAATTTAGCTGATAGCTCGGAGGAGCGTATCGTCTTGTACTGCAAGTTTAAATAATACAATAAGATTGTGAATAGCAGATAAATTTTAAGCAACAACTTGTTTGATTTTTTTTTTTTTTAATAAAATTCAAAATTATAACATTACCTCACATATATTCTTCTGCAGCACAATTTGTGAAATCAAACGCCGTGAATTTTGTTGTCCAAAATATCCTTCGATAACGTGCGGCGATAAGCTGAAAAGATCTTCACCATTAAGATTGCGCAATTTGTTGACAATATTATCTGGAAATCCTTTGCCGCGCAACCAAATCTCAACCTCTCTGGCAGAGGATTTTTGATTGATGTAAATCTGTGGTGTTGTCATAATCTCCAAATCACGTCGTTTCTCGCGCTGAAGCAATGTCATCCTGAGTTCCTCGTTGATTTCACCTTGCTTCATAAGCACTTCATCCACATCTTCAATGTCGGCACGCGCACGTATGGCTTTAGTGAATGTGGTCGACACACAGTCAAGAAGATCAAGAAGATTAATAAACTTAGAGTGGTATTGAAGTGTTGTGACTTCTGACTTACCTGCCATGACTCCGGCTGCGGCCATGTTGCGCTGAAGCGTGCCACTGGGCGTGTTTGGTTGACTCTCACTGGGCGGCATTGGTGGTGGAATCGGTACATTTGGCATGCTCACTGAACGAGGCATACTTGCTTTGGCATGTTGCGCTGGTGGCAATGGCTGTGATTCCCTATCCGACGGTAGAAAGGTGCTGTACGTATTTCGCAAGACTTTGTTATTGATCTCTATGAATATAAAATTACAACAAATTAAATGAGTGTGTATAAAAAAAGTAACACTTTTTAACTAACTCTAAAAGGTAACACTTTTAACTAACTCTAAAAGGTAACACTCAGGGCCAATTTTTCAGTGCGAGTTTAAACTCTAGTCTAATGTGTTTCTTCTTTGCCTAAACCAAGTTTAAACGTCAAATTTTGGTGAGTTATCCTCTGTTTAATTTGACTAGAGTTTAAGCTGGCACTGACAAATTGGCCCTTAGGCCAAACATTATATGATAGCTTACGTCAATTTCAACGAATACTAAAATTTCTAGTTAAACCGAGTTTAAACGTCCAATTTTAGTGAATTAAGCTATGTTTAATTTGACTAGACTTTAGACTCGCACAAAAAAAATTGGCCCCTAAATGCTCACAAGCTTTAATTCAGATTAATAAAATTAAAATCCAAAAATTGTGGTTAAAAAGTGAAGAGATAAGCAGTCAGCATAGTATTATTTTAATTACAAATTTTTGTTAAAAAAACACTTTATTTAATACTGTTGTAATCTGTGCATTAGAGTGACCTTACTTGATTTTGCTAACCATCGGTTTTTTTAACTTTAATTGGTCTAAATTTAATTTTGTAAATTTGAAAAAAAGAAGTGAAATCATTCTCTTCAAAGTATTACAATTTTATATAAAAAATATTCGAAAAGAATTTGAGTTACACGATTTTTAAAAATTTGATAAATTAAAGACTAAATTACTGAAAGCAAGTCTTAACACTTACTAAAATTTTTGTCGAAAATCGTATTCGAAATTTTGAATTTATTTATATGTAGGTGTAATATTTATTTAGAAGAGAAATCCTTTAAAATTATAGAAAAATTTATAGAATATTAGTAAGCTGAACAGAACGGTATTAGATGTCCTAAAAATTATGAGATTTTCTAGAATTACTACTAAGACTTATTATTTAATTAATTAATACTAATCTTATAAGAGTATAGTCCGTTTATTTAATTTTTTCAGAAAGACCCTTTAAGAATGTAAGAAAAAATATTCTACTTACGACAAATTAAACTAATTAGATATTTTATTACCGTCATTTTAATTTTTAGTAAAATTATGTAATTGAAATAAGGTACAATTAAATTAAACTTATCAACCCTGTTCTATAGAGCATTGAGGAATTTGCTAAAGACCGGGTCAGGAAAAAATTAATTTTTAAAATTGAGTTATTTTGCCCTCTAGTGCACTTTGTTTGGTTATCTGGAAATTTTTAGTGTGAAAAAATAAAAAGTCACCCGTTTTTTTAATTTTTGTTGGCGTAAAATTTCGGGAAAATTTTCAAGAAACTAAGAATAATTAAAGAAAAATTCTTTAAAAAGTTATTAGGTAGGTTCAGCATTGTCTAGTTTTTTAAGAATTCACGTAAATTATGAATTATAGAAGATTTTGTCAATTTTTTCTGAAAGAATTTTAAAATTTAATAAAAAAACGATAGATTTTGCTGTGATTAATTAAAAATAGGAATAATCAAGTTAAACTTAGCGATCCTGTTCTACAGAGCATTGAGGAATTTGCTAAAGACCGGGTCAGGAAAAAATTAATTTTTAAAATTGAGTTATTTTGCCCTCTAGTGCACTTTGTTTGGTTATTTGGAAATTTTTAGTGAGAAAAAATAAAAAGTCACCAGTTTTTTTTTTAATTTTTGTAGGTGTAAATTTAGGAAACTTTTAAAAAAATCTAAGGATAATAACAATAATTTTCAGAAATTTTTATAGAACGGATCAAAATAAATTATTACAGGATAGTTATTTTAAAGGTAATTTTTATTTAAGAGAAATCTATATTGGGACATATTGTAAGGTTTAAGGTGTAAAGAAATAAAGGTTTTGTAAACCTTTTTTAGGGAAATCACATAAATAAATTTAAGGAAAGAGTAGTTTCCTATAAGGAAGGGAGATGGAAATTATTGAATTTTTTGTTGAACCTGGTCGTTTATTATTCTTCTAGATTGAACTTCCTTGTGGTTGGCCTTACGAGAAAAATTAATGGGATAAAATAACATTATTGTTTTCTTTATGATTTTTTTCTATCAAGATATTTTTAATATTTAATTTAATTAATATAAATTTATTTCGTTGAGAATGTTTGTCATTAGCATTGATAGATAATTTTTATTATATAGAGCCGTATTTTTTTCTTAATTGCTACATTGGTTCAATTGATTGTGGACAATTTCTCCAATTAAAATTTTTTGAACTATACACTTATAAGGAAGGGATATAGAAAGGGCTTAATAAAAAGTAGATTGGATCGTTTAATAGGTAAATGAATTAATATTTATACTTTCAAATATTTATTAGTCGAGATGCAAGGTTTGAAGAGGCTTACAGGAAAATTTTATTTTCCTGTATAATAGTCTAATAAAGAATTACACAGTATAAATTTATAAAAGATTTCTTCAATAAATATTTTATGGTAAAATTTTTTCTCTTTTAACTTTAATATTTATTTATTGAAAAGATTATTCTAGTTCTAATCTATGGACCGTTTCTTATAATCTAGTGTATAAACTAAAGTTTGCAACCTAGGGGGCTTGTATAATAAAGGTTTACATGTTATAAGGTTAACTTTCAAGAGATTTATTGAATTTTGATAAGCTAAGGGCTACAATCTAGGGAATTGTGGCTCATAAGCAAAAAATTTTGCGAAGAAGAGAAATTTGGCACCAATCTTTTAGTTTTTCATGGATTAATTGTTTTATAAAATTTTAGTGAGTGAGTGTATTAAGAAGAACATAAAATTTATGCTTTACTGATTGTGTACTAATTATAAGAATGTCAGAAAAATTCTTTGAAAATTCTAAATTTTTAAATAAAAAAAAAATTAAAATTCAGATAAGTTAGGTTAAGTTGTCGGCCTTTGTAGTCTAGTGGAGAGTGCGCTAGTCTATTAACTCTGAGGTCCTCGGTTTGAATTCGGGTTCGGGCATAGTTCTTTTCGCTTTCTTTGTTCTGTGTTACATTTAAGAATTATTGAAATAAAAAAATCCGCAACTAAATTGTGAAATATGTGGAATTAAAGGACAGAACAACTCTAGCCTTGGTTATAAGCAATTCAGATTGTCTTTTACGTTTGTTCCGCCTAATCTTTAATTCACGTATGGTTCCAATCAATACTTCCCCTAAGAACCTATCCCTTTCCTTTCAGTTCAAGGACCAAATTTTTAAAAAAAAAAAAATTGTAATCCATTTGACTCTCGAAAAAGCCTGACAGACCATTTTGGTCCTTAGTGGTATCAGTAAAAGGAGCCTTAGTAGAGATATGTAAGGACTTGCTTTGAATTCGAGAATCTAATGAGGTATTCAAGAGAGGTCTTGGCTACATTTTCCAATGACGGAAATTACGTTGAATCCAAGTAATTAAGTCTCGAAATTCAGAGAAGATTAAGAAGAAAAATTCAGGAAAAAATAAATTGAGGAACATTTCAATAACTACTTCATTTCGACAATTTCATAACTACACAGAGCTGCAAAAAGTGTAAATTAACACAAAATAGAGACAAGAATAATTCACAGAGTATCTCCAACCAGTATTGCCATATTTTTGTTAGTAAAAAAGTCATTGATCGATTCAAAATACGTCAAAATTATTCAAAAAACGTTAATTTGAAAGAATTTCGAAAAAACATATAAAAAGAAATGCATATTTTTATATACATTTATTAATGCATAGTAATAAAAAAGCATTTATATTTTATAATGGTACTAACTGGAACCCGGCGCGTTGCTGCCACGCTCCCTTGAATGTGTAAATTATGGTCGAATACTTAATTCCGATGCTATACGACATATAAATCAAAGCTGCTCGATAGCACAAATTTGGGTTGTATGCTGCCTTTTGTCCAACGCCCATAAAATGTTACCAATGAAACTGCATTTGAAAATTTAGTCTGAATACTAAATTCCGACGCTGTGCGACCTATAACTCCAAAGCTATTCGATAGCAAAAATTTGGGTTGTATGGGAGGTGTCACGTCCCCTTTTTGAACGCCCTTAACCGTCACCTGGCATGCTCATTCTGAGTAACATACCTGAACTCGTAGAGTACATACGAGCCCAAGTGCTAGGGAAAACTAGAAAAAAATTCCAAACAAATCAAAACGAGAAAGAACGTAAGGTATGTACGTACCCCACGAGGACAGGTGAATTTTAAAATGTACTCAATGAAATATGGTCATTGAGGTCGAATACTGAATTCCAAAACTGTGCGACCTATAACTCCAAAGCTATTCGATATCGCAAATTTGGGTTAAATGGGAGGAGCCACGCCCCCTTTACAAACGACATGAAATGTTTTCATTAAAACTGCATGCGTAAATTGAGATCAAATGCTGAATTCTGACGCTATGCGACCAATAACTCCAATGCTATTCGATATCGCAAATTTATGTTGTATGGGAGGTGCTACGCTCCTTGTCCAACGCTCATAAAAAGTATTCAGTAAAACTGCATGCATTGATAGAGGTCGAATACTGAATTCCGAGGCTATGCTACCTATAACTCTAAGGCTGATCGATAGCACAAATTTGGGTTGTATGGGAGGTGCCAATCTCCCTTGTCCAACGTCCAAAAAATACTACCAATGAAAGTGCATGAGTAAATTTGGGTTGAATACTGAATTCTGACGCTGTGCGACCTATAACTTCAAAGCTATTCGATATCGCTAATTCGGGTTAAATGGGAGGTGCCATTCCCCCTTTAAAAATTCTTATAAAATGTAATCAGTGAAACTGCATGTGTATGTTTAGGTCGAATACTGAATTCTGACGCTGTGCGATGTATTCCAAAGCTATAATTCCAAAGCTATTCGATAGCACAACTCTGGGTTGTGTAGGAGATGCCACTCCCCCTTTTCCTACTCCCATAAAATGTTATTATTGAAACTGTATGCATAAATTAAGATCGCATACTGAATTATCACGGTGTGTGACCCATAACTTCAAATCTATTCGATATCGCAAATTTGGGTTGTATGGTAGTTGCCACTTCCCCTTGTCTAACGCCCATAAAATATTACCACTTAAACAGCATGTGTAAATTTAGGTCGAATACTGAATTTCTATGCTGTAAATGACTTGTATAAATTATGGTTGAATACCGAATTTCGAGGCTGTGTGTATCGCAATTTTTTTATATGTTTGTTGGCGGTTGAAATGGGTGTGGCATTTATTACTTAAACCATATCGTACGCGAAACAAATCCACTACCGAAATTTGAGCTCAATCGGGCCAGTAGTTTCGAAGTCTTTTTATATTTTCTTAAAAGCAGGTGTAGCTATAGTGGGAGGATGGGACTAGGCCCATTTATAGTATAGTTACCGATAGTTATTATACGAATTTTATTACCAAATTTTAGTTTAATTGTCAAATTTAATACACAAAATTGTCAAATTTTATACATATAATATAAGAAATGTTGCAGTATTTTATTGAAGAGGAGAAGCTAATAAGCCTACTAAAAAAAAACGAGTGTCTTGATAACAAATTTTCTGCGTGCTACAAATCGGCTACTGCACTACGTTCCACTACGATTTCGGTAATCGTTCATCCTCGAGACAACGTGTCTTTACGCTATATTCCGATACGTCACCTCATGTTACGCTTAGGTTATCACTTATTCTTGGCCCAGCCATATCTTTACGTTCAACATTGGATTCTTTTTGATTTTCTCTTGAGTTCACATCAGAGTAGTTTAAATTTCAATCTTGTATCAATAAAACATTTTCGAATTTATAAGATGTTGCAATTTTTGTTTTAACTATTTCATTTTGGATCAGAAAATTAAATTATGCTATGCATAAACAACGGCATTGATATAAAGTCATTCTTCTCACCGAATGTGTCCCAGTAGTCACGGTGACTGCTTTAAAACAGGCTCGAAAGCATAATATGATCGCTTAATTACTATTAAAAGATGTTTAAATAATGCACCACATGTTTATTTTTACTTCTAGAAAGTATTGAATTTATAAAGTAATGTTTTAGGTTAGAAAAAAAAACAACTTTTTTATATTTTTGCGTGACTACTGGGACATGCGTCTAGCATCTGTTCAAAAATTCAATACAAGAAAACTTACATAACTTTTTGCTTTATTTCTATATAAGAAATTATTTTTTTCCAAGCTTTCTATAAACGACACAAGCCCGGTTTCTACAGTTGGCAGAATGCCCGACAACAGTGTTGGAAACATAATCAACATTTTTCTCCCTAGCAACTCTGCATGAAACAATAGTCGGCCTTTGTAGTCTAGAAGAGAGTGCGCTTCACCATCAACCCAAAGGTCCCTGGTTCGAATCCTGGTTCGGGCATGGTTCTTTTTACTTTCTTTGTTCTTTTCTACATTTAAGAATTATGGAAAACTAAAAAATACAGAACTAAATTGTGCAAAATGTATAATTAAAGGAAAGGAACAGCTAAGGGCTGGAATGCTTGCCGAGGTTAAGGCATAACACTAGCCTCAGTTAAAAGCAATTCAAATTGTCTTTCATGGTTGTTTCGCCTAATCAATAATTTAAGTATGAATCCAATCAATTCCTCTAAATAATCTGTCTCTTTCCTTTCAGGTCAAAGACCAAACCTTGTTTGTTGTTTAAAAAAAAAAATAGTTGCCATATACAAAAAAAAAATCAATTTTCAAAAAAATATTGATAGTTATTTTCTTATTCTAAATTATTCTAGCATATCTCTTTAAAAAAATAAAAAAAAACTTGGCATTCATCACTTGTCAAAATAGTAATAATAGTAGCAAGGGTATAAAAAAAAGCCTTCGCTTTAGAAACATACCTTGTTCCATTACAGATGACGTACTGTGTAGCGAATCAGTATCTCTGTAAGAAAAGTTGTTGTGAACCTCAAAATTGTGTGGTGTTAAGATTGTGTGTGGCACATATCCAATGTTGCCATTAGCATTGCGCACCTTCCACCAATTGCGCGAATCCTCAATAACCTACAGTTGGAACAAGTAAGCCAATAAATCTTGAAACAAAAAATTCCGCCAGTTTCAAAATATTGCAAACGTTACCTCGAGAAACTCGCCTTTAGCTACGTTCAACTCCTTGTCATTGTTGGCTGTTTTCGAATACTGAGCGAGAGCAATTTTAACATTGCGCGATTCTAGGCGCGTAAGCCAAGTCTTGCTTCCAGCCTGAGGAGAAGACTGTGGATAAGTCTTCTTAATGGCTGGTGGCAGGTATGGCACATCCTCGTCTACAACCCAATCCGGTGACCAGTCATCATAAAATATTGGATGAAACGAACCCTTGTGATCTTTAAACTGATCCTTGGGCAGTGTCCAATTCGTGCCCAAGGAATGCCAAAACTCAGTTTCTTTGGCATTTAGGCAAGAATTTAAAAATGTCACCGTTTCACGTCGCAACAGCGGATTTACTACATTTTCCGTTATGATGATACCGATGTGCACATCATTACAAACATTGACAATGGTTTCCAAAGAGATTAATGTGTTGTGAATGGCTTCGCTAGCATCGCCGAAATGATTCTGCAATTTCACGATGTAGTTCAGAGCCAACTTTATCTTAGCCAATATGTCGCTGAACTCGCTTTCAATGGGTGGGCGTGAACGCAGCACTAAAAGGCCTTCACCGTGTGGATTGTGTTCGTTCTGACGCGATTCAAGTTCGTGCAAGGCCTCAGATGCGTACTGCAGACGTGTCACGAAGCGTTCAATATCTTCGAAACAGTGATTAAGCACCTGAATGTCACATGCTAGCTGCTCACGATCGTGCGCATTCCGTTCCGCTGCCACTCCTGCTGCGGCTACCGCCAATCCATACTGGTCCTTGCCATTTTGCATAGGCTTCTCTGATTTGGGCAGCTCAATCGGTGTTTTGTTGCGATCGATGGTGACAACTTCACCGCTACTCAACTGTTTGAGATCCTCTACCATGTGTACCGCCGATACTTCAGTCACCTGTATCACCTAATTAACCATCTGCTTTTTTAAGGTATTCATAACATGTGCTAGACTTACTTGAAAAATATGCATTTCAGTGTTTCCCAACGAAACTCCAGGCACTGTGAATATCAAGATATTGTTGAAGGTTTCCAGTGGATCATCGCTGATGAATGCCGTAGGTTCTGTGACCAGAGAACCGGGAAAGTTTTCAATTTCTTTCATATCACTATCCAACATTACCAGCCATTGAGCACTGAAACACATGTACATCTTTTGTGGCCAAATGCCACCACTTTTGTCTAACTCGATGAGGATCTTCATTTTATCCTTGGGATTATGAATTTCTGCTTCATTCTTTACTTTGAATGTGGCCAAGTGTTCCAAGGCGTAGGTGGGCTTGGCGTGTGTATGCGAGGCGTTAACATTTTGTTTTGCATTCGAGTCAACTTCATTTTCGTAGCCATTTTGCACCATCTTGAGTTAAGGTTTCTGTGAATAAATTTGCAATTATTAATTTTTGTCATTGAAAGGATTAGAATGAAAAAAGAAACAGGCGTAACAGGAATTTTGGAAAAGCCTCTCCTTCCATTTATGGCAACAGTGCCACCCCTTTTAGGCATGACAGATCCGGCGTTAATGAGTTGAGCAAAAATTTAGTTGTTAATGAATATTTGCTCTATTGCTATAGTTTTACATACACATAAAATCTTGTTCTTCTAAAATCTGGTGCTTATAGTCAAACTTATGCCAAAGTTATGTCAAAAAATATGGAATCTATTTCAAAAATGGACCAAAGCAACTGTTGCTTGGCCTCGTCCTTTTTGCATAAATATGTCTTATAACATTCACTTCTGTTCCTTATATCAGTAAGTGCAAAAGTCTTGTAGAGTTTAAAATATTGGTGTTGTATGCGATTTGCCAAACCCTGTTTTTCAACAATATCAACCAGCACATCATGAATAACTTTTCACGTGGAATCGGAAAAGGGAGTTTTCATTTTTAAGATAGAGCTCAAGAAATTTTTGGAAATTTTTAAGGCAAATTTGTTAATCAACCGTTAATGAACAAATTTGTATTCAAAATTTCCAAAATATTCTTGACCTTTATCTTAAAAATTAAAAATACCTTTTCCGATTTCGCGTGAAAAATTATTCATGATAGGGCTGAATTTTTATACCCCACTTTTAAAAAACGTAATAGGAGTATTAGGGTGTCCCAAAAATATATTTGTTTTTTATTTTGACAGATGTCCGCGGCTTTAATACTTCCACTTGATCTTAGAAACACCCTCTGTGAAGCGCATCTCGATTGGTAAAGGTTTAGAGGTCGCGAATTAATTTCCTATTTTTTGCATACGATTTGTATGGGAAAAAATCAGTTTTGCCGGTAAATTGAATTTAGAGTCACTATTTTTGAAGCAAAATGGTTTAAAAAAACACGTGTTCCCTCAAATTTTGTCTGTTGTGACATATCCAAATTTCATTTTCAACGGATTATTATTTAGTGGTTGCTCTAAACGATTAAAAAAAAGTATAAATACAAAAAACTACTTGTTGAAACCTTTAATCCAAAAACATATAACAACCCTACGAATTTTTTCTTCATTGTGCATTTCAACATTTATTATCTAAAATTTAAGACCAATGACAATAATGAAAATGGAGTACTTTAAGAGATATTGATTTTTAATGAAATAATTCTAAGTAAAAGTATTCATTTATATAGGTAGATCTTATAAGTGAGCCACAGACCACCAAATAATAATCAGATGAAAATGAAATTTGAATATGTCATAACAGACAAAATTTGAACCATTTCGCTTAGAAGATAATGGCTCTTAATTCAATTTACCAGCAAAGCTGACTTTTTCCCATACAAAACGTATGGGAAAATTAGAAAATGAATTCGCGACCTTTAGGCGCGAACCTTTACCAATTGAGATGCGCTTCACGGAGGGTGTTTCTAAGGTCAACTGGAAGTGGAAAAGCCGCGGACATCAAACACGATTTTTTTTTTTGGACACCCTAAAGGGTATGTTAAATTTGTCACTCCGTTTGTAACGCCGATAAGAAGGCGTCGCCGGTATAGAAAAGTATATATATTCTTGATCAGCATCACCTCCTGAGTCGATTTAGCCATGTCCGTCTGTCTGTCTATGATCACGATAACAGCCGTTATTTTATAGCTATCGTAACGAAATTCAATATATATAAGCTTTTTATTCAAAACTGGAGGTTAAGTTCAAAAATGAGCCAAATCGGATAAGCACCACGACTACTTCCCATACAAAGTGGCTTAACCAAAACGGTAAAATCTTTGTTAAGTTCCACAAAAACTACTCTACTGACTTCAAATTTTGCACATTACCTTTAACCACTAATATCAACTTTGAGTATGAAATTTGTAAAAATCGGATGGAAAGCACGTCTACCTCCCAAGTATGAAATTTCCAAAAATTGGAATCAACGTCACGTCTACCTCCCACACAAAGTTAATTTACCAAAACGGTAAAATCGCTTGCAATTCCGCAAAAACTAATCTAATGACTTCAAATTTTGGACTTTTGCACATAAGCTTTGAATATTAATATCAACTTTGAGCATGAAGTTTGTAAAAATCGATTCGAAACCACGTCTACCTCCCATACAAAATGACAAAAATTAGCCTAATCATTTCAAATTTTGCCTTTAACCTTTAAGATGTATGATTTGAAAATTTCCCACACAAATTTCAAAAATTGTGCACAGAACTTAAAAAAAATGTATGTACTTTCAGTATGAAATAAGATTGAAGATGAACGCGTCTACCTCCCATGCAAAGTGACTAAATCAAAACGGTAAAATCTCTTTAAATTCTACAAAAATTAATCTAATCACTTCAAATTTTGCACATAAGCTTTAATCTTTAAGATGCATTTTGAGTATGCAATTTTTAAAAGTCAAATAAAAATCACGTCTACCTTCCATACAAAGTGTGGTTACTAAAACGGTATATCTCTTTCAACTCCTCAAAAATTAATCTAATGACTTAAAATTTTGCATATAAGCTGTAACAATTAATATGTACTTTAAGTATGAATGAAAACCACAGCTACCTCCCATGCAAAGTAAGGCTACCAAAACAGTAAAATCTTTTTAAATCCAGTGACTTCAAATTTTGCAAGTATGAAATCTGAAAAAATCGTATACAAATCACGTTTAACTCCTTCCCATACAAAGTTTGTTTACCAAAAAGATAAATCTCTTTCAACTCCTCAGAAATTAATATAATGACTTTTTGAAATGAAATTTTGCATATAAGCTGTAACAATTAATATGTAGGTACTTTAAGTATGAAATTTGAAAACTCAAATGAAAACCACGGCTACCTCCCATACAAAGTAAGGCTACCAAAACAGTAAAATCTTTTTAAATCTCACAAAAATTAATCCAATGACTTCAAATTTTGCACATATGAAATCTGCAAGAATCGAATAAAAATCCCGTCTACCTCCCATACAAAGTGAGTTTACTAAAACGGTAAAATCGCTTTCAATTCCGCAAAAATTAATATAATGACTTAAAATTTTGCACATAAGTGTAAACAATAAATATGTACTTTTAGTATGAAATTTGTAAAAATTAAATGAAAACCATGGCTACCTCCCATACAAAATGACTTTATGATATCAGTAAAATCCCCTTAAATTACACAAAAAAACTACTACAATGGCTTAAAATTTTTCCAATTAGTTTAAATCTTAACTATTCACTCGATGTTTGAAATTTTAAGCAAAAAAAACTAAAAACTCCGCCCACCTTTCATACAAAATAAGGTAATCATTTAAAATTACGTAAACCTTTATAAATTAAAAAAAAAGTATAGCAGTGAGAGGACTGCCGACCTAAGCGAAAACCTATATACAAAAAAAATAAATGACAGACGTTGTCCTGCCACGGACTTACTGCTATATAAGAATTTTCATGCTAATAGAGGGTTTCGGACTATGCTACATGTAGGATGGATTTGACAGGTCGGACGGACATGTAGGATGTGCGAAAGCTCATACTGCAGCCCGTCCTACATGTAGGATGAAATCAAAAAGTTTTAAAAGTTCCGCTCTGATCTTGTTCTTCTCTGTGCGTCCTTGTTTGTAGATTTCCTTGGTAATTGTTGTTGGCGCAGTTAGCCGGAAATTTTTTGTAGGTGTTGTGAATTCTAATCGTGTTATCTAATAGGGGAGCTACAGTTGGCATATGAAATTAGAATTATTTTTGTTAAGAGCTTATAACAATTTATTAAATTTTTTATATATGACTGAAACTATTTCTTTTAAGCAAAAGTGTTACCATATCAAAAATACATATAATTAAAGTAATTTATTTAAATTATTTCATTATTGATTTATATAAAAAATTAAAGCTTATTTATATCAATTTATATCATAACACTAACACAATATACATGTTCACCATATCTATATTGCGTTGTGTGTTAAAAATAAAATATTCTAAAATTAAGAAATATCTATAGCTTATAAATTATATATAATTCATATAAGAAATTAAAGCTAAACAGTTTTAAAAATAGAATGCTTAGGATAAGCAGACTTTAGTTATTCAATTACTACTGAAAATATTAATTATTTTGCAGGTTTTATACGTAATTGTTATTATATCTATATATATAAAATGGAATGTGTGTTTGTTTATTTGTTGTTTGTTTAAATGTTCACAGCACTTAACTGGGACTCTGGCATGATTAATAGGGTACTTTTTTTTGACCACGCCCACTTTTTAAAATTATGTAATTGCTCCCATATAGTTTTTAACAGATTTACTTCAAATTGTATACACATTATACTCCAGGCGAGGTAGAAATAAACATTTCTTACGCCACGCCCTCTTTCACGCCCCTTTTCTAGCCAAATTTAAGTTTTAAACTTTTTGTTCTCTGTACAAATTTGTTCCTTCCAACGGATTATTTTTTATTTGGTAGTATATTGCTCTTAATACTGTTAACTTCGCCATATTACTATGAACCACGCCCACTTCACCGCCCCCTTTTTTAATTCAGATACTTACTTATACCACTAACAATGTTTGCTATACAAAATACTTTTTTGTAATATGTATTTACATAAAATTTTATATACTTTTTATCTACAGGTAAGGTAGCCATAGATTTTTTTATTACCAAATCCCCCTTTTTCGCCCCATTTTACTTTAATTATAATTAATCTGCTTTCAATCTATATATATATAAAAATTAATGTCTGTCTGCCTGTTTGTTTGTTTGTGCTTTATAGGAGGCCAAACCCTTAGACCGATCTTCCTGAAACTTTCACAGCATGTTACTATGACTCTGGAAGGAATAATAGGCTATATGAAGTTTCATTGGACAAAGGGGCGTGGCACCGCCCAAATAACCCAAAAATTTAAATCGCCATATTTTGGGAAATTTTTTACCTACGTCGATGATATTTGGTACACATGGTATTGCCATAGTTAGGAATACGTACCAGGAGAAAAGTGGGTGGGACCACGCCCCTTTTAAGGAAAATTAAAAATCGCAATATAGTCTTAACTACTGGACCGATCGTCATTAAATTTTCACGAAATTCTTACGAAATAATAAATTCTTGACTATATAAAGTTGTGAGTGGACAAAGGGGCGTGGCCTCCCCCATATAACCTAAAATTTAAAATCGTCATATCTTGGGCATTTTGACCAACGGCGGCAGTATTTGCTATATATGGTATTGGCATGAATAGAAATACGTACCAAAAGAAAAGTGGGCGGAGCACGCCTCTTTATTTGCGATATATTGGAGGCTGGACCTGTTAACCGATCTTAAATTTTCACAGCGTGCAGCTTTGACTCAGGAATACTTATTACATGATAATATTTTTCGACCATGCACACTTCTGCACCTACTTTTTTACTTCGTTTATTAACGGCTTCACCTCAAATTTAAAATACATATTAATTAAAATAGTGGAGCAGCCCCATACTCTTTCTCCCACAACTGTCTGCAAAACAGCTGATTTTGTAATATGTGTTAATTAAAATAGAGAGTAGGGTAACCCTATTCTCATTCTCCCACAACTGACTGCGAAACAGCTGATTGTGTAACTGCTGCTTTTTGATTGGTATAAAAATAAAAAGGGGGAGCATGAAGCAAATTACATGCGTTTCAGTGCTGAATTCTAATTGGTTTACTACAAAAAAAGGGGAGAAGCATTGCAATAATTAAATTAAAATTAAATAAATAAATTTTTGTAAATATATAAATACTTTTAATTTTATTTTATAACGAGGGGGCCAGCGAAGCACACCGGGTTCAGCTAGTAAATATACATAAATATTCCTTAAATTTCCTCAATGAGCTAAATTGTTCATATATATGAACTATATATATGTAAATATGTAAAAATATATATATATATATTTATATATATATATATTTCCGATACGGTAACACTTTTACTAAAAACAAATAGTTGTACCAATATTATATATACTCTTTAATGCATATGTATAAACTGTTTTCTAAATTAGTTCGATGTCATATGCTGACTGTAGCTACAAATAAGCATCCACAAAAAAATTAAAGCTTTCTGTACCACAATAACTACTTAGCAAATTTACAACAACAACGTAAAGAGAATTGCGTAAAATATACAGCACTTTGCATGCTATATTTTCTGTTTGCCTGCTGTTTCGTTAATTTTTTGTTAATTTTTTAACAGTTTTTTAAGTGGCAGTGCTTGCTTATTAAGAAGCATTTAGGTAGCTCGAAAATTGCCTAAATTATTTGGGAAGCACTGCCTTATCGACACATTTAAGTTTAGGTCGCATTTGGATCAATTCGCACTCAGCCTAAAATTCAAATCAGTTCGTTTAGAACTTCCGACTTAAGATTGTAGTAGGATATTGGCCAAAAATCCGTATTTTATCAATTTTCAGCCCATTTTTACAACTTTTACTAGATTGAAAAATAATTTTAATAATATTGTTATTTCGTAAATAACTTCCCGGCAGACGTTGTTCTGCCACAGACCGCCTTAGTGCCATATACGAAAATGTCAAGAAATGCCAAATATATTCACCATTTTCAGTATAGCTGCCGAAAGTAACCATACGATACAATAATACGATCAAAACCGTGCGAAATATAGCATTTTTGTTGTTTTGTAAGCGGTAAAAAGCGGTGCGGCAAAAGTATTTCCCTTAAACCATCTCGTAATCGAAACAAATCGACTGCCCAAATTTCAGCTCAATTTAGCTTAAGCCTGGCGCACTTTGCTGTACTCGACGTTGAGCCCCCAAAAAATAAGTTTAACTATAGTGGGACAGGCCCATTTGTAGTGCACTTGCCGAGAGTAGCCATATGAACTAAATTGCAAAATTTTTGTCTAATATAATCCAAACCGTTGAAATAAAACATTTTTATTGGTTTGTGGGCGGTAAAAGGGGGCGTGGAAACCAATTTTTGTACAGCTGCTGACAGTAGCCATACAAACTTAGCCAACATTTTAGCTAAATCAACCCAGTAATTAATTTAAATGATTTCTCAAAAAATGGGTGTGGCTATATAGCGATAACGCCCTTTTTGATGCAGTTGCCGAAAGTAACCATACAAACTTAAGTATCAAATGTTAGTCTTATAAGGCCAAAACTGCTTGAAATATAGCATTTTCATTGGTTTGTGGGCGGTAAAAGGGGGCGTGGACACACACTTTTATTACAGTTACCGACAGTAACCATAGAAACTAAATTACCAAATTTAGGTCTTATACGACCAAAACCGTCTGAAATAAAGCATTTTCATTGTTTTGTGGGCTGTAAAAGGGGGCGTGGAAACCCATTTTTAGTACAGTTGTCGACAGTAACCGTAAAAACTGAATTGCAAAAGTTTAGCCTTATACGACCCAAACCGACTGAAATATAACAGTTTAATTGATTTGGGGGTGATAAAAAGGGGTGTGGCAAAATTTTTTCCTCAACCATCTCGTACCGGAAGCAAATCGAGTTCCAAAATTTCAGGTCAATCGGTTTAGTAGTTTTGGAGTCTATAGACATCACACACAGAAACACACATCGTTTTGCTTTTTATGTATATGGGTATTTCCTGCGTTGCGGACGCACGTTTTTTTTTTTCCTATTTTAGTTTTCTTAAAAAGTTGAAATATTTTTAAGACTATGTCAATACTAATAAATGTAGATTTTGGACAGTACTATAATGTGCTTTCATTGAAATTTTACTTAAAATGTTGTATTGACAATTATGACTAACACAACAGTGCGTTACGGATGCACACAATTTTCCATAGGTATTTGAAGTGTCCATGAAAATTTGTAAAATTTAGCGAAATTTCTTATGTGATCAAAAAAAATTTTTTAATAAAGAAGATATGTTGGGGTTTTATAAACAACTTACTTTACATTTAAAATATCTTTACCTTTTATGCTACTTCAATCTAAATGGTCGTTGCGGATGCACGTTGCGGACACACGCATTTATCTATGAATAACGGTATTTGAAAACCTATTTTTTTTTCTTATTTTTATTTAAAGCTACGTTTAGTAGTGACTAAAAGAGTTCCTTGCTTTTTAAAATCGGTTAAGAATTGGTTAAGTTGCAAATTTTTTTTAAATAACATATTAATGCTTCCCAGTATGTGCGAAATATACATGCAGCCTTCTCAATGAATGTCTTAAACTGGTTTATAAAGGGTCCGCCAAATAACATTTTTTTTTTTGAAAATTCTATAAAAAAAAACTACTAGATATTTTCTCAAATTTCTTTTTTTATTTAAAAGTGCAATCCTTCCGGTTAATAATGAAAAATAATTTCATTCAAATGGCTGCCTCGGCTGACCATGCAGTAGCCTACACGATCGGTCCAATTTTTAAGCACATTATCGATTGTGTGCAGCTGTATTTCACCAATGGCTTCACGAATATTGTCCTTTAAAGCGTCAATTGTCTCTGGCTTGTCGGCGTAACACTTATCTTTGAGGGCACCCCACAAACAATAGTCCAACGGTGTCAAATCGCAGGTGGCCAAACGACATCAGCTCTGCGGCTGATAATGCGATCTTCAAAAACAGGGCGCAAACATCGAGTGTAGCTTCGGCTGCGTGGCACGTAGCGCCGTCGTGTTGAAACCAAATGTTGCCAATATCCTCCTCTTCAATTTTTGTGAACAAAAATTCGTTCAACATGGCCCGATAACGATCGCCATTGACTGTAACGGCCACTCCTTGCTCATTTTCGAAGAAAAATGGCCCAATTATACCTCTGGACCAAAATCCGCACCAAACAGTGACTCGTTTTGGGTGCAGCGGCTTTTCAATGTATGCGTGCGGGTTTTCTGTGCCCCAAATGCGACAATTTTGCTTGTTTACATACCCGCCAAGATCAAAATGAGCTTCATCTGAAAAGATGATTTTTTGGCAAAATCGGCATCTTCTGTAAGTCGATCGCAGGCCCACTTAGCGAAGCAAAAAAGCATTGGATGGTCAGTTGGCTTCAACTCCTGCACCAATTGGACTTTGTATGGCGTCATACCAAGGTCTTTATGCAAAATTCGTCTCAATGATGTCTCCGAAATGTTCAATTGTTGAGAACGACGGTGAATTGATGTTGATGGCAGCAATATTCTCGGGTGTACGCACTGCTTTTGCCTTTTCACGCTTTGATTTATCGATGAGGATGCCAGTTTCTTTCACTTTTTTCACTTTGAATAAAACCTTTGAATAAAACCCCCCTTACAAAATTATCAATTTTAAGGTCCAAAATACCTATTTAATAAAATCAATTTTGCCAGAACCCAAAGAACATCACAATTGATATTACCAAGGCATAAATACCTGATCACCGCCCATCAGTTCTTTGTTCATTCGGTTTATATATATGGAAAATTGAAATTGCGCCTTATAGATAAGTTCAGGGCGCTCATAAGGTATCTGATGTCCGTTTCTCTCCATAACGTCTAGTTCGTCCACAACCTGGGCTTAAAGTCAAAAAGGATTCGTAAGGATTCGTATCGGTATTTCTTCAAACTAACACCTTATTGGGCTTATTTTGTAAAACCTCACTTGGGGTTTTTTATCTGGCAATTCCATTTCCATATGAATTAGAACAAACCCTCTCTCACTCCCACTGAATTTTTTCCTTTAAAATATATTGCCAGATTAATAAATCTAACGCAAGTGACTGCTTTCGTTTTACAAAATAAGGCTATATATCAAGAGATCTAAAAATCATATTCTACAGATGGCTTATAAAATCTTGGAAATCATTTGAGACAGTTTTTGCAAGGAAACATTAATTTAAAAAAAATAAATTTTGTAAAAAAACATTTTCTTGCTCCATTATTCACAAAACCTATTCGTACACCCTTGTAAATAAATGTTTTTCCTCTGCTCACATGCTGCATTTTATGAAAAATCCCAGCAAAATTTTTGTTACATATATGACATGCATTCTTAGGGACACTGCTTCCAGAAGGCAATCTATAGTTGCAATTGTGCTTCTTCTAAGCCTTATCAAGAAGTGCTTTCAAGAAGCATTCTCATAAACCACTTCTCAAAGGCATTCAAACAGCATTTAATTTAAATAATTTTGATGTATTTGTTCATTTTCCGTGGGTTTTTTCAAATCTCCAACAAAACGCAACCACTTCCTACTTCAAACACCAACATGCCGTGAAAATCGGGAAAGAGGATATTTTACGTGAATTTTTTTTAAACCCCCAACAATACCCAAACACTTTTCATTTTCAACACTAAAATCGCGAGAAAATTGGGAAAAATTATATTTTCCATGGATTTTTTTAAGCCCCCTACCCACAAAAACCATTTCATTTCATGGAATGCCTTTCATAAAGTTCTTCTAAAAAAAAACAACTGCTAGAATCCTTTCATTTAAGGGCTCAAAGAAATCTTCCACTGAAAAAATTCATGTATATGTTAAAAGAATGCCTTCTACAAGTAGGTATAAAAGTGGAAGGGATGGATTTCAAGACATTCCCTTCTACTTTACCTTCTTTTGGAAACACTTTTTTTGCTGGGATGTTATTCTTATTCGAACTGTTTTGTTCTGATAAATGATTCATTTGAGTTGATTTAATTGACTTTTTATATTAAATGCACTTTAATTTATTTTCAAGTATTATTAAATTTCAAGAATTTCCAACTAAAAGATAAGAAGCGATAAGATAAATTCATCATTAGAAATGTTTTAGAACCGCGCGATGTCATTTATGACCACTTGTTTTTATCATTTAATTGATATGAATGAATATCTTTGAAATTTTAAAGCAATGAGAAAAGCAATTCTATTTTACAATCAAGACACAATAAGCATTCGCAATTTTATTTTAGGAAATCAAATTTTTAGCAAAGCTTGTTTTAAGTAAACGTTGTTAAAGCAAAAAAAAACTTTTTGTTTTCCTTGCAGCTTAATGTCACTTTACGTTATGAATTAATTTTTCACTAAACCTTTAGCACATTTTCAATACATGCTATAGCATATTTTGTTAATTCACTTTATCTGGTGGTTTTTTAACATAAATTGTTTGACCTTTGAACCAGCGCTTTTACATTACCTCCTCAAAACCAATATGAATTACATAAATCCGTATATTTAACTCTATTCTATATCGTCCGTGAATAGAAACGAAACTATTTGGTATCGGTAAATTATTAATTCATGACTGCAGAAAAGAAACAGGTACTATTCTTATCACGAAAAATTCGAAAAATAACACCGACTTTCATTATCTGGCCAATTGTTAAAATTGATATACGATGTACATATGTATGATTAGAACTCTATACAAGTTCACCTTTATATCTTATCGTTGATGGTGGCTCAAAAAAATATTCACAAGAAACCAAATATAAAACAAAAATGGTTTTCTGAAACTTTTTTCACGACTGATAAGGATGCATTTTAGCTAAATATCCAGGCGAAAACAATTGAACCCACTGCTTGAAAAAAATACCACAAACATAAATAGTTAGTTTGTAACTGTAGGTGTGAGATTGGCCCCAACAGGCCAAAATTCTTTAGAATAATATTATAACAAGCTTAACAACATAAGACTTAAGCTTAAAAAAAGCTTGAGAAATCATTGAAAAAGGCTATCGCAGCAATTGTAGAAAAATCAAAACGGAACCCTTGTGATAATATTACTCTGGCAAGATTTGTATAAGCTTTTTCTTGCAATTCTAAAATAAGCTTAAACAAATAATATTATATTAACACATGTTAAGTAAAGCTTACTATTCTCAATAGTTTTATAAGCTTTTTCTGGCACTTGTAGAATAAGCTTAAAACGTAATAATTTGTATACACATTCATAGATTATCTATAGCTATGGACTGAGATTTAAGAACGCTACATTTTTGAGCATTATTAATGAAACTTAAAAATTCATAATATTCATTAAGTGTGATTAGCAAAGACTATATGGTTGATAAAAAAATGTCGGTTACCTTACATTCGGTGAGAGAAATATCATTAACAATGCTGAAAAGTCCATCGTTCTTAAAGCTCTGTCCCCAGCTACATAGGTTTTGCTTCAACTAATTTTCAAGGTTTATTTTACTTTATTATTATTTATTAATTAAATTCAAGAAATTTTATTTAAAACTTTTATTATTTGAAGTTATTTTAATTTTTTTTTTTTTTGAGACTTGCGCCTTGATGAACCTTTTTTTTTGCCAAATTAGAAGAAAGTCCACTGATCTTTGATAATTTCCTCTTCGCCTGATCCTAGCTGTAGAGCTGCATCTAATAAATGCTCAAATTAATTGATAATTTTTAAATTTTTGAACTTATTTGTAATACTAACCAAAATTATTAATATATTATTTTCTGTGACCAAATTTACAATTTTCACTGCACGCAAAATAAAAATAATATATTTTTTTGACAGAAAAAAGATGGCTAGAGATTCTGTTGCATAAACAAAATGTTTCTCAGTAATATTTCATATTGTATTGTTATATATATTAAGCATACTTGAAAATCAGTTATAAATTCAAGCGTTTCTCAAATACGATTGCAATTTTATTGTGATTTCTCATTTTAACAAGCTTGTTAAAAGTGATATTAAGAAAAGCTTACAACCCTCTGTTTATATTAAGCTTATTATCAAGTACAATTGCCGTTCGCTTTCTAGATGGCTGGTTGGGACTCTATACAGAGTTGTTCTAGTTGTTGTTGCATTCTTCAAAAACATACTTGATCTAGCAAGCTCATAATTAAATCACATAAATAATTAGCATTAACTCGTATTAAGAGTGACGGTCTATTGTTAAGAAATATATTTTAGGTGCTGACACACGGAGGGAATAGTGTTCGTTTATTTTGCATAAAAGGCAAAAACTATAATTTCGTAATTTATGCAGCTCCTTAAAGCTCGTCTAATCCTGCTGTAATGTCCATAAAATGGGTCCTAAAATGTTTCCAAATTTCCTAGAAAAGCGGTTTCTAGTATTTGTTCGTGAGTGTTTGCAGTAATTTTTGAGAGTCGGAAACTCGAGGTCAACAGTACCGTAAAAAGATTCCGCGCCCCAGACCATCACTTCTCCTTCGCGACTGTGGTGGCGTGCCAAAAACCGTTCCTTCTTAAGTAAATCATGAAAGTAATAAATAGATTCATCAGGGCCATCAAAATGCAACTTTTCTTATCTGATATAACCACATATCTCCACTCCTCCTTCCATGATATGCTTGTTCTACTAAATTCAAGACGTGTTTCTTGTCCTTCCGGGTTCACTGGGTGTTTTCTTTTTTGGGCTTGAGATGTTCGGTAAGAATCCTCCTCACAGTAGAAACACTGGCATTAACACCACTTTCCGCCTTTATTATTGCCGCAAAGTCACCCCAAGTAACAATTCTAGCCATATATTAACTCTTGCAGAGCTTATAGTGCTATCTTATATAGCAACAAGCTTCAACTATAGCTTTAATCCCGCTATTAAAGCTCTTGCAGGAAATATATAAGGCTACTTTCTGGAGTTTAAAATTACTATTTTTGATATTTCATATGAAGATTAGATGTAGCTGTCAACTTTTAAAAGAGCTCCTGTCAAACCCAAATAAAAGCTCTTGCAAAGCTCTTTTTACTTATTCGTTTAAGAATGTATGTGTTAAAAATAAACTTAATATATATATATATATAAAACTTGACAAGTGTTTGTGATGATTAGAATGATAAATAAATTAAAGAAATAATAAAGCTCGCATTCGAGAAGAGGTTCTTCTCTGCCCCAAAGAGAGCAACAATTGAATCAGACGTCGTCATCGAATCCAACTCTTTTGGTATCGTCGTCAGTGACCACTGAGTTTCTGTTACTAGATATCCATTTTCATATATATAAATGAATGTTCTGTGCTTTGAGCCTTAAGGTTAGACGCTTTACCTGAATTAAGATTGTGAGCTTTAGATCAAGTAAGTTTTCAAGAAGGCAACAACAACAACAACAACTCTGTATAGAGTCAATCACTTAGCTGACTAGACAGTCTGTTTCGAAAATCGCTACATTTTCCTCTTCAGTAGCCTTTGAGTGATTAAGCTGTGATCAACTCACTGTTTAAACTAGCATATGAATGTGCAGATTTTGGAATTCATTCTTATGAATTGTATGGCTGCTAATCATATGACATTTCAAAGCAGTAGGCTATTTATTGATCACCGCCATCAACTCTATCAAGCAAGGGTTGCCATCTGTTCTAGTTGCTTCTTCATTTCACTGATAGTTTTCTTGCACGGCTCACGTTGCAGCTGCTTGAACCATTTTTTAAATTTTTGGTGCTGTCGCTTCTCGATCATTGGATCTTAGATTGCGGGTGCCGGAAGTGAATGATTTCCTCCGCAAAACCTCGCGGAGCTCACATTCTCCATATATAGATTGGAAAATTTGTTCTGATAGTCTACCGGCGTAGTCGACTCCAGAGGTTGGTTGGTTGAGCTTAGCCAAAAGTTAAAAAAAAAGACGTAGTCCCAAAAAAAATTTAATCATAAACAAATTTACTGGCCTCGTACGGAATGTTGCTTATCGCCATTTCCATGACAATTTCCCAAGGACAATTTCCCATGCGGTCAGAAACCCCATTTGGTGTTCTGACTTAATAAGCGGCCATAATCCCAAGTCAAATTTTTATGGGCTATGTCCCGTCACCGATATAGTTGCATTACTTCTACTCACTATCTTCAAAAGATGCCTCTACCTTAACTGCACTCCCAGGAGCTGGAGAAGAGTAAAGGTAATGTAGTATCACCATATCTAACGCCAAGCATGCATACCTTAAGGGCAGATTCACAGATACCGAATTACACGAGGTTATCACTACAATTAAAAACCAATCTTCTTTATGTAATAGACTCTTGCAGCCTTCTAAGACATACTAAGGCCAGTCTTGGCTCTCTGACCAATCTTGGTGTGCAAATTCCGATGAGGAACTGGATAGTCTCAATGCTCAGTAACAGAATAATCCAGGCAGACCTGGGTTGCAGTCAACTCACGAGATTTGTTAACAGGGCTACTCCACAGGGTGGAGTGATCTCCCCCCTACTCTGGCTCATTGCCATGAACGAAGATCTCAACACACTGAACTGAAACGTGGTCAAAGTGGTAGCTTATGTGGATGATGTTGTTGGAATGGTGTCAGAACTGCTTCCTATTACGCTCAGTGACCTTATGGAGTCAGCTTTGGAAAAACTCAGTCTCTTTGCTACCAGGTGCGACCTAGGAGTTAACCCTAGCAAGACGGAAGTGATGCTATTCACCACAAAAACCAAAGTGCCACACTTTGTCCTTCCAAAGCTAAACAACCAACCTCTTACACTATCCACATCGCCAAGTATCTAGGAGTTATTTTAGATTCTAAGCTCAGCTGGAAAACTAACATTGAACAGAGGGTCAAAAAGGCCTGCATAGCCTTTTATGTCTGTAAAAAGACTTTCGTCAAAAATGGGGTCTTCAACCAAAAATGCTCCTGTGGCTATATGCAGCAGTAGCGCGTCCTATCATATCATATGGTGCATTAGTATGGTGGCCTGCACTGAACAAAGCATACAACATAGCAAAACTAGCCATGATCCAGCGATCCTCGTGCATAAGCAATACAGTGGGTATTCGCTCATGCCCATACCCATGCACTTAATATCCTGACACACCTATTTCTTATAGATATACATACAAATCAAGCTTACTGCAACCAACAGTCCAGTTAGACTCAGAGAGTCCAACAACTGGCGAAACAGACCATATGGACACAGCAACATTCTAAATCCGTTACCTAAGGAACTGGTTCCTAATAACACGGACTATGACCAAAACTTAACTTCACGAAATCCTTTACGATCTAGTTCCCCGCCAGGGTGGAGTAGCGCAATGGAAGACCTGACTAACCGCTTTATTTTGTATAACGAAAATGCACACCAACGACAGGCAAGACACGAGAAGCAATACTTTTTTCTATGCGAAATTCTATTGCTTCTCGTGTCTTGCTTGTCGTTGGTGTTCATTTTCGTTATACAAAATAAAGCAGTTAGTCTCAAGATTCTGGAGCGAAATATCCAAAACAACGGCTATTACTCAGTGTGACCAGAAGATTTTTAAAAAAATATGATTTTTGTTAAAAAAAAAAATATGCTAAATATTCCACTTTCAATTTTTATATTCCACGAAAATATTCCACTTTCAATTTCAAAGATATATATCTAAATAAGTCTAAATATGCATATAAAAAAACACAGAAGCAAGTTTAAAAACATTTATTTATTTGATTACTATCACACTTAAATTTATTTTCTTCTCCTATAAAAAATTATAAAAATTGTTATGGTTTTTTGAATTTTAAGTAACGATATACAATATACAAAACTAAAATTCAGGCACATCTTCGAGTTCAATTCTTAAATTGTTGCTTATATTATTATCATAGAAATTCCCATTTCTAAATTTTTTTTATTAAGCTATCTGGTATTTGATAGGTATTACAACACTTTTTTTGAACATGCAGCCATGTTTTTACATTCAACAAATTATTTAAGAGTTTTTCTTGCATTCTATTTCGATTTTTCGTCGAAATAAGAAAGATTCATATAACTAAAAAATCACTCAACCTCAGCATTGCTAAATGGTAAGCTAAGCGAGAAAAGCACAAATTTTGATAAATCTTCATATTCCGAACTTTGATCAATAACTTTTTTCTGCTTTATTGTTTTGAATCCACATTTTAAAATAGTAAAAAGAAATAGCTATTGTTAGCAATAATAGTGGTATTCACGATGTGGTGCATTGGTGATAAATTTTTGCAAAATTTACAATACTTACAACTTATTGTGATCGAACCTTCAGTAAAGTACATATTATATTTTTAAAATCAGCTGATTTTTGTATGTACTTCTGTTTGGAAATATTAATTTAAATCATCATTTAACTAAAGGAAATCATACAAAAATTGAAATGAAAGAATAAATTATATTAATTTTTATTAAACAAACAGCGTAGCCTTTAGCTTGCTCCATGCTGAGTAGAAATGCTTGTACAATCAGCTAATCCAATACACAATGAAATTTACACAGAATACAATAGTGTTCCATCGTTGTATATTTTCCACAGGGTTGTATTTTGAAAACTGTGCATTTTGTTTTTGTTATATTACAAAATTTACTACAAATATCAAATTTATCAAAAATACACAATACAAGGGAAAATACAACACATCGTGAATACCCCTAATGTTTTCTGAAGTAAATTACTTACTGCTGTAACATAATCCATAAAAAAATCTAACCAAATAAACATATAAGCAAATTTACTTCACTTTTTAAGCTGCGTGAAGTTATTAAATGAATTGCAATCAAATTGACAACGAAGAAGTTAACCACAAAATGAATTCCTTATATTGCGTTTTACAAGGTGGTTCGGACATGAAAAAATATAAAGTGTCGATAGCCAAAAAATAACCATTTAGTAACCAAATAGACATTTTTTTATTGCAATTTTTGTGAACTTTGAAATATATAATCATACGAAAAATATTCCACTTTTTATGCTGCATATTTTTGTAAAAAAAAATATGCTTCCCGAAGTTTAAATATGCCAAAGTGGAATATAATATTCCACTCTGGTCACACTGCTATTACTACGAGACACTGGTGCATCGGACTATGGTGATGCTGCAACTAGTAGGATCCAAATAGCTCTAGTGACCCATTTTGATACCATCACTTCGTGTTCCTGTAAGTAAAGTGAGTAACGCTCTGTTAGTTTATAGCCATCCAGTGCGGTTAATGAATGTTAGAAGATTGTTGATTTTTGCTGTTACAATAGCCACTGTCGCAGCTGCGACTACCCAAATGAAAAAGACACCAGCCCTGGCCAAGTCTAGATTAAGAGCGCTAGGCAAGCCTTTCTTTAACAATCTGAAGGAACTCTCAACAGCAAAAATTAACAATCTTCTAACTTTCATCAACCGCACTGGATGGCTATAAACTAACAGCGTTACTCACTTTACTTACAGGAACACGAAGTGATGGTACCAAAACGGCTCACTAGAGCTACTTAGATCCTACAAGTTGTAGCATCAGCCTCTAAACCAACCAACCAGCACCTTAGCAACGTTTGGGTTTCACTTTATTTGTAGGTTTTATACATTGCATAACCGCAAGTGGATCTAGGTTGCAACAAGATAGTGGTCGGAGTCAATCTTAAAAATGTACTCAGATCCAGAACACTAGAAGCGTGTCTTTCGTCGATCACAACATTACAAATTTGGTTTCGCCTTGTTTTGATCCAGGAACAGTCAGCCTTAGACCGTTGTTCAAAGTGGTCATATGGAGACTTAACTGACCGACAGTGGCACCAAAGATGAATTTTCTTCCGAAATTCGCATTAAAATCGCCTAGGACCATTTTACGTCCGGAGAGCGGTCGTACACATTATTTAGGCTTAATGCCTCGATGCACATTATGAGGCATCGTCTTCTTACTCCAATGGAGCGTGTCCGCCTATAACGCCTATGTATATACTGTGTCCTTTATCGAGGTTGAACTTTTCTTTACTGGTGTGAACCAGAAAATAAGGTGACATTCCGATCTACGGCGAATCCGCAAACAAATTCGAGTTTCTCCGCATGGCAACTGTAATAGATATCGAATTTTGTTTGTATACATTAGTCTTGCCCTTTCCATCGCATCTCCTGGATGGCGACGATGTCAAATTTTGTTTTTCCAAGGTCTTTTGCCAGTTTAATAGAGGCACCTTTCCTATATAGGGTCCGCACATTTCAGATTGTTCGTTTTTCATTTGTGCTGGTCGTCAACGTAGGAATAATTTTTTTTTTAAACGGTAACTGATTTTATTTTTATTGGCCGAAAATAATAAATTTGGTGGAACCCAAATCCTACGCACATTTCAAGTTTAAGTTCTAGGAGAGACCTGTTCCTGTTGGTCCGTGGAAGGTATTTCTTCTCCCTCCTATCACCCCGGCTTATCTGGGAAGTATTCTCATTTACCACGTTTATTCAACACGTTAAAGTGCATTCGCTAACATCGTTTTGACTCGTGTGTTTATACCCAAGCATTGAATCGGCTTCAGTGAGAGCGATTGTGGAAGCGTTTTGAAAATTCAAAACAATGATAGCAAAACAGCTGATTTTCGGAAAGTCTTAAAAATAAATTCTAGTTTATGCACTCTTTCTTAGCGACTTCAAAATTTCAGAACCGATTTCAAATTTGATTTTATTAAATCGCTTTTAAGTTTTCAAATCGGTTTGATTTTCAGTTTATGCAACGGTTTGAATCAAATCAACTTCGTTCAAATCGACTAGAAGCGTCGGATAAACGTGATAATACCCATCATCTAGAGACGCACCCTCTAGGAGTCACAGGCTATCTCTCAATAATAACTTAATATTCTTAAGAACTCTTTCATATACGAATATCATAATAATTACATATTTACAAATGACAGACACCACAAAATCGAAAAATGTATATTGAGTCGTTTGATGATGTTTTAAGTCATATCAATAAATGTGGTTTAACATTATATTTCTTTTTAATTTTATATATTAGTAATTTAAAACAATATTGCACACTCTTAACTTTAAAATATAATAGCTAAAAGTAGGAATATAAAACGAATTCGGGAAATACAAGCTGTCAAAATGGTGTCTGGTGTACTACCACGTCAGAAGAATTGAGAGAATTAGGGCACGTCAGTAGCAGAGGATTAAGATCATCCCAGCTGCCAGGCATTGCTTTGCCGTGTTCATTTCACGCATTTGTGTTACTAGAGTTTCAATAAACTCCAAGTTGCTCTCTACTACTCTCTTAGATACATAGATGAACTTGACAAGGTAGTGTTAGGGCTGAATGTGTTCTCTTTCTTAGCGACCATAACTGTCAAACTCAGCCATATTTTTATTTTTTCCAAATTTATGCTTTCATATTGGTTTCTCATTGGTTGCAGATTTTGTATGAAATGTCAACTTCGTTTTGACAGTTTCGGTCACCGGCTCTCCACCCTAACACGACCTTGTCTAATTTTGCCATGCTTTGATATAAATGATACATATAAATGCAGTGCTGCGCTCCAAAACAAAATAAGACAAAAGAAGAAATTTTTTGTTTCGTTTGACATGTATTGTCTTATGGAGATTGATGAAAAAAACATCCGTAGCGAAGCCTCGGACAACTGCAGCCTGCTAGTCAAAAAATTGTAATTGTTATATTGTATTAAGAAAGTGCGTAAACACGATGGATAATAAACAAGTGTTAGTCGTAATCGATGCAAGGTAAAAATACTTATTGCCCTTTTACTAAAAACAGCTCTAAAGTGGATGTAGAAAAAGTACTTGAAGTTGAAGCAACTTTCAATGATTTGAATGAAATATCAAGTCGCAAATATTTATAATCTAGTTAAGAGATATAGCAATTACTTTTGCAAAAACAACTACCGTTACAATTTATCTAGTAGAACTACTAGTAATAATGTTATTATTTTTCGTTCCAACTGCGAGTATTTCCTTAAACATACAGTTTTTTACAGGAAATTTGACGTTAAATAAAACTCAATTCACCACAGCTGCAAGTAAGTTAATTTCTTTTATTAATTGATAAGATACTAGGTCATTTACGGTATAAACACTTCAAGCTCAAACATTAAGCAGCATCTAAAAAATGTCGTTGGCCTGCATTACAGTAAGCCATGGCATCTATTGACAGGAAAAGATACGTAGCTCAACAACAATTATAATAACTCTGTTTTTTACTGTTTTAATATAATTTAAAACTTACCTTGCCAACGTTGTACTAGCTTCTTATTTTTGCATGTTTTTTTTTTTAATTAATAGAGTTCAAATTAAAATAGCATATTTTTAATTACTTTAAAAAAAGCCAAAGATTGCTTTTTTCCAGCAATGAAAAAGGAGTAACTTACTCGTCTACTGCATTTTAACCTGCTACTATGTTGCTATCATGCTACTAGCATGATATTATGTTTTTTGTCATAAAATTCGTGAATAGCCCACTTTTACTTTTTTTTAACATGTAAATTTTTTGTACTTATTTTTTGCCCATGATCTGTGTCAACTAGCTTTTTATGTTGTTCGAATTGCGTAAATTAATCGTTTATTGTGAAAACACTACAATTTTGTTTTGCCATTTTAGTCTTGTTGTCCAAATTATTATCCAGACTTGAGAAAAAGTTTTCGTTACTTACAAAATTGTTTGTATAGCTTTGTATGCTGTAGCAACGAAATTGTTTAGGCATTTAATTCTACACGCGAAATTTTGGTGTAGACTCAACACTAACACATACTTATCATAACGTTTTTGTTGAATGGGTAAGTTGAACATTATTCCCAGCAGGCAATTAATTAAGTGAGTGCTCCGAGAAAATTACAAATAATCAGAACAATTAAAGTTCCGAGTTAAGTGTCGAACCCAGGTCTCCGAAATCTAACACATTACATATCATATTATATGAAAAAAATTCTATATTTTTGTATGAAGAAATTTTTAAAAAATTCAACAAAATTTTTAAATGAACAAAAAAATTTGTAAAAAAAATTTAGATTTATATAATATACAAAAAAATATTTTTTTTTTGTCCAAGCGGAGTTTCGAACCCGCTCTCCCGAAAGCTAACTTTCATTCGTAATGATGCAAAATAAGCTTAATTTTATTACGAACTGCGGTGGACGAGTGAATAAGATGTCGGACCGCAACATGAGAGGACGTTGGTTCAAATCCGGAAATTTTTAGTCGTTTTTTATTTCAAGTTGATATTTATATTGCTTTTGTTTGTAACGTGCATTCTCAAAAAGAGCTTCTAGCAGGCCTCTCTAGAGTCGTGAGAGCGGAAGGCCTGAAAAATTTTGTTGGACATTTAAAAGACAGCGAAATTTTGACATTTTAACTCTCCAATCATGGTTGTGAACTTGGCTGCATTGAACAAATTTTTCGGTTCATTAGCGTACTAAGCAACAAACAAAAAGTGTCGCTACCTTTACGCTGTCAAAAACGCAATACATTTCTTACGGAAGATTTCTGTTCGCTTCTACAGCATACTAAGCTTATTAAGATAAAAGTGTTGAAGCTTAATATGCTGTAGAACGAACATTTTTGGGCATATAACTCTACACACGAAATTTTGGTGTAGAGACAAAATTTTTGTGTGGCGAAAAAGCACTTGCTGCTCTGGTTGACAGTTTCAAATTTTTATTGCAGCAATTTTATATCCTATAAAAAGCGAGACTGCACACTAATAAACTATATAAATGCAACAATAAATTTGTTAAATAACAAATTCAAAACTTAAACATACTTACTGCTTAATTTTTATTGTTGAATGGCAAATTTCAGCACCAATTAAATGAACGGGCATATAATCGACAGCGAAATTTTGAAATTTCAACTCTCCACTCAGGAATGAAAATTTAGCAACATAGCAATAATTTTCGCAAAAAAAATTCCGCTGCCTGTTCGTTGTCAAGAATCTCAATGTATTTCTTATGGAAAATTTTTTTCGTTCCTACAGCATACTAAGCTTAAGACGCGAAGTTCCTTGCGCTTTTTCTTCAAATCCTGATGTAATTCGAAATAAAATCGATTTACTTTATTTTTCGAGTTTTATTTTTTTATTATTTTGCATTGTATACAATTTTTTCAAGGCAAATAATGTAAATGAACAATCAAATCAAAAAGTTTAATTAAATATTTAGGGAAAAATGATTTATTTATTTAAAATCAAGATATAAAATTCTTATGAGACATGTTTATTTCATGACACAACAAGACGTTGAACATTGAACATTCATCATGTTCCTCGTGATTCGGAGCTTAAATTTATTGAAAAGTTGGATTGAAAACTGGACTTATTTAAGAGTATAAAACAAAAAAACACATTTTTAGGATCCACCCTAGTGTCATAGAACTTTTTGAAATTCTTACATCAGATTCGCAATCAGCTACCAGCGCACAGTGCGCTTTTTTCGATTTTAGGATGACAAGAGATTATTTTTTTTTAATTTTATTTACATGTAACTAATTCAACATTATGAAAATGATACTAAAAATTTTATAATCTGGGCCGAATAACAGCATCCGTGATCGAGTAAAAGTACGAAGGGCACGACGAGACAAGTGCCAATCAATCTTGTACAATTTTGCTCGATCTGGATTTGCTCGAACGGATGCTGTGATGCGGCCCCTGGCGTTTTGTAATTTAATCACGTCAGTCAGGTCCTGAACTAGGATAATTGGGATAACTTTACTATCGGGGGAGGGGACGCAAAAACCCCCAAAAAACAGCTAATTTTTGAACTTTTTTAAAAAAATCGCGCCATTTTGTGAATTTTTTATATGTTGGTAATATCCTAGTTCAGGAGATGCCTGACGTGATTACCAACAAAAAGCCGCCCGCAGAATTTCGATACGACATCTGGTTAAGAAAAACAACACCCCGTTTACCATCTCATTTTTACGTACCCATTTTCATCGCTCTGGGAGGGGGGATAAAAAAACATTGAAACATAAAAAAGTACGGAATAAGTTAGAAAATTACGTCTACTTTCACATAAAAAAACCCAAAGTTGATAAATAGAAAAACCACTTAGCTACAGCTATTTAAAAAACGATATTTTTGTGGGCTTCAACCGCAGATCATAACTAAATCAAAGAAAAAAATTAAGGACAATTTGAAATATTTATAACTTGAAGCAAAATGTACATTTTGACATTATTTTTTTTAACCACCTTTGTTTTAAAAAGAAAACTAAAACAAAATATTGACTAAAAAAAATTAGAAAATTGTCGCAATGTGCCTTAAAATTCTTGAAGGAGTTTGAATTTAGCTAAAGTTTAATAGAACATTTGTAGTATATATCACCATATAACACTTAAAGGTTATAGCTATCATAAAATAAAGTACTTTGACATTATATTTCTGTGTTTACTTTACAAATTCTGCGTTTACTTGCGGATAAGAAAAAGTTGTTCATTTGAAAAACGCTTAAAAATCATATTTTTCCTCTAAACGCAATGATGTCCAAGACAATTTGTAGGTACTCAAAGAAGGTCAAAGAACCAAGGCATGCGTCTTATACAAACAAGGTTTGGTCTTTGACCTGAAAGGAAGGGGATAGATTTATTTAGAGGAATTGATTGGAACCATATGTGAATTATTGATTAGGCGAAACAATCGTGATGGGCAATTTGATATATATAATTTTAAACAGCATCCCAGCAAAATTTTTGCATGCAAATGTGACATGCATTCTTAGGGACACTGCTTCCAGAAGACATTCTATAGATCAAACTGTGCTTCTCCTAAGCCTTATAAACAAATTCTTTCAAGAGGCATTTTTATAAACTACTTCTGTAAGACATTCAAATTGCATTTAAATTCCATTAAAGTACAAAAATTATATATAATTATACTATATGTTTTAGATATTTTCCGTGGGATTTTTTAAGCCCCCAATGAAACACAGCAACTACTACTTCCAACACCAAAATGCTTCGAAAATCGGGAAAAAGGATATTTTACGTGGAATTTTTCAAACCCCCAACAAAACCCAAACACTTCTCATTTCCAACACCAAAATCGCTAGAATGTCGGGAAAATGGATATTTTCCCTGGGATTTTTTAACACCCAAACCACAAAAAAGGTTCTCCTGAAAAACTCCTATTAGAATCCTTTGATTGAAGGGCTCAAAGAAATCTTCCATTGAGAAAGTCCTGGAAGCACTTCTAAAGAAGACTAAGGAAAGCATTCTTCCCAATGACATGCATATCGTTACCGAAATGCACAAAGGCCCCTTAACGACATTTTTAAAATTTTACAGGAGAAGCAAAAAATACTGTAAATTCTAAACAAAAACCATTTTGTAGTTTTTTTGTATGTAGTTTAGGGGTCGTCCATAAACTACGTTACTGATTTTCCGGTTTTTTTACCCCCCCCCTCCCCCTGCGTTACTTTTCGTAGTGCTTTTCAAAACCCCTCCCCCCCCATAAAGTAACGTGACATATGAAATTAATTCATTCTAATGATTATATATTTTGACTAGCTCTGACAATTTTCACTAGTATTAGTGACTAGTATGACTAGATACATTAAAGGAACAATTGGAAAAAAATCAATAATTAATATCATCTGTAAAAGCTATTCCATCTGCGATCCAAGATTCGATGCTCTCAATCACTGGGATAGAAGAAGCTGGTAGCTTTGTTGAGGATTCTTCAAAATAGAATTTTTCATCGGATTCTATGTCGACCCATTCAGGTGAATCCTCATTTCTAACGCAAAGAAATTCACCTGGTCTTTGACAGAGTACCCTTAAAGGCTGCACCCGAGCTGCACCAAGTTCTGTGTTTTTGTGTAAATGCTTTCTGAAAATTGATTTATTTAAATAGTATGTTTTATTCCGATTTATTGTATACGATATAATACAAACTTATGGCAATTCATAGAAGTTTTAAAAACGAAATACAAGCCGCAGGTAGGACACGACCTTAAACCGACTTCTTCTTTCTGAGAAGGACAGTACATGTCATACGGTATCTCCTTTGATCAAGAACATTCAGGCCTTAACGTAAAAGCCTGTCGCAAAAGCAAAGACCCAAATTTTTCAGACGTGTGCTGAGATGGTGAAGGAATACCAAAAGGTTCCTGTGCCGAGGGAAAAGGCGGTGGAAGAAATCGTTGATACAAAAGTTAACCATCAATTTAGACGATCAAACATAAACATATAAGGTTAAAAATTTTTGAAATGATTGTGTTATTAATTAGAGGTTTTTCGTAGATTTTTTTAATTTTTGGTAACGTTACAATATCTAAACTCCTCCCCCCCCCCCTACCGTTACTTATCGTAGTGCATTTCAAAACCCCTCTCCCCCCCTAAATTGGTAACGTAGTTTATGGACAACCCCTTAGGTACAAATACATAGTTTAATGCGATCCTGGAGAAACAATTTTTTTTTGTTAATTTGTCTCAAATTTATGTCATTTAGGGCTTTTGTGCAATCAATTTCGTGAAAAAAATTATGGTTAGGGCTTTTTGCTATTGTATGAGATATAAGGCTTACTTCAACTATAATTTATTTCATTCTTCTTTATGAGAAGAATACAAATTGAGCTTAAGGGCCGATTAGAGTTTTTTAAGCGAAGAAAAACCCTATAGTAAAAGTTTTATTTTAAAGTGACGGTTTTTTTTAGGTAACTTATTTTTGTACCTTATAGCTATAGCATTTCATTTCTTGACTCATGGTAAAAATGGTAAATTTTTGTAAGAGTTTTGACAATAACTTTTTGAGTTCTTGGAGATGGTCATACTTTTTCCGAGATAAAGGAAGTTGCTTTGCATGCAAAGGATCGGGTTCAACTGATTTGAACCGTTTTCTGGATTTTTGAGGAAGAGGTTCATTTTCGGAAGTTATAAAAGTTTTTTTAAAAATATTATTCCTGATTCGTCGTATGCCAAGGCGCGTAACATTGGATCTCCAACATATCTACCTGTAATAATTTCATTTTGTAATTTTTTGCGACTTTTTAAATTTAACATTTTTCGCTTACCTGGCCGAATCGAATACCGAATGGCCGAATACCGTTGCGGGATGCTTTCCATACTCCATTTGTGTATGTCCTGTGTGGTTTTTGTAGTTACAGCCATTTGAATAAGTAATAATATGATGAATTTCAGGTGATTGTGTGATATTTTTTTAGTTGCTTAATAATTATCGTAGCAAAATTTGATGCCACAACAGTTCCATTTGTCTAATAGTTCTCTGATTTATGGGTAGCTGCATTACATATTGTAAAATTTTGAAGTTGTAGCTTCGATTTGTAATAGCCCAATCAGCCAAAGAAGCTTAGAATAGGCTTGTAGTAAACTTACAAGCGTAAGCATTGTGCTTGGAAAAAGCTTGTAAAAATGGTTGTAAAATGAATAAGCAAAAAGGAATCTTTGGAAAAATATTCCTTGCTGTAATATTATTGCAATCATTTACAATTCAATTGGATAAAAGTGTTGTAAATAAGCTTTCTACCATACTTTCTTTGCAATTGGAAAAAAGTGTTGTAAAAGTATTATTAAAAATAATTATTAAATAATTGGAAGAAAGTGTTACTGTAATTTTTTTACAACTGTTTATAAAAAATTGTAAAAAAGTGTTATGCAAATATTATTAAAACATTTATTAAATAATGGGAAGCAAGTATTATTGTAAGCTTTTAACACCTGTTTTTAAGAAATCTTATGTGCTCGCAGTCAATATAAGAGCACAAATTTATCTTCTCAGTAAAATTAATCCATACGAAAGACCATTACATCCAAATCTATAGGAAATTTATCTATAATATACTGTCGATAAATACATTGCCACTTAAAAAAAAAGGAATGTAAATAAAACCATGTGGACTATTCAATACAAATTTTTATTAAAGCACATTAGTGTAACTAACAAAATATTAAAAATTATTTGAGTACTATGAAATTCTAAAAGAATGTGTTGGAATTATCACTGAACACAAGGCACTGACATCAAAATTGTTAGTGATGGAACTTTATTTCTTATTGCAATTGTAATTTTTAGTGCTTGGGGAATTCCAAATTCCCCAATAACGTGGAAGTTGTGAAACAATTACCTCTGAAAGCATTTTCCAATCATGCTTTGAAAACGCTTGTAATTTAAACTTCAAATAAACTTACTTACTTTTCTTATGTTTCGATACAATTTTACAACACAACTTGTAAATTTATAACGTAGACAAGTGTTTTCAAAGCATGTTTGTAAAAGGCTCTCATTATTCCATTGTAGGTAAGCTTACTCCAAACACTATTACACAATGGTTGATTGGGAGGTTGCATAAGTGTTCAGTTGAGGGAATAGTTTAGCATGTAATAAATAGTACATCGATACAAAGTACCACACATAAACCAGAAAGAGTATGTGCCATATCCTTGCGTTTTTCATCTCGCATTACCTCTATTTCTTCTCTATTTTCTTCACCCGAACCTATTTTCTTGAATATAAAAACACGATCTCGTGAAAACTTTTAAACACAAAATTGTCGCCTACTAGAAAAGCATATGCAAAGATATTTGTGTTAATTAGGGCTTTTGTGCATAAAAGGATTTCACTACATGGAGATAGGGCTTTTGTGTTTTGGCTATAAAAACGTTGTTTTTCACTTCAGGACCAAACAATTTTGTGCGTATGTGTATTTCAGTATAGGCTATCAGAATTTGCAAAAAAACCCATTGTCGTTAGGGTGATCGTGAAAAAATTGTCGTTAGGGTCCTTTGTACATTTTGGTAACGATATGTTAAAACAATGCACTTTAGCTTCTTTTGGAAGCACTTTTTTGCTGGGATCTTAGTGAAATAGAACGTTCAAATCGTTAATACAAAAACCTTTACCAGGGAGCGTGTCAGTTTTCTGTTTGTCAAAAGTCTGTATGTCAAAATGCTGTAATTTTTACAGTATTTTTAAAATACGTTTGTCTAAAAACCTATATTTCAATATACCTTTTTTTAAAAAGTTTGCTTTCAAAAAGTTTGCTCTCCATTTACAGCATTTTAACTGTATTAGGGATACAAAATGGTGTTTTTTAAGATTAAATTATTTGCCCTTGTACGGACCTTGTACTTACCTTAGTTGTTCTTAGTCCATTATTTGCAGAATTTTTTAACACAGTTTTATGTTAATGCAGAATTTTTTAATGCAGAATTTTGTATACAGAATTTCATACATACAGACAAATGCACTGAATTCGAATTTTTTCATCACTCTGATTAAAATTACAATTACCTTATTTGTATTGATTTACATAAGTTTATTCGTTTAAGCCTTTTAAAATGTCTAGATATATATTTAAAAAAATTTTCTTATATTATTTTGAAAATTTTCAAACGAATAGTATTTAAATTTGATTACTCTGGAATGCTCAACCACATTCTTTAGGTTACCCTCACATCGGTTAGGGTCTGAGTCTGTAGCTCTTAGATATTAGTTCGCAGTAATACAGCGCATTGAATCAATGGATTTCTAAAAAATACAAAATAAAACAAATAAAGAAAAATAAATAAATTATTTTGCCTTATCGCAACAAATTGATTAATTTATGGGTATTAAAGTACAAGCTAAAATATACAATTTGAGACCCATGACTCATGATAAGGTTAAAATATTATTGCTTCATGCATGATAGATAAGGTGATGATAAAGATAGGCGAACATTGAGTTAAGAAACGATTAAGATTATTTTGAAATTTTTTTTTTTGTATTCAAAAGTGATTGAGATGTAATTAAAAATATAATGATAACAGAAATAGTTTGGATTTAATATAGCAACATAAAAAAGATAGCATTTGAGAGTTGTAACTCTGAGCCTCTACTCACAAATCTGAGCTAATTTTGAAAATATTTTTCGGCACATTCTTTAACTGAGAATTGGCACATAGCAGCTCTGCTCCTGTCCACTTTTGGTAAGATGTTGAATCGGGCAAGTTCAGCTTTGATTGTTGATTGAGTAACTCGTGCCATTGATGAACTTTCGAGAATTGCTCAGCTAGAAAAGAATTGAAATCTCTTATTGCAAGGTACAAACTACAAATACCAGAACGGTTAGTTTCAAAACACCGATTTCAAATAATTTTTTTTATTACAATAGCTGCGTTCCTTTCGCCTTAATATAATCGCGATAACAAATTTTCTCAAAGTGAAAACGACTTGAAAAGGGCACTACCGTTGCAGTCAAAATTCAATTCAAGCAAGCAATCATGATACAATAACTATTAGGTGTCATGACAACGTGGGTCGTTCACAACTGTTGTGAGCTATTATGGTAGCGATACCTTAGTGAACGATGTTTTTCTCTGAATGTGTTTTACTCTAAACGTCAAAAAAAATTGTAAATTATATAATTTAATTATTATTATTGTGCAATTATATACATAATTTAAGTGCAATTGTTAGCTCCACTGAAGGCGGCCAATGTGTGTCACACACTCTGTTTATTTTGTTATATTTTGCTTAACGTTCGATGGTCGCAGCTCGTGAGAAAATATGTAGCTGTCAAGGCTACCTAATAGTGATTGTATCATGCAAACAATTAATTCAAAAAATGAAACGACAACTCATAAAAATATACAGGTGCGGCTTCTGTGTTTCAAATTATTTTAAGGCTATATCACAATTTTATATGGAAAGCAAAAATAATCCTATTTATTAGGATTATTCTTTTTGTATTTGCTTTGGATGTAAAAAAAATCGACTGGAATATTTTGAAACGAATATAACGCAGCTAATAATATTGTTTTACTGTTGAGAAAAACAAAAAACTTCTGTAAAATAGTAAATATCGTTTTTTTTTTTTTATTCGTACAAAAGTAAGAGACTTAAAAACTTTCAATGAATGCAGTTTTAAAAAATATCATCATTTTTATATATACCGAAAAGGATTAGCTTTTCAAACAAAAAAATTTTTCCGAGTAATCTTTGAACTTGGCCATTTATTAAAAAAATTGTGAAAAGTTGATACGCATTTTTTTGGTAATTCTAAACCTTTTCTCTGTTTAACAAAGTTTTTTGTAAAGATGATCCGTTTTTAGTAAAAAAATTAAAGAATTAATTTGATAACCAGCTAATTCCGCTGAAAAGCCAATTAATGTGCTTAGTGGAAAATCCTAATTGCCAATAGGTCGTATATTATATAATAGGCGTATAGGTCGGGTATACGTATCTTTGGAAGATTCATACCTCCGGGCGAATCCAAAAAAAAAAAATACCAGGGGTTGCTCGAGTTGCCCTATTCAAATGTTGCGGCTTCATGTTGGCGACCCCCAAATTTTTCTTTCAACATTAGTATTTATGAAAGCCAACTTAAAGCCACCATTCTCTTCCAACAAGTGATGGGAGGTGTCGAATTAAAACATTAGAATTGTTCGATGGTTCAAAATCGTTCATTCATGCGATAGCTTTTTCATTTATTCGATAGTTTCTTCTTTTGCAATTAGTTTGCTTGCCTTCAATTGATTAAACAAATTTTTGTTTATAAAAAAATAAAAATAAATATATATTTGGAAGTTAAAACCACTTCAAAGTAACCAATGCTACTTATTATTTAATAAAAAAACGGAGCGCACCAATTTTCAAGGAAATTATAATAAAATCATACTATCGATTGCTTTTAAAGTCAAATGAATGAAAATCATTCGATAGCTCTTTGCATTAATTACTATTTTTTAATTCGAATGTATGTTTATCAAAAGCTAAATCATTAAAGAGTCCAGTTGTATGGGAGTTCACACGCGCCTTTTTTCAATGTTCACAATTATTTTCCAGTGAGATTATGTTGTTGAGAGTTTTAGCTTTATACTATGCTTTAGTTTCTATGCTCTATCGCGAAAAGTTCAAAAGCTAAATAATATAAACAATTTCAATTTTGTAAGAAATTCACCGCTCCTTTTTAAATGTCCATAATTTAGTTGTATGGGATGTGCTACAACCCTTTTTCTAATCAAATTTTTATGTGATCTATAGCAGGCTCGTATTCTTTTTTAATATTGTGCCGATATTTCTATCGAATCCGTTTATCAGTTTATGTGGTACCTTGGCACTCACATACACACATCGACATATATAGTATGACACTTTGGGTTCGGAAAGTAGTTCCGTTTTATTACGAAAATTCAAGACCTCAATTAAATCTCTACGCGATTTTACAAGTCGTCAGTGGCGTAGACATGGGAGAGTCCACAGGGCTGGATCCCTCCCAGAGCCATGGAAACATTTCCAAATATCTCACGTTGTTGTGAATTGATTCGATTAAGTTAAGACCGAATCCAAATGTATATGTATTGCCAAAAATTCTTCTTTTTCTGAGGAAAGTTATCAAAACTTTATTAAGTTCAGTGTTTGGTTTTCCAAAATCGGTCAACAATTACTAGAGATATAGTGACATGTGTAGCTTCCAGAAATTCGGTGTTGCTTAGATTCAATTCAACAAGCCCATAATTTTTGTGCCTACTTACCGTTTTTCAATGTTGGGGATATGATTAGGGAATGGAGGGTATCAACGGGACCTTCAATATCTGACCATAGAATAAGAGAGTTTAGACTTGGGGCAAAATGTCAAGAGATAGAACCCAAAAGAAACCCAAGAAATACTAGTTGGGACACATACACCAACACCCTGAAAGAAAACCTACAGAACGTAAAAGCTAGGAGTAGAATTAGAAACATCCTAGAACTTGAATGCTATGTAGAGCAGGTAAACAATGCAGTATATAATGCCTGCGAATCTAGCTGTCCCAGAGGGCACAAGGCAAGAACAAAACATACTCCTTGGTGGAGCGCCGAGCTGGCCAGACTCCGAAAGAAGGTGCGATGCAGCTTTAATGCTGCAAAGCGTAACGAAGAATGGCAGAACTACACGGCGACTCTGACGGAGTACAATAAAGAAATCAGAAAAGCCAAAAGACACAGCTTTAGAACTTTCTGCGAAGACATTTCTTCCACGCCAGCCGCAGCCAGGATACACAAAGCAATGGCTTTGTGAAGGCAGAGTGAGGACAAGAATGTCACTTCTATTGCCAGACAGATGCTATACGCTTAGAGAAGAGCAACGAGCCAGTCACCTTCTAGAAACTCATTTCCCGGGCAGCACACCAGTAACTGAGTATGAGACGGCAGACAGGCAGATTGCTCCAAATCAAGAAGAATGGAAACTCGCAACGAGCATTTGTACTAAGGCTCGTCTAGATTGGGCACTCAGAACCTTCCAATCATTCAAATCAGCTGGTGTAGGCGGCATCTTTCCTGCACTTATACAAAAAGGTGCAGAAACTATATTGCTTCACCTAGTCAAAATAACTAGAAGCAGCCTTGCGTTGGGCTATATCCCAAGGAAATGGAGAAGGGCCATAGTCACCTTCATACCAAAAGTAGGAAATATAGACTACACGCTACCAAAGTCGTTTAGAGCCATTAGCCTTACCTCATTTGTACTTAAAACAATGGAAAAGGTAAAAGATAACTATATAAGAACTGAGATTCTGGAGAAGGCGCCAATGCACCCATGTCAACATGCATATAGGGTGGGTACGTCTACAGAATCTGCTAGCTAGTAACATCCAGTCAGCTTTCAAAAACAAAGAAACCGTACTCTGTGCCTTTCTAGACATAGAGGGAGACTTTGATAATACTTCTCACGAGGCTGTGAAGAAGGCTTTACACAAAAAAGGAGTAAATGATATGCTCAGCAGATGGATATGCCAAAGGCTTAGCACTAGAACTGCAGAAACAAAAGTGGGAAACACCACTATAAGAATCAAAACAACAAAAGGCTGCCCACAAGGTGGAGTCCATTCTTCACTGCTGTGGAGTCTTGTTGTGGACGAATTATTATCGATGCTAACCGAGAATGGCATAAAATGTCAGGGTTACGCAGACGACATCGCCTTAATAGCGAGAGGGAAGTTCGAAGATACACTCTGTAACCTGATACAGAGAGGACTGTCAGTAACAAAGTATTGGTGCAACACAGTGGGATTAACTATCAACCCAGCGAGACCCATAGTACCTTTTACTAACAAAAGAAGCCTGCCAAACCTCTGAACAATGAGAATGGATGGCACGGATATTCCCTTCAAAGGAGAAGTAAAGTACCTGGGACTTACACTAGATTCAAAGCTTCTCTGGAGAAGACATGCAGAAGTGACTATAAACAAAGCAACGCGCGCACTCATGGTATGTAGGAGCCTAGCGGGGAAAAGCTGGGGTTGTAACCCAACAATTCTCCGCTGGATGTATACTATGATGGTGAGACCCATCCTCACCTATGGTGCAATAGCATGGGCTGTGAGAACCACGCTAACCATAATGAGGAATTTGCTAACAAAGGTGCTGAGACTGGCCTGTGTATGCATCACAGGGGCCATGAGGACCTGACCTACAGCAGCACTAGAAGTAATTCTGGACCTAACACCCTTACACCTTGTCATAGAGGGAGTAGCCAAGCGAACTCTGTTGTGCATTGCAAAAGAGAAGACAGGTTTAGGTAAAACTATCAGCAGTATAGAGAAGTAGGATATTGCAAAGCACACTCCCTACATCGATCTACCAAGGGACGATATAGTAAAAAGGTACAAATTCGAAAAACACTTCGAAATTAAGCATAGTACCAAGAAAGAGTGGGACAGCGAGATGATATCGCAAGTCAAGAAACCACACATTATATCATGGTATACGGATGGCTCCAAGATATTGGAAGGTATAGGCGCAGGGGTTTACGGGCCAAGAACCAAGCATTAGTGTCCTGTGAGATATCATCGAGAATAACATGGGAATGCCTAACAAAACTCAACGAACTAGGCAAGAATAACACTGTTACTATACTTTGGGTCCCAGGACACAAAGGAATACCGGGTAACGAAGAAGCCGATGGTCTAGCACGACCGGGTGCAGCCACAAAATTTATAGGACCAGAACCATTCTGCGGATTGGGCACACATTCTATAAAAGAAAAACTAAAAAGGGAGGAGAGGCATAAACGTTCAAACCTTTCGAAAAGCCTCCCAAAGCTAAGATAACTTAAAAATGTACCTTGTAATACACTGTAACGCTAGATATAAAAAGTATATAAAATAAACTTTAAGTTTAGTAATGTACTATTTTTAAAACTTAATTTTTTGTTTACTTTTTGGTAATTTTTTTCAGTTTTTGGGTCATTTTCTGCAGTTTTTAGGTAATTTTTGTCATTCTCTTAGGTCATTTTTTGCAGTTTTTTAGTTCATCAAAATTCGAGCCCTGCTTATAATATTATCGAGAGTACAACTAAAGTGACTAAAAGTCATTCTAACACTTTCTATGATTATTTTAACGAAAAAAATTTCAAAGTTTTTGTAATTCTATAGCATAGTTTTAGTAGTTTAGGTTTAATCCAGTGATGTGTGTAAAAATTTAATAAACACCTGTCAAAATTAAGGTTGTTAGATACAAGTTATTTACCAATTGATAAACATTCTCAAACGAACACGCAAAATTGTCATTCAATACAAATTCTTATAGCCATCTTCATCAACGAATATGCTCTGAACAAAAAAATACTACAGCAACTGCGGAAAAAAAACTATTTTCGAAATTGATATTTCTTTTTTTTTTTAAATTTACTAACTGTAAAACGTAGTGTTAACTTTTGAGCCGATTACCTCACACACACAGTGCTCTTTGATCAATGCGATGTCAACACCTGCTTCTAGAAGGCAATGTCGCACTGAAACACCAGGCCGACCCGCTCTCCACTTGCACACTACACACTCTACTTAGCGCTTTCGTCATATCCTCAAGTTAGCATTTGATTATTTTTTTTTATTCGCGTGCGCAAATGCGAATTTCAAGTGCGTTCATAATATTTTTTGCAAAACTGTACGAGTTCAATCATTAAATTTTTTTGCGTTCCACTTTATTCACAGCCCACTGCTACACTTAGTTATTGGTAGCAGAATTGAGTGCCAGTTTGTAAAGAGTCAAATTTAACAGCATGTCTTCTCATGACACATGGTCAAACTTACCCAAAATGCATGTGAATGTAGGACCAACTGTTGAACCATTTACAGGCTTCTCTGATATTCCGCCCACAATGAGATCCACGTCATTTAAACTGTCATAAGCTGTCCGCAATTTTTCGATATCCTTTAAATAAATTGAGTTGTGAGATATAATATCTAGGTAAAAGGAGAAAATTATTATAAGAGTCAACATATGTATCTTTTAGGGCCATTTTGTTCACAGAGAGATAAATTTATCCCCGAGTTAATTCCATGATTTTTCCAGTTTCTCATTTGTTCACAGTGAGTTAAGCATTTAACTCTTCAAGCTGGAGATAAAAATGGTTGCGAGATAGCTTAACCCCAGAAATATTTAACTCGTGAAAATTGGTGAGTTAAGATTTTTAATTCGCTCTCATTTTAATACTTTTTATTTACTTGGTGTCAAAATATTGAAAATACAAATTTTTAAACATAGGGAAACAGTATTGGGGGTTACTGATTTCGAATCTGGTGTCAGAATTTTAAAATTTGGATAAGGTTGCCACCTTAATTTTTTATTTTTACGAATTTGGGGCTGGTGCGAACTAAAGGGTAAAAATGGGTCGCTGAATCCGAATCCGTTGTCAGAATTTCAAAATTCTAAAATTTTTCTACACACAGGGTTGCCACCTAAAAATGTTTTATTTTAAGAATTTAAACATGAGGGAACAGTATTGGGAGGTTACTGATTTCAAATCTGAACTCAACATTTTTAAATTCAAGATGGTGGATAGGGTTGCCACCTTAATATTTTAAATTTTTACAAATTCGGGGCTGCCAAAAAAAATGGTATACCAAAAATGGGTCGCTGAATCCGAATCCGTGGCCAGAATTTCAAAATGATAAAGTTTTGAAATAATAGGGTTGCCACCTAATGATATGTATTTTTTAGAACTTTAAACATCATTTAACAGCACTAGGGAGTCACTGATTCCGAATCTGAAGTCAGAATTTTAAAATTCAAAATGGTGGATAGGGTTGCCACCTTAATTTTTTGTATTTTTATGAATTCGGGGCTGGCAAAAAAATGGTACACCAAAAATGGGTCGCTGAATACGAATCCATGGTCGGAATTTCAAAATGATAAATTTTTGAAATAATAGGGTTGCCACCTAATAAAAAGTATTTTTAAGAATTTTAAACATTATTTAACAGTGTTAAGGAGTCACTGATTTCGAATCTGAAGTCAGAATTTTAAAATTCAAAATGGTGGATAGGGTTGCCACCTTAAGTTTTTGTATTTTTATGAATTCGGGGCTGGCAAAAAAATGATATGCCAGAAATGGGTCGCTAAGTCCGAATCCGTGGTTAGAATTTCCAAATGATAAAATTTTATAATAATACGGCTGCCACCTAATAATATGTATTTTCAAAAGTAAAAGCAACCCTATTCTTTCAAAATTTTATAATTTTAATATTCTGACCACGGATTCGGATTCAGCGACCCATTTTTGGAATACCATTTTTTGCCAGCCCTGAATTCATAAAAATACAAAAACTGAAGGTGGCAACCCTATCCACCATTTTGAATTTTAAAATTCTGACTTCAGATTCGAAATCAGTGACTCCTTAACACTGTTAAATACATAATGTTTAAATTCTTAAAAATACTTTTTAATAGGTGGCAACCGTATTATTTCAAAACTTTATCATTTTGAATTTCTGACCATGGATTCGTATTCAGCAGCCCATTTTTGGTGTACCATTTTTTTGCCAGCCCCGAATTCATAAAAATACAAAAAATTAAGGTGGCAACCCTATCCACCATTTTGAATTTTAAAATTCTGACTTCAGATTCGAAATCAGTGACTCCCTAATACTGTTAAATGATGTTTAAAATTCTAAAAAATACATATCATTAGGTGGCAACCCTATTATTTCAAAACTTTATCATTTTGAAATTCTGACCACGGATTCGGATTCAGCGACCCATTTTTGGTATACCATTTTTTTTGCCAGCCCCGAATTCATAAAAATACAAAAAATTAAGGTGGCAACCCTTTCCACCATCTTGAATTTTAAATTTCTTACTTCAGATTTGAATTCAGCGACCCCCAATACTCTTTCCTCATGTTTAAAATTCTTAAAATAAAACATTTTTAGGTGGCACCCCTACGCGTAGAAAAATTTTCGAGTTTTGAAATTCTGACAACGGATTCGGAATCAGCGACCCAATTTTACCTAGTGTTTCTCCCAGAATTGAATTCGCATAAATAAACAAGAAATTAGGTGGCAACTTTATCCACCATCTTGAATTTTAAAATTCTGACACCAGATTCGAGAGAAGTAACCCCCAATACTGTACTCCATGTTTAAAATTCTTAAAAAAATGTTTAGTTGGCAGCCCTTTGTAGAAAAATTTCAGAATTTTAAAATTCTGACATCAGGTGCAAAATGAGCGATCCATTTTTACCTAGTGTTCACTCCAATCCCCAAATTCGCAAAAATAAACCAAAAATCCCCACACATTTTTTAATTAATGAGCAGCACTCTAACATTCCAATGGAAATCGATATAAACTGAGAGCGAATTTATGCTCTAAGCATAAAGCTGGGATAAAATGTGAACAAAACCACTTTTTTATCTCCCGATTTATACGCTTGGTATAAAATTAACCTAGAGATAGTTATCCCCGAATTAAATCATATTTATGCCCTTTGTGAACAAAATGGCCCTTAATCAAAAAGTACACGGAGTTTCTCATTCAAATTTGAGGTAATGTGAAAATCTTTTTTTGTTTTTTGCTAGCAAGACGTAAATAAGGGGGCGTCCATTAATTACGTGAGGTGATTTTTGCATTTTTTTGCCCCTCCCCTTTAGTGAGATATCGTGAGATTTGGTTCTACCACCTCCCCCCTCTAATCACACGTGAGAATGTTCAAAATGCGTGTTTTCAGTGTAAATATGTTAATCTATGCTTCATTGTATTGGATTTATTTAAAAAAAAACCGTAATTTATTTAACACAGATATGCATAATGACTAGGGCTAGGAATCTCATGGACTAAAAAATTGAAAATATGCGCATATAACTTGCATTTAAAACTCTAAATTATGCGCTACAAACAGGTGAAATATGCAATTAAAAAATATTTTTCTTATATATTTCTATCGGCACAAAAATAAATATTGCATGTAATTTAAATTTAACAAAAGAAAAATAGTTACTTTTAAAATACATATAAAATTAATTTGTCAAAAACAATAAAAATATGAAGTGAACATAAAAGTAATATGTATAAATAATCTTTTCCCAAAATATGTAACACCAAATTAAAATGGTTGTAAATCAAAAAATCAAAAATATTCAAAAACCACATGCAATTATTGCAAAATATACAAAAATATGCAAAAACAGGCATTTTTCGTAATATATGCAAAATCATCCATTTATTCCAGAATATGCAAAAATATGCAATAACGATTGAATGCCATTTTAAAGGAAATCCATGGTTCGGAAAGATAACTTAACCATTTCCATTTTAAGACTCCCAGTAAAAACATGCATTTGCATGAGATTCCTAGCCCTAATAATGACCATAGATGGGCATTTTCCATTACCACTAACCCCCTAGTGGTAATGCAAAATAAATTTCCATTACCACTAACCACCTAGTGCCATTAGTATGTAATGGTAATCTTAATCATTTTATTTCTTAATCTTAATAAAGCTTAATCATTTGATTGTCGTCTGAACATAGCCAAAGATTGTATTCCACACGCCAGTGGAACTTACACGTAGCACGCCCGTAGCCCCAATTGTGTTTATAACATAAAATTTTGTTTGAAATCAAAAAATTACAACAAACACGAAATATTAAAAATACTGGGTAACAATTGTTAGTTTGTCAGAATAGGCTTGGCTGTTAGATTCGACATTAAAATGATTGGTAAGGCCTATTGTGTTATTTTGTGCAGACAGTTTTAGAAATACTTTTATTTTAAAATTTTTTAAAAACACATACATTTTTTCTTAGGTAGTATCATTAAATTTTTTGTTAGAATATTTTAGAATTTTTTTTTTTTGTAGAGGCGCGGGTTTTTAGGCCTTGCAATCCCGGGACTAAGAAAAGTCCGGGATCCCGGGATTGGATGCCCTAATTTTGACATATGCATGGAGTGCATATTTGTGGTTAAAGCCTATGAGCAAAACTTTAAGTCATACCATTTTGAATGGTAGTTTAACTTTCATTTCGAGGTCGCATTATGTGAACAGGATCGGTTACGACATAATATAAAACACAGTCCAATAAAAGCTTAAAAAACGTTATCTACCACAAAGCAAAACAAAATTAAACTTAATGCTTCTTTTTATAGAGCTTGCTTAGAACAGCTTAACACAATGCCTTGTATGCAGACTTTTGTTCCGTACAATCGCGTCGGAAGCGAATTTCATCTGGGGGGCAGTACAAATGGGGGCAGTACAAATGGGGGCAGTACAAATGGGGGGCAGTACAAATGTGGGGGAAGTACAAATGGTGGTGCAAAAAAATTTCACCAAAATTTCTTCACATGAAACATGAACAAGAAAGAAAGAAGAGGAAAATATATATTACAAAAATATTATCGTTGTAAAAAAACTGATATTTTGAATAACTTTTCCTTTTAAATTGTTTATCTAGCTAAAAAAGTGGGGGGCAACTGCCCAACTTTCCCCCCGCTTCCGACACCAATGGTTCCGTAAAGTTGTTCTTATTGCTGGAGTTCGCCAGTTGTCGAAATTCAGCTATTTTCAGTTCGCCGCTCAGTGTTACCCAACGACTTTTCAAACAAAAATACGTTGTACTGAAAAAGCTACAGTTTTCGAGATATCGTCATAGATTTGATGTCAAAATAACGGGCATTTTTCAAAATTTACTGTTTGTAAGAAATGTTGCGATCACAATATATATTCGCACATGTTACATAAAAAAATGCTCATTGTAGGGTATCCGTAATGGATAGCGAAAACGTCTGCAATATTTTTTGTACATCTCAGCAATGTCTAAAATTTCTTCTTACACCGTGTTCTTCCAGGTTTTGCCTACGCCTATTTATATATAGATTGTGAATTTTTTGTTGTGCTGGTATAGATTTGTTTGTTGTATTTTGTTACCTTATAATTATCTCAAACAAAATTACATAAGATTCTTAAGTTTTGCAGAATTTAAAAATTCACTTCTTTTATTGGCCGCTGAATGTATGCAAGAGGATTGTTCAAGTTTGACGTAAGCATATTTTTTGCAATTATCAACCCCTCCAATTTGTTCATGTTTTGCTTAAAAGCAAATCAGCAAAACTTTGCTCAATCACAATGTGATTTTAGAAAAAGATTGCTAACTTGCAATCACTCCTCGTGTATTTAGGAAAAAGCAAAATTTTGATTAAATTCAAGCAAAATATTGTCAAGTTATTATAAACTGAAAAGCAAATTTTTACTTAATTCAAGCAAATATTTGCTTAGTTATTATAAATTGCAAAAGCAAATTTTTACTTAATTCAAGCAAATATTTGCTTAGTTATTATAAATTGGAATAGCAAATTTTTACTTAATTCAAGCAAATATTTGCTAAGTTATTATAAACTCAAATAGCAAATTTTTACACAATTCAACAAATTATTTCTAAACACACGAACACACGTTTATTCTTTATGAAAAAAATTAGGCGACGATTGGTTAACAACTCCGATGGTCGAATGGATAAGCCCATGCACTCACACTCACGCGGCCGAGGTTCAAATCTCAAGATGGTGAAAATTTTTCAATTCAATTAAATGTTAATAACTATTTCACTTCAAAAATATGCTAGATTTCAACAAAAACTAATCAAAATTTGCTATTTAAATTTATAATAAATAAGCAAATACTTGCTTGAATTAAGTAAAAATTTGCTTTTGCAGTTTATAATAACTAAGCAAATATTTGCTTGAATTTAATCAAAATTTTGTAATCAAAAAGCAAATTTTACTTAATTTAAGCAAATATTTGCTTAGTTATTATAAATTGGAATAGCAAATTTCAACTTAATTTAAGCAAATATTTGCTTAGTTTTTATAAATAGGAATAGCAAATTTCTACTTAATTCAAGCAAATATTTGCTTAGTTATTATAAATTGAAATAGCAACCTTTGATTAGTTTTTGCTGAAATTTAGCATAATTTTGAGGTGGCTGAGAATCAAGCGCAAGTTTTGCTTAACCACAATACAAATGCAGCAAACAGTTTTCTCCGTGTACCCATACCCAACTACCCAAGTCAGCGTGAATGCCCCTATTGAGTTTATGTATAAATTAGCTACGAAAATATTTTGCCGCCCTGTCAATTCTGCTGCAACCAAATGGATTCCGTTTCTAACTTTTTGTTTTCCTCAAACTTTTTCAGCCCCCAAAAATTATGCCGCCCGTAAAATTTTGCCGCCCTAGGCACGGGCCTAGGCCTAGGTCCAGTACTGTTGCTATGAAAAGCATATGAAATTTTAGTTTGTGGTGACATCTCTGCGTCAGGCCGAAAACTTTTCAGCCCATGTAATATGTATCCCGAGAAACAATTTGTGTCCGTACCAAACTACTCAGGCACAAAAGTGCCGAGTATCAGACTCAATTTTATTTTTAAAAGCTACGACTAGTAACGAAAAACTGCGAAGTTTTGCATACAGGTCCCTAGAACAAAATTCATATAGTGTGTCAAAGTAGGTGATATGTATCGAAACTGGCCCGAGTCTTAACCATAATGTACCCGAATCATACCCAAGAAGTACATCGAAAGTTACCTGAAATAGTACCGTAGTAAGTCTGTATTATGTCAATAAAGTGTTCAAAAACGAGCGACTATATTCGGATACAATAAACTGACGAGTGCCCGAATCGGTCTTCGTTCGTACATTGTGCCTGCCCAAGGTGTCCCAGAAATAGCACTTCTTTCGGTGCAGAAGTCGGACATTTACCGGCACGGGCACCGGACGTATGTATATCAGCTACTTTATTGACTCAAAATATGAAATTGTTTCTCGGGTATACCAGCTACTTTATTTATATATTAAGGGGGCGTAAATTAATTACGTGAGGCCTTTGGGGGGGGGGGGTTAAGCAGAATCTCACGTGGGGGAGAGGGGGTTCTCGCAAATATCAATTTCAGAAGAGAATTTTTCACAATAAAATTTTGTTTTTTCTGATTTTATTTCTGCAACAACAATTTTCCTAGCATTTTTTAATTCACGATAAATCTCCGGTGTCTTAATTCCTTACTAGTCTTAAATTATAGTCTCAACTAGTCCTAAATAAAAATAATGAAATAAATTATGAGTTTTTTTTAATAAATCCCACACAATGAAGCATTGATTAACATATTTACACTGAAAACACGCATTTTGAACAATCTCACGTGAGATAAGAGGGGGGAAGAGGGGTCGAGCCAAATCTCACGATATCTCACTAGGGGGAGGGGGGAGTCAAAAATTCGCAAAAATCACCTCACGTAATTAATGGACGCCCCCTTACTGGTAAAAGTAGCCTAAGCATACTTTGTTTTGACTATACTTACTCCCTCTTTCCCTTTTAAATAACTTACATTGACATCGATATAGTTGTACAAATCGTCCCATCCTTTGATAGTTATGCCTTGACAAAGCTCCAAGTACTTCACGTAACCCTGTAAACCATGATCACGACCGCGTTGTATATCAAAGGCCAAGGCATCCGCGTGCCTGTGACGATTGTTGGTTCCCTGAAAGTTCTCTAAAAACTAACAAAAAAAATTTTAAATTAATTAATAAATTAACACAATAATTATAAGTATTATCCTACAGTTTCGGCATAATTGCCGTCCATTTTCATGGCACGTTGATGTAGAATTGATTCCAAAATATTGCTTAATTTCTTGGCATTCCATAAAAGTGACGATCTGTACATTTGTTCGTCAAGAGCAAAAATATTCGGAGTAGGCAAGATTCCGCTGATATTTAAAAATAAAAGAAGTGCATTAACTCTAAACTGCACATCGGTAAAAAATCGTTTTTACTTATTGTAAATTGGTCGAACGGTAGTCCAGTCGTTTTCAGCCGTAGATCTTTCGGCCAAATCGTGCAGCACATTCGGCATCATCGAGAGATAGAAACGTATAGCGGCCACAGCGAATTCATTAGATATTTTCAAACTTGAAATGTCAACACGTCGTTGAAGTTGCTCGGCATTAATTTGATCTGCCAACTGCTGTCCCAAAACGGCAGGCAACCATTCTTTGAAAACAATGCGACGATACAGATCTATGTTAATGGATTTGCCCACTTTATACAGATGATCGTCATCCCATTCAGAATGCTGAACACGTAGTTCGTCAGTAATGCGATTATGTGATCGCATAAAGATTGTGTAGAGCACAATTGAGAAAGGATTACTGTTGACGCGTGAATCACCTGCCATAAAGCAACTTTCGTTTTGAGCCGCCAATTTGAGCGCACAATACTCATGGGACATGGTCGTTGCTAGTGGCAACAAGTGTTCTGTTGGATTGGAGGTAGGTTGGCTAGATTTTATTTGGCCAAATCGATGAGTTCGCATTCGCTGCTCCTCGTCACTATTGTAGCCATAAAGCTGGGAGAGATCGAGGTAGTCACTCACTTGATTTAACTATATATATATATATATATAAAAAAAATTAATACAAGTTATGGTCATAGTGTAAAAATGGACATGTAATTTGACTAACTTGCTCGGCACCTCCGAAATTGCACGTGGAACCCACAGCCAGAGCGCTGCGTACATAATTCAAGCATGTTTCTCTACCATGCTTGTGTAGGTGATTCCTGTCCATGAGTGGTGCACAGGCCGGATGTTGGAACCGCGGTGCCAATTTGTAGTTTTCATGATTACAACATTCTATTGGCTCGCCGTTTTCTAAGACGCAAGAGAAGATATGTGTACATATATGATTATTTTTTATTACAATTTATCGGTCAACTTCCGAAGGGAATTTTTTTAAACTGTAGCAACCCTCTTTGCAGAGAGTTCCTTTGGAGTGGAATTTAAAGTGGAAATAAATTTAAACCGTAATCTCAACAAAATATCTGATTGTTTACAACAATTACCACTCCTATATCATTCAAAATTATTGGCAACAATTGGTAATATTCATGCATAGTTTTTTTATCTTCGAAAACAGCTTTTGGTTGAGTTTTTTGTTTATTCACACTTTTTTGAAATACAGAAAGGGCTTCATTTTTAGTTTTGTAAAATAAATGAGTCTAGAAACTTGATGTAAAAGGTTTTGTAATTTGAACATTACAAGACTTTTTGCAACCTATTGACTTTGATTAGAAATTAGTAAAATTCATACATACTCAAGTGTTATCAAAACTTCTCAAGCGCTTTTCTCGAAACAGTACTTTTTTAAACTGCCTGCAATATAAAGCGAAAACGGCCACACAAATAGCCCGAGTTTTTTCTAATCCCAACAAATCCAGTTTATTTTTAATCTGGCTTATGTTGATAATGTTTCAATCAACATTTTTTTTTTTTTTAAATGTAGATTCTGTGGATGTTCCAAAAATTATTTTGATTTTATAGTTTCAGAAAAACAAAAAACATTTATTTTGACGTAGAATTACGTCATTCTCAGAGGTTAGCAGTGTGGTTGATTGCGATCAGAAATCAGTTTTTATGTCACACTTTGAACCTTTGGTGTGCTTAAAGTACTGAACATGCAATGTTGGTGTAAGCACTTGCTGGTCTGGTTGATCCGCTCTGGGAGAAAACTGCATGTTTGAACTCTCTAATTTATATAAATTTTACACAATTACATAAAATATAAAGCCAAAATTTGATGTTTCTGTTTGCTCTGCGCAAGGTTTTTGTTTAACCCTCATCGGTCCCTCGAGAATTACATCTAATCGGTCCCATTGTATGCGCGCGCATACACATATATTTTTAATTGTAAAAAAGCTAAAAAAATTAACAACCATTTAGGTTTTGTGATTTTTTTTATGTTTATTACATTGTTTACTATCATATTAATACATTTGAACTTCATAAAGGTAGATTTAGAATGAAATTAATTAGAATATTACATATATTAGAAAAAAAAATTGAATTTTTAACTTTTGTCAATTATTTGTACATTGTTCGCATAAATTGAAATTATGTTCAGCACAAATGAAATTTCTACACTTTTCACAGCGTGTAGCAAAAAGATGTTTGTTATTTTTATATGTGCAGATGTAGCATCGGCCTCGTAAATGGCGAATCTCCCGAATTCTTTGAATAACACTGGAAGCATCATTACTTTGAGGTTGTTTTTTACGTTTAGTGACCTGTTTTTCAACGAGATTCAATCCAAGCTCCTCAATAAAAAGGCGACGACGAATATTATAGTTCGTTTTAGAATTTTTCCAATTCGGGAACAATGCAATGAACGTCACGAATGCATTCAACGCACTAACATCAAGCATGTTACAAAATACTGTCATTGGCCACCGATTGACTTTTGGTTTGCATGTGTACGTAGCCACCATTTGATACATAGTATCAACTCCACTCTTGGTTTTGTTGTAGTCTTCAATGATGTTAGGTCTTCAATGATGTTGTAGTCTTTAATGATTGTGGTATGTACTGAGCAATGTCACAAATCGGTACCGGCGAGGAACATATGACAACATAACTGCTTGCAATTTATGTTCATATACAACTTCTGTATGAACTTCTGTACTGAAGGAATTTCAGTCCTAGTTTTTCTTATTGTTCCTAAAATAGTCATGCGATTCTTATGTAAATCTTCTGCCGATTCATACGAAGTGAAAAAGTTGTCACACGTTACATTTCTGTCAGAAAGTCCTTTTACCAAATCCAAAACAACACGCCGTTCGAGATTACGTTCAGGAGTGGCATTACGATTCCGACCGACATAAATTTGTATGTTGTATGCATACCAACTTTTTGAGTCGCATTGCACCCAAATTTCGATGCCATATTTTGCCGGCTTGGATGGAATATACTGACGAAACGGACATCGCCCACGATACGGAACTAACCGTTCATCTACGGTAATGTTTTTTCCTGGTGTGTATACAACTTTCAAATTAAAAAAAAATAAAAAAATAAACTGGCCATTTCAGCCCTTAGAAGGACTTTGACCTAGCTTCTATTGATCAATTGTGTTGTGCATGTTATTAAATGTTTGATCACAAATGACTGAGAACTGGACCTACGAGTTTAATGCCGACTCCGATCGGTTTATGTTCTCAAGAAGCTTTACATGGCAATATTTACTCTCTGAGGTTTGCCATTGTCTGCAGAGAGGTGACGACCAAACAGAAAATTATTTCAATTGAAAAAACTTTCTGTCTGAGATGGAATTGAACCCGGGCTACCGCGGTTCCTTAGCTTAGGGGCCACGCACTCTACCCACTAGGCTACGGCCGCCACAACTTTCAAATTATGATTCATTTATCATATACTTGTAGATGCAGTGTTGTTCGCAGTCATCACATCGAATTCAACCATGGATACGCTTGAACTTTTTCAAAGACATTGCTGCTCTAAATATTCGCCGACCAGTTTCGTCATTCCACAGTTTAGTGACACATTCACCGTATGACCGATACACACACCAGAAAGCAGCCACAATCCAAAGTATGCGTGCAGAGTATCCAAATCAATGTTTTCCCAATCGTCTTTGTACTTTCGCACACCATATAAATTCGTCATGTTCAAAATAATATTCTCAACCGGTTCAAGGAACATGTGAAATGCAGACGAAACATCAACTATAGTAGCAGCTTCTAATGCTTTTGGACCTGAATTATAACAAAAATGAAACATCTAATGAACATGAACCCATAACAAAGAGGGTAGGTTTTTGCCTGAAGTGAAATTTTCTGCACGTCGAAATTAATTTCTTCGATTTATTTCAAATGGTTTCGAATGGTTGAGAATATTCAATTTTCTTATTTCTTGAAAAATATTTATTTTCAGGATTTGCTGCATTTTCTTCTGCTAAATTTTGCTCAAGTGGCTCAGTGTCGTCTTCATCCGAATGCACGCTAACTTCACTTTCATCATTCTCCTCGTCTGATAATGCAAAATCATCGTCACTATTGCACGGAGATTCGCCTGCTTCATTTCGCTTCGCTTTCCAAATCAAAATTCATTTCTAGTTCATCTCGCTGCCTTCTTTCAGGTAAAACTCTATCCATTTTTTATCAAATACTTCGAAACACAACCAAAATTCAAATAAATGCGCAAACAAACTTCACTTATGTGTGTTTCAGAACAAACTGAATTTCATAAAACGAAAAAATAAGAGCGTGCTATAAATCCACACTCAAAAATAAGCGGCAATTCCAGGTACCTGCTTATGTGTATGCGCGCACATACACAGGGACCGATTCGTAACTATAACTGCACAGGCAAATACAGTATGGGTACAAATTCAAAAACGGGGTTTTTTGGTTGTTCAGGCAAAATAATTCTACTTTGCAAAATACAAGTTCATTCCGCTGAACCGTTTTTATTTTATTCAAGGTTAAAGATCAAAATTGTATGCGTGCGAATACAGGGGACCAATGAGGGTTAAGGTAACAAAATCTATAAACCGCATTGGTTCTTGTATATGATACAAGCAATGTAATTGCTAATGTGCTAATTTTTAACGCTAGAGGGCACTGCCGTTTAAAATGTATTAGAGCTCAAAATAGTAAGAAATCATATATCGAGCATTTTCTGTAAAATTAAAATCAACTAGCATCAAACGAAGCTGCGGCAAAGCTTTAACTTGGTACATATTAAATACCTATATAACACTTTTAGAGCTTACTCGCACCTAGTTGCTCCAACAATGTTACTTGGGTTATGAATGTGTAATGTTTATAATCATTAATCGATTCAATGATCATTGGATCGTTATCATCGACTACTTAAACTTAGGTTCTGAGCTAACCACCTCAAAGATTTAATTAAAAACCTCTAGTATAACTTTGGAATACTATTAAAATCAAAATCGGTTGGAAAATTTTGACCTTCTTTGTGCGGGGAGAGCAGGAATCTGAATAATCCTTTTCCACAGTGTGTGTCTAAAATAAGTTAGGATTTACCCTGTAGATGTCGATACATGAAAAAAATTGTACTATGCTATATAATACTGACGCGGTGGGTATTTTTTTAAAAATATTAAAAATTCAGTTCTTCAAATCGTCGCTGCGCCTACAAATTATGTGATTTTTGTGAATTTTTAACACCATCTTTCGCCCATATTTCTGCATTTGTCATTTTTTAGATCTCTTTTGGCTTAGAAGTGATCAAAACAGCTACGTGCTCGCAGTAGTAGAAATGCTCTGAAAAAATCAGTTTTTTTTCTTTCCTGAAAAGTTGCTGACAAACTGAAAAACAAATGAAATATTTGTTTTATGTTATATATAAAATATATTTTGGATTTTAATACAATAATGCAAGCGTTTTTTAATAAAATTTAATGCAAGCATCACGCTTGCTGATCTAGTCCATTTCAAGGTAAGAGTTTTTTATTTTTAAGATAAACTAATAAACCGAATTTGATCTTTGAAGCATGCATGAAACCAATATTATGCCATTATTACTCCTTCAATTGTATGGGAGGTAGGAGTGGCAGTGGACTCATCATGTTCATTTATTTTGATAACTATCGTTATATTGACTTTCAAAATATTCAAGTGACACATTTAATGTCTCTAGCTGAAATAATTTTAATGTTATGCCCTTCGAAGTGTTAAAGAAATTGCACCGTGCATCGTGGCGTATGAGTATCTTTTAATTTAATTATCTTTGATACATCACATATCCCAGCAAACATTAAGACTCTTTTTAGACTGTTATATATTGGTTTTGTGTCATTATGCGCTCAAAAAAACTTTTTTTAGTATTTTTTTTTTTTTAGGTTGAGGGCATCCCGATATAACTTCTTTTAGTGATTCTTTTATGAATCTTAAAACTCTTTTAAGACTACTATTAAATACTCTTTTAAGACTTCTGTTAAAAAATCTTTTAAGACTCATAAGAAAGACTGTATTATAAGCCTTCATAGAAATATTATGGACTCTTTTATAATATAAATAATTACTGTTTTAACACTTTTAAAAAGCCTCATATTTATGACTATTATGGTGGTCCTTATTTTGCGACTTTTGAATTATCATCGCGGCATGTCATTATTTGATTATATATAGCTAAATATGAAAGAGATATTTTGTTTTAATTTTTTTTATATGACTTCGAGGGCGCTACCAGTTGTCAAAGTTTCGCCCTCTAACAAGAAAAAAACCCGTGGTGTCATTCGCTGATTTGAATGAGCTTCGGTTATGTGATGGAGGACAAAAATCTAAGGTACACGTATTTTTTATAGGTGCGCAATCTCAGGTTTAATGGTTCAAAATTACGTCCAAAAATTTCACATAAGTCCATTTTTTATGTCCGCCATTTCGAATTTAATTTTGAACACTCGTAAAACATGCATAAGAAGGATTCTTTTATGAGCACTCATAAAACACGCATAAAAAGCATTCTTTTATGACTCCTATTTAGAAACACTCATAAAAAAAGCATAAAAAAGATTCTTTTATGACTCAATTTTATGAACACTCATAAAACACACACATAAATGACGCATTTTAGAGTCATATTCTTTGAGGGCTCATAAAATGTTTGCTGGGATCATATAATCATTCTGTACTTGTGTATGTGACTCAATTTCTTCTAAACGGCTGGATCACCAAAAACTCTTATTTATATTATATAATTTTTATATATTATTTCAATCAATTAACCATTCTTTCTTTTTTTTTTTGTTGAGAACAAGTTGTTAATAATATAGGTTGTTACAAGTTTGCTATTACACAGTAAAACCAAAGCATTGTTTTTTGCAGAAATAAAAATTGTTACAAGGAGAACAGGTTGCAACATGGCAAGAGTTTGCTTCTTAACACTTACTGTCTGATACTTACTCATTGAGGTTGCCACGGGTTTGCTTAGGTCATGTTCTATAAACTGAGCCCACTGCACAAGTGCCAGATTTCGTTGCCCCTCATCGAGAGCCTCATTGCCGATCAACACGTTTGTGGGTTGGCCATGTATAGTTTTACTGCTTATCGATCGGGCAGATGGCAATTTTATCTCTGTAAACATCTTTTTTTGGAAATCACAATTAGATTTAATCAACAATTTGTATCATTCTCAGCTGAATTAGTACCCTATAGAATCCATCTTGATAGTTGCTTGGTAGTAATCTGCGAAACACATGATGTCCTTCGAGCTGGCCTTGCACAATCCTATTGCAGTCTTCCCATAACGAAGTATCTTTTGGTATAGACTTTTCGCTGAAAAATGCTCTACAATTTGTGCCGCTGACACCATTTTGAATGCATTTTGAGTTGTATGCATAAAGACTGGATCTTAGAATTCGTAGAGCAACATCACTGTCATCTTTGACCTTGTCGTTCGGCAATGTCTCTAGTAGTTGGTTATGCGACAAACTACCATTCTGTACTGTTATGGCAGAATTGAGGAGGTTTTCTTCTAGTCTAGAGTGAATTTTTGTAGAGCGTTTATTAAATAAAAGAAACAACTTTTACCTTATTTCCTTACTGACGGATTCGGTACCCTGTTCAATGAAACGTCTCAAATCATCTTCATTAAGCGTGTTCAAGAGTGCCCGTTCATGTTTTGGTATGTGTATGTGTACTATAAAAAATTTTAAAATATTGCAATCAAATCGTAGAATTTTTCGAATTTTAATGAGACTGAGTATATATGTATATTTTTTAAGAGTACCCATCGGGAAAAAAGAATCAATTGTGTATGAAAAAAGAATTAATTCACTTTTCCAATTATTGATTCTAGAATTGATTATTTTTAGCATTGTGATGTCCTACAAAAAGTAGTACATTCTTTTTTGCCTTCCACTTGAATCACTGCTGAAATCTATTCTTTTATTCGCTTATAAAATGGATTATTTTAAATGAAAAAAGTATGAATTTTTTGAATATGAGAAAAGTATGAATCGCTAATAAGCCCTTTTGGAATAGATATACATGAATGAATTCCATAATGCATACCCAAGTAACAATATTAGCCATATATTCATTCTTGCAGAGCTTATAGTGCTATCTTATATAGCAGCAAGCTTCAACTATAGCTTTAGTCGCGCTACTAAAGCTCTTGCAGAGAATATATAAGGCTACTTTCTTGAGTTTAAAAGCACTATTTTTACTTCATATGAGGAGTAGAAGTAGCTGTAAACTTTTAAAAGAGTCCCTGTCAAACCCAAATAAGAGCTCTTGCAAAGCTCTTTTTTATTATTCGTTTAAGTATGTATGTGTTAAAAATAAACTCAATAAATATATAAAATTTGACAAGTGTTTGTGATGATAAGAATGACAAATAAATTAAAGAAATTATAAAGTGATTATTATATCAGACTCATGTTCGTGTATTCGTTATATGCTGCGAATTTCGGTGCGCTATTGAATTTATCGGAAACGTGAATGTAGTACTTCGAAAAACTACAACGGGCTTAACAAATAATTAAAATTAAGAAGTGTTAATTATTTAAAAATAGTTGGAAAATTTTTAACATTCTTTAAGATCAACTAAAAATGATTTAAGTACTTTATTCTTAAATATATGTATCATAGAAATCATCAATTTCGTTTTAAATATTATTGTAAACACTAATATTTAGCTTGCTTCAACTCCGAAGATTTTCTATTTTTTATAAGATCGCCATTTTTTTCAAAGAAGCTCTTTATCAGATTTTTTAGTCACTTGTTATTCCCAAAAAATTTATTGCATTAATTTACAGTATTTTATATCTATTCGCTTTAAAAATGCAATACAAAAATACACATTAAAGCAAATATTATACTCAATCTACGAGTTTTAAAACTGCTGTATAGTAATTTTTATTACTTTAAAAGATCCTTTACAGAGCAAGTAGTAAATTTTAGAGTTCTGCTCTTTTGCAGATTTGATAAAATCCTTTACAGAGCTGTATAAAGTATTAAAGCTCAAAATGGTAAAAAAATCATATTTAGAGCATTTTCTTTAAAATTAAAAGCAACTAGCAGCAAACAAAGCTGCGGTAAAGCTTTTACCGCATATTATACACCTATAGAACACTTTTAGGACTCACACGCACCTAGTTGCTCCAACAATGTTACTTGGGTAGGTTTGTATGGCAGAATTGAAAAACTTTTATTCTTTTTTAAAGAATTAATAAAAAATTTTATTATAATTCAAATTAATAGAGATTATTATTAGGTAACTTGAAAGAATAAATAATATTAAGACAGACGAGATTTAAATTATAATAATACCACATTTATTGCAAAAATATTGATGTTTATGATGTAGGTTGTTCCTTCTTTTTTACTTTGAATGTATCCTTATAATATTTACATTTTGACTTGCGTATAGCTTCCTTCATATCTTTTTGGGACTGTTCCTGGTCGTATCCTTCCTTGCAAATGCACTCTGCATTTAAAAAAAACATTAAGAAATGATTTAAACAAGTAAAGAGCAATGGTTTTTCATAACATACCAAACAATACATTATTAAAATTTTCGAGCCTTCTGAAGCAGTTTGTGCCTTCAACGCTGATAAATCAAACAGAAAGTAAAATTTTTAAGAAACGCGCGAAAGGAAAACAAAAGAACAATCGTTTTTCAAAAACATCTGACAAAAACAAAAACATCAACAATAAACAGAAAATACAAATCATAACAGCAGAATTTGTTTCAGAATCAATTCGTTTTTCACTTACCATAAAAGCAAGCAAGGAATCTAACAACATTTACTTTATTATAAATTGTTATATACTTCATAATCGATTCCTGCAGCAATAAAAACGAATCAATAAATTTTTTGTTTATTGATTCCAATTCATAGGTTTTGCTTTAAATTTACACATTCTTTGGAATAAATTCTAAAATTTATCACAAGAGTCCATTCAATTCCTGATTTTTTTACGAATTAATTCTCATTTTCCTGGTGGGTAGTTTTCTAGGCAATTTTAAAATGCTCTTGTGCTCATTTTATCTACAAATAACAGTTTTTCACCATTTAAGTTTTTCAAAATTTAATTAAGTTTAAGTACAAGACCAATATTTTTTATATAAGATTGTATAGACAAATGCTTTATTAATATTCGAAGTCTGTGCGGCCACAAATACGATTACAAAATAATACATTTCTAGGTATGTATGCATGTATACAATGGCAACTACTACTTAAATACTTAAATTAAAATTTTCTTTGTCAATTTAAATAAATATATTTTTGTTAAAATTTTAATATATCAATTTTAAAATTATGTATAAACAATACTATACAGAATAAAAAAAAATAAATATTAAAACATGTACCAGCAATAAAGACAACATAAGTACATATGTATGTATTATCTATCATAATGTGTACTTTTCATAAGATTAAAAGGCATACAAAAAATGCATAATTTATCGCGTAAAAATCATGTTAGTGCTTTTCTTAACAATAACTACATATGATTAAAACAAGGCTAAGCTGGCATTGCTGTCAAGTGCGTTCGGCACTTATTGTTTACTATTGTGCAGTAATTGAGACTGCCTGCCATTTGAGGAAATGCTGTCACAGCTGCTGTCCCTACTTGTAGCTGCAAATGAGGAGTTACTACTAAATGATGTGGTCTTAGTAAGGTTGTGTTGTCAGAGTTCCTTGAGCAATGCACTTTTTGCATTCTTCAATTTATCCAAACGTTTAAGCAGATGGTTGTTGGATGTTTCCAATTCTTCTAAGCGTTCCATAGCCTCACGATTTTCACGCTGTAACTTTCTTCGTTCGATCTTTAACTCGGCTTCTGCTTTCTCTGCTGCTTCCGCGGTGCTTTTATAGCGTATAACCTGCGTTTCAGAACGTGCTAAGCTGGCCTGTAGACTAGCAACCTCCTGTTCGGCCTTCTGCAATTTGTATTTATAGTCAGATATGATTTTGTTGGCCTCCCTTTGCGCATCGTAGTCATCATCATCTATACCAGCAGGTCCATTCATCGAGTTTATTTTTCCTCCACGTGTTTTAAACACTTCCAATTGTTCTTGCAAATTTTGTACCTCGACTAAAAGCTGCTGCTTTTCCTCGCTGAACTTTTTGAGACGCACATCCAGCGAACCTTGCACAGAACTCAACAGCTGCGCATTATCCGCAGTTACTAGAGCCCGTTTTGCATCAGTGCCGTCTACATTTTCGACAGAAACTATTAGAAGACCTTGTTCCTGGATTAGTTGATCACGTTCCTCCAGCTGTCCTTGTACCAGCTTCAACTCTTCGTTAAATTTGTCGACATTTCGTTTTAGCGCACTATAATCACGCGCTTTATCTTTGAACTCCCGCTGCAATTGCGCATAAGATTCGCAAACCTCTTCAAGCTTATCCTTTAACAGTTGTATTTGATAAGTTTTTGATGCACACTCATTGTCTAGCTGCGCATTGGCGATCATAACTTTACGAAAGCGCTCCTCCACATCTTTCAGTTCATGTCGCATATCGCGTAGACTGCGACCTTCTTCCTCCAGCGAATCTTCGCTGCTGCGTCGCGATGACATTGAACTCGCTCTTGTAACCGGTGAACCACCCAAACCGGCAAGACGCGACCGCGATAATGAATCAAGTCCAGCAGCGGAATGCATATCAAATACGCGATCGGCGTTTTGTTCCAATTTTTTTTGCTGCCGCTTCAACTCACGTATGCGCACCTCGCGTGCCTCAGCACGTGCCTGTCTGCGTGTGGCCAGTCGTGCTTCAGCCTCTTTTGCTATCTGATCCAGCGCCTGATCCTCTGCATTGACTCGCGAATTAATTCTACGCCTTCCTAATACGCTACTATTCGTATCCATTGCAATAAATCCAGATTTCTATTCCAGGTGTGTAATTTTAACTTCTTAATATTCGGTTCTCCTTACTTGGCACTGATGACTGTGACGCACTGTCGATTTTTGGTGCTGCTACTGTTGAAAACACCATAAATGGAAGAAAAAAAAATTAATTGTAATATTTTATTTGTCACTCCCGCAGTTGGTCAACTCACAGCTGTTATTCCTGCTGGTCAAAATGGGAGCGCCTGCTGGAACACCCTCCCTCTGACAAACGTTCTAGCCAAATCCTCTTTACGTTTATCCTTGGTGTTGGTCTCTTTTTTATTGATATACAATATTTTTGTTTGTAAAGTAGTACCAAAATACTTGTGAAAATTTTGCAAATAAGAAAATATTGCAAATCTTGTTATTCGTAATTGATTTTTTAGTTTATTTGCAGATTCTGCCGACTTCAGTGTGTTTGGAGAGTTTTTTGACACACATACAGCAGAAATGGAGAGTTAGTGTTGTGGAAATTATTTTGAACTGTGTGTGCTAGTACTCGGTTCATGAGAATCTACGAATGAGGCTGTTCAGACTTGCCTCAAATGAGGCGACTCACTTGCCTCATTTTGACGTCTACAGGCAAAGGGAAAAGCGGGAAGGTGACATGTTACGTGAGGCAAGAATTTTAAAAATTTTAAAAATTTTGAGACTCATTTTGACGTACGTCGGAGTGAAGTTTGTTATGTTGAAATTTTTGCCCTTTTAGTGTGTTCTGGCGCGAATTAATTTTGTTTATTCATTGTTGTTCACAAATTAATATTATTTAAATTGTAAAAACTTGAGCATTTAATAATTCAAAAGAAAACAAACGAAAAAAAAACAATAAACGCCAAAATGATGCAGCCTCAAAGTGAGGGAACAGTTTGTGTGTGAACACCTGATAGCTAACTCATGTCAAAATGAGGCAAGTAAGTCGCCTCATTTGAGGCAAGTCTGAACAGCCTCAATGACCCTGTTCTCACTCGCAGAGAACAGGCAGAGTAATGGCGTTATTTTGACACTATGCATCTGTCAGGTGTTCTTACTATCGACTTTTTTCAGACCACCTTATTTTGAATTCTGAGAACAATCAATAAAATATGCTGTTAAATTTCGGAAAATTCATTACTTTGTAAGCCTTAAATTAAACAGCAACGCAAACAATTAGAAATAAGTAAAAGTGAAAACCCAACCAATGCAAAACAAAATTTATTTGCACTTAAACATAAGAGAATCAAGAGGAAAATGGAAAACAATGAAACTTCAAAGTAACAGACGTCAAAATTAATCGCAAAATTTTTAAAATTTTTGAAAAAACTGTCAAAAACTTGCCAACAAAATGCTGTGCACAGAATAGAATTTGTGTTAATAACTGAGATAGAGCTTTGTGCATGTTGTATTTTGTTCTTTTTTACAAAATTAATAGATAGAAGCTGCGTTCCTTTCGCCTTAATATAATCGCAATAGCAAATTTTTTCAAAGGAACGGCAAGAAAAACGACTCATAGAGAGCACTACCGTTGTACTCAAAATTAAATTCAAACAAACAATCATGATACAATAGCTATTAAGTGTCATGAAAATGTGTGTCGTTCAAAACTGTTGTGAACTATTATGGTAGCGATACCTTAGTTAACGATGTTTTTCTCTGAATGTGTTTTACTCTAAACGTCAGAAAAATTGTAAATTATTTAATTTAATTATTAATATTATGCAATTATATAAATAATTTAAGTGCAATTGTCGGCTCAGCCATTGGCGTCGGAAGCGGGGGGGCAAGGTGGGCAGTTTCCCCCCACTTTTTTAGCTAGATAAACAATTTAAAAGGAAAAGTTATTCAAAATATCAGTTTTTTTACAACGATAATATTTTTGTATTATATATTTTCCTCTTCTTTCTCTCTTCTTCATGTTTCATGTGAAGAAATTTTGGTGAACTTTTTTTGCACCACCATTTGTACTGCCCCCCCATTTGTACTGCCCCCCATTTGTACTGCCCCCCCAGATGAAATTCGCTTCCGACGCGATTGGGCTCAGCTGAATGCGTCCAATTATTTTGCTTTCTTTTGTTTAGCATTCGATGGTCGCAACTCGTGAGAAAATAGGTTGCTGTCATGGCTACCTAATAGTCATTGTATCAAACAAACAAATAATTCAAAAAATTAAGTTACAGCTCATAATAATATACAGATGCGGCACCTGTGTTTCAAATTTTTTAAAGGCTATATCTCAATTTTATATGGATAGCAAAAATAATCCTATTTGTTATAGGATTATTTTTTTTTGTTTTTGCTTTGCATGTAAAAAAATAATCTGGATTATTTTGAAGTGAATGGAACGCAGCTAGAGCCTTTTGAATATAATAATTTGTTATTTATTACTTATTTGGATCAATTTGTATTTTACTGTTTACATTTATTATACAAAAAGTTTTAGGATCTGATTTGCAGTCAAAAACTTGGTAAAATTGTTTAGTTTTTCCTTTATTGACTGCAAATGAATTGTTAAAATAAAAATATTAAAACGCGCAAAAAATTTTTAATGTTACTACACAGTTTTATTTTTCAATTTAATAGCGTGGACTTTGATGGGTTAATTTGTTTTAGTCAATATTAAGTTTTCTTATTTCAACTATGTATTTGACACTGCGCTACCGTTGGCTGCGGCAAAAGTTAAAAGTTCGTCAACACTTTTGCGTTGGCTGCGTTTGCTACGTGTTGGTTATTTTCATGGTTATTTCATATCCCCAACTCACACGATGATTGCCAATCAAACAATCTACTCGTTTTATTGTTGCTTTCAATGAGAATCTGTGAAAAGCACTGAGAGCGAGAGCGGATGAGCACAGATTGCAGCAATCAAATTTGTTAATTTTTTGATTGCTGTACATGGCATGAAATAAAATTTTTGCTTAGCTTATGTACCTAAAAGGTACTTTTGTTGAAGAAACGTGGTACTTTTTACAATATAATGGAAAAATCGTTGCATGAAATCCTTATTCTTAACAAGTGAATTAATGAAGTAAACAAAGAAAAAAGAAAGTGTGTTTTTGAAAACAAGAAATAGGTTAGCATTGATATTAAGTTGTAATACTTATAGTTTGAGACTTAAATGTATTTATATATTAACACCGTTAATATCAAAATAATATTTTAAAGAACAAGGGTGTTCTTTATGTTTTCATAGTACGAAATAAAGTGGAGGAGAGAAAGTAGTGTGTTTCAAAGAAATGTCAAACGCAGATCGGCGTGTCGTGTGAGCTACCAGCAATCTACCAACAATCAAAATTTAAAAGAGCGTAAGAAAAGTTCATTGATTGCCAATCAAACAATCAAAGGGTCGCAAGGCAACCAATTCAATGTTGACATTTCTTCTGTTGACTGCGTGATGGCTATTGCCCATATTACACGATGTCCGTTTGCTCGGCGTACAAATAATTTTGTTGTTGCTTCCAATGTGAAGCTGTCAAACATTTTGGAGATTACAACAACTATAATGTACGGCCAAGTGTACGCTGACCAAAGGGACATCGTGTAATATGGGCACATGCTCATTCTGTTTGGGCTATTAAAATTACCCAGCGTCTACACGGGACAGTGCAAGTCCGAAAACATTTAAACATTTTTACTAAAGGCGTATTAACAGGATTCATTATCATGGTCCACTTTGGATGAATCATCTGAATTGAAAAATATAAATTGAGTTTCATCTTTAAAATGAATATGATTGTCATCCACCTAGAGCAGTGAAAGAAGTGGAAGGTCTTTCTGCTTTTGATGAAAGTGAAAGCAAATCGAACTGATGTCATTCGTTCTGAAATGTACTGAATTCAAGCAGAAAGTTGATATTTTTTATTTAATTGCTGAACATCAATCATACTGCTCCATATTTTACAAATTTGGATTACTGGATTTGTTTGTACGGCTTTTATTTTGTTTTAATTTTTATAAACTTCAATAAAATAAATCAGCTAACGAAAATATTTTGACATTCCACACCTAATCATCCATCAAATTTTATATTTACACTTTGAATAATGTAAAATAAAAATTGATTCACTGTCATCGTTTAACGTGTCCTGTCATACTTTTGAGAGAAATTTGTTAATTCACTTTAAATAGCGCCAATTGAAATTTTCGTTCTTTTGTTTGTGACGTAAATTTGTTTTAAGCTATAAAATTGTGCCAAACGTTAAAAACTCCAAAAGAAGCCATTGTATAATTATTCACTTATACCATGGTTTTAAGTTATAAAATTACTTTAAAAAATTAATTAATAGTTAAAAATGGAAGGCCAAAATAAATTTATTTTTAGTAGCACAATTCGGGAATATTTGTGAAAAACATAAACAAACATTTGACATTTGCTTGTTCTTCTTGATGCTTGTTCTAATTTACTCGAAGTCTTGAGTTCCGCTCCGTGTACATTCTGTGCCCGAGAGAACGATTTTATGCTTGTTCTTCTTCTCCCATTTCTTACAAAAAAAAGGACGGAAACAGAAAAAACTACTCACAAGTCACACAGTGTGAGTACGGAAACATACGTATTATGTCCACTTTGCTAGGACATCCTTCCTGCAAGGATGAAAACGGAAATGTAGTGACAGATCTCAAGAGTACGCTGACGTTATGGAGGAAACACTTCTCTAAGCTTCTAAATGGCGACGCTGACAACAATTTCGCTAATAGAGATGATATCCCGGAAACCCCAATTGCTAATGACAGCGCCGAGGTGTAGGAGCTAATGGCTTACAGGCTGAGCTGTTTAAGAACGAAGGCGAAGTTATATTTAAATGCATTCATGCGCTTCTATGCAGAATAACCAACTGTCTCTCAACATCTCTAAATGTAATCATTTAATTTTTGCAGGAATATTGACTCCTCTTGTGGGTAGCTACCACATAAACTCTATACCGTTAGAGAGAATTTTCACTAAAAAAGACTTAAGTATTATCTTAGATCCGCATCTTAACTTTGGTGATCATATCGATAACATTGTTAATAAGGCAAATGCCATGCTTGGTTTTTTAAAAAAATCCACTTTAAAATCGCTTTATTCTTCACTGGTATGACTATTGCACTGGTGCAGTCGCACCTTGATTATTGCTCCATTATCTGGAATCCTTCCACAAATATGCATTTTGAACGTATCGAAAAAATTCAACGCAAATCCACCCGATTTATGTTCAACCAACTAAGATGGAATCTCTCTACCTCTCCTCCGTATAGTACACGATGTGCCCTGATTGGTTTGAGCACTTTAAACTGTAGAAGAAGGGCATCTTCAATAATTTTTCTTAGAGACATTCTTCACCATAACTTAGATTGCACTGAACTATTGGCTATGCTTAACCTCCACAAACCCTTGAGACCCCTTCGTAGTCACTTTCACTTCTATTAAACTTTTCATAAAACTGTTTATGCACAAAATGAACTCCTGGCGCGCTGTATCAGAGAAGTTAATAAGGTCATCAACTTAATCGATATTTTTGTAGATACTTCCAAAGATAAGTTTAAGATTTCTTTGTTTATTTTCTCTGTATATTTTTCATTTAAAAATGGTCCTGCAATGTGTTATATTCTCATCTTATATTAAAATAAACTCTATCTTTGTCATTGTATATCAGCTTTATTATCATTATATAGAATATTTATAAACGTGATCTTGTGGTTCTTGTGATCTCACTAATGATATATATATTTAATTTTGTATTCATTAATTCACTTTAGTTTTATTTATATACTACAGTAGTCTATGAGCTTGTACTCTGCTTGATGAAAAGAATAAATAAATAAATATGGCCGGAAGAATGCATTCCGAACGATAGGAATTTCACCAGATCTTCACGCTACGACAAATCTTTGAGAAGACTCATGAAAAACAAGTCGACATAAGCATAATAAGGAAACACCTGTGCTTCACCATGTCTGAATTTGGTATTCCTGCAAAACTAATACGACTTTGCAGGATGACACTAAGCAACACCAGCAGCGCAGTTAAAATCGGGAAGGACCTCTCCCCAACATTTGTTACCAAACGAGGTTCCAGACAAGGTAATTCCTTATCTTGCGACTTTTTCAACCAAATGATGGAAAAGATAATCCGAGCTGCTGATCTGAGACGTAGTGGCACAATATTCTACAAGAGGGTTATGCTCCTTGCGTATGCTGATGATATCGATATCATTGGCCATAATACGCGCGAAGTCAGTGCAGCATTCTCCAGATTATAAAGAGAGTCAAGTCGAATGGGTTTGACAGTGAATGCAGATAAGACGAAATACTTGGTGTCAACAAACAAACAGTCCCAGCATCTTGGAATACACGTTACAGTTGATAATACCTCCTTCGAGGTTGTGAAGGACTTCATCTATCATGGATCCGGCATTAACTCAACTAACGACATCAGCATTGAGATCAAACGAAGAATAACTCTTTCCAACAGTTACTTTGGGCTCAGTATTCAATTGAGAAGCAGAGCCCTCTCGCGACGAACGAAAATCGTGTACTATAAATCTTTCATCATGCCCGTTCTACTTTATGCATAACAAACCTGGACGCAGAGCATTTCAGATGAAAAGACTTTAAGAGCCTTCGAGAGAAAGATTCTTCGTAAGATCTACAGACCAATCTACGTCAATGGCGAATGCCGAATACGGTGGAATGATGAACTGACATCGACATATTCAAGCGCATTAAAATCGAGCGGCTTCACTGGCTAGCTCATGTTCAGTTCATGAAAGACGATGCTCCAGTGTAGAAAATATTCGATTCAGTACCCGCGGTGGTCAACGCAGAAGAGGACGATCACATCTTCGTTGGAAAGACCAAGTAGAGAACAACCTGAGCAAGAGACAGAAATGGCTGGCGCAGATTTTTTTACTACGTTTACATTGGACCAAATGGCTCATTTGAAATGAGTCATTTAAAAGTATTTTATGTTGTATTATTGTGTAAACGCAATAATTATAGCATCCCTGGTTTCGACTTTAAAGTTGTGTCATTGAACCAGGGATGCTATGTTTAGGGCGTTTACACAATACTACAACAGAAAACACTTTTGAATGACTCATTTCAAATGAGTCATTTGGTCCAATGTAAACGTAGTATTAGATGTGGCCAATACCGACATACGGTTGTATCGCCAACTAAGTAACTTAGTACAGCGTGGGCCCTAATAACTTTCGCACCTAATTTTTTAAATAAAAAAGAAAAATTGCTTTTGTATTTTGAAGGAAAAACTTTTTTTCGAATTTTTTCAGTCGTCTTTAAATTAAAATCTTTCTCCTCTCATTTTCTACATAAGCTAAAAAGGCTTTGGGAAACTTGAACACGCGGCACGGTTGATTTCTTCTGGTATTTGGTTCAAAATTCTCTGCAAGCGGTGTTTGAATTGTTCCATTTTTACAGTCTTCAAATTTGTCAGTCTCCCGAGCATTTATCTCAAAATTAAAAAATTTAATGGATTCAGATCCGGAGAAAATGGAGGCAATTCATCCACCGGAATAAAATAGGAAATATTTTCTTTGCACCAGCTATTATTGCTTTGTGAGCTGGTGCAGAGTCTTGCTGTAAGCAATATGGCTAATATCCAAAAAACTCGTATGGATGAGGCAAAAATGGCTGATCAGCACTTTATCCAAATAATATTTTGCATTGATTTTAATGCGTTTATTAATAAAAAGGAGAAGAATCTTGCCTTTTGCGGATATGGCTCCCAATAAGACATATGGTACGTTATGGTATTTTTGAATGCCTTTTTTATTTGCTGGAATATTGCATATACTCGTAGCATACACGCGGTCATTCTGAGTTGTAAATTTTTGCAGAAGGAACAACTTCTCATCAGAAAACACAATATTGCAACTTGCGTGCCGCTGAAGGAGTAGGAAGCTTCTTTATCTTCGTATTTTATTTTGGCATTCCGTAAGGTAGTGAATTCTTTTTTTATGGCTTCATCTTTAAATTTTTTTTAAGATGTTTTGAATAGTTTTGCGACTCACATTCAGATCTTTGGTAAGTTTTCTCCCAGAAACAGCATAATTTCTACTTATTCGTTCACGAACATTCTTTACCAGATTAGTAGTTCTCATGCTGGATTTTTGACCATACTTTTTTGATATTTTCACACTGCCAGTTGCCTTTAACCGAACCACAGTGCATTGCATAAATCTGCGGTTAATTCCCAGGTTTTGCAGCGGCCCACAATACATCGAATGGGTACGAAAATAAGAAAACAAATTTTCTTGTTCTTTTTTAAAAAAAAGTGTACAATATGGAACCATATTATTAAGTGATATAAATTTAAAAATTTTTTAATACATACTTAATAAAAAATAAATGCGATCACTTTATATTGGGTTGGGGGAAAAGTATTCGGCGTTTTTTAGTAACATTAAACAACATTGTTTTAAAAAAAAATGATTTTGTAAGGGGGTTTTAGTCGAAGGCTGAAGTATGCTCAGCGGCTCCAGTGTCAAACAAAAGACCCTCAAACTTTTGTCCAAAATAAATAAGAAGACTTGTTGATTTTAATGCTTGGATTATATTTTTCTGCTTTATTGTTAAAGTTGTAGTTTTTAGCAGTGTATATAATATTCAAGTAGGTTTGTATATTTTTCTCTTAGTGTAATCATATGAGTAAGTCTTTCTTATTACAATACACAATATTATAGAAATACAAGCGATAAATATACAGTCGTGAGTGAATCTGCCGACGCTGGTTCGATGATATTCGGTGTTCGGTGATGTTCGGTGATGTTCGGTGTTGTTCGGTGTTAGGTGATGTTTGGTGTTATTCGGTGTTCGGTGGCTTGGAGAGGTTCGGTGTGACAGCGACTTCGGCAAGACCCGACTACGCTGCGGTATCTTATTTTATATTGTTATATATAATTTTTTTAGTGTAATACAGTGTCGGGCAGCTTTGCACACTTGAGATTGTGTTTACGTATTCATCTCACCTACAGACCGATCAAAGCTTCAGTGTTCAAGCGAATGTCAAGCAGATAAGTTTTGCGCTTGCGTGTTCCTTGAATATATTATATTATATCTGTGTTGATAAGCAATAATAGCTTAAGTCGATTTAAGACAGAACTGAGTTATTGATATAGTTGTGTTCCACGTATATATCATTATGAACACACAAAATCTAGAACTTAGAACTTTAGCATGACCTTAGCTAAAGATATGACGCAAAAACAAAAGAACCTTTCATATAACTTATATGGCGATTGAAAACTTTGTAGCAAGATTTCTGGAAACTTTGAATTAAGACTTAAGCTGTTATTGCTCATCGACACAGATATAACGTAATATTACACTGTATAAAATTTTATGTATGCAAAATTTTTTGAAGAATGTATGAAAAAATTTTTATTTTAAGAAAATAACGGCATCAAACAGGTAAATCAAAAAATTATGCATAACAAGGCATTACGATAATTTGCATGGCCAATATAAGGTAATTGTGGGGTATGCGATGAAGAAATTAATTAACTATTTAAAAGAGGCATGTTCACAAATCAAATCATATAGAGATCAGTTCCAAATACGTATAATAAAAGCATCTTACGCTATACGTTTAGCCTTGGCAAAACACAATAAGCAACATAAGAACAATAAAAACATATTTGTTTTTTACTACTAGCAGCCCTTTTTACATTTTCGTCTGGTTATCTGTATTTCACATTATCCGTCTGTCGGTCTGTTTCCTTTTCACATTCCGTCCACTACTTATTAATTTAATTTCGCAATACAAATCAGCAAAAAAATATCCCATAATGCCTAGTAAGATTTCTGCAAAAAGCGCTTCAGCACTACTTTGTTTTCAGTGTGAGCTTTAAAGCGCTTATTAATACATACTCAAGATGAGAAAGTATAGGTGTGCAAAGCTGCCCGTCACTGGTGTAATATATAGTTTTTATAGTGTAATATACATATATATATATTTACAAATACCTGTGTATGGCGTGAAGCGCCTTGGTATTTATTTTAACGATAGACAATAACAATAAAATAATATATAATAGAATTCCTAAGTATACATCTGTACGTCGGGATACCGTCTGACAGAAGCCGACGTGATTGACGGAGGAGAATGTTTATTGTGGACGCCCGACCGACCGAAGCCGAAGTGATGGTACCACTAGGTCAAGAATGATAGAATAAGAGATTGCGCTTTGCGCAGGACCGTTACTTCTGCTAATCGAGTTTGACAACCAGCTCTTCAGTTGACTACGTCACAATATTTTATTTCTTTGAGAAACGTATTGCAATCGGTTGTCTTTTATTTATTTGTGTATTTATCAAAGTATATTTCCAAGTTTTTAACTTGAAATTTAAAAAATTAAGTGTGCAGCTGCTAATTGCGGTAACAGTAATGAAAAATATTTTTCAGTTTGCAATAAATACAAAAATTAAACCCGGAAATTGTAGAAAACGCACACAAACGAAAACGAAAATACAAAAATATATTAACTTAACAAAATTTGTTCCATTGTTTAACAACTATAATTTATTTGTCTTTTCACAGGAAAATTTATGGAAATAAAATATCAGGGAATGTTGAAACTACACCAATTAAACTAATAATAAACATTTTAATAAAATCCAACTCGAAAAATAATATTCACTGAAGTTGGTTTCTCAGATTATTTTTTTTTTTTTTTTTTGACTAAGCTGCTTACTGGCTGTAATAAAATAATATTAAAAATAATGTTTGCAAAGGAGTACTAAATAAATTTACCTTCTTCTCGTTCCAATAAATTTCTTCTTACTTCTTTTATTTTAATTCTACAAACTAAAATGTATGTAATTTTCATTTCTGAGTAGAAAACGCTCGCCAAAACAGCATTGATATTATGACGTACATGCGCAGAACGACAATTCTGTTGTACTCTTTTTCTTGTCTTCGGAGCAATCTTTGTATTCTATCATTCTTGCCACTAGGTAATTAAAATAAATTAATAAATAAAACAAAATCGAGACTCCCGACCGACCGAAGCCGACGTGATGGTCAAACTAACCGTGCCGAAGGCTGTCACAATGCGCCTTACTTATTCATATGTCGCTAGAAACATTCTGGGAACTATACCATGTCTGGCTGTTGCGTGTGGTTTATGTATTTTTGGCTGCTGGCTACGTTGAATGTGCTGGCTATGTGTGTGTGTTTGGCTGTTGGTTGAGTTAAATGTGCACAGTGGTGTAGTAGAGTAGTGGCGTAGGGATTGGGGTACAACTTTGAAACGAATCACCGTTACAATTTTATTAATCCAAATATTGACCATTCTTTTCAACTACCTTCTGCCATTTTTGGGTTAAGACCATGATTCCTTTATTGTAAAATTCCGGGCTTTTATCATTGAAAAACTGACGTAGCTGGTTTTCGCAGTCATCTTTTGAGGTTAATTTCTTCCCAGCAAGGGAGTGTTGAAGAGATCGGAAGAAATGATAATCTGACGGTGCAATGTCAGGACTGTACGGTGGATGCATCTAAACTCCCCAGTTAAATTCTTTAAGTTTTTGTCAGGTCAATAATCGCAGATAGAAATTCGGTCCATTAAATTTCTTGCACTAAATTCATGAGGCACCCAAACATCAAGCTTTTTCAAGCCGGTTGAGCCGGCTGCTCACATGACGGTTTTCTTGAACCTTATTCATTATTTCATCGACTTTTTCGGTGATGGGCCGACCAGAGCGAGGAGCATCTTTGAATTCAAAATTTCCAGAACGAAATCGAGCGAACCATTTCGTGGCAGTTGATTGGGATAGAGTGCCTTCACCATAAACCTCACAAATCTTTTCATATGCCTGTGACGCATTTTTCCCTTTATCCTAGTAAAATTGTAAAATATGATGTATTTTTTCTGAAATTTCATGCAATAATTTTTAACACGATGCACCAATATAAGCAAAATTATCACAAATAATCAGCTGATTTGTCTTCTTTTAAGAGAGCTGCCAGATGCAGCTTACCGTTTCAGTGTTATGACACTTTGAAATCAAGCGAACTCGAAAACGCCGTATACTTTTTCCCCAACCAATAATTCACCCTTTTATTTTAAGAATATCAAGTAATTTAAAATTGAATTAATGTTTTAAAAAAATTATCGTGTTTTTTCTAAAAAAACAGTAAAGAGGATTATTTTAAATTGTATTTTGCTTATCTTTTTTGTCTTACAGCTTATCTGTAACTAATTTTTTTGAGCATATATTTTTTGTAAAAAAAAATTTCTTTGACTTACAAAAAAAACAAAAATCTTAAAAATTTTGGCGGTTTAATAAGATATAATAAAAAAAAATTCTTTGATTTTTATGAAACATTTTTGTAATTTTATTTGAAGTATTTATTTATGATTTCCAAAATATTTTCGTTTTTTCATAAAAAATATAGTTATGCAGGTTGAAAAAGTTACTTTTTGCGAAAAATTGTCAATTTTGTATGGAAAAATATTCAAAATTTAGCAATTAAAAAAAAAATATTAGGATTCTTTGATTTTGGCGAAACTTTTTTGTAATTAAAGTTTTTTTTTCTAATTCTTTTTTGTAATTTTATTTGATGTATTAGCTTTTAAGTTCCAACATATTATTTGCGAATTTTCATAAACAAGAAAATGATGCATGTTTAAAAAAGTGACAAAAAAGAATTCAAGTTGAGCTTAAGAGCAAAATGGGTCTCTTGGTCGACAAACCAAAGCCTGGATATGGGTCTACTAACGACGAAAACACAGCTAGGCGCTTTTTCTATAATGCTTAAATAACCTCACAGATAACTGGCATAAACAAATCGTTGATTGAAAAATGTTCTATTATTTTGAGATTTTTGGCAAGTGGCTTCCCCATAGATCTGAATAACTTCAAATTGTTATTAAAAGAAACTAGGGAGTTTTAGTCATTTCAGCATTTTCCTTACCAATCGGAACATTGTCCGAAGAGGCATTGGAAGCAAGGCACAAGGAATTTAGAAAAAATCGATTTAACCATACCCGTAAATGCTCAAGGATTAACAGCCCTTTTCTGGCAAATTAACAAATTGTTAACCAGTATTTTGAATATTTCAATGTGTTTGTTGTACATTTTTTATTTCAAAACAAAATTTGAAGCTCAAAAATAATAAATTATGATAAAAATTGTCAACTGCTTTTCAGTTATTGATAATTTCATTCAAAAATTTTGTTTTTTGTGCTTCAAATTTTGTTTTGAAAACAACAAACATATAGAAATATAAAAAATACTGGTTAACAATTTGTTAATTTACCAGAATAGGGCTGTAAGTCTAATACAGATTTAATGAAAATATTGTTGCTGACATCTAAGCCTTTCTTAGAATTCAAAGAACTACCAAATCAAAATCAAATGTAATTATTGACGAATAAGTTAAGAAATTTATTAAGTTAGTTGATGACATTTATATAAGTTTTTGATTTTTTTGACATATCTACCTACATTTATTTATTTTCTTTATTTTTTAATTATCATTTTGTTAATAAAAACAAGTTACCTATTTTATTTTTCTGTTGTAAGAGAGTTTTTAGGCGACCGTAGCCTAGTGGGTAGAGTGCGTGGCCCCTAAGCCAAAGAACCGCGGTAGCCCGGGTTCAATTCCAGGTCAGACAGAAAGTTTTTTCAATTGAATTCATTTTACTGTTCGGTCGTCATCTCTCTGCAGACAATGGCAAACCTCAGAGAGTAAAAATTGCCATGTAAAGCTTCTTGAGAACATAAGCCGTTCGAAGTCGGCATTAAATACGTAGGTCCAGTCCTCGGTCATTTGTGATCAAACATTTAATAACACGCACAACAGAATTGATCAATAGAAGCTAGGTCAAAGTCCTTCCAAGGGCTGAAATGGCCAGTTTATTTTTTTAAGTAGAGTTTTAATTAATACAAGTGGGAATATTTATGGGACAACAGACTTACCTGCCATACAAAATCATGTAAAAATTAATATACGTCTGACCGAGTTTTGTTAAAATCGAACAACTTTTGTATGTACCTGTCATATAAAATCATGTACAAAATTAATATAGGTCAAGGAGAGGTACCCCTAGGGCCTTACTGATTTCAACTATTTTCAGTACACTTCTATTACTATATTTGCTTAAACTTATGACTGAGTTTTGTTTTGATTGGACCACTGTTGTATGTACCTGTCATACAAAATCAAATAAATTATTATTCTAGGTCCAGGGGAGGTATCCCTAGGGACTGACCGATTTACACCATTTTTAAAATTTTTCTTAATTAGTCTTAGCTTATACAAAATTTAATTTTGATAGGAGCACTCCTTCTATTTTTGTTTAACTTTTGTATGGGATCAGCGCACTGTGCGGCGTAACAATCTCACTTGTTTTTTACCCTGCATATGCAAGTTCTATTTAAGTTCTCTTTTTGCTTCCATCGCTCACAATTTCCTATTTGAAGCTTATTGAAATAACCAACACACTTTTAATTTCAAAATAAATGTAAGAATTGGAATTTGTAACGGAAAAATGTTTAAGCTTGCTTCAAACATATGCGCATATGCGACAGTTATTAATTTCATTAATAACTTATATTACAATTTATTGAAAAATTTTAAGTAAATTAAAATGCAAGGAATATATTGAATACATAAAGTATATATTTTCTTTTAAGTGTTTGTATTTTAATTTGCCCTAAATATATAGTTACATTGCAACTAAATGTTGCTTATTTTAAGAAATAAGGTACTCACTTGGTGGAAACTCGTATAATGCAGTTACAACGTGTAGTACGGCAAGTACAAAAACAACACATAGGCTATTAAGAAAATAATACATTTTCTTCGTAAGATTTCGAAATAAGATTCTGCTGATGTTGTTTTGAATATTTGTTTTTCTGCTTAATGGATGAATTGTAATTTATTGGTGAAATTGATAAGAAGCAATCGGCCTAATAAAAATTGTAACGTAGCAGAAGCGCAAACAGCAGCCAATGGTTCCGGTTGTAAAGTCGTTTCTCTACTGATTAATAAACAAATTTAAATGCATAGTCAGTTTTTTGATTAAGTCGACGCTGTGTCGTTCGTCTCCACTCCTAAAATCACATACGTGAAATTGTAGACCTTTTCAATAGACTACAATAGCTACGCTGTTGTAAGCTAAACACTTTACTTATTTCAATATTTATATAAGTATTTATTTGTTTTTAATTTAAATGTGCTATAAAAACACTTTAGAAATTGCGAACATGGTCGAGCGTTGTAGTGTTTATAAACGTTAATTTATTTTAAGTACTTTACATATAGTTTTAATAAGCATTCGAATACATATACTTTAAATTATTGACTATATTAGAGATTAAAATGGTAACAAAACTGTACAAATAAATATGTGCATACTAACTATTATTTAGTACATCTTTTTTTTTTTGTGGGTTCACTTAAGATAAAAATGTTATTAATTTATATATAAAAATGCAGCATTAGTTTAATGATTATTATTTATAAAATATGCTAGTAGATGAATTGTGTGGTGAGTGATTTCTTAAGTTAAAGAATGTAGAAAAAACAAGGCTAAGCTGGCGTTCATTGCGGTCGATTATACGCAAATATTGGTTCCTGTTAAAGAAACTATTGCAGCCGGTTTTTTTTGCACACATCCGAAAGAAGTGAGTCATCATCTGCAAAAGAGTCGGCTTTATTTGATGTTTGTGGTCAGAGCTCCTTGAGCAATGCGCTTTTTGCATTCTTCAGTTTGTCCAAACGTTTCAGCAGATGGTTATTTGATGTTTCCAATTCTTCTAAACGTTCCATAGCCTCACGGTTTTCACGCTGTAGCTTTCTGCGTTCGATCTTTAACTCGGATTCTGCTTTTTCTGCTGCCTCCGCGGTGCTTTTATAGCGTATAACTTGTGTTTCGGAACGCGCTAAGCCTGCTTGTAGACTAGCGAGTTCCTGTTCGACTTTTTGCAACTTGTATTTGTAGTCCGATATGATTTTGTTTGCTTCCCTTTGCGCGTCATACTCATTATCATTTATACCTGCGGGTCCATTCAATGAGTATGACTTTCCTCCACGAGTTTTATAAGCTTCCAATTGATGTTCTAAGTTCTGCACCTCGACCAAGAGCTGTTGCTTATCTTCACTGAACTTTTTGAGGCGTACATCCAAGGAACCTTGCACAGAACCCAACAGCTGTGCATTATCTACAGTGACTAGAGCACGCTTTGCATCAGTGCCATCCGCATTTTCGACAGACACAATGAGTAGACCTTGTTCCTGGATAAGTTTGTCACGTTCCTCTAGCTGTCCTTGTACCAGTCTGAGCTCTTCATTTAGCTTGTCGAGATTTCGTTTCAGCGCACTGTGATCACGCGTTTTATCTTTAAATTCCCGTTGCAACTGTGCGTAGGACTCACCCACCTCTTCCAGTTGGTCTTTCAGCAGCTGTATTTGATAAGTTTGCGAAGCACATTCATTATCAAGCTGAGCATTTGCAATCATTACTTTCCGGAAGCGTTCCTCTACGTCTTTCAGTTCATGACGCATGTCGCGCAGACTGCGGCCTTCTTCTTCTAGCGAATCTTCGCTGCTGCGACGCGACGACATCGAACTTGCTCTTGTGACGGGTGAACCACCCACAAGACGCGATCTCGATATGGAATCAAGTCCGACCGCAGAGTGCATATCAAATACACGATCGGCATTTTGTTCCAATTTTTTTTGTTGCCGCTCCAGCTCACGTATACGCGCTTCGCGAGCCTCAGCACGTGCTTGCCGGCGAGCGGCTAATCGTGCTTCAGCCTCTTTAGCAATCTGGTCAAGAGCTTGATCCTCAGCATTTACTCGCGGGTTTATTCTACGTCTTCCGACTGCATTGGAACTATCCATGTTTTAAAAATAGTAATCGGATTTGCTGGCGTATCTTTTGGCTCATCTACGTTATTTATATCGGTTGGGTCGTCTTAAAAAATATATTAATTATTTTAAGTTCGCTCGTTTGCTGGGCCCGCCTTTCCGTATTTTGTTCGATTTTTCTATTGTCACTTGCTTGCTTTCTCAATATCAAGTAGCATAGGCGTCTCCAGCTTCCACAGCTCTAGCTTTCAGGCACTCGTTTTTGTATAATCTGCATGCTGCATCAAATTTATTAAAATCATTGAGATTATTTTTATTACAACTAGAAATGCCAAATTTAATTAAATTTTATATAATTATAAATGCATTTACAATATAAAATGCATTTTTTAATAATTTACTTTTTTGGCAGCTTCCTACACTACAAATAAAATTTTCCAATATTCATCACGTGGAGACTTTTTGACAATCTAGCATACTATCATGGTTGCACTAGCTCAATGGAGACATTATTTAGGGTTGTATAATACGGCATGGAACTAATTGGTACGAAGAAAATTTTCGCACTTGAAAGTCTTTTCCTAAGTTTTTCTTCTACAATAGTTGTTACATTTTCATGGATTTCGCGAAGCCTTTAAGGTTTGTCTGCAAAAAAATATATGGTTTATATTTTTATAATTAATTAATAAAAAATAATTAATAAATAAAAAAGTCCCCTTAATGAATGTATGGGTAATTCCGTCAGAATGAAGACGAATATATAAATGATATTAAAAATTAAATGAAAAATTGTTTTTTTCATTTAAAAAATTAATAAAAATATACAATTAAAACTTGAAGCTAGGATTATGGTTTCCTAACACTATTTGGACCCAAGTAAGTAAATAAGTATATTCGATTGATGGCGTTTTTTTTTTCTCGAAAAAATGTTGCATTTTTCTGCCCTCTTTCAGCCATCTTTGAGTAATCTGTAACATACATTAAACATTTTCGCGAAAAGAACACGATTCAATTGTAGTGGTCGCTATTTTTACTCTCAAGAGGTCAGAATTTCCAAAAAGCGCAGAAAAAATTTTGCATTTTTTCGAGAAAAGAAAACGCCATGAGTTTTCCAAAAAATTTTACATATATATTTCTTACACACTAATACAAGAAAGACTTGAAATATAAAGTATTAATCTTATAACAGAGGGAAATTAGATACATGCCACATGCAAACACATAAAAAGTTAAACAAGGTTAATATTAGTCCTCAATGCCGGAACAATCATTGTTTTTATTTTTTTTTTTTGTCCCCAAAGTAATTTAAAATCGCTTGAGGCCACACGGTATTATGACATGAAATTGATTTGTTCGTATTTTGATTGTTTCTAGTAGTTACAGGAATGACACAAAATGTTGGGAATAACGATAACAAGAATGACAAAATCGTATTTATTTGGAGATCGCAGGCCTTTTTTGCATGAATAGTAGATAATGATTATATTATAACAAACTAACGTTCTGCCATATTTCACAGCGATACGAATAAATTTACCGTCGTTTTTAATGTGGAAAAAATGCAGGATGTTTTGTCTCAGGTCATGTGACCTGAAAATGCTAATTGGCTCAAAAATATATTAACGTTTGAAAAACCAAGACAATCGATGGATGTGAGTTAACAGATTCATGTGCATCTTATAAATAAGAATCATAAACAAATTTTCAATCCGTATATTCCTGTCACAAAATGTGTGATGTACAAAACATCGGTAACTTTTTTCTAAACTCAGAAACTACATTCTATTTATAACACTTTTTTCGTTGAAAATATTTATTAAATAAATACTTTCTACCACCAATTATAAAAAATACAAATAATTAAATCAAAAATTGACAATCTTATTAATTACTTGAATAATAAAATACTTGGAATTTTGTCTACTTCTCTTTATCATTACTTATGACTAACATAGGGGTCAAAGAGAGCTGCAGAACATTTATTAAACAGCACTCATATCGATAATAACTCAAAAACACAATTGACTTTGACAAAAGTTGTTACTTTATTAAATATCTGCTTGCATACCGAATTTTATCAAAATCGGAGCGATAAAAGGTGTTTTCTGCGAAAAAGACGTCAAACAAATATCTTTGAAAGCTTTCAAAAACTTTAGACTCGATTTTCTCGAAACATAGTTTTTTTTCTCACGCCCTTTTTGCACCCATTGCATCAATTGAGCTCCGCCCTCATAAACTCTGGTTGATTTTTTAAACTTGAGTATATATCTTTGTTCACATGCAATAATCGCTTAATCCGACTTAAAGCAGAACTATGCTATTGATGTAGATGTGTTCTACGCATATATTTTTATAAACACACAGAAGCTTCTATCATGACTTCAGCATAAGTTATGACACAAAAACAAAACACCCTTTCATATAAATCGTCTGGCGATTGAAAACTTTAGAGCAAGATTTCTCGAAAGGGCACTCAAACGATACTCGCCTTTTAGTTTTGCTTACTAAACGGCGTGAATTTCAGAAAGTGGTAAAATCGAGAGACAAAAAGTTGTGAGATACGTAGTTGTTAGATACGCATGCGTAAAAAATTTATAATTTTTTTAAATAGCAAAAAATACACACGGTATACGTAATATCTTAGCGCACATAATTTTTTCAAGGAATAAATTTAGTTTTATGATGAAATGAACGTTTAGCAAGAGAAAAAGCATTGATAATTCGATACTTAATCTATAAATTGATAACTCCGTGGGTGAATCTAATGGCGTTTTCTTTTTTCAAAAAATTCTTAATTTGTTCTGCCCTCTTTGAAAATTCTGCATTTTTTCCGTTCTTTTCTCCAAAAATGTGGTCTCGTGCTTCACTGCATGACGGGTTGCATTACATCCTAAAATTGCAACTTCGTTTATAAATCTATAATAAATACTGAATTTATAAAGTAGATCATCCGGAAAAAGAATCCGGTGATCAGTCAAATATAAACACTAACCTGTTTAAATCGCAATGAAAAAAAGTTCTGACCTCTAAAATAGAATTATGTTCTTTTCTCGAAAATGTTGACCTCAAAAGTAGAAAAAATTCAGAATTTTTACTCTCAACATCGACAGTTTTAAAATTCTGCCCTCAAATGCTACCAACTGAATGAACAAAAAAGTGACTTGTTAGGAAAACATGAAACATTACCATAGACATTTCATTAAACTTCAAGCTATTTCACGTATGACAAAATAAATATTATAAAAATTGTGATGTGGAAAATATAAACGCAACTGTTAATGTTATTATAAAAGAATTGCTTGGAACGTCTTCGTCCTCATCCAATGATGAAGATTTAAAGGTTCTACATTACCAAGAACAATTAAATGAAAAAAGAATATATTATTTAATTCTTTTATTCAATTTTCTTTTAATATTTCTTATAACAATAGAGTTCAGCTTATAAAAATAGAGTTCAGCGCATTAGATCATTTAAGAACCAACCAAAATATTATTGAAATATCTCAAGACATCGATAAAAGTGGTCCAAAACAATCAAAAGTGAGAAAAAATTTACCCACCATAATACATGTTGGGCTCAGGAACAACACAAGACATAACAACTAATCATGCGTTTACATAGATGTTATCATATATTAGTTTTCAATCTACTTTTGAGTTGACCTTTTGACAAGCTAACATCAAACACGCTACAGTTTTTAATAAAGGTACTCATGCGATTTAATGGAGCAGTTAACATATAATTTGTTCTACTTAATAGTAAATAAATCACGTTGTTAGCGTTTCTTCTGCTTCTACGGTTAATGTTAAAATTTATATGGGAAAGAAGTTCTGGAGAATTGAATACACCATTTGTTTCAGCTTTGAATATATGATATTTTTATTCCATATTCATATTTTATAATATATGATATGATTATCGTAATTATAGACTTATAATTCCTTTTTATACGGTAATAGAGATAAATTCTGGGTTTTCGCGATTACATTTTTCAAAAAACTACTTTAAAACATTTCATCTGCTAAATAAAAATTATGTTTTGAATTATAATTTTTTTGTTTGAAAGTTTTAGTGATGAATTTGTTGTTTTTGTTAATTTTTTGTTGGTTAAAATTAAATGTAATTCAAAGATATGTTTAATAAATGGAAATAAATATTTTAAAAAAATAAATAAATAAATAAATAAAATAAATAAAATAATAAAATAAATAATAAATAAATGAACATTTGCATACATATAAATAATAACAACAACAAAAAATCAGCACTATAAAAACAAAACGGTTGCGAATCAAACCAACAAACAGCAACAACTACAACAACAACCATAAAAATAACTATAGCAACAGCATTATGAATTTTTTCTTCTTAGATTTTGCTATTTTGTGACTTTATTAAAGAAGTTACAAAACCCAAAAATTCGTTTTATTCGTACTCTAACTTATATTTTTGCATATATTTTTTCTTTGCACGACGAATATTAACTGCTGTAGGTATTCCTCAAAGTGTCCACTAAAATCTTTACATGTGCTTGAATAAATTTTTGAAAATGACCCCCATACACACCACTCTATAAGATGTAATGTCAACATTTTTTAGAGAAAATAACGGATTAATGCAAAAGATACAGCAAGACCGTCTGTAGCGTGACCGGATCAAAAAAAATATATAATTTGTCTTTAAGATATTTAAATTTTCTTTCGAATGGTACCCGAATCATTTAGATCGGTCATGTATTTAAAAAGATATAGCCGAATTTTCATCGTGCCTTTTCTTTGGTATTTTCGCTTCCGAAATCCATCTTCTGCCTGATTTGCTGATTTCCAAGGTTAATTTTATAAATGAACCTTGGCTGATTTCCGAAATATTAAAAGTGCGCCAAAAAATTGCGCACTGAATAGGTTTAGAAAATACATCACTGTTGAGAAATAAATGTCAGTTTGACATTTCTTGCAAGCCAAAAACGCACCTAACCAACTTGCAACGTTAATTTTTATCACAAAAGTATAATTATTATAGTTTAAAATACAACAGAATATAAAGAAAACTCTAATATGCCGTCTCTGGATGCAGATGTTCAAGAGAATCAACAGCAAAACAATGACCAGTCGAAACCTATGTCTGGTCCTATCATTGGCATTATCTATCCTCCTCCAGAGGTTAGAAGTATCCTTTTCAACAACTAAAAAAAAAACCATTTTATTTCGCTGTTCACTTGAGCTCTGATTTTCTATTTCTAAAATTTTCTTATTACTCAAATAAAATGATATTAAAACAGATATTGTGGATAAAACTGCCAGCTTTGTGGCACGCAATGGGCCAGAGTTCGAAGCACGTATCCGTCAAAATGAATTGGGAAACCCAAAGTTTAACTTTTTAAGCGCTGGAGATCCTTACCATGCCTATTATAGGCACAAGGTTAATGAGTTTCGTGAAGGCAAAGGTAAGTAGGACCTACACATTCTAAGAAAATGGATTAAACTATATTTTTTTTGTTTGAAATTAGATGCCGCATCAAATGTGGTTGCAGGAATAAAGCAACTCTCTGTAACGAGCGCAGCACAACAGAAGCAACAGGAACTTCTTAAGCAAGTAGCCGAGCAGCAGTTCGTTCCAAAAGAACCGCCGCCAGAATTCGAGTTCATTGCCGATCCACCCTCCATTTCGGCTCTGGATCTGTAAATATTTCTTATATTAATTTAAATAATTTTAATTTTTATTTTGTTGCATTTTAGCGATATCGTTAAGCTTACAGCTCAGTTTGTAGCGCGTAATGGCCGCCAGTTTCTTACCAATCTTATGAATCGGGAACAACGGAACTTCCAATTCGACTTTTTACGTCCACAGCATTCGCTCTTCCAATACTTTACCAAGTTGCTGGAACAATACACCAAAATATTGATTCCTCCCAAAGACTTGATGGTGAAACTACGCGCCGAAAGCGCACCTGGACGCAACAGCATGAATATGGTGCTAGATCATGTAAAATATCGTGCCAACTGGCAGCGTCATCAAGAGGCACAGCGTCGACGTGAAGAGGAAAAGATAGAAAAAGAGCGCGGTAAGTATTTATTTCTTAATTACAGAAATATTTTTGTCTATTGAATTTTTGTGCTTTGTTTGTACTTCTCTAGTTGCTTATGCTCAGATTGATTGGCATGATTTTGTTGTTGTGGAAACAGTTGACTATCAGCCATTCGAATCGGGTAACTTTCCGCCACCTACGACGCCTGAAGAGGTTGGTGCTCGCGTTTTGATGGAGGAGCGCATGTTGGAGGAAGACGGTGACATAGAGATGCAAATCGAATCCGATGACGAGGATGAAGATGATGTTCCATCCGCCGGGCCTACTGTAAAACTCTCACAAATGGAGAATCGCACCGGAATACATTTGAAAAATACACCTTACAACATTCAGTCACACGCTGTTAAGAAGGACAACATTCAAGTGCAAGACATGGACGAGGCTTCTAGTGATGAGGAGTCATCCACAGGCCCATCCACAAAAATGCAGCCACCAGTGGCACCGCTTATGCCACCCACACACGACAAAGTCGTTGTGAAAAAATACGATCCCAAGGCTGTGCAACAAAAGCCACCGAAAGCTGTAGGAACAGACGAATTTCTCATATCGCCCATTACGGGTGAAAAGATACCCGCCTCCAAAGTGGCCGAACATATGCGCATTGGTTTGCTTGATCCGCGCTGGGTGGAACAGCGTGATAAGCATACAGTGGAAAAAATCAATCAAGATACAGTTTTTGCAGCGGGCACTGCTATCGAAGCCAGTCTCAAGCAGTTGGCCGAACGACGTACCGATATTTTTGGTGTGGGTGATGAAGAAACTGTTATTGGAAAAAAATTAGGTGAGGAGGAAACCAAGAAAGATGATCGTGTAACTTGGGATGGGCACACCTCAAGTGTAGAGGCAGCCACCAGAGCTGCACGTGCAAATATAACTTTAGAAGATCAAATTCATCAAATACACAAGGTAATTCGTGTAACTTCAATCTAGATTGAATATGATAATAATTGTGTTATTATTTTAAAGGTAAAAGGTTTGTTGCCCGATGAAGAAAAGGAAAAAATTGGTCCAAAACCAGCAGGCAATAAATCGATATTGTCTGCTCCACCTCAACCGTCAACACATTCGCAGCAGTCGCATGCTTCAAAGTCACACACTCAGGCTCATCATCATCAACAACAACAACAACAGCATCAACAACAGCAGCAACAACAACAACAACAGCATCATATGCCACCATCATCCGCTCCAGTAATGATGATGCAAATGCGGCCGCCTTCAATGATGCGTAAGTAATTTGTTTAACACTTTTTCCAACAGTACTTCAGAATATATGTCTTCAGTTTGCGTAAAATGCTTGTTAACATTATGCCCAAAAATTAATTTTTATTTATATTGGTTTTTATTTATATTTATTTCTATCAGCTATAACCCCAAGTGGCTCAATCCCAATTTTTAATTTTGGGATTATGTCACTCCTTATACAGTGACATAAACACACATTTTTTACTTGGGGTAATGTCACTGCTTGTAAAGTGTCATAACCCCAATTGGGATAATGTCACTTTTGAGCCTAAAAATTAAAAGATTTGGATAAACATTTCGAAATATTTTGCTTTTAGCCAAAATTAATTTTTTTGACTATTTTTTCGTGGAACGTATGTATGTTTTAAGATCTTTAAATTCCAAATCTGTTTAAATTAATGGCTGCTCTCATCTGGTTTAGAAGTTATAGGGGTCCAAATTAAAGAAAATGGGCTCGAAAACTTGCTATTTTTCTATTAATTGCATACTTTTATAAACTAAAGGCCCAGTTATAAAAGACGTAATGTAAAGTAACGTAACGTTGTCAACTGTCATCGTGACGGGACGTAAAACGTTGTAGCAATTATAATAGGCAGTAGCCAGGCAGTTGTTTGTCGTAAATAATTGCACGTTCCTGTACAAATACAAATAACTCTTCGTCATCCATAGCTGTGGACACATAAAACTATCACATTAATAACGAAAACTCAACAAAAAGCGTAGTTCAACAATATAAAATAGCGCAATAATCGAATCTAACCTCAATTTTTAGTTGTTCTTTGAACAGACGTAATGTAAAGTAACGTAGAAATCGAAAACCAACGGATCTTTACGTCCCGTTACATTACGTTACTTTTATTATAATCACTCGTATAAGAAAAGTATTGATTGAAACAGTAAGTGACAGACAGTGATATGCAGTGACATTTCACTACATTATGTTACGTCTATTATAACTGGGTCTTAAGCAAGAATATTTAAAGAAAAACTATGCTATTACCTATTCAATAAGTTATTAACCATTAAATTCCATGCATTACTTTTCAAGATAGAACACTTTTATTACATATGTAAGTCCCAAATTTTTCAATAAACTAAACCAGTTAAGTTTTTTCTTTAATTTGCTCTTCCAGTGTAATATATCAAAAAATTAAAAAATTTTATAAAAAATCGCGCGGTTTTTGGTATTTCTAAATTATATCATATATATTCTGAAATCGATTATACTGAAAAAAGTAAAAATGTGCACTTTTATTACATACATATGTAAGTCCCAACTTTTTTCAGTAAACTAAACCAGTTTAGTTTTTTTCTTTAATTTGCACTTCCAGCCTAATATATTAAAACATTAAAATTTTTTAGAAAAAATAGCGCGACTCTAAATCTAGTCTAAACATAAAAATCTAGAACTTCAAAAATACTAGAAAAACTGTATTTTTTAGGATTATGTCACCCGTGTACATGTCAGTAGTCCCAAAAAATTAGACTTCTTTTTATTTGGGAATATGTCATCCCTTTCGTAGTGACATAATCCCAAGTAAAAAAATTGGGCTTATGTCACTGTGTAAGGAGTGACATAATCCCAAAATTAAAAATTGGGATTGTGCCACTTGGGATTATATCGCGGCACCATTTAAGAGGTTAGGGATGTAAAAAAAGAGTATTTAAAAAATGTTTGTTATAGTTAGCAGTTTAATTTATTTTATATAACAAATAATACAAAGTTATAACACGGTTAAAGAAAGGTTTGCACTCATTAGAAATTCTTGTATATTCTGAAAATAGACAATGGTACGTGTCTCGACGTTTTTCTCCAGCACGTGATGTTTTTGAAGATTTTTATGATTAGTGTTTTTTATGATCTCAGTAGTTTGGGCTTTTAAATGACGAAATTACTCTATAAAATAGGAAAGTGTGGGTTATTAAATGTAAAAAACCGATACCGGTATACAAAAAAACATTTAATCATTGAACTTTTTGATAAAGTACCTAGTCGATATGAGACATGTTACTGGTTTTTATTTTGATAAATTTTTTGCTAACCCTTTCAATGGCTAGGCTAAACTAAGAACAAAATAGTTTTTTGAGTTAATATTAATATCATGTAAGTCCTAAAAAGATGAAAAACATACCTTTGATTTTTACCTGCGCAACTTACATTTTGGAAGCATACCTGTTCCAAAAAATTAAAACACCCTTTTCCGATTCCCCGGGAGACAATTTTTATGATCGGGCTGATTAACTTGGCCGAAGTTAAAATACTCACACAGTATATTCAAAGTTATGTTTCATAAGTTTATGTAGTAACTTTGTATGCATTATGGGCGTGGTTTTAAATTCATTTGCAGTATACTTTTAAAATATCACTGGTTATTTGTTAAATATCCACTCAATATACAAATTTTTGTGGAATTTATGAATGTATTTATACTTTAATGACTTCTCTTTGTATGGGAGGTAGGCGGTAGTTTTATTCGATTCTTTAATCGAATTTAAATCTGGTTTAAAGGTGTGTATTTTAAAAATCTTAGCATATATAAAAGTTTTCAAGGCATTTAATTCGTTTTTGTGGAATTTTAATAGATTTAATTATTTTCATACAGTCACTTTGTATAGGAGGTTGATGTGTTTTTTATTCTATTTTGACAAATTTCAAATATAGGATAGATATTTAAAACTAAAGCTTATGTGCAAAAATCCAAGTCATATTAAATTTTGTGGAGTTTAAAGAGATTCACCGTTTTTGATAAAGCCACTTTGTATGAGAGGTAGACGTGGTTTTCATCCGACTTTGCTTATTTACAAACTTGTTCTTAGTTTTTTTAATATAAGCATCATAAAAAATCAATCTCAAGTAACAAAAGCACAAATAATAAAGAAAAAGTTTTTAGTATGCATATTTAATGAGTGCAAGCTTTAGGGCCCATTAAAGTTTTTTACGCGAAAAAACCTACATTAAAAATGTTATTTTAAAGCGACTGTTTATTTCGGATAATGCTTTTTCTTAACATTATAGTTATATAACTTTTGCAGAAATTTTTTTTAATTTTTGGTTAAAAAATATTAATTATTATAGCAGGAATCAGTAGTTTAGTGAAGAACTTAAAATATGCAGTGGACACTATTTTTCGGACTACTTCAACTAAAAAGAACTTGCTCTTCAAAAAAAAAAAAAATAAACAATTTCGGTTCTGAAGATTTTCGAAAAATTTTGGTTTTAACTAAAATGGTAGTTAACTAAGAAAGTAATTTTTTTTAGGTTATACAGAAAAGTATTTCTCTAAAATAAAAATTTAATGATTAAAAGTACCAATTGTATTTGCTTAAGAAGTGCATAAAGTTTGAAAGCGATCCTTAGCATAGTTTTCGAGTAATTCTGTCCACCCGTATCAAGCAGCACTTTACGAGAAAAACTCGTTTAAAAAGTTTTTGAAGTAGTATGGTACAGTATAGTTTTCTTCGGGCGCCTGTGCTCATTTGTGCTAATAACTACAGCAATTTTTATTCAATTGACTTACAACTGTCTGAGAACATTTTAACGATGTTATACATTCCGAAAATGTAAAACAAATTTTGTCACCGAAAAACTTTAATAGACCCTTAAGGAAACAAAAAATAATTAAAATTATTAAAATGTAATTTGTACAAAACTGCCCTTTATAGTAAAATTAATCCTTTTAAATTGTCAGCTATCTATTGATAGATCTGAAGAGTTATCGATTCCCCACTCTTCTTCTAAAATACTTTCAAAAACACTCTGATTTAATTCAAAACTCAAGACAGAAAAAGGTTTCTTTTATCGAAATATTACTGTTTTTTTCTAATGTACTTACTACAAATTTGTTTTTATTCTAATTGTAGTATTCAATTCTTTTCAAATTTATATATTCTTTGCATCTTAGCTCCACCGTTCCCCGTAGGTGGTTATATGCCGCCCATGCAAGCTGGAGGTCCACCGCAGATTTCCCCAGCACCACCAGTTATGGACCAAAGTACGTTGCTTGTTGATGATGAGCCACCTAACAAGAAGTTACGCACAGAAGATAATCTGGTACCCGAAGCAGAATTCATTGCATTGCATAAGGTATTTTTTTTTCATTTCAATTACTTCAAAGAATAACAACGTATCCGAAATAAATTTTATGCCATTTTAGAGCCCTATTACCATACAAGTACAGATACCCAATGTCATGGACAAATCTGAATGGAAGCTTAATGGTCAGACTATAGCGCTTTCTATGGCATTATCTGATTCAGTTACAACTTTAAAATTAAAGGTGCAAGATGAGACTGGCATGCCACCAGCCAAACAAAAGATATCCTATGAGGTTTTTATTTTTCTGTTTTAATTTGAAAAAAATCTTAATTTAATTTTTTTCCAGGGCATGTTCTTTAAGGATAGCAATACGATGGCGTTTTATAATTTGCTCAGTGGTGCTACGGTGCATCTGATGATCAAAGAACGTGGTGGGCGTAAAAAGTAAGCACATGATGTGCTCTTAGGTGTATAATTTTGAATAATTCCGTTCATTGTTCTCCTTTAAACTCGTGGATCTTATAGTTATATGTTTTTACATAATGCGAAACACAAGCGTCAATTTTAATTTGATATGCCTGTATTAGAAATAAAAAATTATATAATCCGTGCACTTCAACTTCAGAGAGGATTTATGTTTTTATTTTTTTTTTCTTTATACAAATCACAGTAAAAATTCAAAAATTGCACTTTAATTTCTAAAAATCTAAACATTAATACGAGTTAAAAAATTTTCAATAATATCAAATAAAATGCGAGTCTTCGACAATTGTTCTTAAAACACTAGACACTATTTTCTTTATGCTTAAAATTATATTAATAGGAATGCAGATTCAGAAAACGTTCTTGAGTAAGAGAAGAAGAACGTCAGATGGTCTCTAAAATATTTGCCATTTCGCGATAGCGCTCTAACATGGGTCCATAAACTAATTCACTATCTTTGCTGGGTTCACAGATGCGTTGCAAATGATTGGGTATAAATTGAACAATGTAATCATGATAGCTGATATCTTTGCAGTGGTTGTCAACGCTACCGGCACCGTTCGCCGCGGCTTGTGTGGTATGCAAGTGCAATGCGTACTTTGCACGATAGGCAGCACCCAGCAAAGCTGCTTCACTCGCTTTCTATAGAGAAAAAAAAATACTCGATGTGATCTAAAAAAACCAAGTTCCATTATTACCTGTATGTACACGGGCGAATTGAATACATCGGATATTACCTGGAGAATCGATCTATTAACAGAACCGCCGCCTGTAGCAATTATTTTTGTGTCTTCACCTGCGGTCACAAGAAAATTTTAATTATTAAAAAGTTGTTTAACTGATTTTAATATTTCAGAGGCCAGATAACTGGACTTACCAAATTGGAAACCCATGTCAGCAGTAACTGCTCTACGATGCAACATCTGACCCTCGATCAATGCTCGAATTTCTGCTTGTGGAGAGCTGAACCTATAAAAATATTTAAGTATTTGCTCTAAATATGCTACAGTGTTGAGTGTCGTCGTACTTGGTGACACCCTTGGCTGCGTCAGGCGAAGCCAAGGTTTGCTGCTTATTCCAACGAAGAACGCCCTTGGCATTTGGTATTATTTCCATTGAGTGAAAGTGAAGCGCCATGTTACCATAATTACCACGCGGCGTAGACTCCAGTAATTCGTTGAACAAGTCCCAGTTATTGTTTGCCTCCACCTTTTTTAAGACATCGCGCACAAGAGAACCATTTCGAAAGCTACAAAAATACAAGATATTCTTATGAATATCTCAAAAGACAGTAACAGTACGATTCCTCTTACCATAACAAACCCATGAATTGATCTGGTTCGGTAGGATGACACAACACGTGGCCCTCTTCCAGCTGTGGTGGTGCCTGTAAGTTCATCATAACAGTATCACTTGTGCCCAACGACATAACCAACCAATTACGCTGCACCAACATGCCCGTCAGTGCCGATGGATTGTCTCCTGTGAATGCAGCCACCTTACATTCAACAGGGAAACCAAAACGTTGCACAAAGAAGTTATTCACATTGCCAATTATGCTATTCGTGCCTACTGGTTCACCTAGACGCTCCTCTAAATCTGGCGCACAAGCATTCAGGCATGATTTCGACCACGTTTTAGTGTTTATGTCGAACAAATTCATGCCAGAGCCATCTGCATAATCAATAGGAGCTACTTTGCCAATGAAAACAGATGCCAAAAAACTGCTGACAAGTGAAATGCGCTGAGTGTCCTCGTAGGCGCGTGTACGTTGCTGATATATCTTGCGTATTTGTGGCCCCGTAAAGCGTGGATAGCATCTGGAGCCGGTGGTGCTGACCATCGCGCTGCGTCCGCCAATTGCTGTTTCCATTTCCAGACACTGATTTTCGGTCGAGCCATCCATCCAAATAGGCGTGCGACTCAGCACAAAGGAAGAATCGTCGATTTGCAGATGTAGGAACTTGTCGGGATCAAGATTGGCAAGCGCCTGCAAGCCATGTCGTGACCAGAACAGAGAACCATGTTGCTGCTCAAAGCCAAAAATATAATTTCATTATTTTATTTGTATTTAAACTTTGTTTCTTTGTTTACCTGCGCTGAACCACCAATAGCAGCAACGGTACTTAAATCGGCACCCTGCACCACCAAGCGATCCAGTACAATGTCAATGGCTTTGACCCACATAACTGGCTGCACATAGAATCTGTTGATGCAAAATTTGGGGACATAAGTTCAATTTAAGAAGCATTCTGTGTATTTCTTGCTCATACTCATTTTTATTAGGACCAGCAATGACGCCACCTGTTGTCCGAAACTCTGGTAAATCCGTATCAAATTTCACTTCAGCAGAAGCTATGATTTCAAGCGTATAACTGAGCTGTACGGCTTTTAGCTGAAATTTTTAAAGTTGCTGCATTAATTGCTTAAACTTTGAGTCCTTTTATTTGCTGAATTAATTTATTAAAAAATTTGCTCGCTTGCGTGCCAAGACCGTTAAATCATAAGGGTGTGGAGTGGCACACCTTAAATTTAACGATAAAACAGTTAAGTGCGGCTATGTTTGGGGACATGTGCTATTTTGGGATTTTTTTTTTAACGTGAACATTTCGCTAGCTCAACTTAAATTATTTAAATTCTTCCTAATTATACATTTTATTTATAATTAATTAAGAATATTAAGTAAAAATTTTTTAACCACGTCTCTTGAGGGCTCATTGCAAGTCAGAAAATACCTTTTTTCTACCAAATATTTTTATTAATTTATTATTATTATATTATTAAGATTTAAAAATATTACTTTTGTTTATTTACATACAAAATACATACAACTAGAACATGTAAGCGGGGACAAAATCCTTTTTGGGGTTTTTATTTATGAATCGAATAAAAAAACCAAAGTCTGTTTAAGAGAGTGTTTCTGATAGTACTTTGAAAGTTCCTGCAGCTTTAAATAAATATTTTCGGTAAAAGTTTGGTTTTCGAAAAAGAATTTGAATTTGATCTTAAATAAATGCTGTGCAGTTTCCTATGCGAAGTGTATTAAGCAAAATGTTTTTTACTACAAGAAACATTTCTTTGAAAGGCAAAAAGCTCAAATAATTTTGTTTTGATTAAACGTAAGTTGTGCGTATAAACTTATCAAAGTGGATGGACTGCAGAAGTCACAGAAGACTACTGAAGATTTGTTGTAGTGATCAAGGAAAAAGCTGTCTAGTATGCTTGGTGGTTTGTTCTGTAAAAAACTTGTTGTTGCAATCAGTTACTTCATGAACTTATTCGACACAAATAAATAAAAAATAGTTAGCTGAAAAAAACAATAGCTGAAAATAGGCGCGTTGCTGCCACGCCCCTTGTTCAACGCCCATAAAATGTTATCAGTGAAACGGCACGTACATAATTCCAAAGATATATCACAAAAATATATATCAAATTTTATATTTTCTAAGATTTATTAGTTTTATTTACTTACTCCAATATTTTTTATAATAAAAAAAATTACTTGATTCAGTTTAATCCAAGCACAAATTTTTGACAATTATTTGTTTTAGAGAACCCAGAAAACATGATTTTTTTATATATATCTTAACTTTGAAGTGTCACAGCGTAGCCAAAACTGAGTTTTTCCCCTAAACATATTAAGGGTATTCACAATTCAGTGCACTTGCCTGTGCAGTTGAGGACTTGTGCAGTTGTGCAGTTAAGTTTTCGTGAACACACCACCATCACCATTTCAAAGCTGTCAACATTTTTCAATGCACACAAGTGCACAACTGCTCAAGTCCTCAAGTCCTCAAGTTGAAGGTAATAGTAGAAAAGCACTTGTGCAGATTTTTGACGTACGTACAATTTGTTTTTGTAAAGTGCACAAGTCCTCAAGTCCTCAACTGCACAGGCAAGTCCACTGAATCGTGAATACCCCTATTGTTTTTTTCATATCTATGCAATTACCTGTCGCTTGATACCATGGTAGAACTAGTGAAGGTATATGCACTTCACACTGCTCTCTTTTTCTCATAGCCAGAATTGTCAAACTCAAGCATTTTGCTATTCTTGCCTATTTTTGCTTTCTTATCGCATTCTCATCGGTTTCAGATTTTGTATGGGCTGTCAACTTCGTTTTGACAGCTCCGGCAGTATGTCTCTCCGAAATGCATCTACCTTCTCTAACTCTGCTATGATTGATACCAATATTTTAAAGTGTCGAGCCAAAAAAATTTGGATTTTTGTCAATGGGACAACGCACATGAACGCCGTCTTACTTTTAAAGATCACTTCGATTACGTCCTTCCTCATGCATAATCTATGCTTAACGCCCCCATCCGTCCTGTATTTCGCCAGACAGTCCTGTTTTTCGAGTAAAGTCCAGCATCCTGTGTAACGGGCTCAAAATTCTGATTTTTATTGTTTTGTCCTGTTTTTTTTTTATTTTCTTCCATGTTTGAAATTTAGTCCACTTTGTTTATTATTCATACTTTTTAGTAATAAGTCAAAAGTTTCCCTTAATACACTTTCCCTTTTTTTGTGACCCTGTTAAAAGTGTGCAACCCATTTTTTAAACTTGACGAAATGCCGAAGCGAAAGTGTGTGTTAAGCAATCAACTTAAAAAAATACTCATCCCTGGAAAAACAAATAGTGATAGTGAGTTGTTCTGCTCAAAGTGCAAGTACTACTTGAAAAATCTTATTAATGTGCCATTTTTATAAGACTATTTTTTTGTTATAGTTTTGTTATATTGAATTGAATTAAAATGTAAATAAGTAGATTGAATTATATTTTTGTTGTGACAAAATTACATATTAAATAAAAATCTATATACAGGTATTAGGGTGGTTTTAAAAAATCGGTGTCGGATTTTTTTTGGGGCACCCCCCCCCCTAAAATGTTTCATTTTATTAGATTTTAAGATTGTCAAAGTTTGATCACAATTGGAAGATGTTAATCTGTGCCATTGGGGCCTCAAAGTTTTGAAAATCTCGAGTTTTTGGCAGTTTGGCTACTTCGGCGACCCATATCTCTTGAACGGCTAAAGCTATTTGCCCGTGTCATGCATTAAATTAAAGGCCATACTGTTTTTAACATTTTATATTCTACACAATAAATTCGCAACTAGTACTGAAACGGAAAAAATAGAGCCAATGTCCTTAAAAACGTGACTAAGTACCCCTGAGAGCGAAGATGCGTTATTTGTATTATTATTGCTTATTATGGACAAATACTTGTACTTTGGAATCCCATTTCATTTAAATACGTTTGCTATGGTATACCGTTAATTTTAGACCCACAAAATGTTTTTTTTTATGTCAGGTATGTATCTATTTTTTCCTCATACTGTATCACTGGCGACCCCAAGCAGGTAAAACCAAACTAGTTTACAAATGTATTGGGTTACCCTACTACCTATTGTTATATTTTAAGTAGAAGTCCAGGGGTTAAGAGTCTGTTATTAAAAAAAAAGAAAAGGATAGCTAGGTGGTTCTTGCTTTTATGATTTTGTCTTGGTCAGTTGAAAAGTATTCGCTGAACATTGAAAGTCGTATTTTGTTCTACGTTCGTGTGATCGAGTTTAAAAAAACCCACTAAATATTAACTATAAAAGACATTTTTATTTTAATTAGGTCGGTACCTAATACGTACTTTTTATTTTAGTTAGTGTCATTCTGTGTCATTTATTCTTTCTTCTAGTGAACATTTTTATTTCTCATGAGAAGTAGAGGTAGAGACAAAATTTTTCTAATTGACTATCCAGCTCATCAGATAAATGGATGTAAGCAGCCCTCCAATCGACAAGTTCTAGCTACTATGTTCTACAATGTGCGTACTGTTTAATGTGAGAGACTCTGCCACAACTACTGTTGACGAGGTTTTAGTTTTTTGGACAAAAGCTCGAATTCCTACAAAACAAAAGAAAAATTTCATAGTAAAGCTGGAAAAACTGTACGATGATTGGAGAAAAATGCATAAGTACAAGAATACAAAAATGGAAAGTGCAAGAAATGCTGTAAAAGAGTTTACCCAAAAGTTGGATGATCTCTTTGATATTGCCCACCAAGATGCCCTGACGATGATGACTTCAGAAGAAGACAAGGAGTTTCTGTTGAAACAAAGACAGAAAGGAAGACCAGGCTCCATGCTCGGAGTTGACCTGAAGTTGGCTCAAGCTGAAGAAAGACTACTACAGAAACAACAGAAGGTTTTGAACAAACAACTTGAAGCGGGAAATTTTAGATTTAGATTTCTTTATTGAGTCTTTGGAAATATCCTTACAGACTAATCACTTGTTAATCACAATTTAAAAATAAAATAACGGTACAAATAAACAGTAGAATTACGATACAGATAAACTATTTAACAATTCTTTAAAACATTCTTTAGACAATGAAAAGTCAAACAAAACTCGAGACGACGGATCATTATATAAAGACAGAGCTCTTTGCAATGGCTCATTACGAGCATAATTAGACCTATGAAATTGAATTGAAAAAACTTTAAAACGTCGCAACTGTCTTGAAGGTATATCGAAATTTATGAGTGCCAAAAGTGTAGGACAGTCAATATTACTCGAGATTATGTCATAGATAACAATAAGAGACTGAACTTTTCTCCGCGAATCCAAAGTCTTAATGCCTAAAAGCAAGCATCTAACATTATATGAGGGAAATTCTTTACGACAATATAATGACCGAAGTTCAAATTTTGTGAAACTCTTTTGAATTTGTTCCAATCTCAACGTGTGAACGGCATAATGCGGACTCCAAATGAAAGATGCATATTCTAGTAAAGATCTTACAAAGGAATTGAACAATGACTTTAAGGTATGGGGGTCAGAAAATTCGGAACTATTTCTACGGATGAACGCAAGTAAAGAGTAGGCTTTAGGGACTATATAGTTAACGTGTTGATTAAAAGTGAACTTAATATTAAAGATGACACCAAGATCTTTGATCGATTGAACATATTTAAGAGGTACGCCAAAAATAGAGTAGGGGTATCTAAGGAAATTACTGCTTTTAGAAAAAGTAATATGAAAGCATTTAGAAATATTTAAAGATAGAGCATTCAAACTACTCCACTGGTACAAGTTATCTAAGTCAGCTTGTAAGGAAATTACATCAGATAAGCAACTTACCCTTCGAAATAGTTTTAAGTCATCAGCATAAAGTAAAAATTTTGAATTGCAGAAATTTTTATTTATATCATTAATGAATAATATAAAAAATAAAGCACCAAGGATACTACCTTGCGGTACACCCGAAGAAGCAAGAAATTTGTAAGAATTTACATTATTATTTGAAACAAAGCAAGATCTACCATTTAAGTAAGATTTGATCCAGTCTAAAAAGGATGAACGAAATCCCATTTTACACAGCTTAGCAATTAAAATTTTATGACAAACTTTGTCGAACGCCTTTGTTAAATCTGTATAAATTGCATCGATTTGAAAACCAAGTTCAAATGATGATATACAGTAATTGGTAAATAACGCTTAATTAGTAACAGTGGAACGTCCAGCTATGAAACCATGCTGTTCTGGGCAGAAACTACGTTTGACGAGGAAAATAGTTTATTTTTTATGATTCGCTCGAAAAGTTTAGAGATGGAAGAAAGTTTAGAAAGTTTAGAAGAAAGGGTCGATAAGCATTTAAAAAAAAATATTTTCCTTGTAGCGAAACTTTATAAGATCTAGATCACTAGCTGAAATTTCCATCAATATTAACTTTATACTTATTGTCTCATCTCATTGTTCACAGAGACGGTGGAGCTCACGGACGACGAGACAACAGAAGAGTCAGAAGGACGTGAAACGCCGTATGCAGAGCTCGAGATGAACGTAGAATCTGAAGGACCATCTGCCGCAAGAGAATCAAGCGTGGCTTCAAAGAGGTCCTAACTATGAAATTGTCATTATAAGATCTCCAGAAGCGTTATCCGTGAACAGCGGAGAATAAACCGTGAAAAATATACGGTACAAATTCAAGACAGACTTAAGATACCCCAAAACGAGGCTGTTTGCGTGCACTGGGATGGAAAACTACTACCAGGTATCCTCAAAACAGAGCAGAAGGAACGGGTTGCTGTTCTGGTATCACATGGGACTAAAGAACAACTCCTGGCCATTCCTGAAACTGACAGTAGCTTAGGGGAGGAACAAGCCCTAGCAGTGTACGAATGCCTAGAGGAATGGGGTCTCGCCAACTCGGTCGTGGCTATATGCTTCGATACAACAGCATCAAATACTGGGAGACTCAATGGAGCGCGCAATCTCCTGGAGCAGATGTTAGGTCGAGAGCTCCTGTACCTAGCGTACCGACACCACGTTTTAGAAGTCTTGTTGAGAGGGGTTTTTGACTGCAAGTTTGGAAGCACATCGGGACCTCAACCAGACATATTCAAGATATTTCAAAAAGAATGGTCGGCGATTGATATGAATGTTTTGAAACTACTGCCCAAAGAAGAAGTAGAGAATATCAAAGAAGAACTGCAAGGAAAACTAATGGAATACCAGCCAAGAGACGACTACAAAGAGCTGTTACAGTTAGCATTGATATATCTTGGCCATCTTGACGGAAAAGATGTGCGCTTCAGGTCCAGAACACCATGCTCGGTGGATGGCAGAAGCTATTAATTGTCTGAAAATACAACTCTTCCGTGATCAGTTTAGGCTGACTTCCCAAGAACAAGAGACCCTAGAAGGACTTTGTGTTTTCATCGTTCGAGTCTACTGTAAAGCCTGGTTTAACAAAATGATAAATCACCTGTGGTATTTTAGTCCTGAACTTGTTGCTCTTGCATTGTTTGATCCGACAGTGCAAAAAACCGTAAAGAGCCAAATGGCGACAAAAATCTCAACAAATCAAGCAGAAGAAAATGAGAAGTGCTCCAGAAATATGCGACCTAAACTCAAAAAAGAACAACTGCCGAAATTCCTAGAAAAAGATCTCCCAGCCCTAATTACAAGTGAGACTTACCTGTTGTTCAAGAGATTAAACATTAACACCGAATTTCTGGAAAAAGATCCTGTAACTTGGCCGCAGAACATCAACTACCAGGAGGGGCAAAGTATGGTAAACAACTTGAAAGTTGTGAACGACATGGCAGAGCGAGGAGTCAAGCTCATCACAGATTACAACCAATTACGTACAAAGGACGAGCAATAATAACAACCTAGTCACGTTTTTAGGGACATTGGCTTCATTATCTGGAATTCAGTACTACTTACGTATTTTTTATTGCATATAAAATATTATAAACAGTATCGCCTTCAATTTGATGTATGACACGGGCAAATATATTAAACCGTTCTAGAGATATGGGTCGGCAAAGTCGCCAAACTGCCAAAAAATCGATATTTTCCAAACTTTGAGGCCCCAATGGCAAGTGTTAACATCTTTCAATAGTGCTCAAACTTTGGCGATCTTAAAATCTGACAGAAAGAAACATTTTAGGGGGGTGCCCCCAAAAAAATTCGGACATTTTTTTACCCTATGAGATAAAACCACCCTAATCTATATATATAAAAATGGATGTATGTATGTGGGTATGTGGGTATGTGGGTGGGTATGTGGGTGGGTATGTGGGTGGGTATGTGGCTATATCACGTATAGACTCCAAAACCGCTGAACCGATCTTTATGAAATTTTCAGGGAAAATAAAGCCACATCTTGAGAGTGTTCCTGTGAGGTTTCGTAACGATTGGAGAAGGGGGCGTGGTACCTCCCATACAAGCCAAATTTGCTCCATCGATCACAAAAAAAAAAAAGAAAAATATCTCACGGTTTCAATCGTAAAAAACTAAGATTTGGGGATTTTGTTCAGATGGTTACTGTCGGTAACTGTACAAAAAATGGGAGTGGTCGTTATATAAATACCTTTTTCGAAATCATGGCAATTTCGGAGTTCTGCACATTTTTACAGTGAAACTTGCTCTTTAGGTGCTCCAAGAGACGAACACAATTAATAAATGTTTTCACGCCCACTTTTAACGCCCACAAGTCAATATCTATATATATATAAAGCAAAACGATGTGTGTCTGGCTGTGTGATGTCTATAGACTCCAAAACTACTGAACCGATTGACCTGAAATTTTAGCAGTCGATTTGTTTCAGGTACGAGATGGTTGAGGAAAAAAATTTGCCACACCCCCCTTTTACCGCCCCCAAATCAATAAAAATGTTATATTTCAGTCGGTTTGGGTCGTATATGGCTTAAAATTTGTAATTTAGTATGTACGGTTACTGTCGACAACTGTCCTAAAAATGGGTTTCCACGCCCCCTTTTACCGCCCACAAATAAATGAAAATGGTTTATTTCAGACGGTTTTGGTCGTATAAGACTTAAATTTGTTACTTTGGTTTGTGAAGTTACTGACAGTAACTGTACGAAAAATTGGTTTCCACGCCCCCTTTTGCGCCCACAAATCAGTGAAAATGCTATATTTCATGCAGATTTGGCCGTATGAGACTAACATATGATACTTAAGTTTGTATGGTTACTTTCGGCAATTGTATTAAAAAAGGGCGTCAGCGCTATATAGCCACACGCACTTTTTAAGAAACCATAAAAATTGACTACTGGGTCGATTGAGCTAAAATGTTGGCTTAGTTTGTACGGTTACTGTTAGCAACTGTACTAAAAATTGGTCTCCACGCCCCCCTTTTACCGCCCACAAACCAATGAAAACGTTTTATTTCAACGGTTTGGGTCGTATTAGACAAAAATTTTGTAATTCAGTACATATGGTTACTCTCTGCAAGTGCACTAAAAATAGGCCTGCCCTACTTTAGTTAAACTCACTTTTCGGGGAGTTAGCGTCCAGTGAAGTAAAGTGCGCCAGGCTTAACCTAAATTGAGCTGAAATTTGGGCAGTCGATTTGTTTCGATTACGAGATGGCTCAAGGGAAACATTTTACCGCACCCCTTTTTACCGCTTGCAAAACAACAAAAATGCTATATTTCGCACGGTTTTGATCGTATTAGACTAAAATGTGGTTATTTAGTGCACATGGCTACTTTCGGCAGCTGTACTGAAAATGGTGAATATATTTGACATTTCTTGACATTTTTGTGTATAGCAGTAAGGCGGTCTGTGGCAGAACAACGTTTGCCGAGGAGATAGATTGTTCCTGTGAGGTTTGGTAACGTTTGGACGAGGGGGCGTGGTTCCTCCCATACAAGCCAAATTTGCGCTATCGACCACAAACCAAATAAGGGATATATATCAGACGGTTTCGATCGTAAAAACTATGATATTATCATTTTGTTCAGATGGTAACGGTCAGTAACTGTACAAAAATAACTTTTTCGTCGCAATATATACAATATACGCTCACTTTTTCGAAATCATGGCAATTCCGGAGTTCTACACATTTTTATACCGAAACTTGCTGTGTAGGTGCTCCAAGAGGCAGTCACGATACATAAATGTTTTCACGCCCACTTTTAGCGCCCACAAATCAATATCTGTACATATAAAAATGAATCGTGATTTGTTCGGATGCTTAAAACTTGAAAACGACTAGACTAAATAGGATACTTCCTTCTACTGGTTTGTTCGTAACTGCTACGCAAAGGTTTAGGAAAAAAGTAATGCCACACCCCTTTTATCGCCCACAAATCAATAAAAATGCTATATTTAAGAAGGTTTTGGTCGTATTAAATTAAAATTTGGTAAATAAGTTCTTATGATGACTGTCACTAACTTTAATAAAAACGATCGTTGTCACACTTCATCTACGCCTACTTTTGGAAATATCACAATACTCTGAAACTATTGGTCCGATTGAGCTCAAATTTTGTAAGTGGCTTTGCTTTGAGTACAAGATGGTTTAAGAAGAAATGCCACACCTTCTTTTACCTCCCATTAATATAAAAACAATTTGTGTTATCGAATAGCGTTATGGGTTGCACAGCTTAGAAATTCGGTATTCGACCACAATTTAGACGTACCGTTTCAGTGATGAAATTTTATGGGAGTTGGACAAGGGGGAGGGGCACCTCTCATACAACCCAAATTGGTGATATCGAATAGCTTTGAATTTATAGGAATTCAGCTTTGGAATTCAGTTTTTGACCTCAATTTACACATGCAGTTTCAATGATTTTTTTTTTATGGGCGTTGGACAGGGAGGCCTGACATCTCCCTTACATCCCAAATTTGCAATATCGAATTGCTTTGAAGTTATAGGTTGACAGCGTAAGAAATCGGTATTCGACCTAAATTTATACATGCACTTTCATGTCTTACATTTTATGGGCGTAGGGAAAAGGGGAGTGACACTTCCCATACAACCCAACTTTGTGCTATCAAATAGCTTTGGAGTTATTGGTCGCACAGCATCGGAATTCAGTATTTGACCAAAATTTACGCATGCAGATTTACTGATAAAATTTTTTAGAGTTTGTCGGGGGGCGTGGCACCTCCAACTTAACCCAAATTTGCGATATCGAATAGCTTTGGAGTTATAGGTAACTCAGCCTCGGAATTCAGTATTCGACCTCAATTTACACATGCAGTTTCATTGGTTAAATTTTATGGGCGTAAGGAAAAGGGCAGTGGCACCTCCCATACAACCTAAATTTGTGCTATCGAATAGTTTTGGAGATATATGTCGCACAGTTTCGGAATTCGGTATTCAACCTCCATGTTCACATGCAGTTTAATTGTTTACATTCTGTGAGCGGTGATCAAGAGGGCGTGGCACTTCCTATACAACCCTAATTTGTTATATCGAATGGCTTTGTGGATATAGGTCGCACAGTCTCGGAATTCAGTATTCTACCTCAATTTAGACATGCTGTTTAACTGATAACATTTTATGGGCGTTTGAATAGGGAGAGTGGCAGCAACGCGCCGGGTTTCAGCTAGTAGGTATATAAAAATGGATCGTGATTTGTTCAGATGCTTAAAACTTGAAAACGACTGAACCAAATTGGATACTTCCTTCAGCAGATTTGTTCTTAAAACTTAAAATCTCACTATAGCTACGCCTACTTTAAAGAAAATATAAATAGACTTCGAAACTACTGGCCCGATTGAGCTCAAATTTTGGCAGTGGATTTGTTTTGAGTGTGAGATGGTCCACTTGACTTAATGTTTTATTTCGCTTTCATCAAATAGATGTCATAGGATTGCTTGCATAACTGTCGATAACTGTACTTGATTGAAGTATAAGAAGCGAAATCGATAACGTTCTGAGTTTTTTGAAATTTTTTATATTTCGATTTTAAGTTTCTCATTTTTCTCAGTTAGTTGGTATACCAAACGGGACCAGATGTTAAAGAGGCTATTTTCTAAAGTACTGAAAATAGAAAGCAATCATCAAGAGTTCGAATAAAAGCAAAAACAGCAGAAGCAAGGAGTAAAGGCGATATTCTTGTTGTATAGATATTAAGTATAGATGCCCAGTTGAGTCAAATTATTTTTTAAAATAATGTAATTTGTTCTTTTTATTCGTATTCTGTTCTTTATTTTTATTCTGAATAGATTTTTTTGGAAAATTAAGAGCAATTTCTAAAGTCGAATGGTGTGCATCCTCAGGCTTCACGAGTGAATCAGACCTAAAAACTGAAGCAGTGTTACTATCATCAAAATATATAAGATCTAACCAACGATGATTTTTATTAAAGTGACGGTTTATCTGACAAAGTCCTTGATTTGAAAGTTCATTTAAAAAGTAGTTATCGGATGAACATTCTGAAGAAGGCAAAAATTTTGCAGGATTTTCAGTACAGCAGTTTCTCGAGACATTCGAAAGGTTGAAGTCACCCGTTACTAAAATTTGGTCCTGAGGCTGAAGTTGTGAACAAACTTTGTTTATCGAAACCAAATGTTTGCTATAAACCTCTACATTGGAAACTGGAGGAATATACGAACATGCTACATAAAGACTTCACTCGAACACAACAAAATTCAATATCCAACGCCTCAGGAAGTATTATTTCTTGTAAGAAGTGGGCCTAACCGCAATAAAAACACCAGCACCATTACATAAATTACCAGCAATTGAGTTTATGCCTTTGAGATATATATTAAAATTATTAGAAAAAATTTCCGTATTAAGGGTATTAGGTTTAAGCCAAGTCTCACTGCAAACAACATCGAAGTGCAAATTATGGCTAGAAATGTATAAATCTTTTAGTTTACTTTTTAATCCTCGAAAATTTTGGTATAAGATAAGGAACTGAAAGCCATCTAATTTTTTTGGTTCTTGTTAAGAGCAGGTAAAATAGCAAACGAAGTTCTAGGTTGTGATCTAGGAATAAATTCATGCACCAATGTATTGTCTGGCCAAAACCTTTGATCTGTTAATTTATTAAAGACTAGCAAATACCCGCTGCTTCACCTGCGATAAAAATATTAAATACCATGTAAAAATTTTAAATCTTAAAATGAAAGTATTTAATTGTATTAAAACAAATTCAAAATATAAAAATTATTGTGTTCGTTTTATTTAATTATGAAAAAATGGTATATGTATTAAGGAATTACTTTATTTAATTTGAATAACTTATTTTAACGGTTATTGTTATGATGAAATGTAATTTTCAAAAATGTAATTTTTTACATATATTCTGAAAATAAATATATTCTTCTTAAATTGTTGTAGTTAATCGGCCTTCTTCAGTTATTAATTGTTGTTATTGGGCTTCGGCCAAACAACAATTCTTCTTAAATTTAAAAAAAAACCGATATAATGACATCAAACTTTTGGAGATATCTCAAAAACTATAGACTTTCTCAATGCATAACAATGCATTTTTGTATGGACAGTCGTTGATTAATAAAATTAACGGTAGTTTTCTTTTCTTTTCGGAAATATTTTGTACGGATATTAGGTATGTTTTAAAAAAACCTGTTATTATGACATTAAAATTCTTGCGATATCTCAAAACTATAGATTTTCTCAGTATAACTCATAAGCCTCAGAATGAGAAAAAAACGATTGAAATTTCACGTTTTGACTTAGCAAGCAAACATTTCCTCAATTTACAAATCGATTTGCATCCAATTTTCTTTGTTTGAAAATTCAATTAAGTAAATTGGGAAAATGAGAAAAGGTTTACAGTTACCTCAACAATACAATGTTTTATATTGTTTTCAAAAAACCTCTAAAATATCCAACTTGTAAGCAATAGGCCAAGAGTTGCTTAAGTTGTACATATTTTTTTAATTTTAATTTTTTTTAATTTTCATTTTCCTTATTCTTTCATATAACATAATTTACCTGCAAAAATTGTTCTATTTCGACACAAACAGTTTCTATCATTAAAAATCATGGGCCACCTACGTGGCCCCTCCCCTATGATTTTTTTGATGAAAACTAATTTGCTTAAAATGTTGTTATATTTTTTGCAATGTGTTACAGCTGAAAAACTAATTCATGTGAAAAACATTTTCAAATATAGCTTAAAAAATAATTCTGTGAAAAATATTTCAAATATTTCAAACTATTCCAATGTTATATACATAAATCTATGTTTTAATCTATTTCCTTATCTATATATTCATAGTTTAAGTTATAGTTATAGTTATAGTAGAATATGTCCTGACCCAATTCAATGAATTTTTTATGATCGTTTTGTGAATTTGTAAAAGTGTGAATTGACCTTCGAACAAAACACATGCTAGACGTTTCAGTTTGAAACATCAATGCAAGACGATCAGAATTTTCTGATATATACAGCATTTTTATTGATGTATAGTATTGCCCGGCAGACGTTGTCCTACCGCAGACCACCTTACTGCTATATACGAATTTTCATGCTGTTCGAAAAAAAATTTATATATTCGCCATTTTTAGTACAGTTGCCGAAAGTAGCCGTATGAACTAAATTAGCAAATTTTAGCCTAATACAACCAAAACCCTTCGAAGTATAACATTTTTGATTAATTCTGGGCGATAATGGGGGTGTGGCAAAATTTTTTCACTTACAATAGAATGCCAGAATTTCAGCTCAATTGAGAATTTCAAACCTAGTGCGCTTTGCTTTACTCCAAGCTTATCCCCCGAAAAGTGGACTTAACTAAAGTGGGTCATGCCCATTTTTAGTAAAGTTAGCGAAAGTAACCATACAACGTAGATTACCAAATTCTGGTCTCATACGACCAAAATCGTCTGAAATATAGCATTTTTTGCAAAAAGTGGGCTTGGAAAGTAGACGTGGCAAATCTAACATAGCATATTACGATAAAGTTGGAACAACAAATCGTTTGATAACTATATCGTGTTAATCGGTTCAGTGGTTCTTGCGTGATTGTCAAACATCCGTGCAGTGTCACAAAGCTTTTATATATTCGTATAGATAGACTAACACAATCTCAAGTGGGGAAAAGCTGGCTGGCAAGGCTGCAAAACATAATTAATGCTGATAACAAAATTCTGGCAACTCCCCTAAAAACATTAACAAAGGAAATTAATTAACAATAGGGGTATTCAAACGTGATTCAGTGCACTTGCCTGTGCAGTTGAGGACTTGTGCAGTTGTGCAGTTAGGTTTTCGTGACATTTTTCAACATCAACATTTTCATGTCAACATTTTTCAATGCACACAAGTGCACAACTGCTCAAGTCCTCAAGTTGAAGGTAATAGTAGAAAAGCACTTGTGCAGATTTTTGACGTACGTACATTTTGTTTTTGCAAGGTGCACAAGTCCTCAAGTCCTCAACTGCACAGGCAAGTGCACTGAATCGTGAATACCCCTACTATATGAAAGCAAGAATCTCCCTGAAAGTAAAGCTGGATTCACTGATCACCTTCAGCATGCTTTGAAAGTTTTTTTCATATGAAGTTTTAGCTTAGAGAGAAAAATTTCTGCACGCTCCAACTTGATTAACATTATTTTAAATCACACTAAGGGGTCGTCCATAAACTACGCTACCAATTTAGGAGGGGGGAGGGGTTTTGAAATGCACTACGATAAGTAACGGTAGGGGGGGAGGTGTTTAGATATTGTAACGTTACCAAAAATTAAAAAAATCGACGAAAAACCTCTAATTAATAACACAATCATTTAAAAAAATTTTAACCTTACATGTTTATGTTTGATCGTCTAAATTGATGGTTAACTTTTGTTTCAACGATTTCTTCCACCGCCTTTTCCCTCGACACAGGAACCTTTTGGTATTCCTTCACCATCTCAGCACACGTCTGAAAAAGTTGGGTCTTTGCTTTTGCGAATGGCTGTGACGTTAAGGCCTGAATGTTCTTGATCAAAGGAGATACCGTATGACATGTACTGTCCTTCTCAGTAAGAAGAAATCGGTTTAAGGTCGTGTCCTACCTGCGGCTTGTATTTCGTTTTTAAAACTTCTATGAATTGCCATAAGTTTGTATTATATCGTATACAATAAATCGGAATAAAACATACTATTTAAATAAATCAATTTTCAGAAAGCATTTACACAAAAACACAGAACTTGGTGCAGCTCGGGTGTAGCCTTTAAGGGTACTCTGTCAAAGACCAGGTGAATTTCTTTGCGTTAGAAATGAGGATTCACCTGAATGGGTCGACAGAGAATCCGATGAAAAATTCTATTTTGAAGAATCCTCAACATAGCTACCAGCTTCTTCTATCCCAGTGATTGAGAGCATCGAATCTTGGATCGCAGATGGAATAGCTTTTACAGCTGATATTAATTATTTCTTTTTTTTTCAATTGTTCCTTTAATGTATCTAGTCACACTAGTCACTAATAATAGTGAAAATTGTCAGAGCTAGTCAAAATATATAATCATTCGAATGAATTAATTTCATATGTCACGTACCTTAATGGGGGGAGGGGTTTTGAAAAGCACTACGAAAAGTAACGCAGGGGGAGGGGGGGTAAAAAAACCGGAAAATCAGTAACGTAGTTTATGGACGACCCCTAAAACATGCTGAAGGATATCAGTGAATTCAGCTTAACTACACAACATGGCTGTCGTGTTATATTAAGAGAAGCTCTCTCAACAAAGAGAGAAAAGCTTTGTTTGCTGTTATATTGCGCTGCTGGTTGAATGTAGGCATCAAATAAAATGCGTGATTGTGCAATAATTAAAGAACCAATTTTTCAAAAACCTTGGTAAGCTATAACAATCTATATTATCATAGAAATCGAATAAAAAAAGAATTATCAAAATCGGTTCAGCGGTTACCGAGCTTATTCCGGATCAGATTCGTGAGTCTCCTTTTATATAATAGTATAGATCAGTGATGTGCGCCGTAGACAACTTGATGTCAACAAAACTATTGTCGACAATGTTGTGTAGATAATTGCTTTTAACGACGTGTAGATAATTAATGTAAGAGGCTGCATGTTTATTGTAATATTTGATTAAATTGAGTCCAAGTTCGAAGTATTCCTTATTTTTACGCCTTCTGGGCATGGTTTTTGTTTGTTTAATTGTAAAATTTGTTACTTTGTGTTAATTAAACGACTTTTCAAAAGGTTTTAAGAATCAGCATAATCTAAATGGAACTTGCATTTTCGCAGTGTTGCATTTTGTTGACATTGTTTACAAAATTCTCGACATTGTCTACATTGTCGACACATTCTGCATTATCGACACCATAATGTCGACAATTAAAGACGACGCGTCGAGGAACATCACTGGTATAGATATAGATAAATAATAAATTTTTACTTATTTTAGTTCTGCTCTTTACTTGTACTTTACTTTTTGGCGATAGTCTAGTGGTAGCGCTTTTGACTGTCGCTCAGGGGTCCCGGTTTCGAATCCTGACCGGTCCATGGTCCTACGCTATAACCTTTTTTCCTTATTTAAAATCAAAGGAACTTTATAACACATCAATTTACGACGAAAGTTGTAGTTGGTGGTGGTAGAAAAAGTTTGTGGAGAGAAACGTTTAGTAACTTGATTTGAGGCATAGCACTTGCTTCAGATTTAATATCACATGTTTCTACAGCTTCTGCAACATTAAGAACATCCTACATAAATTTTCACTTGATTACTCCCTTCTTCCATTCTGTGGTATCACAACAGACCAAAAAATGGTCTATGTGGATCTGTAGGTCTGTATAATATCGAGACTTCTAGGGTTGGTAAGGTATGGCCAGGCGCGAATCTCGCGGTCATAAATAGGGATTTGATCCCTTACAGACCGAAAGCGCGTTCCCGGGTCCCTGCCGAACACTCTGGCCCACAAACAATCCAGGAAATGATAAGGTTGGGAAATCATGGCCTGCCGACAGAAAACTAGAAGGTGACACGGGTTGAAGAGACAAAGTGGGGCTTTAAGCCGGTAACATTCGTTATCAATAAGGATTTCCTGGCCTTCTTGTCATCGAAAGGTTCAGTGGTAGACTATGGTTTCCAAACCAATTAAGAACTAGATCACAAGGTAAATCAAGAGCGTATGTTTTAATCAAGAATTTCCTGAGTGAATTTACTCTCTCTTATTTCAGCAACAAAGACAACGTGGCCATAAGCGTCGAGATGGGCCAGAATAGCTTGTGGCTCATCTCAGTATACCTCGCGCACGACCACGAAGTTCTCCCAAATGACAACTTTAAAAACTTGGTCTCCACAGCAGCATCAAATGCAAACGGCCTTATTATCGGTTGTGATGCAAGCACTCACCATGGGATCTGGGGTAGCTCAGACACCAACAAACGGGGTGAGTCTCTATTTGATTTCATCCTTACAACTTATCTTAATATAAGTAATGTATGTAATAAACCTACCTTCATTATTAGTAATAGGCAGAAAGTTATAGATATTACCTTTGCCTCTGACCATGTATCTAATAGGGTAAAAAACTGGAGAGTTTCTAAGGAACACGCTTTCTCAGACCATAGATATATTATTTTTGATGTTGATGACTTTGGCACGAGATCATGCGTATTTCGCAATCTAAAACGAGCCAACTGGTTCTTCAATCTTTATTGTAATAGATTAAAAACAGATCTCTCAAATCGACCACCTAATCGTCCTTCCAATAAACAATCTTTAGACACTAACTCGCTAAATAAAGCTCTTGATACTGCTTTATTTAGCTACTGTCCGCTAAAAATAATAAGGTGGAATAAGGGACTAGAAGATCTGCGGAAAAAGACCAGAAAACTTTTCAATAGGGCAAAGGCCACAAGATCCACAGATACGTGTTCAAACTATAAGATTGCTTTCAAAGAATATAAAAATGAATTGCGGAAAGCACAAAGACAGTCCTGGAGGATCTTTTGTGAAAATATATTACAGACCAAGGCTTAAAAAAATTCTAGCTAAGGTTCCCTCCAATCCAAACTTCATGAAAAAGGAAGATGGTACTTGCACCACTAGCAGTGACGAATCTCTGAATGTTTTAGTAGAAACCCACTTTCCGGGATGTTTAGAGATATGTAACGCTCCAAAACAGGAATATCAGTTACCATCTGTGAACAGATCTCTAAAAATAATCTCAAAAATAAAGTTCCGAAAAATGTCGGAGCTTTCGACTCGCGTCGTTTCATCACCGAGGTCGTGAAGCGCGACTAGCCAGCTGTAATTGTGTTTGTGGTCCATCCGCTGATGCGACCGACACAATTAAAGTACAGTTTTAAATAGAATCAAAAAGATTCATAATTTGTGATGGCGTTTTAAAATCTATCGATTTTGGCCAAATAATTTCCTCATCAGTGAGGAATCTTCTTGAGCTAGGGAAGCCTAGTTCTCGCAGTAACTTAAATATCAAAAAAAAAAAAAAAAAATAAAGTTCGAATGGGCAATCAGTAGCTTCAAACCATTTAAGACAGCACAACATGGCTACGCCAAAGGCAAATCCGTGAAAACAGCTCTCCACTCCATAGTCTTCATTATTGAAAAATCCCTCCAACAGAAGGAATATACGATGATAGCTTTTATTGATATAGAAGGAGCCTTTAATAACGTCGAAGCAGGAGCTATCACCAATGCACTAACGGAGCTTGGGGTGGATGCCGTGCTGTTAGCACTGATAAATCAAATGCTAGTTGGCAGGATTATAAGTGCAAAATTTGGTGCGGCATCCACGTTAAGATCTGTACCAAGGGGAACCCCTCAGGGAGGGGTACTACCAAACAACTATCTGTAGAAAAGGCAAGCTTTGGTATTCCTCTAACCACATGTTTAATCCTTACACATGAGTTATGGAGTATCAAAACCAACAACAGATGGTCAGTAGGTAACACGTGTAATATAACGCTGCAAATCTGACCCAAACTCAACCTTAAGCGTTAATTAGCTCCATGGTAGGGATCCTTACAGGACACCGCCTTGTTATCAGACACGCTCAAGGATTGAACATACCCCACAACTACTTCTGCAGAAGCTGTAGAGATGAGGAGGAGGAAGAATCCTCAGTATATTTCCTCAGCACTTGCCCAGCGTTGGCTCAAAAACGCTTCCTCCACTTAGGCAACTGGTTTTTAAATAACATTGACGAGCTCTCAGAATCGTCGGTTACCGAATCCTAGGCTTAGTAAACAGCTCAAATTGGTTTAAATAGAGATAGGAAAATAAACCCTTGGTATCACAATGGGTCTTATTGGCCTAAGTGTGTCTCGTTTGAGACAGCCACGATAACTCTTTAAGTAGTTATTAACAACTAATCAATATATAATTCCTTATAGCGCGAAAAAGACTAAGTGCACTATTTGAAGATAACGGTATAATATGAGAGTCAAATCCAAACAAGTGTTATTATAACAAGCCATGGAACAACATCAAATTTTTTCATACTAGCATTTTATCATTAACCAAGTCTACACTAGTGTACAAAAGAAAAGTCTATTTTCCAAAATAAAATTAATTAATATTAACAATATTTAATTTAAAATAAAATGTTGTTGTTGTTTTTTTGAAAAGATTCGTTAGTACAATTAATTGTTCTAACTTTGACCTTAAGCTCAATAAACGATTTTAAACTATCAAACAACTAGAATTTGTATTTAAAATCAAGTATGATTTAAACTATCAAACATTTAGATTTTGTATTTGAATCATATAAACTCAACATTTTAAATAAAATTTATATGTTTTGCAACTGTTCAAAGTGTTGTTTTAAGTGACAATGCATTCTTGATTTTACATGATTCGGGAAGTAGTTTTGAGTTGACAGAGTCACCAGCTAAAGAAATCGAAGAAATAATAAAGGATTTAAATGAAAATAAGTCTGCAGAAGTGGATGAAATTCACGTTAAATTCATTAAAAATTCGTCGTCTGCAACGTCTAAGGCTGTGCAGAAACTTTTCTCTCTCATGGTGGCTACAGGTATTTATCCTAAAAAACTTAAAATGCAAAAAATTGTGCCAGTATTCAAAGGAGGAAGCAAGATTAAAACGTCAAACTACAGGCCGATTGCAATCTTGCCAGTACTGAACAACTTGGTGGAGAAGCTTAAAAAAAGACAGAAACGTGATCACCTGGAAGTGATAGATTTTATTTACAATTACCAGTATGGACTTCGAGTAGGATCAGGCACTCAAGCAGCGTTGGTTCAAGCAGTTGAATTTATTTGCGAGGGATTGGATCGTGGCTGCTCAGAGATTAAAGGCTTATTTATTGATCTGCAAAAAGCATTTGAATGTGTCAACCATGAAATACTTCTTTAAAAGCTACCCAAATTGTACTGGAATTGTTTAAAAGCTACCTAAACAATAGATATCAAGTGGTATTTAATGGAAATTAAAGAGCAGTTATGATAAAACTTGTTGTGACATTCCCCAAATGCTAGTAAAAGTGCCTTGGGACCAATACTGTTCATCGTTTTTATAAATGATATTAAAAATATGTCAATTAGTGGAAAAGTTGTCTTATTCGCTGATGACATGGCTCTCTTCTACCCATCCGTAAATAGAACTGTTCTGCGTGCCAAAATGGAATATGATATTTCAATGATTCAGGATTTTTTCCGATTTAATAAAATATCAATGAATGTATCCAAAAGGAAGCTCATTATAATATTATCACAGATGAGAGAGGGAGAAAACTTTATGTTGAACATAAATGGCTTGGAAGTTGTTGAGGACAAGCATGTGAAATTTCCGGGGATCGAGTTGAGTAATAATCTGAAATGGGATCAACATATAAGAAAAGTACAAAACAAATTAGCATATGGACTCGGAATTCTGCAAAAATTAAAATATAAATTATCAATCGATACTTAATACTTAATCTATATATCGCTTTTCCACTCCCACCTTATGTACATGCCAATGTGTTGGGCCTACAAAAATAGCAAGGAACTAAAAAAGCTGCAAAGAATCCAAAATAAGGCACTAAATTGGTCTTTAATTTACCGACAGCTCTACTCTACGCTGTTCAAATCACTGTTTTATGTAGTGGGGTTATATACATTTCAACTTCTCATACATGTCTATAAAAACGTTAACAACATTGGTTACAACACAGCTCAACTTCGGACTCTGGAGCATGGGCGCAGCACGAGAAGTGTCAAAAACTTAGTAGTGGCGAAATGCAGGTTAGAAACCACCAAGCAGCGTTACGGCTGTGCATGGCCAACGGCATATAATGAATTACCGGTGGAATATAGAAACTTAGGCTCGTTACATCTTCTTAAAATCCAATTTAAACAATATCTCTTAGAAAAAATTGTACATGCTGATGTCTTATTTATCAAATTTATGAAATATTGCTGAAAATACAACATAGGCATTTCAATTAATACATGATTAAAGTAACAAAAATTTTAATAAACGCGATAACTTTATTATAATTTAACTGTTAAGCCAATGAAGCTTGCTCCTTCATAGCCCTTTGGCAATGAAGCGCAAACATTATTATATATAATTGTATAAATGCATTTATGAAATAAAAAATAAAAAAAGAAGGCCATAACAGAAATAACATAAAATAAAAACATTTAAAATTTTTTGATATATTTTTAAATATCAAAATAAAAAGAGCCGCATTTGCCCACCGTTGTACAATTACATAAAGCCCTTCAATTCTATACTTCAATTTCAGTACAATATTTGGAAGTGCAAAAAACCGATTTAGAGCGCTTTTTGATATAAAATCATAAATATTGTTTACGAGCTTCATGGAAATTGAATGCATAATATTTCAACCACTGAATAATTCAGGACTTAAATGCCTCGAACGTCATTGATTGAGGGCACATGTGAAAACATTCTTTAACTTATTATACCTATATTTTAAAAAAGTAAATAATATTAGCAAACATTGCAAAATGTTAAACTTAAGATCAACTTAAAAGCGTTGAAATTGAGATTTGTTGTTTTTATTTAGTAGAACGTTTATTTAGTTAGCTCCTTTATGAAGGTCAAATCTGTTGTCTTTTACTCTTTGATAAGAATGAATAGTTTCCGTATTAGTTTTTGCTTTAATTACAGTTTATAAAATTTTATTAAATCCTTATCTTTGCGTCAATCATTAGGGTAAATTTAAAACTGCGCAATTAAAATATTCCATATAAAATAACTTCTAAGCTAGAAACTGCTATATTTATTTATCTACAGATTAGTTTGTTTGAAAAAATTACAAAATTCATTAACTAGTTGAACCCACTTCAGTCAATTGCCTGTTTAGCTAATTACTCTGCAAATATAAGACATTACTTAAGCACTTACACTTTTAGATTTTTCTTAGGCGAATTTAGCAAAATAATTTTTAAGGGTCAGTGATTCAATTTTGCCGAAGAAAATCTACAGGAATAGTTCTGTGATATTGTTGAGGCTTTTAAATATTTTGATTCTTTTTAGAATTTTTAAACAAAATTCAATCCCGTTTAAAAAATAATTTTCCAGAAAAAAATCTTTTTTAAGCTTATAACTAGTGAAGTTTATTTTATATGATCCCATAAGTAAGAATAAAATTATGTATGACTTAAAGAAAAAACTTATTACTCTTAAAAAAGTTTAATAAAATTATCACTTGAAAGTGACCCAATTGAAAACAAAAACTGCGTTCTAGCACATCACAAATAATTCTTTTTTAATGCCGATTTTAAAAACATCTTCCGATGCAAACAAGACAAAAATGTTCCCAAGCACAGAAAAACAATGCATTGAGTCATTGAATGATCATTTTGCCAGAAGACTTTCTCGTAGGTGTATCAAGCTTACCTTCTGTGTACTCAAGTCAAATCCTAGGTAGGTACCCGTTTCTTCGTCACTTTTTGGAGTCATGATAGCTGGGCAAATTCAAAATGTTACAGGAAAAATATTTATCACAAAATATATGTGATGATATTTTTAATGAAAACTTTCTTAATGGGTCAGTTAAAGTAGTTGTATTTAGTATTCAGACACTTCGCTGTAACACTTTTCAGCACTAGGGACCAAAACCAACTGAGTGCAGAGCAATGAGGTTGAACGTTGAAGACGCTGGAAAGAATTAAGCTTAGCGCTTGTTCCACTTGAACACTTCTTCTTGCTTGAGTTAATAACAAACTAAGTTCACTTACAACTTAATCGAAGAAACTAAGAGGCTTAGTACAACCACTCAAACAATTTAACACCAAATTCTCCAAACAAACGTCATTGCACTGCTGTGTCAAAAGGAAGACGTCAACGAAGATTGCATAAGGCAAATGTAAGAAAAAATATGGGGATTTAGTGTAACTTTGTATAGTATAAACCCATATTCACACTACTAATTAAGTTTTTCCCTGACCCAAGGCTCAATTATAAGGTTGTGGCACTTGAGGACGAGCTCGATCGAACTGTCAGAATGGATGAAAAGAAATGAAGAAAATGAATGCTTAGAACAAAGAAAAACACAGTGACAGTTCGAGCAAAGACGGAAAAAGACTGAATTTCTTTCAAGTGCCACAACCTTACAGTGCACCCTAAACAAGTGCGCGTTGCGCTGCGTACCCAAGCGCCACGCAACTTTATTTTACGCTTAACCTAAACAAGTGCGCTGCGGAAAGAACTGCTGCTCTCGAACCAGCTCAGACTGATGGTTTAAAAATCTTAAAAAACTTTTAGTATTGTATAAAAATATATTAATATTGCAAATACTTCCATTTGCAATTGAGATTAATTAATTAATAGCAGCCGATTGCTCTTTGTTCTTGTTAGCGTATATACGCTTTACATAGTTTATTGCTCAGTTTATTTAGTTACTCATGCATACAAATGCATTCCTTTGATATATACATATTACATTTGTTACATACATACATTTGTTCATGCTCTTTTGTTTTTGAGCTATACATTCTTTTAATAAATCACTCATGTTATACATCTTGAAGCAGTTAGACGTCGCTTTTATTTCACCGCTAGATAAGTTAACAGGTTATGGGCCCAGCGTGCTGATAATTTAAACAGAAATGGAGGACATAAAGATTGGCAAGCTCGAGAACGAGGAAGGTTGGACAATTTGGAAGTTCCAGATTAAGGTGGTGCTAAGAGCAAGTAGCCTTTGGGAAATCGTAAGTGGAGCTGTAGTTAAACCAGAACCTGAATCCGAGCAAATCAAGTGGATGGCAAATGATGCCAAGGCACAGAAAATTCTGGTGGTTGCAATGGGAGAAGAACCACTTATGCACGTTATCAACTGCGATACTTCTGCCGCCATGTATGCTGCGTTAGAAAGTGTGTACGAGCAAAAATCTGAAACGTCAATTCATCTATTGCAACAACAATTTTTTCAATATGCAAAGAATCCAGAGGACAGCATAGCAATGCATATAGCAAGATTGCAGAAAATCGCGAAGCAATTGGAAGATCTTGGTGAGAAAATTTCTGAAACCATGCTTGTGACGAAAATCCTAATGACGTTGCCGGACCAATACAATCATTTCTTTGCGTCATGGGAAGCAACCGAAAAGAAGGAAAGAACGTTGAAAACATTAACAGCGCGTTTGTGCATGGAAGAATCCAGATTGGGTGTGCAGCCAATAAAGCAGGATGCGTTCGTGGCTAAGCAGGTAAATAAGCCAGGCAATAAGCAGCAGAAAGGCAAATGTTTTATTTGCAAAAGGCGTGGACATTGGAAAAAGGACTGTCCAAATAGAAAAAGTAGCGAGAAACTAACACGAGGCGATGCGTTTGTAAGTGAGGTTATGTTTGTGCAGTCAAACATATCACAAGAAACCAGTTGGTATATGGACTCTGGTGCTAGTGACCATATGTCGCATCGCAAAGAATGGTTTAAGAGCTACGCTAAGCTTGATAATCCAAGGGGTGTAAGAATTGCTGATGGATCCATTGTACAGGCGTATGGTAAGGGCGACATTGTTGTAGAGGCTTATGATGGTAATGAGTGGAACGTGAAGTATTTAGCTGACGTGCTTTTTGTGCCAGATATAAAGCTTAATTTATTTTCATCTAATGCATGTTTAGACAAAGGCTACTCATTAAAAGCACATGGAAACAGTTGCTATTTTGAAAAACAAGGCAAAGTGTGGCTTCAAGGTACTCGCGAAGGCTCAAAGTTGTTTAAGCTGCTTTTAAAGGTTCAACACTCCGAACTACAAGCGAACATTTCTGTTAAGTCCGAGTCGCTACAACTGTGGCATGAGCGTATGTGTCATCAAGCAAAGGAACACGTAAAGAAATTGCTGCGTCAGCAAAATGTCTCATTTGGCGACACTGATTTTTTATGTGAAGGATGTATCATGGGTAAGCAGCATCGCCTACCATTTCACCAGAGCATAAACAGAGCAAGCATGTCAGGTGAGCTGATACATACTGACTTGTGCGGACCTATGCAAGAGACGTCATTTGGAGGCGCTCGTTATATGCTATTATTTCGAGACGACTATTCTAACTATCGGTTCGCCTATTGTATAAAAACGAAATCAGATGTTTCATCGGTTCTGGAATGGTTTTTGGATCGAGTGGAAGCTGAAACTGGAAAAAGGGTACAGCGGATCAGGTCAGATAATGGATTAGAATACGTCAACAAAGATGTGACTGAAATTCTACGTAAGCGTAAAATTGTTCATCAAAGGTCTACACCTTATACGCCAGAACATAACGGGCGCGCCGAAAGGGACATGCGAACTTTAATTGAAGCAGCAAGATCAATGATTCACGCAAAAGGTCTAAGCATGAAATATTGGGGCGAGGCAGTACAAAATGTCGTTTTCACCTTGAACCGGACTGGTAGAAGTCAATCCGATGGAAAGACGCCATTTGAGTTATGGTTTGGGCAGAAAGCAGATTTATATGTGCTTCGAGTCTTTGGATCAGATGCATATGTTCATGTTCCACAAGAGAAGCGTAGAAAGCTAAATGCGAAATCTAAAAAAGGCATTTTCGTTGGGTATGAAGAGCACTGTAAAGGTTACAGAATCTGGATACCACAAGAAAGAAAAATTGAGATTTCAAGGGATGTCATCATCAACGAAGTTCGCAACGATGTCGTTTTTGTGCAAGAGCAAGATGCAGTTGCAGCTGCGCCAACAAAGGCTGTAGTATCAGAAGAAACTCCTAAAATCAGTATTAAGGAAGAATACCAAAATTGTGTTTTCGAAGATGTTGTTAATGGTGTAAGTACGGACAATCTAGAAGTTCGTGGTATAGTTACTCGTTCAAAAAGCAAGGAGTTGGAAGCAGCAACGTTGCATTGTGCATATTTGGTCAATACTGAAACTCCTACAAGTTATCAAGAGGCATTGTCCAGCGATTTTAATATGCAATGGAAGCATGCAATGGATGAAGAGTTTCAGTCTTTAATCAGCAACAACACATGGAATTTGGTGAGTCTACCAAGAAACAAAACAGTCATTTCAAATAAATGGGTATACAAAGTCAAGCGTAAGGAAAATGGTGAGATCGAGAGGTTTAAAGCGCGCTTAGTTGCACGTGGCTTTACTCAAAAATTCGGGGCTGACTATGAGGAAACTTTTAGCCCGGTGGCCAAGTTTACGTCGATTCGAATGATTTTGGCGATGTCCAATGCGCTTGATTTAGCGATAAAGCAGTTTGATGTGAAAACAGCGTTTTTATATGGCACACTCGATGAGGAAATTTATATGCATCAACCTACTGGCTATGAAGACGGTAGCAACAATGTGTGTAAGCTGAAGAAAAGTCTTTATGGTCTTAAGCAAGCATCAAGGTGTTGGAACCGTAAATTCACACAGATGTTAGAGGGCTTTAATCTTAAGGCCAGCACAGCAGACCCATGCGTTTTTGTAGGGAATGTAAAAGGGACAAAGATAATACTTGCGATCTACATCGATGACGGCATTATAGCAGCGCAGTCGACAGAAGCGCTTGACGAGATAGTCAACTATCTTAAAACTGAATTTGACATAAAGGTGTTTGAGTCCATATTCTACCTGGGTATGGAAGTTATCAAGCGGCCGGACAAAATCTTAATTCGACAAGAAGCGTATGCAGAAAAAGTGTTGGAACGATTTGGTATGTTGGACGCCAAGCCGGTGACAACACCAGCGGAAGGCGTGCAGTTAGTTGTTGCAGATAACGGTCAGCGGCCGAATTATCCATATCGTGAGGCGGTAGGGTCATTGATGTACTTGTCTATGATCACACGGCCGGACCTTGCCTTTGCAGTATCTTATGCAAGTCGATTTTTGGACACATATCATAGCGAAAATGTCACTATGGTTAAGCGAATTTTCAAATATTTGCGTTTGACTACTAATGAAGGTATTTGGTTTAATAAATCTAATGATTTATCTTTGATTTGCTATAGTGATTCGGATTTTGCTGGCGATATTGAAACCAGACGCTCAACTGGTGGCTACGTAATTATATTCTGCGGTGGGCCTATCTCATGGTCATCAAAGATTCAACCAACAGTAGCTCTTTCAACGACAGAGGCAGAATACATGGCAGCGTGTGAAGCAGTAAAGGAGCTAATTTGGGTTCGTCGGTTGTTAGGTGAACTATCTGGTGATTTTGTTGTGCCAGAACTTTGCTTGGACAATCAAAGCGCTATTAAATTGGTAAAAAATCCTCAATTTCACAAGAGAACCAAGCACATCGAAGTAAAGTACCATTTCATCAGAGAGGTTTTTGAAAACAACGCATTTACATTGAAGTATGTGCCATCAAGTGAGCAGCTGGCGGACATTTTAACAAAACCCTTAAAGAAACATAGTTTCAATTATTTGAAGTCTCTCTTAAGCATTTATTCAATACTTAAATATGAATAAACGGATCAATAAAAGTGGAAGTGTTAGCGTATATACGCTTTACATAGTTTATTGCTCAGTTTATTTAGTTACTCATGCATACAAATGCATTCCTTTGATATATACATATTACATTTGTTACATACATACATTTGTTCATGCTCTTTTGTTTTTGAGCTATACATTCTTTTAATAAATCACTCATGTTATACATCTTGAAGCAGTTAGACGTCGCTTTTATTTCACCGCTAGATAAGTTAACAGTTCTAATACTTTGGTTTTATGCAGCCAACTTCACAACCGAACGCACTGTCAAAATTGGAAATTCGATTCATGTTGCGGTAGTCCGGTGCGTGTTTCGGTAAGCTTCATACAAAATGTATGTGCATGAGCCGATTTTGACAGTTAAACCACGCACGCGCACTTGTTTAGGGTGGACTGTTATAAATGAACCTTGCCCTGACCCTGTTCTCATTCGCCTTAAAAAAGGCAGAGCAATAGCCCGTTCATGCTGGGGGAAAAAGCAGCTTTTTTGTAAAACGCAATTAAACGCAACATAAAAGCACTTTTTTTTCCATAAAAATAATAAAAAAGCAATTTAAAGCAACTTAATGCAACTTTTATTCTGCTTTTTTGTATGTGTCACCCTATGTTTCGTCGATACTTCTGAAACTCAAAGTTAATTTTTTGTCATATATGTGACATATGTCAATAACAAATATAAGCAACAAAGTTAATAAGTAAAGGATTGTAAGTATTTCTATATATTTAGTTATAAAATAGCAATTATAGTTATTTACATATCTTTTATTCAAGAAAATATCAAAAGAAAAGCGATTGGCCTGTACTGCTGTAGCACAGAAATGTCAAAATAAAAGCTAAAGCTGCATTATAGCCACCATGAACGCAATTCGAAAAAGCATGTTCGAATATGCAAAAAGCAGCTTTTTTATGAGCATGAACATGGTATAATGGTGCTATTTTGGCACTAGGCATCTATCAGGTGTTCTTACTACTGACTTTTTTAAGACCGCTTTATTTTGAAGTCTAAGGCCTTTTCCACACTTGGTCAACGCAACTCCAACTCAAGTTGCTAGCCTGTGTATTTTACCGGAACCTTCAGATTAAGCAACTTGCACGCAACAAGTTCTCGACACGTTCTCAACCTGTTCAACGCAACGCGGCTTTCCGCAATTTTCATCGGCGACTTGTTGCATCAGTTTGTTTGTTTTGTGAATTGTTTGTAGTGCAGTATTAATCAAGGTAAATAAGTTAATTAATTAGTTATTTTTTCATTAATAGAATCTTAAAGAAGAAGAAATAGTTTGCAGGAGCAAGTGTTAAACATTCAATAATAAATATATGTTGCATGACTTTTGAAGCAAGTCTGAAAGCATTCGGTTTAAAGTTGCATTGCTTTTAAACTTTTTCGCTGTTGCGTTGATGTTTCGTTGGTATTGCGTTGACCAAGTGTGGAAAAGACCTAAGAATAGACAGTCAAATCTGTTGTTAAATTTCGGAAAATTCATCACTTTGTAAGTCTTAAATAAAACAGCAACGAAAAAATTAGAAATGAGTAAAAGTGAAGATCCAACCAAAGCAAAACAAAATTTATTTGCGCCAAAATATAAGAATACTTAAAGAGGAAATGACAAACAAAATTTTTAAAATTTTTGAAAATGCTGCCTGACGTAACTTATCACCTTCCCACTTCCCACCTAACCTGTATACGTCAAAATTAATCCAATGCGATAAAAAACTGTTTTTCTAAACTAAAATTTCTCTTATCTCTTCATACAAAGTTTCGGTATTGCTAGGAAGAACCTCGGGAAGAAAGTAACCAAAATTCAAGTATACGTGTTATCTGGCATCACTATCTCACACGTTGTTTTTTATCAATTCCAAATACCATCGAAATATAACTTTCTCGCTCTCTCTATAACCGTACATATAACGCTGTCACCGTTACATATATCTTAAAAATGAGTTATTTATCTAACGTACTCCTTAAAAAATAAAAATGCATTTAATTCGTTGGTGTTTTAAAACAAATTATTTAGACATAATATTTTTATTGTTGTTATTGCTATTGCTGCTGCTACAGTTAGCCACTTCTGTAACGATGACTTTGGGCGTGGAATTAGATGTGGTGAATGTTGAAATACTCACTGCATTATTGATATTGGCAAGTGCTTATTGGCGCATCCTTCTTTATAAGGGCAGCAGCGTTACAACAGTATGCAATTTCAAGATTTTTTTTAATTTTTTTATTACAGAACTTGCTTTTTTATTGTTATGCAAAAATTTGTCATGCTTTTTTAAAAAGGTTTCCTTCTCTTTCTTTCACATGCACTTGCTAAAATGTTCATATATTTACCTTGTTTCACAAATTTTGAGACTAAAGTGGGTATGAGAATGTGGCTGTAAACATAAACATTTATGTGATTGTGTTGGAGTTTCGATAACCTATTTCTTGTAAGGAACTGACGGTTGAGTTGATGCAGTTATCAAGGTTCCACAAGTACGTACTTTCGTACCATTTTTTATTCTTCTACATTGTACTAGTAAAATTTTACTTTCATCACTTTTCTATGTATTTTTCTCTTGGTGTGGCCAAACTCGATTCGTTTTGGTTCGCATTGAAGCTACTTGGCAGCACTTCTAACATATGGATGTTTATTTACGTATGAAGGGAAAAGAAAAAAAAGCGAACAGTACCTAGGTACCAAAGGTACTCGTACCTAATACTACGTTTACATATGTATAAGATTAAAACAAACAAGATTAAGAAAATCCCCTTGTGTAACCTACACTGTTTACACTAATGTGAAAGAGATTAGTTTTGACATTTCGTTACTTCGTGTTGTTCTGTTTTGTTTTAGGTCAGGGCTATGTTATGGAGGCGGTCAAAGTCAAGCCATTAATTGTTTTTGTTCCAATGTAAATGGGAAATTTGAGGGAGTGAGCAAGGGAATAAATTTTGACCACATCATGGTATCAAAGCAGGTTGCGTTGTGAATTTATTCACAACATGTGTGTTTTAGCATGAAAACACGTGACCGGGGATCATATGACCGCCACAATAACAAAGTCCTTATTGACCTTCAAGAACTCAGTTTGTTTTATTCCCACTTGCTGTGTTGCAAGTTTTTAAGAAATTCCCAATATTTATAGAGCTTCAAACTTTTTTTAGAAAATAAGCAAGAAGATTTATTATTAATCTACTTCAGAATGAGGTTAACTTTTCTATGGCTAATCTAATAAAATTCAACAAGATCTAGGAGTTAATCTTGTCGAGGCCCTTAACCTCGTTTTAATCTCTATATGTAAAAAAAATGTTGTCTCTTTATACGGCCACAGCCCCATTTATAAAAGCACAAATTAAAAATCTTTACAAAAGCTGCGTTCCATTCGTTTCAAAATAATCCAGATAAGTTTTTTTACATGCAAAGCAAAAACAAAAATAATAATCCTATAACAAATAGGATTATTTTTGCTATCCATATAAAATTGTGATATAACCTTTAAAAAATTTGAAACACAGGTTCCGCACCTGTATATTTTTATGAGTTGTCATTTCATTTTTTGAATTATTTGTTTGTTTGATACAATGACTATTAGGTAGCCATGAAAGCTACCTATTTTCTCAGGAGCTGCGACCATCGAATGTTAAACAAAAGAAAACAAAACAAACCGCGTGTGTCACACACATGGGACGCATTCAGCGGAGCCAACAATTGCACTTAAATTATTTATATAATTGCATAATATTAATAATTAAATTAAATAATTTACAATTTTTCTGACGCTTAGAGTAAAACACATTCAGAGAAAAACATCGTTCACTAAGGTATCGCTACCATAACAGTTCACAACAGTTTTGAACGACACACGTTCTCATGACACCTAATAGTTATTGTATCATGATTGCTTGTTTGAATTTAAATTTGACTGCAACGGTAGTGCCCTCTACGAGTCATTTTTCTTACCGTTCCTTTGAGAAAATTTGTTATCGCGATTATATTAAGGCGAAAAGAACGCAGCTTTTATCTGTTTCGACTTTTTTATTTTTTACATATATTTTATTATTTTTAGAGTACTTTTTTGTTTTCTGCCGATGAAAACCTGCAATAAAATGTCTTAATTAATCTCTTTTGCCCGTATGATGCCAATATTACACGATGCTCGTTTGCTCGGCGTGCACATGGCCATACAATATGATTGTTGTTGTATTCTCCAAAATTTTTGACAGTTTCGCATTGGAAGCAACAATATTATCTGCTCGCCGAGCAAACGAGCATCGTGTAATTTGCATTACACAAAGTCCGTTATTATGGGTGTTGTCAGTCGGCTGTATCGAGCGTTTGAACGGTCAAATACGATGCTTGTCCTACCAGGCATGATAGCATGTAGGACCATGTGAACCCCGATAAACACCATTAAACTCTTTGAAGGTCGAAACATATTATGGTGAAAATGAAAGGTGGCAGCACCCTAAGCTGACAAAGCGTAGTTTTTTTTCACGAATCTTGCGGACATGAACAAAAGAAAACCAAAAATGGAACCATGGCGAATAATAAGGTATGGTAAGTAGCTTTGACATGGCCTATCGTTAATCTCAAAAGCGTAAAATACAGTGCTGCCACATTAGAAATTGAAATTAAATGAAAAATGCATTCTTTTTCTATACGTTTCTGATGAAATCCTTTACTAAAAAAACACTTCAAAACGAGAAGTATAGCTTTTGTGTTTTAGGAAAACTTGAAGTGGGCTTATCCTGCGAAATATTTTTGAAATTACAATCCAGCTTGAGCCATTTACTTCAAATTAATTGTTGGTTATATAAACGTGTATTTGTGGTTTTTATAGAGAATTATGTGTTAAGTTTCAAGTATTTTAACTAGTAGTCCCGGGCAGACGTTTTCCCTCCACAGACCACCTTTCTGTCATATAAGAATTTTCATGCCAATCTGAAAAAACAATTTTATATATCTGAACTGGATTAAGTGTAGTGCGACTAAATTAAAATAAACTAAATTACCAAATTTTAGTATAATGCGATCAAAATTGTAGGAAAAATAGAATTTTTATTAATTTGAGGGTGGTTAAAGGGGGTGCGGCAAAAACTTATTTCCCTAAACCATCTCGTGCTTGAAACGAATCGACTGCCAAAATTGCAGCTCAATTTTTTTATATCTGGCGCACTTTGCTTTGCTTCACGCTTATCCCCTGAAAATGGAGCGTAAACATAGTTAGACCTCGCCCATTTTTAGTAAAGTTGCCGCCAGTAACCATACGAACTAAATTAAAATTTTTTAGTCTAATATGACCCAATCCTCCGAAATTTTGCATTTTTATTGATTTTTGGGCGGAAAAAGATGTGTATTTTTTTATTAACCGAGATATTAGCCTTAATAAGAGATATTGCAAATTTGGTGGCCTTAGGTGTTACCATTTTTGAAATCTTAAGAGACACCGCACGAATGATTTTGTGTATATAGAAGGGTGGTCAAAGTAGGCGTGGCAACATTTATGTATACAGTGGCTCTCAAAGACCTTATACACCAAGTTCCATTATAAAAACATTCACAACTCAAGAAATGTTCGTCCATTGCATTACAAAACGATATAAGGGAATTCTTTATAAGATACAGGATATGCATCCTGAGAATCAAATTCTTTAATAAAAATTCGAAATTCGAAAAACCAAGCAATTAGTTAGGGGCACTCATAAATTAGTCAATATTATACTATAAAGTTACGTTAAAAATCATTTCTTTTATAATATATGCATATATCCTCATTTAACCCTTCATAAAATTCCTTTTCCAAGTTTTTAAACCACAAACACTTAAAAAATAAAGAAATATGGTATCTCTCCGTAGTCCAGAAATCTCTTGACGAATAATCGTCTGTGAACCCGAAAAGAATTTTCACACCTTATAAAGATTTACTAACGAACTTTCTTACAATTTTCTCCTATTGGCATGTGGCTTCACGGTTTGCAACACACCAATCTGGAAACACCGATTCATTATCAAACAAATGTTCAAAAGTTGAAAAGTTGTGCAAAATTATAAATGAATAAAATTTATAATAAAAAGGTCGTAAATAAAAGGTTTATAATAACAATTTGTAATAAAGGTAAGAAAAAATAAAATTTATTTTGATTTCGTGGACGAAATTTTCTTCATCTTTTCGTTACAGAAGTTTCTTTCATATTTCTGACTTAATTTCGTTGTCGAAATTTAATTTGAATTTCCGTTTTATTTTCTTGGCGATATTTACTACACATTTTACTCTTGCTTTCGCTTACGAAATTTCCTGCATTTTTCTTTCAAAGTTTCGTCGGTGAAAGTTTGGACATTTATATAAAATTTTTCTGCACGATTTGTATGGTCAACTCTGCAAGTTTCGATGGCAAATGGGGATTTTTACTACATGAATCCTGCATGAATACTTAAGAAAACAGCGAACTGTGTACGTACCCCACCTTATTATTCTGCCATGAATGGAACAGTTAGGAAAAAGAAACGTCAAACTCAAACGTGAAAAATAAAAAAAAAATTAATAATTAAATATTTATTTCTTGCTGTATGAATTTTAAAGTTTTAAAAAATTAGTAAAAATTTTTCAAACAATTTGGAAACTTTAAAACAAGAAAAAATATGTAAAATATTATAAAAAAGCTGATACGAATAATTACATCTTCTACTTAAACAGAAACGTCAAACTAAAACTTCAAAAAGGCGGTGTAAACAGTTGCGTTTTTGTCAACACTGGCCTCACTCAACCGACTCACTTTGATGTCAACAGAAGAGATGATGAAGTGGGAAGGTGAATGACGTGAGGCAAGAGTATTACAAATTTTGCGACTCACTTTGATTTGTAATTCGGTGAATCCGCTGACTGAGGCCAGTGTAGACAGGCTCTTTTAAAATAAATTGCAATTGGGCCTATTCTGCACTAGGCTTGTGCTAAACAGTTCCAGAGACGGAACGGACATGGAACGATTCTTTTGAAGAAAGGAACTAGTTCACGGAAACATGTCCGCGGAACTATCTAGTTCCTTTGCTTATTTGAACTGTATAGACTATTTGGCTTGTCTGCTTGTTGAACTACAGAGGGAATTTGAAGCATGTCCGCGGAACTATTTAGTTCCTTTGTTTATTTGAACTGCAGATCAATTCAATATTTTTTTATTTCTATATTTTTTAATTAAAGAAAAACATTTCTTTAGTTTATATAAAAAATTAACTTCTATCATTTAGTAAATAATTTCAATTAGTAAATAAAGTTCATGTTGCAAATTTATAAAGTTGCTGAAAATCATTTGCAGTTGCATCTTATAGTTCATCAGCTGTAAGCATGTTCGCGGATTTATATAGTTCATCAGCTTTAAGCATGTTCGCGGAACTATATAGTTCATCAGCTTTAAGCATGTTCGCGGAACTATATAGTTCATCAGCTTTAAGCATGTTCGCGGAACTATATAGTTCCAGCAGTTCTCTTTATAAGAATGAAAGTAACAAAAGCATGCTCAATGTCATTTCGTGATTGTTCTGTTTCATATGTTAAAAGCAAAAATAAACAGCAATGCTGAACAATGCACACAACTGGAATGACGATATATCATTTTTAATTTGTAATTTGTAAGTGCGAAAGAGATGTTGCTCAATTAAAAAAATGTTATTGCAATCGGAACTGTTTGAACATGCTTAAATCGTACAGATGGAATGATTGGAACTATGTCCGAGACTGAACATAGTTCCATGAACTATGCAGGTCCGGAACGACCCAACTCTATTCTGCACAGTTGTTATAAAAAAATTCTGTTATTCTGCTATGATTTACTATACAAATTTTTTTGACAGCTTAAAAATTTGTATGAGAAATCATATCAGAATAACATAATTTTTCATAACAGATTGTGCAGAATAGGCCCAAATAGCCATAAAAAGTGTTTTCGTTTTGGTGTAGCTTATGATAAGGGTGTGATCACACCTGTTGTATTTATATATATGAAAACGCAATACTACATACGACAATACGTGAGATTGTGAAAACACTAATTGTATTTACACTTATTTTCTCAACATTACAGCAAAGCCTTCAAACTAGAAGCTGTGTTTAATTCAATATCCCAGTATTTTGGTTGACTTTTCTGCTCGTCGTTCGTTCGTCGAGCATCGTTTCTGCGAACGTCTTTGCGGCGGCCATGATTTCAACATATGTGAATGTGTGACAAGTCATGACATTTTCATGTGAAATAAACAAATTTATTCGATGGAAGACTCGTTTTTTGGATTTGATACATCAGCACCGGTAAGAAAAGAATTCGCTGCAATTGTAAAAAATTTAAACCATAGCGATTATTGTCTGGAGTACACCACAACAGAGATTTAATAACTGATGCCTCTCGTTTTGTATTTGTGTGAATACGTTGCTTGACTGGATGGGCCCACCTTTAATCTGTGACATGAAACCAACAATTGCGATGTTTTCACTTTTATACATTTTTCAATATAATTGATAAACGGAGCTGAGCAGAAAGATTAATTTTGAAATTGTATGTTATTTTGAATGTATTTTCAGCTGGACGAGGATGGTGGAGGGCGTATCGCGGAACCCTCTGAGGAGGAGTACGATGCTTTAAACGATGAGACCTTTGGATCCGCCATAAATGGCGATTGGGAGGAGGTGCACGAAAATCTGGTGCGACTTACGGATAATCACATTGGTGACACGACGGATCATGCTAGTGGAGGTTCCGGTAGACGAAGAAAGCAAAATAATCGCAGTCTGGGTCTCTTTGATGCCAATCATCAGCTGTCATCAGCGTCATCTTCGAGTGATGGTCATCTGGCTATTTTGAACTCACATCGGAATAAAAACGAACTCGATTCGGATTTGGAATTGAATTTGTCAGGCATGAAGCTAGATGATGTTGACATAAAATTCGATGACAGTGACAGCATCATGGGTAACAGTGGACTTAGCATGGATCCTAGTGTTTGGGCGACTATACCACTGACGACGCATAATAATCATAATAAATCTTCGGAACCAGATAAGGGCCATTCCGTGCTTTATCCAAGTCCTTTTCAACAGCAGCGCGAACATCAACAACAGGCAATTTACCACCAACACAATCGGTATTCCAAAGAAACGCCAACTTTTCTAGGAGGAATGGACGAACCACAACCAGGGACAAAGGGTCCTAAAATCTCGACACTAGAAGATATAGAACGAAATATAATAATTCAACAAGCAATGCAAAAACAATATCAACAGCAACAGCACCAACAAAGTACTATGCAGGAACAACAGGTTTTCAAAAATTTGATTAAACAAACTCCAAAATCACCAACTCCTGTGCAACAACAACAACAACAACAGCAACTACTACAACAACAGCAACAACAACAGCAACAACAACAACAGCAACAACAACAACAAAATCAACAACAAACAAACAATAAACAACATACGGCACCAAAAGGTGAGCTTAACTTAAATTAAATAACTAAATTTAACTCAATTTGACTACAGTGGTGGTCACGAACTAAGCCCAAAAAGTGTTAGTAACTCTAATTTCAAATTTTTACACCTTAACTTGAGAATTGTAAAAAATATTTTTGTTGTTGCCTTCTTCAAACTTACCTGATCTAAAAAGCTCACAATTAAATTCATGTAAAAACTCAAAGAATAGACCACAAAGAAATTATCAAAAATATTTTTTGTCTAGTTTTTACAAAGTGAATTCAATGTACCTTTAGTTGGTTTCTTAGTTATTGAATTTTCTTACATATTTCAAGTAGTTGCAATCAATTAGGTTTAGAAGCTGGACACGAATTATGACGGGTTAGAATTACTGTTCCATTTCTTGTTTCAGTTTGGTTGATGAAACTTGACTGGTAAAATATGCCAAATTTTAATAAGTTTCTATTTGAGTTCTAACTAAAATTGCAGAAAGGTAAAGCAAAAGGCTGTTGGTGTTCAGAGGCTCAGCGGCAGTTGATTCAGGAAATTAAAAATGGTGGAAGCTTAGCTTCAGAGATTGCTCTGCTACTTAGATGTTCCAAAAAGTTAGTATATAACGCATTACAATATGTAGTGTAGAATGTCAGCATTAAAAATGTTAAATAGCTACCTAGACCGCGAATAACAACAGATACATTAAGACCTCAAATGAAATGTAATATATAAAAATTAATATTTGTTTGTTTGTTGGTTTGTTCATATGTTATGCACTGCCAAACCGCTCATCCGATTTTGATGGGTTTTTTGCAAAATGTTCAGAAAAGTTTGGGAAGGTTAAAGGCTATTTAAAGTTGTGATTAGACAAAGGGGAGGTACCACGCCCATACAAAACAAAACTTTAAATCCTAATTTCACAGTCAATGGAGGCCGTAGGGTGATTATATTTGGTACGTATGGTGTTGGTATCAAAAGTAGTCGCTTCATGTTAAAAGTGGGCGAAGTCATGCCCCTTTCTAGAAGAAGTAAAGACCTTCTTATGGCCGTAGCTGCAATATTTGAAAGTTAATACCGGCTTAAGCCCCATTTTCGATTTCGGCACATATTTTTATTATATTTTAGGCAATAAAAAAAAGGGATGAGGGGCCCCGAACTGCAATTTTTGTACCTAATTTCTTCATAAAAGCCCCAAACTTAGTTCGCCCTCCCCTTTTTTATTGCCGAAAATCTAATAAAAATATGTGCCGAAATCGAAAATGGGGCTTAGGCCGGTAGCAGCTTTCAAAAACTCCAGATACGGCCATGCTTCCTTATATCTAATATATAAAAATGAATGTTTGTTTGTTTGTTTGTTTGTTTGTTCGTTCGCTATGCGCTGCAATACCGTTCATCCGATTGCGATAAAACTTTGTCAACTTACTGCTTGCACTTACGCGAACAATATAGGCATATTTGCCACACCCCCTTTTACCGCCCACAAATCAATAAAAATGCTATATTTAAGACAGTTTTTGTCCTATTAAACTAAAATTTGGTAATGAAGTTCGTATGATAACTATCGGTAACTGTATTTAAAATGGGCGTGGTCCCACTATAACTACGCATATAAGAAAAGATAAAGAGACTTCGAAATTACTGGTCCGATCGAGCTAAAATTTTAACAGTGGATTTATTTCGAGTACGAGATGTTTTAGGAAAAAATTGCCACACCCCTTTTTACCTCCCACAAATATATAAAAAATTCGCGATATTAAATTGCTTTGAAGTTATGGATCGCACAGCCTCAAAATTCGATATTCAACCACAATTTACACATGTCGTTCCACTGATGACATTTTATAGGAGTTAAACAAGGGAGAGTGGAACCTCTGATCCTGCCAAAACTTGCGATATCGAATAGTTTTGGAGTTACAGGTCACACAGCATTGGAATTCAGTATTCGACATCAATTTATGCATGCAGTTTCATTAATAACATTTTATGGGCGTTGGAAACGGTGGAGTTTCAACTCCCCCCATACAACCAAAATTTGTGCTATCGAATAGCTTTGAAGTTATAGGTCGCACAGCATCGAAATTCAGTAATCGACCTAAATTTACACATGCAGTTTTACTGAAAACATTTTATGGCGTTGGACAAGTACAACTCAAACATGCAAAATCGAATAGATTTAAAGTTATGGGTAACACAGCGTCAGAATTCAGTATTCGACCTCAATTCATGCATACAGTTTTATTAATAACATTTTATGGGCGTAGGAAAAGATGGACTGGCATCTCTCATACAACCCAGATTTGTGCTATCGAATAGCTTTGGAATTTTAGGTCGCACAGCGTCGGAATTCAGTATTCGATCCGAATTTACACATGCACTTTCATTGGTAACATTTTTTGGGCGGTGGACAAGGGAGAGTTACACCTCCCATACAACCCAAATTTGCGATATCGAATAGCTTCTGAGTTATTTGTCCCACAGCGTCGGAACTCAGTATTCGACCTAAATGTAAACATGCCATTTCATTGATTAAATTGTATGGGCGTTTGCCAAGGGGACGTCTTATTTGACCCATATTTGCGATATCGAATTGCTTTGGATTTATAGGTCGCACAGCGTCGGAATTCCGTATTCGACCTTCATTTACACATTCAGTTTCATTGATCACACATATAATGGGCGTTGGTCAAGGGGGCGTTGCACCTCCCATGCAACCCAAATTTGGGATATCTAGCAGCTTTGGATTTATAGGTCGCACATCATCGAAATTCAGTATTCGAACTCAATTTACACATGCAAGGGAGCGTGGCAGCAACGCGCCGGGTTTCAGCTAGTTTAAAATAAAATTCATCAAAATACGACATAAATGTGACCTCAAAAACCATAAGAACACACCTGAAAGAAAATAATTTGCGTGGCTGTATAGCCCAACATAAACCACATGTGTCGCAAAAAAAGTTTTAAATGCAGACTTGCGTTTGCAGAATAACATTTAAAAAAACCAATGAGTTTTTGGAAAAATGTGCTTTGGAGTAATGAATCCAGTATCCGTTTTCCAGTATCCGTCGTCCTCAAAATATGCAGCACAATCCAAAGTACACGCTTAAGACTGTTAAACATTGTGGAGGAAATGTTAGGTGCATGTTTTTCATGGAAGATCGGGATCATCGTACTTGTAAGCAAAGCAAAAACAACAAATGATACAGCAAGTGGGCTAGTGCATCGTTGCCTCGATGATAAACGATTACCGAAATCGTAGTCCAACTTAGTGCAGGCGCCGATTTGTAGGCCGCACAAAATTTGTTATAAAAGCACTCTCTAAGGGCATTTATTATAAGGCACCTCTTTAATAAAAGACTGCATCCTTTCTTATATAGTCTTAAAATTTAAACTTTTGTGAAGTTTAAATAAATTTTTTCGCTTGTGGGTGTCGACAGCTGTGGGTGTCGGTCGAACTGTCAAAAATCGTAACGTTGCGTAGAAATCTATTTTCTACAGACTTCTACGCTGCTCCACGCCACGTTACGATTTCGGTAACGACTTGTACACGTATATCATTAAACAGATTTTAGCTTGACAGTTGGCAACGTCTCGCTACGTTACCTAACGCTTGGCTAATCAAGCTTTTAGGCGTTATTGACGGCTAGATGGTGTTGCGACTGTAAAAATTAGCTCCATAAGGCTAGTAACTCATTGCGAAAAACTTTTTCAAAATAGTTTTGTTTTTGTTTTGGTGTTCATGCTCATTGAGACAGATTGTTTTACTAGCTTTTTCTCCACTTCTTCAAATAAAAAATTATATTTTATATCTTCAGCACAAAAAGTTTTGTCTTTGTCTCAAAACACAGTGAGCGTACATGTATTTACATGTATCACAAATAATCTGATCTTCCGTGAAAAACTCAGCTGTTATGGTATGGGAGCATTTTCTTTGCATGGAGTTTGTCCGATTTTTAAAATTGATCCAAAAATCGATCAGCACGTTTACAAAAACATACTTGTCAATACAATAATACCGTTTGCAGAGGATAATTAGCCACTTTTATGGCGTTGTTTGCAGGATAATGACCCAAAGGACACTGCTCGCTCAGTTAGGAGTTGCTTGGAAGACAATCGTGTTAATATTTTGAAGTGGCCAGCGCAATCACCGGACCTCAACCCGATTAAGAATCTGTGGAGTGATGTCGAGTAGCAAATAAATACTAACAGTAAAACCCAAAACTTTGCCAGATTTGTGGACTCAAATCAAAAGGATTTGGTATAGTACTTCAAAGTACCGTGAGGCTTAAGTCGAAATATTACCAAGGAGATGCGAAGCAGTGATTAAGAATAAGGGATTTCCTACGAAATATTTTTATGCAATAAATTTTGATTTTTTTTATCCTAGACGGTTTTTTGCAATTCATGATCAAGTCGAAATCCTAATTTTTATTTTCTTCCTGATTTTATTTTCTTTGAAAATTTTTTTTTTATAAAAAAAATATATAAGAAATAAAGAGGATAAAGAGGAAAAGTTCATTAAACATTCAAAAGAATAAATGAAAAATTAAAGTATTCACTATACTTTTTTAAGTGTGCTAAATTCGTGACCACCACTGTATATAGCGTATTTCAAACGCATCAGTAGATCTCTCAAAAGCCATCGGATTTTTCTGTCAAACTTTTTTAAATATCTTTATTATATTATTTTATAATTCTAAAAAAATATAATTGTTATATTAACGGGGTGAAGTGGGTTAATGTGTACCATGGGGTGATGTGTTGTAACACGTCGATTTCTCATAGCAAATGTTGACATATGCGTGAATGAACAACTGTGAGAAGTGTTGGAATTATGCAGATATAGGGTTTTTTTGGCGCAGCGCAATATTGCGCATGCAATGCATCGTCACTGCTTTTCTGCACTTCACATGCACTGCAACTCTCGCGATGCTTTGCGTATGCGCAGTAAAATAGTTTTATAGAACGACCGATTTGGAGAAGAAGAAAAATTCTAAAATTATATACATATGAAACCATAAGAAAATATCCGGACAATGTCTTTCTTAGTCATTTTCGAACTAACCGCTCATCTATTTGCGAATCTGAAAAATTTAATTTTTAATTTTCAATAGAATTTTCATTAGAAATAAAAAATTTAATTTTTCAAACTCATGAGTTCACTTTTAAGTAACGGAAGTAACGACGATATCTTATCATAAACTAAAATTTTTGTTTTATCGTTAACAACAAATATGTCAAGCAATGCGTTGATAGTTTTGGTATAGTGCGTTGGAGTAGTAGTGTTAACTGGTAAAAGTCCTAAGACCTGCATTTCAAGAGCTAAGTGATTTTCTTTTAACCCTTTGGCGAGTGGTGTACACTATATTATACATAGATTTGTAAAGCCTTTAGCTAACTCGCCTGTGCATAAAACAGTCTGATTTAAATTTTATACTTACTTAGTTGGCGCTACAACCGTATGTCGGTCTTGGCCTCATCTAAGAACTTGCGCCAGCCTTTTCTGGCGCCAGTTGGAGCTCCAAGCTTCCAAGTTTCGTCAGGTTGTCCTCTACTTGGTCTTTTCAACGAAGATGCGGTTGTCCTCTTCTGCGTTGGAAATTTGTATCAAAATTTAATGTGTTTAAAAAATGTACATTATAACGTATATTCCGTTAAATCTCGAATGTACATTTTTATGTATTTGCATGCAAATAAGCCCAAAGTCAAGGTAATTTTTGCAGTGAAACTTCTTAGGCGGCGATATGACTATTTTTATATAGCTCACAATGTACGCGTTTATAAACATTGTATATAAGCGCTGCCTAAAAGAGACTCCGTGGTTGGCAGTTTAAGGAGGAAGCTGATTTCGAATTTGATGTCAGAGTTAAAATTCGAAATGGCTTCTCTACAGTAAAAACGCTATAATCTTTCTTTTTTTTGTTAAAGGGAATGAACTATGCCCAGAATCACAGAAAAAGAAATTTTCGACTATCTTAGTGATTCTAACATTGAAGAAGATCCGAATTTGGATAAAGGTTCAGACTCTCATAAGAAACCCAAAAATATTGAGAATGAAAATAAAGACATTCATATCTTAAATCAACCGGGAAATATTTCTGCTTACAACGACCCAGATGAGGATGATTTCGATGAAGAAGATTTAACTTTAAACTAAATTGAATCAAGCTTTTCTTACGCAAAAAAATGTGATATACAGTAGCGTAGAAGAGAGTTTAAAAAACTTCTATTCCTTTCGATGGCGATTCTGAAATGATTTTTTTAATAATAACACAAGTCCATATGAATTTTTTAAAAATTACTTCACTGATGAATTATTTGAAAACTTTGCCTTCTACACAAATTTATATGCAAATCAAAAGACAGCAAAAAGTTTCAGATCAACTGATTTCATTGAAATAAAAAAAATGTTTGGCATGCACATTTTAATTGGTAGCTTGAAGTTTTCAAGAAGCCTTTCGAAGGTCTATAATGTGTGATAGATTTTGTCAGTTGAGAAATAATTTGCACATTGTTAAAAATTTGGAAAGCGGCAAAAATAGTAAAGACAAATTTGCTAAAGCCAGGCCAGTCATAAATGCGGTGAGAAAAAGTTGCATGAAACCTGAAGTGGAAGATATCTGCAGCTATCTGCAAACGAACAAATCATTCCGTATACAGGAAAGTTGTCTACTAAACAGTTTATGAAAGGAAAATCTAATTCTTCGTAAATTAAGGTATACGTTTTGGCTCGAAAATCAGCAATGTCATATGACTTCTTCCTTCAAGAACGTCAAGAACTTTTCAGAATTCAGATTTGGCACTGAGTTGTTTTTTGCTTTTCTGAGAGACTGCCCACATACAATAGCTACGTTCCATTCGCTTCAAAATAATCCAGATTATTTTTTTACATGCAAAGCAAAAACAAAAATAATAATCCTGTAAAAAAAAGATTAGCCTTTAAAAAATTTGAAACACAGGTTCCGCACCTGTATACTTTTATGAGCTGTCATTTCATTTTTTGGATTAATTGTTGCATGATACAATCACTATTAGGTAGGCTTGACAGCTATCTATTTTCTCACGAGTTGCGACCATCGAATGTTAAAGAAAAGAAAACAAGACACTCTGTTTACGGGTGAGTGTCAGTTTAAAGATGTACTCGAGTCCTTAGTCAACTATTATCTTTCTAATATTTCCTTCTGGATGTCACAAAATTATTTAAGTTTAAATGCCAGAAAAACCAAATTCATTCAATTTAACCTTTCTAGGCTACTTGAAGACCATTTGAATATAAGTCTACACAATGAGAAGATACAATTTGTTAATTGTATCAAATGCCTTGGTGTTTTCATTGACAACAAGTTACTTTTTGATTCACATATTAATGCGTTAAGTTCTAAAATAGGTTTTACTTTGAGGAAACTTTACAACACGAATTTGTATCTGCCTTTAAGTGTAAAATATAATATTGGCCATGCTCTTCTTATGTCCAGTATAACATATTGCGTCGAGGTTTATTCTGGTACGCTAGCTCTTAACATTAAACGAGTTCAAGTCATTGTCAATAATATTGTATGTTTTGTTTATGGTCTTCGTAGACGAGGGCACATATCTTCGTATGTCGTTAAGTTTTTAAATTGTTCCTTTCATCAATATATAAATAATAGATTGATGTTGTGTTTTTATAAGCTTGTGAAAACCAACGTGCCACAATACTTGGCTCAGAAATTTGTGTTTAGTCGCTCTACTAGGAATCCTCAGATTATCTACCCTAGAATAGATTGTTCTAAGTTTGAAAGGTCTTTTCTGGTACGAACAGCTCGTGTTTGGAATAGACTCCCTATTCATTTTCGTATTTTCACATGCACCTTAACCACCTACAAAATTAAGCTCAAAGAATTTCTTCATTCAACATTTTAAATATATTACTTTAAAAAATCTTTTTTGTTGACCACTTTTAATTTGTAAACTATCTTTTTTCCTCTGGCTTCTTTTCTTTCCGCTAACTTGGGATCTTCAAATTCTAATCTTAAATGAATGCTATTAAATATAATATACTGTTAAGGGAGGTTGTATATAAATGTACATGTATTATTGGTTAAGTTTTCTCTCGAATATGCTACTATTAAATTGGTAATATGTAAATTGGCCAATAAGGCTTTTGCATTACTAACAATTAAATAAATAAAATAAATAAATAAATAAATAAATAAATAACCAACAAATGCTCTTAAATTTTTTATATAATTGCGTAATAATAATAATTAAATTAAATAATGTACAATTTTAAAAAAACATCGTTCACTAAGATATCGCTACCATAATAGTTCAGAACAGTTGTAAACGACACACGTTCTCATGACACCTAATAGTTATTATATCATTATTGTTTGTTTGAATCTAATTTTGACTGCAACGGTAGTGCCCTCTACGAGTCGTTTTTCTTGTCGTTCCTTTGAGAAAATTTGTTAACGCGATTATATTAAGGCGAAAGGAACGCAGCTAATATTTTCATAATTTCTTTACAAGCTATCAGCTTTTGGAAATACTTTATCAAAAAATATAAATTCGGCGGGAACTGCAAGAATCAATCGATTTGCTAACCCTCTTATAAGTGACAAAGAATTAAAAAATAAAGATCAAGGTTCATCAGATGAGGTAGTGAGTCGAAATGGAGATGAAGTTTTAGTCAAATGGCAAGACAATAAACCAATTGAGCCAGATGTTGTAAAAAGCTAATTTAATATAACAAAATTATCAAAAAGTTACTATGTGCTCTGTTACGGTGGTGGTCGTGGTTTCATCATGGTCATGCATTTTTGTTGTTTCAATGTAAATTAAAAATTTGAAAGAGAGAGCAAGAGAGTAAATTTTAAATGAAATCATGGGATCAAAACAGTGTTGCGTTGTGGAATTATTCACGACATTTGTGTTTAAGCACGAAAATAGTACCTACACTTTTAGTACGAAATGTATGAAAGCAGTAATGAAATCTGCTTAATAGCAACACTCATCGGTTGAAAAAATACTAAAAGTAGCAAAAAGTGCACTGGTGCTTAGGCATCTATGACCACCAGCATAACATACTTTCGTCACACAGCTCATCAAACGAAAAAAGAGAGTAAAAAGTACCATGGCCAGGGATCATATGACGACCACCGTAACAACACCCTATCAAGTTTATCTTACGGTACGGAACAGGTACTATAAAACTTTGAAATTGTATCGAACAATAAATAGATCGAATATAGTTAAGCTTTACAACTCGGGAATGGGTGGAGTTCATCTCCAAGATCAATACATATCATATTATGGAGTCTTCATAAAATCAAGAAAATGGACTCTTCGGGTATTTGCATTAGTGGCTAATTGGCTTGAGTATAAAAAAATGCTTTAAGAGATGGAAGATCTGGACGTGAAATATTAGACCTTTTACATTTTTGGCATGAAATTGCAAACATTATATTAAATGCTCAAGAAACGCTCACCAATAAGCGAGGACGTGCATCTGATCGAGAAGATGATGATGACTCATAGCCCTCTTCATCTAAAAGACCAATGGAGGTAAGACGAATGGAGGAAACCTCGCGATATACAATGAGATTTAGTCATATTCCCCAGCATGATGGCAAGAAGTAACCTACTAGGTGCAAAAATGATTGCAAAACGATTCAAGGTGTTTCTAGGAGAACACGTGAGAACTTTTGTGAGAAATGTAAAATTCATCTATGTATATGAATATTATTATAATTATGAATATTATTTCAATTTTATTTTTAATAAACGAAAAATATGCATTCATATGAAAACAATTTTGTATTTACTCGGAATGTACATTATAATGTGCAATTCTAAAATATATTTTCCAGGAAACTTTTTTCAAAAAACTTTAGAATAGACAAAAATAGACTATTTTAACAAAAAATAGTCATTCGTTTATTCTTCCTTCCGCTACATATCGTTTCCGTGTCAAAGGGTTAAGAGATTTCTATTAAAATTGCCTGCAATAAGAATTTGTGAGATTTGTCATGTCAATAATTCAATTGGGACGGTAGACATTATCAATAAGGAACTTTTCTTTTGCATTGGATATAGCAATCAACAAATATTCAATAGAACTACAAGGATCTGATTTCTAAAGTAACTTACACGGAATAGAAAGATTTTAAAACCACTTATATTGCACAAATTATCGTGCAAATGCTTATTAAGCCATGTTTTTGAAATGCAAAGAATATCAACGCCTGAACTCTCGAAAAATATACCTTAACTCATCCATCTTATTAACAACACTTTACGCACTAAGCTGTCATATATTAAGTCCTGCCCTCTGGTTACACAGTATTCGAACTAAATTAAATGCGCTGTCTTTGGGACGAAGACTATCGCCAGTCAACAAGTTTGAAATGTGTGAGATGAGGTATATTTTTAATGTTGTGTGTTATATTGAAGTTCTTGCATTTTTTGCTTTTGTTTTTCTTTGTTTATTTTTTGTTTTTTGTTTTTATTTTTTTATTGCTTATTATACATAACTTTGCCACGAAAATACGTGAAGATGACAGCAGTCGATTAAAAGAAATTGATGAATGCCATTACATTAATAAAAAATAGTTAATTAGTTTTATTATTACATGAATTAAATTGCGAGGTTAAGATCAAGTAAGTTTTTTAAGAAGGCAACAACAACAACAACAACAAAAACAACAACTACTACTACTACTCTGTATAGAGTCAATCACTTAGCTGACTAGACAGTCTGTTTCGGAAATCGCTACATTTTCCTCTTCAGTAGTCTTTGAGTGATAACACTGTGATCAACTCACTGTTTAAATTAGTATATGATTTCGCAGATTTAGGAATTCATTCTTTTGAATTGTATGGGTGGTAATCATATGACATTTCGAAGCAGTAGGCTATTTATAGATCACCGCCATCAACTCTACCAAGGTTGCCATCTGTTCTAGTTGCTTCTTTATTTATTTCAATATTCATTGCATTGGCGTCGGAAGCGGGGGGGCAACAAGGTTGCCATCTGTTCTAGTTGCTTCTTTATTTATTTCAATATTCATTGCATTGGCGTCGGAAGCGGGGGGCAAGGTGGGCAGTTGCCCCCACTTTTTTAGCTAGATAAACAATTTAAAAGGAAAAGTTATTCAAAATATCAGTTTTTTTGTAACGATAATATTTTTGTATTATATATTTTCCTCTTCTTTCTCTCTTCTTCATGTTTCATGTGAAGAAATTTTGGTGAACTTTTTTGCACCACTATTTGTACTGCCCCCCCATTTGTACTGCCCCCCAGATGAAATTCGCTTCCGACGCGCTTGATTCATTGGTGTTCGAAAGAATGAATTCCTAAATCTGCGAAGTCATATACTAATTTAAACAGTGAGTTGATCACAGCTTAATCACTCAAAGACTACTGAAGAGGAAAATGTAGCGATTTCCGAAACAGACTGTCTAGTCTGCTAAGTGATTGACTCTATACAGAGTTTTTGTTGTTGTTGTTGCCTTCTTAAAAAACTTACTTGATCTAAAGCTCGCAATTTAATTCATGTAATAATTCAATAGATTATAAAACTAATTAACCAACTTTAGCACGGCCAAATAAGTTTAATTAATGTCAAATTAATTAAATAATCTAATAATTGATCGATTTCGGTCAAAATCATGTGTAAGTGAACATTTGGTTGTAAAAATAGCCACCTTTCAGTTTGAACACTAGCTTCTGGCGAAGCAAAAAACTCGTTTCATTTCTATGGTGCATTTCGAAAAACTGTCGAACACCAATGAATATTGAAATAAATAAAGAAGCAACTAGAACAGATGGCAATCTTGGTAGAGTTGATGGCGGTGATCTATAAATAGCCTACTGCTTTGAAATGTCATATGATTAGCAGCCATACAATTCAAAAGAATGAATTCCTAAATCTGCGAAGTCATATGCGAAGTGATTTTTCATTCTTTCTCAAAATATTCAACTTTAAATTGGTTCTTCTGTAAGGAATTGGACTTTAAACTAATCCAAAATAAATTTCTTAACACTTTTATTGGAGCAAATAAAAACGTTGCACATCACCCTATTTATATATAAAAATTTTTAATTTTTTAAATATGTTTCTCATCTTTTGCTAATTTAAAGTGGAGCATTGCAATATTTTTCAACAAATTTGAATTGAAATGAAAACCAAAAAGCTGTTTAGTTAACATTTTTTAAGTAACTTGCACTATATGGTTGACACAATTGACCAAATGAAGCCACAATCGGGTCTGCAACAACTCCGTCTCAATATAGGCTATATTTGCATTGCCCAAAAAGAGTCGCATTTAACCCAAAGTTTACAATTAGATAATCAGTTGTTTTTTCTCTTAACATAGGTCCACCCGGTTTTAATCAGCTAAACGCAACGCCACGACCTTCTAACAATTTTACCAGCAACTTAGCACAACATCCGCTTGGAAACCTTTTGCAACAGCAACATCAGAATGCACCAGGTACTCGTCTGCCACCTGGATTTCCTGCGATGCCAATTTATCCACCCGGATTGGCCCCACACATTCAGGCACAAAATCACGCGCAGTTACCGCCACATCCGCTGCTGAATCAACATCCGTTGGCTCCTAATTTTTCACATCCACACCAGCGCTCACTGCCGAATCCACACCTGCCAATAGCACTCAATAACTTTGCTATGCATCCCAATTTTAATGCAATGCGTGCAGCAGCTGCAGCGGCAGGCATTCATCCAGCTGCATTGGTGCCACCACCCATACAACAACCACGCTTACCACCCCATCCTAATGCGCCTCCCAACGTACCGTCAGCAAATTCAATGTTCAACATGTTTAACATGCGTCTCATGCAAGAGATTCAACAAAATCATCCGCTTCTTCAGAATGCCGCTCGACAACAACAGCAACAGCCGCAACATCTTGCCGCTTCAGCAAATGCGCTTAACAACTTGCATTTGCTGCATCATCATCACCAACAACAGCAACAACGAGGTGGCATGATTAAGCTGCAGAATCATCATCAATATCAGCATCATAAGCGACCTGATGGTAGCAACGGCGGTTATGGAAATTTGCCGCCAGAGGAATTTGATGAATATGCAAATCTTATGAGTACACGCGATAAACACTGGCTAATTGGCATTCAACTGTCGCAACTTAACACAGACACGCCCTACATCGATGATTTTTACTACACAGAATACACGGAGCGTAAGGCTCATCTAAACGGTGACATGCGCCAGAGCAAAACACACAAGGACAATCAGCTTAACCATCCCTTGACGCAGCCAAGAGGTCATGCCCAACTGATACTAGTGCAATTAGGCAATAAGAATGGTACACGCAGCAATGGTCAACATCGTGAACGTCGCAGTTCAGAGTCTACAGGCAACAATGGACAAGAACAGCCAGCCAAGCCAACGTATATATTTACACCACTGAAATTTGAAAACTCGCTTGGAAAGCTTCAATACGGAAGCGTTACAGCACCGCGTAAAATCATTGACGCCGATATAATGAGCAGCGATGGTAGTGCCGCCAATGATGCTGCCGACACCAACAGCAGCAATGTTGACGGCGCAAGCTCTTTGTTGTCAAGTACTTGCAAATCTTCTGCTGCAGGTAGCATTGTGACTCAGAATGGCATTACTGAAGTATCCTTGACTCAAAGAAAATCACGCCACATTCTGCTGCACATTGAAACGCTCTTTCGCATCATTCTTAAACTGGAGGACTTGGATAATCCCAATGCTATAGCGACCATCATCATGAAAAAGCGTAAGGAAACCGAACGCATTTTAGCATTGGAACAACTGGAGAATGCAAACAAAACTAGCGAAGAGAGAGCGGCCGAAATAAATAATCCGCAACAATCTCTGAATCCAGCTATGAAAAATAGATTTGCTTACGAAATTGAAACAAAAGATGCACTCGTTGCTAAGTTGATTGCGGGTTTGGCGCACGATAAGGTCGTTGCAATGATGAACGTGCGCAAGGGCAAGGTAAACATATAGGTGTATATAAAAATTGTTGACGCCTTTTTAACTCTTATTTATATTAACACTTAGAAAAGAGATGACATTTAGGGCCAGTTTCACGACCATAAGCTAACCAATTGGTTAATTACAGAAATCAGCTGTTGGGTAACTAATGGTTTAAACTAACACCAATGGTGGCTTAACATATTAGTTGACATTGATTGTGACACTCAAATCTGTTAGTTAACCTCTGGTCAGTGGTGGTCGTGAAACTGGCCCTTAGTCATATTACTTATTCTAAACTTAAACTATTTTTATTTGGAATGAAAAATATCTATATATGGGCATTTCCAAATTGTCGTTCGTACGATTTGTACGAAGAAATATAAAAAAAGGAATGAAAGTCTAATTTTTAAAAGTTTTTTAATACTTGCATAGTAATTAAGTTGCACTATATTAAGTAAAAACAATAACAACAGGACGCTCATTTTGGTAAAAGATGTGAAGAATTACATTATAAACAGTATAAAAAAAAAAGTAAAATAAAATTGTTCGATTAGTTTGCTTGCGGTAGTGTGGCCCGTTTTGAAAAAGTATGTTTCGAGGAAAACGCGTTTAAAGATACTCTGGTTAGGTAAAGGTATTCTGGTGCACCGGGTTTTAATCGCCGAACCGCAGAATCTGTATTATAAGCGGGATTGATTTGATATTTTTTTACATATTCTTAAATTGTTGTACAACAATAATCAATTAAAAAAAATATTTTCAAAAAATTGTTTGCCTAAAACCTCCCTTAACATATTTTGCCCATTTACAATATAAAATATTGTTGCACGAAGTGTTAACAAAAAAAAGGAAACTAATTCAGTAAAAATGCATTTTTTTTCTAGAATATTTTACAAAATTAAAATTAAGCTCATAAATAAAAACAAAAACTATATCAAGCAATGCAGATTGCTTCTTCCTACAAAAGTTCCAAAAATTTTACTATCAAACGTTCCTTCCTGTTCCCACAAGCGCACCACTTTATTAGTATTTTTCTAGAAAAACTTGTGAGTTTATATTTAATGTATCTTAAAAACTCCTTATGAGCATCGACAAAATATAACTTTGATTCAACGTACTTAAATAGATTTTCGTTTCTTTCAGTCTTCGAAAATTTGTACATTTCATACACTTCCCATTTAGTGATGGAGAATGTATACTCTGGCCCTTATTATGAGCTGCGTTCGATCTTCGACCGTAGTCGAATGGCCTGATTGAACGAATTTGCATTTGGTATTATAACGTGCTTTCGACAAAGAGTAGCGCTATTGTGAATTTCGTTCATTTTGTTTCTTCACGGTAGTATATTTCTATCAGGTTATTGTTGTTTTATTTCAACTAAATACGATTGGTTTGAAAGTTGATTGCAAAAAATAAGACAAAAAGTTATAACTATGACGAAAATAATTTCCATAAGATTCGACGCTTCGTCAGAAGAGGATGATGAAAGCTTGACGGAACTGGCTAGAAGTAGAAAAGGGTTAAGCAACGCTTTCTTTAGCTTATCTTAAGCCACTTTGCTGTTGTAACTGGTGGTCCTAAGCAATTTAATTCCAGCGTGAGTTCTTACCATGTCTTTGTCGCCTGAACTTTGGAACAAATATCCTTTGCAGTCAAAGTTTGCCTTCATCAATAAGACCAGTTTTTCTAACTGTGATTTGTTGCTCACCACCTTAGACCTGCATAAAAATTACAAAAACAGTTCAATATTAGTTTTTAGTCTTTAAAAAGGAAAACACAATCACAAAATACTTAAATTTTTAACAATTATTGCTAAGCACGCATCGCATCGAAAGCAAAATCCTATTCGACTGAAATTTCGATGAGCAACGAATATTTCGATAGGGTTGCACTGCTCATAATAAGAATTTAACTTTCGATACTCGTTGTTCGATAACCAGCGAAGATCGAACGTCGAAAGCAACTCATAATAAGGGCCTCTAAAAAAAGGAAAATTAAATGGATCGAGCGTATGCGAAACCCCAAATCAGTTTTGAAATAAGCACATATTCAATATATACTGAAAAATCAGCCCGGTGTCAAGCGGTGTCAAATAAGTTCCACCTTCTGGAAGTTTAAAAATAAAAACAAATCGGGTAGAAATAGCGCTTCTGACAGTTTTGAAAATTTCAAAAATATGTATCCATTCTTACACTTGTTTTAAAATAATATTATACAAATCATACCTTCCACTTAAAATTCCATAGCAAAATTTAAAAAAAATATTGTAGAAAAATACGTCTTAAAAACTGCACTAATTTCAACTGATAGTAAAAAAAAAATTATTAAAACTAATTACTTGTTTTACACTGCTTATTACTCAATACATATCTTCCAGTGACAAAAAAATTCTTAATACCATTTCTTTTAGATCATTACTCATCAGTTGTATTCATCTTGTACAGTTATTTTCTCAAAATGAGAAAATCAATTTTGTCCAGCTAGCATGTTCTACACGATTCACTGTGTATCGGTAATTTTCATGCAAGAAAAATATGCCACTGAATAGCCTAAATTAAAAAATTCGAATCATTCTGTGTCCTCAAACCCGAGTTACAGATTTATATCCATCTAAGAGCCTGAAAATACATACAAAATTTAGAAAAAACCACAGCTCGTTTTCCGCAACGATAAATCGCAGACTTAGAATCTATTCTATTTTTATCGTCGCTCGCAACGATTTTTGATTCTGTTTAGGCTCTAACTAGGCCATATTTTAAACTAATTTTAAAGTAGTTTTTTCAAGTACTTTTAAACTAGTTCTTTTTTAGCTATTGACTTTTTCATTCCTTCAAGTTTTCAAGTGTTTTATGTGTTTTGCCATCTTAGTATCCGGAAACAAATTTAGTCCGTGCAGGACTTCGTGTATGAAGCGTTGAAATTTTTGTTGAATTTCTCAAACCAAATGGCATTCGGAGAAACTCAAACATTCCGAATGGTGTCGTGTTAGCTGTTTTGTGTTCGTCCTCGGGAGCCATAGGTATTTGGTGATAGGGTCTAACCAAGCCGAGTTTTTAATAAATGTTGGTGTTGTGTAAATTGTTTGAAAAATCGTGTATATGTGGCTATGGGGAGCGGTCAGGTACTGTGGTTGTATTAAGTCTACTGTAGTCGCCGCATGGTCTACTGTCGTTTGGTTCGCGCTTAGGATCGAGTTGTAGTGGAAAAGATGTCATCGATTTTGACAGCCTGTAAATGCCAGACTTAACTAAGAAGTACAATTATTGTTTAGCTATTTTGGTTCTGGGCAAATCTAGGCGTCGTAGTTTCGTGAAAGGTAATTGTTCTTCTGTGATAATGTGATGAACTATTTAGTGTTTGACCTGTGTAGTATAGTCAGGTTCTGTTAGTACCCAGTAAAAAAGTAGATCGTCTTATGAGCGATCTGGGCGTGCTCCCTGAGGAGCAGTGTATTGCTTCTGTTTGATCCAAGCTAAATGTATTTTGTGTTCTCTTTTAACATTGCATATCCTAGGAAGGTTAGCGCTCACTATGACATCTCAGAGGAGCTGAAAAGGAGCGATCAATGAATGATCTAAATGGATCAGCAAAGGAACATTTAAAATATTTTTTTACAGAAAAAAGTGATAGTTCCCTAAAAAGCACATGCCTCACTTTGTTTTCCTTTTTTTTCATTATTTGCTCGCCTATTGATCTTATAAAACAGTAAGGGAGCACAAAGGCAAAAGTGCTCACTTTTTGATCCAATAAAACAGCAAAAGAGCACTTCCTTGTTGCTCCTCATTAGAACGATCGCATATTTTTTACTGAGTAATGTGGGAAATTGTTTGAGTATCTGTGTATCTTGTTGTCTAGTGTGGATAATTTTGGCAATGATATTTCGGTAGGTGCTGTGACTGTGTAAACGGTTAAATTTGTAAGTTGGTCGATTAGACGTTGTTGTTTGAGGTCGATAAGAAGACCGTACTTCGTTAAAAAATGTTGGTCCTAAAATAGGTTTTGAAATGTCCGCGATAATGAATGTGAAAGGAAATTCTTGTCGTAAATTTAAATCTAGTGTCAATAGCTTTTTGCCAAAAGTTGAAATTGCTGTGCCATTAGCAGCTTGTAGTGTCAAATAGGATTTTTGTTTGTTAATTTTTAATTTTAAGGATGAAAGTACTGATTCTTCCGCTCCACTGTCGATAAGGAAATTCAATTTATTAGATGGTCAGATAGGAAAAGACGACGTGTTAGCGTGACAGTTCTATTATTAGTCGTTCCAATAATAGAGTCTTTTAGTTTGTTGGGTTCTTTGGTTTAGTATTACATGGTATTTGTATACCGAATTGTTATTGTGTTTTTGCCTTTGTCAAGAGTTTGACCTGTGTCTGAAACGTGCATTTTGGCCGAAATTTCTGATATGAGGGTTTTTCCTGCTACTGACATCTTATTAAACGATTCTATGATTTTTTACGTGGTGCTTGTCAGAGCTTGTTTGCTAGCTCATTTGTGTTGGATTGCTTGACAATGGTGCTGACCTTGTTTTTTGTCATGACCTCCCAGAGTCTATCGGCTAATGTTAGAAGTTCCTCGATGGTTGTATGGTTTGACCCAGTTAATGCAATGTTTAACGTTTTGGGTAATTTCCTCAACCATAATTTTATGAAGAAATTGGGTAAAATAGAATATTTACAATTTGTAAGAAATTCCACCGTTCTAATATATATTCACTCATATTACATAAAAAATTCTTATTGTAGGGTATCCGTAAGAGATTGCGAAAAATATCTGTACATATTTTTGTACATCTCAGCAATGTCTAAAATTTCCTCTTACACCGTGTTCTTCCATCTCTTATAGCTTAGTTTTTATTCAAGAAATTCTCTTTGAACGCTCATATTGGAGGTCAAAGTTCACAGAAAATATTCGGTGCACTCCTTCTCCCTAATTTAAAAGAAAACCTATTATTCAAATCGGTTGAGAAACACGGGAGCAAATGGTACTGAACTGTTTTGCCTACGCCTATTTATGTATAGATTTGTGTTTTTTTTTTTAATCCAGACTTACGTTTTTATTTTAAATTAAAATTGTTCTAATGTAAATTTACAGTGGAATTTAGCAAAAGTTATTAAAAAATAATTTATTTCCAGGCACTTTTGCGTCGTATCATGCCCTATCTTTACAACAATGACATACGCTGGATCGTTTGGATTGGCGTGTTTGCCTCCTTACAAAATGTTGTTAAAAAGGATCGTGAGGATGCAGATGGTATCTTGTATGCTTTATATCCGGAATTCAAGAAGCAATTGCAAACAGCCAACTTCGAAACGACTGTTAAACTCGCCACTTCAATACCATTAAACGACAAAAAGTCGAATGGCGTGTTTTGTAGCAAGGTAGCCAAATCTGACTAACTGACTAAGTTTTTTAAAATAAACATTTAATAAAATGCTTTTTCTACAGTTCGGCATTTCAGCAGTTGTTTGCTTAATTTTACAAGCTGAGATGTTATATGTCATTGGTGACGATGCAACGCTAGATGCGGCACATAAAGATAGCTGGCGACAATTTTTGGATCAGGTGGCAACATCACTCAATCGAACCATACAAAATCATACAATATGTGCGGCTATCGAGTCGGACTCCATACAACCCATGATGAATCATTTTGCGCGGTTCAAGGAGCTTAAATTGGATTCGCTGCTAGCGCTTATAACCGAAGCAAAACAACAGATTAACTAAAATGTTTTAAACATGGCAAGTATGGAGTATGGAAGAAAGAAAACCATACGAAAAGAAAAAAAAAATATTTATGTGTAATAGTAACGAAAATAATTTTCATTTAGTTTATTTTGAATTGATAGGATTTGTTTTTTTTCCTTAAAAAACAGTTCCAAGACAATATAAAGTCAAAATATAACTGAAACACATTTAAATAATATTTTTATGCATAACTCTCCCTCGATTTGCTTATATATATTTTATAAGTCGTGCGTTCAAGTAAAGATCGCTATTTTTAACATTTTGTTTACTGATTATGAATATTTTTTTATAACCTTAACTTTAGTTGTTTTTTTTTATTTGAAATATTATCTGGTGTTTTGTATATATATATTTTAAAAAGCAAAACCATAGCGTATAGGAAGAAGTTTTTATTTAAATAACAAAAAATGCTAACGAAAAATTTTTACAGCAATAAAATTAAAAAACTAAATTTTAACTAAAATATATAAAGCGAAATACAGTATATTACTAACTTGAAATAAAATTAAAAAAAGAAAAAAATACACAAAAAGAAGGAATAATTAAAATGCTGTAAACAAAATTTTAACTATTAGTTTTGGTTTTTCATTAAAAAAAAATTAAGTGCTTATGTATAGGGCAAAATGTAGCATATATATCTTAAATATATATATATATATATATATATATATATATATATATATATATATATATATATATATATATATATATATATATATATATATATATATATATATATATATATCTTGAATCATTTTTAAATTAACTTGTTTCTTAGTATTGGTAATGTTTTAAAATGCTTCTCTATTCGACTTGAATTCGGCCTAAATGTAGAATAAAAAAGTTTATAAAGTTTAAAGAAACGAAAAAAATAAAATCACTTTTTTTAAAAAATTCATGCACTCAAAATAAATTATAACACACACCATTCAGCAAAAAAAGAAGTTACGGCTCTATGATTTCTAGAGTGATGCTGATCATGAATTTCTGTTCCCTCAAAGAAATAAGAGCGATTTATAGTATTTTTCAAAAACTATAAAAATAATTCGCAATAACGAGCTAAGATCAACTTTGTGTTTTAACTTGAAATTATTTCTCACTCATATTCATATTTGCGCTTTGAAGAATGAAAAATAGGCAAACTTTTTTAAAAAAGTTATACGTTATTAATTAGCATTTAGTTTCGCTTTTTCACGCTCTAAATTATTGGGTTTTAATTGTGCTTTATTTAAATAAAAATTAAAGAAAACAACAAAAAAAAATTAATCATTTATGTTAAAGAAAAATTAAAAACAAACTGACGGTTAATTAAAGAAAAAATATTTAGAATTCGCTTAGCTAATTTCTTAAAAAAACTCCCTCTCTCTCTCTCTCTCTCTCTCTCTCTTAGTGTTGATTTATGTTGATGTAATGCAAAATTGTTAATGTAGCTTATTTTAACGTAACGCGTGCGTAACAAATTTACATACATTTTTGAGATCGACCCCTAATAAAATTATTTAAAAAAATATTTTGTGAAAAAAATAAAAAATTATATAAATGTCACTTTTAAGGATGCTCTTCAAAGGATGAATATTTGTTTAAAAATCCAGTAGCATCATTAAAGCGAATAACATGCTTCACAAACACCAATGTATATGTACGGCATATAAATATATTAATTTAAATATATGACCGCACAACACATAATCATACATGCTTACATATAATTACAAGATAATTACAATTTATTATAAAAACAAAAAGCTATGAACTTATTTTCATTGGTTCTTCGAAATACATTGATTTATGTGAGCTTTTTTATAAATTCAAATGTTTTTGAATTTAGTTGATTTTCAAACTCAAACAGTTCTTGTATTTAAAATGAACCGACTGTACAAAAATATTTATAAAATTATTTAATTCTTTAACTTTGTTATTGTGTCAGTTACTCTTGCATATGTTTAATCAATATATGTTTCTTTAATAGATTACATTTTTTATTTTGACTTATATGTTCTAACAACACCTAAACAAAATTAACTGTAATTTTAAACTGTAAACCTTTTTCAAAAAGTTTTTGTAACTTTAAAATCATATTATACTTAGTTAAGAACAACTACCCGCGACTCGTTTGGAACAACAACAAATAATGAAGTTAATTATCTATCTTAAAATTCAGTTTTTATTCAATATATAAGTAATGCCTCAACATTAAATGTTTTATCATAAAATAGTTATAACGTAACGGTTTTTAAAAGAAAGTAATGCATAAAAAACAAACAATTTAACAACTCATCACAATACAGATAGTACGTTTTTTATTACAACTAAAATAATAATCTAGCATAAAATATATACATACAAACAAGATAAAAAAATATATATAATTCAATATTGAATAACATACATAATATAAAATAAATCTTATATGCAACTCACACTAAATTAAAAATGTTTTATTTATTTTTATGGCAAAGGAAAAAAATAATTTTTTTGGGAAAAGCACTTAAATCACATAAGGACTGAAACGAAAGAAAGTGCACATTTTATTTTTTTAATTATTTCCATTTGAATCTTTTACTTTACGCTGCCCAAGCTAGCACGCGCTAGAATGAGTCTGTTAATTTAAACTAGAAACAATTAAAAGACTTTTTAGTTCAGATGAAAAAACTTTAGGAGCCTTAGAGATATAATCTGCGCCAATGGCCATTATCGAATGCGTTGGAATGAGCTGTGAAACGAGCTGTGCGCTAAATTCGACATAGGCAAGTGCATTAAATGCGAGCGATTTCAATGGCTAGTTCATGTTCAGCGCATTTTCATGATGATGATCCAGTGAAGAAAAAATTTGATTCGTTACACAGTGTGAGTAAACGGAGAAGAGGCCGAACGCATTTACTCTGGAAAGACTAAGTTGAGCTTACCAGACAACCTGATGAAGCTTGGAATTGCCAATTGGCTCCAACAAGCGAAAAAGACAAATGGCTGGCTCTGTTTTAAGATTGAGCCCATGGTTGTAGCGTAGGGCTGCCATACGTCCTGTTCTCCCAGGGTTCTATCCTGTTGTCCTGACTAAATTCTTAATGGAAGAGACTGATATAACTTATGTTTGTTTTTCTTCACCAGTGCCGGATACCCTACAGCCGGAAGTTATGATTTTTAAAGAACTGTTCTGTGTTAAGTCAAAGAGAAATATCAAAGTTGTTTTAATGGATTTGAAAAGCTGGTCAAAAATAAAAATAAAAATACCCATGTTTCAACGTTTTCAATTGAATTATACATTACAAAATGATTTTTTTTTTTATAGAAAATAGTTATTGTACATAAAGGTTATTCGAAGACTATTATATTTTGTTAAATATTATCGTAATTCCTTATCAGCAGTTTGAAGTGGTCTTGGAAGTCATTTCTTGAAAGAATAATGCATATATTTAAATTAGAAAAACTAAACATGAATGTACTAAGCCTTTGTAAAATATTTAAGTAAATCGTGATACGTTTAGGTGCAAGTTTTATTGTCATATTTTACTTTTCTTCATTTAAGTTAAGGAAGTTAAGACTTAAGTATAAATATATTGTTTACTGATATTTGCTAAGGATTGTAAATTAAGTTATAAATGTATCAGAATTTTGTAATAATGTGTTAATGTGTCTTCTTTTTAATGGTTTTAAATATGGATTTATATGGAATAGGGTTTGAAATGCTGCAATTAAAAAAAATGTTTTATTAAGTCGCAGGGTCATAGTTAAATGTAACAAGATATCTTAATTAAAATCTCAGATTTTTTGTCAGTTTTATAAAATTTTCTATAGCCTAAGGCATACTCCACTAGTGTTGCCATGAAAACAATTTTCACATCATAATTTCTGCACTCCGCTCGTTGGATTCTCGCCGGATTTGTGAAACTCTGAAAAACAACAATAAATTTGATTTTGCTTCGAATAAGTAAATGAAACATGATTTTTTGTTCTTTTTTTTATGTATGAAAAAATATAATTTTTTAAGTCATATATACATTGATTTATTAAAAGAATATGTATACGCAAAATCGGACATAGGATCTACTTTTCCTGAAATCGCAGTATTTGGCCAACTATTGGATCATCAGATTCAAGACTAAAAATCGTAACAAATCCGATATATTGGATCATATGGCAACACTGTTCTTCACCAGTAAATTTGCCGATCGTTAGCGTTTTACCGTTATTTAACAAATTATTAATTTACTAAAACAAATAAATACGTTAATTCTTCCAATACATTTCCTTTATATTTTAATACTATAAGTCGAATTTCTCTAACTCGAATTTTTCTTCAACTTGAACCAAAAAATCATTTGCATTAGAAAGACTTTCATGCATATTCATCTCCATAACTCGAATTTATCTCACTTTGCATTCTCAAATTTGCAGCTTGCGTCGAAAGATATAAAAGTTGGGTCTGTTCGAAAATGCATTATGATGCGCAAATTGCTTTTTAGCACAAGCAAAATGTTCGAAAAAGGCCCTCTTTGCAGCACTGCAAACATAAAACCAGCGTTTAAAAACTAAAATTTGTCATTTCGTTTGCTGCTGCTGAAATTTATGCTTATAAAAATTTAAACAGTCGCAGTCAAAGGAAAAGCAAAAAAAAAAAAAAGTTTGACTGCGAAGCACTTTAGCAGTCGACAGTTTCAGCAGTTTTTGTTTTGATAAACTGAAACTGTAAACAAAATCGAAAGTCGAAGCAACAGCAACTGTTAAACTTTTGAAAGTCGAAGCAACATCAGTTTTTCAACAGTGTTAGAGGTCGCTGATTTAGAATCTGAAGTCAGAATTTTAAAATTAAAAATGGTGGATAGGGTTGCCAAGTTATTTTTTTTATTTTTACGTATTCGGGTCAGGCGCGAAGTAGTGGGTAAAAATGGGTCGCTGAATCCGAATCCGTTGTCAGAATTTCAAAATTATTTAATTTTTAAATAATAGGGTTGCCACCTACTAATATAAAAATGTCACCTTATAAAAAAGTAAGGTGGCAACCCTATCCACCATATTTAATTTTAAAATTCTGACTTCAGATTCGAAATCAGCGACCCCCTAACCATGATAAATGATGTGTAAACTCTTAAAAATACTTATTAGTAGGTGGCAACCCTATTATTTAAAAATTAAATAATTTTGAAATTCTGACAACGGATTCGGATTCAGCGACCCATTTTTACCCTTTAGTTGGCGCCAGCCCCGAATTCGTAAAATTAAGAAAAATTTAGGTGGCAACCCTATCCACCATCTTGAATTTTAAAATTCTGACTTCAGATTCGAAATCAGCGACCCCCTGATAAATTATGTGTAAGACTCTTAAAAATACATATTAGTAGGTGGCAACCCTATTATTTTAAAATTTTATAATTTTGAAATTCTGACAACGGATTCGGATTCAGCGACCCATTTTTACTCTTTAGTTCGCGCCATCCCCGAATTCGTAAAAATAAAAAAATTAAGGTGACAGCCCTATCCACCATTTTTAATTTTAAAATTCTGACTTCAGATTCTAAATAAGCGACTCCTAACACTGTTGAAAAACTGATGCTGCTTCGACTTTCAAAAGTTTAACAGTTGCTGTTGCTTCGACTTTCGATTTTGTTCACAGTTTCAGTCAATCAAAACAAAAACTGCTGAAACTGTCGACAGCTTAAGTGCTTCGCAGTCTATCAGAAATTTTTTTTTGCTTTTGCTTTGACTGCGACTGTTTGATTTTTCTCAAGCACAAGTTTAAGCAGTAGTAAGTTTTGAATTTATGGAAACAGTGTTTGCTTTAAAAAGCAATAATTTTACGACTTTTGCTACTTTGACTGCAGCAATTTAATCACTGCCTCAAACATTCTAAAATGCAAGTTTTCTATCAAGTGCCACTCATCGTTCACATAAAAAAAATCACGCTGCATTTGGACTCTTAAAAAATGCCAGTTGTGCGCATACTGCAAATCGTAATGCATTTCCGAACGGACCCGTTATTGTATATTGTGCTGTGTGTATTTTGTATATGTTTTGCGTAAGGGCGCGTTTATAGTGGCGACTTGTTGCATTGCCGAGCCGAACCGAGAGGGAAAGCTGAAAAACGCTGCACATACAATCATGTGAAAAATGCTCAAAGCGCTTATAGTGCCAGCCTAACAAGCAGCTTAAAGCGACTTGTGCGCTGGTATTCAGAGTTTCGATTGTTGCTTTCTCGCTCGCTGGCGGGGTTTGCATGTTTTAAGTTTTATTTTACACGATGCCTACTTATTATTTTCATTAAATAACATTAAAAAGGTAGATCAACAAGGAAAATTCCAATAAAATACATACATATTTTTTTTAATTTTTGCTATTGCGCCTTTTCTTCGTTTTTTCGTGTTATCAAATGCAAGTGGGTGAAAAAAATCAAAATTAGCGATCAGTAGCTTTTGTTTTATTCTAAATTTGTTGTACAAAAATCAATCATTTGACAACAATCTGTCTTATGTGTTCGCAAAATATCAAAATAATGAGATGTCGGTCAATGAAGCCATCAACGAGTCTGTTTAATGCATACAAACAAATATTTACTAACACATATAAATGATTGATGTCCAATGATTGACCGTGTAAATTCCGCATTCAGGCAAATGTTTAGGAAGCCAAAGTTTTAATAAGTCGCTTAACTATTTTTTGTGTTGTTATTTTTTATGTTCTGTTAAAAAACAATTCGAAATAAAAACGAAGCAACTAGCCCACAAAAACCAGCACAAAACAACTGCAAAAAAGTCGAAACAAGCTGTAACAGCAAGTGACTTAAAGCGACTTACAGTGGCTTACGCACTTTAGCATTTCCGTCTCTTGACTTGTTGTCCGCTCTTAATCACGTTACTTGCTTGATGCTTCGATTGCAAAAATAATTATAAAATAATAAAACGTAATATGTACTTGCAAAGTGTATTTTTCACATGATGGATACATGTACATACAGATTACAAAAAGTAGAAAAAATAAGTAAACCCCGTAGCTTCGGAATAACCCTGAATGCGAGGATTTTGCCTATATTTCTCCCCAGGCGCGCACGCAAGCAGTTTTGGGGTTTAACCCCCCTCCCCCTAAAAATGAACGAATTTTAACGAGCTTCGAGAGAAACACTTAGCAAAACATGGCAGCCAATGTGTGTTTATGGTCACGACAAAGATATTGATGAAAGTAGATCAAAAGTAAAAAGACTCCATTTAAAACATATATTGTGAAAAGACTTAAAATTTTTTTAAGTACACTGAGGCAATATGCATGTGCTAAAATTTAATGAAACTGTGTTCATATTAAATTAATTGGTTTTTGAAGTTAAAATCAAATGTTTCTACAGTTCAATTTAAATAAAAGTTTTTTTTCAAAACAATATTTTTAAATATACTTTTATAGTCAAAATTTACTGTTTAAGAACATTTGTTTAAAAAAACTTGAATACAAAAACTTTAGTATTGAAAACAAATATGTTAAAATATTGTTCTTTAATTAAAAATAATAAAATTAGACCGCCGTTTTTTCGATGGCATTTTTTAATTTTTTCGAGTTTTCGATGTCAAAGTCGTAATTAGCGACCCCTGGAATACCTCGAATACCATATTTTAACTCCATTTGATGAAGACATTTGATGTTATATTAAATATTAAAATAATTTATTAGTTAATGTTCATTATCTGTAAAACCAATTTTAAAAATGTAAAATTGGGATTTTTCTCAGCTTGGTCTCAATTGTCTGGCAATTATTGTCAAAGATTCTACTGCACATAATTTTTCAACTCAATCTCAGATAGCGACGTATTTTTTGTTATTGCAAAAAAATAATAATAAATAAAAAAAAAATAATTTTTAGTAAAAAATGTTATAAGCTTATTTTAAATTTTGTTTTGTAGAAACGCAAAAGCATTCAATTACTATTTTAAAATTTTTTGTTTAATTTTAAAATATGTTTTTATTCTCAGTGTTAATGATAAAAAAAATATTCCAAAATAAATTTTTGGTTTGTTTTTAAATGCATCTTCTTCTCGATAGGTGGCATAAAAAAGCAATAATTTTCAGCAGGTGTCAAGATATTTTGACTTTTTAAAACTTTTTAAAACTTTTTAAAAAACCTTTAGTAGTAGTTAAGGTTGTCGTAATCTTATATGCACTTAATATGCACTTTGATTTTTTTGTTCCCGATAATTTGGGACCAAAATATCTTGACACCAGCTGAAAAGGACTACTTTTGTTATGCAACCTAGATGAGGTGCGTTAAAAAAAATGTGCTCTAAAAATTTTTATTTATATTATTTACGTAAAAACATTTTTAAGTCTCTATGTATTATGAAAAGACTGCATTTCATAATAAATATCAACACAAGTTGAATTCGTTGAAAACGATTTTACGCCAAAACTTCTGAACCCTTTCATTTCATATCTTTGGAAAGATAATGGAACGTAAAAAAATGAAAATAATGACAATGAAAAAAATTGTTGCGCTTGTTACTGGCATGGTATTAAACTTTGAAATTAATAATGGGTCATGTAACTGCAAATTTTTCAAAAATGTACTACTAGCTTAAACCCGGCGCGTTGCTGCCACGGCCCCGTTGCCAAACGCGAATAAAATATTATCAGTGAAACTGTATATGTAAATTGTGGTCGAATTCTGAACTCGATGGCTGTGCGACCTATAACTCAAAAGCTGTTGAATTTCTCAAATTTAGGTTGTATGGGAGGTGCCACGCCCCCTTGTCCAACGCCATATAAAGTTATCGGTAAAACTGCATGTGAAAATTGAGTTCGAATACTTAATTCCGAGGATGTGCGGCCTATAACTCAAATGCTATTCGATATCGCAAATTTATGTTGTATGGGAGGTGCCACGCCCCTTTGTACAACTCCACGCGTAAATTGTGGTCGAATACCGATTTCAGATGCTGTGCGGCCTATAAATCCAAAGCTATCCGATATCGCAAATTTGGGTTGTATGGGAGGTGCCATGCTCACTGGGGGTAGGAGGGTGAAATATACTTTATGACCTATTCTCATACCTACCAAATATACATACAAAATTTCATGAAAATCGGTCGAGCCGTTTCGGAGGAGTTCTGTAACAAACACCGTGACACGAGATTTTTATATATTACATTTAAAATGAGTTTAATATGTTTAATACCGGAGAGCGAGTATTATGAAGATAACAAAAATTAAGCGAAGAATTCGGCGAAACCACAGCAACCCATGGAAACTTTCTGCATTTTTAATGGCAGTGATGTCTTCTGATGGTCCAAAGGAAGACGATTGTATTTTATCCAATGTTGCAAAGAGTCCGGAAATTCCTGCCAGCGACTCCTACGCTTAAGAAATGCAATATTTCCGACAGTTGCTCTTGCTTCTTTCGTATTGTGATCCAACTCTTCCTAACCTCACACTTCCAGTCGGTTCAGTCGGTGTGTAGTTACCTTTTTCCAGCCATTTACATCTTTCTGTGGTAAACCAAACTGTTTAGTGACTCCGCAAGCTGCCTCCACTGCGACTCAATTGCAACGCGATCTCCTCTTGTATGTCCCCTTGCCATGTCCGGGTGTTCCTCCATAAATGTCAGCATAGCAGAGCTTTGTGTAGAAGTTTTATGTTTTTTCCTAGAAATAATTTTTATTGATATTCAGAATAAACAATTATTTAATTAACTCACATTTTAAAAAACAAAGCCAAACTTATTTCAATCGGAATGAAAATGGTTGCCAAACAGCTAATTGGATTGAAACCGGTTGCAAATTCGATTCATCGGAATGCAGAACAGGTCAATTCCGACATTTTTAGCAATTCCGATCCGAAGTTAAATACATATCTGATATCAGAACACCTAAGATCGAAATCAATTCCGATTCCAATTCAAAGAACAGGGCAGAATGATACGCTTTTTACGAAAATCGCATTTAAATTGACTGAGCTACGTTGTCTCAAAATAGACCCTATTTTGGCATTCGCATGGCTATGGGTCCACGAAAAAAATCTCAAAACCTCAAACTCCGGATTTAGTTTTCTAAACAATAAGCTAGTTTAAGCACAAATTTTGATTTAATATTTTTGATTCTGAATTTTGATAAATAGAGGGATTTATCGATTGGTCGTTCATTAGGCTTTGGGAGGGACAACAGTTTTAAAAATGCAACTTTTCATTTAGGACCAAAAATTTATTCTTCCCGGGTTTTGGTGCACGTTTTTCATGGAAAGACTGAAATATCTTTGAGAGAGTTATATTGTCAGACAGTATCGCAATTCGATTTTCTTTTTAACCGACTTCAAAGAGGAGGAGGTTCTCAAGTTGGTTGGTTTCTGTCTTTTTTTTTTTTAAAGTATGTACATCGATAACTCCTAAAGTACTTGCCCGTTTGCCACAATTTTTTGTCAAAAGATAGAGATATCAGACGCGGAGGCGCTCGTCTAAAAAAGTGGGCGGCATTCAACACAGGGGCGTGGCAATATAAGAAACACTTTGCATATCGAATAATATTAACACTAGAGTACTGAAATGAAGTATAGGGTTGGCACAACTATTAAAAGTTATGTTCAAAAAAGTGGGCGTAATTCGATAAAGGGCGTGGCAATATTAGAAAAACGCTGTAACTCGAATAATATTGACACAAGGGTACTGAAATTAGGTACAGGGGTGGGCACAATTATGAAAATTTACTGTGAAGAAAGTGGGCGTTTTTGGAAAAAAGGGCGTGGCAATATAAAAAATACTGTATCTTAGTTAATATTGACGCTAGGGTACTGGAAATTGGTACAGGGTTAGGAACAATTATAACCAACTATGGTCAAAAATGTGGGCGCAATTCGATAAAGGCAATATAATAAAAACGCTGTAACTCGAATAATATTGACACTAGGATACTGAAATTAGGTACAGGGGTGGGCATAATTATGGAAATTTACGGTCAATAAAGTGGGCGTTACTGGACAAAAGGGCGTGGCAATATAAGAAAAATACTGTATCTCAGTTAATATTGACACTAGGGTACTGGAAATTGTTACAAGGGTTGGAACAATTATTACAAACTACGGTCAAAACAGTGGGCGTTGTTCGACAAAGGCGTGGCAATATTAGAAAAACGCCATAACTCGAATAATATTGACACTAGGATACTGAAATTAGGTACAGGGGTAGGCATAATTATGTAAATTTACGGTCAAGAAAGTGGGTGTTACTGGACAAAAGGGCGTGACAATATAAGAAAAATACTGTTTTTCAGTAAATGTTGACACTAGGGTACGAAAATTCGTTACAAGAATGGGAAAACTGTATCATAATCTCTAAAAAGGAAAAAATTTTTAACCAAAAAAAAAAACAACCAACTTCAAAACCACTACAAAGTAAAAAATCATTTTCAATTACTTCTCACATTAATTCTTGATCAAATTTGTTAATTTATTTATATATATATTATTAAATTAGAAATCTTATTACTATATTTTTACCTCTATTTTGTATTATTATCATAAATATATGCATTTCTCCATGAATATAAAACCTTTAAAATCAGCGCTTATATAATCAGACTTTTATAAAATAAACGCTCCGGCTTTAAAGGTTTTATATTCATGGAGAAATGCATATATTTGTGATAATAATACAAAATAGAAAAAAAATTACAGTAATAAGATTTCCAATTTGATAATATATATAAATAAATTAACAAATTTGACCAAGAATTAATGTGAGAAGTAATTTAAAATTATTTTTTACTTTGTAGTGGTTTTGAAGTTGGTTGTTTTTTTTTTGGAAAAAGTTTTTTTATAATAGTCTTTACTTTGGCTCAACTAAATTTGGCATAATTCGCAATTTTGTTAACCCTATATCGCGCAATAACACCAATTTCAATTTTTTACCAAAAAATATCTTAAACAGTCGGCAAAATAAATAAAAACAATTTTGTTTTGAACTTAATACTTTATTTATAAAAATATTTGCAAAAGTTTTTTTTGCAGTTAAAGAGATTAACAAATTTTTAAGGGAATATAGCATTGCTTTTAATATAATAAATTATGATTAATGTAGTTTTATAACTCCCCAAAAATTTTTAAAATTTTTTTTTAGTTTTTTACAATATATATTAAAATTTATAGTCAAATAGTCAATGAAAAAGATTTAAAAAAATGGCAAAACACAAACTGCTGCCAAATGCAAAATCACGCTGTTGCAACTTAAAATAAAAAATATCTGTTGATTGATTTACTCTCTAATTGGAAAGTGAGAGTTTTTTCTTGAATGTTCTTGAGTCATTTATAAGAATTTCGACTTAATTTGTTCTCTTTGAGTTATTTTTCTAGAGCAATTTCTAAATGTTGCAGATCTACAACATGGCGCGATATAGGGTTAAAGGTTCCCGAGGTTTGAAAGTCGATCTTCTGCTTCCATTATATACTTAAGCGGGATCCGTTAAAACAACTTAAAACACAACCTTATGAAAGTTAATAATCGCATCAGATGCAAAGAAAAAAAATGTAGCGAATCTTTTTATCGAGCTTGCTTTGAAAAGCCCACTGAACCCACTGAACCCACTGAACCATATGCGAAGGTTTTGCGTAAAGTGATTGTTTTGAGTACGTTTTCGAATAGACAATTTTTTTGTGAATTTTTGTATGATCAATGTTCTTGCTAGAGAAGATTTAATCCGTGGAAATTTATTCCATAAAAAAAATTTTAATTATACATTCCATAGTTCGTTTTTTTTAACTCGTTTTCGAACAAAAATGTGCCGAAAAATAACGTTTCAATAGTTTTGTTCAACTCGTTTCCGAACAAAAAATGGACAACTGATGATTTATTTTTTAACTCACTTCTGAAGAAAAAAACCGATGCGTCGCTGGACACACGAGAGAAGCGAAGCTTTTTCGCAGTTTTATACGTTTCATAATTTAATGGTTTTTTAATAAAAAAATTTTGAAATTTAAATATTTTAAATACCTAATGTTAACTAAAAAAAATAATTTCCCACCAGTAAATTTTATTACCTTACATTATTATTTTGCATTAATATTGAATTATTTTTGTAAATATTAATGAAATTATTGGGTCTTAATATCTAAAATGTCAAACGTATATTGTATAGATGTAATGTCATCGATATTTTTAGCAAATATTACATCAATAGTTGTCCTAATCTTGTTGTGCAAATATTTGGATCGCTTGTCATTCGCAAATTATATTTATCAAAACAGCATTGTTTAAGGCTTAGAATTTTTATGAAACTGATTGTTTTATATTGCAAAAGTATAGTCTTTCCGACTTTAATGTTCAGTTATAATAGAAGTAACGTAATGTGATCTAATGTCAGTTGAGCACTGCGATCTTTCACTTATTGTTTGATGCAATGCTTTCTTATACAAGTGGTTTTAATAAACGTAACGTAACGTGACGGGACGTATAAATCTGTGGATTTTAGATTTCTACGTTATTTTACATTACGTCTTGTCAAAAAGCAACTGAACATTGTATTTTCACTTCTACAGCCGTTTCAGTAGGTATCGAGCCACAGTGTTTCGTCTACATTCGTTCTCTTTATACTCATTTATCTCGAAACTACTTTTTTCGACATGGTGTTGTAGAAAAAACAAAAACCATTTAGCCGAATCATCTGAAATTTAAAATTGCTATTCATAACAACGGTGGCTATCACTGGAACTAGAATCAAAGTTTTAATTGAAAAACATCGTATATTTTACACTTAATAACCAGCAGAAAACAAGCTGTTTTAAGAACTTAATTTTCAAAAGGACGTCATTCTGCCAATTTTTCATATCTTTTGTTCTAGTGCCAGCCATAGCTGCACTCATAGTGATTAACAATATTCTAGGTTTGTAGTTTTCAGATAAATAGAACAGTCAAAATCTTCAACACCGCCCATGCCCCTTTTCCTTGAGAGGGTCTCATTGACCGCCATTTTGAACAAGATTAACAATTTTTTAAATTAAAAACAAAATATTTTTTTATGATGAATGAGAGTTGCAATACCCCTTAAAAGTTTAAATATCGTTGTTCATTATTTTAACTTTTTAAAAAAATTCTAAAAATACCGTAAATTTTCGAGCGCTAGACCACCATCCTTGCCTTAAGTGCCTATGAGCATTCATGTCTGAATTCGCAATTAAAATCCACCCGTTCAATGAAACCTTGCGACTTTTGTTGTTGCTAATGCAAAATGCTTTTTTAATACGTTTCCATGGCGAGTTGATCCTAGCTTCGGTTTTCTTCAAGTTGACATAATGGCGTTTCTAGCTCGACAGTGCTTCCATGCACAACATTGAGTCGAGTTGAACTTCGGCCATTCTATTCGCTATTTTTGCTTAGTATAAATGTGTGCGTTCAGAAGGTGCAAAATTTACTAAACATATTGAGTCTTTGATCAGTATTAGTTTCCGCTACTTTGTGTGCCTACTGAACGGTTTGTTACATTTTATATCAGCGCAGTGGCAGAAACCAAATAATATAACAAATAATCAATAAAACCTCGCTCAACAGTTGAGCAACTGTTTCATATTCTGAACGCATCCAATCTAACTCAGTTAAATCTAACAAGTTTCGTGGAGTTTAGTGGATTTAACGAAATTCAACTCAACTCGCGTTCCCATTGGAAGTTAATCCCGAGTCAACCTCGACTTAACTCGCCATGGAAACGTAGTATTTGATCGATAATTGTGATCTGCTGCATTATAGCTTCACGCATTCACAATAGAATATGTAGAGCAGCTAATGAACAATCCCTTTAATAAATTCCTGTCATCTACTGCAACATAGCTTCAATTAATATTGAATGAATCACATCATTTCAGAAATGATTGGTTTGGAAGAGTGGTTAGAGTGTAGAACTCTCAATCGGAAGGCGCGAGTTCGATCCTCACGCTTGCAAAGAAATATTTTATATCCTCTTGTAATAGACGCTAGTAAAAAACAACAACAATTCTAAGAAAAAGGTGTATGGAAAAAAGTGTCGTTTTTGAGATTTCACTCAAGCAAATCACAAAACAAGGCGTAAAAAGCTTCGCTTCAAAAAAGGTTCGCTTTTGAGAGGCATTTTAGTCCGACGAATGAGTCCAGAAAGGTTCATTATGAGTGCCGAAAATACATTTTTCTACCCGAAAAAGTTCATAAATGAATTCAAAAAGATAGTTTTGGTTCACTGGGTAAGCACGATGCCTTATGTAGACTTTTGTCGCGTTGTTTTTTATTTTATTGTAAATTTTTTGTTGTGTTAGTGTAAATACAATTTTTTGTTGCCTTTTTGGTACTTAATTATCATCTCTAATAGTGATTTGTTTTCATAGAGATATGAATTTTTTGAAAAACTTATAAATTCTATGCTATTCGTAGACTTTTGTCGGCCACTGTACATATACAACAAATATTACACATAATATCTGAAAGTGTAAGCATTAATGCAATAATTATAATTATTTTGAAAATGTAACAAAGTCAAATACAATTTCTTAAAGGGGACGTTTTTTTATGGCCCATCACAGTCGAACTGACGACATAGCGTCCCCTTTTGGCGACCAACAAATCTACATGGCGACGTCAAGCAGATGCGCAAAATGTAACGACGACTCAAGAACTTAATTCATCGCATCATCAAAACAAACTTCGCGCTTTCGTGAATTTCTCATACCCTTTGTAAAAGATGACAGCGCCACATGCCGAACAACCCGAATGCATGGCGTCAGGATCGTTGGCACCGCCACTTCTGCCAATTCAAATTCATTATATTTTGTTCTTTCACAATACAAATATAAAAAATTGTTTATTTTAACAAAGAGTTAATTTGATCCTTTTTTTGGTCTATATATCAAAAATGATAGTTTAAACAATTAAGAGCAAAAGAGTTATGTTCCAGAACCATATGAATTGTTTACTGAAATAGTATAAATAATGCTATTATAGTAATCATACTGTATAATTGCTTAAAAATATTTAAGAAAAGGGCAGGTTCTCATCTAGAGGTCCAAAAACATGGAGATGTTCTTGATTTTTTTTTTCATAGAAGGAAGTAAATGAACACCTTGAGTTTTCTGGAAGCTATTTATTGATTCTTAAAGTGCAGGAACATTTTGTGCATAAAAGTATAATGTGAAGAGTCAATACGCCGTCAATCGTCTTGTTGAAAAAAAGGTACCCAAACGATCTCCACCGCACAACACGTCCATGTAATCTTATATAAAAAACCAAAAAGTGTTATAAATTTTATTATATTTATTGGAGCTTGAACCTATAATATCAATAAATAGTTGAAAATTACAAAAATGGCGGATACGTAAATCTTCAGTACCGTTTTTTCAATTTTTCGCTCTTTAAAGTGCTCTACAAAAAAGGTGTTGCGGTCGGGGGAGTGCTGTCAGGAACAAAGTTTCTAACGCTTTTTCTTCAACTCCGAATGTAATTCGAAAACAAATTTGTACATTTTTTCCCATTATTTTTTATTTTATATAATTTTTTTAAGGCAAATAATGTAAATGTAATATTTTAGGATAAAAGATTATTTATTAAAAAATTAAGATGTAAAATTCTGATAGTAGATTGAAATAGGCAGTTCCGTTGCAAGTGATTTTTTTTTCATGACGCAACAGGGCTTTAAGCATTCAACATTCATCATGCTCCTCGTATGGACCTTGAATTGATTGAAAAGTTGGATTGAAAACTAGACTTACTAAAGAGTATAAAAAAACACATTTTTAGGGTCCACCCTAGTGTCAAAAACTTTTTCGAATTCTTACATCAGATTCGAAATCAGCGATCAGCGCATCTACAAAGAGTATAAAAAACACATTTTTGGGGTCCCCTTAATTTAGTGTAAAAATTTGTAAATTTGAAATTAGCGACGCCTTAATACTGCCATCACATAACGTCAAACGAAACCAAAGAGTATAAAATAAAAAACACAGTTTAAGGGTCCACGCTATTGTCAAAATTTTTTTTTTGAATTCTTACATCAGGTTCGAAAACAGCAATCTCTTCATACTGCCAGCGCATAAACAAAGAGTATAAAACAAAAAACACATTTTTAGGGTCCACCCTAGTGCCAAAAAACTTTTTGAAATTTTAACATTAGGTTCGAAATCAGCGATCTCTTATATTTCTAGCGCATATAAAAAGATTATAAAACAAAGAGACACATTTTTAGGATCCACCCTAGTGTAAACAAAATTCTAAAATTCTAACATAAGGCTCGAAATCAGCGATCAGCGCATTTACAAGAGTATAAAAAAAAACACATATTTAGGGTTCACCCTAGCAATAAAAAAAAATGTTTAAATTCTAAAATAAGCTCCGAAATCAGCGACCAGTGGTGCATCAACAAAATGTTTAAAGCCAAAAAACACATTTTTAGGGTAAGCCCCAGGTTCGAAATCAGCAACACCATTTCCACCTTTCAGACTTCACGCTAAGCTACTGAGCATGTTTATATGATTTTTGGAGTAAATGGTGTTTATATGATATGAAAACATATTCGATGACTAAATTTTGATTTTTTCATACCCTTCAAGGATTTTCAAGAACAGAAAGTGAGTGATAAACACATCTTTTTTACACCTAATAACTTCAATTAATTCGGGATTTTTAAATTTATAATTTTTAAGTTAAAATGTGTAAATTCACTAAAATTGAGCTATTAGTATTTAAGTGAATTAAACACCACTAGCTTCTGCGGCTCATTAAAAAAAAAAATTTAATGTGACGCAAGAATTCTGTGGAAATTAAAGAAACGGCAAAACGAACAGCAAAACAGTACGAGAGCTGTACATAAACAATAATCAGCGCGATCAATAAATGTAACTTTGTTTTACATTCGTGAAATAGGAATGAAGATATTGGGATTTAAAGTTATCCGCACAATCGATGCATCTCGGTCTGAAAGCATTATACAAAGAATATAAAACAAAAAAACAAATTTTCAGAGTCCACCCTAGTGTCAAAAAACTTTTTGAAATTTTAACATTAGGTTCGAAATCAGCGACGCCTTATGCAGCTAGCACATATTAAAAGATGATAAAAAAAAAACACATATTTAGGGTCCACCCTAGTGTAAACAAAATATTGAAATTCTAGCATAAGACTCGAAATCAGCTATCAGCGCATTTACTAAGAGTATATATAAAAAAGTGTCAAAACCTTTCTAAAATTTTAACATTAGGTTCGAAATCAGCGACTCCTTATACTGCTAGCGCATATAAAAAGATGATAAAACAAAAAACACATTTTAAGGGTCCACTCCACACAGTAAACAAAATTTTTAAATTCTAACATAAGACTCGAAACCAGCGATCAGTGCATTTACAAAGAGTATACAAACAAAACAAAACACATATTTAGGGTCCAACCTAGTCTCAAAACCGTTTTTAAATTTTCAACATAAGGCTCGAAATCAGCGATACCTTTGTACTGCCGGCACATACACAGAAAGTATATAAAAAAAGCATTTTTAGGATCCACCCTAGTGTACAACTTTTTTAAATTCTAACAAAAGATTCGATATCAGCGATCGGGGCATTTACAAAGTGTATACAAAACACTTATTCAGGGTCCACCCTAGTGCCGAAATCCTTTTCAAAATTTAAAAGTAAGGCTCGAAATCAGCGTAAAAAAACCTTTTTGAAATTTTAACATTAGGTTCGAAATCAGCGACCCCTTATACTGCTAGCGCATATAAAAAGAAGATAAAACAAAAAACACATTTTTAGGGTCCACTCTAGTGTAAACAAAATTTTCAAATTCTAACATAAGACTCGAAATAAGCGATCAGCGCATTTACAAAGAGTATAAATAAAAAAAAAAACATATTTAGGGTCCACCCTAGTATCAAAACCCATTTTAAAATTTTAACATAAGGCTCGAAATCAGCGATATCTTTGTACTGCCAGCACATACACAGAGAGTATATGAAAAAAAGCATTTTTAGGGTCCACCCTAGTGTACAATTTTTTAAAATTCTAATATAAGATTCGATATCAGTGATAGGCGCATTTACAAAGAGTATAAAAACACACTTATTCAGGGTCCACCCTAGTGCCGAAATCCTTTTCAAAATTTAAAAGTAAGGCTCGAAATCAGCGACCCCTTATATTGCTAGCACATACACAAAAAGCAAAAACTAAAAAACACATAATTGGGGTCCACCGATCATCAAAAAGCTTTTTTAAATTCTAACATTAGATTACACTTTATTACACACATTTGCTGCAGTTTGCATTTCTTAAATATTTATTGCAATAAAGATTCACACGTATAATTTAAAACAAGCACTAAAAAAAACAAGTGCGTTTTAACGAAATTTCTACGTGAAAGATGGAGAGAGTAAGGCTTTTTCCACACTTGGTCAACGCAATTCCAACGCAACTTCAACGCAACAGCGAAAAAGTTTAAAAGCAATGCAACTATAAGCGGAATGCTTTCAGACTTGCTTCAAAAGTCATGCAACATGTATAAGGGCGCGTATATTGTGCCCGCTGGTTGCTGGGCTGGACCGAGCTGGAAACGCGTCGCTGGTGACTTGTTTCAGCTGGTTTTTGACTATTTTGGGTTTGTTTGCATATATTAATTATTTTTTTTTGCAACCGAAGCATCAAAAAAGTCACATGATTTCGTTTATTCATTTTGCTTTCTTCAAACCAGCGGACAACAAGTGCAGAGACGAGAATGCGAAAAACGCTGCTGAAACGCACTTCCTGCAACTGCAAGTCGTTTCAAGTCACTTGAAGTACCAGTTTGTTATTTCAAATTTTTTTTTGCCAAAAAAGAATATCGTAGAAAGAACGCACATTAAAAAAAACGTACATCAGCTGCTGGTCCAAGATTTTTTGATGCTATGACTCAGCTAAAACGCACTTCAAGCCGCATGAAGCTACTTGCTCATCCAACTGGTTTAAACTTTTTAACTTTTTTCTTTAGGTTTTGCTTTTGTTGTATTATTTTTGATTTTGCTACAAAACAATACAAAACTAATCTAAACAAAGTTGTTATCTTGTTGCTGCTATTTTTGTTTGTTTACTTTTGTGCATAGTTGAATTAGAGGAGGTATATGCATTTCGGAGAGACAGACTGCCGGAACTGTCAAAACGAAGTTGACAGTTCATACAAAATCTGAAAACGATGAGAATGCGATAAGAAAGCAAAAATAGGCAAGAATAGCAAAATGCTTGAGTTTGACAATTCTGGATATAAGAAAAAGAGAGCAGTCAGAAATGCATATACCTTTACTAGTTCTACCATGCTTTTGTGCACAAAATCAAAGTGAAATCATAAGAAAATCATAAGAAAATTTGATAATCTTCGATTCTCTGTTTTAGATGAAATGCACTTGCAGCCGCTAAACGACGAATTGCTTCACCGGCTGGTTTAGCTTTTTTCACTATTTCTCTTTTTGTTTTCTGTGTGAAACAGTTAATAGAAATTTATCTTCGTTGCTTCTTTATAGTGCTATTTCTGTGTGCATTTTTTGCGGGCAAGAAAATACAGTATAACAACTGAGCGCAATTTCGCGTTCTTGTGTGCTTATTACTTCTCTTGTTGGTTCTTGAATGAATGAATTCAAGGAAATACAGAATCGATCGCGACGTTGGCAGTCAAGTGTGCTCACGGTTGCAAATTGTTTTCCTTGTTTCTTTTTCCATTTCATGTTATTTAACGAAAATAATAAGCAAGCAGTGTGTAAAATGAATCAAAACATATGTAAACCGTGCGAGCGAGCGAGAAAGCAACATTCGGGAAGATTGAAACCAGCGCACAAGTGACTTGAAGTTGCCAGCTCGGCTGGCACTCTACGCACTTTGAGTTTGTTTCATATGATTACATGTGCAGCGTTTTCCGGTTTCCTTCTGGGTTCGGTTCGGTCCAGCAACAAGTCGCCACTATAAACGCGCCCTAAGACATTTGAGAAAGCTAACTCATGCTTTTCGACTTATTGCGCTCATGGCACAATTACTGACAAGGTAGTAGCGTAGGCTGGCTTTTTTCTCACGAGCGGCGATGGGTAGTTGTCAAAATTAGCTGTTTATGCAAATAATCAAAGAAAAGTGAAAAAATAAGCGACGACTTAAACATAACTAGTCAACCGCAGCTAACTAAAAACATTTCAATAGACTTCACGAATAAATTTAATGTATCAAAGAAAAGTTAAAAATAAGCACAAAGCTAGTCAACAGCAGCAAACTACAACTTCTTTAGCTGCTTTTGACAACTACCAATCGCCAAAAAACTGTTACGGCTACCTTGTCAAATAATTATACCATGATTGCGCTAATTTAATATTTGACACTTGCTCATTCATCCTGCAAACTATTTTTTAGATTCCTTTTTTAGATTCTATTAATGAAAGAAGGAACTAATCAATTAACTTATTCACCTTGATTAATATATAGCGTGTTGCTCTACAAATTATTGAATTCACAAAACAAACAAACCGATGCAACAAGTCGCCGATGAAAATTGCGGAAAGCCCCGTTGCGTTGAACAGGTTGAGAACGTGTCGAGAACTTGTTGCGTGCAACTTGCTTAATCTGAAGGTTCCGATATAAATACACAGGCTAGCAACTTGAGTTGGAGTTGCATTAACCAAGTGTAGAAACGGCTTTACACACTTGGCAGCGCACTCGCCTACTCCAGTGAATTGGCGCTTTGGCAAAAATCCCAAATTCCGAAAATCCTTCTAAATATATACACAAATATATAACAAATTATTTTTAATTTATTCAACCATAAAAATACTATAAACAATAGCATTGTTTACATAACAAAACAATTAATTGATACAAAAAATAAACACATATGTTTCAAGTTTAATATTAATTAAATATTAAAATATTAACAAATCTGCTAAAATACTTTATAAAGAAGCAAAAGTTATTAAAAAGAACAATTCATTGAGATCTACACTAACAAAGAAAATTGTTAAGGGGTATGAACAGTGTAAACGTCAGAATTTTGGGTGTTTTTTGTTCATAACCGAAACATAAAAGAAATCGGTTAGATGGGTTCCTATCAAACTTTGTACACATCTAAAGCTTTTTTCCTTTCCAGTTAAAACTTATCAACGTTTACGTAATTTGAGATTTGAATTTGAGAAGACCTTTAGAATAAAATATCTTTTCAATAAGGGGCATTCCACGTAATAGAGGAAAATGATATAAATTTTAGTTTTCCATTAATTATTTTTAATTTGGTAAAAAACCTTAACTAAAGGTCTATATTTTATTAATCTGTGAAAATGATTTGAAAAAATCTCCAAAATATTCTTTTTTTGTATATGGAAATTTTTGTTTCAAATAGAGTTGCTAGGGAGTGAAATGTTTATTATGTTTGCTACACTGTTGTCGGGCATTCTGTCCACTGCAGAAACCTGGCCCGTGTCTTCTATAGAAAGCTTGGAAAAAAACTAATTTTTTATATAGGAATAAAGCGAAAAGGTATCTTAGTTTTTGTGTCCCAGTAGTCACGCAAAACGAGATAAAAGTTGTGTTCCTAATCTGAAACACGACTTTATAAATTCAATACCTTCTAGAAGTAATAATATACAAGTGACGCACCAGTTAACCACCTTTCAATAGTAAAGGCGATCATATTATGCTTTCGAAACGGTTTTTAAATGAGTCCTAGTGGTCACGGTGAACAGCCTGATTTTATTTCAATGCCGTTGTATATAGCTAAATTTACTTTTCTGACCCTAAATGAAATAGTTAAAGTATGTTTATGTCTAACTTGAGTGTTAAATTCACACTTACTTACCACTATTTCAAATCCCAAGGAGATATAAAGGGTGATCTTTTAAGAGCTTGATAATTTTTTTTTAAAAAAAAACGCATAAAATTTGCAAAATCTCATCGGTTCTTTATTTGAAACGTTAGATTGGTCTATGACATTTACTTTTTGAAGATAATTTCATTTAAATGTTGACCGCGGCTGCGTCTTAGGTGGTCCATTCGGAAAGTCCAATTTTGGGCAACTTTTTCGAGCATTTCGGCCGGAATAGCCCGAATTTCTTCGGAAATGTTGTCTTCCAAAGCTGGAATAGTTGCTGGCTTATTTCTGTAGACTTTAGACTTGACGTAGCCCCACAAAAAATAGTCTAAAGGCGTCAAATCGCATGATCTTGGTGGCCAACTTACCGGTCCATTTCTTGAGATTAATTGTTCTCCGAAGTTTTCCCTCAAAATGGCCATAGAATCGCGAGCTGTGTGGCATGTAGCGCCATCTTGTTGAAACCACATGTCAACCAAGTTTAGTTCTTCCATTTTTGGCAACAAAAAGTTTGTTAGCATCGAACGATAGCGATCGCCATTCACCGTAACGTTGCGTCCAACAGCATCTTTGAAAAAATACGGTCCAATGATTCCACCAGCGTACAAACCACACCAAACAGTGCATTTTTCGGGATGCATGGCCAGTTCTTGAACGGCTTCTGGTTGCTCTTCACTCCAAATGCGGCAATTTTGCTTATTTACGTAGCCATTCAACCAGAAATGAGCCTCATCGCTGAACAAAATTTGTCGATAAAAAAGCGGATTTTCTGCCAACTTTTCTAGGGCCCATTCACTGAAAATTCGACGTTGTGGCAGATCGTTCGGCTTCAGTTCTTGCACGAGCTGTATTTTATACGGTTTTACACCAAGATCTTTGCGTAAAACCTTCCATGTGGTCGAATAACACAAACCCAATTGCTGCGAACGGCGACGAATCGACATTTCACGGTCTTCAGCAACACTCTCAGAAACAGACGCAATATTCTCTTCTGTACGCACTGTACGCATTCGTGTGGTTGGTTTAATGTCCAATAAAGTAAACTGAGTGCGAAACTTGGTCACAATCGCATTAATTGTTTGCTCACTTGGTCGATTATGTAGACCATAAATCGGACGTAAAGCGCGAAACACATTTCGAACCGAACACTGATTTTGGTAATAAAATTCAATGATTTGCAAGCGTTGCTCGTTAGTAAGTCTATTCATGATGAAATGTCAAAGCATACTGAGCATCTTTCTCTTTGACACCATGTCTGAAATCCCACGTGATCTGTCAAATACTAATGCATGAAAATCATAACCTCAAAAAAATCACCCTTTATGTATTAATCTTGCCCTTTGACGGCCTTAATAATCTAGTGGTAGCGCGCTTGATTGTAACCCAATAGTTCTGGGTTAGAATCCATGGTCCTAGTAGGGATGTGCAAGTCGAAGTCGAAATAAGTCGAAAGTCGACTTTTGCTTAATAATTTTCGACTGTTGGCAATCGACTTTCTGATATTGAAAAAAGTCGAAAGTCGACTTTTACTTTCGACTTTTTTCATTTTATGTGTAATCTGAGAACTGTCTTCTCTAAAGTAATAAACGAAATAGCTGTTTAACAACAAATATTGCTGCGTTGGCAACTCTTGATTCGAAAAATGTAAAATAGTGGTCGGCAAAATTAAAAAAAAAAGACTGTAAGTGGAAGTGTGACAAAACAATTGCGTATCATCTGATTACGTTTCACGCGTAACAAAATGTTTTAATCATGATTCAATTATATATAAGGTTAAGTAACCATGAAATTGTTCTCATACAACAACAAAACTTGGATTGCAAAATGTCAAAGTAAAACAAAAAAAGACAAGTAAACAATCAAATTAAAATTTCTGACTAGAAGTCAAACTATTGGATTTTAATATTAAATTTGTGTTTAAAATAATTTTTAAGCAATTTTCTTGGAGTTTGAGTTTTTGTTACTACCTCAAAATGCCGAAAAGTACGCGATTCGCCAAAACTATTGGAACAAGGAAAACGTTTCCTTTTTTAAAGTGCCCAGTGACATTTTTAAACGAAAACGCTGGGTGGATGGAATTTGGATCGGCGAATGTCAAAGTGAAAGATAACAACACCAAACAGCTGTTTTTGACATTCGCCGAGAGATATGTGCTCTCAGCTTACTCAACCTTATATATAATTGAATCATGGTTTTAATGAAATTGCTTGAAAAGCAGGCGACTATTTGAAAAGCAGGTGACAATTTTTATCAAAATTTATTATTTTTGAGCTTCAAATTTTGTTTTGAAAAAAAAAACATTACAACAAACACATAGAAATATCAAGAATACTGGGTAACAATTGTTAGTTTGCCAGAATAGGGCTGTTAATACAAATTAATATTCACAATATTCAAACTACGCTCAAATGGACTAATTTTTTATTATAGAAAACAGAGGAATGTTTTGCTTTAAGTCAATTTGGCAAAAATTTAAAACGAGTGCTTGCAGTTGAAATCACAAAAAATTTACAATATTGAATTGGTAAAACCATACGCTTCTTTAACACTTCTAGATCCTAGGCTCAAAACGCACGCATTTCAAAATATCCGTGAGTGCTTTCAAGCAATCTTTTACCTTGGTAAGCAGCAGTATATAAATAATTACTGCAAATTTTACACCACCCACCCCCCCCCCCTCTATTCTGGTGATATTGTGAATGCCGAGATGAGACAAGCAAGAATTTCAAATGAAGACGTTGTGATAGCGGCATCAATATCTAATAATCAAGAATCCGATAATAGTGACATATTATGTTTTTTGGATGAGGTGGTTAAAACAATCATGGACTCTACAACTGATGAAATTGAAGGAACGCCTACTCAACTGCTCCTTTATCTGGCTCGCCCAGCTGTTGATCAAAAACTTAATAAAAATCTGCTTGTTGTCTGGAAATGCATGAAAACTGAATTTTCTTTTTTTTGAGCCGTTGCAAACAATCTTTATCAATTGTTGCAACTTCGGTGCTATCCGAAAGGTTATTTTCTCATGCTGGTCTCATAGCGAACCAATTGCAAAGCAGGCTTTCGCCAGAACATCTTAGCATGTTGGTTTTTCTACTTTCAGTTGGTGAAGACATGTGGTTCCTTAAATTGTGCATTTACTTGTGCACAAATATATCGAGCCCTAACCTCCGAATTAACGTAAGCGCCACTTTTTCGAAATTAATTTTTAAATGGCAAACGAAAGTACGACAACAAAGTCATCAACTCCAAAAATTTCACATCTCTACTTTAAACTTTTCTAAAGTTATATCTAATACGAAAATAAAATTTACATGTACCGCTTATGCAAAAAAAAAACGAGGAAAATGCTACTCTTGTAAAATTTGGTTTATAACGCTTACGTTAATTCGGCGGTTAGGGCTTGATATTCAGCCCAATTATGAATAATTTTTCCTGGGGAATCGGAAAAGTGAGTTTTCATTTTTAAGATAGCAGGTTAGAGACATCAAATTTTTTTTACTTTCATAAATATTGACGCTTGATGAAGAAATTTGTATTAAAAATTTCTAAAATGTCGTAAACTTTATCTTGAAAATTAACTCTACCTTTTTCGATTACCCGGAAAAAATTATTCATAAGAAGTCTGATTATCTATATAAGAACTAAAATTTCAATATATTGTTTTTTTTTGTATTTTATGTATTTACTGAAGTTCCATGTTTTAGTTTATTTTTTAACAATAAAACACATTTTCATATTGAATCATTTTCTCCTTAACTGCCGTACACAAGCGGTACAAAAATATTTTAAAAAAGTCGAAAAAAGTTGAAAAGTCGACTTTTAAAGGTTCAAAAAGTCGATTAGTCGACTTTTACATTTTCAACGATTGAAAAAGTTGAAGTCGACTTTTGCTGACAGTTGCACATCCCTAGGTCCTACAGTATCTTACACATTCGAAAATGTTTTATTGATACATGAGGAAAATTTGAACTAACCTGATGTGTAGCCAAGAGAGAGCAAACAGGAATTGAATGTTGAACCTAAAAAGATATGGTTGGGTCAAGTAAAAACGCAAAAGCCAATTCAGGTATTGCAAGTTACTCTTAAGGCGTCTTATGTAAAGAAGATCTCACAATGAAAAGGGGGAAGACGAAGTAATAAATGGTTTTTAAGATCGACTTCGGGCAATGAAGCAGAGTTTTTTACCACATAGGAGACAAATGTGTCTATGTCCTATTAACAAACTGTTGAGAGGTAAAATTGTACCAATTTGTAGAAAAAGTCAACATTTTTAAACTTTAAATATTAGAATTTAAATAATAGAAGAGGCAATTTTTTTCTTAGCTTCTGATTTATTATTCATGTTTAACAGGAAAAAAAAAATATGTAAATAGCTATATTAATTGAGCTTAAAACCATAATAAAACTCAATAAAATAATTTATTATTAACACATATATTTTACTTGTCCCGAAAGTCACAAAACCTGTCCCAGTAGTCACAATTTGTAATATTATTTTGTCTAATTAATTTAATTAATTTGAATTTCAATTTTGTCTAAACGTTAGCATACTTATATTTTATTAAAATGGAAGCGTTTAGTATATCGAGTGCTTATATACAAAAGTAACTATCTATAAAAACACAAGCTTTCAGGAGAGCGAAAAAACAGTTTTATTCACTAATTAGCTACAATTTTGATGAACCCATCTTCTATTATATCAGCAAAAAGTGTCTATCTATTAAACGCCACAACTAAAAAGTTTCTTATATTTCGCGTTATTTTAGCTGTTATGGTAGTAGATACACAATATTGCATTGAAAAAGAAATCTTTTTGTAAGATAAAATGTGCAGATGCTTACTTTTGCGCTATATTAAAAATAATTATTTTTAAAAACAAATTTATGCTTTAAATTATTTTTTATCATATAGTATTCAAGGACGTTGTTTTTTAAGGTTTTTGAACTTCATATGAAAATTTAGTACAAATATCAGAAGCAAGAGTTAAAAAATGAAATAATTGAAACATTACAGTACATTTGCAGAACTTCTACTTCAGCTGGCTGAGATTATTGTAAAAGTAGTGATACTCCGGGGGAATTACCGCCTTTAGATCCTGTAAATGCTTCCATTTGATTTGTTGCATTGAGAGCCGCTCGGTTTGCAAGAGCTTTGGTTCTGTGTGACCTGAATGTTGCATTATTCTAGAAGGTAGTTCAGTGTAATCATGATCAAAATCAACTTCAAACTTAATGCTACCTCTTGGTACATATAAAAGAGATCTAAGTTGATCTAATACTCGAAAATCGAAACAGGTTAGTATCTTTTAGCAATTCTTTTTTAAACGTGCCGGAAAATAAAAATTACGGAATGATCGTATTCGATTTGGGTCCAATTCTACATGGAGCATCACTGAAGAAAAAAAAAACAACTTAATATGTCAACATCAACTACCTTACCACAAGGGACAGAACCCCCGAACACAAAATTGACTTAAAATTATTTTGAGATTAAAATCCATTCAATTACCTTTCCAACGGTAGTTCAAACTTTTAATTCGGTTAAGAAATTCGTTTGTCAATCAAAAACATATTTTTATTTATATGCTAAAGTTACCATATATCAATAAACCATTGAGTCCCAACCCTAATTTTTATAATGTTGACAAGGCAATTTTACCAGCTTTAAGAAAATAATTATTTCAAATGGTGTTCTTTGAATCCATTCTTCGAAATCAATTATCTCACCGTAAGGGATGCAACCCACAACCACCAAAATTTTCCAAAATTATTTCTAGACTAAAGTGCGTTTAATTTCCTTTCGAATGGTAATTCAAACTTTGCATTCGGTTATGAAGTGTTTGACATATGAATTTTCGTCAAAATCAAATTTTGACGTGTTTGCCGATTTTTGTCGATTGCACTGTGTAACTTCGCCAAAAATTACGCCAAACTTTTTGTTTCCAAATCAAGTTTTTGATTTCTGTCCATGCAAATTTTGATCCAAATCGGATATGGTCATTCCGTAAGGCCGGTGCGTTAAAAATGGAATTGCTGCTGCATAGTTTTTAAAAAAATCATAACTCAAATGTAATGCATATGGATTTTAAATGGCTTCTAAATAAATTAAAAATTAATTTTGATTGTTCTTTGGGCATCTTTGGTTACCCTGACACAGTCGTATTGCAAATATATGGTCTGGTTTTTCAACTTTGCCTCTATCTTTGAATGAACACTGTCACACTCATATGAAAATATGATGTAGACTGACAGTTTTGCATTCATAACTAAGTATCTTTGTAGATAGAAATATGATACAATACATGATATATAGTACTAAAAATGGGTTATTTCAATTGAAATTTGTACAATATATGCAGCTATGGTCAGTGATGAGTTTGGCATACAACATTTTTTTCGTCAAAATGTAAATAGACACTATTGATTGTTGTCCCAGTAGTCACTTTCATTCAAAGAATAGTAACACAAAATATAGAAACTGTTTGGCTTCTATTTTAATGGAATATTACACAAATTTTTATAAAAAAAAAGAAAAGATCAAAGAACCAAGGCATGTGCCTTATAAAAACAACGTATGGTGTTTGACCTGAGAGGAAAGGGATAGATTATTAGAGGAAGAATTGATTGGAACCATAAGTTAATTATCAATTAGGCGGAACTGTTATGCCTTGCGAGCCAACTGTTATGCCTTAACTTCGGCAAGCATTTTTAGCCTTCAGTTGTTCCTGTCCTTTAATTCCATATTTTCCATTATTTAGCTGTGGGTTTTTTGTTTCAATAATTCTTAAATGTGGCAAAGAACAAAGAAAGCGAAAGAGCCATGCCCGAACCCGGATTCGAACCGGGGTCCTCTGAGTTGATAGTCTAGCGCACTCTTCACTAGGCTTCAAAGGCCGAAGAATTTATCTCTGTTTTAAAATATATTTCACTGTTATATAAGGTATGATGACATCGGTATAACTCATAGTTTGTTGAATTGTGGAGTCAAATGTCCCAGTAGTCACAATGGAATGCCCAATAACCAAAGCAATTTTCGGGTCCAAAAATTCTACTACTACGAAAAAATTGTCATTTATAGGAAATCTATCGAGTATCTTAGCGAAACACTTTAAAAAAAAGTCCACAGATCGACAAGAAAATCTTGGCGTCTAAGATCGCGAAAAACTGGCAAAATTTCTTCAAATCACATCACTGGCTTACTCGTTCATTAGTCTGATCGACTCTCAATACTCGCACGCACACACACAGCGCACTCATCTGCTACCCCCCAGTGGGCAATTCAGTAAGGCCTCTTGAAAAAAAGGCATGTATTAACTGCTTCTTTTGGCGTCAACACACCTCACAACATCACTGCATCGATGAAGGCATCTATAATGCCTACCTGTTAAAAGGAGGCAAGAAGTTTTCGTTATTTCTCTGTGATGTGTATGTGAGTTGAAAGTCCTGTGTTTTTTTATTGATCTTACAGTTTCTATAAAATGTTTTTATAGAACAAACAAATTAAAATCTATACTAAAATCTAGGAACTTTTTTACTTTCAATATGCTTAAAAGGTTTATTAATCACTATCATACTGAAAACTTTATAAAAATGTCAATGCTTTAAACGAACTCTGCTTTTATTAAATAATGGAGTTGAACAGCTATTCCAGAAAAAATAATTAATAAAACGTCGTTAAAGAGGTACGAATATATATTATTTAATGACTAATAATTTTTTATTTAATGATGTCAAAGTGTACTAGCAAACATAATAAATAAAGCAGTATAATCAGGGCTTATGAGAAAGTACTATAAGAATGCACTTATAAAAAAGCGCTTTTAACAGGGCTTTTTATCAATGTGAGTGTTTAAGTACTGACAAATTTTCACATTCCATACTAACAATAAATCGGTGTTTTGCAAGGAGTGTGAAAGGTCTATTAAATTTGAACAAAGGCCTGCTCGAAGGCCTGCAGACAGAGCACCTATTTCAGGAATAGTGAACGAAGTGTAGTACTCAGGGCTTATAAAGATAGTACTTTAAGAATGCATTTTCAAAAAAGCGCTTTTTAGCAAAGCGAGTACGGAAGTACTAAAAAATTTTCCCATTTCATACAAGGAAGAAAACGGTGCTTGCGAGGAGTGTGGAAGGCCTATAAAAACCTAACGAAGGCATGCTGGAAGGCCTTCGAACTCCTGCAATTGCCCACTGGGCCAGTGGTGATTTTAGCTAGCGTTACGCATGCTAGTAGTTTTCTTATTGGCGTCAACATACTTTCCATGCTCGTTGTATTGAAGAGAGCTTCTGTAAGGCCTACCTTTTAAAGCTTTGGAGTCAATTCATATTAGTTTATATAAAAAAATTTTTCAAAAATTTTGAAAATAATATAAATGATCAGATCAATTAAAAAAATCAAAATTTAAAAAAAAATTTTTTTTGGCCCGAGTTGGGTCTCGGACCCAGGTCTCCGAAATCTAACACATTACATATCATGTTATATGAAAACTTTTATATGGAAAAATTCCAATTCTTTTCCATTATTTTTGTATGAAGAAATTTTACAAAAAAATTCCAAAACAATTTTTAAACGAACAGAAAAATTACTAAAAAAAATTTAGATTTTACAAAAGAAAAAATAATTTTTTTTTTGGTTCGAGCTGGGTCTCGAACCCGGGCTCCCGAAAGCTTACTTTTATTTGTAATGATGCAAAATAATCTGAAGTTTATTAACAACTGCGGTAGACGAGTTGTTAAGATGTTGGACCTCCACATGAGAGAAAGTTGGTTCAAACCTGGATCAGGGTTGATATTTACGGTACAATTGTACTTTTTTGGTACAATTTTATATTTTTCCTACTTTCCTACTACCAAAGCGTTTTCGGTACATTTTATTTTACTCTATAATAAACACAGAATTTAGAACTCTAAGTAAGCAAACGATTTAAAAAAAGTAAAAAATTTATCTAGTTCTGAATTTAGGTACTCTGTAAAATACATAAAAAACTATTTTAAGGAGTCGTTCTTCTCCAATTTATGTAAAATTGCTTAAATAATTCTTTCAATTTCTCATTCGAGAGCAGCAAATGTTAAAAGAATATTTTATTTTCGAAGTTTAATACAGATACAGACTGCAGATTGCAACAATTTATTTAATTTAATTTTTTTATTAATTTTTTATGATTTAAATACAAATTCTAAATGTTTGATAGTTTAAATCATTCTTGATTTCAAATACAAGTTCTAGTTGTTTGATAGTTTAAAATCGTTTATTGAGCTTAAGGTCAGGTTAGGAAAATTAATTGCTCTAACGATTTTTTTTCCAAAGAAACAACAACAACAACATTTTTCAATATGAAAAGGAAAACATCACTAGCTGATTTTATTGCAATTTCGGCCCAGCTACAGGCTTCATCAGAAATCTTTGTGATGTCATCACCGGGAATCGAGCCCGGGCGTGGATCGCCGTGCCAGCGCATTTTAGCGCACTGCACCACAGAGGCGATGAGATTTCAGTGTCATTTTCTCAGTTTTTCTCCACTTCATACTTTTTTGTTTGCTGTTCGTTTTTGCATACTTAAGTTTATGCTTCTGTTGTTATGGAGTCCAATTATTTGTCGGAATTCGCCACTAACAAAGCATAGTTACTGAAGTTGTTTTAAGATTTGCTGAAAAATTAAATATAAGCAAAATATTTTTTAAAATCTAGTGAACTAAATGGCACAATAATGATATCAGAAGTAATATATCAAATGAAAAATTTTTAAAATTTGAATGAAAGTGAAGAATTGCTTGACTGAAAGATTTTTTCATTAACTTTTTTCGTTTCCTTAACATAGAAAGGCCCTGACTAACATTTAAAAAAAATTTTCCGCTGGATTGTGTCAGATTTCGGGTGGATGGGTGATTGACCTAAAGGCATGTGCGAAGAACCTGATTTTAAAAAATGTTAGTAGCCTTTCTATATTCAGATAACAAAAGAAATTCGCACGTTTATAGAAATTTTTGTTTTTTAATTATAAAAAGAGCTCCAAACTTTATGTTAATATGATTTTTTATGGATTTTATTGATCTCATTTTATGAATATTATAAGATCACTAGTTTCCGACCGAATATTCGATTTCGGTTACGGCCAGTTTCTGATTTCTGATTTCTTTGATTTCTCGTGTTAACGCAAAACATTTTGGTTATTTTTATGCGTTCGATATTATCATTTTCGATTTTATCATCTCTATTGCAATTAATATTAAAGTTTTATAGGTACTGAAGCCAAAAATTGATAATTAAACTTCCGAACGAATTCTGTGTGTGTGGAATAAAGGAAAAAGTAATATTTTTTATAATAGAAAAATACCTTTAAAAAAAACAAAAATATTTTGTTTTGTAGCTCTATAAAAATGTACATTATAGGTGCATACTATTTTGAGTGTGCACTGAAGATATAAAGTATGCAATGGTTTTGTTATAAAAAATAAAATTAAAAATTATCCTACTTATTATTATAGTAAACTTCAATTAATTAATTATAATACTTTTATTAATAAATTAATAAACTTCAATATACAAATAATACTTTTTTTATATATAATTTTTTTTATGTGCATGAAAGTACTTTTGTTTCCTTTTAATAAAAAAAAAATTATTTATAAAAACTTAAATTTTCAGTAATAAATTAAACCAGTTTCGGTTTCGGCCAAATATTATAAAATGGCCGAATACTATAAAATGGACGAATATTCAGTTTCGGTCGGACACTAAAGATCACTTATGTTCTTGTGATTAATTAAAAATAAATAAAACGGTTTATGAACTGAATTGTTAAAAACACATTCGCTTTAATTTAAATAAAAACTAGCAAGGAATTATCTTCGATTGGGTCGAAGTTTAGATACCCCCACAGTATATTCTAACCCTATAGGAACAAACTAACTTTTTTTTAAAAACAACTAATTAAAAAACTAGTTTAAAATAAACTAGTTTATGAACTACTTTGAATTATATTAAGGCGGCATCCACTTCAATTTTGAATAGTTTTTATTGCATTATATATGACGTAATTGAAAAACTACTCCAAAACAAGTGTTTTAAAAACTACTTTGAATTATATTAAGCCGGCGACTAATCTGATTTTGACATGTTTTTATTGAAAATTTTTATTAAATTACAAGTTTATATTTAACCATGCTATTTCATTAAATATAATTAACTTTAGGCTTTCACTAATATGAATTTATGTATTTTTTTTTTCAAAACTTTTGTGCTTTTAAATTTATCTTCAGTAAGTGGAATATTAACTAGTTTTTAATTGATTTATTTTAAAGTAATTAAAAAAATAGTTAAAATTTAATTAATTTAACAATTAGTTGAAAATATATGCTGTTTTCAATTGATTTATTTTAAAGAAGTTAAAAAAATATTTTAAATTCAACTAATTTAACAAGTAGTTGAAAACATATGCAAACGAAAGTCAATTGACTTATTAAGCGGACATCACCATACAAAATATGTTAGTTCGTTCTATGGAAAAATTTAGAATTTCAACTAGTTGTGGTTGACAAAAAACTACTTTTTCAACTACTTCTAAATTAGTTGATTTTCCTACTGGGAAGGTATACAGTATATTCTTGATGACGTCACTTCGTGTAGATTACGGTTGTGGTGTTCATCCAATTTTGCGAAAACTCAAATGCAGAACACGTTTAAGATATGGAAGATTATATGTTAAATATGCTGTTAATACACACATTTTTGTGGAATTTATTAAAGTTATGCTACTTTGATGACATTACTTTGTATGAGAGTCTGGTTGAGTTTATATCAATTTTGCAAAATACCAAACTTAAAGTGAATTTTAATATATGTTCATAATTTTTATTTATTAAATTAATTTTTGCGGAATTTTTAGATACTTACCCGTTTTCATATAGTTACTTTGTTTAATGGTACGTGTAGTTTTTATACTATTTTTACATATTTTAAATATATGGTGAATATTTGAGATCAAAGTTCAATGGCAAAATTTCAAGTTTTTACGTTAGCTTACCATTTTGTTAAGGTCAGTTTGTATGGGAGGTTGTTTTTGGATTTTAAAAATTTCATTGATATGGTGATTTTTTGCGGCCAAAGTTTATTGGCAAACTTTTAATGATGACATTAATTCTTGTGTGCTTTGTAGATACTTTAAAGATTTGATAAAGTAACGTTGTATGGAAGGTAGGCGTTGTTTTACTTCAAAGCTAATTTGCACAATACCAAGTAACTGCAAAAATTTTTGTGTCGTGTTTTGAAATTTTATTGTTTCGAAGAAGGCGTGGTTTTCATCCGATTTTGCTCGTTCTCGAACTTGATCTTTGTTTTTTAATATTGTATAAGCACATTTACCAAATTTCAATACGATAGCTTTAAATTGCGACTGTAATCGTGTCGGCAAACTGACTTAGCGAAATCGGCTCAGGAGGTGATGCTGATCAAGACTATATATACTTTTCTATACCTGCCACGCCTCCTTATCAGCGTTACAAAGTTAGGGGAGTGACAAAGTTAACGCAGTATGCGTGAGTAATCAAAATTTATTCCATACTTTTTATTCATTTAGTACAATTTTTTCTAAATTTGCATACCAAAATGAAAAAGTCATTTATGAACCCTGATCTGGATATGTCAGTAGTTTTTTATTTCAAGTTGATATTTATATTGCTTTTCTTTCTAACGTGCATTTTCAAAAAGGGCTTCTAGCAGGCTTCTTTAAAGTCGCGAGAGAGGAAGGCCTAGAAAATTTTCTCTTTTCACATAAAAAGTTAATGGGATTTTATATGAGTACGTTAGGGCTAAAAAATCCATATGATGGCCTGCTACAAGCACTTCAAAGCCCTGCTTTTGCCCACTGGGTAGTTTGAAATCTGCTCGATACTCGCACGCATACACACATAGCAATATCACTGTATCGTGACGGTTTCAATCAAATCACACCACCATATAGAGCGGTGCCAGGTATATTTGCTGGTTTGTTATACAAATAATCTTCGTAGAAATCCTACTTACAACCTGGTAAAACCTTATGATAAAAAATCGGTCATTGCAATTTTAGGTGTCCTTGCAGAGTTGTACAAATTTGGAATCACTTTTATAGGCTGTCAAGATAGACTAATTATTATGGTATTGATGTAAAATTAAACATGAAACATTGCAAAGGAGATTGTCTTGATCATACAGCAAGGCATATTAACCAGGTAGGCTCGATACGGAGACTTTAAAAAGTACCCCTTATATTCTGTGTTTGTTTTGATTCCTTTTCGACAATACCTAATTCTGTCAAAAACATGTCAAACGAAAAAAGCTGAGCTTACACCCATAGTTACCAGATGTAGTACTATTGTAGTTACACTTTAGTACTTAAATATGCATACTACTACACTACTTTTTTGTATCATATATGTAGTTGATATGTAAATGTATATATTTTTTTTTACATATCACGAGATATTTGACAAAGTATTCCAAAATTATAGGTAAATTTACTCTACTTAATAAAAAACAAAAATAAACAAATTTCAAAGGTGTTTTTACAGTATAAATGCACCAAATATGGTTTTAAAATAGAATTAACATGTTTTAAAATAAACATTCCGTAAATTGGAAAAATCTTATTTTATCTTATCTATTCTTATTGTCTTATTTTTGTACGAGTTAAATCTTCAATATTTCTGCAATTATGAAATTATTTCAACCGAGAATAAATAAATCATATATTTTATACACCAAATGAAAGATGAATTTTCAGACTACAATAATTTACTCTCCATAATTCGTAGTAATAATGGTAATTTTTGAGAAAATACCGGTTTTAGGTAAGAAAATATTTTACTTTTACATACAAACAGCTATAAAATGTGAAATAGTCTAAGGATTTGGTTAATTTGAAATTTTTCTGAAAACTTATATTAGCTCTAAATAGCATTGATAATGATTTCTTAAAAGTGGGCGTTGTTATAGTTTGACACGCTCACTTTTTGTTGAGTTGCCGAGGTTAACTATACGAACTAAATTACAAAATTGTAGTCTAATTCAACCGAATTTGTCTGAAATGTAGTGTTTTTATTGATTTGTGGGCGGTAATAGGGGGTGTGGTAATTTTTTTTTTATTATTGGAGATATTAGCCTTGACAACAAATGTTGTAAATTTGATGCTCTTAGGTGCTACCATTTCTGAGATCTTAACGGACCCCCACGAGCGATTTCATATAGTAATAAAGACAAAACCATAAGCTTTCCGGCAATTTTCAAAACTTTTTTAAATTTCAAACTCTCAACAATTCTTTTTTTAAATGAGAAATGGAATATTAACCATTAAAAATATTTTGCCATTGCAATATTTATAAATATTAGGGGTATTCACGATTCAGTGCACTTGCCATTGCAGTTAAGGGCTTGTGCACTTTACAAAAAAAAAAAAAATACGTGTACGTCCAAAATCTGCACAAATGCTTTTCTACTATTGCCTTAAACTTTAGGACTTCTGCAGTTGTAAACGTTGAAAAAATTGACAGCTTTGAAAAAGTGATAGTGGTGTTCATGATAACCTAACTGCACAAGTCCCCAACTGCACTGGCAAGTGCACTGAATCGTGAATACCCCTATTTAAATTTAAACTCAAAAAGTATGCACGACAACCCATATTAACACATGTATTGAACTAAGGCATTAAGTAAGCAAACAAAATACTGCACGACAACCAGATCTTGATTTTGTAAAACAGCTGATTGTGACAAGCATTTCAATTCACAATGTGAAGAAAAACAAAATTTCAAATTTTGAGAGCGTCTCTTCTATCGAGCCTACCTGGTTAATATGCCTTGATCATACAGTAAATTGTGCGAATTTACACTGAAGTGCCTAACATTGAAATGGCCAATATTAAATATAGCATTTATATTAAGTATCAACCACTAAAGTACATACTACTATCCGCTTTCGTATGGCCCTTCGATATTTAGAATAAAATCTAAAGAAACGTATTCTTTATTTTATGCTCGTTATGTTAATTTAAATTTGCATTATCAACTTGTTATTGTCGCTCATTCCAAAAACACAGCAGACACAGCAATGAATCTGCTTTTAACCCATCATTACTACCATTCGAATAAGGCGCCAAAACTCTGAACAAAAAAACTATCGCCAAAAATTGGCAACTCAAAAACCAATAACGATAAGTATTAGAAAAATAGTTGGTTTGGTTTAGTTGCTCCTTTTTTGGTTTTGTTTTTGTTTTTGTTTCTGTTTTTGTTTTTGCGCCTTGTTGTCTCTACGATAGGTCGTTTCAACGTCTAGAGTTGCGTTGAATACAAATAAAACAACAAGAACAACTACAGCAACAACAACAACAAAGAGTTAACTAAACAACAGATATTCGACTTGCCCCCGTTTCGGCGGATACTTTATGAATTTCCCACATTTGGGGATATTATTTGTTGTTGTTTTTGGTCGCTGACTGCTTTGCTTGTTGGACGTTCGCTCGGGTTGTTTGTTTGATTTCTATATGGAAAACATTAACATTATGGACGGTTTTGAGTTTTACGAGCGCGTCGACTGGCGAGCCGGCGAACGCCATCCTAGAGCTAGGCGTCAATGGTGGTGGCGACAACGGCGGCAGGCAGACCCAGTTTGGCGCATCCTTGCATGGCATCGCGCGCGCTTTTTTACTGTTGCTGTGTTTTTGTCGAAATACGAATGAGTACGTAAAGAAAGGCGCCAACAACGTAACAAGTGGCGACTCTACTATACTAAGCGTCGTGTGTTGAGCAAGTTGTTGCGAATTGCGACAACTTGTCGGCAAAAAGGATGTCTCAGTGATGTTCACGGGACGGCGGTATGGATAGAGAGTGGATGAATGCCTTGCTGTCGCGCTTGAAAGACTGTCGCAGCAGCATCAGGCGACAGCGTAAGTCGCGACACAAATTGGTTGGAGGATTTTGCACACCAGGACTCCTTGGCATACATCAGGCAGGACTTTGGCATGTTTAAGGCGTGTGGAATGGGTGTATCTTGTATATTGGTTAGTTTATTGTGATTGTTGTTCTTGTTGTTAAACGGTGGCGATGATGAGTCGTTTAGTCGCCATGCTGCGGCAACTACGACAACGTCGACGTCTACGTCTACGAACGGGAATATGGGACGCCATTATTGCCGCCATTGTAGTCGCGACGCAGCGTAGTCAGTCGAGTTACAATTAGATGATGATGATAAAACGGTAGTTGTTGACGGGGGCCAACAGGACGCTCATTGATGACAGCGCGACATCCTGTGCGGTATTCTCGAAAGCCAGCTAGAAGATAGAAAAAAAGAAGTCATCATTTTGTTGATGAATTTCGTACACTGCAGAAAGAAGTTGTTAAATTATGTTTTTTTAATTAGCAACATAGTAGTAGCCAGAGGCTACTAAAATCTAAAAATTAAAAACTTTAACCTTCAATTCAATCTTCTGGTTTGGTGTAACTTTTATCGTTCTTCAAAATTAATATCTAATAGCACTGTGCGCTTTTTTGTATCTTTTTTTCCCTCTGTATTTGATGATTTAAGCGTTTTTCACTTAATTTTGGTATAAGGAATCTCGTGGTGACATTTGTTTTACCACTTTACCGAACATTGAAGAACAAAATTTTCTTTTTTATGATATATCAAAAATTACTCAAGATATGCACTCATTTTCATGTTGATAACTCTTGAACCATTAGTATTTTCATTTTGGTTTCTTGGGCAAAGTTCTTTCTATAATTCTAGCCAACAACTTTGCTGAATAAATAAATATGAAAAAATCGCTTCCAGTGGGTCTTATCGAGTGATTCTTACAAAAAGTCAAACGAAAAAAATTCGAACAACATTGCGTATGAGTAACATTTTTTGCTTTGAAGCATTGAAAGCGGGCAAGACATATGTCGCTTATTAAAGGTTTAAAGACAATTTCAAATGATTTTTCGTTATATGTTTTTTCAACAAAGTTGTTGGCAAGAATAAAAGAAATAACTTTGCTGAAGAAACCAAAATAAAAATTCTAATGGTTCAAGAGTTCTCAACATGCAAATGAGTGAATATCTGGACTAATTAAAAAAATCATAATAAAATTGCCAACTTCTGGACCGAACATTTGTCGAATAATAAAAAATTAATCACATCGCGCTCTGTTGACAGTTTGGTATTTTTTATAAATTTATTTTTTTGCGCTCTTATAATCGGATTGTACACTAACATATATCATAAAATCGTTAAATATACGCAATATCAACTGATATGTCACAGATATTTCAATGCGCATTTGAAAAGTAGCTCAATGCAATATTTAATTTAGATTTATTAGAAACAGTTGTTATACTATAAAATTTCTGTGTGTTTTTTATGATAAAAAAATATAAATTAAAATTAACTATTCCTTAAGATCGGACTGTTAATGTCGAAGGTTTGACGAAGTTTTAAAGGAGAAACCAGTGTTTGAATTGCTCACTGATAAGAATATTTTCGGTGCATATTTTATAAAAATAATACGATATGACATAAAATTTAAAAATTTGCCCTACGTTTTTCAAAAATATTTTTTTATAAAAAAATTGAAAAATGCGAAAAATTTTTCGAATAAAAGTTTATTGATTTTTTACGGGCTTTTGATTTCTGAAATCAAAATGTTACCTTAAGATAGTAAAAACTGAGGTCCGGTGGGTCAGTACTATAAGGGGTTAACTGAGGTCAAGGAGTTTTAAAAACAAAAAAATAAGTCTTTTTGAGAAAAAAATATAGATATATACTTTTTTAAGATCGGACGGTAAATACCGAAGTCATATGTCAATGCGTGACCCCTACTTTCGGTCAAAAAAATTTTTATTTCAGAACTTTCTTTCAATAATGCTTCAGATTAGCTGGTGTGCGGCGACATTTTTTTTTGCCTATAAGGCGAGACGGTCTACTGTACATATTAGAAAAACAAAAATTGATAAATCGCTATAGTTTTGTCAATTTTTGGGTATTAGTTTCACTTCTACCGTGAGTGGTGGCAGCATACATTTTTTTTGTGGTGTATGAATTGCTTACATTAACGTCTTGGAATCCTTTTGCTCCTTTGAAAAAAAAACAGCTACTGCACTCTTTTGAAGAGTTTTCTCCTCCACTCCTTGCTTCATATGCGCCTTGCTCTTTGCTGGTGCGTGGTGAATGTGTTTTTTTAGTGTTATTTCTGCTATCGTTTTTAAATTGTGTAAAAATTAAGGCATCTCATATTTATAACGTGATTCCTTGCTTCTTGTTTTCGATGTTGCTATTGTTGTTATCATGTCGATGATGATGATGATGATGTTTAGAGTTGGCTTCGCCTCTTGGCTGCTGATGATGGCTGACGGCTAGCGCTGAGGTTTGTTGGCCGCTGCTATGGTTTGTTATGATGCACGGAATCGAAGCACAAACCGTTAGAGGAGAGACAGCCAGGCAGCCAACATTGAAACTGCTGCGCCACACAGATACTAGATAGATTTTTCGTTCGTTTTCATTTCGACACCACGGGGACTAGACATCAAATGTCGCCAGCGGCAAGAATTTTTCTATGCGATGGCATAAACGGGAAAAAATAGATTAAAGAGAAAAAAAAAAAAATAAAATAAAAAAAAAAATCCAAACCAAAAACAAAATAGTAGTTGCCATAATTATTTCCACATACATTCACTGAACAGTGGAGTAGTCATTTCTTAGCTTGTTGTTGCTGTTGTTATTGTTTTTGTTGTCATTGTTATTTGTATTATGATGACTATTATCGCTCTTGTGCTGTGTGTGAATCCTTTGTAACAGAGCCGAATGGCGACTAGATTTGTGTTGTGCATCACTAGAATAGCGCCCGAGAATGAGTTACCTTTTCGGTTAAGACGCAGCACTTTGTGAGGAGTAGGTGAAATACTCGTAAAGGGGGGAGGGGTGTGTGCGAGAACAAAAAGTCGACGTCAATTGGTAATAATACATTTTTGCAGCGCTATCAAATCCGAATACACAAAACCGAATACTCTAATTCAGGCCCGTAATCAAAATTTTCCATGGATTGGTTTTGATTACAAATATGTATCAGAACCAATGCAATATTTAAAGGAATGATATGGAAGTTTTTAATGCTAAATTGATCACATTATAATAGAAACTATTTTTGAATGTGTCGTTAAAATAAAAGTCGTCTCCATGACTAGTTATATTACTGTCTTCGAGTAAATTTTAAGAAAGTGGTTAGGTTTTTTTTTGCCTATTATTTCCTGTCAAATAACCCAAATTGAGAATTCTTTGATTGCCTATTGAAAAACGCAATTGTGAGAAATTATTTCAAGAAATCTTTTTATATCCTAACCCATTAACTTAACAAGATGTCATTTCAGGCTCATTCTTGAGCCCCAGTCCTAAATGGATACCTTTAAAATGTTCTTCCAGTCAAAACTATAGGTCAGTTCACGATCTTGTTGCATTAACAAAAACAAATTCATTGATATGCATTTGCAACATTCATGCATGTGCTATAACAAAAGACTTTGGCATATGCAAATCTAATCGTACTGCATAACACTATTGTGAACGAATGTCTTAATTTTGCATTGAACACAACCACCGACACGGTTGCCACCTTTAGTAGAAAAATCCCATATTTGGGAATTTTTAATTGCCGTGGGAATTAAAAATTCCCATGGTATTTTTTATTTCAGCATGGTATTTTTTAATTCACGTGGGATTTTTTGGGAATTTTTAATTGCCGTGGGCATTAAATATTCTCATGGTATTTTTAATTCAGCATGGTATTTTTTAATTCACGTGGGATTTTTTTGGGAATTTTTCATTTTTAAGGATTTTAAAATGTTATTTTTGCACAAATATCTCCGCACGCTTTTTCACCCCTAGTTATATATTGAATGTGTTATGAACGCATCCAAATTAAAAAAAACAAACTCAGCAACACATTGAACGTACTGTAGATAATTTGAATATCATCGTTGATCGTTTGGGCAGAAAAAGAAACTTACTATTTTTAATCACAGCTATTTTTAATCACAGTTGTACACGTTTTATTTATTTAAAGTGTAATATTTGCTTGCGTTTCAATGTAAAAAAGTATGCAACATTTACATTTTTAATAAATTTGGTTGTATTTTTTAATTCGTATGGTATTTTCTGTGGTATTTTTTAATGCGTGGTATTTTGTGTGGTAATTTTAAATATTTGTGGTATTTTTTTATGGTATTTTTTAATTCGTATGGGATTTTTTAATGCGTGGTATTTTTGTGGTAATTTTAAATACTTGTGATATTTTTTGTGGTATTTTTTTAATAGCCGTGGAATTTTTTTTTTAGTATTTTGGTATGGGAATTGTTGTGGTAATTTTTTTTTTGCTATCGTGGGAAAAAGGTATTTTTTATCTGACTTTGAGGTGGCAACCGTGACCACCGATACTTTCTGAATAGTCCTATTTAAACAGTTGTTTTCATTGTTTACATTTTTAGCGGCAAAAAGTTCAATTTATAATAAAAAAAAGAGCTAAAAAAGTGGAGGGAGTTTTAAAAAAGAAAATTAAAAGGGAAAATACAAACAAAAAATTAACGGAGGGAAAAATTCGCAAAATTTTGGATTTTTTAGAGGAGTCCGATGTAAAATGTAAACAAAAATCAGCTGTTGTAAAGCATTTGCAACATCATAATATTAAAGGTGTGCTCACAATCATCTACCCATGCAAAAACGCATTTGCAACAATGCAACAAGGTCGTGAACTGCCCTTATATGTTTAATGAATTCGATATCAGGGGTCAAAATTGCATTCCAATCACTTAAAAAAACTAAATGTAGCGCATTTTACTGATATTAAATATTGAAAAATTTAAATTTTAAATTTAAATACAAAGACAAAAATAAATTAATATATATTTATATTGAGAAACCTATTCATAACCTATTTTTACTGAAGTGAGCAAAAAGCTTACATTTTTTTGTATGAGCCATATTGTACAAAAAAATGTAAGCTTTTAGCAAAAACAAAAAACGGCTCCAACTAAATTGAAATAAAAGATTTATTTTTAAAAACTTTATTAAAACCATTTTTTACATATAAACTCTGTTTTTGAAATACATTTTCCGCAAACATTTTCATTGCATTTAGCACAAAAGCTCTTACATCTGTTTTGCAATCCTAAGAAAGAAAGTCACAAATGCCAAAGTTCCAAAATGTAGAAAAAGGCAGATTCGGAACCGTGAATGAGTTTCTGATTTTTCTGGTTAGCTAAAATTACCCCTTTTTAACTCCAAATGACTAAAAAATTTAAGTAAAGTGGTCGCTTCTAGTGTATTTCTTAGAAAGGTTAAAAAAACGTAAAAGCTAAATATCTCAAAACTACTCAAATGGAGATATGACTTTTTTACTTTGGAGGGTAGTGTTTCTCATGCATAATGCTTGAACTTGACAATTCTTCCGTACGTAAAAAGCATGAAACAATGATATACAGATAGTGCATTCCGTGCGCAAAAAATGCAACCTTCTGACCAGCTACGTCACTCGGGATTGTCAGTAACACGTGGTAGTCACAATGGCCCATACACGCAAAGAAAAGACATAGTTGAGACATGATTACTGCAATTATATTTTTTTACTAAAATTATTGTATTATTTCTGCAAACACAAATTTTTGTCTTAATGAAGTCATTATTTACTATTAATGGTACCAAAAATAACATAAAAGTTGAAATCATAACATCATTGAGATCGTTATATACTCTGATTGCCTCGACTTTTAGTTGCAACAAAAATGTTGTAGTTCTGCCAATCATGATAAATGTGAATATTATTATAGAGAATTTTAAATATTTGAATTTTGAATGTTTTTCTGAACTATTCTTTGATTGTTGGCAAACGAAGCAGAACATAACCAAAAATCGAAAGAATTTATTGTGTTTGAACAGTTTGCAGGAAAAACTTTCACTTAACTCAGACACAATAAGTTTTATCGATTCCTGGCTATGTGCCGTTTCGTTTGTCAGCTGTTCAATTATTGTGGTTTGTTTTTAATCGCCTTATCCTAAAAACAGCACGCAGAAAAGTGACATTTTGGACTTTAATTGTAGCAAACATATTTCTATTTATGGTAAATATATTTCGCAATTCTGAACATATTTTGTGCATCACACATATTGCTATTTTTGTGACAGAGCACTACACAATGTACCATGCTTATGAATGGCATTAGTCAGGCGAGCGATAGTAGCGGCTGTAGCCTACTTTTAGTGTGCGTGGCTCGTAAGTGAAAAAGCCGCGGTTCAAACCCCAGCTCGGACAGAAAATTTTTTAAAATGCTTTTTTAATTGAATTAATATTTCTGTTCAGCCCAGACAATGGAAATTGGAGTGCATGAAAATAAAAAAATTAAATTATTGTTTCAATAATATTCTGAATCCTAAAAATAAATTCATAATATAGTTGTTGCAATCATTCTATTTTTGACCCAATAAGAGAATAATGATTGTTTCAATAATATTTTGGTTCCTACAAAAAAGTTCCTTTTCTAAATACACATAGTTATTGTAATCATTTCATCATGATTAAAAAATATATGTTAAAGAACATGTTAGCAACAATCATAATCCGAATCATAATATGATTCTCTTAAAACATGGTTGTTGCAATTATGTTTTTTCTCTGCGTGTAACCATAGTCAAAATAAAAGTCGACACTAAATTTAGTATAAGCATTTTTGACAGTTTTTTAATATAATATGTTGTCAAAAAGCTTGCACTAAATTTAGAGTCGATTTTTATTTTGACTATGATTATGGGCCATTGTGACTACGTTTTTATTTAGCCACTTTGACAAGCTCGAGCTACGTAACAACAAAGATGGCGGACATGCGCAATACGCTATCTGTATATCATTGTTTCATGCGTCAATAAATTTTGGACATGGAAACGGAAGTGTTCTCGATAAGATTGATCATGAATGTTCAAGCATCAGCTTTCTTTAGAATTCGGAGAAGAACTTTCTTTATGTAAGCCATAAGCTTCATGTTCTTTAAGCAATTAAATGTTAAATAATTTTATAAGTCAATTTGGCTCATAGCCGTAAAAATAGGTATACTACATTCGAATATGCGTGATGAGGGGTCGTCAGAGGGGAGTAACCTCAGTCCGTAAATCTAGTGTTAACTTTACGTTTTCTAACCAAACTAAGCATAGAAAATTTTCAATTTATCTTCATGTTTTGGCAAAATTAAAAAATTTGGAATATCTGTGCTTTTAATATTCAATACTAGCTGATTATCTACTGTTACCGAGATGTTAAATATATAAATTTTAACATACTTTTATAATTTTTATGTTTCTAAAAATGCCGAATAATGAAAAACATATCCGAGAGTTGCCGAATTTCAGCGTTTAAGTTACAAAACCCTGAGTTGCTTGAGATTTAATTTATAATATTTTTTCTATTTGTGACTGCCAAAAGTTATAGAAAATTAAATTTAGTATTACATGGAGTAAAAATACAGTATTTATTGGAATTTATTACATATATTGGCAACGAAAAAACCGCTGCTATCTTATTTGTTTGTGGCGTTATTGACTGTTATTGATAGCTGTATGTAGAAATATTGATTGGAAAAAAATTATTGAATTTTTGTCTAAAAAATAAATAAAAAAAAAAATCTCTCTGCTGTTGAGAGTCTGATAAATGATGCAATTTCTTAAGTCTTCAGAATTACTTTTTAAAGCTTAGTATAGAAGCGAAAATAAATTTTTCTTAAGAAATGCATTGCGTTTTTGAGTACGCTGTTGAATGAATAATTTGTTCAATGCAGCCAAGTTCACAACCACGATTGTAGAGTTAACATGTCAAAATTTCGCTGTCTTTTTTATTGGCGTGGAAGTTTGACATTCAACATAAATGTTCAACTAACACATTAAACACACAGGTAGAATTAAATGCCTAAAAATTTTCGTTCCTACAGCATACTTAGCTTTATACGTAGAATGGTGCAGACATTTTTTAGGTTGCGGTTCGCATCTGTTTTGTGCATCTGTTCATTGGTTTAAGAAAACGGTTGCCTTTTTATTTGCAAATTATTCTATACAGCAACCTTTGAAACAATATAATCGATACTACCAATTGATCGACATACCTCCAGTAGAATAAAACTGCAAGAATAATGCAGGAAGTGGCCCTTATGATTTTTTCTTCAAGCTCAACGAACTATTCAAAAATTGTTGCAGGGCATTTTAACATGCAGAAAATTATTTAACATTCAGAAATTATTGCAGTGAATTTCAATATAAAGAAAAAGATAAGAAGCAATCCAAGTTATTTGCTAAATTTTTAGCCGTATTGTAGAGCATTTTGTACCGTCTGAATACCCTTACTCAAACTCTTTATATGTTTCCTTTTTTATTGATTATGAAACAATCTGTTATTGAGTTGTTGTACACATTGTTGTATACTTCACTGTAACTTTTACGAAGAAGTATAGATATAAAAGCAAAAAACACTTGCCATTAAAACAGTAAAAAATATTTAGGAGGGGGTGGGAAGGTGCGAATGGGGGCCCAAGAAATTACTCTTAAGGGCAAAGCATTTTTAAAAAAATATAAAAACAACATTTTAAAAAAATTTAATTCGTCACAAAAATCAAAGGGGGTACCCTTGTATTTTTCTTAAAAAAATAGAAAAACCAATTTTGTGTCAAACTGCAATAGTTTTTGCATAAAAGTTATACGTCCTATGAAAGAGTATAAAAACTGCAATTTTCCGTTTTTATTATTTTTACAACAAAAACAACTTTTGCACAATTTTTTGGATATTTAAAAAAAAAAGATATAAAATATAAATTTTTAGCTAACAAAACTGTTAAAGTAATTTTTTGTGAGTAATTAAATTTAACTTTTAGATAAAAAAAGATTGAATGAAATATGTTAAAACACAAAGAAGCTATTCGCGTCGAAAGTCAAAACTTTGAATTTGGAATACATTTTTTTTTGGCTTTAGCTAATGCTGTTAAATACAAAAATTCATTATACTAAGATTTTCTATAGTTTTCAAGATATGAGAATGTGATTGACGTAAAAAAACGGAAAGTTTTTTTACTTTATTATCCTCGGAAAAATTAAAAAAGCTAGTATACATTAACATGTATTGGATAAAAAAATGCATATTGTAGGGTACTCATTAGAGATAAAGGAACACGGTAGTGTTTGTAGCCCTTATTATTGCCACAAACTCTTTCATAGGTTATTGAAACGTATCTCTAATATTTAACTCACTTTTTAGTGTTTTTAATTTCCATTATTTTACAAAAGAACCGTTACTTTGAAGAGAGTCCTTTTTTGGTGATAACAAGTAGCCTTTGTTCCAACCAGGGACGTAAGGAACCTACATGCCAAGTTTGAAGAAAATTCATCCATTAGTTTTCACGTGATGCGCGTTCGGACAGACAGACAATATTTTTAAAAATTACATATTTGGAATCCACATCCTTCAAAATGTTCAGTCGAAAAATATTCATTGTACAGATTTTTTTTTACAGTTTTATTATATGTATGGATAAAGTAATATTCTAGATTGCTAAGGGGGGAGGGGGTTAGAGCCCCTCATATCAACGGCGTTGCTTGTACGCCATTTATCACAATTTAGGAAAAAGTTAAGTTTGGAAAAAATGTTTTTCCTGAAAGAACAACAATGGATTCTTAAACTTTGTTGTTATGAAAAATATAATAAAAAAGTAACATTCTAATTTTTCTACTTTTAGAAAAATACTTTTCGTATTTTGGATTTTCTGCATAAGATCTGCCATATTTTTTGAAATAATCGGCCATACATTATTTTTGATTGAGATATTTTTCATGTATCTGTTCAAAATAAAGCTAAAGAGAGTGCATGGAATTGTGTCTCCTTAAACTTTCATGTGGTAAAGAGAAAACTGGCACAGAATATATGGGCATTTCCAACGTAGCTCACGCGACATGCGTACGACTTAAAGCTTCGTTTTCTCGGAAGTTTATGTTATTAATGTACAAAAAATTTCTTATGTACATATGTCATACATGACATAGTAATGGTATGATCCACCAAAATTGTCGTCCCTGTAACTAATTAAGAATGGCAGTGGTAAATATGGGCGTAACTTACGCGACAAAAAGGTGTTTTACAAGCAAGTTTAGATTGTAAGAACTCAGTGAATTATCCCATGTAATTAGTTTTTGTTTTTAATTTTTAAATAATGGGAAAACAGTGAAGTTTCGTAATAAACCTACTTTACCTATGGACTTTACTTATTTAATAAAATATTGAGTTTCCAAAAAATATTTGCCGTAACTCACGCGACATAACTAACGCGACAAAATTTTCTAAAATTTAAATTGGGTGATTAAGTAATTAGGTTGTAAAGTAATTATGTAATTTAGTAATTAAAAAACAAAGTATTGTAAAAAACATATTGTAAAGTAAAAAACATATTGTCCTTTTTTTTCCTCAGCCGTTTTTCCATTATCTTTAGCCAATGCCTTACATTTTCACTAAAACAAAAGGCTTACGAAACATTTACTAATCATTTACGAAAAAGGAAACTACATTTGTGAAACAGTGCAAACGATTTGATCATCATCAATTAATTTATTTAATGAATTTATATAAAAATTTCTTAAATTAATAAAATTAAAATGTTATTCTTAGACTAGCTGATATACCCGGTGTTACTCGAGAGTCATTTATATAAAAATTTTAATATACACTTTTCGATTAAATGTTTTTGTAAATTTTGGAATTTTGTAAAAACGTGTTAAATTTAAGCTTGAGACCACTATAAAATATAAGTTAAAAAATTTACCAAGCTTTTTTAACGAAGAAATAATTTTATCACTGATTTTTTACCATCAAAAACTGTTTTTTAGTTCTAAACTGAATTTACTGGCTACTGGTAAGCATGTTACTTGCACTTCGCTAATGAAAATCAAATTTATAAAAATCTTCCTAAAATTTTTTAGTAGTTTTTCCAGTTGGAAAATAACAATTGGATTGTCTCTAAATAAAAATTAGTATAAATTGAGTCTGATAGTTGATGCAATTTCTTAAATCTTCTGAATTCCTATTTTATACGAAAAATTGTACAGCCGTTTTTTAATGTTAATTAGCAAAAAGGTGTAAGTTAAGAAAGCAGTCGCTTTTTAATTTTTATTATAGTATATACAGCAACCTGTAGCAATATTATCGACGTTAACAGATCGACATAAATCTAGCTGAAAAATCTGCAAGAACAGTGCAAAAAGTGCCATTATGTTATTTGCTGCAAGCTTACGCTGTGTGTGAAAAGAACTAAATTGGATAACAGTTACCGACTTTTCTAATATATTGGAATCGTGTTGGTAATGCAGTACTTATTTCTAATTTATAATATTTTTCAGCATACTTTTCAGCATACTTTTCAGCATACTTTTCAGCATACTTTCGGTTAGTACGCAATTGAACCGAAAAATTTGTTCAATGCAACCAAGCTTACAACCATGATTGGAGAGTTAAAATGTCAAATTTCGCTGTCTTTTATATGTTGGTACATTTAATTGGCGTGGAAATTTGACTTTCAACAATATAGTTCAAATAATACATTAAACATGAAAAAATTAACTTTTACTGTATTCTTATTCACAGTCATCTTTTCGATGATACAGTGATATATATAAAACATTTAAAGTGCCGTTGATAAAGAACTGTGACAACGTGTGGGTGAAACAATAATGAGAAAAATGACAAATCACAATAAAACAGATTTATCAGGAGGGGGGCGGGGGGTGGGGAGGCAAAAAGTAAGATTTTATATACACCAAAATGTTTATAATTACTCTAGACACACAACTTCATTCTCTATATAGAGAATTTTAAAACAAAACTCAGTTTTATTAAAAGTCTGGTATGAAAAAATAGAATTTTAGCCATAACTTTTGATTGGAAAGAGATATTGGGGTAATTTTTTCACTTGACTTTTTTGTAAAAAATATAAAAACAACATTTTGGAAAAAATAAATTTCGCGAAAAAAATCAAAGGGGGTACCCTTGTTGTTTTGATGACAAAAACAGTAAAATAATTTTTGCGCTTAGCTGGCAGAATTTTTGCAAATAAATGCTATGTCATATGAAAGGTAGCCAGATTTGCAATTCTTAATTGATTTCATTTTTATAAAAACAACAATTTTTGAGTCATTTTTTGAGTAAAAAGTCAATATTTTGGACCTTTTTTGACATAATCAAAAAACATATATTCACTGACTTAACGGTACAGTTCAACCTATTTTTGTAAAGTGATTTTATTGAACTTTTGAACAAAAAAAATTTGAATGAAATATATTAATGGACAGCGGAGATATTTGCATCGAAAGACCAAACTTTGATTTTCATGTCGTTTTTTTTCTCATTCTTAGGTAACGATGTTTTATGAAAAAGTCGTTATACTGAAAATTTCTCCAATTTTGAAGATATGTGAGTGTTTTTGACGTCAAAATAACAAAAAATTTTTAAAATTAAATACACAAAAATATCCGACGGTAAAAAGTTTTATAATAACAAAATTACCGTTAGTTGAAAAATTTCAGAGGGGGCGTGGCAAAAACTAAGCATGTAACATTTTAAGTTGGGATAAACTTAATATGTGTACCTAGTTTGAGAGAAATCCGTTGAGCCGTTTAGATTTGTATAAAGGCCAAACAAACAAACAAACAGAAAATGAGTTTTATTACTATAGATAATATCATAAAAAGTTTTTAATAAGTTTTAAGTTATTGGTCACGGTTGACTTTCTGTGGAAATGCCCATATGTTTAGGCTAAATTATTTAGTTATTAACTTTTATACATGCTATTAAAAAATCTCCCTACATTCCAAAAATTTCTCGAAAAAATTTAAAGCATGTAAAAACGTAAAAAACACAATTACCTCAAAGGTTTATTTCATTGGCAAAAAAATGTGTATAACAAAACATAACAAAGTTTTTCGTAACAAGTTCAAGAAACAAAATTTTAGTAAAAAAGACACAGTTTTGATAGTATCGTAAGTATAGACGTAGAATTCCTTTTTATACAGTAATAGAGAAAAATTATGGTTTGATTTATTTATATTTTTTAAAACTATTTTAAATCATTTCATCAAAACTAATTTGTTGATGTTGTCCTTCTTCAAACTTACCTGATCTAAAAAGCTCACAATTAAATTCATATAAAAATTTGTTTTGTTTTATAAAAAGTTTTCGTTTGATATTTTTGGTGATGAATTTGTTGTTCTTGTTAATTTGTTTTGTTGGTTAAAACTAAATGTAATTCAAAGTTATGTTTAATTAATGTAAATAAAAATGGGTAAATTTTAATTATTTATTTTTCCTTTAGTAAAGAGCATATACATATATATATATTTTAAAAGTAATTTAAAATCAAAATTTAAGTTAACAAAATAAATTTTTAATATGGGATAAATATAATGCATAATATAAATTATTCGAATTTATTATGGTACAGTATAATTCGCTTAGCGTCCTTCAATTAAATTCCACCAAATATTGTACCCTTAAGCTAAAAAGGCGCTTAAGCAAATTTTTTAACGGCCTTATAGAGGCAGATATTTAAATTCGCATAAGCACCTAAGTGAGGCTCATAAAAGTAATAATTAAATGCGCCTATCAAGCACTTGTGCACTAAAAAATATTTAGTTTCAACAAAAACATAAAGTTATTTTATCAGTTTGTACCTAATTTGTATAATTAGGGACGATAATAAACTGATTAAAAATCTGAAGTGTTGCATTTTTAACTAAGGCTGCTAAGCGATGCTTTTAGCATGAAAATTGATATAATTAATCATGAATCTAATGATGTTAAAGCAAATGTACCCTTAAGCGGGTGGTAGCTAAAAATTACATTTTCTTACAATAACGCTAAAAAATGCAGCAGAACATTGATTTTGTGCTGTTAACATACATACTCTCTTAAGCGAATAGGCAGCTAAGCGAATTATACGGTATTTAAAAAATAAATGGAGTTTTTAAAGCACAACGCATGCTTAGTAACGCATGCTTAGTAGCGCATGCGCAAATTTGCGTAGTAGTATACATACGTACTGCCTCTGTAGCTACACGCATCTGTATTCTCTATTGTATTTATCTTGCTGAAAATAAACATTAGTTTTATTCGTACTCCAACTCATGGCAGAATAATCAGGTAGGGCCGACTCGGAGAGGAATGAAGTAGAAGCAGAGAAAAGCGAGCTAGTTGTCAAAATCAAGTGTTGATGTTGAGTAAAAATTAAGAACATCTAAAAAAATTTTAGCGAACTGAACCAACAACAGTTACCAAGCAAATCTAAAACAACGAAGCACAGAGAAGAGCAAGCTCACAGCGGCTGAGCAGCGTTAGAGGGGATGAACCGAATCGTCTACAAAAAATAAACAGAACTTTGCTTACTATGTCCCAAGAATGATAGAATAAGAGATTACGCTTTGCGCAGGTCCGTTACTTCTGCTAATCGAGTTTGACAACCAGCTGTTCAGTTGACTACGTCACAATATTTTATTTCTTTGAGAAACGTACTGCGATCGGTTGTGTTTTATTTAATTGTGTATATATCGAAGTATATTTGCGAGTTTTTAACTTAAAATTTAAAAAAAGAAGTGTGCAGCTGCTTATTGTGGTAACAGTAGCAAACAAATATTTTTCAGAAACCTGTTGTTTGCAATAAATACAAAAATTAAACCAAGAAATTGTAGAAAACGCACACAAACGAAAGCAAAAATACAAAAATATATTAACTTAACAAAATTTGTTTCATTATTTAAAAACTTGGAACTATCATTTAATTGTCCTTTCAATTCACAGGTAAATTAATGGAAATAAAATATCTGGGAATGTTTAAACTACGTCAATTAAACTCTTAATAAAAATTTTTATAAAATCCAAGTCGAAAAATAATGCTCACTGAAGTTGGTTTCTCAGACAATTTTTTTTTTTGACTAAGCTGCTTACTGGCTGTAATAAAATAACAGTAAAAATAATGTTTGCAAAGGAGTACTTAATAAATTTACCTTCTTCTCATTCCACTAAATTGCTTCTTACTTCTTTTATTTTAATTATACAAACTAAAATGTATGCAATTTTCATTTCTGTGTAGAAATCGTATGCAAAGTGAACGCTCTTCAAAACAGCATTGATATTATGACGTACATGCGCAGAACGACAATTTTGTTGTAGTCATTTTCTAGTCTTCGGCGCAATCTTTGGCACATATTACACGATGATCGTTGATCGGCGTTCAATGAACACTTTTTTACGCTCTTTTACATTTTGATCGTTGGTAGGTCACATGATGATCGTTTCATCGCGATCAAGTCTTGTTTTTTTCTTTATTCCAGTAAGAATTCTTGTTAAAAATAAGGGTTTTATGCAACTTTTTTTTTAATACCTTTCAGTCGAAAAGCAGTACTTCTAGTACTTTTTAGCTGCTAAAAGTGAACACATCTTAAATTTGCCACCCAGCAACACTGTTTCGATTGTGATTGCTGTCGTATACAGCGTTCAAAAATGAACATATCTTGATCGCCCTAACAATTGTTCATCCGCTCTGGCTCTCAGTATTTTTTGACAGTTTCGCATTGAAAGCAACAACAAAAATATTTTGAACGCCGATCAACGATCATCGTGTAATATGTGCCTTTGTATTCTATCATTCTTGCTATGTCCTGCTTTTCACTAGTCACAAACGAAAATTCGTGAGCTTGCTGCAAAAGCAATTATTGCTCCGAGAGCAATAATTCTCTTGGTCTGGCAGCAAGATCTCTTTGTCCCGCTTTTCACTCGGCAATAATTGCCTTTGCCGCAAGCAGTTTGCGAAAGTCCCCTTTAAACCCGAGTAGTCAACAAACTTCTTGCGGCGAAAGCAATTATTGCTCATACAATTGCCGAGTAAGAAATTGGCCCTTTTCAGCGCATGCAGAACCAAAACTACAATATCAGCAGGTAGTAGCAACGTTGCCAGTTAATAAAATCCCATTCGTGGTAATTTTTAATTGCCCCTAAGAATTTTTATTTTTGGGAATTCCTATTACAATAAATTTCCTATTCAGCGTGGTATTTTTTAATTGGCGTGGGAATTCAGTGGGGTATTTTTTTAATTTCCGTTAGAGTTTGGTGATATTCTTTTTAAATTTTTTTTTCTTTTTAGTAAGCAAAATTTTTTTGTGGTAGTTCTAAATGTTTTTTAAATTGTTTGTGCAAATGGGACCTATTGTGGTATTTTTTAAATGCGAAGATTTTTGTGGCAATTTTAAATGCATTTGGAATTTGTGGTGGTATTTTTAAAACTCGTTGCATTTTTGTGGTAATTTTTAATGATCGTGGGATTTTTTGATATTGCATTATTGCGGTAGAAATTTTTTCACTTATTTATACCATGGTAATTTTTGATGTATTCAATTTATGTTACTGTGAAAAAAATAAATTTTTATCGGAATTGTTTTACATTCTAACTGGCAACCTTGGCTAGTAGTAGTACATTTTTTGTAGCCACATACTGGCTCTCTAGCTACACGCATCTTTATTTTCTATTGTATTACAATCCAACAAGCCATGAATGTCACTGTTCCAGCTAAACGGAACATATGGAAACGGAAATTTATGTCATATTCGCTTGTTTCGTCGTTTGTTGTACCCGTTCGCCAAAAAACTCTAAAATATGCATAGCATCTTGCATTGAAATCAAGGTAGTGCAGTTGAGTTGCCGTTTATTGTTTAGTCTATTGTTGCAACTTAATAAAAACCATTTTAAGAAAAGGTTAAGATTGTTTAACAACAAATAAAATTAATATACAACTTAAAGTTTTCTATATGACCTTGTTATTTATTATGTTGGTTTTCTATGATTTAAATACAAATTCTAAGTGCTTGGTAGTTTAAATCATTCTTGATTTTAAATAAAAATTCTAGTTGTTTGAAAGTTTAAAATCATTTCTTGAGCTTTTGGTAGGCTTAGAACAATTAATTGCTCTAATTAGTTAATCAATCAGCTAGCTAATTAATCAGCTAGTATTGAAAATGTTGTTGATGTTGTTTCTTTGAAAAAAATTCGTTAGAGCAATTAAGTGTTCTAACCTGACCTTAAGCTCAAGAAACGATTTTAAAGTATCAAACAACTAGAATTTGTATTTAAAATCAAGAATGATTTAAACTATCAAACATTTAGAATTTGTATTTAAATCATAGAAAATCGACATTAATATGTAACTTCGTAAATGGTACGCTTATATGAAATACACAATGCATAGTTTGCTGACAACGGAACGGTCCGCTTCAGTGCTTTTAAAAGTGCACACCGTTTTCAACCGAACCGATTGGTTATCTGGGAAACGAAATTAAATGAAAGCAACTGATGTGTGTTTATGTATGTATATTTTACATACATATTAATAAAAACAACAACAACAAGAACAAGAGCAGCACAACAACGAACGACATGATTACGAACCAAACGAACACATACAACAACAAAAACAACCATATAAACAGCATAAGCTGCTACTGAAGCAGCTTGTGAATTTCTCATACGAATATATATATTTTTTTTCTTCTCAGATTTTGCTATTTTATTAGATATTCGTTTTATTCGCACTCGAACTGATATTTTGGCATTTTTTTTTCATTGTTGAACATTCTTGAACGAAATAAGAAGAATTTAACTTCATATTATGCAGATATGGATAGCATACCTTTCAATCTTGGCCTTACTCTTTGAAAAGAAATTTGAATAACTACTTAAAACGAAGAGAAAAAAAATCAAGCATTCCATGCTTGAACTAAGAAAATAATCTTTCGGAAGTCAATCAAATCATGCATAAAATTCTCAAATCAAGAATAATTTCTTAGCATCAAGAAAGTATAACTTCAATTTTACATATTGAAACATACACAAATTAGGCATCTAATGAAAGGTATTGAAATTTCACGTCGTTTGGTATATATTATAAATCCTTCTGTGCTGTTGTTTTTTGTTGTTGTTGATTTAAACAAATTTTTGCTCATATTGCATTGATTACGTAACCGTTTCTTAATCCTTATATAATTAAGTTAGTTATTTTTTTTTTTTTTGATATTTAAGGTTTTTAATTAAAAATTAATTTTACAAAAATGCACAATTGTGCAAATATTGATTCTTAAAAAGTAATTAATATTTTAAATAAAGTATACAATAAGGGTATCAAACATTTTTTTTTAGAATAAACTTTTTGTATTAAAATTTAACAGTAAATGTTAATATTTTATAGGGCTGTCATATAAAAGTGGTTTTATGTATAGGTACATTTTATTCCCACCAAACACCTTACATTTTTAAAAACCTTCATACTAACTATTGTGAATATAGTTTTTGATAGACAATATCATTTAAATACATTTTCTGAACTTTTTTTCAAAACTTAATTTTGCCGAATTTATCAAAGGGGTTGCCTTATTTTTTGACGACAAAAACAGTTGATTATTTTTTATGTAAGAAAGAGGAAATTTTCGTTATTGAATGTGTTGGACTTTTTTTGAAAAAAAAAATTAAAAATATAAATGCTAAGCTAACAGTACTATTGAAATAGTTTTTGTCAAGTCATTTCATTAAGCTTTTAGGGAAAAAAAATCAATAAAATATGTTCAAAAATAACGGAGATATTTACATCAAAAGTCAAAACTTTAAATTTAGGATTGTTTTTTTTTTTTCTAGGAAAGCCTAATGCCGTGGTTATGCTAGCCAAACATGTTCGGTGCTCATTTTTGTTAATTTGTTCTCTTCGCTGAATGTTTGTTTGGTGGTTATGCTATGATTGGTGGCACAGTTGCATTATATGTAACTGTATGTCAAAACACAAAAAAGCACAACCCTAATTTGCATTTTTGTACTTAAAGTTAACGAATTAAAATATACGAACTGATATTATTTACTCTGAATTTTTATTATAATATCTTAAACAAAATGGTTTGCATATATCTGACATGCTAGCTAGCTGTTTATGTTAAGGGTTACTTGAAGACACAATCAACTTCACTTTTTAATACTTTTACCTACTTTTTTGATGCTATTATACAAAATGACTACAGCCAACACTAGAAAGTTCGGCATGTGTGGCGTTTCAATCAGCAATCAAAATGTTCGGTCCGAGAGCGAGAAAATGAATATGAGAAAAAGTTCATTTTTTCATTTTATACGTGAAACAATAACAACAAAAAATGTTCGGCAATCATGTTTGGCTAGCATAACCACGGCATAAGGAAATGAAATTATGTCAAAAAATGCATTGTACTAAGAATTATCATAGTTTTATTAATATGCGAATGTTGTTAGTGTCTAAAGAACAAAATTTTTTTTTTCATTACTTACACCAAAAAAAAAGAAATTTTAAATTAACTTTGTTTTCATATAAAACGATTTTGTATTAAACATTTGTTGTATGAAAAACTTCTATACTTTTCAAGATATGTGAATAGTTTTGATGTAAGAAAAGACATATTTTTTTCATTACCTGTCTACAAAAAAATCTAAAATTAGCATAAAATGTCATTTTTTTAGAGAAAAATCTGTTTTTGAAATGAATATTGTAGTATTTTTAATTTTTTGTGCAAAATTTATGTACTTTGACACAAAATTTCTAATGGCACATTTAAGAACGCCATAAACGTTAGTTTTGTATTAAAAACAATTATAAAAAATTTGATTTAGTGCTAGTTTTTGGGAAAATTTAATAATTTGTAAGATTATTTAAAAAAAGAGAAAAAAATATATACACGTAGAGTTAGTAAAAAACAAATAAGAAGACATTTTCTCATTCTAAATTAAATAAAGTATTATTTAAAATTTAAATGGAGCAAATCCTTTGAAAGAGCTATTCACTTACAAACTAATAATTTTGATTTTAGTGTAGATTTTTCAGATTTTTTGCAAAAAAAAAATAAATAAATTTATAAGTTTTGAAAGAATGTTCAGAAAATGTATTTAAATAATATTGTTTATCATAAAATATATTTACAATAGTTAATATAAAGATTTTAAGGTGTTTTGTGGGAATAAAATGTACATAAAAAATACTTTAATATGGCAGCCCTATAAAACATTAATATTCACCGTTAAATTTGAATACAAAAAGTTTATTCTAAAAAAAAACCTAATTTTTGATACCTACATTTTATAATTTATTTAAAATAATAATTACATTTTAACAATCAATATTTACACAATTGTTAATTTTTGTAAAATGTTATTTTTAATTAAAAAACTTTAAATTACAAACAAACAAAAAGTGAATTAACTAAATTATGTAAGCAAACTAAATTATATTTCTTTACATACACAAGTATGGTAAAGAAACATACTTGTTACAATATGAGTAGAAATTTGTTAAAATCAACAACAACAAAAAACAACAGCAAAGAATGTTTTAAAATATAACTAAACAAAACAATGTCAAATTTCAGTTGAAGCCTAATTTGTGTATGCTTCAGTATGTAAAATTAAAGTTATAGCAAAAAAAACGTAGTTTTTGCAAATTTTCACACGTCATTTTGAAGGCCTTAACCTTGTGTATGAACTTTTTTGTGTATTTAATTTTAAAATTTTTTTGTTATTTTGACATCAAAAACACTCACATACAGTGCTGCGCAGAAGAATAGCAACAATAATAGCAACAATAATGCTTTAAATGGACTCTTGATATTTATTGGTTTACCACTGTATCAGAAAAAAAAATAATAGTACTTACAAAAACAAAAACAATTTTTTTTTAATTGTAACAACAACAACTTACTAGTTCTTCGAATTTGGCTGCGCAAAACAATAGCAACAATGCACATTTAAGAATAAAGCGAGCGGAGAACTTTGTGTAGGGGTACTTGAACACTTGTTTTTCTTTGTTTTTGGTACAAACAGAGAAAAATCTGCTGTCCATTAATTGATAAAAGTTTTTCGAAAATCAAACATTCATTGACAATGGCTAAACACAAATTCGGGAATAAATTAAAAACTGAAATAATAAATCATTATTTAAATGCATTCTCTCAAAGTTCGGTTCCGAAGAAATTTAATATTAACAGGTCTTGTGTTTGCCGACTAAATAAAAAGTATAAGGCAACAGGTCACAAAGGCAACAAAGTCACTACATATCACCGCGGTGGTGGACCACGAAAAACTTCACTGTGGTTGGACCGAAGAATTTGCAATTTAATACAAAAAAACCCGTTCATATCGTCCAAAAAAATTGTGACAACACTTAATTTGAATATTCATCACAGTACAGTGAGTAGGCGAGCTACAGAAATTGGTTTAAAAAGTTACAGGCCAGCAAAGAAGCCAATCCTAAAAAAGAAGCATTTAAAAGATAGGTTAATAAGCCCAAAACAAAATATCCGTACATTATTACTTTATCCTTTCTTCCTGTAGGCTTGATTATGCAAGAGCTCACATAAATTGGTCGACCCACAAGTGGAAAACTGTACTTTTTAGCGATGAGTCCAAGTTTAACTTAATTGATTCGGACGGTATGTGCACAGTAAGACGCCGCAAGGGAGAACGACTTAATCCGCGAAACTGCAAAGCAACTGCAAAGCATAGTGGAGACAGTTTGATGATTTGGACAAGTTTCTCTGAGCATGGCGTTGGCCCCTTCATTCCAATAGAGGGGATAATGGACAGCTTAAAATATAAAAATATTTTAGAATATTATATGCTTCCCCACGCTGAGTGGAATATGCCTCTTCGATGGGTATTTCAACAGGACAATGATTCGAAACACACATCGAGGCTGGTTAAGATTTGGTTAAGTGACAATGGAATTCATGTTCTTGATTGACCAGCAAAATCACCAGACTTGAATCGCATTGAAAATTTGTCTGGGATCTTAAAACGGGAAGTAGCGAGTCAACGCTTTAAAAATAAGAACGATTGATTTCAAGAGTTACAAACTAAATGAAATGAGATCCCAAATACCACATTAGAGAATTTAATCAATTCGACGACAAAAAGATGTGCGGAAGTTATTAAGAATAAGGGAGGGTACACTAACTATTAAAACTCTTGCTATTGTTTTGCGCAGCCAAATTTGAAGAACTTGTACATTATTGTTGTGAAGTTTAGAAAAAAAGTTGTTTTTGTTGTTGTAAAATACACTTCTTTTTCTGAAAACAGTGGTGAACAAACATAAATCATGAGTTTCATTAAAAGTATAGGTGTAGTAGAGGTGTATATGAATTTAAAGTAAGTCACGGAAATTTTTGCTATTATTTTGCGCAACACTGTATATTAAATATTGGAGAAATTTTCAGTACAACGACTTTTTCGTAAAACATCGTTAGCTAAGAATGAGAAAAAATGACATGAAAATCAAAGTTTGGTTTTTCGATGCAAATATCTCTGCTGTCCATTAATATATTTCATTAAATTTTTTTTTGTTCACAAGTTCAATTAAAGCACTTTACAAAACTAAGTTGAACTGTATCGTTAAGTCAGTGTATATATGTTTTATGATTATGTCAAATAATGTCCAAAATATTGACTTTTTACTCAAAAAATGACTCAAAAATTGTTTTTGTTGTAAAAATTAAATAAATTAAAATAGCACATCTGGCTTCCTTTCATATGACATAGCATTTATTTGCAAAAATTCTTCCAACTGAGCGCAAAAATTATTTTACTGTTTTTGTCATCAAAACAACGGCCCTTTGATTTTTTTCGCGAAATTTATTTTTTCCAAAATGTTGTTTTTATTTTTTTTTTACAAAAAAGTCAAGTCTCAAAAATAATTTATGTGAAAAAATTACCCCAATATCTCTTTCCAATTAAAAGTTATGGCTAAAAATCTATTTTTTCATACCAGACTATTGATAAAACTAAGTTTTGTTTTAGAATTCTCTATATAATTTGAACGTCCCCACCTATCTCTTAGAATCAGTTGTGTGTCTAGAGAAATTACGAACATTTTGGTTTATTTAAAATCTTCTTATAGTAGTCTACTTAGTTTTTTGTCTTAGTTTTTGAAAGTCTAGTTTTACAGTTGCGCTTTCAATTGGAATTGGATCAATTTAAATGTCCAGCTCACTTGCTGGATTTTTTGTTGTTTTTTCTTTGCTTGCAAATGCTATGATATGATCATGATCTCCCATGAAAAAAACACAGCTAATAGAAATTTTAGTACAATCATATTTACAACAACGAATTTTTCATAAAACATTGATAGTTAATAATGAGAAAAAAATTATAGGAAAATCAAAGTTTTTGCTTTTAATGCCAATAACTCCGCTGTTTTTAATATATTTCATTAAATTTTTTTTGTTAAAAAGTTCAATATATTTTTTAATATAAATCTTTGTTTCGATGTTAAAATGTCCATATCTCAAGGACGTATTGAGTCCCACTATAATTTTTATTAAGTTGAAAAGGTAATTTTGCTTGCTTTAAGATTAAGTCAATATAAAAATTATTTTTAATTTTTAAAATATGTTTTTCGTGCCCCTTCTTTGAATTCAATTAGATCATCGCAAGAGATGGAACCACCAACAACAAAAATTTTCCAAAACTTTTTTGGACTAAAGTTCGTTCAATTACCTTTCTAACGTTAGGTTACAAATAAAATTCAACATGTTTTTCATTATTCCAGAATTTAAAAAACATTTAATCGAGAAGTGTATGTTTATATAAATGACTCTCGAGTAACACCGGGTATATAAGCTAGTAATAAAACTATAATAAGATTCTTTCTAATTAGTACTTAATTAAATAATAAAATTTTTGAATATAATTTAATAATAATAATAATAATTTAATAATTTTATAAATAAAAGAAATTTAATAATTTTAAAATTTTATAAATAAACGAATTTTAATAATTTTATAAAGTGAATTTAAATTCATTTGATATAATTTCGCGATACAAGATACACTATTTGTAAGTAGGAACAAATTTTTTGAAATTCGTAGATACTTAAAAGAGATTGATCAAGATTTCAACGATTATCAACTTCATTGAGAAAAGAAAGTATTAACAAAAATGCTACAACACTATTTGATATATCTAGAGGGCGACAAAAAGTGTCAATAGCGCGCCAAAGACATTCGTCGGCCGCCAAATAAACACACAGTTACAGCCTAGATGGAAGAACTGGGCAGAAACAAAGCCAGCCACAGAGACTCAGACTCAGGAGAGTCAGGATGAATGGCGACCGGCGTGGCGTGTATTGAATGCGATGACTAAAAAGGACTCTGTACTCTATGTAGCGCCAAGCAGGATATTTTCTTTGAATATCCTGTGAAAACATCGTGCGACTGAATGAATTTCCCGCGCATCAACAGCATCACAGTTATGCGTCTGCGTTTTCGTATATAAACTGTGCGATTGGCAGGCTTCTGTTTTAGTTTGTTCACAGACATGATAAGATACACTTCAGATCCTTACAAGGATAACTCAAAACATTAAAAGCACGTGTTCGCTCAAAAAAATTGTGCTTCATATGTTGCTTTGCAGTGAACGTAAAGAAATGATGACAAAATAAAGAAACATAACAGAACTGAACAGTGTCAAGTTTAACTGTATTTAAAATAAAAAAAAAAACTTAAGGAAATATACTTTTTAAAAGTAATTTAATGAATTTATAACATTTTACTTTTAACAAAAAAAAAAAAAACAAAAGTGCTCTTAATAAGCTTTAGCTACAAATATGACTGCTTTAACGTTTTAAAGTTAACGCATTTTAAAGTTTTATGTGTTTTGATAAACGTTTAAAGACTTTAGTCAATTCTTTTTGTCTTTTATAAATGTTGCATTTATATATAAGAAAGAGTTTGTAAGAAAATAACATTATAGTAATATACTAATGCCAAAAATTTTAATTAAGTAACAAACAAAGCAAAATATTTGTTGACGCTAAAACCAAAAAATTATTAATAAATTGCCGGGTAAGTTAAAAAAGACACGAGTTTTATAGTAAATACTTAATTAAACTAACATATAAATTGCATCATATTAAAAAAAATTAAATTACTGAATTTATCATCAAAGGTGTTTTAATGCTGTAAAATTAAATGAAATTTTCATCACAAAATTAAAATGAGGATATATTTTGTGGCATAAGGTAAAAAGGTTTAATATAGTATACAAAGATACTTTTATAAGCACTTTAAAACGTGTGTATTTAGATAAAAGTAAACAGCTTATAGTTAAAAATATTAACTATTTGTATATCAGTTTATTGAACATCTTTTCATCTCTACTTTGAAATAATCATTTTGATTTCATCAAATATCAAATAATCAAGCATATAATTTCAAATTTGGCCAATAAATAGTATGATTTTAAAAATATTAAAATAATTTTTTTCCTGCTTTTTAAATTGCAAATATACAGTAACTATTTGCCGATTTGATGATAATAATTTTTATTAATTTTGTATAAGAGGACAAAAAAGCCAATTTTTGGTATTTTTTTTTGGCAAATCGTATTCCCCATTTGACTTTTTATTATTCGTTTTTTTTTTAAACAGATACCAAAAATAAATTCCTCTGCTCAAAATCTTTACCAAGCGATCCTTGAACTAATTTTGATCTAGGCCTTTGACATTAAATACAAAAAAAGTATACAAAATCACTATGTAAAGGTCTCAATATATTATATTAAGAAGGTGTCTTACTTTTTACTTGCAGTAACTTTCAACCAGTCAATTTCGTTAAAAATTTTCGGGGCTAGGTTTCTGAGTCAAGGAACTAATTTTTGGATCATTTAAAAATAAAATACAATTAGAGGGCAAAAAAGTAAAA